>JASDDO010000016.1:188114834-189455621 GCA_030015575.1 Agapanthus africanus | reverse complement strand
CGCCGCCGTGCACTTACAGTGGTATCAGAGCCTCGCCATTAACTTAGTCTAGCTTTGTGTAATGTGTTTTTCTGTTTCGATCGATCGAATGTTCCAAAACTGCATTTTAGTTCGCATCAGTTTCTGTTGAAAATTTTTGGTCTCGAAAAATTTTTCAGTTGATTGCAGAATGATGTACAGAGTACCCTAAGACCACTGGAAAATTTTGGTTCCCTGAACCCTCCGTACGACAGCGGAACCGCGGCCTTAACCCCTTGTTGGCCGCGGTTCCGCCGCAGGTATTTGGGTTCAGCTCACCAGGTTTTTCCAGTGGGCTTGTGGGCTTTAAATTTGGGTTTTGGAATATTAATTTTGGTCCCAGGATTTCTTGATCTGCTACAGTATTGTTTGGGGGCCCACTTGTTAAAATTTGATGGATCGAATATTTTAAACACATTTTTCACAGTATTTACATTATATCTGCGACCGTGAATGTCACTCGATCGGTAAATCCGGTCTAACTGCTATAGCCCGGTTAGACGAATTTGCGAACGTGATTTTCATGTTGATGTTCTGTTTTTGCTGTGATGTTGCGGATCGGTCGTGGGGATAGCCTGGGAGCAATGCTAGTACAGTTGTGGTAATATGTACATTTGATATTGCGGGGCGAGCGTCCGACATGTGGACTGCCGTCACTGCCTGATTGTATTATTATTTTGGGGCACGGCCAGGTTGCGGTCGTTGTACCCGGTGTATGTATATTTTACTTTCTGTACTAGGATTACCCCGCGGAGGGGTGCACGGATAGCCGGGTTCTGGAGGGCAACAAGCCCGCATTTCATGGCATTGAGACGGAGGGGGCTTCACTCTAGGATCGGCGGGCTCTTCGCCGCACTCGTAGGGGGTACAGGATGACCCAGGAGGGGTGCCCAAGTTGCCGGATTCCGTGAAGTGCTGGGTGGTCCATTCACGGTGCTGAAGGGGGCTGCCTCGCTTCAGGTTTTGGCGGGTGACTTGCCGCGCCAGTAGGGGTCTAGGATTTCATTGCACAGGCTATCCACACGACCAGGGGAACGTCGGGTTTCAGTAGTGGCTCTGTGAAACCCGGGGATCCCAGATATCTGTATTGTTTCTGTGATGCTGTACATTTTCTGTGATGTTGCATTTCTTTTCACGCCTTGAGCGAAATATAATATATTGGTATATATATTAGTAGATGTTGTATATGTTTTACATCCGCGCTAGTCCAGTCCCCGCTCTGTCGTTAGTTAGCTAACCTAACGGGTAATGACGGGACCCAGTGGCGAATGCGGATGGCATATACGTACGTCAGTATATTTTCGTTCTTTTTGGTGTGATCAATTGATGGGACTGCATTGATTCGGATTAATGCAAGTTACAAACAAACCTAATCTGATGTTGTTGGAACACTTTTCAAAAAGCTGTTATTGCAAGGACGTTCACTTTTGTTTTGCATCGTGATATTCAGTTGGAATATCCTGCTCCTCAGTCGACGAGGCAAGGGCCGAGATCCCTTCACCGGGAGTGACCCCTTAGACAAAAGTTTGCGTCGGGGCATTAACTTCACTATAGCCGATTACTTTTGCTTTGCATCGCGGTATTCATTTGGAATATCCTGCACCCCATTCTACGGGGAAAGAGCCGAGATCCCTTCACCGGGAGTGACCTCTTTAGCAACGGTTTTCGTCACTATATTTTTTAAAAGCTATCCGTTCCTTCGACGATATCAAGTTCTTTACGTTAAAGGTTTTCGCCAGAAGCCATTCGTAGCCCTCCGTCGTTTCAGACGGGTAGCACGTAGTATTCATGCTATGTTTGTTGGCCTTCGTCAAGGCATAGTGTATGGTAGCTGCTTGTTGCCTTTCTGCAGCATTGATAGATGCGTTGGTTTGGGACAGTCGTATAGCCTTGTTGGCCTTCGTCAAGGGCTTGTGCGGGTGGATTCAAATTAACCTGGAGAATGACGGGTAGAACTTGACATGTGACTTATGATTTGTTGGCCTTCGTCAAGGTCATAAGAGCATGGGGCAGAAAACACATCGGGAGTTTCAAAAGAACTGAAATTTGCCAGATATGCGCATACCTTCTGGAGTGTGATGACGTGAGCGGATTCCGTCATGTTATCATGCGATGATAGTTGGATCTCGATTCCCACTGATGAGTTAGTTTACTCCTCGGGTAACCCCGACTAATTCTTCTTTTAGGTTTGGAGGAGAATTTGAGGTACAGTGGGAGGATTCCAGATTAGATAAATTGGTAACCATTCTGATTTAGGTTAGAGTGCACGCTGAGTGTTTCTTTTCTCTCTCTCTTTGGCAGCGACCATTAACCCGACCCTAAGACTATGACTCGGTGACCAAGTTGACCGAACCTTCTTAACACTGGCTTTTGGATTGTCAGAGTTGCAAACCTCATTGCCACTCCTACTTTTACCCTTTTCTCCAGGACACCACGTATTACTACGAACGTCCACTTCCATTGGACAAAACCATCGTATGGTTAGATACGAACTCGAAGGAATTCATTCGAGGATGGTTTCAGGTTCTGGAGAAAACAGATAGGACTATTCAGTTGTCTTTTCTTTTCACCCTCTCTCAGGTTGCGAGTACTCCTTGGTTTAGGAGTAGTACACCTGTTACGCAAATTGGATAGTCTTCTTCCAAACCTTAGGCTGGTGCCGACCGGTAGGGAATGAAGAAAACCAATTAGCATAACGATGGTGTGCAGAAGGTATTAAGTTAAGACAAAGCAAGGGATTAGTAAGAGGGCAGAGTAAATTGCAACAGAAATTCACGACCAAACCAAGTTTTTCTTCGCCAATCCTAAAATCACCTTTGTATTTCTCCAGGACACTACGAAGATCCACAATTTATTGGATACTCCATCGTATGGTTATATACGAACTCGAAAGGAACTTATTCCAGTTCGGGGATGGATTCTGGTTCAGGAGAAATAGGAATAAGATTTATTCAGGTGTCTTTTATCTTCACCTTCTCTCGCATTGCGAGTGTTCCTAGGATTAGGACAGTACACCCATTATGCTTATTGGATAGTCTTCTTCCAAACCATAGGCTGGTGCCGAACGGTAGGGAAGGAAGAAACCATTTGGCCTAAACGGGTGTGCAGAAGGTAATGATTAAAGACACATGAAGGGATTTAGAGAGGTGGCAAAGAATTATACGGTTACAGTTGTGAATCTGGATAATGGAAGAGGCATTACTATGAATACCAGGATACCCCATCGAAACATTTCAATGTTTCAGTTTCACTGTGTACTGTTAAAAGAAAACTGATTTCCCGATTAGACACTTGCTCCAGGGTATGTAATTACCAGGTATGATTCTCACATCTGTATGGTTTTACAGATGATGAGTGGGAGTAAGTAATTGGGAATTGGGTGATCATCCTCATTATATCGGGATTCGTTGTAATCGGTGATATTTGAGGAAATCACCTGGGCTGTTTGCCGGTCGGCAAATATTTGGTTTTGAATATCCGCTTTTATGCACCAATTTCAAATTGATATATCTGTACGTCTATTTTCATAGAGTGAGATATAACTTTCTGAAATTATGTCTATGACATTTACCTATATCAGTGGATGGTTAGGTAAGGAGCATTAAACAGCGGTGTAATTCTTCTTAACCATAAGTACAGTTTTCAACCTACGACACACAGTGAATGAGTTATCAGACTCAAGGGACTTATACAGAGTATTGTATGTTGTCCAGGGTCCATCAGGACAGAGGGGTTGGTCCTCGTACTATATTCGGTTTACTTATGACTTCTCTAGTTTTTAGACAGGTGTTTCGCGGAAACACAGGGTCTGAATTTTGAGAAGTTATAGGTATTTGAATAGAGTAGAGAACCAGGTATAGCAAGTATCGGGATTCTTCAAAGCGATCGAAGATGTAGATACTTGTGTATAGTATTCGGTTGGTAGTAGTGACTAAGAGAACTTGCTTCTCTTTCAGGTTACTCATAATTGGAAGCATTCCTAAGTTGAGTAACGCTGATCGGCCTCCTTCCATTTAGTTGACATGCACTGGAGACAGTTGCATGATTTGGATCTGGTTCAGTTAAATCAGTGCCTCTGGTCCTATATGGGATATAGAACAGTTCGTATCTTGACGTTGTTAAGGTACGGGGAGTTGTCCGGTTTATGCTTAAAACCAGACACTGGACAACTCAAGGTACGTTTCTGTAATGGTTGTTTGTGGGTTGACCCAGGCTATGACGAGGGTTGACTTTTTACCATATGGATGAACAATAGCGATATTGTTCTAGACTCGCCACAGTTTTATTAAAAATGGATTTTTTCAGAAAACAGTAGTGGGAGTATGGTAGAACTGGAAGTGATTCCAGAACCACAAACGATTACTGAAGATTTGATAAGGAACCTAAAGATTCAATCTGGATTGACATTCCATTGGCCACTCCGCAGTTTTGGTGGGTAACTTCAGGCACCCGAGAGGTACTATGGTAGCCTCAAGGACGGTGACAGGGAAGTTCTTGTTTACCCACAATTACCATTGCTGTTGTTCCAGGCTGCGAGACCCGGCGGGAGGATGAGTATAGCGTCGTTCTAAACTAGTTTTAGAAGTGTACGTCTATATGACTCTGCCAGAGGGTTGTCGTAGTCAGTGGGAGCAGCGGAAGCATTGGTGGACAGGTAGCTTATGTCTATTTATAGACTAAAGCAGATATAGCGGAGATAGATCATCTATTTCTGACGTGACAGTCATGGGTTTGACTTCATCAGAATAGGGGATGGATCTGTTGAGAAGGTAGTAGGGTGTGATATCCTGGTATTTGGATGACATACACAGAGTAGGAAGTAATATTCCTACACTACAATCGGTTATACTTTGGTCGTCACACAGTGATTTCTCCACAAAGGACTTGGATTTTATATCAGACATACTGGTTACTAGATCTATGGTTTTAGATCTAGATTTGGGTAGTTTACCAATCTGGGTACTTAGACAGCATTCTAAGAGTATTTAGAATGGACGACTCCTGGCACGGTAGTGTACCTGCAGGTGATGGAGTCACCCACTCTAAAGGTGTCTTACAGACTAAAGTAGAGAGGGATGTCCATGATTGACAGATCACTTGCTTAGGGAATTGAGTCAATCATGAGATGTCAAGTGCCACACCAGATGTTGTTCTTGCACTAGATGCAATAAGTTGACATTGATCCAATCCTAGAGAAACAGTCGGAAGCAGTTTTAGAACATAAGTGGATGTTCTAAGGATATGATAACGACAGCCTCATTCGGGAGACAGTTATCATTCCAGGCTTCCAAGGTGACATGGACGACAAGTAGGTTGTCAGAGTTATAGTTTTCCTTCTGATGAGGGGCAGTATTTTGGACAGGTGGTCCAAGGCAATACTGAGGGTGGCATGGCGCAGGATACTGATTAAGTTCAGTTGATGATACAGTCTAAGAAGTTTGGATTTGGAGTTCATTTATGAGCTATGTCCCATCAGACATCCATACACATTCTAGGACAGGTATTGCTCATTTCGGGAGATGGGTTTCTCCGCGAACTTGAGATATAGAGAGACATAGAAAGAGACATCAAGGCGGATCCACTCACTGAGGCTATTCCTCGAACGCAATAGTTTCGCAAACGAGCTTTGTGAGACTGACTAGTAGAGGAGTTGGGTGTTCGGTATCACACGGGCTGTGAGTATGCGACATCGCAATAATTAGCCTTGAGTACAAGTGGGAGATTGTTGGAGATAATGCCCTCAGAGTCAATTATTGGATCACAGGTACGTGATTGCGGTGATTGAGGGAGGACCTATCCCGGTAGGACAGTCTTACTCGAGATGATAGTATGCTATCTGGTTTACCTTTATCATCGTGTACTGCTTTAGGTGACCTGACAAGTCGCTATTACACGTTGATAGTGTAAGTCTACGTTAGCGCCCCGGCAGTCTTCAGACGCCAAATGCGGAATAAAACTTTTTAACTTGGCGCTATCGTATACTTTAACCCGGATCTGCCATTATTGCTAAACTAACAAACTGTAAAGAGTGTAGGAATGTTATACCGAACGATCCGAGTCCTTCGTTCTTCAACCATCATCCCACGCTCCGTTGCGGCTGCTCCGATCTCGCCGATCTCCGATCTCCTCGTCGAGGTGGCACCACATGATCGGTTCTTTAAACGGGCTCCCGCCTCTGACTCGAGGCAACTCGATCGTCAAGTTTGCTAAAAGAGACGACCAAGAATGATGTAGAGAATGAGTAGATGACTTTGTCTCACTTCGTCCAAGTCCGTGGACGATCGGTTAATGAAGTTGCCGATGGAAATGAAATGGAACAAGAAATGAACTATGAAATTTCCATGCATCCAAAACTATACTCTTTTCTTTTGCAACCATAATTTCTCAAAATCAATCAAGGGGGAGGAGAGAGAGGGCCGGCCTATATGTATAGAAGAGGGAGGTGATGGTAGGAGGAGGGAGGTGACCTTAAGATGCAACCTTATCATGACAAAAGATCTTAAGCAAAACAAAACCATCAATTTCAAAGCATGAGTCATTAAAAGGAACCAATCACATTAAACCTAGTCACCTTATCCTTAATGACTCACCAAGCCTCATCATCACTTCTAGAAGCTTCAAGAATGATGACTCACCCCAACTGAAGAAAAGATAAATCCGTCTTTAACAGAATGTTAAAAGACGGCTGATAGAAAACTGGAAACTGGCAACTTCCAAAAGTGATCCTGAAACGACTTTCAGGATAACCCCGAAACTGTATAAATATACCCGCATTTGTATTATGACCGAATACAAATGCAACTGAGACAAAGATATTATACCTACTCAACATAATACTCGGATCCGGCTTAAACCAAAGCCGACCAGCATCATCTGCCCGAAAACTGACACGTGCGCAAACGCACGTGCATTTTCCGAACCCTGCCATAAAACCATACGGCCTCTACAACGTTTCACCCGAACTTGGGAAACTGTCTGTGGGGGACTCTAATGACTCGTCAGTACCCTGGCAGTGGGTTTAACCCCAAACCGTCAGCGGCACTAGCAATGCGTAACGGCTGCCCACGGACTGACCTCAAGGGTGGCCGAGGAGCGAACTCAAGGGAGACCGATGAGAGAACTCCTCCGAAAAACCCTACTGAGCCTAACAGTGACAATGTATAAACAGTCCGGTCCGTTCGTCAATGAGTATCGCATATCTGCCTAAGGGGCTAGTAACGTCAGACCCCCAATAGCAGTATAAGTCGTGTCGGAGTGAAGCCCAATTACACCCTGAGATACTACTGGAGTACCTACCAGTAAATCTCCTGCCATGGCCATGGACTTTGTGTAATGGCTCTCCTAGACACAGCACGACCTCGCCCCCAATACCGGGAGAGACGAATCCCCTGCCGATCCGCTCACGTGCCTCCATATGGCTCGGGACTGTACCCAAAAACTACCTGTTTGCACGACTCCTTTGAGCCGTGGTAGGGTAGAAATCAAAGCACAGTGGGAACTCACATGAGACAAATGACGACCTCAGGTCGATGAACTAACCTGTACACATGTCACCAGGGAACTGCTATCTGACGATAGGTATAGTACTAACTAGCAGATTCCCGGCGAGTCCTGTCCGGTGTACTCATAACCCAATGAGCACCTGTATACATCTTAGGTGATCCAACTGACACCAGTGGCTTGTGAGACCGGCCACCGCCCCTGTTCGAGGTCTCGACTGTACACACTAGTCTACTCCGGAGTATCGATGCCCTGTCTCGAAACTCCTACGACTAGGGACCACAATTAAGGATATGCATATAAACTACCCAACTCTCACGTATATGATCGCCATCATACTGTTGGTAGTAAAGCAAGATCCTAAGGGCTCTATCAAAGTGTAACATGCAATCAGTCACCTGAACATGTACACGACTGATAAAGGCAAACCAGATAGCATACTATCATCCCGAGTAAGACTGTGCTACCGGGATAGGTCCTCCGCAATCATTGCAATCACGTACCTGCGATCCAATAATTGACTATGAGGGCACTATCTCCAACAATCTCCCACTTGCACTCAAGGCTAATATTGCGATGTCGACTACTCACAGCCCGTGTGAAACCGAACATCCAACTCCTCTACTAATCAGTTTCACAAAGCCCGTTTGTAAAACTATTGTGTTCGAGAAATAGCCTCGGTGAGTGGATCCGCCTAGAAGTTTCTTTCTGTATCTCTCTTAATCTCAAGTTCGCGGAGAAAGCCATCTCCCGAATTGAGTAGTACCTGTCTTAGAATATGTCTGGATATCTGATGGGACCTTAGTTCATAAATGAACTCCATATCCAAACTTCTTAGACTGTATGGATCACTGAACCTAATCAGTATCCGGCACCATGCCACCCACAGTATCCTTTGGAACCACCTGTCCATAATACTGTCCCTCTTCAGAGGGAAAACTAAAACTCTGACAGTCACTCTGTCATCCATGTCACCTTTGAAGCCTGGATTGATAACCGTCTCCCGAAAGAGGCTGCCGTAATCAAATCCGTAGAACATGTACTAATGTTCTAAAACTGCTTCCTTATGTTTCTCCAGGATTGGATTAATACAAACTTATTGCATCTTGTGCAAAAACAACATCTGGTGTGGTACTTGACATCTCATGATTGACCCAATTGCCTAAGCAAGTGATCTGCCAATCATGCACATCCCTCTCCTCTTTAGTCTATAAGACACCTTTAGAGAGGGTCACTCCATCACCTACAGGTACACCACCATGCTAGGAGTCAACTATTCCAAAAACCATTAGAATATCTGTCAAAGTACCCACATTGGGAAACTACCCAAATCCAGATCTAAAGCCATAGATCCAGAAACCAGAATGTCAAATATTATATCCATATCCTGTCTGGAGAAACAACTGTGTGACGACCACAGTACAACCGATCGTAGTATAGGAATTTTACTTCCTACTCTGTGTATGTCATCCTGATACCATGACATCACACCCTACTACCTTCTTAACTGATCCATCCCTTATTCTGATTGAAGTCAAACCCATGACTGTCACATCAAAATTAGATGATCTATCTCCGCTATAACTGCTCTAGTCTATAAATAGACATAAGCTACTTGCCCACCATGCTTCTGTTGCTCCCAATGACTACGACAACCCTCCTACCGGGTCTCATAACCTGGAACAACAGTAGTGTCAAGTCTATGTAGATAAGAACCTCCCTGTCACCGTCCTTGAGGCTACCGAAGTACCTCTCGGGTGTCTGAGGTTACCTACCATACCTGTGGAGTGGCTATTGGAATGTCAAACCTGATCGAATATATAGGACCTATTAAATTTTCCGTAATCGTTTGCGGTTCTGGAATCACTTCCAGTTCTACCATACTCCCACTACTGTTTTCTGAAAAAGATCCATTTTTACTAAAACTGTGGCGAGTCAAGAACAATATCACTATTGATCTTCCAAATGGTAGAATATCAACCCTCGTCATAGCCAGGGTCAACCCACAAACAGCCATTACAGAAACGTGCCCTGAGTTATCCAGTGTCTGGTTTTAATCATAAGCTGGACAACTCCCCGTACCTTAATATCTTTTAAGGTACGTACTATTCTATATCCAATATAGAAACTATGGCGCTTATTTAATTGGAACCATATTCAATCCATGCATCTGTCTCCAGTGCATATTAACTTAATGGAAAGAGGCTAATCAGCATTACTCAACTTAGGAATCCATCCAATTATGAGTAACCTGAAAGAGAAACACGTTTCTCAAAACCATCACTATCATCTGAATACCAATCACAAGAATCTACATCTTCGATCTCTTTGAAGAATCCCGATACTTGTGATACCTGGTTCTCTACTTTATTCTTATACCCACAACTTCTCAAAACTTAGACCTTGTATTTCAACGAAACACTCGTCTAAATACTAGAGAAGTTATAAGTAAACAGAACATAGTACGAGGACCTACCCCTTTGTCCTGATGGACACTGGACAACATACAATACTCTGTATAAGTCCGCTGAGTTAAACAACTCAAAACCTGTGCATTGTAGGTGGAAAACTGTACCCTGGCGATTTCCTCAAATATCACCAATTACAACGAATTCCGATATAATAAGGATGATCACCTAATTCCCAATATCTTACTCCCACTCATCATCTGTAAAACCATACAGATATGAGAATGAAACCTGGTAAATACATACCCTCGGATTAAGTGTCTAATCGGGAAAACAGTTTTTCCTTTAATAATGCACTGAAACATGAAAATGTTTCGTAGGGGTATCCCGGTATTCTTAGCAATGCCTCTTCCATAATCCAACTCATGACTTCAACCGTATATTTTATTGCCGTCTCTCCAAATCCCTTTACTTGTTTTTAGTCGTTACCTTCTGTACACCATCGTTAGGCTAACTGGTTTTCTTCCTTCCCTACCGTTCGGCACCAGCCTATGGTTTGGAAGAAGACTATCCAGTAAGCATAATAGGTGTACCCTCCTAAACCAAGGAGTACTCGCATCTCGAGAGAAGGTGACGATAAAAGACAACTGAATAATACCTTATTCTTTTTAAAGGTGAAATAGGAGCGGCGATGAAGTACGCGGTTTTGGTCGTGAATGATATCAGTCGCAATTTACTTTTCCCGCTTTCTAATCCCTTTATTTTGTCTTTACAAATTACCTTCTGCACACCCTACTTAGGCTAATTGGTTTTCTTCATTCTCTACCTTTCGGCACCAGCCTATGGTTTGGAATAAGACTATCCAATAGGCGTAATAGGTGTACTCTCCTAAACCAAGGAGCTCTCGCTACCTGAGAGAAGGTGATAATAAAAGACAACTGAATAAACCAATTCTATTTCTCCTGAACCTGGATCCATCCCCGAAGAAGTCCCTTCGAGTTCGTATATAACCATACGATGGCTCTATCCAATGGAAGTGGATATCCGTAGTAATACGAGTGTTCTGAGAAATACAAAGGGTAAAAGAAGGAGTGGCAATGACTTATGCAACTCAGACAATCCAAAAGCCAGTATTTTAAGAAGGTTCGGTCAACCTGGTCACTGAGTCATAGTCTAGGGTCGGTCAAAGGTCGCTGCCAAAGAGAGAGAGAGAAAAGAAACACTCAGCGTGCACTCTAACCTAGATCAGAATGGTCATCATTTTATCTAATCCGGAAACCTCCCACTGTCCTGTCAAATTCTCCTCCAAACCTAAAGAAGAATCAATCGGGATCACCCAAAGAGTAAACCAACTCATCAGTGGGAATCAGGATCCAACTCTCATCGCATGATAACGTGATGGAATGCATCCACGTTACTCATACTCCAGAAGGTATGCGCATACTCGGCAAGTTTCAGTTTCTTTAGAAACTCCTGATATTATTTTTGCCCCATGATCTTATAACCTTGGCGTTGGTCAAAATGTCATAAGTCACATGCCAAGTTCTACCCGTCACTATCTTGTCAATTTGAACCCACCCGCACATGCCCTTGACGTTGGCCAAAATGGCAGAACGACTGTCCCAAACTAACTCATCTAACTATGCAACAATTGAATACCCAGCAGCTACCAAACACTATGCCTTGGCGTTGGTCAAAATACGTAGCTTGAATACTACTGAATACCCAAAAGAAGTGACGGAGGGCTACGACTGGTTTTTGGCGAAAAAACCTTTAGCGTAGTGAACTTGATATCGCTGAAGGAACCTGATAGCTTTTTAAAATATAGTGGCGAAAACCTTTTACTAAAGAGGTCATTCCCGGTAAAGGGATCTCGGCTCTTTCCTCGTGGTATGAGGTGCAGGATATTCCACTGAATACCGCTATGCAAAGCAACATGTAATTGACTACAGTGAAGTTATTACTCTGACGCAAACTTCTTTCTAAGGGGTCGGTCCCGGTGAAGGGATATCGGCCCTTGCCTCGTCGAATGAGGTGCTGGATATTCCACTGAATACCGCTATGCATAACAAAAGAAAACGTCTTTGCAATAACACTTTTTAAATTTGTTCCAACAACTGAAAACAGGTTTGTTTTACTTTGCGTTGATCAGAATCAACGCAGTCCCATCAATCAATCACACCAGAAAAGAACGAAAATAAAATGTACGTATATGCCATCCGCATTCGTCACTAGGTCCCGTCATAACCCGTTAGGTTACTTAACTAACGACAGAGCGCGGACTGGACTAGCGCGGGTGTAAAACATATACAACATCTAATAGTATATAAACCAATATACAATAATCGCTCCAGGCGTGATAGTATGCAACATTACAGAAAAGTAATAAGCATCACAGAACAATACAGATATCTGGGATCCCCGAGTTTCACAGAGCCGCTGCTGAAACTTGACGTTCCCCTGTCGTGTGGATAGCCTGTGCAATGAAACCTAGACCCCTACGGGTGCGGCAAGTTACCCGTCAAAACCTGAAGCGAGGCAGTCCCCACAGCATAGTGAATGGGACACCCGGCACTTCACGGAATCCGGTAAATTGAGCACCCCTCCTTGGGTCAACCTGTACCCCCTACGAGTGCGGCGAATAGTCTGCCAATTCTAGAGTGGGCCTCCCAAAGCCATGAGATGCGGACCCGTTGCCCTCCAGAACCCGGCTATCCGTGCACTCCGTCGCGGGGCAAAACCTAGTACAATAATGAAAAATAGTACAATAGGTACATCGACCGCAACCTGGTCGTGCCCCAAAAGAATATTATACAACAGGCAGCGACGGCAGTCCACAAGTTGGACGCTCGCCCCGCAATATCAAATGTACAAATAAACTCAAACTGTACTTCCATTGCATACTGCTATCCACCACGACAAACCCGCAACATCACAGCACAACACAGAACATCAACGCGAATGTCACGTTCGCAAACCCGTCTAAACGAACTATAGCAATCAGACGCGGTTTACCGATCAAATGACATTCCCGGTCGGAGATATAATGTAAGCACTGTAAACCAACGTGTTTAAATTTCGATCGACCAAAGACCAAATATCAAAAAGTGGGCCCCACTGCTTACTGGTGAACAGTAAAAAAACCTGGGCCAAAACGATATTTTCCAAAAACCCCAAAATCCAACACAGAACCCACTGACCAAATTTGGGAGCACGTGCTTCCCACGTGGCCGCGGATGCGCGGCCAAACCATGGGTTTGGCCGCCCTTCCGCGGCAGCTTGGAGGGATCACGACCCCAAATTTTGTCGTGGCTCTTAAAATTCCCTGCACAGATTTTTAAGACATCCAGAAATAAATTTTGAGACCGTTTAAAATTAACAGAAACTGTCAGGTAGGAATTTTGCAATTTTTGTTTTTCGGTTCGATCGAAGTTTTAAACGCGTTAGCACAAGTTAGCATAGCAAAATGGTGAGGCTCTGATACCACTGTAAGTCTACGTTAGCGCCCCGGCAGTCTTCAGACGCTAAATGCGGAATAAAACTTTTTAACTTGGCGCTATCGTATACTTTAACCCGGATCTGCCATTATTGCTGAACTAACAAACTGTAAAGAGTGTAGGAATGTTATACCGAACGATCCGAGTCCTTCGTTCTTCAACCATCATCCCACGCTCCGTTGCGGCTGCTCCGATCTCGCCGATATCCGATCTCCTCGTCGAGGTGGCACCACATGATCGGTTCTTTAAACGGGCTCCCGCCTCTGACTCGAGGCAACTCGATCGTCAAGTTTGCTAAAAGAGACGACCAAGAATGATGTAGAGAATGAGTAGATGACTTTGTCTCACTTCGTCCAAGTCCGTGGACGATCGGTTAATGAAGTTGCCGATGGAAATGAAATGGAACAAGAAATGAACTATGAAATTTCCATGCATCCAAAACTATACTCTTTTCTTTTGCAACCATAATTTCTCAAAATCAATCAAGGGGGAGGAGAGAGAGGGCCGGCCTATATGTATAGAAGAGGGAGGTGATGGTAGGAGGAGGGAGGTGACCTTAAGATGCAACCTTATCATGACAAAAGATCTTAAGCAAAACAAAACCATCAATTTCAAAGCATGAGTCATTAAAAGGAACCAATCACATTAAACCTAGTCACCTTATCCTTAATGACTCACCAAGCCTCATCATCACTTCTAGAAGCTTCTAGAATGATGACTCACCCCAACTGAAGAAAAGATAAATCCGTCTTTAACAGAAAGACGGCTGATAGAAAACTGGAAACTGGCAACTTCCAAAAGTCATTCTGAAACGACTTTCAGGATAACCCCGAAACTGTATAAATATACCCGCATTTGTATTACGACCGAATACAAATGCAACTGAGACAAAGATATTATACCTACTCAACATAATACTCGGATCCGGCTTAAACCAAAGCCGACCAGCATCATCTGCCCGAAAACTGACACGTGCGCAAACGCACGTGCATTTTCCGAACCCTGCCATAAAACCATACGGCCTCTACAACGTTTCGCCCGAACTTGGGAAACTGTCTGTGGGGGACTCTAATGACTCGTCAGTACCCTGGCAGTGGGTTTAACCACAAACCGTCAGCGGCACTAGCAATGCGTAACGGCTGCCCACGGACTGACCTCAAGGGTGGCCGAGGAGCGAACTCAAGGGAGACCGATGAGCGAACTCCTCCGAAAAACCCTACTGATCCTAACAGTGACAATGTATATACAGTCCGGTCCGTTCGTCAATGAGTATCGCATATCTGCCTAAGGGGCTAGTAACGTCAGACCCCCAATAGCAGTATAAGTCGTGTCGGAGTGAAGCCCAATTACACCCTGAGATACTACTGGAGTACCTACCAGTAAATCTCCTGCCATGGCCATGGACTTTGTGTAATGGCTCTCCTAGACACAGCACGACCTCGCCCCCAATACCGGGAGAGACGAATCCCCTGCCGATCCGCTCACGTGCCTCCATATGGCTCGGGACTGTACCCAAAAACTACCTGTTTGCACGACTCCTTTGAGCCGTGGTAGGGTAGAAATCAAAGCACAGTGGGAACTCACACGAGACAAATAACGACCTCAGGTCGATGAACTAACCTGTACACATGTCACCAGGGAACTGCTATCTGACGATAGGTATAGTACTAACTAGCAGATTCCCGGCGAGTCCTGTCCGGTGTACTCATAACCCAATGAGCACCTGTATACATCTTAGGTGATCCAACTGACACCAGTGGCTTGTGAGACCGGCCACCGCCCCTCGTCGGGGTCTCGACTGTACACACTAGTCTACTCCGGAGTATCGATGCCCTGTCTCGAAACTCCCACGACTAGGGACCACAATTAAGGATATGCATATAAACTACCCAACTCTCACGTATATGATTGCCATCATACTGTTGGTAGTAAAGCAAGATCCTAAGGGCTCTATCAAAGTGTAACATGCAATCAGTCACCTGAACATGTACACGACTGATAAAGGCAAACCAGATAGCATACTATCATCCCGAGTAAGACTGTGCTACCGGGATAGGTCCTCCGCAATCATTGCAATCACGTACCTGCGATCCAATAATTGACTATGAGGGCACTATCTCCAACAGATAGAGCCCCTAGGATTCTTGCTTGACCACCAGCAGTATGAGGGCGATCATATACGTGGGAGCTGGCAGTCTATAAGCATATGTTGGAGATAGTGCCCTCAGAGTCAATTATTGGATCACAGGCACGTGATTACAATGATTGAGGGGAGGACCTGTCCCGGTAGGACAATCTTACTCGAGATGATAGTATGCTATCTGGTTTACCTTTATCATCGTGTACTGCTTTAGGTGACCTGACAGGTCGCTATTGCACATTGATAGAGCCCTAGGATTCATGCTTGACTGCCAGCAGTATGAGGGCGATCATATAAGTGAGAGCTGGAGTCTACAAGCACATCCTTAATAGGTCCCTAGTCGTGGGAGTTTCGAGACAGGGCATTGATTCTCCAGAGTAGACTAGTGTATACAGTCGAGACCCCGACGAGGGGCGGTGGCCGGTCTCACAAGCCACTGGTGTCAGTTGGATCACCTAAGATGTATACAGGTGCTCATTGGGTTATGAGTACACCGGACAGGACTCGCCGGGAACATGCTAGTTGGTCTTATACCTGACGTCAGATAGCAGTTCCCTGGTGACATGTGTGCAAGTTAGTTCATCGACCTGGGGATCGTCATTTGTCTCGTGTGAGTTCCCACTGTACTTTGATTACTACCCTACCACGGCTCAAAGGAGTCGTGCAAACAGGTTTTAGTTGGGTACAGTCCCGAGCCACATGGAGGCAGTGAGCGTATCTTCAGGGGTTCGTCTCTCCCAGTATTGGGGGTGAGGTCGTGCTGTGTCTAGGAGAGCCATTACACAAAGTCCTTGGCCAAGGCAAGGAGATTTACTGGTAGGTATTCCAGTAGTATCTCAGGGTGTTCTGGGCTACACTCCGACACGACTTGTACCGCTTTTGGGGGTCTGACTTTTACCAACCCCCTAGGCCCGCCATGCGATACTCATAGACGAACGGACCGGACTGTACGGATATTGTCACTGACAGGCTCAGTTGGGTGTCGGGGTGAGCTTCCTCATCGACGTCCCATTTGGTCAATAGCTGGTGGCCCGTCACGTATTGGCTTATACCTCTGACGTGCTAGTGGTTAAATCCACAGCCATAGTATTGACGAGTCTTTAGAGTCCACCACACTTTCAGTTACTCAAGCTTTCGGGCGAAACGCTGTAGAGGCCGTATGGAGATATGGCACGGTTCGATCAGATACGTGCGGTATTGCACGGATCGTGATCGGACGGATTTTACTAGCCGGCTTTGGCTTAAGCAGGATTCTAGTATTTGATAGTGTAGTTTTGTCTCTTTGCATTTGTGTTCAGTGGGAATACAAATGCGGGCATGTATTTGCAGTAGCGGGGTTTTCCTGTAATTTATTACGGGATCGATTTTCTGAAGTTGCCAGTTTGCATTCCGTTCCGGCCGGTTTTCTTTTATTCCTTCTCGGCCGGACTTTTCGTTGGAGGGGCTTTCTTGCATTTGTGGATTGTGATGAGACTAGCCTCATCATGATATTCTTTTATGGTCATTTCCTTGCATTTATTGGATGGGTATTGATTTGGATATGGATTAGAATTTGGTGTGACCTTCTTCTAATTGTTTTCATTCTCTTTTTCTTCTCTTTATTAATTCATTTCATTATATCCCACCAATTCCTTTGTGGGGCCGGCCACTAGTATGAGAGGAGAGAGGTTTATATGTGTGTATATGTTGCTTGTTGATTAATTAGTGGGCCCCCCATTTGTTTGTGTGCAGAGAGAAGTTTTGATTGGGTATTAATTTTGCAACATTCACACATTTTAGTATGAATGGAGAGAGAGCCTGCATTCATTCACTTGTCCAGTGAGAATTTTTTGGCCGAGCCCTTTTAGAGGAGATGATTATTCCTTTTGATAGTTTGCTCCATTTTCTTCATCAAGCTTGGATCCATGGAAAATTCTTGTGCTAAAATTCCTCCAACCATGGCAACCTCATAAACCCCAAAGAGACAACCTTCTACACTATTTCTATAGCAACCCTTGGACGCGTCGGCTAGCTAACTTCGCGCCCGAGTTGCCTCGGTCAAGAGGCGGGAGCCCGTAAAAGATTCCGGCTACGTGGTGCCTTTCCGACGAGCGAGGAGGTGACGGAGATTCCGCGGGAGATCGGAGTGGAGACGAAGACCGAAGGACACGGATCGCTTGGTATACTTCTCTACCCGTATTTTACTTTGCTTGCTAGCTAGGTTAATGGCCCGATCCGGGTAAAAAGTCCGCGGTGGTGCCGTTTTGCAAATTCCACAAAGTTTTTGTTTTCCGCGTTTCCGGCGTCGGATCGACGGCCGGGGCGCCCCCGCGGGCTTACAATGGTATCAGAGCCACGCCGTTAACCTACCTAGCTTGCTCTTGTATGTTTAGTACTCGATCGAACAAAGTTTCCAAAAACCGTATTTTCATACTTCATGTTTCTGTCGAAATTTTTCCAAGCTCCAAAAATTTTTCAGGACACTGCAGAAACACAAGCATTAAATTCTAAGACATCTGGTAAAATTTGATGCAGTGATCTCTTAGTACGGCCGCGGAAACGCGGCCAAACCCCTGGTTTGTCCGCGGTTCCGCGGTGGGAAGGTATGATCATTGCACCAAAATTTCCCAGTAGGCTTTAGACTTGGAAATAGGGGTTTTGGGATATTTTCTTTGGGCCCAGATTTTCTGTAAGTGCTACAGTTCTTTTTGGGGGCCCACTTTGATAAATTTGTTCGATCGGATATTTTAAACATGCCTGTTCACAGTATTTACATTATATCTGCGACCGTGAATGTCACTCGATCGGTAAATCCAGTCTATCTGCTATAGCCCTTTTAGACGGATTTGCGAACGTGACATTCACGTTGATGTTCTGTGTTTTTGCTGTGTTGTTGCGGATCGGTCGTGGGGGATAGCCTGGTTGCAATATAGTACAGTTCTGTTTTATATGTACATTTGATATTGCGGGGCGAGCGTCCGACATGTGGACTGCCGTCACTGCCTGTTTGTATTATTATTTTGGGGCACGACCAGGTTGCGGTCGATGTACCCGTTGTATGTATATTTTACTTTCTGTACTAGGATTACCCCGCGGAGGGGTGCACGGATAGCCGGGTTCTAGAGGGCAACACGCCCGCATCTCATGGCGTTGAGACGGAGGGGGCTTCACTCTAGAATTGGCAGGCTATTCGCCGCACTCGTAGGGGGTACAGGTTGACCCAGGAGGGGTGCCCAAGTTACCGGATTCCGTGAAGTGCTGGGTGGTCCATTCACGTCGCTGAAGGGGGCTGCCTCGCTTCAGGTTTTGGCGGGTGACTTGCCGCGCCCGTAGGGGTCTAGGATTTCATTGCACAGGCTATCCACACGACCAGGGGAACGTCGGGTTTTCAGCGGCTCTGTGAAACCCGGGGATCCCAGATATCTGTATTGATCTGTGTTGCTATACATTTCTGTGTTGCTGCTTTTTATCACGCCTTGAGCGAAAGTTATATATTATATATATATTAGTAGATGTTGTATATGTTTTCCATCCGCGCTAGTCCAGTCCCCGCTCTGCCGTTAGTTAGCTAACCTAACGGGTGATGACGGGACCCAGTGGCGAATGCGGATGGCATATACGTACATCAGTATATTTTCGTTCTTTGTGGTGTGATCAATTGATGGGGCTGCGTTGATTCGGATCAATGCAAGTTAAACAAACCTATTCTGATGTTGTTGGAACACTTTTTCAAAAAGCTGTTATTGCAAGGACGTTCACTTTTGTTTTGCACAGTGGTATTCAGTTGGAATATCCTGCTCCTCAGTCGACGAGGCAAGGGCCGAGATCCCTTCACCGGGAGTGACCCCTTGGACAGAAGTTTGCGTCAGGGCAATAACTTCACTATAGCCGTTTACTTTTGCTTTGCATCGTGGTATTCAGTTGGAATATCCTGCACCTCATTCTACGGGGAAAGAGCCGAGATCCCTTCACCGGAAGTGACCTCTTTAGCAAAGGTTTTCGTCACTATAATTTTAAAAGCTATCAGTTCCTTCAACGACATCAAGTTCATTACGTTAAAGGTTTTCGCCAGAAACCATTCGTAGCCCTCCATCATTTCAGTTAAATATTCGGTAGTATTCAAGCTATGTATTTTGACCTCACGCCAAGGCATAGTGTTTGGTAGCTGCCGGATATTTATCTGTTGCATAGATAGATGCGTTGGTTTGGGACAGTCGTACTACTATTTTGGCCTACGTCAAGGGTATGTACGGGTGGGTTCAGATTAACCTGGATAATGATGGGTAGAACTTGACATGTGACTTATGATATTTTGACCTCACGCCAAGGTCATAAGAGCATGGGGCAGAAATCCACATCGGGAGTTTCAAAAGTACTGAAACTTGCCAGATATGCGCATACCTTATGGAGTGTGATACCGTGAGCGGATTCTGTCACGTTATCATGCAATGATAGTTGGATCCCGATTCCCACTGATGAGTTGGTTTACTCCTCGGGTGACCCCGACTAATTCTTCTTTCAGGTTTGGAGGAGAATTTGAGGTACAGTGGGAGGTTTCCTGATTAGAAAAAATGATAACCATTCTGATCTAGGATAGAGTGCACGCTGAGTGTTTCTTTTCTCTCTCTCTCTGGCAGCGACCATTGACCCGACCCTAGACTATGACTCAGTGACCAAGTTGACCGAACCTTCTTAACACTGGCTTTTGGATTGTCAGAGTTGCAGACCTCATTGCCACTCCTACTTTTACCCTTTTCTCCAGGACACCCCGTATTACTACGAACGTCCACTTCCATTGGACAAAACCATCGTATGGTTAGATACGAACTCGAAAGAATTTATTCGAGGATGGTTTCCGGTTCTGGAGAAAACGGATAGGACTATTCAGTTGTCTTTTCTTTTCACCTTCTCTCAGGCTGCGAGTACTCCTTGGTTTAGGAGTAGTACACCTATTACGCAAATTGGATAGTCTTCTTCCAAACCATAGGCTGGTGCCGACCGGTAGGGAATGAAGAAAACCAATTAGCCTAAACGGTGTACAGAAGGTATTTAGTTCAGACAAAGCAAGGGATTAGTAAGAGGGCAAAGTAAATTGCGACTGCTATTCACGACCAAACCAAGTATTCTTCTCCAATCCTAAATCACCTTTGTATTTCTCCAGGACACTCCGTATCACTACGAAGATCCCATTTTATTGGATAATCCATCGTATGGTTATATACGAACTCGAAAGGAACTTGTTCCAGTTCGGGGATGGATCCTGGTTCAGGAGAAATAGGAATAAAGTACATTCAGGCGTCTTTTATCTTCACCCTCTCTCGCGATGCGAGTGCTCCTAGGATTAGGACAGTACACCCTTTATGCTTTTTGGATAGTCTTCTTCCAAACCATAGGCTGGTGCCGAACGGTAGGGAAGGAAGAAAACCATTTGGCCTAAAAGGGTGTACAGAAGGTAATGACTAAAGACATATGAAGGGATTTGGAGAGGTGGCAAAGAATTATACGGTTATAGTTGTGAATCTGGATAATGGTAGAGGCATTACTAGGAATACCAGGATACCCCAACGAAACATTTTAATGTTTCAGTTTCACTGTGTAATGTTAAAAGAGAACTGATTTCCCGATTAGATACTTACTCCAGGGTATGTATTTACCAGGTATGATTCTCACATCTGTATGGTTTCACAGATGATGAGTGGGAGTACGTTATTGGGAATTGGGTGATCATCCTCATTATATCGGGATTCGTTGTAATTGGTGATATTTGAGGATGCCACCTGGGTTGTTTGCCGGTCTGCAAATATTTGGTTTTGAATATCCGCTGTTATGCACCAATTCCAAATTGATATATCTGTACGTCTATTTTCATAGAGTGAGATATACCTTTCTGAAATTATGTCTATGACATTTACCTATATCAGTGGATGGTTAGGTAAGGAGCATTAAACAGCGGTGTAATTCTTCTTAACCATAAGTACAGTTTTCAACCTACAACACACAGTGAAAGAGTTATTAGACTCAGTGGACTTATACAGAGTATTGTATGTTGTCCAGTGTCCATTAGGACAGAGGGGTTGGTCCTCATACTATATTCTGTTTACTTTTGACTTCTCTAGTTCTTAGACATGTGTTTCATAGAAACACAGGGTCTAAGTTTTGAGAAGTTATAGGTATAAGAATAAAGTAGAGAACCATGTGTTGCAAGTATCAGGATTCTTCAAAGTGATCGAAGATGTAGATACTTGTACATGGTATTCAGTTGATAGTAATGGTTAAGAGAACTTGCTTCTCTTTCAGGTTACTCATAATTGGAAGCATTCCTAAGTTGAGTAACGCTGATCGGCCTCCTTCCATTTAGTTGACATGCACTGGAGACAGCTGCATGATTTGAATCTGGTTCAATTAAATCAGTGCCTCTGTTTCTTGGATATAGAACAGTTCATATCTTGACATTGTTAAGATACGGGGAGTTGTCTCGCTTATGCTTAAAACCAGACTCTGGACAACTCAAGGCACGTTTCTGTAATGGCTGTTTGTGGGTTGACCCGGGCTATGACGAGGGTTGACTTTCTACCATCTGGAAGATCAATAGTGATATTGTTCTTGACTCGCCACAGTTTTATCAAAAATGGATTTTTTCAGAAAAACAGTAGTAGGAGTATGGTAGAACTGGAAGTGATTCCAGAACCGCAAACGATTACTTAAGATTTGATAAGAACCTAAACATTCAATCTGGTTTGACATTCCATTGGCCACTCCGCAGATATGGTGGGTAACCTCAGACACTCGAGAGGTACTTCGGTATGCTCAAGGACGGTGGCAGGGAGGTTCTTGTTTACCCAGACTTGCCATTGCTGTTGTTCCAGACTGTGAGACCCGGCAGGAGGATGAGTATAGTGTCGTTCTAAACTGGCTTTAGAAGTGAACATCTATATGACTCTGCCAGAGGGTTGTCGTAGTCAGTGGGAGCAGCGGAAGCATTGGTGGACATCAGACTTATGTCTATTTATAGACTAAAGCAGAAATAGCGGAGATAGATCATCTATTTCTGACGTGACAGTCATAGGTTTGACTTCATCAGAATAGGGGTGAATCTGTTAAGAAGGTAGTAGGGTGTGATGTCCTGGTTTTTGATGACATACACAGAGTAGGAGTAATATTCCTATACTACGATCGGTTATACTTTGGTCGTCACAATCGGAAGCAGTTTTAGAACATAAGTTGATGTTCTACGGAATTGATAACGGCAGCCTCCTTTAGGAGACGGTTATCATTCCAGGCTTCCAAGTTGACCTGGATGGCAGAATGGCTGTCAGAGTTATAGTTTTCCCTCTGACGAGGGGCAGTATTTTGGACAGGTGGTCCAGGTGAAAACTGAGGGAAGGCATGGCGCAGGATACTGATTAAGTTCAGTAGACGATACAGTCTAAGAAGTTTGGATTTGGAGTTCATTTATGAGCTAGGTCCCATCAGACATCCAGATATTCTAAGACAGGTATTGCTCATTTCGGGAGATGGCTTTCTCCGCGAACTTGAGATATAGAGAGACATAGAAAGAAACATCAAAGTGGATCCACTCACTGAGGCTATTCCTCGAACGCAATAGTTTCGCAAACGAGCTTTGTGAGACTGACTAGTAGAGGAATTGGGTGTTCGGTATCACACGGGCTGTGAGTATGCGACATCGCAATAATTAGCCTTGAGTGCAAGTGGGAGATTGTTGGAGATAGTGCCCTCAGAGTCAATTATTGGATCACAGGCACGTGATTACAATGATTGAGGGGAGGACCTGTCCCGGTAGGACAATCTTACTCGAGATGATAGTATGCTATCTGGTTTACCTTTATCATCGTGTACTGCTTTAGGTGACCTGACAGGTCGCTATTGCACATTGATAGAGCCCTAGGATTCATGCTTGACTGCCAGCAGTATGAGGGCGATCATATAAGTGAGAGCTGGAGTCTACAAGCACATCCTTAATAGGTCCCTAGTCGTGGGAGTTTCGAGACAGGGCATTGATTCTCCAGAGTAGACTAGTGTATACAGTCGAGACCCCGACGAGGGGCGGTGGCCGGTCTCACAAGCCACTGGTGTCAGTTGGATCACCTAAGATGTATACAGGTGCTCATTGGGTTATGAGTACACCGGACAGGACTCGCCGGGAACATGCTAGTTGGTCTTATACCTGACGTCAGATAGCAGTTCCCTGGTGACATGTGTGCAAGTTAGTTCATCGACCTGGGGATCGTCATTTGTCTCGTGTGAGTTCCCACTGTACTTTGATTACTACCCTACCACGGCTCAAAGGAGTCGTGCAAACAGGTTTTAGTTGGGTACAGTCCCGAGCCACATGGAGGCAGTGAGCGTATCTTCAGGGGTTCGTCTCTCCCAGTATTGGGGGTGAGGTCGTGCTGTGTCTAGGAGAGCCATTACACAAAGTCCTTGGCCAAGGCAAGGAGATTTACTGGTAGGTATTCCAGTAGTATCTCAGGGTGTTCTGGGCTACACTCCGACACGACTTGTACCGCTTTTGGGGGTCTGACTTTTACCAACCCCCTAGGCCCGCCATGCGATACTCATAGACGAACGGACCGGACTGTACGGATATTGTCACTGACAGGCTCAGTTGGGTGTCGGGGTGAGCTTCCTCATCGACGTCCCATTTGGTCAATAGCTGGTGGCCCGTCACGTATTGGCTTATACCTCTGACGTGCTAGTGGTTAAATCCACAGCCATAGTATTGACGAGTCTTTAGAGTCCACCACACTTTCAGTTACTCAAGCTTTCGGGCGAAACGCTGTAGAGGCCGTATGGAGATATGGCACGGTTCGATCAGATACGTGCGGTATTGCACGGATCGTGATCGGACGGATTTTACTAGCCGGCTTTGGCTTAAGCCGGATTCTAGTATTTGATAGTGTAGTTTTGTCTCTTTGCATTTGTGTTCAGTGGGAATACAAATGCGGGCATGTATTTGCAGTAGCGGGGTTTTCCTGTAATTTATTACGGGATCGATTTTCTGAAGTTGCCAGTTTGCATTCCGTTCCGGCCGGTTTTCTTTTATTCCTTCTCGGCCGGACTTTTCGTTGGAGAGGCTTTCTTGCATTTGTGGATTGTGATGAGACTAGCCTCATCATGATATTCATTTATGGTCATTTCCTTGCATTTATTGGATGGGTATTGATTTGGATATGGATTAGAATTTGGTGTGACCTTCTTCTAATTGTTTTCATTCTCTTTTTCTTCTCTTTATTAATTCATTTCATTATATCCCACCAATTCCTTTGTGGGGCCGGCCACTAGTATGAGAGGAGAGAGGTTTATATGTGTGTATATGTTGCTTGTTGATTAATTAGTGGGCCCCCCATTTGTTTGTGTGCAGAGAGAAGTTTTGATTGGGTATTAATTTTGCAACATTCACACATTTTAGTATGAATGGAGAGAGAGCCTGCATTCATTCACTTGTCCAGTGAGAATTTTTTGGCCGAGCCCTTTTAGAGGAGATGATTATTCCTTTTGATAGTTTGCTCCATTTTCTTCATCAAGCTTGGATCCATGGAAAATTCTTGTGCTAAAATTCCTCCAACCATGGCAACCTCATAAACCCCAAAGAGACAACCTTCTACACTATTTCTATAGCAACCCTTGGACGCGTCGGCTAGCTAACTTCGCGCCCGAGTTGCCTCGGTCAAGAGGCGGGAGCCCGTAAAAGATTCCGGCTACGTGGTGCCTTTCCGACGAGCGAGGAGGTGACGGAGATTCCGCGGGAGATCGGAGTGGAGACGAAGACCGAAGGACACGGATCGCTTGGTATACTTCTCTACCCGTATTTTACTTTGCTTGCTAGCTAGGTTAATGGCCCGATCCGGGTAAAAAGTCCGCGGTGGTGCCGTTTTGCAAAGTCCGCAAAGTTTTTGTTTTCCGCGTTTCCGGCGTCGGATCGACGGCCGGGGCGCCCCCGCGGGCTTACAGCATATCCTTAAATGGTCCCTAGTCGTGTGAGTTTCGAGACAGGGCATCGATACTCCATAGTAGACTAGTGTATACAGTCGAGACCCCGACGAGGGGCGGTGGCCGGTCTCACAAGCCACTGGTGTCAGTTGGATCACCTAAGATGTATACAGGTGCTCATTGGGTTATGAGTACACCGGACAGGACTCGCCGGGAACATGCCAGTTGGTCATATACCAGACGTCAGATGGCAGTTCCCTGGTGACATGTGTGCAGGTTAGTTCATCGACCTGGGGATCGTCATTTGTCTTGTGTGAGTTCCCACTGTACTTTGATTACTACCCTACCACGGCACAAAGGAGTCATGCAAACAAGTTTTAGTTGGGTACAGTCCCGATCCACATGGAGGCAGTGAGCGTATCTTCAGGGGTTCGTCTCTCCCGGTATTGGGGGTGAGGTCGTGCTGTGTCTAGGAGAGCCATTACACGAAGCCCTCGGCCGAGGCAAGGAGATTTACTGGTAGGTATTCCAGTAGTATCTCAGGGTGTTCTGGGCTACACTCCGACACGACTTGTACGGCTTTTGGGGGTCTGACTTTTACCAACCCCCTAGGCCCGCCATGCGATGCTCATAGACAAACGGACCAGACTGTACGGATATTGTCACTGACTGGCTCAGTAGGGTTGTCTGGCTGAGTTCACTCACAGACGTCCCTTTTAGTCAATACCTGGTAGCCCGTTACGTATTGGCTTATACCTCTGACGTGCTAGTGGTTAAATCCACAACCAAGGTGTTGACGAGTCTTTAGAGTCCCCCACATTTAGTTACTCAGCTTTCGGGCGAAAGGTTGTAGAGGCCGTATGGAGATATGGCAAGGTCCGATCAGATACGTGCGGTATTGCACGGATCAGGATCGGACAGTTTGTACTATAGGCCGTATGGTTATATGGCAGGGTTCGATCAGATACGTGCGGTATTGCATGGATCAGGATCGAACAGATATTACTAGCCGGCTTTGGTTTAAGCCGGATCCTAGTATAGTACAGTGAAGACTTTGTCTCTTTGCATTTGTATTTCGGTCGAAATACAGATGCGGGTGTGTATGCACAGTATCGGGGTTTTCCTGTAATTTATTACGGGACCAGTTTTCTGGAGTTGCCAGTTTGCTTTCCGTTTCGGCCAATTTCCTTTGTTCCGTTCATTGGCCGAAGATTGGTGGAGGAGGGCTTATTTGCATTGTTGCAAATAAGCATTTGTGGAGGGGGTCTTTGCATATTATCATGTCATGATACTTGTCCCATCATTTGACTTCATAAACTCATGATTGCTTGACTTTGTATATCATCATGGTTGTTGATGATGAGGTTGGTGGTAGGTGGTTGAGTGTGGGTTTTGATTTTGTGATCATTTCCTTTTGCATGATAGCCTTCTCTCTCTCTCTATTGCATTATTGGATGGCTCTCTCATTCTATCACTCTCCCCTCTCATTCACCCTCCCCTCACTTGTAGTGGCCGGCCCAAGCATGAGAGGGGGCTGTCCAAATTTTTGGGGGTGGGTATTTGGTCCATTTCATGCTTCCATATATCCACAAGTTCCATCTCCAAACTCCATAGTTCATCCCTCCACCAAAAGGCAATTCCTACAACCCCAAAGTGAGATTTGAGTACTACACATTCTACAGCAAATCTTGGGCACGTCGAGTAGCCGGCTTCGTGCCCGAGTTGCCTCGGTATTGAGGCGGGAGCCCGTAAAAGATGCAGGCGATGTGGCGCCCTTCCGGCAAGGAGGAGACAGACGGAGATCCCGCGAGGAGATCGGAGTGGAGATGAAGACCGGAGGACTCGGATCAGTCGGTATATCTCTAAACCATCTTCTTGTTAGCTTAGACTTGTTAATGGTTACGATCCGGATGTTTAGTGCGCGGGGGTGCCGGTTTGTTAAGTCCGCAAAATTAAAGTTTTTCTCCGCTTCCGCATTCCGGCGTCGGATTGACGGCCGGGGCGCCGCCGTGCACTTACAGTGGATGCTTGGACATATATAGGGAGGGCTTTCTTGCTCGATATGATAGTATGCTATCTGGTTTCTCTTTATCTTAACATGTACACTTATTGTCTCTCTATTACATGTTGATAAAGCCCTTAGGATGAGTACTTGATGTAAGTCCACGTTACCCACCCCGGTGCTTACGGGGAGGCGAAATAGGTAAAAATCGAATTTTTAACACGAGGCAACATGGACTAGAAATGGAGGATCTTTGCAAAACAAAAACTAACAAAACTAGAAGAGGTTCTATCTACTATGTTCAAGAGATTATACCCCACGAACCGAGTACTTCGGGTCTTCTTTCCGCTTTCCTCCTCGTCCATGCTACCTCCGAAGATCGATCCGGATCTTGGTCACCTCCGCGGCCTCCTACAGTCGAAGACGATCCACCCGAGAGTTTGTGTTCCGAGATCCACCTCAAGCCAAGGTAACTAGGGTATCAAGTGTGATATACTTGATGTCCTAGGTGATGTAGAAGTTGGTGGTGGATTTGTTTGTCCATTTTCTTTCTATTTTTCTCAACACATGAGAGCTATAGAAAAATCAAGAGGAGGAAGAAGGGGGAGGAACCATGGGAGCTCACTCTTTCAAGAGAGAGAATGCCAAAAAGATAATGATCCATAAAAAAATATTATTACTAATCACTTATCATGATAAATTTGATGGCTACATTGATTTGACCATTATCATCTCAAAATAAAACCAAAACAAAAAAAGAATACTCTAGATCTCACATGAAAGATCCTAGTCATCAATGGTCAAATTGTCATCAAGGTAAAGTAAGCTCAAATGGTCAAAGCAATTAGCCATAACATAATTATCTTTAAAAAGATTAATAAATATTGTCCCCGCCTCATAATGGTTTTGACCGAACAAACTGTCAAAAACCCTAATGAGGCACCTCCTTCTTCTTCGCTCCTCACAACTGTGCATATACAGCCGCATCTGCATTCCATAGAATGCGAATGCATAGAAGACAAAACTAATCCATCTATACAATACTAGGATCTGGCTTAATCCAAAGCCCACTAGCATTGTCTGCCCGAACAGCATACGCGCACAAGTGCACGTAAGTGATCGCATCCCTGCCGTAAAACCATACGACCTCTAGACCTTTTTCCCGGTACAGGGAAACTCTCTGTGTGGGACTCTAAAGACTCGACACTACGCCGGTAGTGGGTTTAACCACAGACCGCAAGCGTGACTAGCTGTACGTAACGGTCTCCAGGTAGATGTCGATAAGAAGGCCGATAAGGTAAACCCATCCGAACTCCTACTGAGCCTGAATGTGACAATCTCCGTACAGTCCGGTCTGTTCGTCTGAGAGTATCGCATGGCGGGCCTAGGGGGGAGCTAAACGTCATACCCATAATAGCGGTACAAGTCGTGCCGGAGTGTAGCCCAGAACACCCTGAGAAACTACTAGAAACATTACCAGTAATTCTCGCTTGCCCTGGCCAGGGACTTTGTGTAATGGCCCTCCTAGACATAGCACGATATCAACCCCCAATACTGGGAGAGACGAATCCTATCTAACCGCAACTGCCTCCAAGTGCTTCGGGACTGCACCTAACTACTACCTGTTTGCATGACTCCTTTGAGCCATGGTAGGGTAGTAATCAAAGTACAGCGGGAACACACTCGATGCGAAGCAACAGTGTCAAGTCGACGGACTAAGCTGTACTCCTATCACCTGGAAACTGTTATCTGACGATAGGTATAGTACCAACCAACAGTTCCTGACGAGTCTTGTCCAGTGTACTCGTAACCTAACGAGCACCCGCATACTATCTCCAGAACGACGTACTAATGGCTGTGGGACAGACCATCTCCCTGCTAGGATGAGAAGCGCAAACGCTAGTCTGCTCAGGAGTATCGATGTAACATTTCAAAGTAATAAAATATTATTTTTTGGGGATTTTGATAATTTAATATTATTTTACTGAATATTTTAATATTTCGGTAAAATTAAATACAAATAATGGGGGGGAAATTATGGAAACTTATGGAAAATTCTAAAATGGGGTATTTATTGGAATTATGCCATTTTTATGTTTTTGTGATCATTTATATGCTAATTTAGTGCTAATCGCGATTAAAAATCGCTAATTGGATTTTTAGCAATTTTGTGCAAAACATGCACATATCTTTTTCTACACTTGTGTTACATTTTTACTTGCCATGGTTTAACTTTGGGGTTACTATTCTTGTGAGAATGGAAATTGGGGAAAAAGAAAAGAAAAGGGTTTTGAATAAAGAATTTTTAGTAGGTAGGAGTGTGGGAGAAGGAGGGGGGTTATGTTTGACTATGAACCATTCTCCCATTATTTCTCTCCCCTCATATCCTCTACCCCTTCCTCATTTGCTGCTGCTGCTGCTGCTCTTCTCCCTCCCCTCTTCAAGCCCCAAATCACCATGAAAACATCACTCTCATTTCATTAAAATTGTGCACAAGCCCAAGATCTACACATTGGACCATGAAAGCAAGCATTTTGGCCACTAGGGGCAACTCAAGAATTTTATTGAGTTGACAAATGAGGTAATTTCTGGATCATTGGTTTAGTTTTGGCATTACTTATAACCCATGAAAGTTTAGAACCGATATTGTGTGTGTTTGGGGACTTAAAGAAAACCTAGTTAAGGTTTGAGAAATTGGGAGTTGTAATGTGAAATTGAGCTTCGTAGAGGCCGCACAAACACCCTAATGATGTTATTTTGGACCCGAACCTGAACTAGAAACCAAAATACGGATTTATGGTATCGATATCGGGGAAAACTGTAAATCTGGGAGTGTATTTTGTAATCTGCTATCACCCGAGACATCCTAAAATAAAATTGATTGGACAGTGAGACGTGCAGGCACCCTAGAACCACCACACAAAACCCTAGCCCCTACCTCTTTTCCCCGGCCGCCAATTTATTCCCTCTGGCCGTAATTTGCGGCCAGAACTGCACCAATCTGTGTCGTTTTGGTTCTGTAGCTCCCACATGTGTTGATTATACCCCTGGCACATGTAGATTTGTCTAATTTGACTTAGAGTGAAATCTGGAGCCTAATTCCTTAGTTGCTGTTTTGGATTTGTGTTTCCGTATTCCATATTTCTAATTCTGAATTTGTGTATGGTGTTTTACCTCGACTACTTGGCGTTTATACGACGATATCGAGGGTTGTTGATGGTTTTGGAAGGAGTTGTCCATAGGTTCTAACCTATAGAACATAGCGTATCGTTTTGGGGTTTCGTATGCTGTTTTAGTTTTGAATTGGTTTTGATACGCTTTTGCGATACGTTAATGTATAGGTACCCCATGAAGACTTCGGGATGACAAGCAAATGCGTGGCGACGTCGACAGATAAGTACGCAATGTGAGTAGATTATATCTACGGGGGAAGTCGGGTGGATGGCGTATAGCACCCCTACAGTCCGTGGTGATGTATACGAATACGTCTACACACATATAGTTACTATATGTTCTTTGAGATTATTGATGATAGGATGGATTGATTTAGTGTAGTGCGAAACCCTAGAGTAGGGGTTACACCCATACACGCACGCACACACTTGCATACATACTTTCTTTCGCATGTGTATATGGGAATATATATATATATATATTTGTATGTGTTCACATGGGTATGGGACTATGTGTTCATATACGGGATTTGAGGATGATACGTGGGATTGGGATGAGTCGATGTGATTTGATTGAGGCCGTGAGATTCGGCGATATGACAGAGTTCATATTTGAGATACGACATGATGCTTTACCGGGCCTTTGGGCATGTGTTTTACCCCGCATTCATACTTATATAGATGGTATCGATTGTACTAGACTTAGATCTGTACCTTAGATTATGTGATATGATGGTAGTGATACCTTATATGTGATGAGATAATGTGATATTGATCCGTACCCCAGATTTGGGATGCCGTACGACGATTTACCGTATGAGCTTTGTATTGATGTTAGATCCACACTCATGACTCGAGGATGTTATATGATATACTGTATCGTACGTGATACTATTGAGGCGGGATCACCGACTATTGCATATATATGTATATATTGACTTAGATTTAGGTGGTTTCCATACCCCTGCCGATTGACTTGATGGTTGGGTCCGTAGTTCTCATAGTAGGCGTTAGACTAGACCCGAGTCATATCTATTTCAAAACTAACGAATCGGGATATTTTAAAGATAGGCAAGAGGGATTCTACGGATGTTTTCAAACGACGTATCTTTTCTTTAAAACTGTAGCCCTTATTTTACCAATAACCCTGATTCGTCTTATTTCAAATGGCAAAGCTGCATGATATATTTATTGAGGTAGATTCTTCACTGTTGCGTTGATTATTTGATTCCGCATATTCATGCTATTTGCGTTGCATTGCTTGTGTTTATTGATATATTACAATCATGATGATAGGACACCATTACCATTACCGACGATGCGTATGTACCCCGTACACTTACTTGCCGGCTCACACACATCTTCATCGGTAATTGCCATGTCACTACACAGTAGTATTATTGCATCAGGATATGACCCTTGTATGTGCATACTATTATTCCATGCTGCATGATATACCGTTATACTTGCATGATGTGCGGTAACACTAGAAAAGACAAGGTACGAAATGAGGATATCCGTGCAAAAGTTGGTGTAGCACCCGTGGAGGAGAAGATGCGGGAAAACCGGCTTAGATGGTTTGGTCATGTGCGACGCAGACCTATGGAAGCACCGGTTCGACGAATAGATACTCTCGATATGGGTAATGGCAAAAGGGCAAAAGGGAGACCGAAGAAAACATGGATGGAGGTGATACGAAATGATATGGTTGCCAAAGGACTCAATGAAAGTATACTGTTCGATAGAAGTGAGTGGAGACAGAGGATTCATGTGTTGGACCCGGCGTGATTCTCATGTTGGTTCATGTAGCCTACCCCTTATGCTTGGGATAAAAGGCTCAGTTGTTGTTGATACATCATGCTTTCTGATTATGCGTATTGAGATATGTTATTTCCATGATATTTCTGGATTTGGGAACCGTGGATAATTTCAAAGGAGAGTATGTAATTATTTGAAAAACCCGGTTTCCTTGATAAGATATTTGCGCTGCCACCATGAGATTTATCGGTTCTGATTTTATACCCCATACGAGGAGTGGGTCCCGTATGAGGGTACATGGTGGGGCTCGATATATGAGAGGGTGGGCTGACCCGAACTGACGGATGCCCGATATATGAGAGGGTGGGCTGATTCGGACTGACGGATGCCCGATATATGAGAGAGTGGGCTGACCTGGATTGACGGATGCCCGATGTATGAGGATTTACGTGCCGATACTAGGCACAGGTTTTCATGATGTTTTCGAGTGTCGATGCTATGCACTCAGGTTCCATGCTTTTGGTTATATCCTCATATTTTCCATGCATATGCTTTATGACATTTACATTCATGATGCTTATTTTCATGGGGTGACGAGTGGATAGGATCCACGTACATGCAGATTGATTACATTGATCATACCTCATATTTATGATATGCTATTACCTGAGGCACTGGCTCGAGCACTTGGCACTACACTCATGTATAGAGATTACATTTCCACTTTAGCATGCTTCAGACTTATTCATATTGAGGTTTATATATCTGATCGTATTGACCTAGGATGGGTCATACATTCGAGTTGGCAACTCACCCCCGTTGTGCCACAGTTCTTGCAGGTTTTGTCGTACAGATTCCATAGCGGCTTTTCTGGCACACTGCTTCTATATGGGTGACTTGCTTGGATAGGTGGGTTCTTAGTATCAGAACCACAATTGTACATTTATTATTCATTGTATCTAGAAATTCCATCAACCAAAACTTGTATATTGTTTCAGTGATGTACTATTTCGACCGTAGAGTCGCGCTTGTAGTATTACGGTTTTCTGGCTGTTTTGAGTTTCTTTTTGAGTTTTGATCCTCGCCCTTTGGCGTTGTATATTATATTGCTTGCATGGTTGTGACCGTCGATTGACGAAAAGCTAGCTCCCGCTTGGGGATGCCTTTTTCCTTGCATATATATATTATTCTTGTTGTACCCCATTCGGGGCCAGTATTTACAAAGAAAAATCTGCCGAAATTTTCAGGAAAGATTACACATTTTAAAAATGCATATTCGGCTTAGTTATTTAAAGACTTTGATTTTCAAAACATGTTTTCTTTACTTCTTAAAACCAGTTTTCTTTATTACTCCTTAAAATGGTTTTACATTTTTGGGCTTTTGGCTTACTTGGATCCAATGGGGTCCTATGACTTCATATGGTTCAAGGGCCAGTCACGTGCTCTTTCGGGTCGTGACAAAGTTGGTATCAGAGCGCTAGGTTAACCATGGTTCGAGTCTAAGTTTGAATATGTGGAGCCTAGGGCGGTTATATATATACGGAACTTAGGCTTGACCTTACGGAACTTAGACTTTGTCGAGGGGGTATTATACCCGAACTTTCGTCGCATAGGATGACCCTTGGTTGATGGAGTAGAGGGACGTACCGTACGAATGTTCCGCGGCATACTTACGATACGCCACTCCACTTAAGAAACCTTAGGATGTACATTTCCTTGAACAGTATTATATTCATTCCTATGATCTATCCTCATCGATACTGGTTATGATTTTGCTGCCACGATTGCACGGGCAGAGTGAGCTACGGCTCGAGTTGCGTCAGCATGAGCTCGTCGTGGACGAGGACTGACAAGGGCTTGATTCCAGAGGCATACGATTGCATATAGAGGCTTCGTTTTATTGTGTTTTCGCGCCTTGAGCGTTTGACAGATCGCTTTTACGAGATTTCTCGGACATTCTGATCGGTACCAGAGGATTGCGCCACTGATAGAGGCCATCCATGGATGTGATGACCATTGATATATCGCTTATTCATGATGGTTGAGGCGCTATTCAGCGTATGGACGAATGAGTTAGTTGCTGCTGCAAATGACGAGATATCGCCCGAGAAGATTGGAGCTACTACAACTTGAGCATATACTTAGAGATATGATGATGAGTCGCTAGTCACCCAAGGATGAATGACTAGGACATGTGGTTCGTTCGCTTACCCTGATGCGAGGTCATCAGATAGTTTGATTCCAGCTAAAGACGACTTCACGCAGATTCGTTGAGGGTCGATCGAATGTCAGGAACCCATTTTCCAAGATTAAAGTTTTTGGAAAGACATGCAAGCGATTCTATGGACCCTCTAGAAGAATGAAACCCTAACTCGACATAATGACCGTATGAAAGCCTTTGAACCATAGGGTTTGCGGCAGTTCCGCGGCGCCATTAGTGAGGCTTGGGTTTGCCCTTCTACGGCTGGACCACCGATGCTGTGGTATGTACTCGATACTGTTGAACTGTACCCAAGATATTAAGCTCTTGGGGGGAGGATTATGAGGTTCTGACAAGTCGATCAGATGGTTCGACATCATTCGGATATTGTGATGGGGACACACCGCTTGGGAGACTCCAGATACAAGTATAGCCATTGGAGCGTAGTCCATGAAGCCACGAGTAGATGAGTCCGAATCAGTCGTGTTGGAGATAGTGCCCTCAGAGTCAATTATTGGATCACATGCACGTGATTGCAGTGATTGAGGGAGGACCTATCCCGGTAGGACAGTCTTACTCAAGATGATAGTATGCTATCTGGTTTATCTTTATCATCGTGTACTGCTTTAGGTGACCCTACAGGTCACTATTGCACGTTGATAGAGCCCATAGGATTCTTGCTTGACTACCAGCAGTTTGAGGGCGATCATATACGTGGGAGCTGGGGTCTATAAGCACATCCTTAAATGGTCCCTAGTCGTGGGTGTTTCGAGACAGGGCATCGATACTCCAGAGTAGACTAGTGTATACAGTCGAGACCCTGACGAGGGGCGGTGGCCGGTCTCACAAGCCACTGGTGTCAGTTGGTTCACCTAAGATGTATACAGGTGCTCATTGGGTTATGAGTACACCGGATAGGACTCGCCGGGAACATGCTAGTTGGGATTATACCAGACGTCAGATAGCAGTTCCCTGGTGACATGTGTACAGGTTAGTTCATCGACCTGAGATCGTCATTTGTCTTCTGTGAGTTCCCACTATGCTTTGATTACTACCCTACCACGCTCAAAGGAGATGTACAAACATGTTTTAGTTGGGTACAGTCCCGAGCCACATTGAGGCAATGAGCGGATCTGAAGGGGTTCGTCTCTCCCGGTATTGGGGGTGAGGTCGCGCTATGTCTAGGAGAGCTATTACACGAAGTCCTTGGCCAAGGCAGGAGATTTACTGGTTGGTATTCCAGTAGTATCTCAGGTTGTTCTGGGCTGCACTCCGACACGACATGTACCGCTTTTGGGGATCTGACTTTCACCAACCCCCTAGGCCCGCCATGCGATGCTCATAGACGAACGGACCGGACTGTACGGATATTGTCACCGACAGACTCAGTAGGGTGTCAGGATGAGTTCGCTCATCGACGTCCCTTTTGGTCAATACCTGGAAGCCCGTTACGTATTGGCTAATACTTCTGACGTGCTAGTGGTTAAATCCACAGCCAAAGTATTGACGAGTCTTTAGAGTCCCCCACAGACCAGTTTCTCAAGTTTCGGGCGAAACGCTGTAGAGGCCATATGGAGATATGGCGGGGTTCGATCAGATACGCGCGGTATTGCATGGATCGTGATCGGACGGTTTTTACTAGCAGGCTTTGGTTTAAGACGGATCCTAGTATTGTACAGTGTAGATTTTGTCTCTTTGCATTTGTATTCAGTGGGAATACAAATGCGGGTATGTATATACAGTCGTGGGGTTTATCCTGTAATTTATTACGGGATCATTTTTTTGAAGTTGCCAGTTTGCATTCCGTTCCGGCCAGTATTCCTTTGTTCCTTCACGGCCGGATTTTTCTAATGGAGGGGCTAATTTGCAAGTTTGCAAATTTACTAAGTGGAGGGTTGTATGTGGCATTTGGCTTATCATGATAATTCAAAGCATCTTTGCTTTTTCTTTAATCATGGTTTTGCATTTAATGTGATGAGATTGTGATGAGAGTTGATTTGGATCTTTGAAGTGAGACTTTCTTTTAGATGTGGTCACCCTTTGGCTTCTACTACACTCACCTCCCTTCATGCTTTAGTTTTTTCCTCTCCTCTTGTTTCCATATAGGGCCCGGCCACTTGAGGGGTGAGGAGGGAGAGGTTCATTTTGATGTGTGGCAATTCCTCATCTCATTCTATGCTAAAAATAAGAACACCATTTTCCTCCAAAGCTTTTTCTTCTCTCCTCCATCATCATGGCAACTTCACAACCCCAAATGAGACAATGGTTTCTACACTAGTCTACAGCATTCCTTGGACGCGTCGGCTAGCCAACTTCGCGGCCGAGTTGCCTCGGTCCAGAGGTGGGAGCCCGTAAAAGAACCCGGCGATGTGGTGCCCGTTTCGAAGAGGAGGCGACAACCGGAGATTCCGCGAGGAGATCCGAGTGGAGGCGAAGACCGAAGGACACGGATCGCTTGCTATAGCCTTCTATCACTTCTTGTAGTTTGCTAGAGTTAGATTCATGGCCCGATCCAGGATTTTTGTGCGCGGTGGTGCCGGTTTTCTAGTTTGAAAAGTTTTTCGTTTCCGCATTCCGGCGTCGGATTAACGGCCGGGGCGCCGCCGTGCACTTACATTGGTATCAGAGCCACGCCATTAAACTTTTCTAGCATGCTGTAGTTTGTTTAGAACACGATCGAACAAAAATCCCAAAAACCGTATTTTCTAGTGCACAAGTTTTTGTCGAAATTTTTTTGGCTCTAAAATTTTTTGATTACGTTGCAGAAACATGTGCTGAGAATTCTAAGCAATCTGAGAAAATTTGGTCACGTGACGTCACCTTTACACCGCGGAACCGCGGCCAAACCCATGCATTGGCCGCGGTTCCGCCGCAGGGTTGACTGTTCATTGTGCCAAATTTTCACAGTAGGCTTCTGACTTGAGAATAGGGTTATTGGAATATTCTTTTTGGGCCCAGATTTTTCTGTAAGTGCTACAGAAGTGCTTGGGGCCCACTTCAGTAAATTTGATCGATCGAAAATTTTAAACAAGTTAGTTCACAGTATTTACATTATATCTGCGACCGTGAATGTCACTTGATCGGTAAATCCAGTCTAACTGCTATAGCCCTTTTAGACGGATTTGCGAACGTGACATTCACGTTGATGTTCTGTGTTGTGCTGTGATGTTGCGGATTGGTCGTGGGGGATAGCCTGGGTGCAATGCTAGTACAGTTTTGTTTTATTATGTACATTTGATATTGTGGGGCGAGCGTCCGACATGTGGACTGTCGTCACTTCATGTTTGTATATTATTCTTTTGGGGCACGACCTGGTTGAGGTCGATGTACGCGTTGTATATTTTACTTTCTGTACTAGGATTACCCTGCGGTAGGGTGCACGGATAGCCGGGTTCTAGAGGGCAATGAGCCCATATCTCATGGCATTGAGACGGAGGGGACTTCACTCTAGAATTGGAAGGCTATTCGCCGCACTCGCAGGGGGTACAGGTTGACCCAGGAGGGGTGCCCAAGTTACCGGATTCCATGAAGTGCTGGGTGGTCCATTCATGTTGCTGAAGGGGGCTGCCTCGCTTCAGGTTTTGGCGGGTAACTTGCCGTGCCCGTAGGGGTCTAGGATTTCATTGCACAGGCTATCCACACGACCAGGGGAACGTCGGGTTTCAGTAGCGGCTCTATGAAACCCGGGGATCCCAGATATCTGTATGGTTCTGTGATGCTTATTACATTTCTGTGATGTTGTATTTTATTACGCCTTGAGCGAATATTATATATTGATATATATACTAGTAGATGTTGTATATGTTTTGCACCCGCGCTAGCCCAGTCCCCGCTCTGTCATTAGTTAAGTAACCTAACGGGTGATGACGGGACCCAGTGGCGAATATGGATGGCATATACGTACATCATTATTTTCGTTCTATTGTGGTGTGATCAAATGATGGGACTGCATTGATTCGGATCAATGCAAGCTAAACAAACCTATTCTGATGTTGTTGGAACGCCTTTTCAAAAAGCTGTTATTGCAAGGACGTTCTCTTTTGTTTTGCACAGTGGTATTCAGTTGGAATATCCTGCTCCTCAGTCGACGAGGCAAGGGCCGAGATCCCTTCACCGGGAGTGACCCCTTGGACAGAAGTTTGCGTCAGGGCAATAACTTCACTATAGCCGATTACTTTTTGCTTTGCATCATGGTATTCAGTTGGAATATCCTGCACCTCATTCTGTAGGGAAAGAGCCGAGATCCCTTCACCGTTAGTGACCTCTTTAGCAAAGGTTTTCGTCACTATATTTTAATAAAAGCTATCCGGTTCCTTCAACGATATCAAGTTCATTACGTTAAAGGTTTTTCGCCAGAAACCATTCATAGCCCTCCGTCGTTTCAGACGGGTAGCACGTAGTATTCATGCTATGTTTGTTGACCTTCGTCAAGGCATAGTGTATGGTAGCTACTTGTTACCTTTCTGCTGTATAGATAGATGCGTTGGTTTGGGACAGTCGTATAGCCTTGTTGACCTTCGTCAAGGGCTTGTACGGGTGGGTTCAAATTAACCTGGACAATGACGGGTAGAACTTGACATGTGACTTATGATTTGTTGACCTTCGTCAAGGTCATAAGAGCATGGGGCAAAAATCCACATCGGGAGTTTCAAAAGAAACTGAAACTTTCCAGATATGTGCATACCTTCTGGAGTGTGATAACGTGATCGGATTCCGTCACGTTATCATGCGATGATAGTTGGATCCCGATTCGCGCTGATGAGTTGGTTTACTCCTCGGGTGATCCCGACTAATTCTTCTTTTAGGTTTGGAGAAGAATTTAAGGTTACAGTGGGAGGTTTCCTGATTAGATAAAGTGATAACCATTCTGATCTAGGTTAGAGTGCACGCTGAGTGTTTCTTTTCTCTCTCTCTTTGGCAGCGACCATGACCCGACCCTAGACTATGACTCAGTGACCAAGTAACCGAACCTTCTTAATACACTGGCTTTTGGATTGTCAGAGTTGCAAACCTCATTGCCACTCCTACTTTTACCCTTCTCTCCAGGACACCCCGTATTTCTACGAACGTTCACTTCCATTGGACAAAACCATCGTATGGTTATATACGAACTCGAAGGAATTTATTCGAGGATGGTTTCCGGTTCTGGAGAAAACGAATAAGACTATTCAGTTGTCTTTTCCTTTTACCGTCTCTCAGGTTGCGAGTACTCCTTGGTTTAGGAGATAGTACACCTATTACGCAAATTGGATAGTCTTCTTCCAAACCTTAGGCTGGTGCCGAACGGTAGGGAATGAAGAAAAACCAATTGGCCTAAACGGTGTACAGAAGGTATTAAGTAAAGACATATCAAGGGATTAGTAAGAGGGCAAAGTAAATTGTGACTGATATTCACGACCAAACCAAGTATTTCATTACCATTCCCACTTCACCTTTGTATTTCTCCAGGACACTCCGTATCACTACGAAGATCGACAGTTTATTTGGATACTCCATCGTATGGTTATATACGAACTCGAAAGGAACATGTTCCAGTTCGGGGATGGATCCCAGTTCAGGAGAAATAGGAATAAGGTTTATTCAGGTGTCTTTTATCTTCACCTTCTCTCGCGTTGCGGGTGCTCCTAGGATTAGGGAAGTACACCCATTATACTTATTGGATAGTCTTCTTCCAAACAATAGGCTGGTGGCGAACGGTAGGGAAGGAAGAAAACAATTTGGCCTAAAGGGGTGTACAGAAGGTATTGACTAAAGACATACAAAAGGATTTGGAGAGATGGCAAAGAATTATATGGTTACAGTTGTGAATCTGGATAATGGAAGAGGCATTACTAGGAATACCGGCATACCCCATCGAAAAATTTCAATATTTCAGTTTCACTGTGTACTGTTAAAAGAAAACTGATTTCCCAATTAGCCCTTGCTCCAGGGTTTGTATTTACTAGGTATGATTCTCACATCTGTATGGTTTTACAGATGATGAGTGGGAGTAAGTTATTGGGAATTAGGTGATCATCCTCATTATATCGGAATTCGTTGTAATTGGTGATATATGAGGAAGTCACCTAGGTTGTTTGCCGGACGACAAATATTTGGTTTTGAATATCCGTTGCTATGCACCAATTTCAAATTGATATATCTGTACGTCTATTTTATAGAGTGAGATATACCTTTTTGAAATTATTTATATGACATTTACCTATATCAGTGGATGGTTAGGTAAGAAGTATTAAACAGCGGTGTAATTCTCTACAACCATAGTACAGTTTTCAACCTACGACACACAGGGAATGAGTTATTAGACTCATAGGACTTATACAGAGTATTGTACGTTGTCCAGTGTCCATCTGGACAGAGGGGTTGGTACTCGTACCATATTCTGTTTACTTGTAACTTCTCTAGTTCTTAGACATGTGTTTCGTAGAAATTCAAGATCTAAGTTTTGAGAAGTTATAGGTATAAGAGTAAAGTAGAGAACCAGGTATTGCAAGTATCAGGATTCTTCAAGGTGATCGAAGATGCAGATACTTGTGTGTGGTATTCAGTTAATAGTAATGATTAAAGAGAACTTACTTCTCTTTCAGATTACTCATAATTGGAAGCACTCCTAAGTTAAGTAATGCTGATCGGCCTCTTTCCATTTAGTTGACATGCACTGGAGACAGATTCATGATTTGAATCTGGTTCAATTAAATCAGTGCCTCTGGTTCTATTTTGGATATAGAACAGTTCATATCTTGACATTGTCAAGGTACGGGGAGTTGTCCGTCTTATGCTTAAAACCAGACTCTGGATAACTCAAGGCACGTTTCTGTAATGGTTGTTTATGGGTTGACCCAGGCTATGACGAGGGTTGACTTTCTACCATCTGGAAGATCAATAGTGATATTGTTCTTGACTCGCCCCAGTTTTAATAAAATTTGACTTTTTCATAAAACAATAGTGGGAGTATGGTAGAACTGGAAGTGATTCCAGAACCGCAAACGATTACTGAAGATTTGATAACCTAAAGATTCAATCTTGTTTGACATTCCATTGGCCACTCCGCAGATATGGTGGGTAACCTCAGGCCCTCGAGAGGTACTTCGGTATGCTCAAGGACGGTGGCAGGGAGGTTCTTGTTTACCCAGACTTGACACTACTGTTGTTCTAGACAATGAGACCCGGCAGGAGGATGAGTATAGCGTCGTTCTGAACTGGCTTCAGAAATGTACGTGTATATGACTCTGCCAGAGGGTTGTCGTAGTCAGTGGGAGCAGCGGAAGCATGGTGGACAAGTGGCTTATGTCTATTTATAGACTAAAGCAGATATAGCGGAGATAGATCATCCATTTCTGATGTGACAGTCATATGTTTGACTTCATCAGAATAGGGGATGGATCTGTTAAGAAGGTAATAGGGTGTGATGTCCTGGTATATGGATGACATACACAGAGTAGGAAGTGATATTCCTATACTACGATCGGTTATATTTTGGTTGTCACACAGTGGTTTCTCCACAAAGGAATTGGATGTTATATCAAACATTCTGGTTACTGGATCTATGGTTTTAGATCTAGATTTGGGTGGTTTCTCAATTAGGGTACTTGACAACATTCTAAGAGTATTTAGAATGGACGACTCCTGGCATGGTGGTGTATCTGCAGGTGATGGAGTCACCCTCTCTAAAGGTGTCTTACAGAATAAAGGGGAGAGGGATGTGCATGATTGGCAGATCACTTTCTTAGGAAATTGAGTCAATCATGATATGTCAAGTGCCACACCAGATGTTGTTTTTGTAGTAGGTGCAATAAGATGATATTGATCCAATCCTGGAGAAACATTCGGAAGCATTTTTAGAACATAAGTGAATGTTCTAGGGATATGATAACCGCATCCTCCTTCGGGAGACACTTATCATTCCAGGCTTCCAAGGTGACCTGGACGGCAAAGTGACTGTCAGAGTTATAGTTTTCCCTCCGACGAGGGGCAGTATTTTAGACAGGTGGTCCAGGTGGATACTGAGGGAAGGATGGCGCAGGACACTGATTAAGTTCAGTCGACGATGCAGTCTAAGAAGTTTGGATTTGGAGTTCATTTATGAGTTAGGTCCCATCAGACATCCAGACATATTCTAAGACAGGTATTGCTCATTTCGGGAGATGGTTTTCTCCGCGGACTTGAGATAAAGAGAGTCATAGAAAGAAATATCACCGCGGATCCACTCACTGAGGCTATTCCTCAAACGCAATAGTTTCGCAAACGAGCTTTGTGGGACTGACTAGTAGAGGAGTTGGGTGTTCGGTATCACACGGGCTGTGAGTATGCGACATCGCAATAATTAGCCTTGAGTGCAAGTGGGAGATTGTTGGAGATAGTTCCCTCAGAATGAATTATTGGACCACAGGCACGTGATTGCAATGATTGAGGGAGTACCTATCCCGGTAGGACAGTCTTACTCAAGATGATAGTATGCTATCTGGTTTATCTTTATCATCGTGTACTACTTTAGGTGACCCTACAGGTCACTATTGCACGTTGATAGAGCCCCTAGGATTCTTGCTTGACTACAAGCAGTATGAGGGTGATCATATACATGGGAGCTGGGGTCTATAAGTACATCCTTAAATGGTCCCTAGTCGTGGGTTTTTCGAAACAGGGCATCGATACTCCAGAGTAGACTAGTGTATACAGTCGAGACCACGACGAGGGGTGGTGGCCGGTCTCACAAGTCACTGGTGTCAGTTGGTTCACCTAAGATGTATACAGGTGCTCATTGGGTTATGAGTACACCGGACAGGACTCGCCGGGAACATGCTAGTAGGGATTATACCAGACGTCAGATAGCAGTTCCCTGGTGACATGTGTACAGGTTAGTTCTTCGACATGAGATTGTCATTTATCTCGTGTGAGTTCCCGCTATTCTTTGATTACTAACCTACCACGCTCAAAGGAGACGTGCAAACAGGTTTTAGTTGGGTACAGTCCCGAGCCACATGGAGGCAGTGAGCGGATCTGCAGGGGTTCGTCTCTCCCGGTATTGGGGGTGAGGTCGCGCTGTGTCTAGGAGAGCCATTACACGAAGTCCTTGGCCAAGGAAGGAGATTTACTGGTAGGTATTCCAGTAGTATCTCAGGGTGTTCTGGGCTGCACTCCAACACGACTTGTAGCGCTTTTGGCGGTCTGACTTTCACCAACCGCCTAGGCCCGCCATGCGATGCTCATAGACGAACGGACCGGACTGTACAGATTTTGTCACTAACAGGCTCAGTATGGTGTCAGGATGAGTTCGCTCATCGACGTCCCTTTTGGTCAATACCTGGTAGCCCGTTACGTATTGGCTAATACTTCTGACGTGCTAGTGGTTAAATCCACAGCCAAAGTATTGACGAGTCTTTAGAGTCCCCCACAGACCAGTTTCTCAAGTTTCGGGCGAAACGCTGTAGAGGCCGTATGGAGATATGGCAGGGTTCGATCAGATACGTGCGGTATTGCACGGATCGTGATCGGACGGTTTTTACTAGCGGGCTTTGATTTAAGCCGGATCCTAGTATTGTACAGTGTAGATTTTGTCTCTTTGCATTTCTATTCAGTGGGAATACAAATGCGGATATGTATATACAGTCGCGGGGTTTATCCTGTAATTTATTATGGTATCAGTTTTTTGAAGTTTCCAGTTTGCATTCCGTTCCGGCCAGTATTCCTTTGTTCCTTCACGGCCGGATTTTTCTGATGGAGGAGCTAATTTGCAAACTAAGTGGAGGGTTGTATGTGGCATTTGGCTTATCATGATAATTAAAAGCATCTGTGCTTTTTCTTTAATCATGGTTTTGCATTTAATGTGATGAGATTGTGATGAGAGTTGATTTGGATCTTTGTAGTGAGACTTGCTTTTGGATGTGGTCACCCTTTGGCTTCTACTACACTCACCTCCCTTCATGCTTTAGTTTTTTCCTCTCTCCTCTTTTTTCCATATAGGGGCCGGCCACTTAAGGGGTGAGGAGGGAGAGGGTCATTTTGATGTGTGGCAATTCCTCATCTCATTCCTTGCTAAAAATAAGAGCACTATTTTCCTCCAAAGCTTTTTCTTCTCTCCTCCATCATCATGGAAACTTCACAACCCCAAATGAGACAATGGTTTCTACACAAGTCTACAGCATTCCTTGGACGCGTCGGCTGGCCAACTTCACGCCCGAGTTGCCTCGGTCCAGAAGTGGGAGCCCGTAAAAGAACCCGGCGATGTGGTGCCCGTTTCGAAGAGGAGGCGACAACCGGAGATTCCGCGAGGAGATCGGAGTGGAGGCGAAGACCGAAGGACACGGATCGCTTGGTTTAGCCTTCTATCCCATCTTGTAGTTTTCTAGAGTTAGATTAATGGCCCGATCCGGGATTTTTGTGCGCGGTGGTGCCGGTTTTCTAGTTTGAAAATTTTTTTGTTTCCGCATTCCGGCGTCGGATTGACGGCCGGGCCGCCGCCGTGCACTTACAAGTCGACATTGGTGCAAGTGGAGTAAAGAGTTCGCATGAGATTTTGACGAGATGACGTTCCACTCCACTGACATCAGATATGCGATACGCACGCTGAGGACGTATTCGGCTAGATATCTTCTACTGAGTGATGAAGATACCGAGTTCGTGATTTCGAGTCCGTGTGAGAGACTTCGGATGGACCGTAGCCGAGAACATTGCAGTACGCAGATAGAGACGTGACGTCGAAATGGACGATGATACAGACAAGCGGGACAAGAGGTACGTGCGAGACGCTGTTGAGTTGTTGTTACTCCCCGTTAAGATTAAAGGTCGGATATGCATACAGAGGCGCTGGGATGCGACCAGCTTCCGAGTAGATGTTGTACCGAGGACGCAGATGTCCACAGAGCGAGAAAAAGATTTTCACCAGGAGGAGATGTGTGATGTGCATTCAGAGGACCAGAGGTCGGCGCCAGTGATGTACTGCTTTACGAGTGGTCGTGAGGATTGACCGAGAGATGCCCAGAGAAGTGCCAGAACGGGATCGTCCCCGTTAGCACACCTGACAGGGCCGATGAGCTGATTGATCGTGAGATTGGTAATCCACAAAGAAGAGAAAAACCCAAAGACAGAGGACGCCAGACCGTGAGCAAGAGGCAGGTAGATATCTAGCGCCGCTAGTGTAAGTCCACGTTGCCCACCCCGGTGCTTGCGAGGAAGCGGAAACGGTATAAAACGGATTTTTAGCACTCAAGGCAACATGGACTAACTAAAGGCGGGATCTTTTCTAAACAAAACTAGCTTCCAAGCTAAAGATAGTTAGCTACTCGGAAAAGAGGTTATACCTAGGGCTTTATGCCCTTCTCTCCTTTCTCTTTGTAGTTAACGGAAGTGATCTCCTTGTCATCTTCTCTCGTCGAAGAAGGATCCACCCGAGAGCCTCAACCTTTGGCTTCAACTTCAAGCTAGAAGTAACTAAGATGCTAGAAGTGCTAATCCTAGAACCTTAGATGAGAGTAGAGATTGTTTTGGAGTGGTTTTTATCAAGCTCAAGTGTTTCTGAACACATGAGAAGGGAGAGCTTGAGGAAGAGGAAGAAGAGGAGAGAGAATCAATATGATAGAATGAAATGGTTTTTACAACCATAACAAAATATAAGTTATTTTCAAATAATAATATTAATCCAAAAATGAAAAGGTGATGGTTAGTTTGAATAGACGATTATCATATCACCATAAATGATTTTGCAAAGATCAAAGAGCATCTAAAAAGGTAATGATGATGGTCAAAGTTTCAAACCTAGTCAACTAGTCAACCTTGGTCAACAAGTCAACAAGCCCAACCATGACACAATTTCATTTAATTGATATTATTAATTGATAAATCACAAGATCATTAGGATTTGGAAAAAGACGACTGTCAACTGTGCATACACACCCGTTCCAAAACCCTAATGAAAAACCTCTTCCTCCGCCTCAATCAACTGTGCATACACACCCGCGTTCATGTTCCGAGGAACACGAACACAAAGAGATAAAACCAATCCCAGATCATATACTAGGATCCGGCTTAAACCAAAGCCCGCTTGTATAAGCTGTCCGGACAACAAACGTGCACAAGTGCACGGATGTTAACGAACCCTGTCGCAAAACCATGCGACCTCTACCCATTTTTCCTGAAGGCGAATAGCTCTCTATATGGGAATCTAAAGACTCGACACTATGCTGGCAGTGGGTTTAACCACAGACTGCAAGCGGCACTAGCTGTACGTAACGGTCCCCAGGTAGATGCTGATAAGAAGACTGACAAGGTGAACCCCATCTGAACTCCTACTGAGCCTGAATGTGACAGTCTCCGTACAGTCCGGTCTATTTGTATGATACATCGCATGGAGGGCGTAGGGGGCGGTAAACGTCAGTCCCCTAATAGCGGTACAAGTCGTGTCGGAGTGTAGCCCAGAACACCCTGAGATAACACTGGAAACCTACCAGTATATCTCACTTTCCCTGGCCAGGGACTACTTGTGTAATGGCTCTCCTGGACACAGCGCGATGTCAACCCCAATACCGGGAGAGACGAATCCTGTCTAACCGTCACTGCCTCCAAGTGCTTCGGGACTGCACCCAACTACTACCTGTTTGCACGACTCCTTTGAGCCGTGGTAGGGTAGTAATCAAAGTGCAGTGGGAACACACTCGAGGCGAAGTGACAGTGTCAAGTCAGCGGACTAAGCTGTACTCATGTCACCTGGGAACTGATAACTGACGATAGGTATAATACCAACCAACAGTTCCCGACGAGTCTTGTCCAGTGTATTCGTAACCTAATGAGCACCCACATACTATCTCAAGTACGACATACTGACGGTTGTGGGACAGACCGTCTCCCACGCTGGGATGAGAAGCTCATACGCTAGTCTACTCCGGAGTATCGATGCCCTGTCTCGATAGTCCAACGACTAGGGACCTGTATAAGGATGTGCTTATGGATTACCCAGCCCCCACTAGTGTGAGTGCCATCACAACGCTGGTAATCAAGCAAAGATCCTAAGGGCTCTACTAATATGTATATAAGCGATATGCTAAAAGAAACACATGCACATATTAAAGCAGAGACAAACAAAGTAGCATACTACCATTTCGAGCAAGATTGTATATACAACTGTGAATATTCCAAGCTTCCATCAAGTAATATACATACTAGTATGATACAGTAATGGCCTCTATGGCATATACACTAACAATCTCCCACTTCCACTAAGGCCATGTACTGGCGTATCGAAGACCTATCATCTCGATCAGCCGCTCGAACTGAGTCTGGGGTAAGGCCTTCGTGAATGGATCTGCAGTGTTATCTTCTGAAGCAACCCTCCGAACCTCGATCTCCTGGCGATCCACGATCTCCCTGATCAGGTGATACCGCCTCAAGATGTGTCTGGATTTCTGATGGGACCTGGGTTCCTTCGCTAAAGCTATAGCCCCGTTGTTGTCGCAATACAGAGGTATTGGGTCAACAATGAACGGAACCACCTGAAGTTCTTTCAAGAACTTCCTCATCCAGACAGCTTCTTTTGCGGCATCAGATGCAGCGATGTATTCCGCTTCCATAGTCGAGTCAGCAACGGTTTCCTGTTTGGAGCTCTTCCAACACACCGCCCCTCCATTGAGGGTAAAGACAAAACCCGACATGGACTTAGAATCATCCTTGTCACTCTGGAAGCTGGAGTCAGCAAAGGCCTCAATCTGGAGGTCTTTTGCGCCATACACCAAGAACATCTCCTTAGTCCTTCTCAGGTACTTGAGAATGTTCTTTACCGCTATCCAATGTTTCTCCCCAGGGTTTGACTGATACCTGCTTACCACACTCAGTGCATAAGCCACAACTGGTCTGGTACACAACATCGCATACATTATAGAGCCTACCGCAGAAGCGTAGGGTATAATAGATATGCGATCCCTCTCCAAATCAGTCTTGGGAGACATCTCTTTGGAGAGGGTGATCCCGTGACAAGCCGGTAGATTACCGCGCTTGGAATCTTCCATACTGAATCTTTTCAGTATGGTGTCGATGTACCTGGACTGTGAGAGTCCTAAAATCCTCTTAGATTTGTCACGGTAGATCCGGATCCCCAGAATGTATGAGGAATCACCCAGGTCTTTCATGGAGAACCTGTGTGACAAGAATCCCTTGACAGATTGTAGCATAGGAATGTCATTTCCTATTAAGAGAATGTCATCCATGTATAAAACGAGGAATACTACAGTTCTCGCCACAAATCTACAATAGATGCATGGTTCATCTGGATTTTTGATAAAGCCAAATTCCTTGACCGTCTCATCAAAACAGATGTTCCAACTCTGCGATGCCTGCTTTAGTCCATAAATGGACTTAAGAAACTTGCACACCTTTCCGCTACTCCCACTCTGAATGAAACCCTCTGGCTGGTCCATATAGACACACTCCTCTAAATGTCCATTTAGAAAAGCAGTCTTTACGTCCATCTGCCAAATTTCATAATCGTGGAAGGCAGCAATGGCAAGAAGGATCCGAATGGATTTCAGCATAGCTACTGGAGAAAAGGTTTCGTCATAGTCCAAACCAGGTCGCTGACGAAAACCCTTTGCAACCAGTCTAGCTTTATAGGTCTCAACCTGTCCATCTACACCAATCTTCCTTTTGAAGATCCACTTACATCCTACGGGGTTTACCCCATCTGGAGCAATGTCCAACGTCCATAGTTTGTTGGTGTACATGGACTCCATTTCGGTCCGCATTGCATCCAGCCATTTTACCGAGTCAACGCTCTCAATGGCTTGCTGGAAGCTAGTAGGCTCATCACAATCTATGATGCAATCCTCTCTATCCCCGTCAATGAGAAAACCGTAGTATCTCTCGGGCGGATGAGACTGCCTATTACTCCTGCGGAGTGGCGTGGGAATGTCCTGATCTTTCGAACCCTCTGGTTCTACTAAGCTTTCAGTAATAGCTTGTGGTACTGGAATTTCTTCCAGTTCTATTGCGCTCCCACTTATTTCTTTTTCTAAGAACTGATGTTCCAGAAAATGGGCATTACGAGAAACAAGGACTTTTTGTCCCTCTGCGTAATAGGAAAGATAACCCCTGGAGTTCTTCGGGTATCCCACAAACTTGCACAGTACTGAGCATGCCTCTAGTTTGTCCGCATGCTGCTTTTTGACATAAGCTGGACATCCCCAAATCTTCAGGTATTGAAGATAGGGTTTCTTCCCACTCCATAACTCATATGGTGTGGTAGGTACAGTCTTAGTGGGAGCTCGGTTCAAAAGGTATGCAGCTGATTCCAGCGCATATCCCCAGAACGATCTCGGCAACTCAGCGTTACTCATCATGGACCGTACCATATCCAATAGGGTTCGGTTCCGTCTCTCCGATACACCGTTATGTTGCGGAGTGTATGGAGGAGTAAGCTGAGAGAGAATTCCATTCTCTTTTAAGTAACCCAGGAACTCGGCACTCAATTATTCACCACCTCGATCAGATCTCAGTGCCTTGATACTTTTGCCTGTTTGTTTTTCTACTTCATTCTTATATTCCTGGAACTTTTCAAAAGCTTCAGATTTATGCTTCATTAAGAAGACATGTCCGAACCTTGAGAAATCATCTGTACAAGTAATGAAGTAAGAATAACCGCTTCGCGCATGTGTAGACATTGGACCGCACACGTCGCTGTGTACGAGTCCTAAGAGCTCGCTCGCTCTTACTCCGTGTCCAGTGAACGGAGTCTTTGTCATCTTTCCTTTGAGACAGGATTGACAAGTTGCATACGATTGATATTCGAACGGATCCAAATATCCTTCTGCATGTAACTTAGTCAACCTTCTCTCATTGATCTGACCCTGTCTACAATGCCATAAGAAAGTTTTATTAATTTCTAGAGACTTTCTTTTGTGTGTATTCTGGACTTTGAAAATCTGTGGTTAGTTTAATACGTATATACCGTTGTTTAATGTACCTGACCCAATCAAAACTTGATTAAGGTGAATGTTCACAACATTACTTAGAAATGCAAATTCATAACCTTCTTTAGACAATAAAGATACATAAATGATATTACAGGTTGCATTTGGTACAAAATAACAACTACGCAAAACCAAAAAGTATCCATCTGACAATCCCAGGTGATAGTCCCCCACGGTCTCAGCATCCATGCTAGCTCCGTTTGCAACTCTGAGGGTCATATCACCTGCCTTCAAAACTCTACGCTTTCTCAACGCCTGCAAAGAATTACAGATATGAGATCATGATCCGGTATCCAATACCCAGGAAGTAAAGTTTATTGATAGACAGTTTTCAATAACATACACACTTGAAGCTGAAGCCGCAACTCGCTTCACATCCTGGGTTCTGGCCTTCCAAGCCTTGCAATCCTGTTTCCAATGTCTACTTCTGTGATAGTAGAAGCATTCTTCCTTCCCCACCAGCTTTCCCGCTACCTTTGTTGCCTTTCCCTTTCCCTTCGTATCCTCTTTACTGACACCGCCCCTTGGTTTGGCGGGGGCTTTCTTCTTCTTTCCCTTGGCTTTCGCCTTGGAGCTAGAAGAGGAAGATCCTCCTACAAACAAAGTGGATGTCTCCCTACCTTTCTGTAGGGTGCCCTCAGCACTCCTCAACATGTTCAGAAGTTCGGAAAGTCCAACCTCCTTTCCTTCCATGTTGAAGTTTAGGATAAACTGGGCGTAAGTGGAAGGAAGGGACTTGAGAATCAAATCAGTATAGAGTTCATTCTCCAACGTGGTCCCAAGGTCCGCGAGCTCCTCTATGTAGCCTATCATCTTAAGCACGTTTTCCGCTACCGATGATCCGACAGCCAATCTTGCCGAAAATAGCTTCTTCGACACTTCGTATCTTGCGATACGAGACTGCTCTCCATACAGTTCTTTTGTATGAAGAAATATGGACACTAGGTCCATATTCTCATGCCTCCTCTGATGTTCGTTTTCCATCGAGCCAAGTACGAGGCATTTGGTCTTCGCGCAATCTATCTCCCATGTCTTACGGATTTCTACATCAGCGACGCTGGAGGTGGGACCTGGGACAGGGGGAGCTTTGGTGGTAAGGATATACCCCAACTTGTCGTAAGTGATTGCCATCATGACATTCCTGAGCCAATCTTTGTAGTTTGGCCCTGTCAATATGTTTTTATCTAGTAATAACTTAAGTCCGGTCATGTTGAATGGTCGCTGTAATTAGGAGAGAGAAAAGAAACACTTTAGCATGATGCTCTTGCAAGTTTAGAGTGGTTTTTAATTTGTCTAAACAGGATGGCTCCCGCTGTCTCTCGAATCCCTTCTCAAATCGTAAAGAAAGAATTAGTCGGGATCAATCTCACCGTACAATACTTGCTTAACCGTTCAGCCAGGCCAGTGTCGGTACTTCGAAGGAGGTTTTCCAACGCTTTCGCGAAGTTCCTTAATTAAGTAACCTCTTTTCCCTGTGGGCGTAGCCCTGCTAACACCTTTCTAGACACCTACTAGGTTTATAGCATTGATCGTTAAGTGAGAGTTTTCCCGAGGAGTAGCATATACTCACAGTAGGATCGGGATCCAAATATCATCGCGTGATAAAACCGAAGGAATCCTACCAGAATCATCACACTCCAAATGGTATGCAGCGCTAGCAAGTTTCAGTGCTTATGAAACTCCCGATGTGGAATTTTGCCCCATGCTCTTATGACCTTGGCGTGAGGTCAAAATGTCATAAGTCACATGTCAAGTTCTTCCCATCATTATCACGGTTAATTTGAACCCACCCGTACCTACCCTTGACGTAGGCCAAAATGGCAGTACGACTGTCTCAAACCAACGCATTCTATCTATGCAACAGATAAATATCCGGCAGCTACCAATCACTATGCCTTGGCGTGAGGTCAAAATACATAGCTTGAATACTACCGAACATTTAACTGAAATGATGGAGGGCTACGAATGGTTTTGGCCAAACCGTGAACGTAGTGAACTTAATATAATCGATGGAACGAGATAGCTTTTAAAAGGAGTGGTTCAAGCTCCGCGTTTAAAAGTTTAGTTTTGAAAAGAACCGAGTGGTTTTTCAAAGTGTTCCAATCGACTTTTACTTGGTTTATTTTCTTGCATTAGTTCTTTTAATACGTCCCATCAATTAACCCTACCATTGCAGAAAACAACCAAAATATGACGTACGCTTATGCCATTCGCATTCGCCACGGGGCCCCGTCATCACCCGTTAGGTTACATAACTAACGACAGAGCGGAGGCTGGGCTAGCGCGGCTGTAAAACATAAGCAACGCCTAAATAGTTATAGTATATAAATATATAGCAATGATAGACATTACAGATCACAGATGAATACATTGGATATACTAGGAACCCGCAATCCGTTCGAGCCTGCAACGAGAAGCGGATTACACGGTCGCGGTGAATAGCCAATACCCCTCCCAAGACCCCTACGAGTGCGGCAAACTACCCGCCAAGTACCCGAAGCGAAGCAACCTCCCTCAACACCGTGAGTAGGCCACTCGGCACTTCGAGATACCCGGTAGTTTGTGCACCCCCTCCATGGGTCTATCCTAGGAGAAAAAACAGTAAAAAGAATTATACAATGACGGCTACAACCCCGACCCGGTTGTGCGGCCATACAAATAATATTACATCAATTTACATGTTACATGAATTGGAAGAAAAGAAAACTCTCGTCTCACAAAACCCCCGGCTATTCACCCGCGACAATCCAACGCATTCATATACTCATACCATCAACAAACACAGATCACAGATATGTATAACCCCACTAATCGACGTATAGCGATTAGCAGACGTTCAATACATATAAACATCACAGATATAACCGATTAGTCAAAGTATAGTGAAGTTCGATCAAAAATACGGATTTATAGGCCCCCAAATACAAATTTCTTTTCTGTAAAATCTGGGCAGAAATAAACCATCTTAAAAATCCCAAAACCACAACATAAGAACACTGCACCAAACTCGGTCATGAACCGAGTCAAAACGGCCGCGGTTCCGCTGCAATAGGCATGCTTTTGCCGCGGAACCGCAGCGCTTTGAAGGGTTCACTCGACCCTTTTTGGTGGGCTTCTTCACAAAACCCTGAGCCGATTTTTGAAGTATGATTTTTTATTTTTTGAGCAGAAAAAATTTCAACAGAAAGTTAGGGTTTTGTGTTTTTAGTTTTGCGATTTTTACCGATCGAACTTCTATACACTTTACTAACTAGCTAGTTTATGTTTAGTTAGGCTCTGATACCACTGTAAGTCCACGTTGCCCACCCCGGTGCTTGCGGGGAGGCAGAAACGGTATAAAAACGGATTTTTAGCACTCAAGGCAACATGGACTAACTAAAGGCGGGATCTTTTCTAAACAAAACTAGCTACCAAGCTAAAGATAGTTAGCTACTCGGAAAAGAGGTTATACCTAGGGCTTTATATCCAACTCTCCTTGCTCCTTGTAGTGAACGGAAGTGATCTCCTTGTCGTCTTCTCTCGTCGAAGAAGGATCCACCCGAGAGCCTCAACCTTTGGCTTCAACTTCAAGCTAGAAGTAACTAAGATGCTAGAAGTGCTAATCCTAGAACCTTAGATGAGAGTAGAGATTGTTTTGGACTGGTTTTTATCAAGCTCAAGTGTTTCTCAACACATGAGAGGGGAGAGCTTGAGGAAGAGGAAGAAGAGGAGAGAGAATCAATATGATAGAATGAAATGGTTTTTACAACCATAACAAAATATAAGTGATTTTCAAATAATAATATTAATCCAAAAATGAAAAGGTGATGGTTAGTTTGAATAGACCATTATCATATCACCATAAATGATTTTGCAAAGATCAAAGAGCATCTAAAAAGGTAATGATGATGGTCAAAGTTTCAAACCTAGTCAACTAGTCAACCTTGGTCAACAAGTCAACAAGCCCAACCATGACACAATTTCATTTAATTGATATTATTAATTGATAAATCACAAGATCATTAGGGTTTGGAAAAAGACGACTGTCAACTTTGCATACACACCCGTTCCAAAACCCTAATGAAAAACCTCTTCCTCCGCCTCAATCAACTGTGGATACACACCCGCGTTCATGTTCCGAGGAACACGAACACAAAAAGATAAAACCAATCCCAGATCATATACTAGGATCCGGCTTAAACCAAAGCCCGCTAGTATAAGCTGTCTGGACAACAAACGTGCACAAGTGCGCGGATGTGAACGAACCCTGTCGCAAAACCATGCGACCTCTACCCATTTTGCCTGAAGGCGAATAGCTCTCTGTGTGGGACTCTAAAGACTCGACACTACGCTGGCAGTGGGTTTAACCACAGACCGCAAGCGGCACTAGCTGTATGTAACGGTCCCCAGGTAGATGCCGATAAGAAGACTGACGAGATGAACCCCATCTGAACTCCTACTGAGCCTGAATGTGACAGTCTCCGTACAGTCCGGTCTGTTCGTCTGATACATCGCATGGCGCGCATAGGGGGCGGTAAACGTCAGTCCCCTAATAGCGGTACAAGTCATGTCGGAGTGTAGCCCAGAACACCCTGAGATAACACTGCAAACCTACCAGTATATCTCACTTGCCCTGGCCAGTGACTACTTATGTAATGGCTCTCCAGGACAAAGCGCGATGTCAACCCCAATACCGGGAGAGACGAATCCTGTCTAACCGTCACTGCCTTCAAGTTCTTCGGGACTGCACCCAACTACTACCTGTTTGCATGACTCCTTTGAGCCGTGGTAGGGTAGTAATCAAAGTGCAGTGGGAACACACTCGAGGCGAAGTGACAGTATCAAGTCAGCGGACTAAGCTGTACTCATGTCACCTGGGAACTGATAACTGACGATAGGTATAATACCAACCAACAGTTCCCGACGAGTCCTGTCCAATGTACTCGTAACCTAACAAGCACCCGCATACTATCTCAAGTACGACGTACTGACGATTGTGAGACAGACCGTCTCCCACGCTGGGATGAGAAGCGCATACGCTAGTCTACTCCGGAGTATCGATGCCCTGTCTCGATAGTCTAACGACTAGGGACCTGTATAAGGATGTGCTTATGGATTACCCAGCCCCCACTAGTGTGAGCGCCATCGCAACGCTGGTAATCAAGCAAAGATCCTAAGGGCTCTACTAATATGTATATAAGCGATATGGAAAAAGAAACACATGCACATATTAAAGCAGAGACAAACCAAGTAGCATACTACCATTTCGAGCAAGATTGTATATACAACTGTGAATATCCCAAGCTTCCATCAAGTAATATACATACTAGTATGATACAGTAATGGCCTCTAGGGCATATACACTAACAGCTAGCACTGGGTGTACCGGCACCTTCTCGACTTTGAAGGAGGATATACCGACGATGGTATTAATGATTTGTGATTTTGTGATTCGATTATCACGTATCCGTCATTTTTGGATTTCGGTATTTTGGGCGATATATTCGCATGATTTGGTCCTGATGGCTGAGTTCCATGATTTCTGTTTTCGTGCACCATGGTTGCACCTACTGGGTATTTATATTTGCGCATAGCTATTATGCTTGAGGTATGGATTATGATTTCATGCCTGTTTGATGCCGGTGATTTGATTTACGCTTCCAGCATCGTTTTCAAGCACTTTTAGTGTTTTTATCTGTTTTGTGCATGCTGATGCACACGGTTGTGAGATTTTCCATCGCAGTACACCTGATTTTGTTTGAGCGCATTGTATATCGTCGATTTTGACCCTGATATTGATGATTGATTCTTGCACTCCGTGCTTTTGATTGGACTTACGCATGTTCGACGTTTGCTATTGGATTTCGTGATTCCGTGCATGTTGAATGCACAGGGTTTAGATTTTATTCATCCATGATGGATGCACCGACTTGGATTTTCGCGCATGTTGGACGCATGTTTTAAGATACGATTTTGGTGCACACCAGATGCACTAAATCGGGATTCTTCGTGCATGTTGGATGCACCTGATTTTGCTGTCAGGCACACACGTTGCCTATGACAGATGCTTCGTGCACACCTGTTGCACTTAGATGTTGTTTCTGTGCACATGTATCGCACATACATGGATTTGATTTCGTGCGCACCAGACGCATATGGTATTCCTATATACATTTTGGGAATGATTTTATGGAGCAGTATGTTTTATGATATTTGCTATGTGTTTTCGGACTGAGCAGGACTAGTCACAGGACAGTACCTGGATATATTTGGCATGCATTTATTTCAGCTATTTACAGGTATAGATTCGATATTTACATGTATAGTTCTGATTTATATCGTATTTGGTTTTGTATTGGATTTGACATGTGTGTCTTTACCTTGACTCCGATGATTGTGGGATGCTTTACGGAGTTTTGTTTTTGAGTTCTCTGCTCATTACTCATGCGCATGCATTCCGCTATGATGCATTTGATGTATTGATGATTTTGGAGCCCCGACAACGTGGACTTTCAGTGGAAATGTTTTAGTATTTGGGGGTTTTAATTTTAAATTCGGGCATCGAATTTCTTTAAGTGGTGTAGATTGTGACATTTCAAAGTAATAAAATATTGTTTTTTTGGGAATTTTTATAATTTTATATTATTTTATTGAATATTTTAATATTTTGGTAAAATTAAATACAAATAATGGGGAAAAAATTTTATGGAAAATTATGGAAAATTCTAAAATGGGTTATTTATTGGAATTATGCCATTTTAATGTTTTTGTGATCATTTATATGCTAAGTTAGTGCTAATCGCGATTAAAAATCGCTAATTGGATTTTTAGCAATTTTGTGCAAAACATGCACATATCTTTTTCTACACTTGTGTTACATTTTTACTTGCCATAGTTTTACTTTGGGGTTACTATTCTTGTGAGAAAGGAAATTGGGGAAAAATAAAAGAAAAGGGTTTTGAATAAGGAATTTGTAGTAGGTAGGAGTGTGAGAGAAAGAGGGGGGTTATGTTTGACTATGAACCATTCGCCCATTATTTCTCTCCCCTCATCTCCTCTTCCCCTTCCTCATTTGCTGCTGCTGCTGTTGCTCTTCTCCTTCCCCTCTTCAAGCCCTAAATCACCATGAAAACAACACCAAAACGTCACTCTCATTTCATTAAAAGTGTGCACAAGCCCAAGATCTACACATTGGACCATGAAAGCAAGCATTTTGGCCACGAGGGGCAACTCAAGAATTTTCTTGAGTTGCCAAATGAGGTAATTTCTGGATTATTAGTTTAGTTTTGGCATTACTTAGACCCCCATGCAAGTTTAGAACCGATATTGTGTGTGTTTGTGAACTTAAAGAAAACCTAGTTAAGGTTTGAGGAAATTGTGAGTTGTAATGTGAAATTGAGCTTAGTACAGGCCGCACAAACACCCTAGTGATGTTATTTTGGACCCGAACCTGAACTAGAAACCAAAATACGGATTTATGGAATAGATATCAGGGAAAACTGTAAATCTGGGAGTGTATTTTATAATCTGCTATCACCCGAGACATCCTAAAATAAAATTGATTGGATAGTGAGACGTGCAGGCACCCTAGAACCACCACACAAAACCCTAGCCCCCACCTCTTTTCCCCGGCCGCCAATTTATTCCCTCTGGCCGCAATTTGCGGCCAGACCTGCACCAATCTGTGTCGTTTTGGTTCTGTAGCTCCCACATGTGTAGATTATACCCCTGGCACATGTAGATTTGTCTAATTTGACCTAGAGTGAAATCTGGAGCCTAATTCCTTAGTTGCTGTTTTGGATTCGTGTTTCCGTATTCCGTATTTCTAATTCTGAATTTGCGTATGGTGTTTTACCTCGACTACTTGGCGTTTATACGACGATATCGAGGGTTGTTGATGGTTTTGGAAGGCGTTGTCCATAGGTTCTAACCTATAGAACATAGCGTATCATTTTGGGGTTTCGTATGCCGTTTTAGTTTTGAATTGGTTTCGATACGCTTTTGCGATACGTTAATGTATAGGTACCCCATGAAGACTTCGGGATGACAATCAAACGCGTGGTGACATCGACAGATAAGGACGCAATGTGAGTAGATTATATGTACGGGAGAAGTCGGGTGGATGGCGTATAGCACCCCCGCAGTCCGTGGTGATGTATACGAATACGTATACACACATATAGTTACTATATGTTCTTTGAGATTATTGATGATAGGATGGATTGATTTAGTGTAGTGCAAAACCCTAGAGTAGGGCTTGCACCCATACACGCACGCACACACTTGCATACATACTTTCTTTCACATGTGTAAGTGCACGGCGGCGCCCCGGCCGTCGATCCAACGCCGGAAATGCGGAAACGAAAAACATTACGAAACTTGCAAACCGGCACCACCGCGCACTATCAACACGGATCGGGCTATTAACCTAACTACTAGCAAACTAAAAGACGGGTAGAGAGTTATACCAAGCGATCCGTGTCCTTCGGTCTTCGTCTCCACTCCGATCTCCCGCGGAATCTCCGTCCGTCACCTCCTCGTCGGAAATGACACCACGTAGCCGGATACTTTTACGGGCTCCCACCTCTGGACTGAGGCAACTCGGGCGCGAAGTTAGCTAGCCGACGCGTCCAAGGTTTGCTGTAGACTAGTATAGAAACCATTGTTTCTTATGGGTAGAGAAGTTGCCATTAGATGTGGAGGAGAGAAAGAATGAACTTTGGAGATTTTGTGGCAAATAGAGAAGTAGAGGAAATATGTGATGATGGAAATTTCCTCACAAAATGAACCACTCTCTCATTTTCCCTTTCAAGAAAAAATGGCCGGCCTCTCTAGTGAGAATGGTGGAAAAAAAAGAGCCATGGAATTATCTCATAAAAGAGAAGAAAAGGTATATTAATCAAAATGAAAATGGTCACACATTTCTAATCCAAATCAACTCCTCATCATTTCCATTTCTAATCTCATAAATGCTAGGATTGATTCAAAAGGAACCTCATGATGAGGAAGTGTTCATATCAGATTTTTGCATTTTTATACCGCCAAATTTTTATCATATTGCTTATCAGTAGGTACTCTTGAGCCGTGTTTGCTTGTCAATTGCAGGATACAGGTTCTCGGCTCTTAACGGTGAAATTCATGGAAAAACACGACAAAATCCGGGTTCTTGCCAACCACAGAAAAAACACGGGCCTCCGCTCTCTGTCCGTATGTTGCCACACACCATTTTAAGAGACAAAATGGAAAATCGATTGTCATTTTCATGCACAAGGCTTAATGGCAACAAAAGATCCAAGAAATCTACGGGGAGCGCAAGAAAATCATGACAAAAAGATCCACATTCATCACCATTTTGTTCAACAGAAATTCTGGAAAAATCGTGAAGAAAATCTGAGAAAAAACATATACTAGATTCATAGGCACAGCAGACCAGGGAAGTACAAAAAAGCCCATTCCCTAACTCCACCATAGGGCCGCGGATCCGCGGCCAATAGGGGGTCTAGGCCGCGGATCCACGGCCGTACAGGCGCCGCATCTGTCGAAACTTCAGGGGTTGTTTTGTCTTTTTACATGGGTCCAGAATGTTGCCCTAGAATTTCTGTTACCTGCCTATAAATAGCCTAGAATCTTGTGAATCCAAGCGTGCTTAATCTTGTATTTTTTAGGTTTTAGAATACTTGTTCTTCTTCCTCTTCTCATCTCTTCTCCATTGAAAAACTTGTAGTGAGCTTTTGTGAGTGAAGAATGATGAATAAAAAATTTCCTTTTGTTATTATACTTGTCTTGTTCTTTAGTTAAATTATTATTGCTTGTAATTTTCATTTGTTAACTTAGTTGTTGTTATTTGTGTTTGTTTCTTTCCTGCCACTTTTCCTTTATCTTTAAACAACCATGATGCTTACGCTTGATCCTTGCCGAGGTGAGGTCGCAAATAGTTAGTTGTTATCTTCTAATCTCCTTCTTTCTATCTTCCTCTTTTGTTTTCTTTTCTTTTCGTTATGATTCGTGAGTAGTTTCCATACTTGTTAGGGTAGGATAAGGGAAGTTTGAGAGAAGGAAATCTCTCTCACTCTTTCCTTGCCCAACATCTTAAATCGACTCCCGTTTATTGAACCACAATCCGCTCCCTTCTGCACCCTATCCTACATGATAGCGGTGATTCCGTAGTGCGACCGGTTGTGGTTGAATTAACCGGCGGTTATGGCTAAGAGCCAAGAACGGACGGACAAGCACCAAAAGGAAGAACTTAAGCGTTGGAAAGCCTAGCTTATACTCGCAAGTTCCTTCCTAGACGTGCTAATCCCCGTTGTTGCCGATTACCGTAACACCGATATTAAGAGTGGCAACGAAAGAAGTGAGCGACTCCTAACTCAAACTAACCTAATCCTAACCCTAACAAGCTCTCTTTACATATCATTTTAACACTTAGTTAATCACAAACTGTAACGTTTTCAATATAATAAAATATGATTTTTTGGAAATTTTATAATTTAATATTATTTTAATGAATATTTTAATATTCTGGTATAATTAAATACAAATAAATGGGGAAAAATTATGGAAAATTCTAAAATAGGGTATTTTATGGAATTATGCCATTTTAATGTTTTTAAGACTAGTTATATGCTAAATTAGCGTAAATCGCGATTAAAAATCGCTAATTGGATTTTTAGCATTTTTGTGCAAAAATGTGCACATATCATTTTCAACACTTGTTACACTTGTGTTACATTTCTATTGCCATGGTTGTTCTTTTGGGTTCACTATTGGAGTGAGAAGGAAAAGAAAGGAAAGAAAAAGTAATGATGATGATGAGAGAGAGACTAGGTCAACCCCCACTTTTTGAACCATACTCCCATCATTTTCACCTTCTCATTCTCTCTCCTCTCCCTCTCTTAAGCTGCTGCCCTCTCTCTCCCTCTTCATGAAATCCTAGATCCACAATGAAATCCAACCCAAAACCCCATTCCCACTTCACAAAACTTACTCCCAAGCTCACTAGCTACACATTGAACCTAGCAAGATTGGATTTGGAGGACTTTGAGCAACTCAAGAATTTTCTTGAGTTGCCAAAGGAGGTAATTTCTGCACCTATTAGAGTAGTATCTCATTTCTTGTGCATCAATTCTTGTTTCATATCGATATTGTGTCGTTTTGTGGAATTTGGAGAATTCAAGTTAGGGTCTAGGGTTAGACCTGAAATCAAAGTGGAATTGAGGCTTGTTGTGACCTTAGAACCCCTTGTGTGATGCTAATTTGAACCCAAACCTGAGCCAGAACACAAAATACGGAATTACGGAATCGATATCGGGAAAAACTGTAAATCTGGGAGTGTTTTGTGGAATCTGCTATCACCCCGAGACCCCAAAACTAAAACTTAGTTGATAGTGAGATGTGCAGGCACCATAGAACCACCACACCAAACCCTAGCCCCCAACTCCAATTCCAGGCCGCCAATTTATCCCTTCTGGCCGCAAATTGCGGCCAGAGCAGGAGGGAATTGCCTCGATTTTTGGGCATGGCCCTATTTCCTCTAGTCTTGACCCTGGGTATGTCTAGTTTTGACTGATTCCATCTAGGGTGAAATCTGGGTTGATTTGCTTGAGTTGGTGTATGATTTACGACTTGTTTTAGTATGGATTTTGGTATTTGGTGATTCATTCCTGTCGGGTGGCGTTTGGACGTCAACGACAAGTGGATATTGATCGTGTTTACATGCGAGTCGATAGGTTTTTACTTATACGGGTAGCGTATGCTATTTTGGTTTCCGATGTGATTTTCATGTGCTTTAGCGTTGTGATATACTTGTAGGTACCCTACGAGATGTTGAGGCAAAGAAGATGAAGATGGCGACATCGGCACCGATACATGAGAAGCAAGGTGAGTAGATTTATATCTACGGGGAGAAGTCGGGTGGATGGCGTATAGCACCCCCGCAGTCTGTGGTGATGTATACAAATACGTATACACACATATATTTATTATGTGTTGTTTAGGATTATTGATGGTAATAATGGATTATTGGTGATAAGGATGTATTGGTTGAGTATAGTGTGAAACCCTAGAGTAGTGGTTGCACCCACACTCACACATACACACATACTTGCATACATTCTTTCATTTATCTGTGCGCATATGATGGTGTGTATATCTACACATGGGTATGGGACTATGTGTTCATATACGAATTTTGAGGATGATACGTGGGATTGAGATGAGTCGATGAGATTCGATTGAGGCCATGAGATTTGGCGACATGACAGGGTTCGTATTGGAGATGTGATATGATGGTAGTGATACCTGTCATGTGATGAGATAGTGTGATATCGACTCAGATTTAGGTGGTTTCCATACCCCTCTCTATTGACTTGATTGTGGGTTCGTAGTTCGCATAGTAGGCGTTAGACTAGACCCGAGTCATACCTATTTGAATACTAACGAATCAGGGATATTTTAAAGATAGGCAAAAGGGTTTATACGGATATTTTCAAAAGGCGCATCTTTTCTTAAAACACCGTAGACCTTATTTTACTAAAAGCCCTGATTCGTCTTATCTCAAAAGGCAAGGTTGCATGATATATCTATTGAGGCAGGTTCTCTACTGTTGCGTTGATTATTCGATTCCGCATATTCATGCTATTTGCATTGCATCGCTTGTATTGTTGATATATTTCAGTCATGCTGCTAGGACACCAGCACCATTATCGATGATGCGTATGTTCCATGTACACTGTTGCCGGCTCACACACTTCATCATCGATAATTGCCATGTCACTACACTGTAGTACTGTTGCATTTAGGATATGATTCTTGCATGACAGACTGATGTGCTTACATTTCTTTTACATGTCACACACATCATGCTTGCTGATTATACGCATTGAGATATGTTGTTTCCATGATATTTCTGGATTTTGGGAACCGTGGGTGTTTAAAAAGGGAATATGTAACTGTTTTAAAATCCGGTTACCCTTTATATGATATTTCAGTGCGTCCACCATGTGTTTTGTCGGTGCTGAGAGCGACATGTGAAACCCGATTCGAGGAGGCGGATGAGGCCGATTGCGGGTACATGGTGGACCCGGTATGGTTCCTGGGGCAAGAAATGTTTTTCGTGGAGCAGACGATGAGTCTAGCAGGGTGGCGAGTACCTACCGGTGATTGGTTGGACCTGGCGGTTATTCGGAGGATACTGACCAGAGTCGATAGATGGATATAGGCGTACTTCCGGGGCCAAGGGCCGATACCGCAGACAGAGCCCGTGGGCCGATCTGGACTGACGGAGCCCGATATATGTGGATTTACGTGCTGATGCCGGGCACAGTTTTCATGATGTTTTCGAGTGCCGATGCTGGGTACTCCGGTTCCATGATTTTGACGTGTCGCGAGGGACACAGGTGGTTTATATCCTCATATTTCCATGCATATGCTGATGATATTTACATGCATGATGGTTCTTGTCATTGGGTGACGAGTGGACGGGATCCACGTACATGCAGATTGATTTCATTGATTGTACCTCACATTTATGTTAAGCTATGACCTGAGGCACTGGCACGAGTACTTGGCACTACACTCATGTATAGAGATTACATTGCCAGTTTGGCATGTTTCAGACTTATTCATATTGAGGTTTATATATCTGATCGTATTGACCTTGGATGGGTCATACATTCGATCTCTGCTTATAGATATTTTTCTATTCACGAGTTGGCAACTCACCCCCGTTGTGCCACAGTCCTTGCAGGTTTTTGCCGTACAGATTCCATAGCGTCATTTCTGGCACACTGCTTCCATATGGGTGACTTGCGTTGGTAGGTGGGTTCTTTTTTATCAGAACCGCCATTGTTCATGTATTATTTATTGTATCTAGTCATTGCATCAACCAAAACTTGTATATTGTTTCAGACTTAGAAAACAGTGTTGTATTATTTCGACCTTACAGTCGCGCTTATAGTATTACGGTTTTCTGGCTGTTTTGAGTGTCTTTTTGGGTTTTGATCCTCGCCCTTTGGCGTTGTATATTATTATTGCTTGCGTGGTTGTGACCGTCGATTGACGAAGAGCTAGCTCCCGCTTGGGGATGCCTTTTATCATTTCATATATATATTATTCTTGTTGTACCCCGTTTGGGGCCAGTTTTTACAAAGGAAAGTCTGCCGAAATTTTCAGGAAAGGTTACACATTTTAAAAATGCATAATTGGCTTAGTTATTTAAAAACTTGATTTTCGAAACGTGATTTCCTTACTTCTTAAAACCAGTTATCCTTATTTACTCTTTAAATGGTTTTAGATTTCTGGGTTTTTGGCTTACTTGGATCAGCTGGGGTCCTATAGACTTCATATGGTTCAAGGGACAGTCACGTGCTCTTTCGGGACGTGACAAAGTTGTTATCAGAGAGCTAGGTTGACCTTGGTTCGAGTCTGAGTTTGACTATGTGGATCCTAGGGTGTTATTTATATACGGAACTCAGTCTTGACCTTACGGAACTTAGACTTAGTCGAGGGGGTATTAAACCCGAACTTTCGTCGCGTAGGATGACCCTTGGTTGATGGAATATGTGACTAAAGTAGAGTGACGTACCGTGGGTATGTTCCGCGGCATACTTACGACACGCCACTACGCTTAAGATACCTTAGGTTGTACATTTCCTTGCACCGTATTGTATTCCTTCCTATGATCTACCTTCATCGATACTGGTTATGGTTTTGCTGCCGCGATTGCACGGGCAGAGTGAGCTACGGCTCGAGTCGCGTTAGCATGAGCTCGTCGGGGACGAGGACTGACCAGGGCGTGATTCCAGAGGTGTACGATTGCAAATTGAGGCGTCGTCTTATTGTGTTTTCATGCCATGAGCGTTGGATTGATCGCTTTTACGAGATTTCCCGGGTGTGCTGATCGGCACCAGAGGATTGAGCCACTGATAGAGGCCAGCCAGGATGTGATGACCGTTGATATTATCGCTTATCCAGGATGATTGAGGCGCTGTTCAGCGCACAGACGAAGGAGCCAGTTGTTGCTGCGAAAGATGAGATATAGCCCAGATGATTGGAGCTACTGCAGCATGAGCATATTCTTAGAGATATGATAGTGAGTCGCTAGTCACCGAGAATTAATGACTAGGACATGTGGTTCGTTCGCTTACCCCGATGCGAGGTCATCAGGTAGATTGATTCCAGCTAGAGGCGACTTCACGCAGGTTTGTTGAGAGTCGATGGATACGATCGAATGTCAGGAACCCATTTTCCAAGTTTAAAGTATTCGGAAAGACATGCAAGCGATTCTATGGACCCTCTAGAAGAATGAAACCCTAACTCGACATAATGACCGTGTGAAAGCCTTTGAACCTTAGGGTTTGCGGCACTTCCGCGGCGCCATTAGTGAGGCTTGGGTTTGCCCTTCTACGGCTGGACCACCGATGCTGTGGTATGTACTCGATACTATTAAACTGTACCCGAGATGTTGAGCTCTTAGGGGATTATGAGGTTCTGACAAGTCGATCGGACAATTCGACATCATTCGGATATCATGTGATGGGACACTGCTTGGGAGACTCCAGATACGAGCGTAGCCGTTGGAGCGTAGTCTGTGTAGCCACGATGAGATGAGTCCGAATCAGTCGATATTGAAGCAGAGTGGAGTAATAAGTTTGCACGAGATTTCGACGAGATGACGTTTCACTCCGCTGACATCAGAGATGCGATATGCACGCTCAGGACGTGTTCGGCTAGATATCTCCTACTGAGTGATGAAGATACTGAGTTCGTGATTTCGAGTCCGTGTTAGAGACTTCGGATGGACCGTAGCCGAGGACATTGCGGTGCGCAGATAGAGACGCGACGTCGAAATGGACGATGATACTGACAAGCAGGATAGAAGTTCGTGCGAGATGCAGACGAGCTGTTACTACTCCCCGTTAAGATTAAAGGTCGGACATGCATACAGAGGCGCAGGGATGCGACCAGCTTCCGAGGAGATGTTGTACTAAGGACGCAGATATCCAAAGAGCAAGAAAAGATTATGCCAGAGTACCAGCCTCCGTACAATTTGGCTTAGGCAAGATCAGAAGAGACCTTGAGTAGGATTCCTTCCAGTACATTGCTGCAATAAGAGTTGCACCCAGGATCAGATGTGTGATGGGTATTCAGAGGACCAGAGGTCGGCGCCAGAGATGTGCTGCTTTACGAGCGGTCGTGAGGATTGACCGAGTGATGACCTGAAAAGTGCCAGAACGGAATCGTTCCAGTCAGCACACCTGACCGGGCCGATGAGCCGATAGATTGCGAGATTGGTAATCTACAGGAAAGATCAGGAACCAGAGGCAGAGGACGCCAGCCACGAGCAAGAGGCAAGTAGATATCTTGCGCCGCTAGCATCGGATGTACCGGTACCTTCTCGACCCTGAAAGAGGATATACCGACGACGGTATTTATGATTTGTGATTTTATGATTTGATTATCACGATCCGTCATCTTGGATTTCGGTATTTTAGGCGATCTATTCGCATGATTTAGTCTTGATGACTGAGTTCCATGATATTTGATTTTTGTGCACCATGGTTGCACTTACTGGGTATTTATACCTTGCACATAGTTATTACTCTTGAGGTGTTGATTGCGATTTCATGCCTATTTTATGCCGGTGATTTGATTTACGCTTCCAGCATAGTTTCATGTACTCTTAGTGTTTTGATTTGTGCACGCTGATGCATGCGGTTGTGAGTTTCTCCATCGTGGTACACCTGATTTTGATTAAGCCGTGTTGTATATCGTTTCGTGCCTTGGCTGCACCTGCTTATGACTTTATGGATTTCATACGGTTGATTTGATGTTGTGCATATGTTACGCACACAATTTGATTTTTGCACTCGGTACAGCTTATATGTGCTTGTAGTGCATTGATATGTGTTTTGTCCACGAAGCTGCACACGTTTATGATTTTCTTTATATCTGGGTACACTTAGTGTTGCTGCTTACGCATTTGAGTTATTGCTGGTATTTGTGCATGGGATGCACAAGTTCTATACTTCGTGCGTTTGTCGCACCAGTTTTATGTTTCTTGCGTTTATCGCATCAGATTTATAATTCTTGCCCTTGTTGCACCGGATTTATATTTTGTGCTTTACAGTTGCACCTGACCTCGATTTGATGTCTTTCGGTATGTCTATTTTGATTGTGATATTGATGTGGATTCTTGCACTCCGTGCTTTTGACTGGACTTACGCATGTTCGGCGTTGCTATTGGATTTTGTGATTCCGTGCATGCTGAGTACGTAAGGTTTAGATTTTCATTCGTGCACGATGGATGCAGCGATTTGGATTTTTGCGCATGTTGGGCGCATGTTTTGAGATACGATTTTGGGGCACACCAGATGCACTAAATCGAGATTCTTCGTGCATGTCAGATGCACCTGTTTTGGCTGTCAGGCACACACGTTGCCTATGACAGATGTTTCGTGCACACCCGTTGCACCTAGATGTTGTTTTGTGCGCCTGTATGGCACATATATGGATTTTGATTTCCGTGCGCACCAGACGCACAGGGTGGTGTTATGTGCATTTTTGGGATTTATTCCTTTTGGAGCAGTACATTTTTATGATATTGGATATTTGTTTTCATACTGAGCAGGACTAGTCAGAGGACAGTAGTATATATTTTGCATGCATTGATAGTTCGAAGGGATTTCCAAGAGCGAGCTATGGTCTCGATATATATATACCTACGTGTCCGATGTGACACGAAACGTTTAAAAACAAGGAAACCCTTCTAAATTGTTTTCAAAACGGCGGGACGTACCTATTAAACAAAGGATATATATACGTATATAGTTATTTTCTTGTGAAAGACGTCCGCCACTGTGCAGTGTTACCCGCATCGCACAGCGACTTAAAAAGATTTGGCATGCATTTTCATCAGCTATTCACAAGTATAGATTGGATGTCTACATGTATAGTTCTGATTTATATCATATTGATTTTGTATTGGATTTGACATTGTGTATTTACCATGACTCCGATGATTGCGGGATGCTTGATGGAGAGTTGCTTTTGGGTTATCTGCTAAGTACCCATGCGCATGCATTGCGCTATGATACGTTTTATGTAATGCTGATTTCGGAGCCCCGATAACTTGGAATTTGTATTGAAATATTTTAGCATTTTGGGGTTTAAATTTAAATTCGGGGACCGAATTTCTTTAAGGGGGTTAGATTGTAACGTTTTCAAAATATTAAAATATGATTTTTGGGAAATTTTATAATTTAATATTATTTTAATGAATATTTTAATATTCTGGTATAATTAAACACAAATAAATGGGGAAAAATTATGGAAAATTCTAAAATAGGGTATTTTATGGAATTATGCCATTTTAATGTTTTTAAGACTAGTTATATGCTAAATTAGTGTTAATCGCGATTAAAAATCGCTAATTGGATTTTTAGCATTTTTGTGCAAAAATGTGCACATATCATTTTCCACACTTGTTACACTTGTGTTACATTTCTATTGCCATGGTTGTTCTTTTGGGTTCACTATTGGAGTGAGAAGGAAAAGAAAAGAAAGAAAAAGTAATGATGATGATGAGAGAGAGAGACTAGGTCAACCCCCACTTTTTGAACCATACTCCCATCATTTTCCCCTTCGCATTCTCTCTCATCTCCCTCTCTTGAGCTGCTGCCCTCTCTCTCCCTCTTCATGAAACCCTAGATCCACAATGAAATCCAACCCAAAACCCCATTCCCACTTCACAAAACTTACTCCCAAGCTCACTAGCTACACATTGAACCTAGCAAGATTGGATTTGGAGGACTTTGAGCAACTCAAGAATTTTCTTGAGTTGCCAAAGGAGGTAATTTCTGCACCTATTAGAGTAGTATCTCATTTCTTGTGCATCAATTCTAGTTTCATATCGATATTGTGTCGTTTTGTGGAATTTGGAGAATTCAAGTGAGGGTTTAGGGTTAGACCTGAAATCAAAGTGGAATTGAGGCTTGTTGTGACCTTAGAACCCCGTGTGTGATGCTAATTTGAACCCAAACCTGAGCTAGAACACAGAATACGGAATTACGGAATCTATATCGGGAAAAACTGTAAATCTGGGAGTGTTTTGTGGAATCTGCTATCACCCCGAGACCCCAAAAATAAAACTGAGTTGACAGTGAGATGTGTAGGCACCATAGAACCACCACACCAAACCCTAGCCCCCAACTCCAATTCCAGGCCGCCAATTTATCCCTTCTGGCCGCAAATAGCGGCCAGAGCAGGAGGGAATTGCCTCGATTTTTATGCATGGCCTTATTTCCTCTAGTCTTGACCCTGGGTATGTCTAGTTTTGACTGATTCCATCTAGGGTGAAATATGGGTTGATTTGCTTGAGTTGGTGTTTGATTTACGACTTGTTTTAGTATGGATTTTGGTATTTGGGGATTCATTCCTGTCGGGTGGCGTTTGGACGTCAACGACAAGTGGATATTGATCGTATTTACATGCGAGTCGATAGGTTTTTCCCTATGCGGGTAGCGTGTGCTATTTTGGTTTCCGATGTGATTTTCATATGCTTTAGCGTTGTGATATACTTGTAGGTACCCTACGAGATGTTGAGGTAAAGAAGATGAAGATGGCGACATCGGCACCAATACATGAGAAGCAAGGTGAGTAGATTTATATCTACGGGGAGAATTCGGGCGGATGGCATATAGCACTCCCGCAGTCTGTGGTGATGTATACGAATACGTATACACACTTATATTTATTATGTGTTGTTTAGGATTATTGATGGTAATAATGGATTATTGGTGATAAGGATGTATTGGTTGAGTATAGTGCGAAACCCTAGAGTAGTGGTTGCACCCACACTCACACATACACACATACTTGCATACATTCTTTCATTTATCTGTGCGCATATGATGGTGTGTATATCTACACATGGGTATGGGACTATGTGTCCATATACGAATTTTGAGGATGATACGTGGGATTGAGATGAGTCGATGAGATTCGATTGAGGCCGTGAGATTTGGCGACATGACAGAGTTCGTATTGGAGATGTGATATGATGGTAGTGATACCTGTCATGTGATGAGATAGTGTGATGTCGACTCAGATTTAGGTGGTTTCCATACCCCTCTCTATTGACTTGATTGTGGGTTCGTAGTTCGCATAGTAGGCGTTAGACTAGACCCGAGTCATACCTTTTTCAAAACTAACGAATCAGGGATATTTTAAAGATAGGCAAAAGGGTTTATATGGATATTTTCAAAAGGCGCATCTTTTCGTAAAACACCGTAGCCCTTATTTTACCAAAAGCCCTGATTCGTCTTATTTCAAAAGGCAAGGTTGCATGATATATCTATTGAGGCAGGTTCTCTACTGTTGCGTTGATTATTCGATTCCGCATATTCATGCTATTTGCATTGCATCGCTTGTATTGTTGATATATTTCAGTCATGCTGCTAGGACACCAGCACCATTATCGATGATGCGCATGTTCCACGTACATTGTTGCCGGCTCACACACTTCATCATCGATGATTTCCATGTCACTACACTGTAGTACTGTTGCATTCAGGATATGATTCTTGCATGACAGACTGATGTGCTTACATTTCTTTGACATGTCACACACATCATGCTTGCTGATTATACGCATTGAGATATGTGGTTTCCATGATATTTCTGGTTTTTGGGAACCGTGGGTGTTTAAAAAGGGAATATGTAACTGTTTTAAAATCCGGTTACCCTTGATATGATATTTCAGTGCGTCCACCATGTGTTTTCTCGGTACTGAGAGCGACATGTGAAACCCGATTCGAGGAGGTGGATGAGGCCGATTGCGGGTACATGGTAGACCCGGTATGGTTCCCCGGGGCAAGAAATGTTTTTCGTGGAGCAGACGATGAGCCTGGCAGGGTGGCGAGTACCTACCGGTGATTGGTTGGACCTGGCGGTTATCCGAAGGATACTTACCAGAGTCGATAGATGGATATGGGCGTACTGCCGGGGCCGAGGGCCGATACCGCAGACAGAGCCCGTGGGCCAATCCGGACTGACGGAGCCCGATATATGAGGATTTACGTGCCGATGCTGGGCACAGTTTTCATGATGTTTTCGAGTGCCGATGCTGGGCACTCCGGTTCCATGATTTTGACGTGTCGCGAGGGATACTGGTGGTTTATATCCTCATATTTCCATGCATATGCTGATGATATTTACATGCATGATGGTTATTGTCATTGGGTGACGAGTGGACGGGATCCACGTACATGCAGATTGATTTCATTGATTGTACCTCACATTTATGTTATACTATTACCTGAGGCACTGGCACGAGTACTTGGCACTACACTCATGTATAGAGATTACATTGCCAGTTTAGCATGTTTCAGACTTATTCATATTGAGGTTTATATATCTGATCGTATTGACCTTGGATGGGTCATATATTCGATCTCTGCTTATAGATATTTTTCTATTCACGAGTTGGCAACTCACCCCCGTTGTGCTACAGTCCTTGCAGGTTTTTGCCGTACAGATTCCATAGCGGCATTTCTGGCACACTGCTTCCATATGGGGTGACTTGCGTTGGTAGGTGGGTTCTTTTGTATCAGAACCGCCATTGTTCATGTATTATTTATTGTATCTAGTCATTCCATCAACCAAAACTTGTATATTGTTTCAGACTAAGAAAACAGTGTTGTATTATTTCGACCTTAGAGTCACGCTTATAGTGTTACGGTTTTCTGGCTGTTTTGAGTTTCTTTTTGGGTTTTGATCCTCGCCCTTTGGCGTTGTATATTATTATTGCTTGCGTGGTTGTGACCGTCGATTGACGAAGAGCTAGCTCCCGCTTAGGGATGTCTTTTATCATTCCATATATATTATTCTTGTTGTAACCCATTTGGGGCCGGTTTTTACAAAGGAAACTCTGCCGAAATTTTCAGGAAAGGTTACACATTTTAAAAATGCATATTCGGCTTAGTTATTTAAAAACTTGATTTTCGAAACGTGATTTCCTTAGATTTTAAAACCAGTTTTCCTTATTTACTCTTTAAATGGTTTTAGATTTCTGGGCTTTTGGCTTACTTGGATCAGATGGGGTCCTATAGACTTCATATGGTTCAAAGGCCAGTCACGTGCTCTTTCGGGACGTGACACAAACAACTCTGGAAAATTGGACTTAACTCGTTAAAGCACATAGAAAAAGATTCCTATCTCCCTGCGGACGACCCGTACTCAACCGGCTAGCTACAAGCGAAACCGTCTTGATTGCGGTAATTAACTAAACTTGAACACGCAGAATCTCTAACAATCAAATGGCGCCGTTGCCGGGGAGACGGTGGTTTATTTCTTTGTGTAATTTCGGGTTAATTTGTGAATATAACCGAAAAACAAAACAAAAAAAATATACTTTGTAAAAAATCATTTTGTTATTTTTGATTAGTTTTTTTTGCAAGTGTGCAGGATAATACGACGGTCGAGTTCAGTGCCAAAGACATGGGAAGTTAGAACCACATCTCGCGGCTACACCACGACGGATCAAAACGAAGCAAACGGTCTACTGTAAAAATCTGGAGCAGATACAATGAGCAAATCAAGATTCAGCAAATCCAGACAAGCAGAGGACAACCACTGAAGCACACCCAAAAATTTCAGAAGCCCAACTCCACCTTACTGCCGCGGAACCGCGGCATAAGCTGGCTTAGGCCGCGGAACCGCGGCCTTTTGGCTCCTTCAGGGTGCAAAATTCTCTGTAAGTCCTCCTTTTCTCTCCCCCACTCCTTTGGACTCCACTAAACCGTGTTTTCTGCAGAATTCTTTGCGCAAACTCTCTTCCCTCATCCAATAAACTGTTTTTGTGCAGGATTCTTTGCGCCGCGCTAAAAAATAAAAATTGTTTGCAATTGATTTGTTACTGCTTTGCATTTATTAATACAGACTTAAGGGGCTTGAAACCAATTCAGATTTGGTGGGGATTTCATCACCCTTCCCAGGACCCCAGAAATCACAAAAAAGCATATGCATTGACCATTGTTAATTAAAAAATACTAGACTCAGCCCTAAGGACTTCGCGCTCAATAGGACAGAGGACTAGTTACAGGCATCGGCCGTTTATCCTATCTGACTTTTGCGGTGTCTAGGAAAGTGTGTCGAAGGCAAGTGGTTATTTAATTAAGGAACTTCGCGAAAGCGTTGGAAAACCTCCCACTTACCTGGCACTTACCTGGCCGCAATTGACGGAGAAGAGGCGGTTTGAGGTCCTATTTCTAGCCCTCTGGAACAGTTAGGAGCTGTCTAGCTGACCTAGGTGACCCTAGATCTAGGTGTGATTGTGCATATCTTTTTTATGATTGCTTAAAGCCGTAAGTCCATACATATTCCTGTAAAGCTCTTTCTAAAAACAAAAAAGAAAAAAAAAATCAAAAAAAACTTTTATAAAAACTTGCCCTTTGTCGCCAAACCCATTTTTCACCCACCAATCATCGTGTTTCTCCATTGACGTTTTCTTACCCTCACCTTCTCCGCTTTGACTATACTAAACTCGTTTAGTGTATGTCCGCTTGGACTCGGGACACTAGCGCCCGCCTAGTCCGCGTTACGTTAGTCGCTATCGACTACGCGATCGACTCAGACGTCGAAACTCCGTCCACTCCTCTTTCACCCTTACTTTTGCCGGCCAACTCCGACGTTGACCGGAATTCTGTTCATACATCTTCACCTTCACCATCACCAACCTCTTTTTCCGCGATGTCAGGATTTAATCCAAACATCTCTTTGACTACCCCTGGATTGGCTCCACCTCCTACGGAGACCAATAACCCACCACTACCGCCTGTTGTAGCGCCGCAGCGAATCGCGCTCCAGGATCGTTTCTATCCCACCCGTTCTGCACTTCCCACCTGCCTTTCTCTTCCACGGCCAATGGGGATAATTTTGAAATTAAGCCCCACTTCATCAGCATGCTTCCGCGATTTCATGGGCTTGAATCTGAAGATGCCTATATCTTCATCAACAAATTTCAAAACGTTTGTGCCATGATGAAAACCACCCAGCTGTCGGACGATGCTATATGGCTAAGGGTCATTCCGTTCACTTTATGCGATCTTGCTGAAAAATGGCTGTATAGCACCGCTTCCCACTCCATAACCAGTTCGGACGAGTTTGTTAAAGCGTTTCTCAAAAAATTCAATCCAAATCATAAAACCGCAAGGATCCGTAATGAAATCAACCAATTCTCTCAGCTTCCTTCTGAACCCTTCTGGAAGTGCTTTGACCGGTATAAAGACCTTCTTGTTCAGTGTCCTCACCACGGTATAGAGAAATGGTAACTTTGCCAAACCTTATACGAGGGCCTGAACCTAGCAACCAAGCAGTTGTTGGAAACCATTTGTCAGGGCCACTTCCTATCAAAATCTGACCAGGAAGCGTGGCAATTCTTTGACGACCTTGCGGAGCAAACGCTACAATGGGAGAGCACCAGACCGACTTCTTCTTCTTCTACCTCCACTTCTACCGGTCAGTCTAGGGTAGGAATTCACCAACTTGATGTCTCTATTGCGATGAAAGATGAAATGGCTGCAATAACGAGAAAGCTTGAAGCGATAGAGAGCAAATTTTCTTCTCCTGCTCCTACCCCTGTTCTTCCCCTTCGTACCATTTGCGCTTGTTGTTCTGATCCTTCTCACTTAACCGAAGAGTGTCCTTACAATCCACCATCTCAAGGACAGGATCAGGTTAATACTGCATTCCCGCAAAGACCGAGGAATGATCCATACTCTTCCACCTACAATCCCGGTTGGAGGAACCACCCTAATTTCGCCTGGAATCAGAATCAGAATCAATTCCAAGGCAACAATTTCCAAAGGCCCCCTCCGCCGCAACAACAAGCGCAACAACAAACTCAACATCAATTTCAGCAGCCCTTCCAACCCCAACCTTTTCAAAATCAGACGAACAACTTTGCACCCAACAATTCTTTTCCACCAAACAACTTTGTTCCGTCAAACAACGATAAGGTTTCTCGCTCGAACAAAGTCTGGAGGCGTTCGTTAAATAATCGACACAATCCACCGCAAACATCCAGTCTTCCATTCAGTCCTTAGTGCAACACACTGCCGCTCACGGGCAAAGCATCAAGACCATCAAGGCCCAGATTGCACAGCTGAATGCGGCCTTAAGCGAGCGATAGAAGGGGACGCTCCCGTCCCAACCACTCCCAAATCCCGGTCACCCACATAATCTACATGTTGCTCTTAAACAACAGAACCATAATGTGAGTGCCGTGACCACACTGAGATCGGGAAGGATGCTGCAAAACGACATCGGCACACGGCCCAACAATGACACCCTGGCCACTTCTTCTTCTGCTGCTGCTTCTTCGTCTTCTAAGCATATTCTCCATTCTTCAACAGGCTCTCCTTCATCTTCTTCTGCTCTGAACGGACCCACTTCTCACTCTACGAAAACACCTGTTCTGGGATCCGTTCCAACTCCACAATCTCCTCCTCCAGCATTGGACTCAACCAATTTTAAAAACGTTCCATTTCCAAACCGGTTGAAGTCCAATAAACAAAATCCACAAATGGAGAAGATTCTGGAGTTATTTAAGCAGGTTAACATTAACATTCCTCTTTTAGATGTTGTCCAACAAGTCCCGTCCTACGCGAAAATCTTAAAGGACTTGTGCACGAAAAAGAGGAAGTCTCAGGTACCCAAGAAAGTTTTCTTGGCTAGTGCTGTGAGTGATGCTCTTACCCAATCTTTACCACAAAAACGGAAGGACCCTGGCTGTCCTACGATTTTTATTACCGTTGGGGATAAGAACATCAACCGCGCACTATTAGATCTTTGTGCCAGTGTTAACCTGCTTCCGTACTCAGTATACGAGCAATTAGGCGTAGGAGAGCTGAAACCCACGCACTGCACTCTCCAAATGGCCGACCGATCGATCACCTATCCTAGGGGTGAGCTAGAGGATGTGTTAATCAAAGTCGGGGACTTTATATTCCCCATTGACTTCATTGTATTAGACACACAGCCTGTAGCTAACCCCCGGAATCAAATTCCGGTGATACTCGTTCGCCCATTCCTTGCAACCTCAAATGCTGTGATCAATTGTCGCAATGGTTCGATGAACCTATCTTTTGGAAATATGACGATTGAACTCAACATTTTTCTGTAAGGGAATCAGCCTTCCGAACCTAATGCACATATACTGGATGTTTGCTCGATCCAGGAGATCACCCCAGAAGAGTGTGAATTCGAGGAGTTTCTGTTCGAACACGATAACCTTAACGCCACTAGTGCGTTCCTCTTCGAACCTGCTGCTGTTTCCGCGCCCGACAACGACTACGAGTGTTTCACATTCTCGAACGATCTTAGCTGCTCACAACCCGAGTTTGAATCCTTCGAATTTCCGGATGAGTTACCTGAACCATCCAACTCGGTCGCCTACACTCGTTTTGAACCTTTGCTGGAGTCCTTTGAGTTCGAGACCTCTGCACCAATCTTGCCTTCAATCGTTTCACCTCCAACGCTCGAACTCAAGCCTTTGCCGTCTCACCTTAAGTACGCTTACTTAGGTGAGAACGAGACCCTACCTGTCATCATCTCGGCTTCTCTAGCTCCAGAGCAAGAGAAAGCCCTTCTTGCGGTCTTGCACAGTAATAGGCAAGCTTTTGGCTGGTCCATGGAGGAAATCAAGGGGATTAGTCCCCTGATCATTGAACATCACATTCATCTGATGGATGATGCCAAACCAGCCCGGGATCCACAAAGACGTCTCAACCCAGTCATGAAAGAGGCTGTGAAGAAGGAGATCGTAAAATGTCTGGATAGTGGTATCATTTACCCTATCTCTGATAGCCAGTGGGTTAGCCCCATTCACGTTGTCCCCAAGAAATCAGGTATAACGGTCATCACTAACGAGGCAAACGAGTTAATCCGTACTCGCACCCAAAATGGGTCGCGAGTATGCATCAATTACAGAAAACTCAACGCCGCAATGCTGAAAGACCACTTTCCGCTACCTTTCATTGACCAGATGCTTGAACGATTGGCCGGACACGAGTACTACTGCTTTCTTGATGGCTACTCCGGCTATAATCAAATTCCCATCGCCGAAAAAGACCAGGATAAGACCACATTCACTTGTCCTTTCGGCACGTTTGCATATCGTCGCATGCCCTTTGGGTTATGCAATGCGCCCGCTACCTTCCAGCGGTGTATGATGGGAATCTTCTCAGACATGGTGGAAAAATTTCTGGAGATCTTCATGGATGATTTCTCCATCTTCGGCGATTCCTTCAACGAGTGTTTGCTGCATCTTGACGCTGTCCTTACCCGATGTAAGGACAAGAACCTCACTTTAAATTTGGAGAAGTGCCACTTCATGGTGCGCGAAGGTATTGTCTTAGGACATATCATTTCGCAAAATGGCATAGAGGTTGACAAAGCAAAGATTGAGGTCATTTCCAATCTCCCTCCTCCCAGATGCGTCAGAGACATCCGAGCCTTCCTTGTCCATGCCGGTTTCTATAGACGGTTCATCAAGGACTTTAGCAAGATTGCTAGGCCCTTGACTCTTTTGCTGGCCAAGGACACGCCATTCGACTTCAACTCGAGCTGTGTGACTGCATTCGAGTCATTGAAAGGCTCACTCACTTCTGCTCCCGTTCTTTCTTCACCTGACTGGACGCACCCATTCAAGATTATGTGCGATGCATCCGACTTTGCCATTGGTGCTGTCCTTGGACAACACATCAACAAGATGCCGCACTTAATCTATAATGCAAGCCGGACCCTGAACGACGCCCAACTCAATTATACAACAACTGAGAAGGAATTCTTAGCTGTTGTATTTGCTTTAGAAAAGTTCAGGCCCTACCTCATCGGCTCTCCAGTCATTGTCTACACAGACCATTCTGCTCTGCGCCATCTTTTTGCGAAGAAAGATGCAAAATCTCGGCTAATACGTTGGATCCTCTTGCTTCAAGAGTTTGACCTTGTCATTAAGGACAAACGAGGATGTGAAAACGTAGTTGCCGACCATCTCTCACGACTTCCTTCTCCGCCTTCGCTTCAAATTCCGATCAATGACGTTTTCCCGAATGAACGGCTCTTGACAGTATCTTGCGAACCCTGGTTCGCAGATATTGTGAACTATTTGGCCACGGGATTACTACCGACTGAATGGTCAAGTCATGACAGACTTCGCTTCTTTTCCCAAGTAACACACTTTTACTGGGACGAACCCTATCTGTTCAAGTACTGTCCCGACCAGATTATTCGCCTGTGTGTCCCTGACGATGAATTCAAGAGTGTGCTGTCGTTTTGCCACGATCAAGCGTGTGGCGGGCATTTTGGCCCCAGAAAGACAGCTGAGAAGATCTTGCAATGTGGTTTCTACAGGCTACAACTTTTCAAAGACGCTCATGACTATTGCAAGACTTGCTCCCGTTGCCAACACATGGGCCGGATATCCCGGAGGAACGAGATGCCGCTCCAACCAATCTTGGTTGTGGAGATTTTCGATGTTTGGGGGATAGATTTCATGGGGCCGTTTCCCAGCTCTTTCGGGAATTTGTACATCCTTCTTGCTGTTAATTACGTCTCTAAGTGGGTCGAGGCTGTGCCCAGCCGGACTAACGACAACAAGGTTGTCGTTAGGTTTCATAAAGAAAACATTTTCTCCCGGTTTGGGCACCCCCGAGCGATCATTAGCGACAATGGAACTCATTTCTGCAATAAGACTTTCAAGGCCTTAATGCGGAAATATTCCATTAATCTGTAACATTTTCAAAAGTATAAAATATTAATTTTGGGAATTTTTATAATTTAATATAATTTTATTGATTATTTTAATATTAAATCTATAATTAAATGCAAATAAATAGGAAAAATTTTAGAAAAATTATGAAAAATTTTGGAAAATTATAAAATAGGGTAAATTAGTGAATTATGACATTTTTAAGTTTTTGTAATTAGTTTGACACTAATTTATTGCTAATCGCGATTAAAATCGCTAATCGGGTTTTTTGGCAATTTTGTGCAAAACTTGCACATATCACTTTTTTCTACACTTGTGTATTTTCTAGCCATTATTTTCATTTGGGGTTACTATTGAGGTGAGAAGGTTTGGTTTATGGTTTTAAAAAGAAAAGAAAAGAAACTAGAGTGAGGGTAGGTGAGAGAGAGGATGGGCATTGTTGACTACCACCCTTAGCCATTTCTCCCATCATTTTTCTCCCCTCTTCCTCCTCCTCCTACTGCTGAACCTGCACCCCATTCCCTCCCATCTTCAAAGCCCAAAAATCAACTCAAAAACAACCCCTAAAGCACACACTCATTTCATTAAAAAGATGCACAAGCTCGAGATCTACGCAATGGACCAAGAAAGCGTGGATTTTGGCCACTAGGGGCAACTCAAGAAAATTCTTGAGTTGCTAATGGAGGTAATTACTGAACCATTAGCTTAATTATAGCCTTTCCTATAACCCCATGTTAAGATTTAACCGATATTGCGTGATATTATGGACTTGGTGATAACCTAGTTAGGGTTTTAGGGAATTGGTGTTGTATTATGAAATTAAGCTCAGTTAAGGTTATACCAACACCCTAGTGTTTAAATTGAAACCCAAAACCTGGAACCCAAACACAGAATACGGATTTTAGAAACCGATATCGGGGAAATTATGGAATCTGTGAAGGTTAATTCAAATCTGCTATCACCCGAGACACCCTAAAATAAAATTGAGTGGACAGTGGTATGTGCAGGCACCCAGGAAGCTAACCCCAAGACCCTAGCCCCCAACTCCCTATCCCGGCCGCCAATTTTCCCCTTTTGGCCGCCAATTGCGGCCTGGGTCCCACCATTTTGGGTCGTGTTGGTTCTGTAGCTCCTACATGTTCATGTTAGTCCCCTGGTATATATAGATTTGTATAAACAGACCTAGGGTGAAATCTGGGACATATTTCCTATGTTGCTGTTTTGGATTCGTGTTTCCGTATTCCGTATTTTTGATTCTGAAATGGTGGATTGTGTTTTGCCTCGACTATTTGTCGTTTATACGACGATATAGAGGATTTATTGATGGTTTTGAAGGCGTGCCATAGGTTCTCACCTATAGGCCCCTTATCGTATCGTTTTGGATTTCATGCGCCGTTTTAGCTTGGATTTGGTTTTAATGCGCATATACGATATGTTGATGTATAGGTACCCAAGAAGGCTTCGAGACGACAAACAAATGCGTGGCGACGTCCGCAAATGATGATGCAAGGTGAGTAGATTATATCTACAGGGGGAAGTCGGGTGGATGGCGTATAGCACCCCCGCAGTCCGTAGTTAGTATACTATATATAGTAGATGTGTGATAGTTTAGTGTGTTGTAGCTTTGTGTTAGAAGTATTATGGGTAGTTAGGGTTAGAAGTGATTAGTGTAGTTCCTAGTTGCGAGCCCTAGGATAGAATTGCACCTACACGCCTACACTTATATATCTCTTATACCTACCCTTGATGGATGATGTTTGATGACATTGGTAATGAGTCGATGATGTGGGCTTGATGGCGTGAGATCGGTGATTGGATACGATTCATTGTGGGATATGACTTGTGATCTCTTGCGGGCTTGGGATATGTGTTTACCCCGCATGCATACTTCACTGATGGTATCGTTTGGTGCTAGACATAGAGTAGTACCCCAGGCTATGTGATCTGATGATAGTGACACCTGTTATGTGATGAGATAGTGAGATGTTGACCCGTACCCAGCTATTGGGATGTCGTACGATGATTACCGTACGAGCCGATATTGATGATAGATCCGCACTCATAACTCGAGGATATCTTATGATATGACATTGAGGCGAGATCACCGACTATATACCTTTATATATGTATCGACTCAGATTTAGGCGGTTTCCTTACCCCTCCAGACTTGCTTGATACTTAGATCAGTAGTTGCATAGTAGATGTTAGACTAGACCCGAGTCATACCTATTTCAAAACTAACGAATCGGGAATATTTGCAAGATATGAAAAAGGGGATTCTACGGATATTTCAAATGTGTAGCGTCTATTTTCTAAACACCGTAGCCCTTGTTTTACCAAAGACCCCGATTCGTCTTATTTCAAAAGGCAAGGTTGCATGTTGTAGCTTTTGAGTTAGATTCTTCACTATTGCGTTGATTATTCGATTGCACCTGTTCATACTACTTGCATGGCATTACTTGTGCTTATTGTTATATTGCCATCATGCTGATAGGACACCAGCACCATTATCGATGATGCGTATGTTCCACGTACACTGATTGCCGGCTCACACACTTCATCATCGATAATTGCTATGCCACTACACTGTAGTACTGCTGCATTCATGGTATGATTTCCGCATGGCAGATTGTACACACAGAACTGTACCCAAACATATATGAATTTGACTTGATATTCATACCTGATACACATGTCACATCTGATCATTATATTGTAGCTCATTTATATGTGACATGACTTGATACTCACATTTGATGCTTATATCACATCTGATCACTATATTGTAGTTCATTTATATGTGACATGACTGGATACTCACATTTGATGCATATATCACATCTGATCATTATATTGTAGCTCATTTATATGTGACATGACTTGATACTCACATTTGATGCTTATATCACATCTGATCACTATATTGTAGTTCATTTATATGTGACATGACTGGATACTCACATTTGATGCATATATCACATCTGATCACTATATTGTAGTTCATTTATATGTGACATGACTTGATACTCACATTTGATGCTTATATCACATCTGATCACTATATTGTAGTTCATTTATATGTGACATGACTTGATACTCACATTTGATTCTTATATCACATCTGATCATTGTCACGACCCGAAAGAGCACGTGACTGGCCCTTGAACCATATGAAGCCTATAGGACTCCATCTGATCCAAGTAAGCCAAAAGCCCAGAAATCTAAAACCATTTTTGAGAATAAGTAAAGAAAACTGGTTTAAAAAAGTGAAGAAATACAGGTTTGAAATCAAGGTTTTTAAATAACTAAGCCGAAGGTACGTTTTGAAAACAATAAAGTCTTTTCTAAAAATTTCGGCAGAGTTTCTTTTGAAAAACTGGCCCCGAATGGGGTACAACAAGTATAACAATATGTATGCAATGATAATGGCATCCCCAAGCGGGAGCTAGCTCTTCGTCAATCGACGGTCACAACCACATATGCAGCAATAATATACAACGCCTAGTGGCGAGGATCAAATCCAAAGAAAACTCAAAAGCAATAAGAAAAAAAACGCAATACTACTAAGCGCGACTCTAAGGTCGGAATAATACATCACTAGTCTAGGTCTGAAACAATACAAGTTTTGGTTGATGGAAATTCTAGATACAATGAAATAAATAAATACAATGGTGGTTCTTGATGCGAAAGAATCCACCTACCAAAGCAAGTCACCCGCAAGAAGAAAGTGTGCCAGAAATGCCGCAATAGAACCTGTACGGCAGAACCTGCAAGAACTGTGGCACAACGGGGGTGAGTTGCCAACTCGTGAATAGAAACATCTACAAGCAGAAACCGAATGCAAGACATAAACCTAAGTCAACGATCAATAATGTAATCCACAAGAGTGCATCTGAGTGTGATAAGGTGGCAAGGTAACATCTAATCATGTATGTAGTGCCAGGTACTCACGTAATCACATGTCATCAGTGTAAGGTATGTCTGCATGAAGTAACCATGAAGAAATATCAATGATATCAATACACATATATTAGCGTCCCATACCACTAATATTGGTGTAAGGGTATATATAACAGCGCCCTCATACCCTGTTATATATACAAATAAAGTATGATCAATATAAAACCAGTCTGTATATGATCCAAGTCTGTATATAATCCATGTCTGTAAGTATGTGGAACCCGTCCACTCGTCACCCACTGACGATAAGCATCAAGTATGCAAGTATGAGGATATAAACAATATCATGGAAAAACATCATGAAAACCCGTGCCTAGCATCGACACGTAAATCCTCATCCATATGGGGCTCCGTCGGCGGTATCGGCCCTCGGCCCCCGGCAGTACGAGTCAACCCATGTCCATCTCTGGGCTCCGTCTGCGGTATCGGCCCTCGGCCCCCGGCAGTACGGGTCAGCCCATCTCTCGACTGCGGCCGGTATCCTCCAGATATCCGCCGAGCTCAAATACAATCACCGGTAGGTACTCGCCCGCCTCCAGGCTCAATCGGCAAACCCATCGATGATCTCGCCGAGGGGAACCATACCGGGCCCACCACGAACCCGCAAACGGATCATCACCTCCTCGAATCGGGTTTCAAGCACACGTCTCAGCACCGAGAAAACGCGTGGTGGACGCACCGAAATATCATATCACGAGGTACCGGGTTTTCATAAAAGTGCATCTTTTCTTAAATAACCCCACGGTCCTCAAAAACCAGAAATCACATGAAAATCCAACATCAGGAAGTAAATCCAATGCGATGTGCTATGCAGTCAATCCATGACGTATGCGACATGTAAAGAACAGTAATCATATCGGAAATCATGCAACATGGAATAGTAATGTGCATATGTCGAAGGAAGAATCATCTCATGAATGCAATAGTACTACAGTGTAGTGGCATGGCAATTATCGATGATGAAGTGTGTGAGCCGGCAAATAGTGTACGTGGAACATACGCATCATCGATAATGGTGCTGGTGTCCTAACAGCATGATAATAATATAGCAATGAACATATGCCAGCAATGCGAATAGCATGAAGATGCAGAAATCTAGTAGTCAACACCACAGTGAAGTATCTACTATGCAACTACACCTAAGTATCAGGTCAAACGGGAGGGGTAGGTGTGGAAACCACCTAAATCTGAGTCGGTATATATATAAAGATATATAGTCGGTGATCTCGCCTCAATGCCATATCATAAGATATCCTCGAGTTATGAGTGCGGATCTATCATCAATATCGGCACGTACGGTAAATCATCGTACGGCATCCCCAAAAGCTGGGTAGGGGTCAACATCTCACTGTCTCATCACATAACAGATATCACCATCATCAGAACATATAGTCTGGAGTACTACTCTATGTCTAGTACAAAACGGTAACATCAGTAAAGTATGCATGCGGGGATAAACACATATCCCAAGCCCGCAAGAATCACAAGTCATATCCCACATACGAATCGTATCAAATCACCGATCCCAGGGCACCAAGCCCACATCATCGACTCATCTCCAAAGTCATCACATATCATCAATCATAGTGCAAGTACAAGTGATAAGCAAGGGTGTGTGTATAGGTGTAATTCTATCCTAGGGTTCGCGACTATGAACTGCACTAGTCACTTCTAACCCTGTACTATCCATAATACACCTAATATCACGATAACTACATAATAATCTATCTACGGACTGCGGGGGTGCTATACGCCATCCACCCGACTTCCCCCTGTAGATATAATCTACTCACCTTGCTTCTCGTGTGCCAAAGCCGATGTCGCTATCTTCACCTCCTTTGCCTCAACATCACGCGGGGTACCTACAAGTATATCACAATGCTAAAGCACATGAAAATCACATCGGAAACCAAAATAGCACACGCTACCCGCATAGATAAAAACCTATCGACTCGCATGTAAACACAATCAAAATCCACTTGTCGTTGACGTCCAAACGCCACCCGACAGGAATGAATCACCAAATACCAAAATCCATGCTAAAACAAGTCCCAAATTATACAACAACATAGGAAAATCAACCCAGATTTCACCCTAGATGGAATCAGTCAAAACTAGACATGGGGGCATGCACAGAAAACGAGGCAATTCCTTAAAATACCTTATTTAGAATTTTCCATAATTTTTCCCCATTTATCTGTATTTAATTATACCAGAATATTAAAATATTCATTAAAATAATATTAAATTATAAAATTTCCCAAAAATCATATTTTATTATTTTGAAGACGTTACAATCTACCCCCCTTAAAGAAATTCGGTCCCCGAATTTAAATTTAAACCCCCAAATACTAAAATATTTCAATACAAATTCCAAGTCATCGGGGCTCCGAAATCATCTATACATAAAACATCATAGCGCAATGCATGCGCATGAGTACTGAGCAGATAACTCAAAAGCAACACTCCATCAAGCATCCGCAATCATCGGAGTTATGGTAACGACACAATGTCAAATCCAATACAAAATCAATATGATATGGACCAAGACTATACATGTAGACACCCAATCTATACATGTAATTAGCTGATGCAACTGTATGCCAAATCTTTTTAAGTCGCTGTGCGATGCGCGTAACACTGCACAGTGGCGGACGTTTCTCATAAGAAAATAACTATATATGTGTATATATATCCTTTGTTTAATAAGCACGTTCCACCATTTTGAAAATAATCAGAAGGGTTTCCTTGTTTTTAAAACGTTTTGTGTCATATCGGACACGTAGGTATATACTGAGACTATAGCTCGCTTTTCGGAAATCCCTTCGATAACTATCGATGCATGCAAAATATATCCAGGCACTGTCCACTGACTAGTCCTGCTCAGTATGAAAGCAAATATCCCACATCATAAAAATGTACTGCTCCAAAAGGAATAAATTCCAAAAATGCACATAACACCACCCTGTGCGTCTGACGCGTACGGAAATCAAAATCCATATATGCGCTAAACATGTGCACAAAACAACATCTAGGTGCAACGGGTGTGCACGAAGCATCTGTCATAGACAACATGTGTGCCTGACAGCCAAAACAGATGCATCTGAAATGCACGAAGAATCTCGATTTAGTGCATCTGGTGTGCCCCAAAATCGTATCTCAAAACATGCGCCCAACATGCGTGAAAATCCAAATCGGTGCATCCATCATGCACGAATGAAAATCTAGACCCTGCGCACTCAATATGCACGGAATCACAAAATCCAATAGCAACGTCGAATATGCGTAAGTCAAACCCCAAAGCACGGAGTGCAAGAATCCACATCAATATCACAATCAAAATCGACATACCGAAAGGCATCAAATCGAAGTCAGGTGCAATCGTAATGCACAAAATATAAATCCGGTGCAACAAAGGCACGAAATATAAATCTGATGCGATAAACGCAAGAAACATAAAACTGGTGCGACAAATGCACGAAGTATAGAACTGGTGCATCCCATGCACAAATACCAAGCAATAACTCAAATACGTAAGCAGCAACACCAAGTGTATCCAGATATGAAGAAAATCATAAACGTGTGCAGCTGCGGGCACAAAACACATATCGATGCACTACAAGTATATATAAGCTATACCGAGTGCAAAATCAAAACACTAAAATTACATGAAACTCTGCTGGAAACGTAAATCAAATCACCAGCATAAAATAGGCATGAAATCGCAATCAACAGCTCAAGAGTAATAACTATGTACAAGGTATAAATACCCAGTAGGTGCAACCATGGTGCACAAAATCAAATATCATGAAACTCAGTCATCAAAACTAAATCATGCAAACAGAACGCCCAAAATACCGAAATCCAAAATGACGGATACGTGATAATCGAATCACAAAATCACAAATCATAAATACCGTCGTCGGTAGTTCCTCCTTCAAGGTCGAGAAGGAGTCGGTGCAATCCACTGCTAGCAGCGCAGGATATCTACCTGCCTCTTGCTCACGATCTGGCGTCCTCTGGCTCTCTGGGTCCTTATCTTCTCCGTGGATTTCCAATCTCACAGTCAACCGGCTCATCGGCCCTGTCAGATGTGCTAACGGGGACGATTCCGTTCTGGCACTTCTCTGGTCACCTCTCGGTCAAACCTCACGACCACTCGTAAGGCAGCATATCACTGGCGTCGGCCTCTGGCTCTCTGAAAGCACGTCACACATCTGATCCTGGGTGCAATCATCATGGCAGCAATGTCCTGGAAGGGATCCTGCTCAAGGTCTCTTCCAAGCATGCCTATGCCGATCTGTACAGAGGCTGGCCTTCCTGCACAACCTCTTCTCGCTCAAAAGACACCTGTGTCCTCAACACAATATTTTCTCAGAAACTGGTCACATCCCAACGTCTCTGTAAGCATATCAGGTCTCTAGTCTCGACGGGAAGCAATGACAGCTCGTCAGTGTCTCACACGAACCTCTTGTTCCACCTGTATCTATCGCCGTCCATTATGGCGTCATGCTAAGCTACGATGCACCGCACTGTTCTCGGCCGCAGTCAATCTGAAGTCTCTCGTACGGACTCGAAATCGCGTACTCTGTAGCTTCATCATTCCGTAGAAGATGTCAGGCCGAACTGGTCCTCGGGAACACGTCCCAACCATCGGAGGAATACTTATCACTCGTCCGTCCTTGGTCAATCCGCAACGCATCTGGGTAAGTTCCTTTATCCGAACTTAGTCGACTACCCCGTCGACAATGCCGAACTCTGTCCTGCTGGGTGTGCGCAATACGACCACTCCTGGTCTAGGTCTTCTCATATCGTACTCCAGAAAGGTCCTGTCGAGGTTCCTTCTCAAATCTCAAACCTGCCGAAATGCCCGGAAGTCGTCATCCGATGCTGAAGCTAAAGCTCATTCCGGAACGGCTGCATACATATTGCGCTTCTTTCTGGAAGATCTATCCACATACCACGCCTCGGGGTGCGTATCACATCTCTGATGTCAGCGGAGTGGGACGTCATCTCGTCGAAATATCTTGCGAACTCTTTTCTTCACTCTTCGTCAATGTCGACTGATTCGGACTCGTCTCATCATGGCTGCATGTACTGTGCTCCAACGGCTATGCTCGCATCTGGAGTCTCCCAAGCAGTGTCCCATCACGATATCCGAAGATGTCGAACCATCCGATCGACTCGCCAGATCCTCATAATCCCCCAAGAGCTCACATCTCGGGTACAGTTTAATAGTATCGAGTACATGCCACAGCGTCGGTGGTCCAGCCGTAGAAGGGCAAACCCAAGCCTCACTAATGGCGCCGAGGAACCGCCGCAAACCCGAAGGTTCAAAGGCTTTCACACGGTCATTAAGTCGAGTTAGGGTTTCATTCTTCTAGAGGGTCCATAGAATCACCTGCATGTCTTTCCGTATACTTTAAACTTGGAAAATAGGTTCCTGACATTCGATCGTCTCTATCGACTCTCAACGAACCTGCGTGAAGTCGTCTCTATCTGGAATCGATCCACCTGATGACTCGCATCGGGTAAGCAAACTCACCACACGTCCTAATCATTCATCCTCGGTGACTAGCGACTCGCTATCATAACTCCAAGAACATGCTCATGCTGCAGTAGCTCCAACCATCTGGGCGATATCTCGTCATTTGCAGTAGCAACTGGCTCATACGCCTGTACGCCGAACAACGCCTCAATCCTCCAGGAAAGGCAATACATAAGCGGTCATCTCTGAGTCGGTCTGCTCTAGATCTGAGTAAGACTCTCCACACTGGAAATCTTCAACTCATCTGGGCCCGCTCTGGCGCAAAATCGGACGAATCACCTTCGTCTCTCAAATCGGGTAGACTAGCTATCATCAGTCGCATGACTGCCCGAAAGCTCCGGCAATCTCAGCTCGTAAGCTCCGAAAGCAACATCCTGTCAATCTCAGCCACAGCTGGTCCATCTGTCTGCACGGTAGGCGACATCACAATCTCTGAGGTATGCTGTACATCAACAGTCTTCTCTCAACTGGCAGCTCTAACAATGGCCCGATCATCCGGTGCAAGACCAAGCACTCGCCTCCACTAGAGGTCACAATCACCAACACTAACTCGAGACGTTCCCATGTCACCAGAAAACACAATGGTTGGCCCTCGTACCAAACGAGCTCACACCGGCCGTAACCCTAGCAGCAGCCCAAACTGCGCTCAAACATGGCGACAGGAACCTCAGTCGAGTATCAAAGAGAGCACATCAATGGCAAGAAAGGAAACAACAGATCCAAAGTGGATACATGATCATAGGAAGGAACAGCATCAATGGAGGTATGATCATGAAACTAATAGAATCGGGGATCTCAAATGGATGTATAATCCAGGATATGAAAAGAATCACTGATCTCGAAAGTATGTACATCCTATGGTTCCTTAAGCGGAGTGGCGTGTCGTAAGTATGCCGCGGAACATACCAACGGTACGTCACTCTACTTTAGTCACCTAATCCATCAACCAAGGGTCATCCTAATACGACGAATGTTCGGGTCGAATACCCCCTCGACCAAGTCTAAGTTCCGTAAGGTCAAGCCTAAGTTTCGTATATAAACAACGCCCTAGGCTCCACATAGTCAAACTCAGACTCGAACCAAGGTCAACCTAGCGCTCTGATACCAACTTTGTCACGACCCGAAAGAGCACGTGACTGGCCCTTGAACCATATGAAGCCTATAGGACTCCATCTGATCCAAGTAAGCCAAAAGCCCAGAAATCTAAAACCATTTTTGAGAATAAGTAAAGAAAACTGGTTTAAAAAAGTGAAGAAATACAGGTTTGAAATCAAGGTTTTTAAATAACTAAGCCGAAGGTACGTTTTGAAAACAATAAAGTCTTTTCTAAAAATTTCGGCAGAGTTTCTTTTGAAAAACTGGCCCCGAATGGGGTACAACAAGTATAACAATATGTATGCAATGATAATGGCATCCCCAAGCGGGAGCTAGCTCTTCGTCAATCGACGGTCACAACCACATATGCAGCAATAATATACAACGCCTAGTGGCGAGGATCAAATCCAAAGAAAACTCAAAAGCAATAAGAAAAAAAAACGCAATACTACTAAGCGCGACTCTAAGGTCGGAATAATACATCACTAGTCTAGGTCTGAAACAATACAAGTTTTGGTTGATGGAAATTCTAGATACAATGAAATAAATAAATACAATGGTGGTTCTTGATGCGAAAGAATCCACCTACCAAAGCAAGTCACCCGCAAGAAGAAAGTGTGCCAGAAATGCCGCAATAGAACCTGTACGGCAGAACCTGCAAGAACTGTGGCACAACGGGGGTGAGTTGCCAACTCGTGAATAGAAACATCTACAAGCAGAAACCGAATGCAAGACATAAACCTAAGTCAACGATCAATAATGTAATCCACAAGAGTGCATCTGAGTGTGATAAGGTGGCAAGGTAACATCTAATCATGTATGTAGTGCCAGGTACTCACGTAATCACATGTCATCAGTGTAAGGTATGTCTGCATGAAGTAACCATGAAGAAATATCAATGATATCAATACACATATATTAGCGTCCCATACCACTAATATTGGTGTAAGGGTATATATAACAGCGCCCTCATACCCTGTTATATATACAAATAAAGTATGATCAATATAAAACCAGTCTGTATATGATCCAAGTCTGTATATAATCCATGTCTGTAAGTATGTGGAACCCGTCCACTCGTCACCCACTGACGATAAGCATCAAGTATGCAAGTATGAGGATATAAACAATATCATGGAAAAACATCATGAAAACCCGTGCCTAGCATCGACACGTAAATCCTCATCCATATGGGGCTCCGTCGGCGGTATCGGCCCTCGGCCCCCGGCAGTACGAGTCAACCCATGTCCATCTCTGGGCTCCGTCTGCGGTATCGGCCCTCGGCCCCCGGCAGTACGGGTCAGCCCATCTCTCGACTGCGGCCGGTATCCTCCAGATATCCGCCGAGCTCAAATACAATCACCGGTAGGTACTCGCCCGCCTCCAGGCTCAATCGGCAAACCCATCGATGATCTCGCCGAGGGGAACCATACCGGGCCCACCACGAACCCGCAAACGGATCATCACCTCCTCGAATCGGGTTTCAAGCACACGTCTCAGCACCGAGAAAACGCGTGGTGGACGCACCGAAATATCATATCACGAGGTACCGGGTTTTCATAAAAGTGCATCTTTTCTTAAATAACCCCACGGTCCTCAAAAACCAGAAATCACATGAAAATCCAACATCAGGAAGTAAATCCAATGCGATGTGCTATGCAGTCAATCCATGACGTATGCGACATGTAAAGAACAGTAATCATATCGGAAATCATGCAACATGGAATAGTAATGTGCATATGTCGAAGGAAGAATCATCTCATGAATGCAATAGTACTACAGTGTAGTGGCATGGCAATTATCGATGATGAAGTGTGTGAGCCGGCAAATAGTGTACGTGGAACATACGCATCATCGATAATGGTGCTGGTGTCCTAACAGCATGATAATAATATAGCAATGAACATATGCCAGCAATGCGAATAGCATGAAGATGCAGAAATCTAGTAGTCAACACCACAGTGAAGTATCTACTATGCAACTACACCTAAGTATCAGGTCAAACGGGAGGGGTAGGTGTGGAAACCACCTAAATCTGAGTCGGTATATATATAAAGATATATAGTCGGTGATCTCGCCTCAATGCCATATCATAAGATATCCTCGAGTTATGAGTGCGGATCTATCATCAATATCGGCACGTACGGTAAATCATCGTACGGCATCCCCAAAAGCTGGGTAGGGGTCAACATCTCACTGTCTCATCACATAACAGATATCACCATCATCAGAACATATAGTCTGGAGTACTACTCTATGTCTAGTACAAAACGGTAACATCAGTAAAGTATGCATGCGGGGATAAACACATATCCCAAGCCCGCAAGAATCACAAGTCATATCCCACATACGAATCGTATCAAATCACCGATCCCAGGGCACCAAGCCCACATCATCGACTCATCTCCAAAGTCATCACATATCATCAATCATAGTGCAAGTACAAGTGATAAGCAAGGGTGTGTGTATAGGTGTAATTCTATCCTAGGGTTCGCGACTATGAACTGCACTAGTCACTTCTAACCCTGTACTATCCATAATACACCTAATATCACGATAACTACATAATAATCTATCTACGGACTGCGGGGGTGCTATACGCCATCCACCCGACTTCCCCCTGTAGATATAATCTACTCACCTTGCTTCTCGTGTGCCAAAGCCGATGTCGCTATCTTCACCTCCTTTGCCTCAACATCACGCGGGGTACCTACAAGTATATCACAATGCTAAAGCACATGAAAATCACATCGGAAACCAAAATAGCACACGCTACCCGCATAGATAAAAACCTATCGACTCGCATGTAAACACAATCAAAATCCACTTGTCGTTGACGTCCAAACGCCACCCGACAGGAATGAATCACCAAATACCAAAATCCATGCTAAAACAAGTCCCAAATTATACAACAACATAGGAAAATCAACCCAGATTTCACCCTAGATGGAATCAGTCAAAACTAGACATGGGGGCATGCACAGAAAACGAGGCAATTCCTTAAAATACCTTATTTAGAATTTTCCATAATTTTTCCCCATTTATCTGTATTTAATTATACCAGAATATTAAAATATTCATTAAAATAATATTAAATTATAAAATTTCCCAAAAATCATATTTTATTATTTTGAAGACGTTACAATCATTATATTGTAGCTCATCTATATGTGACTTGACATGATATTTATGTTTGACGCACATATCATATCAGATTAGTGACTTACATTTTGGTTTGGATTATATGTGATTTCTGGATTTGGGAACCGTGGCTATTTCAAATATGTAATCATTTAAAAACCCGGTTCCCTTGATATGATATTTCGGTGCGTCCACCATGTGTTTTCTCGGTGCTAGAGTGATTTATGGAAACCCGAATCGAGGAGGCGGTTGAGGCCGATTACGGGTACATGGTGGACCCGGTATGGTACCCCGGGGCGAGAACGGTTTCGCTGTGTGATAGACGGTGAGCCCGGCAGAGGGACTACTACCTACCGGTGATTGTATTTGAGCTCGACGGATATCTGGAGGATTCCGACCGGAGTTGAGAGATGGATATGGGCTGACCCGTACTGCCGGGGTCGAGGGCCGATACCGCAGACGGAGCCCAGAGATAGACATGGGTTGACTCGTACTGTCGGGGCCGAGGGCCGATACCGCAGACGGAGCCCCATATGGATGAGGATTTACGTGTCGATGCTTGGCACGGGTTTCATGATGTTTTACCATGATGTTGTTTATATCCTCATATTGCATACATGATGCTTATTGTCATTGGGTGACGGGTGGACGGGTTCCACGTATATACAGACATGGATCATATACAGACATAGATCATATACAGATATGGATCATATACAGACTGGATTTACACTGATCATACCTCATTTGTATATATAACAGGGTATGAGGGCGCTGTTATATATACCCTTACACCAATATTAGTGGTATGGGACACTAATATATGTGTATTGATATCATTGATACTTCATCATATTTACTTCTTGCAGACATACCTTATACTGATGGCATGTTATTACCTGAGTACTTGGCACCACATACATATTTAGATGTTACCTTGCCACCTTATCACACTCAGATGTACTCTTGTGGATTATATTACTGATTGTTGACTTAGGTTTATGTCTTGCATTCGGTTTCTGCTTGTAGATGTTTCTATTCACGAGTTGGCAACTCACCCCCGTTGTGCCACAGTTCTTGCAGGTTCTGCCGTACAGGTTTCATTGCGGCATTTCTGGCACACTACTTTCTTGCGAGTGGCTTGCTTTTGGTAGGTGGATTCTTTCGCATCGAGAACCACCCTTGTATTCATTTTATTCATTGTATCTAGAATTTCCATCAACCAAAACTTGTATATTGTTTCAGACCTAGACTTTAGTGATGTATTATTCGACCTTAGAGTCGCGCTTAGTAGTATTGCGGTTTCTTGTTGCTTTGAGCTTTCTTTTGGGTGTGATCCTCGCCACTTGGCGTTGTATATTATTGTTGCATGTGTGGTTGTGACCGTCTATTGACGAAGAGCTAGCTCCCGCTTGGGGATGCCTTTATCATTGCATATATATATATTGTTATCTTTGTTGTGCCCTATTCGGGGCCAGTTTTACAAAAGAAACTCTGCCGAAATTTTTAGAAAAGACTGTACTGTTTTAAAATGCACATTCGGCTTAGTTATTTAAAAACATTGATTTTTAAACATGTAGTTCTTTACTTATTCTTAAAAAGGGTTTTAGATTTCTGGGTTTTCGGCTTACTTAGTCGCGTTACGCCTGTAAACGTTACGTGGTTAAGTGCCGGTCACGGGCCAAACTTTGGGTCGTGACAAAGTTGGTATCAAAGCGCTAGGTTGACCCTTGTTCGAGTCTAAGTTTGACTATGTGGAGTCTAGGGCGTTTATATATATACGGAACTTAGGCTTGACCTTACGGAACTTAGACTTGGTCGAGGGGGTATTAGTCCCGAACTTTCGTCGTATTAGGATGACCCTTGGTTGATGGAATAGGTGACTAAAGTAGAGTGACGTACCGTTGGTATGTTCCGCGGCATACTTACGACACGCCACTCCGCTTAAGGAACCTTAGGATGTGCATACTTTTGAGATCAGTGATTCTCTTCATATCCAGGATTATACATCCATTTGAGATCCCCGATTCGATTAGTTTCATGATCATACCTTCATTGATGCTGTTCCTTCCTATGATCATGTATCCACTCTGGATCTGTTGTTTCCTTCTTGTCACTGATGTGCTCTCTTTGATACTCGATTGAGATTCCTGTCACCGTGTTTGAGCGCAGTTTGGGCTGCTGCTAGGGTTACGGCCGGTGTGAGCTCGTTTGGTACGAGGGCCGACCATTGTGTTTTCTGGTGACATGGGAATGTCTCGAGTTAGTATTGGTGATTGTGACCTCTAGTGGAGGCGAGTGCTTGGTCTTGCACCGGATGATCGGGCCATTGTTAGAGCTGCCAGTTGAGAGAGGACTGTTGATGTACAGCATACCTCAGAGATTATGATGTCGCTTACCGTGCAGACAGATGGACCAGCTGTTGCTGAGATTGACAGGATGTTGCTTCGGAGCTTACGAGCTGAGATTGCCGGAGCTTTCAGGCAGATATGAGACAGATGATAGCTAGCCTACCCGATTGAGAGACGAAGGTGATTCGTCCGATTTTGCGCCAGAGCGGGCCCAGATGAGTTGAAGAATTCCAGTGTGGAGAGTCTTACTCAGATCTTGAGAAGACCGATTCAGAGATGACTGCCACTGTATTGCCTTTCCTGGAGGATTGAGGCGCTGTTCGGCGTACAGGCATATGAGCCAGTTGTTGCTGCAAATGATGAGATATCGCCCAGATTATTGGAGCTGTTGCAGCGTGAGCATATACTCAGAGAGATGATAGCGAGTCGCTAGTCACCTGAGGATGAATGACTAGGACATGTGGTTCGTTCGTTTACCGATGCGAGGTCATCAGATAGATTGTTTCCAGCTAGAGACGATCTCACGCAGGTTCGTTGAGAGTCGATTGAGACGATCGAATGTCAGGAGCCCATTTTCCAAGTTTAAAGTATACGGAAAGACATGCAGGTGATTCTATGGACCCTCTAGAAGAATGAAACCCTAACTCGACTTAATGACCGTGTGAAAGCCTTTGAACCTTCGGGTTTGCGGCAGTTCCTCGGCGCCATTAGTGAGGCTTGGGTTTGCCCTTCTACGGCTGGACCACCGACGCTGTGCCATGTACTCGATACTATTAAACTGTACCCGAGATGTGAGCTCTTGGGGGATTATGAGGATCTGACGACTCGATCGGATGGTTCGACATCTTTCGGATATCGTGATGGGATACTACTTGGGAGACTCCAGATGCGAGCGTAGCCGTTGGAGCGCAGTTCGTGTAGCCACGATGAGTTATGTCCGAATCAGTCGACATTTGAGCAGAGTGAAGAAAAGGGTTCGTACGAGATTTCGACGAGATGACGTCCCACTCCGCCGACATCAGAGATGTGATATGCACCCAGAGGCGTGGTATATGGATATATCTTCCAGAAAGAAGCACGATAAGCATGCAGCCATTTTGGAATAAGCTTTAGCTTCAGCATTGGATGACGACTTCCGGGCAATTCAGCAGGATTGAGATTTGAGAAAGAAACCTCGACAGGACCTTTCCGGAATACGATACGAGAAGACCTAGACCCAGGAGTGGTCATTTTGTGCACACCCAGCAGGACAGAGTTCGGCATGGTCGACGAGGTAGTTGACCAGGTTCGGATAAAGGGACTTACCCAGATGCGTTGCGAATTGATCAAGGACGGACGAGTGATGAGTATTCCCCCGATGGTTGGGACGTGTTCCCGAGGATCTGTTCGGCCTGACATCTTCTACAGAATGGTGAAGCTACAGAGTACGCGATTTCGAGTTCGTGCGGGAGACTTCAGTTTGGCCGTGGCTGAGAACAGTGCAGTGCGTAGATAGCTTGGCGTGACGTCATAGTGGACGATGATAGAGACATGTGGAACCAGAGGATCGTGTGAGACACTGACGAGCTGTCAATGCTTCCCGTCGAGACTAGAGACCTGATATGCTTACAGAGACGTTGGGATGTGACCAATTTCCGAGAAGAGGTTGTGCCTAGGACACAGATGTCTATCAAGCGAGAAGAGGTAGTACAAGAGAGCCATCCTCTGTGCAGATCGGCATAGGCATGACTGGAAGAGACCTTGAGCAGGATTCCTTCCAGGACATTGCTGCAATGATGTTTGCACCCAGGATCAGATGTGTGACGTGCATTCAGAGAGCCAGAGGCCAACGCCAGTGATATGCTGCCTTACGAGTGGTCATGAGGATTGACCGAGAGGTGACCAGAGAAGTGCCAGAACGGAATCGTCCCCGTTAGCACACCTGACAGGGCCGATGAGCCGATTGACTGCGAGATAGGAAATCCGCAGAGAAGATAAGGACCCAGAGTCAGGGGACGCCAGACCGTGAGCAAGAGGCACGTAGATATCCTGCGCTGCTAGCAGTGGATTGCACCGACTCCTTCTCGACCTTGAAGGACGTACTACCGACGACGGTATCTATGATTTGTGATTTTGTGATTCGATTATCACGTATCCGTCACTTTGGATTTCGGTATTTTGGGCGTTCTGTTTACATGATTTAGTTTTGATGGCTTAGTTTCATGATATTGGTTTCATGCACCCACTGGGTATTTATATATTTTGCGCTGAGTTATTACATTTGAAATATTGATTGAGATTTCATGCCTATCGTATTCAGTGATTTGATTTGCACTTCCAGCGTAGTCTACATACATCTTTAGTGTTTTGATATACGATTTTGGTGCACGCCAGATGCACTAAATCGGAATTCTTCGTGCATTTTATATGCACCTAATTTTTGCTGTCAGGCACATACGTTGCCTACGACAGATGTTTCGTGCACACCCGTTGCACCTAGATATTGTTTTCTACACCTGTTTGACACATATATGGATTTTGATTCCTTGCGCACCAGACGCATAGGATATTCTTATATATGCATTTTGGGGATTGATTGCTAGTAGAGTAGTACATTTTTTTTTATGATATTATGATATTCTCTATTTGTTGATGTTTTCGGAGCCCCGACAAATGGATTATTACTGAGATTGTTTTAGTAGTGGGTGTTTAAATTTAAATTCGGGGACCGAATTTCTTTAAGGGGGGTAGATTGTAACATTTTCAAAAGTATAAAATATTAATTTTGGGAATTTTTATAATTTAATATTATTTTATTGATTATTTTAATATTAAATCTATAATTAAATGCAAATAAATAGGAAAAATTTTAGAAAAATTATGAAAAATTTTGGAAAATTATAAAATAGGGTAAATTAGTGAATTATGACATTTTTAAGTTTTTGTGATTAGTTTGACACTAATTTAGTGCTAATCACGATTAAAATCGCTAATCGGGTTTTTTGGCAATTTTGTGCAAAACTTGCACATATCACTTTTTTCTACACTTGTGTATTTTCTAGCCATGATTTTCCTTTGGGGTTACTATTGAGGTGAGAAGGTTTGGTTTATGGTTTTAAAAAGAAAAGAAAAGAAACTAGAGTGAGGGTAGGTGAGAGAGAGGATGGGCATTGTTGACTACCACCCTTAGCCATTTCTCCCATCATTTTTCTCCCCTCTTCCTCCTCCTCCTACTGCTGAACCTGCACCCCATTCCCTCCCCTCTTCAAAGCCCAAAAATCAACTCTAAAACAACCCCTAAAGCACACACTCATTTCATTAAAAAGATGCACAAGCTCGAGATCTACGCAATGGACCAAGAAAGCGTGGATTTTGGCCACTAGGGGCAACTCAAGAAAATTCTTGAGTTGCTAATGGAGGTAATTACTGAACCATTAGCTTAATTATAGCCTTTCCTATAACCCCATGTTAAGATTTAACCGATATTGCGTGATATTATGGACTTGGTGATAACCTAGTTAGGGTTTTAGGGAATTGGTGTTGTATTATGAAATTAACCTCAGTTAAGGTTATACCAACACCCTAGTGTTTAAATTGAAACCCAAAACCTGGAACCCAAACACAGAATACGGATTTTAGAAACCGATATCGGGGAAATTATGGAATCTGTGAAGGTTAATTCAAATCTGCTATCACCCGAGACACCCTAAAATAAAATTGAGTGGACAGTGGTATGTGCAGGCACCCAGGAAGCTAACCCCAAGACCCTTGCCCCCAACTCCCTATCCCGGCAGCCAATTTTCCCCTTTTGGCCGCCAATTGCGGCCTGGGTCCCACCTTTTTGGGTCGTATTGGTTCTGTAGCTCCTACATGTTCATGTTAGTCCCCTGGTATATATAGATTTGTATAAACAGACCTAGGGTGAAATCTGGGACATATTTCCTATGTTGCTGTTTTGGATTCGTGTTTCCGTATTCCGTATTTTTTATTCTGAAATGGTGGATTGTGTTTTGCCTCGACTATTTGTCGTTTATACGACGATATAGAGGATTTATTGATGGTTTTGAAGGCGTGCCATAGGTTCTCACCTATAAGCCCCTTATCGTATCGTTTTGGATTTCATGCGCCGTTTTAGCTTGGATTTGGTTTTAATGCGCATATATGATATGTTGATGTGTAGGTACCCATGAAGGCTTCGAGACGACAAACAAATGCGTGGCGACGTACGCAAATGATGATGCAAGGTGAGTAGATTATATCTACAGGGGGAAGTCGGGTGGATGGCGTATAGCACCCCCGCAGTCCGTAGTTAGTATACTATATATAGTAGATGTGTGATAGTTTAGTGTGTTGTAGCTTTGTGTTAGAAGTATTATGGGTAGTTAGGGTTAGAAGTGATTAGTGTAGTTCCTAGTTGCGAGCCCTAGGATAGAATTGCACCTACACGCCTACACTTGTATATCTCTTATACCTACCCTTGATGGATGATGTTTGATGACGTTGGTAATGAGTCGATGATGTGGGCTTGATGGCGTGAGATCGGTGATTGGATACGATTCATTGTGGGATATGACTTGTGATCTCTTGCGGGCTTGGGATATGTGTTTACCCCGCATGCATACTTCACTGATGGTATCGTTTGGTGCTAGACATAGAGTAGTACCCCAGGCTATGTGATCTGATGATAGTGATACCTGTTATGTGATGAGATAGTGAGATGTTGACCCGTACCCAGCTATTGGGATGCCGTACGGTGATTACCGTACGAGCCGATATTGACGATAGATCCGCACTCATAACTCGAGGATATCTTATGATATAACATTGAGGCGAGATCACCGACTATATACCTTTATATATGTATCGACTCAGATTTAGGCGGTTTCCTTACCCCTCCAGACTTGCTTGATACTTAGATCAGTAGTTGCATAGTAGATGTTAGACTAGACCCGAGTCATACCTATTTCAAAACTAACGAATCGGGAATATTTGCAAGATAGGAAAAAGGGGATTCTACGGATATTTCAAATGTGTAGCGTCTATTTTCTAAACACCGTAGCCCTTGTATTACCAAAGACCCCGATTCGTCTTATTTCAAAAGGCAAGGTTGCATGTTGTAGCTTTTGAGTTAGATTCTTCACTATTGCGTTGATTATTCGATTGCACCTGTTCATACTACTTGCATGGCATTACTTGTGCTTATTGTTATATTGCCATCATGCTGATAGGACACCAGCACCATTATCGATGATGCGTATGTTCCACGTACACTGATTGCCGGCTCACACACTTCATCATCGATAATTGCTATGCCACTACACTGTAGTACTGCTGCATTCATGGTATGATTTCCGCATGGCAGATTGTACACACAGAACTGTACACACACATATATGAATTTGACTTGATATTCATACCTGATACACATGTCACATCTGATCATTATATTGTAGCTCATTTATATGTGACATGACTTGATACTCACATTTGATGCTTATATCACATCTGATCACTATATTGTAGTTCATTTATAGGTGACATGACTGGATACTCACATTTGATGCATATATCACATCTGATCATTATATTGTAGCTCATTTATATGTGACATGACTTGATACTCACATTTGATGCTTATATCACATCTGATCACTATATTGTAGTTCATTTATATGTGACATGACTGGATACTCACATTTGATGCATATATCACATCTGATCACTATATTGTAGTTCATTTATATGTGACATGACTTGATACTCACATTTGATACTTATATCACATCTGATCACTATATTGTAGTTCATTTATATGTGACATGACTTGATACTCACATTTGATTCTTATATCACATCTGGTCATTATATTGTAGCTCATCTATATGTGACTTGACATGATATTTATGTTTGACGCACATATCATATCAGATTAGTGACTTACATTTTGGTTTGGATTATATGTGATTTCTGGATTTGGGAACCGTGGCTATTTCAAATATGTAATCATTTAAAAACCCGGTTCCCTTGATATGATATTTCGGTGCGTCCACCATGTGTTTTCTCGGTGCTAGAGTGATATATGGAAACCCGAATCGAGGAGGCGGTTGAGGCCGATTACAGGTACATGGTGGACCCGGTATGGTACCCCGGGGCGAGAACGGTTTCGCTGTGTGATAGACGGTGAGCCCGGCAGAGGGACTACTACCTACCGGTGATTGTATTTGAGCTCGACGGATATCTGGAGGATTCCGACCGGAGTTGAGAGATGGATATGGGCTGACCCATACTGCCGGGGTCGAGGGCCGATACCGCAGACGGAGCCCAGAGATAGACATGGGTTGACTCGTACTGTCGGGGCCGAGGGCCGATACCGCAGACGGAGCCCCATATGGATGAGGATTTACGTGTCGATGCTTGGCACGGGTTTCATGATGTTTTACCATGATGTTTTTTATATCCTCATATTGCATACATGATGCTTATTGTCATTGGGTGACGGGTGGACGGGTTCCACGTATATACAGACATGGATCATATACAGACATAGATCATATACAGATATGGATCATATACAGACTGGATTTACACTGATCATACCTCATTTGTATATATAACAGGGTATGAGGGCGCTGTTATATATACCCTTACACCAATATTAGTGGTATGGGACACTAATATATGTGTATTGATATCATTGATACTTCATCATATTTACTTCTTGCAGACATACCTTATACTGATGGCATGTTATTACCTGAGTACTTGGCACCACATACATATTTAGATGTTACCTTGCCACCTTATCACACTCAGATGTACTCTTGTGGATTATATTACTGATTGTTGACTTAGGTTTATGTCTTGCATTCGGTTTCTGCTTGTAGATGTTTCTATTCACGAGTTGGCAACTCACCCCCGTTGTGCCACAGTTCTTGCAGGTTCTGCCGTACAGGTTTCATTGCGGCATTTCTGGCACACTACTTTCTTGCGAGTGGCTTGCTTTTGGTTGGTGGATTCTTTCGCATCGAGAACCACCCTTGTATTCATTTTATTCATTGTATCTAGAATTTCCATCAACCAAAACTTGTATATTGTTTCAGACCTAGACTTTAGTGATGTATTATTCGACCTTAGAGTCGCGCTTAGTAGTATTGCGGTTTCTTGTTGCTTTGAGCTTTCTTTTGGGTGTGATCCTCGCCACTTGGCGTTGTATATTATTGTTGCATGTGTGGTTGTGACCGTCTATTGACGAAGAGCTAGCTCCCGCTTGGGGATGCCTTTATCATTGCATATATATATTGTTATCTTTGTTGTGCCCTATTCGGGGCCAGTTTTACAAAAGAAACTCTGCCGAAATTTTTAGAAAAGACTGTACTGTTTTAAAATGCACATTCGGCTTAGTTATTTAAAAACATTGATTTTTAAACATGTAGTTCTTTACTTATTCTTAAAAAGGGTTTTAGATTTCTGGGTTTTCGGCTTACTTAGTCGTGTTACGCCTGTAAACGTTACGTGGTTAAGTGCCGGTCACGGGCCAAACTTTGGGTCGTGACATAATCATAAGCTCTCTACGTCCTACCACCCCCAAACCTGCGGGCAGGCCGAAGTTTCAAATCGGCAAATCAAGCAGATACTGGAGAAGACGGTTTCCAAGAACCGAAAAGATTGGTCGCTGAAACTCACTGATGCCCTTTGGGCATTTAGAACCGCTTATAAGACCGATCTTGGCATGTCTCCCTATCGGCTTGTGTACGAAAGGCTTGCCACCTACCTGTCGAAATAGAGCATCTCGCATTTTGGGCGATAAAAGAACTGAATCTGTCTCTCGAAGATGCGGGCAGCCATCGGAAGCTGCAGTTGAATGAATTGAGCGAGCTTAGGGATGAGGCTTACGATAACGCGGTTGTCGTTAAGAACCGAACGAAGGTGTTTCACGATAAACACCTTTTGCGCAAAATTTTCGTACCTGGTCAACAGGTACTGCTTTACGACACCCGGCTACACTTCCATCCAGGAAAGCTCAGATCTCGCTGGAAAGCGCCGTATTTTGTGCGGAATGTCTATCCGCATGGCGCTGTGGATTTGGAGAATCCAAAGGACGGTTCATTTTTCAAAGTGAACGGACACCGACTAAAACCGTACCTTAGCGCCGAACCAACAGAGGAGCTCCTGGTCTTACAGGAGCCGGTTTACCCTGCATAATCTTCCTCTGCCTACCACCAAACTTCGGTTATCCAGCCAAGAACAGTGGACACTGTTCCAAATAAGTTTGGGGGTATGTATATACCACTTTGTATATATTTGTGGATATTCTTTTCCATTCTTTTTCTTTTCTTTAAAAACAAAAAAAAAATTGTGTATCGCTAACCGACAATTTTGACCCTTCAAATGATCTCTTCATGCAATGACAGTGAGGACACTGTCCAGTTTAAGTTTGGGAGTACGCTCGGTACGCATTTCTAACCTTCGCATTCATATGTATATTTTGCATCTGCATACTAAAATCCATAAAATCCATAAAAATCAGAAAACTTTCAAAAAACATAAAAACTTTTTGTCAAGTTAGGTAGTTGGAGGACTCTGATTCAACATTTCGACGGTTTTGTTTGAGAAAATAAGAATAACTAAATCTTATTTTTAGATTTTGAAAACCTGAAAGATAACTCTCCTTTGAAGTTAACTATAGCTGATATACGTCTTTACATCACACTACACGTGTCGTGAGTTTTGGGAATTAGATGACAAGTCTTTTATGTCGAAAAACTTTTAAATGGATAAATGAATTTCTGAGGATCAAATAGGTTTGTTCGGAAATAAGCAATATCAAGAATAGTTTATGAAGTGAGTGAATATGAAGGAATGTTATTGATGTCTTAATTGGAACTAAGTCTGAAAAATAACCCATCTGGAACTTGATTGGAATGATTACACACCAAAACCCACTAAACACGTCTTTTATCCAAAAAAATAATTGAACTGACGGTTATGACTCCGTTCGTATTGAATCATCTTGATTTTCACGGCAAACTGTCTTTTGTTTTTGGACCTAGGTAACTTGAGTAATTAAGTCCGCTGGGGTGTTTCTACACCTAATGCCCTAAAGCCAACTGGTTTGGGTGCATTGGCCCAAAGCTCCCTAAGAAGCCTAGAAAGTCCAGATTAAAACAAAGTCAAGCAAGTGTTCTCTCCGAGTTAAAATTCCTAACGGTTCTTTGTGTGAGAATAATCTTGATAAAAGACAGGCTTTTATAAAAAATTTAGCGGAGATATGAAGGTTTTATTCTATGTTAAAGACTATTGCACGTTCACAGAGGTGTGTATGAAATGAAAACAAGAAAAAGGTGGAGTGAAAAATAAGACCTAGTTTCCTGTTAAGGAAGATATAAATTCTAAAGTTGAAACTTTACTGGAAAACGAAACTTGAAAAATGCTTAACTCTTTATAAAACTTATGTGATCCTTTCAAAAAAATTATTTGGGCTTTATTGTGTGACATGATGACGTAAATCGATCCTTCTGGAAACTTAACGACACTATCTGCACTGCACGTAAAGACATATAAAATCTGTAGTTAAATAAGAAGCGATGTGTGAAAAATAAAGGTTTGATAGTCTTGACTTAGGATAATAGAATTGTTATTTCCTGAAACAAAACTCTAGGGTTTGAATCATAAGTTATTTTGCAAAACTAGCTTGACCGGATTTTGTGGGTAGTATCCGCTGAAAACCCTCAGGAGACAACACTCCTCCTACTAGGGACACCTAGAGTTTTAACGGCTTGTTGCACATGCTCAGTGCAATCGCCTTCCCTGCGAAAGTGAGGTTAGGAAATTTTTTGTGAATAAATTGGCTTTGCTCGGGAAGAGCAAATGATAAGTTTGGGGGTATTTGTTCATATCAGATTTTTGCATTTTTATACCGCCCAATTTTTATCATATTGCTTATCGGTAGGTACTCTTGAGCCGTGTTTGCTAGTCAATTGCAGGATACAGGTTCTCGGCTCTTAACGGTGAATTCATGGAAAAACACGACAAAATCCGGGTTCCTGCCAACCAGAGATAAAACACGGGCCTTCGCTCTCTGTCCGTATGTTGCCACACACCAGTTTAAGAGACAAAATGGCAAATCGATTGTCATTTTCATGCACAAGGCTCAATGGCAACAGAAGATCCAAGAAATCTACGCGGAGCTCAAGAAAATCATGACAAAAAGATCCACATTCATCACCTTTTTGTTTAACAGAAATTCTGGAAAAATCGTGAAGAAAATCTGAGAAAAAACATATACCAGACTCATGGGCACAGCAGACCAGGGAAGTAGAAAAAAGCCCATTCCCCAACTCCACCATAGGGCCGCGGATCCGCGGCCAATAGGGGGTCTAGGCCGCGTATCCGCGGCCGTACAGGCGCCGCATCTGTCGAAACTTCAGGGGTTGTTTTGTCTTTTTACTTGGGTCCAGAATGTTGCCCTAGAATTTCTGTTACCTGCCTATAAATATCCCATAACCTTGTGAAGCCAAGGGTGCTTAATCTTGTATTTTTTTGGTTTTAGAATACTTGTTCTTCTTCCTCTTCTCATCTCTTCTCCATTGAAAAACTTGTAGTGAGCTTTTGTGAGTGAAGAATGATGAATAAAGAAGTTCCTTTTGTTATTATACTTGTCTTGTTCTTTAGTTAAATTATTATTGCTTGTAATTTTCATTTGTTAACTTAGTTGTTGTTATTTGTGTTTGTTTCTTTCTTGTCTCTTATCCTTTATCCTTAAACAACTATGATGCTTACGCTTGATCCTTGCCGAGGTGAGGTCACAAATAGCTAGTTGTTATCTTCTAATCTCCTTCTTTCTATCTTCCTCTTTTGTTTTCTTTTCTTTTCGTTATGATGTGTGAGTAGTTTCCATACTTGTTAGGGTAGGATAAGGGAAGTTTGAGAGAAGGAAATCTCTCTCACTCTTTACTTGCCCAACATCTTAAATCGACTCCCGTTAATTGAACCACAATCCGCTCCCTTCGGCACCCTATCCTACATGATAGCGGTGATTCCGTAGTGAGACCGGTTGTGGTTGAATTAACCGGAGGTTATGGCTAAGAGCCAAGAATGGACGGACAAGCACCAAGAGGAAGAACTTAAGCTTTGGAAAGCCTAGCTTATACTCGCAAGTTCCTTCCTAGTCGTGCTAATCCCCGTTGTTGCCGATTACCGTAACACCGATATTAAGAGTGGAAACGAAAGAAGTGAGCGACTCCTAACTCAAACTAAGCTAATCCTAACCCTAACAAGCTCTCTTTACATATCATTTTAACACTTAGTTAATCACAAACAAATCTGGAAAATTGGACTTAACTCGTTAAAGCACATAGAAAAAGATTCCCATCTCCCTGCGGACGACCCGTACTCAACCGGCTAGCTACAAGCGAAACCGTCTTGATTGCGGTAATTAACTAAACTTGAACACGCAGAATCTCTAACAATCAGGAAGCCACATAATGCAAGAAACCCCTCCACAAATTAGTTATTTGCAAACTGCAAATAACCCCCTTCAACGGAAAGTCCGGCCGCGAAAGAACAAAGGAAAACCGACCGGAACGGAATGCAAACTGGTAACTTCAGAAAACTGATCCCGTAATAAATTACGGGAAAACCCCGCGACTGCATATACAAGCCCGTATTTGTATTCCCACTGAACACAAATGCAAAGAGACAAAACTACACAGTCTAATTCTAGGATCCGGCTTAAACCAAAGCCGACTAGTAAAAACCGTCCGATCATGATCCATGCAATACCGCACGTATCTGATCGAACCATGCTATATCTCCATACGGCCTCTACAGCGTTTCGCCCGAAACTTGAGTAACTGTGTGTGGTGGACTCTAAAGACTCGTCAATACTATGGATGTGGATTTAACCACTAGCACGTCAGAGGTATTAGCCATACGTGACGGGCCACCAGCTATTGACTAAAAGGGACGTCGATGAGAGAACTCGTCCTGACACCCTACTGAGCCTGTCAGTGACAATATCCGTACAGTCCGGTCCGTTCGTCTATGAGCATCGCATGGTGGGCCTAAGGGGTTGGTAAAAGTCAGACCCCCAAAAGCGGTACAAGTCGTGTCGGAGTGAAGCCCAGAACACCCTGAGATACTACTGGAATACCTACCAGCAAATCTCCTGCCTTGGCCAAGGACTTTTCATGTTCTGGCTCTCCTAGACACAGCGCGACCTCACCCCCAATACCGGGAGAGACGAACCCCTGCAGATCCGCTCACTACCTCCATGTGGATCGGGACTGTACCTAACTAAAACCTGTTTTTACGACTCCTTTGAGCCGTGGTAGGGTAGTAATCAAAGCACAGTGGGAACTCACACGAGACAAATGACGATCTCAGGTCGATGAACTAACCTGTACACATGTCACCAGGAAACTGCTATCTGACGTCAGGTATAAAACCAACTAGCAGGTTCCCGGTGAGTCCTGTCCGGTGTACTCATAACCCAATGAGCACCTGTATACATCTTAGGTGAACCAACTGACACCAGTGGCTTGTGAGACCGGCCACCGCCCCTCGTTGGGGTCTCGACTGTATACACTAGTCTACTCTGGAGAATCGATTCCCTGACTCGAAACTCCCACGACTAGGGACCTTTTAAGGATGTGCTTATAGACCCCAGCTCCTAAGTATATGATCGCCCTCATACTGCTGGCAGTCAAGCAAGAATCCTAGGGGCTCTATCAACGTGCAATAGCGACTCGTAAGGTCACCTAAAGCAGCACACGATGATAAAGATAAACCAGATAGCATACTATCATCTTGAGTAAGACTGTCCTACCGGGATAGGTCCTCCCTCAATCATTGCAATCACGTGCCTGTGATCCAATAATTGACTCTGAGGGCACTATCTCCAACAATCTCCCACTTGCACTCAAGGCTAATTATTGCGATGACGCATACTCACAGCCCGTGTGATACCGAACATCCTACTCCTCTACTAGTCAGTCTCACAAATCTCGTTTGCGAAACTATTGCGTTCGAGGAATAGCCTCAGTAAGTGGATCCTCTATGGTGTTTCTTTCTATGTCTCTTTTTATCTCAAGTTCGCGGAGAAAGCCATCTCCCGAAATGAGCAATACCTGTCTTAGACTGTGTCTGGATATCTGATGGGACCTAGCTCATAAATGAACTCCAAATCCAAACTTCTTAGACTGTATCGTCAACTGAACTTAATAAGAATCCTGCGCCATGCCTTCCCTCAGTATCCACCTGGACCACCTGTCTAAAATACTGCCCTTCGTCAGAGGGAAAACTATAATTCTGACAGCCACTCTGCCATCCAGGTCACCTTGGAAGCCTGGAATGATAACTGTCTCCCGAAGGAGAATGCTGTTATCATATCCCTAGAAAGTCAACTTATGTTCTAAAAATGCTTCCGACTGTTTTTCCAGGATTGGATCAATATCAACTTATTGCACCTACTGCAAGAACAACATCTGGTGTGGTACTTGACATCTCATGATTGACTCAATTGCCTAAGCAAGTGATCTGCCAATCATGCACATCCCTCTCCCCTTTAGTCTGTAAGACACCTTTAGAGAGGGTGACTCCATTACCTGCAGGTACACCACCATGCCAGGAGTCGTCCATTCTAAATACTCTTAGAATGCTGTCTAAGTACCCTGATTGGGAAACCACCCAAATCTAGATCTAAAACCATAGATCTAGTAACCAGAATGTACGATATAAGATCCAATTCCTATGCGGAGAAACTACTGTGTGACAACCAAAGTATAACCGATCGTAGTATAGAAATATCACTTCCTACTCTGTGTATGTCATCAAATACCAGGACATCACACCCTACTACCATCTTAACAGATCCATCCCCTATTCTGAAGAAGTCAAACCTATGACTGTCACATCAGAAATAGATGATTTATCTCCTCTATATCTGCTTTAGTCTACAAATAGACATAAGCCTGATGTCCACCAATGCTTCCGCTGCTCCCACTGACCACGACAACCCTCTGGCAGAGTCATATAGACGTGCACTTCTAAAGCTAGTTTAGAATGACGTTATACTCATCCTCCTGCCGGGTCTCACAGTCTGGAGCAACAGCAATGACAAGTCTGAGTAAACAAAAACCTCCCTGCTACAGTCCTTGAGCATACCGAAGTACCTCTCGGGTGCCTGAGGTTACCCACTTTATCTGCGGAGTGGCCAATGGAATGTCAAACCAGATTGAATCTTTAGGTTCTTATCAAATCTTCAGTAATCGTTTGCGGTTCTGGAATCACTTCCAGTTCTACCATACTCCCACTACTGTTTTCTGAAAAAATCCATTTTTGTTAAAACTGTGGCGAGTCTAGAACAATATCACTATTGATCTTCCAGATAGTAGAAAGTCAACCCTCGTCATATCCCGGGTCAACCTACAAACAGCCATTACAGAAACGTCCCTTGAGTTGTCCAGTGTCTGGTTTTAAGCATAAGCCGGACAACTCCCCGTACCTAAACAATGTCAAGATATGAACTGTTCTATATCAAATACAGAAACAGAGGCATTGATTTAATTGAACCAGATTCAAATCATGCAGCTGTCACCAGTGCATGTCAACTAAATGGAAGGAGGCCGATCAGCATTACTCAACTTATGAATACTTCCAATTATGAGTAACTTGAAAGAGAAGCAAGTTCTCTTAATCATTACTATCAACTGAATACCATACACAAGTATCTATATCTTCGATCACCTTGAAGAATCCCGATACTTGCAATACCTGGTTCTCTACTTTAATCTTATACTTATAACTTCTCAAAACTTAGACCCTGCGTTTCTACGAAACACCTGTTTAAGAACTAGAGAAGTCATAAGTAAACAGAATATAGTACGAGGACCAACCCTCTGTCCAAATGGACACTGGACAATATACAATACTCTGTACAAGACCTCTGAGTCTAATAACTCATTCACTGTGTGTCGTAGGTTGAAAACTGTACTATGGTTATGAAGAATTACACAGTTGTTCAATGCTCCTTACCTAACCATCCACTGATACAGGTAAATGTCATAGACATAATTTCAAAAAGGTATATCTCACTCTATAAAAATAGACGTACAGATATATCAATTTGAAATTGGTGCATAACAACGGATATTCAAAACCAAATATTTGCAGACCGGCAAACAACCCAGGTGACTTCCTCAAATATCACCAATTACAACGAATCCCGATATAATGAGGATGGTCACCTAATTCGTAATAACTTACTCCCACTCATCATCTATAAAACCATACAGATGTGAGAATCAAACCTGGTAAATACATACCGTGGAGCAAGTGACTAATTGGGAAATCAGTTTTCTTTTAATAGTACACAGTGAAACTGAAACATTGAAATGTTTCGATGGGGTATCCCGGTATTCCTAGTAATGCCTCTTCCATTATCCAGATTCACAACTGTAACCCCATGTTTCTTTGCCATCTCTCCAAATCCCTTTATATGTCTTTAGTCATTACCTTCTGTACACCCCTTTAGGCCAAATGGTTTTCTTCCTTCCCTACCGTTCGGCACCAGCCTATGGTTTGGAAGAAGACTATCCAATAAGCATAATGGGTGTACTGTCCTAATCCTAGGAGCACTCGCAATGCGAGAGAAGGTGAAGATAAAAGAAAACCGAATAAACCTTATTCCTATTTCTCCTGAACGAGAATCCATCCCCGAACTGGAACAAGTTCCATTCGAGTTCATATATAACCATACGATGGAGTATCCAATAAACTGTGGATCTTCGTAGTGATACGGAGTGTCCTGGAGAAATACAATGGTGATTTAGGATTGGCGAAGAAATATTTGGTTTGGTCGTGAATATCAGTCGCAATTTACTTTGCCCTCTTACTAATCCCTTTCTTTGTCTTAACTTAATACCTTCTTTACACCGTTTAGGCTAATTGGTTTTCTTCGTTCCTTACCTGTCGACACCAGCCTAAGGTTTGGAAGAAGACTATCCAATTTGCGTAATAGGTGTACTATCTCCTAAACCAAGGAGTACTCGCAGCCTGAGAGAAGGTAAAAGGAAAAGACAACTGAATAGTCCTATTCGTTTTCTCCAGAACCAGAAACCGTCCTCGAATTCCTTCGAGTTCGTATAAAACCATACGATGGTTTTGTCCAATGGAAGTGGACGTTCGTAGTAATACGGGGTGTCCTAGAGAAAAGGGTAAAAGTAGAAGTGGCAATGAGGTTTGCAACTCTGACAATCCAAAAGCCAGTGTTAAGAAGGTTCGGTCAACTTGGTCACTGAGTCATAGTCTAGGGTCGGGTCAATGGTCGCTGCCAAAGAGAGAGAGAAAAGAAACACTCAGCATGCACTCTAACCTAGATCAGAATGGTTACCAATTTATCTAATCAGGAAACCTCCCACTGTAACGTCAAATTCTTCTCCAAACTTAAAAGAAGAATTAGCCGGAATCACCCGAGGAGTAAACCAACTCATCAGTGGGAATCGGGATCCAACTATCATCGCATGATAACGTGACGGAATCCGCTCACGTTATCACACTCCAGAAGGTATGCGCATATCTGGCAAGTTTCAGTTTCTTTAGAAACTCCCGATGTGGATTTTTGCCCCATGCTCTTATGACCTTGACGAAGGCCAATATATCATAAGTCACATGTCAAGTTCTACCCGTCATTATCCAAGTTAATTTGAACCCACCCGTACATACCCTTGACGAAGGCCAAAATAGTAGTACGACTGTCCCAAACCAACGCATCTATCTATGGTGCAGAAAAGTAACAAATAGCTACCATACACTATGCCTTGACGAAGGCCAACATACATAACAAGAATACTAAGTGCTACCGTTCTGAAATGACGGAGGGCTACGAATGGTTTCTGGCGAAAACCTTTAACGTAATGAACTTGATATCGTTGAAGAAACCGGATAGCTTATAAAAATATAGTGACGAAAACATTTGCTAAAGAGGTCACTCCCTGCGAAGGGATCTCGGCTCTTTCCCCGTAGAATGAGGTGCAGGATATTCCAACTAAATACCACGATGCAAAGCAAAAGTAATCGGCTATAGTGAAGTTATTGCCCTGACGCAAACTTATGTCCAAGGGGTCACTCCCGGTGAAGGGATCTCGGCCCTTGCCTCGTCAACTGAGGAGCAGGATATTCCAACTGAATACCACTGTGCAAAACAAAAGTGAACGTCCTTGCAATAACAGCTTTTTGAAAAGTGTTCCAACAACATCACAATAGGTTTGTTTAGCTTGCATTGATCCGAATCAACGCAGTCCCATCAATTGATCACACCAATAAAGAACAAAAATAATGATGTACGTATATGCCATCCGCATTCGCCGCTGGGTCCCGTCATCACCCGTTAGGTTACTTAACTAACGACAGAGCGGGGACTGGACTAGCACGGATGCAAAACATATACAACATCTACTAGTATATATATCAATATATAATATTTCGCTCAAGGCGTGATAAAAAACAACATCACTGAAATGTACAGCATCACAGAACAATACAGATATCTGGGATCCCCGGGTTTCATAGAGCCGCTACTGAAACCCGACGTTCCCCTGGTCGTGTGGATAGCCTGTGCAATGAAAATCCTAGACCCTTACGGCCGCGGCAAGTTACCCGCCAAAACCTGAAGCGAGGCAGCCCCTTTCAGCAACATGAATGGACCACCCAGCACTTCACGGAATCCGGTAACTTGGGCACCCTTCCTTGGTCAACCTGTACCCCCTACGAGTGCGGCGAATAGCCCGCCAATTCTAGAGTGAAGCCCCCTCCGTCTCAATGCCATGAGATGCGGGCTCGTTGCCCTCTAGAACCCGGCTATCCGCGCACCCCTCCTTGGGGTAATCCTAGTACAGAAAGTAAAATATACATACAACGGGTACATCGACCTCGACCCGGTTGTGCCCCAAAAGAATAATGTACAAACAGGCAGTGACGGCAGTCCACATGTCGGACGCTCGCCCCGCAATATCAAATGTACATAATAAACAAAACTGTACTAACATTGCATCCAGGCTATCCCCCACGACCAATCCGCAACATCACAACACAACACAGAACATTAACGTGAATGTCACGTTCGCAAATCCGTCTAAAAGGGCTATAGCAGTTAGACAGGATTTACCGATCGAATGACATTCACGGTCGCAGATATAATGTAAATGTAAGTGCACGGCGGCGCCCCGGCCTCCATCCCGAGGCCAAAATGCGGAAGCGGTGATAAACTATAATTTTGCGAACTTAGCAAACCGGCACCACCGCGCACTAAGCCCGGATCGAACCATTAATTAGTCCTAGCTAACTACAAGATAGGGAATAGAGATATACCGACTGATCCGAGTCCTCCGGTCTTCTCGTCATCGTCCCAATCTCCTGCGGAAACTCCGGTCGTCGCCTCCTTGCCGGAAGGGCACCACATCGTCTGCATCTTTTACGGGCTCCCACCTCAATACCGAGGCAACTCGGGCACGAAGCTGGCTAGTCGACGTGCCCAAGGTTTGTTGTAGAATGTGTAGTGCTCAAGTCTCATTTGGGGTTCATGGAGGTGCCATTTTAGTGGAGGGATGATACAAGAATTATGTGGAGGAACTTGGGGATTTTTGGAGCATGAAATGAAGCAAAAACCCACTTCCAAAAATTTGGACAGCCCCTTGCCATCAAAATGGCCGGCCACTTCTCTTGAATGGGGAGAGTGAGAATGAGAGAGTGACCAAAAGAATGGGTGGTAAACTCTATCATGCAAGAGAGAGGAAAAAGAAATCATGTGAACCAATGATAACAAGGTAAAACCAACACTCAACTATCACTCATCACAAACAAAGTCCACCCATCATGAACCATCATGAAGTCAAGAAGTCAAGGTATGGAGCTCTCATCATGATGCAACAAAAAGCAAAAGCCCCCTCCACAAATACTTATTTGCAACAATGCAAATAAGCCCTCCTCCACCAATCTTCGGCCAATGAACGATACAAAGGAAATCGGCCGAAACGGAAAGCAAACTGGCAACTCCATAAAACTGGTCCCGTAATAAATTACAGGAAAACCCCGATACTGTGTATACACACCCGCATTTGTATTCCGACCGAAATACAAATGCAATGAGACAAAATCTATACTGTACTATACTAGGATCCGGCTTAAACCAAAGCCGGCTAGTAATATCCGTTCGATCCTGATCCGTGCAATACCGCATGTATCTGATCGAATCCTACCATATATCCATACGGCCAGTAGTACAAACTGTCTGATCCTGATGCGTGCAATACCGCACGTATCTGATCGGACCTTGCCATATCTCCATACGGCCTCTACAGCTTTTCGCCCGAAAGCTGAGTAACTGAATGTGGGGCACTCTAAAGACTCGTCAACACCATGGTTGGGGATTTAACCACTAGCACGTCAGAGGTATTAGCCAATACGTAACGGGCTACCAGGTATTGACTAAAAGGGACGTCGATGAGCGAACTCATCCTGACACCCCACTGAGCCTGTCAGTGACAATATACGTACAGTCCGGTCCGTTCGTCTATGAGCATCGCATGGCGGGCCTAGGGGGTGGGTAAAAGTCAGACCCCCAAAAGCGGTACAAGTCGTGTCGGAGTGTAGCCCAGAACACCCTGAGATACTACTGGAATACCTACCAGTAAATCTCCTTGCCTCGGCCGAGGGCTTCGTGTAATGGCTCTCCTAGACACAGCGCGACCTCACCCCCAATACTGGGAGAGTCGAACCCCTGAAGATGCGCTCACTGCCTCCATGTGGCTCGGGACTGTACCCAACTAAAACCTGTTTGCACGACTCCTTTGAGCCATGGTAGGGAAGTAATCAAAGTACAGTGGGAACTCACACGAGACAAATGATGATCCCCAGGTCGATGAACTAACCTGTACACATGTCACCAGGAAACTGCCATCTGACGTCTGGTATATGACCAACTAGCATGTTCCCGGCGAGTCCTGTCCGGTGTACTCATAACCCAATGAGCACATGTATACATCTTAGGTGATCCAACTGACACCAGTGGCTTGTGAGACCGTCCACCGCCCCTCGTCGGGGTCTCGACTGTATACACTAGTCTACTCTGGAGTATCGATGCCCTGTCTCGAACTCACACGACTAGGGACCATTTAAGGATATGCTTATAGACTGCCAGCTCCCATGTATATGATCGCCCTCATACTGCTGGCAGTCAAGCAAGAATCCTAGGGGCTCTATCAACGTGCAATAGCGACCTGTCAGGTCACCTAAAGTAGTACACGATGATAAAGGTAAACCAGATAGCATACTATCATCACGAGTAAGACTGTCCTATCGGGATAGGTCCTCCATCAATCATTGTAATCACGTGCCTGTGATCGAATAATTGAATCTGAGGGCACTACCTCCAACAATCTCCCACTTGCACTCGAGACTAATTATTGCGATGTCGCATACTCACAGCACGTGTGATACCGAACACCCAACTCCTCTACTAGTCAGTCTCACAAAGCTCGCTTGCGAAACTATTGCGTTCGAGGAATAGCCTCATTGAGTGGATCCGCCTTGATGTCTCTTTCTATGTCTCTCTATATCTCAAGTTCGCGGAGAAACCCATCTCCCGAAATGAGCAACACCTGTCTTAGAATGTGTCTGGATGTCTGATGGGACCTAGCTCATAAATGAACTCCAAATCCAAACTTCTTAGACTGTATCGTCAACTGAACTTAATCAGTATCCTGCGCCATGCCTCCCTCAGTATTGCCTTGGATCACCTGTCCAAAATACTGCCCCTCATCAGAGGGAAAACTATAACTCTGACAACCTACTTGTCGTCCATGTCACCTTGGAAGCCTGGAATGATAACTGTCTCCCGAATGAGGCTGTCATTATCATATCCCTAGAACATTCACTTATGCTCTAAAGCTGCTTCCTACTGTTTCTCCAGGATTGGATCAATGTCAACTTATTGCATCTAGTGCAAGAACAACATCTGGTGTGGTACTTGACATCTCATGATTGACTCAATTGCCTAAGCAAGTGATCTGTCAATCATGCACATCCCTCTCTACTTTAGTCTGTAAGACACCTTTAGAGAGGGTGACTCGATCACCTGCAGGTACACTACCGTGCCAGGAGTCGTCCATTCTAAATACTCTTAGAATGCTGTCTAAGTACCCTTAATTGGGAAACCACCCAAATCTAGATCTAAAACCATAGATCTAGTAACCAGTATGTCTGATATAATATCCAAGTCCTGTGTGGAGAAACCACAGTGTGACGACCAAAGTGTAAGTCCACGTTGCGACCCCCGGTTCTTACGGGGAGGCGGTAACGGTATAAAAATCAAATTTTTAGCGCATGGGGCAACATAGACTAACAAAGTCGGGATCTTTTCTAAACTAAACTAGCTTTCATGCTAAAGAGAGTTAGCTACTCGGATAAAGGTTATACCTAACTTGAACTCCTTCTTGAAACTTGGTAGAGGGTTGATGGTTCTCTCCTCGTCGCCTTCTTCCGTCGAAGATGGATCCACCTGAGGGTTCAACCTTCGGGCTCTTTCTCGAACTTAGAGTGAACTAGAATCTCCGGCTTGCTAAACCATGAACCCTAGAGAGAGTAGAGTGTATCTATGGGGTGTTTTCTTTTTAAGGAGAGGGATTCTCAACACATGAGAAGGATTCTCCTTGAGCTTGAGGAAGAAGAAGATGAAATGAGGAGAGAGAATCAATATGATAGAATGAGCTCCTTTTTCTCTTGCAACCATAACAAAAAGAAAAAGATATATCTAATTAATAATAATAATTCAAAATGAAATAGTTGATGGTTGTATTTGGAATGACCACTACCATCACTACATTAAATGAATGTAAGCTAGAATCAAGGAGTATCCTTGCAAAGCAATGATGATGGTCAAACATTCAACCATGGTCAACAAGTCAACCATGGTCAACAAGTCAACAAAATCAACCATGAGACAATTTCATTTAATTACTATTATTAATTGATATTTCATAAATCCATTAGGGTTTGGAAAAAGACGACTGTCAACTGTGCATACGCACCCGTTCCGAAACCCTAATGAAAGACCTCTTCCTCCGCCTCAAACAACTGTGCATACACACCTGCATTCTCGTTCCGAGGAACAAGAATACTGAGAGATAAAAGCAACCCCAAAACATATACCAGTATCTGGCTCAAACCAGAGCCTGCTAGTATAATCCGTCCGGACTCCAAACGTGCACAAGTGCGCGGATGGGAACGAACCATGCCGCAAAACCATGCGACCTCTACTCAGTTTTGCCCAAAGGCGAATACCCTCTGTGTGGGACCCTAAAGACTCGACACTACGCTGGCAGTGGGTTTAACCACAGACCGCAAGCGGCACTAGCAGTGCGTAACGGTCCCCAGGTAGAAGCCGACAAGAAGGCTGACGAGGTGAACCCCATCTGAACTCCTACTGAGTCTGAATGTGACAGTCTCCGTACAGTCCGGTCTGTTCGTCTGATACATCACATGTCGGGCCTAGGGGGCGGTAAAACGTCAGTCCCCTAATAGCGGTACAAGTCGTGTCGGAGTGAAGCCCAAAACACTCTGAGATAACACTGGAAACCTACCAGTATATCTCGCTTGCCCTGGCCAGGGACTACTCGTGTAATGGCTCTCCTAGACACAGCGCGATGTCAACCCCCAATACCGGGAGTGACGAATCCTGTCTAACCGTCACTGCCTCCAAGTGCTTCGGGACTGCACCCAACCATTACCTGTTTGCACGACTCCTTTGAGCCGTGGTTGGGTAGTGATCAAAATGCAGTGGGAACACACTCGAGGCGAAGTGCCAGTGTCAAGTCAGCGGACTAAGTTGTACTCATGTCACCTGGGAAATGATAACTGACGATAGGTATAATACCAACCTGTCAGTTCCCGACGAGTCCTGTCCAGTGTACTCGTAACCCAACGAGCACCCGTATACTATCTCCAGTACGATGTACAGATGGCTGTGGGACAGACCATCTCCCACACTGGGATGACAAGCGCATTCGCCAGTCTAATCCGGAGTATCGATGCCCTGTCTCGATAGTCCTTTGACTAGGAACCTGTATAAGGATGTGCTTATAGATTACCCAGCCCCCACTAGTGTGACTGCCATCACAACGCTGGTAATCAAACAAAGATCCTAAGGGCTCCACTAATGCGTATAGGTGATATACTAAAATAAACACATGTACACATTGAAGTAGAAACAAACCAAGTAGCATACTACTATAATGAGCAAGACTGTTTATACAAGGTGAATATCCCAAGCTTCCATTAAGTAATATACAAACTAGTATGATACAGTAATGGCCTCTAGGGCATAAACACTAACAATCTCCCACTTGCACTAAGGCCATATACTGGTGAATCGAAGACCTATCATCTCGATCAGCCGCTCGAACTGAGTCTGGGGCAGGGCCTTGGTGAATGGATCTGTAGTGTTTTCTTCTGAAGCAACCCTTCGAACCTCGATCTCCTTGCGATCCACGATCTCCCTGATCAGGTGATACCGCCTCAAGATGTGCCTGGATCTCTGATGGGACCTGGGTTCCTCCGCTAAAGCTATAGCCCCGTTGTTGTCGCAATACAGAGGTATTGGGTCAACAATGGACGGAACAACCTGAAGTTCTTTCAAGAACTTTCTCATCCAGACAGCTTCTTTTGCGGCATCAGATGCAGCGATGTATTCCGCTTCCATGGTCGAGTCTGCAACGGTTTCCTGTTTGGATATCTTCCAACACAACGCCCATCCATTGAGGGTAAAGACAAAACCCGACATGGACATGGAATCATCCTTATCACTCTGGAAGCTGGAGTCAGCAAAGCCCTCGATCTAGAGGTCTTTTCCGCCATACACCAAGAACATCTCCTTAGTCCTTCTCAGGTACTTGAGAATGTTCTTTACCGCTATCCAGTGTTTCTCCCCAGGGTTTGACTGATACCGGCTTACCACACTCAGTGCAAAAGCTACATCCGGTCTGGTACACAACATCGCAAACATTATAGAGCCTACCGCAGAAGCGTAGGGTATAATAGACATGCGATCCCTCTCCAAATCAGTCTTGGGGGACATCTCTTTAGAGAGGGTGATCCCGTGACAAGCCGGTAGGTTACCGCGCTTGGAATCTTCCATACTGGACCTTTTCAGTATGGTGTCGATGTACCTGGACTGAGAAAGTCCTAATATCCTCTTGGATCTATCACGATAGATCCGGATCCCCAGGATGTATGAGGCATCACCCAGGTCTTTCATGGAGAACCTTTGTGACAAGAACCCCTTGACAGATTGTAGCATAGCAATGTCATTTCCTATTAAGAGAATGTCATCCACGTATAAAACGAGGAATACTACAGTTCTCGCTACAAATCTACTATAGATGCATGGTTCATCTGGATTTTTGATAAAGCCAAATTCCTTGACCGTCTCATCAAAGCAGATGTTCCAACTCCGCGATGCCTGCTTTAGTCCATAGATGGACTTAAGCAACTTGCACACCTTTCCGCTGCTCCCACTCTGAATGAAACCCTCTGGCTGGTCCATATAGACACACTCCTCTAAATTTCCATTTAGAAAAGCGGTTTTTACGTCCATCTGCCAAATCTCATAATCGTGGAAGGCAGCATTGGCAAGAAGGATCCGAATGGATTTCAGCATAGCCACTGGAGAAAAGGTTTCGTCATAGTCCAAGCCAGGTCTTTGACGGAAACCCTTTGCTACAAGTCTAGCTTTATAGGTCTCAACCTGTCCATCTACACCAATCTTCCTTTTGAAGATCCACTTGCATCCTACGGGTTTTACCCCGTCTGGAGCAATGTCCAACGTCCATACTTTGTTGGTGTACATGGACTCCATTTCGGTCCGCATTGCATCCAGCCATTTTACCGAGTCAACGCTCTGAACGGCCTGCTGGAAGCTAGTAGGCTCATCATAATCTATGATGCAATCCTCTCTATCCCCGTCTATGAGAAAACCGTAGTATCTCTCGGGCGGATGAGACTGCCTACTACTCCTGCGGAGCGGCGTAGGAATGTCCTGTTCATTTGAACCCTCTGGTTCCACTAAGCTTTCAGTAATAGATTGTGGTTCTGGAATTTCTTCCAGTTCTACTGTGCTCCCACTTAATTCTTTTTCTAAGAACTGGTGTTCTAGAAAGTGGGCATGACGAGAAACAAGAACTTTTTGTTCCTCTTCGTAGTAGAAGAGATATCCCTTGGAATTCTTTGGATATCCCACAAACTTACACAGTACTGAGCGTGCCTCGAGCTTGTCCGCATGCTGCTTTTTAACAAAAGCTGGACTTCCCCAAGTCTTAATGTGACTGAGATGGGGCCTCTTCCCACACCACATCTCATATGGTGTAGTAGGCACAGTCTTAGTAGGAACTCGGTTCAAAAGGTACGCAGCTGATTCTAGCGCATACCCCCAGAATGATCGCGGTAACTCAGCGTTACTCATCATGGACCGTACCATATCCAATAGGGTTCGGTTCCGTCTCTCCGATACACCGTTATGTTGCGGAGTGTATGGAGGAGTAAGCTGAGAGAGAATTCCGTTCTTTTTTAAATAATTCAGGAACTCGGCACTTAAGTATTCTCCACCTCGATCCGATCTTAGAATCTTGATACTTTTGCCGGTTTGTTTTTCTACTTCATTCTTATATTCCTGGAACTTTTCAAAGGCTTCGGACTTATGTTTCATTAAGAAGACATAACCGTACCTTGAAAAATCATCCGTAAAAGTAATGAAGTAATAATAACCGCTTCGCGCATGTGTAGACATTGGACCGCACACGTCGCTGTGTACGAGTCCCAAGAGCTCGCTTGCTCTTACTCCGTGTCCAGTGAACGGAGTCTTTGTCATCTTTCCTTTGAGACAGGATTGACAAGTGGCATATGATTGATATTCGAACGGATCCAAATATCCTTCTGTATGTAACTTAGTCAACCTTCTCTCGTTGATGTGACCCAGTCTACAATGCCATAAGAAAGTCTGATTGATATCTGGAGACTTTCTTTTGTGTGTATTCTGGACATTGAAAATCTGTGGTTGGTTCAACACGTATATACCATTGCTCAGTGTGCCTGACCCAATCAGAACTTGAATAACGTGAATGTTTACAACATTACTTACAAACGCAAATTCATAACCTTCTTTAGAAACCAAAGATACAGAAATGATATTACAAGTTGCGTTGGGTACAAAAAAGCAATTACGCAAAACCAAAACATGCACATCTGACATTCCCAGCTGATAGTCCCCCACGGCTTTAGCATCCATGCTAGCTCCGTTCGCAACACTGAGGGTCATGTCACCTGCCTTCAAAACCTTACGCCTGCAAAGAATTACAGATATGAGATCCTGATCCGGTATCCAATACCCAGGAAGTAGAGTTTATAGAAATACAGTTTTCAATAACATAAACACCTGAAGCTGAAGCCGCAACCTGCATCAGTTCCTGTGTCCTGGCCTTCCAAGCCCTGCAATCTTTCTTCCAGTGTCCACTCTTATGACAATAGAAGCATTCTTCCTTTCCCACAAGCTTCCCCGCAATCTTTGTTGCCATTTCTTTTCCCTTCGTACCCACTTTACTAACACCTCCCCTTGGTTTGGCGGGGGCTTTCTTCCTCTTTCCCATGGCTTTCGCCTTGGACCTAGAAGAAGAAGATCCTCCTACAAACAAAGCGGGTGTTTCCCTACCTTTCTGTAGGGTGCCCTCTGCGCTCCTCAGCATGTTGAGGAGTTCTAAAAGTTCAACTTCCTTTTCTTGTAAGTTGAAGTTCAATATAAACTGGGCGTAAGTGGATGGTAGGGACTGGAGAATTAAATCCGTATAGAGTTCACTTTCCAACGTGGTCCCAAGTTCCGCGAGCTCCTCAATGTAGCCAATCATCTTAAGCACGTGGTCAGCTACCGATGATCCGACGGCCAACTTTGCCGAAAATAACTTCTTCGACACTTCGTATCTTGCGATACGAGACTGCTCTCCATACAGTTCTTTTGTATGAAGAAATATGGATTCCAGGTCCATATTCTCGTGCCTCCTCTGATGTTCGTTGTCCATAGAGGCAAGCACGAGGCACCTGGCCTTCGCGCAATTAATCTCCCAAGTCTTACGGATTTCCTTATCCGCGACGCTGGAGGTGGGACCTGGGACGGGGGGAGCTTTGGTGGTAAGAAGATACCCCAGCTTGTCGTAAGTGATTGCCATTTTGACATTCCTGAGCCAATCTTTGTAGTTTGGCCCTGTCAGTATGTTTTTATCTAGAAGTAACATAAGTCCAGTCATTTCGATTTGGTCGCTGCAGGGGGAGAGAGAAGAAACACTTTAGCATGATGCTCTTGCAAGTTTAGAGTGGTTTTTAATTTGTCTAAACAGGATGGCTCCCACTGTCTCTCGAATCCCTCCTCGAACCATAAAGGAAGAATTAGTCGGGATCAATCTCACCGCACAATACTTGCTTAACCGTTCAGCCAGGCCAGTGTCGGTACTTCGAGGGAGGTTTTCCAACGCTTTCGCGAAGTTCCTTAATTAAATAACCTCTTTTCCCTGGGGGCGTAGCCCCGCTAACACCTTTCTAGGCACCTACTAGGTTTATAGCATTGATTGTTTAGTGAGAAATTTTCCGAGGAGTAGCATATACTCACAGTAGGATCGGGATCCAAATATCATCGCGTGACGAAACTGAAGGAATCCTACCAGAATCATCACACTCCAAATGGTATGCAAATCTAGCAAGCTTCAGTACTTATGAAACTCCCGATGTGGATTTTTGCCCCATGCTCTTATGACCTTGACTTTGGCCAAAATATCATAAGTCACATGTCAAGTTCTACCCGTCACTATCCAGGTTAATTTGGATCCACCCGTACCTACCCTTGACTTTGGCCAAAATGGCAGTACGACTGTCCCAAACCAACGCATCTATCTATGCTACACATGAACACCCAATAGCTACCAATCACTATGCCTTGACTTTGGCCAACATACATAGCTTGAATACTATTGCCTATTCATGCGAAACGACGGAGGGCTACGAATGGTTTTGGTAAAACCGTGAACGTAGTGAACTTGATATAATCGATGGAACGAGATAGCTTTTAGAAGGAGTGGCTCAAGCTCCGCATTTAAAAGTTAGTTTTGAAAAGAACCGAGTGGTTTTTCGAAAGTGTTCCAACGACTTTAACTTGGTTTATTATCTTGCATTAGTTCTTTTAATGCGTGATATTCTTGCATTAGTTCTTTTAATGCGTCCCATCATTTAATCCTACCATTGCAGGAAACAACCAAAATATGACGTACGCTTATGCCATTCGCATTCGCCACGGGGCCCCGTCATCACCCGTTAGGTTACTTAACTAACGACAGAGCGGGGGCTGGGCTAGCGCGGCTGAAAAACATAAGCAACGTCTAAATAGTTATAAATATAGCAATGATAGACATTACAGATCACAGATGAATACATTGGATATACTAGGAATCCGCAATCCGTTCGAGCCTGCAAAGAAAAGCGGATTACACGGTCGCGGTGAATAGCCAAAACCCCACCCAAGACCCCTACGGGTGCGGCAAACTACCCGCCAAGTACCCGGTAGTTTGTGCACCCCTCCATGGGTCTATCCTATGAGCAAAAACAGTAAAAAGAATTATACAATGACGACTACAACCCCGACCCGGTTGTGCGGCCATACAAATAATATTATTACATCAATTTACAAATTACAAATAAATGAAAGAAAAACAAAAGCTCATCTCACATCCACCCCGGCTATTCACCCGCGACAGTCCAACACATTCATATACACATTCCAATATCAAACACAGATCACAGAGATGTATAACCCCGACTAATCGACTTATAGCGATTAGCCGACGTTCAATACATACAAACATCACAGATATAACCAACATAGTCAAAGTGTAGTGAAGTTCGGAAAAAATACGGAATTATAGGCCCCCAAAAACAAATTTCTATTCTGGAAAATCTGGGCACATATAATATATCTCAAAAATCCTAAAACCAATCCATAGATACACTGCACCAAAATCGAGGCAGAGAGGAGACAATACGGCCGCGGATCCGCGGCAACATAGCTTGCTGTTGCCGCGGAAACGCGGTCGTTTGGTCAGATCTCTGGCTCGTTTTTGGTGGTTATCTTTAAAAAACCCTGAGATGATTTTAGGTGCATAACAAATTTTGTTTTGACCAGAAAAAAATTTAACAGAAACTAGGGTTTTTAAAAAAGTTTGGTTTTTGGATTTTTCGGTTCCGAACTTCGTTACACTTCACTACCTAGCTAGTTTATGTTTAGTTAGGCTCTGATACCACTGTAAGTCCACGTTGCGACCCCCGGTTCTTACGGGGAGGCGGAAACGGTATAAAAATCAAATTTTTAGCGCATGGGGCAACATGGACTAACAAAGTCGGGATCTTTTCTAAACTAAACTAGCTTTCATGCTAAAGAGAGTTAGCTACTCGGATAAAGGTTATACCTAACTTGAACTCCTTCTTCTTGAAACTTGGTAGAGGGTTGATGGTTCTCTCCTCGTCGCCTTCTTCCGTCGAAGATGGATCCACCTGAGGGTTCAACCTTCGGGCTCTTTCTCGAACTTAGAGTGAACTAGAATCTCCGGCTTGCTAACCCTTGAACCCTAGAGAGAGTAGAGTGTATCTTTGGGGTGTTTTCTTTTTAAGGAGAGGGATTCTCAACACATGAGAAGGATTCTCCTTGAGCTTGAGGAAGAAGAAGATGAAATGAGGAGAGAGAATCAATATGATAGAATGAGCTCCTTTTTCTCTTGCAACCATAACAAAAAGAAAAAGATATATCTAATTAATAATAATAATTCAAAATGAAATAGTTGATGGTTGTATTTAGAATGACCACTACCATCACTACATTAAATGAATGTAAGCTAGAATCAAGGAGTATCCTTGCAAAGCAATGATGATGGTCAAACATTCAACCATGGTCAACAAGTCAACCATGGTCAACAAGTCAACAAAATCAACCATGAGACAATTTCATTTAATTACTATTATTAATTGATATTTCATAAATCCATTAGGGTTTGGAAAAAGACGACTGTTAACTGTGCATACGCACCCGTTCCGAAACCCTAATGAAAGACCTCTTCCTCCGCCTCAAACAACTGTGCATACACACCTGCATTCTCGTTCCGAGGAACAAGAATACTGAGAGATAAAAGCAACCCCAAAACATATACCAGTATCTGGCTCAAACCAGAGCCTGCTAGTATAATCCGTCCGGACTCCAAACGTGCACAAGTGCGCGGATGGGAACGAACCCTGCCGCAAAACCATGCGACCTCTACTCAGTTTTGCCCAAAGGCGAATACCCTCTGTGTGGGACTCTAAAGACTCGACACTACGCTGGCAGTGGGTTTAACCACAGAACGCAGGCGGCACTAGCTGTGCGTAACGGTCCCCAGGTAGAAGCCGACAAGAAGGCTGACGAGGTGAACCCCATCTGAACTCCTACTGAGTCTGAATGTGACAGTCTCCAAACAGTCCGGTCTGTTCGTCTGATACATCGCATGTCGGGCCTAGGGGGCGGTAAATCGTCAGTCCCCTAATAGTGGTACAAGTCGTGTCGGAGTGAAGCCCAAAACACTCTGAGATAACACTGGAAACCTACCAGCATATCTCGCTTGCCCTGGCCAGGGACTACTCGTGTAATGGCTCTCCCAGACACAGCGCGATGTCAACCCCCAATACCGGGAGTGACGAATCCTGTCTAACCGTCACTGCCTCCAAGTGCTTCGGGACTGCACCCAACCATTACCTATTTGCACGACTCCTTTGAGCCGTGGTAGGGTAGTGATCAAAATGCAGAGGGAACACACTCGAGGCGAAGTGCCAGTGTCAAGTCAGCGGACTAAGCTGTACTCATGTCACCGGGGAACTGATAACTGACGATAGGTATAATACCAACCTGTCAGTTCCCGACGAGTCTTGTCCAGTGTACTCGTAACCCAACGAGCACCCGTATACTATCTTCAGTACGACGTACTGATGGCTGTGGGACAGACCATCTCCCATACTGGGATGAGAAGCGCATACGCCAGTCTACTCCGGAGTATCGATGCCCTGTCTCGATAGTCCTGCGACTAGGGACCTGTATAAGGATGTGCTTATAGATTACCCAGCCCCCACTAGTGTGACTGCCATCACAACGCTGGTAATCAAGCAAAGATCCTAAGGGCTCCACTAATGCGTATAGGTGATATACTAAAATAAACACATGTACACATTGAAGTAGAAACAAACCAAGTAGCATACTACTATAATGAGCAAGACTGTTTATACAAGGTGAATATCCCAAGCTTCCATTAAGTAATATACAAACTAGTATGATACAGTAATGGTCTCTAGGGCATAAACACTAACACAAAGTATAACCGATTGTAGTATAGGAATGTCACTTCCTACTTTGTGTATGTCATCCAAATACCAGGACATCACACCCTACTACCTTTTCAACAGAACCATCCCCTATTCTGATGAAGTCAAACCTATGACTGTCACATCAGAAATTGATGATCTATCTCCGCTATATCTGCTTTAGTCTATAAATAGACATAATCTACCTGTCCACCAATGCTTCCGCTGCTCCCACTGACTACGACAACCCTCTGGCAGAGTCATATACACGTACACTTCTAAAGCAAGTTTAGAACGACGCTATACTCATCCTCCTGCCGGGTCTCACAGTCTGGAACAACAGCAATGGCAAGTGTGGGTAAACAAGAACCTCCCTGTCACCGTCCTTGAGGCTACCGGAGTACCTCTCGGGTGCCTGAGGTTACCCAACATATCTGCGGAGTGGCCAATGGAATGTCAAACCAGATTGAATCTTTAGGTTCCTATCAAATCTTCAGTAATCGTTTGTGGTTCTGGAATCACTTCTAGTTCTACCATACTCCCACTACTGTTTTCTGAAAAAATCCATTTTTAATTTGAAACTGTGGCGAGTCAAGAACAATATCGCTATTGATCTTCCAGATGGTAGAAAGTCAACCCGCGTCATAGCCTGGGTCAACCCACAAACAGCCATTACAGAAACGTGCCTTGAGTTGTCCAGTGTCTGGTTTTAAGCATAAGCCGGACAACTCCCCGTACCTTAACAACGTTAAGATATGAACTGTTCTATATCCAATATAGAACCAGAGGCACTGATTTAATGGAACCAGATTCAAATCATGCAGCTGTCTCCAGTGCATGTCAACTAAATGGAAGAAGGCCGATCAGCGCTACTCAACTTAGGAATGCTTCCAATTATGAGTAACCTGAAAGAGAAGCAAGATCTCTTAATCATTACTATCAACTGAATACCATACTCAAGTATCTACATCTTCGATTACTTTGAAGAATCCCGATACTTGCGATACCTGGTTCTCTACTTTATTCAAATACCTATATCGAAGAAACACCTGTCTAAAAGCTAGAGAAGTCATAAGTAAACCGAATATAGTACGAGGACCAACCCCTCTGTCCTGTTGGACCCTGGACAACATACAATACTCTGTATAAGTCCCTTTAGTCTGATAATTCATTAACTGTGTGTCATAGGTTGAAAACTGTACCTTTGGTTACGAAGAATTACACCGCTGTTCAATGCTCCTTACCTAACCATCCACTGATATAGGTAAATGTCGTAGACATAATTTCAAAAGGGTATATCTCACTCTATGAAAATAGGCGTACAGATATATCGATTTGAAATTGGTGCATAACAACGGATATTCAAAACCAAATATTTGCCGACCGGCAAACAGCCCAGGTGATTTCCTCAAATATCAAGGATTACAACGAATCCCGATATAATAAGGATGATCACCTAATTCCCAATAACTTGCTTCCACTAATCATCTGTAAAACTATACAGATGTGAGAATCATACTTGGTAAATACATACCCTGGAGCAAGTGTCTAACTGGGAAATCAGTTTTCCTTTAACAGTACACAGTGAAACTGAAACATTGAAATGTTTCGTAGGGGTATTATGGTATTCCTAGTAATGCCTCTTCCAGATTCACGACTGTAACCGTATAATTCTTTGCCACCTCTCCGAATCCCTTCATATGTCTTTTAGTCATTACCTTCTGCACACCCCTTTAGGCCAAATGGTTTTCTTCCTTCCCTACCATTCGGCACCAGCCTATGGTTTGGAAGAAGACTATCCAATAAGCATAATGGGTGTACTGTCCTAATCCTAGGAACACTCACAATGCGAGAGAAGGTGAAGATAAAAGACACCTGAATAAATCTTATTCATATTTCTCCTGAACCAGAATCCATCCCCGAACTGAAACAAGTTCCTTTTGAGTTCGTATATAACGATACGATGGAGTATCCAATAAACTGTGGATCTTCGTGGTGATACGGAGTGTCCTGGAGAAATACAAAGGTGATTTAGGATTGGTGAAGGAATACTTGGTTTGGTCGTGAATAGCAGTCGCAATTTACTTTGCCCTCTTACTAATCCCTTGCTTTGTCTTAACTCAATACCTTCTGAACACCATCGTTAGGCTAATTGGTTTTCTTCATTCCCTACCGGTCGGCACCAGCCTAAGGTTTGGAAGAAGACTATCCAATTTGCGTAATAGGTGTACTATCTCCTAAACCAAGGAGTACTCGCAATCTGAGAGAAGGTAAAAGGAAAAGACAACTGAATAGTCCATCCGTTTTCTCCAGAACCGGAAACCATCCTCGAATAAATTCCTTCGAGTTCGTATCTAACCATACGATGGTTTTGTCCAATGGAAGTGGACATTCGTAGTAATACGGGGTGTCCAGGAGAAAAGGGTAAAAGTAGGAGTGGCAATGAGGTTTGCAACTCTGATAATCCAAAAGCCAGTGTTTAAGAAGGTTCGGTCAACTTGGTCACTGAGTCATAGTCTTAGGGTCGGGTCAATGGTCGCTGCCAAATAGAAAGAGAAAAGAAACACTCAGCGTGCACTCTAACCTAGATCAGAATGGTTACCAATTTATCTAATCTGGAAAACTTCCCACTGTACCGTCAAATTCTCCTCCAAACCTGAAAGAAGAATTAGTCGGGATCACCCGAGGAGTATACAAACTCATCAGTGGGAATCGGGATCCAACTATCATCGCATGATAACGTGACGCAATCCGCTCACGGTGTCACACTCCAGAAGGTATGCGCATATCTGGCAAGTTAAAGTTCTTTTGAAACTCCCGATGTGATTTCTGCCCCATGCTCTTATGACCTTGACTTTGGCCAACAAATCATAAGTCACATGTCAAGTTCTAACCGTCATTCTCCAGGTTGATTTGAATCCACCAGTACCTACCCTTGACTTTGGCCAACAAGGCAGTACGACTGTTCCAAACCAACGCATCTATCTTTGCTGCATATGAATAACCAACAGCTACCAAACACTGTGCCTTGACTTTGGCCAACAAACACAGCTTGAGTACTATTGACTACCCATATGAAACGACGGAGGGCTACGAATGGTTTCTGGCGAAAACCTTTAATGTAAAGAACTTGATATCGTTGAAGGAACGGATAGCCTTTTAAAATATAGTGACGAAAACCGTTGCTAAAGAGGTCACTCCCGGTGAAGGGATCTCGGCTCTTTCCCCATAGAATGAGGTGCAGGATATTCCAACTGAATACCACGGTGCAAAGAAAAAGTAATCGGCTATAGTGAAGTTAATGCCCTGACGCAAAATTCTGTCCAAGGTGTCACTCTCAGTGAAGGGATCTCGGCCCTTGCCTCGTCGATTGAGGAGCAGGATATTCCAACTGAATACCACTATGCAAAACAAAAGTGAACGTCCTTACAATAACAGCTTTTTGAAAAGTGTTCCAACAACATCAGATTAGGTTTGTTTTTAACTTGCATTGATCCGAATCAACGCAGTCCCATCAATTGATCACACCACAAAGAACGAAAATATACTGATGTACGTATATGCCATCCGCATTCGCCACTGGGTCCCGTCATTACCCGTTAGGTTAGCTAACTAACGACAGAGCGGGGACTGGACTAGAGCGGATGTAAAACATATACAACATCTACTAATATATATACCAATATATTATATTTCGCTCAAGACGTGATAAGAAATGCAACATCACAGAAATGTACAGCATCACAGAACAATACAGATATCTGGGATCCCCGGGTTTCATAGAGCCACTACTGAAACCCGACGTTCCCCTGGTCGTGTGGATAGCCTGTGCAATGAAATCCTAGACCCCTACGGGCGCGGCAAGTCACCCGCCAAAACCTTAAGCGAGGCAGCCCCCTTCAGTACCGTGAATGGACCACCCAGCACTTCACGGAATCCGGTAACTTGGGCACCCTTCCTGGGTCAACCTGTACCCCCTACGAGTGCGGCGAATAGCCCGCCAATCCTAGAGTGAGGCCCCCTCCGTCTCAATGCCATGAGATGCGGGCCCGTTGCCCTCTGGAACCCGGCTATCCGTGCACTCCTCCGCGGGGTAATCCTAGTACGGAAAGTAAAATATACATACAACGTGTGCATCGACCGCAACCTGGTCGTGCCCCAAAATAATAATACAATCAGGCAGTGACGGCAGTCCACATGTCGGACGCTCGCCCCATAATATCAAGTGTACATGATACAACCACAACTGTACTAGCATTGCATCCAGGCTATCCCCCACGACCGATCCGCAACATCACATCATAACACAGAACATCAACATGAAAGTCACGTTCGCAAATCCGTCCAACCGGGCTATAGCAGTTAGACTGGATTTACCGATCGAGTGACATTCACGGTCGTAGATATAATGTAAATACTGTGAAATAATGTGTTTAAAATATCCGATCGATTAAATTTTAACAAGTGGGCCCCCAAGCAATACTGTAGTACTCACAGACATTCTGGGCCCAAGTTTAATATTCCAAAACCCCTATTTTCATCCCAGAAAGATACTGTAGAAATTTGGTGCAGGGAACCCAAAATAGTGCGGCGGAACCGCGGCCCAAAGGGGTGTTTGGCCGCGGTTCCGCGCTCCTACAGTGGAGCTAGCGCATCGAATTTTCACAGAACTCTTATATTTTCTAGTAGATCACTTTTCTGTAACCTGAAAAAATTTTCAACACCAAAAATTTTCAACAGAAAACTGATGTGAACAAAAATGCAGATTTTGGAATTTTGGTCGATCGGAAATGCAAAACACATTAAACAAAGCTAGACTAAGTTAATGGCGAGGCTCTGATACCACTGTAAGTGCACGGCGGCGCCCCGGCCTCCATCCCGAGGCCAAAATGCGGAAGCGGTGATAAACTTTAATTTTGCGAACTTAGCAAACCGGCACCACCGCGCACTAAGCCCGGATCGAACCATTAATTAGTCCTAGCTAACTACAAGATAGGGAATAGAGATATACCGACTGATCCGAGTCCTCCGGTCTTCTCTTCATCGTCTCGATCTCCTGCGGAAACTCCGGTCGTCGCCTCCTTGCCGGAAGGGCACCACATCGTCTGCATCTTTTACGGGCTCCCACCTCAATACCGAGGCAACTCGGGCACGAAGCTGGCTAGTCGACGAGCCCAAGGTTTGCTGTAGAATGTGTAGTGCTCAAGTCTCATTTGGGGTTCATGGAGGTGCCATTTTAGTGGAGGGATGATATAAGAATTATGTGGAGGAACTTGGGGATTTTTGGAGCATGAAATGAAGCAAAAACCCACTTCCAAAAATTTGGACAGCCCCTTGCCATCAAAATGGCCGGCCACTTCTCTTGAATGGGGAGAGTGAGAATGATAGAGTGACCAAAAGAATGGGTGGTAAACTCTATCATGCAAGAGAGAGGAAAAAGAAATCATGTGAACCAATGATAACAAGGCAAAACCAACACTCAATTATCACTCATCACAAACAAAGTCCACCCATCATGAACCATAATGAAGTCAAGAAGTCAAGGTATGGAGCTCTCATCATGATGCAACAAAAAGCAAAAGCCCCCTCCACAAATACTTATTTGCAACAATGAAAATAAGCCCTCCTCCACCAATCTTCGACCAATGAACGATACAAAGGAAATCGGCCGAAACGGAAAGCAAACTGACAATTCCATAAAACTGGTCCCGTAATAAATTACAGGAAAACCCCGATACTGTGTATACACACCCGCATTTGTATTCCGACCGAAATACAAATGCAATGAGACAAAATCTACACTGTACTATACTAGGATCCGGCTTAAACCAAAGCCGGCTAGTAATATCCGTTCGATCCTGATCCGTGCAATACCGCACGTATCTGATCGAACCCTACCATATATCCATACGGCCAGTAGTACAAACTGTCCGATCCTGATGCGTGCAATACCGCACGTATCTGATCGGACCTTGCCATATCTCCATACGGCCTCTACAGCTTTTCGCCCGAAAGCTGAGTAACTGAATGTGGGGGACTCTAAAGACTCGTCAATACCATGGTTGTGGATTTCACCACTAGCACGTCAGAGGTATAAGCCAATACGTAACGGGCTACCAGGTATTGACTAAAAGGGACGTCGATGAGCGAACTCATCCTGACACCCCACTGAGCCTGTCAGTGACAATATACGTACAGTCCGGTCCGTTCGTCTAAGAGCATCGCATGGCGGGCCTAGGGGGTTGGTAAAAGTCAGACCCCCAAAAGTGGTACAAGTCGTGTCGGAGTGTAGCCCAGAACACCCTGAAATACTACTGGAATACCTACCAGTAAATCTCCTTGCCTCGGCCGAGGGCTTCATGTAATGGCTCTCCTAGACACAGCGCGACCTCACCCCCAATACCGGGAGAGACGAACCCCAGAAGATGCGCTCACTGCCTCCATGTGGCTCGGGACTGTACCCAACTAAAACCTGTTTGCACGACTCCTTTGAGCCGTGGGAACTCACACGAGACAAATGACGATCCCCAGGTCGATGAACTAAGCTGTACACATGTCACCTGGGAACTGCCATCTGACGTCTGGTATATGACCAACTACCATGTTCCCGGCGAGTCCTGTCCGGTGTACTCATAACCAAATGAGCACCTGTATACATCTTAGGTGATCCAACTAACACCAGTGGCTTGTGAGACCGTCCACCGCCCCTCGTCGGGGTCTCGACTGTATACACTAGTCTACTCTGGAGTATCGATGCCCTGTCTCGAAACTCACACGACTAGGGACCATTTAAGGATATGCTTATAAACTGCCAGCTCCCACGTATATGATCGCCCACATGCTGCTGGTGGTCAAGCAAGAATCCTAAGGGCTCTATCAACGTGTAATAGCGACTTGTCAGGTCACCTAAAGCAGTACACGATGATAAAGGTAAACTAGATAGCATACTATCATCACGAGTAAGACTGTCCTATCGGGATAGGTCCTCCATCAATCATTGTAATCACGTGCCTGTGATCGAATAATTGAATCTGAGGGCACTACCTCCAACAGTAAATACTGTGAACTAACAAGTTTAAACTTTTCGATCGATCAAATTTATCGAAGTGGGCCCCAAACAGTACTGTAGCACTCACAGAAATTCTTGGCCCAAACAGAATATCCCAAAACCCCTATTTCCTATTCAAAAGCCTACTGTGAAAATCTAGTGCAACGATAACAGTTACCCACCGCGGAACCGCGGCCAAACAAGGGGTTTGGCCGCGTTTCCGCGGTCGTAGTGAGGAATCGTTGCATCGAATTTTCCCAGTATTCTTAGAATTGCCTGAATATGTTTCTGAAACAACCTGAAAAATTTTTAGAGCCCAAAAAATTTCGACAGAAACCTTATGCATTGGAAAATACGGTTTTTGGGGATTTTTGTTCGATCGAGTTCTAAACATACTAGAGCAAGCTAGGCAAGGTTAACGGCGTGGCTCTGATACCAATGTCAGTGCACGGCGGCGCCCCGGCCTTCGATCCGACGCCGGAAACGCGGAAACGAAAAACTTTGCGAAACTTGCAAACCGGCACCACCGTGCACTATCAACCCAGATCGGGCCATTAACCTAACTACTAGCAACCTAAAAGACGGGTAGAGAGTTATACCAAGCGATCCGTGTCCTTCGGTCTTCGTCTCCACTCCGATCTCCCGCGGAATCTCCGTCCGTCACCTCCTCGTCGGAAAGGGCACCACGTAGCCGGATACTTTTACGGGCTCGCACCTCTGGACCGAGGCAACTCGAGCGCGAAGTTGGCTAGCCGACGCATCCAAGGTTTGCTGTAGACTAGTGTAGAAACCATTATCTCTTACGGGTAGAGAAGTTGCCATTTGATGTGGATGAGAGAAAGAATGAACTTTGGAGATTTTGTGGCAAGTAGAGAAGTAGAGGAAATATGAGATGATGGAAATTTCCTCACAAAATGAACCACTCTCTCATTTTCCCTTCCAAGAAAAAATGGCCGGCCTCTCTAGTGAGAATGGTGGAAAAAAAAAGAGCCATGGAATTATCTCATACAAGAGAAGAAAAGGTATATTAATCAAAATGAAAATGGTCACACATTTCTAATCCAAATCAACTCCTCATCATTTCCGTTTCTAATCTCATAAATGCTAGGATTGATTCAAAAGGAATCGCATGATGAGGAAGCCACATAATGCCAGAAACCCCTCCACAAATAAGTTATTTGCAAACTGTAAATAACCCCCTCCAACGGAAAGTCCGGCCGCGAAAGAACAAAGGAAAACCGGCCGGAACGGAATGCAAACTGGCAACTTCAGAAAACTGATCCCGTAATAAATTATAGGAAAACCCCGCGACTGCATATACATGCCCGCATTTGTATTCCCACTGAACACAAATGCAAAGAGACAAAACTACACTGTCTAATACTAGGATCCGGCTTAAACCAAAGCCGGCTAGTAAAAACCGTCCAATCACGATCCGTGCAATACCGCACGTATCTGATCGAACCCTGCCATATCTCCATACGGCCTCTACAGCGTTTCGCCCGAAACTTGAGTAACTGTGTGTGGTGGACTCTAAAGACTCGTCAATACTATGGCAGTGGATTTAACCACTAGCACGTCAGAGGTATTAGCCATACGTGACGGGCCACCAGCTATTGACTAAAAGGGACGTCGATGAGCGAACTCATCCTGACACCCTACTGAGCCTGTCAGTGAAAATATCCGTACAGTCTGGTCCGTTCGTCTATGAGCATCGTATGGCGGGCCTAGGGGGTTGGTAAAAGTCAGACCCCCAAAAGCGGTACAAGTCGTGTCGGAGTGATGCCCAGAACACCCTGAGATCCTACTGGAATACCTACCAGTAAATCTCCTGCCTTGGCCAAGGACTTTTCATGTTATGGCTCTCCTAGACACAGCGCGACCTCACCCCCAATACCGGGAGAAACGAACCCCTGCAGATCCGCTCACTGCCTCCATGTGGCTCGGGACTGTACCCAACTAAAACTTGTTTGCACGACTCCTTTGAGCCGTGGTAGGGTAGTAATCAAAGCACAATGGGAACTCACACGAGACAAATGACAATCTCAGGTCGATGAACTAACCTGTAGACATGTCACCAGGGAACTGCTATCTGACGTCAGGTATAAAACCAACTAGCAGGTTCCCGGCGAGTCCTGTCCGGTGTACTCATAACCCAATGAGCACCTATATACATCTTAGGTGAAACAACTGACACCAGTGGCTTGTGAGACCGGCCACCGCCCCTCGTCGGGGTCTCGACTGTATAAACTAGTCTACTATGGAGAATCGATGCCCTGTCTCGAAACTCCCACGACTAGGGACCTTTTAAGGAAGTGCTTATAGACCCCAGCTCCCACGTATATGATCGCCCTCATACTTCTGGTAGTCAAGCAAGAATCCTAGGGGCTCTATCAACGTGCAATAGTGACTCGTAAGGTGTTAGTGTATATGCCCTAGGGGCCATTATTGTATCATACTAGTTTGTATATTACTTAATGGAAGCTTGGGATATTCACATGTATATAACAGTCTCGCTAAGCATGGTAGTATGCTACGTGGTTTTTCTATCTTAATATGTGAGTATACGTATTGATAGAGCTCTCAGGATCTCGCTTGACTACCAGCGTTGTGATGGCAGTCACACTAGTGGGGGCTGGGTAGTCTACAAGCACATCATTATTCAGGTCCCTAGTCGTTGGATTATCGAGACAGGGCATCGATACTCCGGAGTAGACTAGTGTGTACGCTTCTCATCCTAGTTGGGGAGATGGTTTGTCCCACAGCCGTCAGTACGTCGTACTGGAGATAGTATGCAGGTGCTCGTTAGGTTACGGGTACACCGGACAGGACTCACAGGGAACTATTGGTTGGTTTTATACCAGTCGTCAGTGAACAGTTCCCAGGTGACATGAGTACAGCATAGTCCGCAGACTTGACACTGCTACTTCGCCTCGAGTGTGTCCCACTGTTCTTAGATTGCTACCCTACCACGTCTCAAAGGAGTCGTGCCAACAGGTAGCAGTTGGGTGCAGTCCCGGGCACTTGGAGGCAGTGGCGGTTAGACAGGATTCATCTCTCCAGGTATTGGGGGTTGATATCGCGCTGTGTCAGAGAGCCATTACGCAAAGTCCCTGGCCAGGGCAAGCGAGATTTGCTGGTAGGTTCCAGTAGTTTCTCAAGGTGTAATGGGCTTCGCTCCGACACGACTTATACCGCTATTAGGGGACTAACACTTGCCGCCCCCCTAGGCCCGATATGCGATAGTCTTAGACGAACGGACCGGACTGTATGGAGATTGTCACATCAGACTCAGTAGGAGTTCGGATGGGTTTCCTCATCGGCCTTCTTATCGACATCTACATGGGGACCGTTACGTACGGCTAGTGCCGCTTGCGGTCTGTGGTTAAACCCACTGCCAGCTTAGTAGTCGAGTCTCTAGAGTCCCACGCAGAGATTTTCCCTACTCCAGGCGAAAAGATATAGAGGTCGTATGGTTTTACGACAAGGGTTCGGACGCATACGTGTGTTTACGCACGTACGACTTTCGGACAGTCTTTACTAGTCGGCTTTGGTTTAAGCCAGTTACTAGTATCCGGTTATTGGATTTATACAGTCTAATGTTTTTCCGTGTTTTCACGGATAGGAGGGCGTTCTCGTAATTGCGCGAGAAGCTTCTAGAAGATGGTGACTAAGGAGGTTAAGGTGGCATATACATTAAATGAGATTAGTGAGTCATATGGATGATTCATCCATGTCATTAATGCATCATAAATGCTTAATGAATCATGGAGATGAATCACCATTAGATATTTATCAAGCATGGTTGTAAATCATTTTCTTTTCTTTTCTTTTCTTTTCTTGAAAAACAATAATGCTTGATATATATTATGATAACTCATTTTCTCATTTCATTATTATGTTCATCTTCTCTCTCCTCAAGCTCTCTCTCTTCAAACCCTAATCCTCCCCTCTCATGTGTTGAGTACAAGGATTAGTTAGACTACATAATCCATAACTATACTCTATTTCATCTAGGTACTTTGATTAGCACTTAAAGATACCTAGTTGCCTCAAGTTTAGAGGCAAAGCTTGGAGTTTAGCTCTCGTGGTGGATCGTCTACTACTTGGAGAAGGCCGAGGAGGAGGTGGAGTTAGTAAAGTCGAAGGACACGGTTCTTTAGGTATAATCCCTTTACATAGTAGTTGTTAACTTCTATGTTTGATGTTAGTTATCGTTTAGCTTCGATTCATGGGTTGGTCGATGTTTAAGCAAAGAACAAGATCGTTTTTCATATTTCCGCCTCCCCGCAAGTCGTGGGGTGTTGTACATCGACTTACAGTGGTATCAAAGCCTCGCTAAACAATAAATAACTCACTTGCAAAATTTTATGAATTTCGAACGGAAAAAAAAAACCGGAAAACCCCGATATCATGAGTTTCTGCCGATTTTTAAATGAGGTCCAAAAATTTTTCAGGGACCTTCAGAAAGCCTTAAATGATAGTATAAGAATACCCAAGAAAACGGGGCTCATGAATCGGCTAAAGCGCCGCGGAACCGTGGCGGATCCCACCGATTCGCCGCGATTCCGCCGCCGAGTTGCCGATTCATCAGCCCAAGTTTCCTGTGTTGGTTCTCTGTGATATTTGGTATTTTCTGGAAGTTTTTAATTTTTGCTCAGGTTTCAGATTTACAGAGAAGTATTGGAGCAAAATTAAATGTGTTTAATCGATCGAAATTAAACGGTATTTGCTTGTTGGATTATATCTGTGTTTGTATAATATGTTCGTAAACCTCCCTTAACTGCTAGTATGTCGGTTGGCAGGGGGTTGCACATTTCTGTAATGGTTTTTACTGTTTGTGGATATGAACTGTGTTGGACTGTTGTGATGTTTAGCCGGGGTTAAATGATGGGTTATTATTTAATTCATCTGATGTAAATGTAATTTGTTTTAATATTATTTTGCGGGGCACATCCAGGTTGCGGTTGTAGCCACCGTTGTATTATTTCATTTTACTGTTTTTGCTCCTAGGACAGACCCAAGGTGGGGTGCACAAACTGCCGGGCGGGTAGTTTGCCGTACCCGTAGGGGTCTTGGGTGGGGTAATGGCTATTCATCACAACTGTGTAATCCGTCTTTTGTTGCAGGCTCAAAACAAACACGGATTGCTTGTAAATCCAATAAAGTTCATCTGTGATCTGGAATGCCTATTATTGCGTCTGACGAATGTACAATATCTATATATGATAGCTATTTAGACGTCACTTATGTTTTACACCCGCGCTAGCCCAGCCCCGCTCTGTCGTTAGTTAAGTAACCTAACGGGTGATGACGGGACCCCATGGCGAATGCGGATGGCATAAGAGGACGTTGTATTTTCGTTGTTTTCTGCAATGATAGGTTAATGATGGGACGCATTATTTATAATGCAAAGAAAATAAACCAAAAGTTTAATCGTTGGAACAATTTAAAAGAAACCACTCGGTTACTTTTAAAACAGATATTTTTAAATGCGGAGCTTTAACCACTCCTTTTAAAAGCTATCAGGTTCCTTCGGTTATATCAAGTTCACTACGTTCACGGTTTCGCCAAAACAATTCGTAGCCCTCCGTCATTTCATCTGGGTATTCAGTAGTATTCAAGGTATGTATTTTGACCTAACGCCAAGGCATAGTGTTTGGTAGCTACTGGATATTCATTTGTTGCATAGATAGGATGAGTTAGTTTGGGATTGTCGTATTATCATTTTGGCCGAACGTCAAGGATATATACGGATGGGTTCAAATTGACAAGATAATGATGGGTAGAACTTGACATGTGACTTATGACATTTTGACCTAACGCCAAGGTCATAAGAGCATAGGGCAAAAATAAATATCAGGAATTTCTAAAGAAACTGAAATTTGCAAAGAGTTGCATACCATTTGGAGTTTGATGAATGTTGGTAGGATTCCTTCAACATTATCATACAATGATATTTGGATCTCGATCCTACTGTGAGTATATGCTACTTATCAGGATATTCGTCACTTAACGATCAATGCTATAAACCAAGTAGGTGTCAAGAAAAGTGTCAGCGGGGTTACGCCCCCAGAGAAAAGAGGTTCTTTAATTAAGGAACTTCGCGAAAGCGTTGGAAAACCTCCCTCGAAGTATCGACACTAGCCTGGCTGAACGGTTAAGCAAGAATTGTACAGTGAGAATAGTCCTGGCTAATTCTTCTTTTATGGTTTGAGGAAGGATTCGAGAAACAGTGGGAGCCATCCAGTTTAGATAAACTAAAAACCACTCTAAACTTGCAAGAGCATCATGCTAAAGAGTTTTCTTCTCTCTCTCCTAATTGCAGCGACCCTGAAAATGACTGGACTTAAGTTACTTTTAGAGAAGAATATACTGACAGGGCCAAACTATAAAGATTGGCTGCGGAATGTCAAAATGGCTTTGACCTATGACAAATTGGGGTACGTCCTCACCGCTACGGCAGCTGCTGTCCCTGGTCCTAAATCCAGTAATGCGGATAAGGAAATCCGCAAAACCTGGGATTTCGATTGCGCGAAAGCCAAGTGCATCATGCTTTCCTCGATGAACAATGAACATCAGAGGAGGCACGAGGATATGGAACTAGATGCCATATTTCTCCATACAAAGGAACTTTATGGAGAGCAATCTCGTATAGCAAGATACGAGACCTCCAAGAACTTGTTTCGAGCGAGGTTGGCTTTCGGGTCATCGGTAGGAGAACATATCCTAAAGATGATCGGCTATATAGAAGAGCTCGCAGACCTTGGGACGACTTTGGATAATGAGCTCTATACAGACCTTATTCTCCAGTCCCTTCCTTCTACCTACGCCCAGTTTATCCTGAACTTCAACATTCAAAGAAAAGAAGTTGAACTTCCGGAACTCCTGAACATGTTAAGGAGTGCAGAGGGCACCTTGCAGAAAGCAAGGGAAACACCCGCTATGTTTGTTAGCGGTGCATCTTCTTCCGGGTCCAAGGCTAGGGCCAAAGGAAGGAAGAAGAAGAACACCACCAAACCTAGAGGAGGTGTTAGTAAGGTGGGAGGGAAGGGAAAGAAAAATTTTGCGGTACCGGTAGTAGGCCAGGATGAGTGCTTCCATTGTCACAGGAAAGGGCACTGGAAGAAGGATTGCAAGGCGTGGAACGCCAAGAACCAGGAACCGAAGCAAGTGAAAGGTTCCTAGGCACCCTATAGAGGTCTCACAAGGCATCGAACATGCCAATATAAAATTTTATGGGTGCCGAGAGACCCGACTACGGATCGTCGGCTAGATATTTAGGCGAAACAATAAACTAGTTAACACTTAACTAAGAGATACGGAAATACAACCTTTGTAGATCCGGTTCTCCACCTCCATAGCTCCGCAATGAAGTCTCCTCGCTGTCCATAACAAGTCCCGGGCTCTAGCGTCGGCTTTATCGGAGAATGGACGGGCTAGGTCATCGATGTCCATGCCGAAGATGATCAACGTCGAGGCATCGCTAAATCAAGCTCCGACTTCACCAAGTCAAGAAAATTGTGAAGAAAACACACTCTACTACTTGGCAAGAGGTAGAGGATGAAGAAATAGGAAGTGGGTAGACTTTAGAATTGGACTTCTCACTCATTTCCATCAATCACCATTGATGGAGCTTGCTTTCTTCATGGAAGAAGATGAAGAAGAAGAAGAAAGTCTTATGATAAGAATAATTCAATTAGAATAATAATCATTTCTTATCATAATGCTAACTATGGTAATGTGTAGAGAATCAATCATGGTTAAAGGAATGGTTAGGGTCAAGCTAGAGACAAAATGGTCACTTAGTCAAAGTGTTCATGAAGCTTCATGAAAACAACAAATGAAAGCCACCATTTAATTTCATTTTCTTTTATTCATTTATCAAAAATAAATGGATAACTAAATAAGATAAATGAATAATAAATAATAAACCCTAACCATTTCATTAACCAAGGTTTAATATTTTACACTTAACCAAAAAGCATGTATCATCAAACATGATACAAGCAAGTGCACAAAATCATATCACATATATAATGCGCACATCCGAGCGAGAAAAACCATTTAAAGTGAACCAATACTAGTTAATGCAAATTAATATATCAAATATATAATTATGCATTAAATCATTAAATCAACACTTGATTCAATGATCCGGTCATGTCGCACACAACCGACTAGTATACTATGTATCGACTTATCGAATCAACCCTTGATTCGATAACTAGGTTATATCGCATACAACCATTCGATACATGTATCGCGAGAATGAAATACGGTATCACATACTCGCATTATTCTCGGTCCCGCACATATCTCATATGCGCTCCTATTTCGTTTCGCTTGCGCCAGGAAACCTCTGTGTAGGACTCTAAAGACTCGTCAATACGCCGGCAGTAGGTGATGATCATTTCAAACACCCACAAGCCGCAAGCGGTCTGCTAAACGTAACGGCCACCCGGGTATTGAGCGATCAGAAGATCGACGAGCAAGCCCGCTCACACTCCAGTGAATCCAACCAGTAACACTACCGTACAGTCCGGTCTCGTCGTCTGATATGTCGCATATCTTGCCTAGGGGTTGTAAATGTCAGACCCCAATAGCTCGATAAGTCGTGTCGATATGAGGTCTATAACAATTCGAGAAACTACTGGTAACACTTACCAGTAAATCTCAGCAACCCTGGCTAGGGATTTCCTGTTATAGCCAATCGAACACAGCGCAACATCAACCCCCTATACCGGGAGAGACGAATCCCCTCCTATTGCTCATTGCCTCCATGTGACTCGGGACTGTACCCAAAAACCACCGTTTTGCACGCCCTCTTGGACGTGGTAAGATGGAAATCAAAGCACAGTGGGAACCACACAAGACTCTATGACGATCTCGGGTCAACAGACTACTCTGTACCAGTGTCACCAGAGAACTGCCATCTGACGTGAGGTATAATACCATCTGGCAGTTCTCGACGAGTCCGTCCAGTGTACCCAGTCTTTACTGAGCACCCGTATATCATCTCTGATGTCAAACACTAATGGATATGGGATCATCCATCGCCCATCTGTATGGGTCGAGAAGGTATGCGCTAGTCTACTCTGGTATATCGATGCCCCGTCTCGATACACCCACGACTAGGGACTTTGAAGGATGTACTTATGGACTACCATGTCCCCACTAGTATGATCCGCATCATAGTCCAGGTAGTCAAGTACACATCCTAAGGGCTTTACCAACATGTAACAGAGAGACAATCAGTGTACGCGTTAAGGTAAAGGGTAACCAGATAGCATACTATCATGTCGAGAAAGAAAGTCCTCCCTATATATGTCCCAGCATCCACTACAATATACATCCAATGTACAGTAATGGCCTCTAGGGCATACATATAACTAACAATCTCCCACTTGCACTAGGGCCATCTGTAGCAGTGGTTGTAGTATCTCATACTCAACCATCCCATAAAAGTCTCTCTCTGGGAATAGGCCTTCGTGAGTGGATCCGCCGTGTTGTCCTCTGAGTCTACTCTCCTAACCTCGATCCCTTGGAGATCAATCATCTCCATGATCAGGTGACACTGCCTTAGAATATGTCTGGATCACTGATGGGACATGCGTTCCTTGGCATAAACCACAACTCCATTGTCTCACAATGGTAGGAACTATGTTCATCTTATGAACTAATATACACCCAAACAGCTTCTTTGGTAGCATCTTTAGTAGCGATGTATCGTGCCTTTATCGTCTAGTATGTCACGGTATCTAGCTTGGAACTCTTCCAACATACCGTCCCTTTACTGAGGGTAAAGACAATGCCTGCGACTGACATTCAGTCGTCTTTATCACCCTGGAACACTTCCAGTGATTCTCCCCAGGATCGATTAATACCATCTCACTGCAACTAGTGAGTATCCTAATATCCAATTAAATCTATCTCATAGATCCAAAACTCAGGATTTAGGAGGTATCATTTTGATCCTATACGGAGAATCATTGTGATAATCGGAGATTGATCGAGCGTAGCATAGGAAACTCCTTCCCTATCAAGAGTATGTCATCCACGTACTCTACGAGGATCGTCACGATACTCCCTACTACCTTTTTTTTATACAAGGTTCATCTACCATTTTGATGATGTCAACTTCTTTGACTAATTCATCAAAATAGATGTTCCAACTCCACGATGCCTGCTTCATCTTATAAAGGATCTAGTGCACGTTTCCGCTGCTCCCACTGTCTACGGAGCCCTTTGGCTGTGTACTTATCGACGCACTGTTCTAAAACATCATTTAGAAAAGCAGTCAAGACACCCAACCACCAGATATCGTAGTCATGGTATGTAGCCGTGACAAGTAGGATCTGGATGGACTTAAGCATAGCTACTTGAAAAGGTTTCATCATTATCCACACCTGGTCAATGATGCAAACTTTTAACAAGTCTAGTTTTGAAAGTCTCAACTTTTCCATGTACACCAAGTAATCTTCTCATGATATACTTGCCCCTGATGGGGATTTAACCCTTCAGATATAACAACCAAAGTCCATACTTTGTTGGTGTATAAGGATTCCATCTCAGATCACTAAGCATCCAGCCATTCTTACAGAGTCTTACTCCTGATGGCCTACTTCAAAACTAGTTGGGTCATCATCTCATTATGCAATCCTCGCTCCCACTGTCATAGAGAAACTGAAGTATCTCTCAGGTGGGTGAGGAACCCTACTAGATCGGCGGAGAGGCTGAGGTTCGTTGGAATCTACTGAATCCTTTGGTTCTACCAAATCATCTGCTGTAGTTTGTATAGCTGGAACCTTTCCAGTTCTACATAACTGACTTTGCCTCGAGCTTGTCCGGATTTTGCTTTTAGACATAGGCCGGACAACCCAAATCTTAACTAGCTTAAGATACGGGCTCTTCCCTTTCCATATCACATATGGAATGGTAGGCAACTGATTTGATTTGAACCCTATTTAGAAGGTATGCAACTTCTCAAGTGCATAACTCCCAAAAGGAAACAGGTAACTCAGTAGTACTCATCATAGAGCACACCATATCAAATAGGGTGTATCTGCTCCGCCCCGATATACCATCGTGCTATGGTGTATACGGAGGAGTAATGCTGAGAGAGAATCTCATTCTCCTTTAGAATAGTCCAGGATTTTCGTGCTCAAGTATTCTCCTCCTCGATCACATCAAAGGACATAATACTTATACCCGTATTTTGGTTCTCTACTTCTAACTTATATTCTATGAATATCTCAAAAGGTTCGGACTTGTGTTTCAACAAGAACATAGATCTGAATCTCGAGAGATTATCAGAGAATGTAACGAAGTACAAAGAACCGGTCTTGGCATGTATAGACAGGGGACCTACATACATCAACATGTATCAATCCCAAGAGTTCATTAACTCTTTCTCTGTTTCCAATAAACAGAGCTGTGGTCATCTTATCTTTGTGACATGACTGGCGAGTTTCACAAGATGTAAATTCAAACTAATTTAAATATGCATCTTTATGTAACTCTAGCTAGTCGGGTCACATTAATATGACCTAGTCTACAATGCCTTAAGAAGGATCCGTTCATTTCTGAACTCTTCCTCTTATGTGTGTTCCATATACTAAGAACTGTAGTTTGATTTAGAACGTCAATGCTTTTAGACAACGTGCCTGAACCGATCAACTTTTGATATAGGAAATGTTCAAAACATTATCCAACAATACAAAATTTTATCGTTTCTTTACTAATAAAGAGACAGATATGATTTTGTATATCAGGTTCGGTATCTAATAACATTCGTTCAGAATCAATGTATTACAATACAGGGTGACAGTGACCAACAGACTTGGCTGCAACACTTGCCCCGTTTTCTGCCTTATGAAACTTATCACCCGTTCTCAGTTTTTCTACCCTTTTGTAGCCCTATGTAACAGATTACATATCTGGGATCCTGATCCAGTATCATATACCCAGGATGCGGAGGATACTGAGAAACAGTTCTGTATAATGAACACAGCCGAAGATGATGCATCAACATGCACTCTCTTCGTTTGGGCGGCACGGGAAATCTGGTATTCCCCAATTTCCTGCTCTGTCTTATAACAATTATAAGTTGGAGCGGGACCAACGTTCCCCAGCTCAGTAAAACAAGCGGGTTCGGTCAATAATCCGTATAATTATCTTGATTAGGCGTGACATGGTCGCTACCAGGAGAGAGAGAGAAGAAAACACTCAGCGTGCGCTCTGCAAGAATAGATTGGTTATTATTTTATCTAATCAGGATGGCTCCCACTGCTTTTTATCAAATCTTCCATCAAACCCTAAAAGGAAAGACTAGCCGGGATTAATTACACACTACAAGTTCGCCAATCTTTCAGCCAGGCCAGTGTCGGTACTTTGAGGGAGGTCCCCCGTGCTTACGCACGAACCTAATTAATGTAAACCTCGTTTTTCCAGAGGCGTAACCCCGTTGACACCTTTCTAGACACCTACTTGATCGTCTAATTGTAATGTATAAAACTCTCCCAGGAGTAACACTTACTCGCAGCGGGTATCGGGATCCAACTATCTCATAGAAGGTATGCAATCTCATTGCAAATCTCAACACTTGAAATTCCCGATAATATTTTGCCCCTAACGTGCTATGACCTTGACGAAAGCCAACAAACCATAGCCCGCTAGTCAAGTTCAACACGTACATTTCTTGATCGAATTAAACCCACCCGCATGACCCTTGACGAAAGCCAACAAAGCCGTACGACTACCCTAATCCAATCGCATCGTATGCTGGCAGATAAGCAGCATATAGCTACCGCACACTGCACCTTGACGAAAGCCAACAAATGCAGCACGAATACTATACACAACTTATCTGAAATGATGGAGGGCTACGACAGGTTTTTCTGAAAACCTATTGCGTAATGAACTTGATATCGTTGTAGAATCAAATGAATTTTGAAATGGAGTGTTTTTGAGGCTTTTCTAGTTTTGCTAAAGGAGTCACTCCCGGTGAAGAGATCATCGGTCCTTTCCTCGTCAAATGAGGTGCGGGATATATCACATATATCACTGTGCAAAGCAAAAAAACTCTTAAAAAACAATCAAAAGACAAACCGAGTGTGTAGCATCTGCCAGTTATCGCTAAAGGAGTCACTCCCGGTGAAGGGATCTCGGTCCTTTCCCTATCGAATAAGGTGCAGGATATATCGTATATACCGCTGTGCAAAGCAAGAACTGTAGCTACCTGTTTTATTTTGAAATTCGATTCTACAACATCTTAGGTTTCTTTTATTTCATTAATCTCATTAATGAAGTCCCATCATTTAAGTACCTAAACATCACAGATAAATACGACGTACACTTATGCCATCCGCATTCGCCTCGATGTCCCCTCGTGCACCGTTAGGTTAGGTAACTAACGACAGAGCAGGGCAGGGCTAGCGCGGGTGTAAAACATAAGTAACGGCTATATAATATATCATATATACTATATACTGTATCTATCACAGAACATCACATGATCATATCACAGATATCGCAGCAGAAGAAACATATGAAATATTGGATATACTAGGACGTCCGTGTTTTCAATACGAGCCAGTATAAAACACGGATTCCACGGTCGTGATGAATAGCCAAACCCACACCCGTAGACCCCTACGAGAGCGACAAGTAACCCTACCAATTCTAGAGTTAGGAGACCCGGCCTCGACTCCTCGAGTTGGTTTCCCACTGGACTCCAGAACCCGGTTACTTGTGCCCTCCTCCTTGGGTCTATCCTAGTGCGGAAAAGTAAATAATATACAAGAGGTGACAACTTCCGCAACCTTGAAGCGCCCCAATAAAAGAATATTACATACAAGTTTTTACATGAATGAAAATGAAAAACACTCATCTCACATAAAAGCCCCCGGCTATTCAAACACGACGATCCAATATAACATATCCAGCAACACATAACATCACATGTCATCAACGTAAGTAAATATGCGCATCCCAATTGTCGTTGACATATAGCAACGAAACCGGCGATATCACATATTACACTTACGGTCACAGAAAAGAAAGTGTAAAACTACAACAGTTGGAATCCGCAACCACCTCAGACATCGCATGTCTGACCAAATGAATTACTTAGACATCGCATGCCTAACAATTATAAACCCCGCATTTTAGTCTCAAAATCGAAAACACTTTTCAATATCAAGTCGGGCAATTCAACAAGATTCCCGACATTTTGATCGAATGCTCATCGCAAACTTCAGTAGGCGGCCGCACCCCCGATACCGTCGACGAAGTGCACCAAGGCGGAACACCGCCACCGCGAGCACCCGAACGGATGCTTTCGGCGACGGGGTTCTCCTACAGTCACTTGGTCGGGGCTATGGAGTGAGGCTGTCTATCAAGTTTACCCGGCGAGTATCCGCGTACGCTACGTGATTGTGACGGACTTTTGATCACATCAAAATTCCGTGGCAACCGATCAAGTGAGACTAAACTGCTATGTTTATAACATTCATTTAGTTATCTCATAACTTATTATGAATTCCAAGTATTGTATCCCATTCCAGATAAACAGAAAATGTTAAACTTTTCGATCGAACAGTCAAAAACCCATGTTTTCCCGATACAGCTCAACACATGAAATAAGTCTAACAACATTCAGTTCGTGCCTCAGTACCAACGGTCCAGCCGTAGAAGGGTCAAGCCAACGCCTCACATGTGGCTCGCCGTACTGCCCCAAACCCGAAGGTTCAAAGGGCAGTTCAAGACGGTCACATAATCGAGTTAAGGTTTGTTGTCTTCTAGAGGGTCCATCGCGTTACTTGCACTACTTAGAACGTCGTTAAACTACGGAAAAATCCAACACTTGGAAATTTCCCGACAGGGGAAAAATTGGGTATTTATATCCGGTCGAACTTTTTACCATTTTCTAAAATTTATCCGGAAAGCCACACAGACAAAATTTGATAATCCGATCGATACACCGAGTCCCCAAAACAACCCCAGAAAATTCAACTCTTGAATTAATATAAAAAATTCCCAGAAAATCCAGCATAATTTAATAAGAGTTACTGTGCAAACAGTGGAGGATTACGTCATCAATAGGCCGCGGAACCGCCGCATAAGCCATGCTTATGCCGCGGTTCCGCCGCACATAATACTGTTCATTGGAAACTTTTTGCGCCGTAATTCTTATATTTCCCTGCTGAATTTTTTAGCAATTTTTAATTTGGAAAAATCCCAGTTTTTGAAAAAAGGACAGAGAGCTATTTTGGAGTTGGTTTCGGGTTCGTTCGGGTTTCAAATTCCGTCTAGAATTCGCTTAAGGCTCTAGCTAGGCTCTGATACCAGTGAAAGGTTCCTAGGCACCCTATAGAGGTCTCACAAGGCATCGAACTTGCCAATATAAAATTTTATGGGTGCCGAGAGACCCGACTACGGATCGTCGGCTAGATATTTAGGCGAAACAATAAACTAGTTAACACTTAATTAAGAGATACGGAAATACAACCTTTGTAGATCCGGTTCTCCACCTCCATAGCTCCTCAATGAAGTCTCCGCTCTGTCCATAACAAGTCCCGGGCTCTAGCGTCGGCTTCATCGGAGAATGGACGGGCTAGGTCATCGATGTCCATGCCGGAGATGATCTACGTCGAGGCATCGCTAAATCAAGCTCCGACTTCACCAAGTCAAGAAACTTGTGAAGAAAACACACTCTACTACTTGGCCAGAGGTAGAGGATGAAGAAATAGGAAGTGGGTAGACTTTAGAATTGGACTTCTCACTCATTTCCATCAATCACCATTGATGGAGCTTGCTTTCTTCATGGAAGAAGATGAAGAAGAAGAAGAAAGTCTTATGATAAGAATAATTCAATTAGAATAATAATCATTTATTATCATAATGCTAACTATGGTAATGTGTAGAGAATCAATCATGGTTAAAGGAATGGTTAGGGTCAAGCTAGAGACAAAATGGTCACTTAGTCAAAGTGTTCATGAAGCTTCATGAAAACAACAAATGAAAGCCACCATTTCATTTCATTTTCTTTTATTCATTTATCAAAAATAAATGGATATCTAAATAAGATAAATGAATAATAAATAATAAACCCTAACCATTTCATTAACCAAGGTTTAATACTTTACACTTAACCAAAAAGCATGTATCATCAAACATGATACAAGCAAGTGCACAAAATCATATCATATATATAATGCGCACATCCGAGCGAGAAAAACAATTTAAAGTGAACCAATACTAGTTAATGCAAAGTAATATATCAAATATATAATTATGCATTAAATCATTAAATCAACACTTGATTCAATGATCCGGTCATGTCGCACACAACCGACTAGTATACTATGTATCGACTTATCGAATCAACCATTGATTCGATAACTAGGTTATATCGCATACAACCATTCGATACATGTATCGCGAGAATGAAATATGGTATCACATACTCGCATTATTCTCGGTTCCGCACATATCTCATATGCGCTCCTATTTCGTTTCGCTTGAGCCATGAAACCTCTGTGTCGGACTCTAAAGACTCGTCAATACGCCGGCAGCAGGTGATGATCATATCAAACACCCACAAGCCGCAAGCGGTCTGCTAAACGTAACGGCCACCCAGGTATTGAGCGATCAGAAGATCGACGAGCAAGCCCGCTCACACTCCAGTGAATCCAACCAGTAACACTACCGTACAGTCCGGTCTCGTCGTCTGATATGTCGCATATCTTGCCTAAGGGTGGTAAACGTCAGACCCCAATAGCTTGATAAGTCGTGTCGATATGAGGTCTATAACAATTCGAGAAACTACTGATAACACTTACCAGTAAATCTCAGCAACCCTGGCCAGGGATTTCCTGTTATAGCCAATCGAACACAGCGCAACATCAACCCCCTATACCGGGAGAGACGAATCCCCTCCTATCGCTCATTGCCTCCATGTGACTCGGGACTGTACCCAAAAACCACCGTTTTGCACGCCCTCTTGGACGTGGTAAGATGGAAATCAAAGCACAGTGGGAACCACACAAGACTCTATGACGATCTCGGGGTCAACAGACTACTCTGTACCAGTGTCACCAGAGAACTGCCATCTGACGTGAGGTATAATACCATCTGGGAGTTCTCGACGAGTCCGTCCAGTGTACCCAGTCTTTACTGAGCACCCGTATATCATCTCTGATGTCAAACACCAATGGATATGGGATCATCCATCGCCCATCTATATGGGTCGAGAAGGTATGCGCTAGTCTACTCTGGTATATCGATGCCCCGTCTCGATACACCCACGACTAGGGACTTTGAAGGATGTACTTATGGACTACCATGTCCCCACTAGTATGATCCGCATCATAGTCCAGGTAGTCAAGTACACATCCTAAGGGCTTTACCAACATGTAACAGAGAGACAATCAGTGTACGCATTAAGGTAAAGGGTAACCAGATAGCATACTATCATGTCGAGCAAGAAAGTCCTCCCTATATATGTCCCAGCATCCACTACAATATACATCCAATGTACAGTAATGGCCTCTAGGGCATACATATAACTAACAGCAAGCTGTGACTTCGACTTCAGGTGTGTTTGTAATTGAGAATTGTCTGTCAATCAACTCTACTTCCTGGGTATTGGATACCGGATCAGGATCTCTTATTTGCAATTCATTGCAGGCACTGAGAAACCGTAGAGTGCTGAAGGAAGGTGATATGACCCTAAAGGTTGCTAACGGAGCTAGAGTGGGAGCTGCGTCCGTCGGAGATTATCACCTAGGATTGACGAAAGGACACATTTTGGTTTTACATAACTGTTTTTTTGTGCCAAGCTTAACGTGAAATATCATATCAGTTTCCTTGTTATCAAATAAAGGTTATGATTTCACGTTTGTAAGAGATGTTGTTAACATCCACCTTAATCATGGTTTGATTGGGTCTGGTACACTAAATAACGGTATATATGTTTTAAACCAACTCCAAATTTTCAATGTCCAGAACACACTAAAAAGAAAGTCTCCAGATTTAAATAAAGCTTTCTTATGGCATTGTAGACTGGGTCACATCAATGAGAGAAGGTTGACTAAGTTGCATAGAGAAGGATACTTGGACTCGTTCGAATATCAAGCTTATGACACTTGTCAATCTTGTCTCAAAGGAAAGATGACAAAGACTCCATTTACTGGACAAGGAGTAAGAGCGAGCGAGCTCTTAGGACTCATACACAGCGATGTATGTGGTCCAATGTCTACGCATGCAAGATGTGGTTTTTCCTATTTCATTACTTTCACGGATGATTACTGAAGATACGGATTCATTTATCTGATGAAACATAAATCCGAGGCTTTTGAGAAATTCCAAGAGTATAAGAATGAAGTAGAAAACCAAACCGGCAAAAGTATCAAAACACTTAAATCTGATCGAGGTGGTGAATACTTGAGTGCCGAGTTCCTAGGTTACCTAAAAGAGAAAGGAATTCTCTCTCAGCTTACTCCTCCATACACTCCACAGCATAATGGTGTATTAGAGAGACGGAATCGAACCCTATTGGATATGGTATGATCCATGATGAGTAATGCTGAGTTACCGCGATCTTTCTGGGGTTATGCGCTAGAATCAGCGGCATATCTTTTGAACATGGTACCTACCAAGACTGTACCTACCACTCCATATCAGATGTGGAGCGGGAAGAAACCCCATCTACAGTATATAAAGATTTGGGGATGTCCAGCTTTTGTTAAAAAGCAGCATGTGGACAAGCTCGAGGCACGATCAGTAAAATGTAAGTTTGTGGGATATCCAAAGAACTCCAGGGGATATCTATTCTATTACGCAGAGGAACAAAATGTATTTGTTTCTCGTAATGCCCATTTTCTAGAACATCAGTTTTTAGAAACGGAATCAAATGGGAGCGAAATAGAACTGGAAGAAATTCCAGAACCACAAGCTGCTACTGAAAGTTTGGTAGAACCGGTAGTTCAAGAAGAACATGACATTCCCGCACCCCTCCACAGGAGTAGTAGGCTGTCTCATCCGCCTGAGAGATACTACGGTTTTCTCATAGATGGGGATAGAGAGGATTGCATCATAGATGATGATGAACCTACTGACTTCCAGCAGGCCATCAAGAGCGGCGACTCGGTACGATGGCTAGATGCAATGCGGACCGAAATGGAGTCCATGTACACCAACAAAGTATGGACTTTGGACTTTGCTCCAGATGGGGTAAAACCCATAGGATGCAAATGGATCTTCAAGAAAAAGATTGGTGTAGATGGACAGGTGGAAACCTATAATGCTAGACTTGTTGCAAAGGGTTTTCGTCAAAGACCTGGTTTGGACTATGACGAAACTTTTTCTCCAGTGGCTATGCTCAAATCCATTCGGGTCCTTCTTGCTATTGCTGCCTTTCATGATTATGAAATCTGGCAGATGGACATAAAAACAGCTTTTCTGAATGGAAATTTAGAAGAGTGCGTCTATATGGATCAGCCAGAGGGTTTCAATCAGAGTGGGAGCAGCGGGAAAGTATGCAAGCTGCTTAAGTCCATTTATGGACTAAAGCAGGCATCGCGGAGTTGGAACATCTGTTTTGGTGAGACAGTCAAAGAATATGACTTTATCAAAATTCCAGATGAACCGTGCATATATAGTAAAGTTGTAGCCAGAAGTGTCGTATTCCTCGTCTTGTACGTGGATGACATTCTATTGATAGGAAATGACATTCCTATGCTACAATCTGTCAAAGGATTCTTGTCACACAGGTTCTCCATGAAAGACCTGGGTGATGCCTCTTACATTCTGGGGATCCGGATCTATCGTGATAGATCCAAGAGGATATTGGGACTTTCGCAGTCCAGGTATATCGACACTGTACTAAAAAGATTCAGTATGGAATATTCTATGCGCGGTAATCTACCGGCTTGTCACGGAATCACCCTCTCCAAAGAGATGTCTCCCAAGACTGATTTGGAAAGGGAACGCATGTCTATTATACCCTACGCTTCTGCGGTAGGCTCTATAATGTATGCGATGTTGTGCACCAAACCAGATGTAGCTTACGCACTGAGCGTGGTAAGCCGGTATCAGTCAGACCAAGGGGAGAAGCACTGGATAGCAGTAAAGAACATTCTCAAGTACCTAAGAAGGACTAAGGAGATGTTCTTGGTTTACGGCGGAAAAGACCTCAAGTTGGAGGCCTTTGCTGATTCCGGCTTCCAGAGTGATAAGGACGATTCCAAGTCCATGTCGGGTTATATCTTTACCCTCAATGGAGGGGCGGTGTGCTGGAAGAGCTCCAAGCAGGACACCGTTGCTGACTCGACGATGGAAGCGGAGTATATAGCTGCTTGCGATGCCGCAAAAGAAGCAGTCTGGATGAAGAAGTTCCTAACAGAACTTCAGGTGGTTCCTACCATAGTTGATCCAATACCTCTGTATTACGACAACAACGGAGCTATAGCTTTAGCGAAGGAACCAAGGTCGCATCAGAAGTCCAGACATATCTTAAGGCGGTATCACCTGATCAGGGAGATCATTGATCGTCAGGAGATCGAGGTTCGGAGAGTTGCTTCTGAAGAGAACATTGCTGATCCATTCACGAAGGCCCTACCTCAGATTCAGTTCGAGTGGCTACTCGAGATCATCGGTCTTCGATATGCCAGTACATGGCCCTAGTGCAAGTAGGAGATTGTTAGTGTATATGCCCTAGGGGCCATTATTGTATCATACTAGTTTGTATATTACTTAATGGAAGCTTGGGATATTCTTATGTATATAACAGTCTTGCTAAGCATGGTAGTATGCTACTTGGTTTTTCTATCTTAATATGTGAGTATACGCATTGATAGAGCTCTTAGGATCTTGCTTGACTACCAGCGTTGTGATGGCAGTCACACTAGTGGGGGCTGGGTAGTCTACAAGCACATTCTTATTCAGGTCCCTAGTCGTTGGATTATTGAGACAGGGCATCGATACTCCGGAGTAGACTAGTGTATATGCTTCTCATCCCAGTTGGGGAGATGGTCTGTCCCACAGCCGTCACTACGTCGTACTGGAGATAGTATGCAGGTGGTCGTTAGGTTACGGGTACACCGGACAGGACTCATAGGGAACTGTTGGTTGGTTTTATACCAGTCGTCAGTGAACAGTTCCCAGGTGACATGAGTACAGCATAGTCCGCAGACTTGACACTGCTACTTCGCCTCGAGTGTGTCCCACTGTTCTTAGATTGCTACCCTACCACGGCTCAAAGGAGTCGTGCAAACAGGTAGCAGTTGGGTGCAGTCCCGAGCACTTAGAAGCAGTGGCGGTTAGACATGATTCATCTCTCCCGGTATTAGGGGTTGATATCGCGCTGTGTCAGAGAGCCATTACGCAAAGTCCTTGGCCAGGGCAAGCGAGATTTGCTGGTAGGTTCCAGTAGTTTCTCAGGGTGTAATGGGCTTCGCTCCGACACGACTTATACCGCTATTAGGGGACTGACGCTTGCCGCCCCCTAGGCCCGATATGCGATAGTCTTAGACGAACGGACCGGACTGTATGGAGATTGTCACATCTGACTCAGTAGGAGTTCGGATGGATTTCCTCATCGGCCTTCTTATCGACATCTACCTGGGGACCGTTATGTACAGCTAGTGCCGCTTGCGGTCTGTTGTTAAACCCACTGCCAGCGTAGTAGTCAAGTCTCTAGAGTCCCACGCAGAGAGTTTCCCTACTCCAGGAGAAAAGATATAGAGGTTGTATGGTTTTACGACAAGGGTTCGGACGCATACGTGTTTTTACGCACGTACGACTTTCGGACAGTCTTTACTAGTCGGCTTTGGTTTAAGCCAGTTATTAGTATCCGGTTATTGGATTTATACAGTCTAAAGTTTTACCGTGTTTTCACGGATAGGGGGGCGTTCTCGTAATTGCGCGAGAAGCTTCTAGAAGATGGTGACTAAGGATGTTAAGGTGGCATATACATTAAATGAGATTAGTGAGTCATATGGATGATTCATCCATGCCATTAATGCATCATAAATGCTTAATGACTCATGGAGATAAATCACCATTAGATATTTATCAAGCATGGTTGTAAATCATTTTCTTTTCTTTTCTTGAAAAACAATAATGCTTGATATATATTATGATAACTCATTTTCTCATTTCATTATTATGTTCATCTTCTCTCTCCTCAAGCTCTCTCTCTTCAAACCCTAATCCTCCCCTCTCATGTGTTGATTACAAGGATAAGTTAGACTACATAATCCATAACCATGCTCTATTTCATCTAGGTACTTTGATGAGCACTTAAAGATACCTAGTTGCCTCAAGTTTAGAGGCAAAGCTTGGAGTTTAGCTCTCGTGGTGGATCGTCTACTACTTGGAGAAGGCCGAGGAGGAGGTGGAGTTCGTAAAGTCGGAGAACACGGTTCTTTAGGTATAATCCCTTTACATAGTAGTTGTTAACTTCTATGTTTGATGTTAGTTATCGTTTAGCTTCGATTCATGCGGTTAGTCGATGTTTAAGCAAAGAACAAGATCGTTTTTCATATTTCCGCCTCCCCGCAAGTTGTGGGGTGTTGTACATCGGCTTACATAAGGTCACCTAAAGCAGTACACGATGATAAAGATAAACCAGATAGCATACTATCATCTTGAGTAAGACTGTCCTACCGGGATAGGTCCTCCCTCAATCATTGCAATCACGTGCCTGTGATCCAATAATTGACTCTGAGGGCACTATCTCCAACAACATGTGTATATGGGAATATATATATATTTGTATGTGTTCACATGGGTATGGGACTATGTGTTCATATACGGGATTTGAGGATGATACGTGGGATTGGGATGAGTCGATGTGATTTGATTGAGGCCGTGAGATTTGGCGATATGATAGAGTTCGTATTTGAGATACGACATGATGCTTTAGCGGGTCTTTGGGCATGTGTTTTACCCCGCATTCATACTTATATAGATGGTATCGATTGTACTAGACTTAGATCTGTACACTAGATTATGTGATATGATGGTAGTGATACCTGATATGTGATGAGATAATGTGATATTGATCCGTACCCCAGATTTGGGATGCCGTACGACGATTTACCGTACGAGCTTTGTATTGATGTTAGATCCGTACTCATGACTCGAGAATGTTATATGATATACTGTATCGTACGTGATACTATTGAAGCGGGATCACCGACTATTGCATATATATGTATATATTGACTCAGATTTAGGTAGTTTCCATACCCCTGCCGATTGACCTGATGGTTGGGTCCGTAGTTCGCATAGTAGGCGTTAGACTAGACCCGAGTCATACCTATTTCAAAACTAACGAATCGGGATATTTTAAAGATAGGCAAGAGGGATTCTACGGATGTTTTCAAACGACGTATCTTTTCTTAAAAACCGTAGACCTTGTTTTACCAATAACCCTGATTCGTCTTATTTCAAATGGCAAAGCTGTTTGATATATTTATTGAGGTCGATTCTTCACTGTTGCGTTGATTATTTGATTCCGCATATTCATGCTATTTGCGTTGCATTGCTTGTGTTTATTGATATATTACAATCATGCTGCTAGGACACCAGCACCATTACCGACGATGCGTATGTACCACGTACACTTACTTTCCGGCTCATACACATCTTCATCGGTAATTGCTATGTCACTACACAGTAGTATTATTGTATCAGGATAGGACCCTTGTATGTGCATACTATTATTCCATGCTGCATGATATACCGTTATACCTGCACTTTATTTATATGTCACATACATCATGCTTTCTGATTATGCGCATTGAGATATGTTATTTCCATGATATTTCTGGATTTGGGAACCGTGGATAATTTCAAAGTAGAGTATGTACTTATTTGGAAAACCCGATTTCCTTGATATGATATTTGCGCTGCCACCATGAGATTTATCGGTTATGATTTTATACCCCATACGAGGTGTGGGTGCCGTATGAGGGTACATGGTGCGACCCGATATATGAGAGGGTGGGCTGACCCGGACTGACGGATGCCCGATATATGAGAGGGTGGGCTGACCCGGACTGACGGATGCCCAATATATGAGAGCGTGGGCTGACCCGGATTGACGGATGCCCGATGTATGAGGATTTACGTGCCGATGCTAGGCACGGGTTTTCATGATGTTTTCGAGTGTCGATGCGAGGCACCTAGGTCCCATGCTTTTGATTATATCCTCATATTTTCCATGCATATGCTTTATGACATTTACATGCATGATGCTTATTGTCATGGGGTGACGAGTGTATGGGATCCACGTACATGCAAATTGATTACATTGATCATACCTCATATTTATGATATGCTATTACCTGAGGCACTGGCACGAGCACTTGGCACTACACTCATGTATAGAGATTACATTGCCACTTTAGCATGCTTCAGACATATTCATATTGAGGTTTATATATCTGATCGTATTGACCTAGGATAGGTCATACATTCGATCTCTGCTTGTAGATATTTTCTATTCACGAGTTGGCAACTCACCCACGTTGTGCCACAGTTCTTACAGGTTTTTCCGTACAGATTCCATAACGGCTTTTCTAGCACACTGCTTCTATATGGGTGACTTGCTTGGGTAGGTGGGTTCTTGGTATCAGAACCACCATTGTACATTTATTATTCATTGTATCTAGAAATTCCATCAACCAAAACTTGTATATTGTTTCAGTAATATACTATTTCGACCTTAGAGTCGCGCTTGTAGTATTACGGTTTTTCTAGCTGTTCTGAGTTTCTTTTTGAGTTTTTATCCTCGCCCTTTGGTGTTGTATATTATATTGCTTGCGTGGTTGTGACCGTCGATTGACGAAGAGCTAGCTCCCGTTTGGGAATGCCTTTTTCCTTGCATATATATATTATTCTTGTTGTACCCCGTTCGGGGCCAGTATTTACAAAGGAAACTCTGCCGAAATTTTCAGGAAAGATTACACATTTTAAAAACGCATATTCGGCTTAGTTATTTAAACACTTTGATTTTCAAAACATGTTTTCTTTACTTCTTAAAACCATTTTTCCTTATTACTCCTTAAAATGGTTTTAGATTTCTAGGCTTTTGGCTTACTTGGATCAGATGGGGTCCTATAGACTTCATATGGTTCAAGGGCCAGTCACGTGCTCTTTCGGGTCGTGACAATCAATGCCCTGTCTCAATAATCCTATAACTAGGGACCTGTTGTAACGTTTTGAAAATCGTTTCGGTGAAATTTCGAAAAAATCGGTAAAATAAGGGGGGTTTCGGTAAAAAGTCAAAATAAAAATATATTTATTATAAAATTAAATATACATATTCTAGCTATGTAATTGCTAGTATTTGGTGTTTATTGACCCACTGGTGAAATTTCAAATTTTCTGAAATTTTTTCCGGAATTAATTATTTTAATATTATTTTAAGCCGTCACTAATACATTTAATTAGGGAAAATTACAAATTGGATTTAGTTGAAAAAAATTTTGTGTATCATAACACATTAAATAAACTTTTATCATGTGGTTTTTGAAATGAAATGGTTTGCCAAAACGGTTTAGAAAATATCGAAGAAAAAGGCTTTTTTCGGTGAAATTAGTGTTAACGGAAGTGGGGTATAACATTTATCTTTTTTTTCTCACCCAAACAAAACCCACACCCACTCCTCCATAGCTCTGGACAGCCCCTTGACAGCCCACCATTCTTGGGCCACTCATCTCACAAGAGAAAAAAATAAAACAAAGAAAAGAAAAGAAAAAGAAGTGTAAAAGTAAGGTAGACTTTGACTTTTCAACACTTTCTCCATCTCACTCTCTCTCCTCCCTCACCCCCCCCTCCAATTTCTGGTCGAGCCTTCCATTTCCTGCACCAACAACAACCCCTCTTTCTCCCTCTCTCATTTTGCATCAAAAATTCATCAAAATACCTCAAAAATCAAGCTAAAATCCAAATCCGACTCCTACCCATTTTCTCTCATCTCCTTTAGCATGGATCATGGTGCAAGGATTTCAAATTGGAGGTCTAGATCTCAAGTTTCATCCATGGTTCATGAGGTATAAATCTTGGCCTTTTGTTTAAATTGTTGCTAAATACTTTAGTCTAGCCTAATTATACGTTTAATTATGGTTTAATTTAAAGATGTGGGTTTTCAAGAGAAGGTTTAGATTAGGGTTTTGTTGTGAATTTGTGTTGTGATATATTGTGCATGGTTTAGTGATGTGGATAAACATCTTAAGTTTTGTAGAAAGCTAATCTAGTTGTTAATTACAAACCATTACTTATAAAATATCATAATTAAGTTATTTTGCTAACTAGGCTCTTTGGAAAATTGTTAAATGCTTTAGATTAAAATATAATTATGGTTTCATGTCATTATTAATATTATAATGAGTGGTTTAATGACTTTGGATCATGCAAAACCAAGCCTAATTGATGAATTGTGAATTTTGCTTTAAAAGGTGTTAAAAATTGATATTTTTGCAAACTAGGATTTTGGAAATTATGCAAATTTATGAGATTAAATTATGGAAATGGTTTTTATGACTTATTTAAGATATTTAGTGAATACTGTAGCCGCTAGATTCGTTTATACATCGAGTTTTGTACTAAAACGGTGATTTGTGCTTGCTAGATTTTCGGAAAAATGACTTTTTAAGTGAAATTGGGGTTTTTGTGAATTTTAAGCTATTTTATATTATAATTAGTGCTTGTAATTGTACAAATGAGTGTGTTGGGAGCTTTCTCGATGGTTTGGCGTCTGTACGCCGACATCGAGGGTTTTTGGGTCGATTTGTGAAAGCAACCATAGGTTTTGACCTCTGTGGGATTCGTGCGTCGTTTTGGTCATGAGTCGGATTTTAATGCGATACGGTGCGTTATGATATGTAGGTACCCCATGTGGACTTCGAGACGACAAGCAAGCGCATGGCGACGTCGGCACCGGCGAGCGAGGACCAGGTGAGTAGATTTATATCTACGGAGAGGAGTCGGGTGGATGGCGTATAGCACCCCCGCAGTCCGTGGTGGTGTGTACGGATGCGTATACACACCAACAATTATTATATGTTATTTGGGATTAATAACGATGTTTAGGATGGATATTGGGGTGTTGGATTATTTTAGTGTTGCGAACCCTAGGGTAGTGTTGCACTACACATACACACATACATACTTGCATACATTCCTATTTATGTGTGCTCATGGGATTCTTTATAGTTATGTGTTCACATGGATATGGGACTATGTGTTCACATACGGATTTGAGGATGATACTTGGGATTGAGCTGAGTCGATGAGATTTGTGTTGAGGTTGTGATATCGGTGATATGGCAGGATTCGTACTTGAGGTACGTCCCGGTGTTATAACGGATCTTGGGGCGGCGATACGGGTGAATAGTGCTATAAATAAAATGGTCGACATGTGATCCTGATATGTGATATGATATGCTAGGATATTGATATTAGGCCGTATTAGGCGATGTATACCCCTTGATGATGATATGTACTGATGATATCGGTTTGTACGAGACTGTCGATCAGTAGTCACATCATGACTATATTGATGATATTAGTATTGTACTAGACATAGGTCAGTACCCTGGACTATGATCTTGGATAAAGAGGACACCAGATGAATCGTGTGACGAATATGATATTAACCCGTACCCAGATTTAGGGATGCCGTACGACGGATTTACGTACGAGCTATATTTTGATGATTGATCCGCACTCTTGACTTGGGATGTCTAATTATAGATATGGTATCGGATATGATATTATTGAGGCGGGATCACCGACTAATATATATACAGGTATGTATATGTATCGACTCAGATGTTAGGCGGTTTCCTTACATGTAGTCCAGCTTGTTAGCTTAGCCCTTTAGTTTAGTTTATTTGTTAGATTAGATTCGATTCTTACCTATTTCAAAAACTAACGAATCGTGGGTATTTTAAAAGACAGCCCAAGGGAGCCTACGGATATTTCAAAAGATGTATCTTTTCATAAAAACACCGTAGCCCCTATTTTCAAAACCCCACGATTCGTGTTATTTCAAATGACACCATTGTTTAATATTTTGCTCCCGCTCATTTTGGTTGCTCGCTCCGCATCGCATACTTACATTGTTATTTCATATTGCATTGTTGACATTATGCTGTTAGGACACCAGCACCATTACCGATGATGCGTATGTACCACGTACACTTACTTGCCGGCTCACACACATCTTCATAGGTAATTGCTGTTGGAGATAATGCCCTCAGAGTCAATTATTGGATCACAGGTACGTGATTGCAATGATTGATGGAGGACCTATCCCGGTAGGACAGTCTTACTCGAGATGATAGTATGCTATCTGGTTTACCTTTATCATCGTGTACTGTTTTAGGTGACCTGACACGTCGCTATTACACGTTGATAGAGCCCCTAGGATTCTTCCTTGACCACCAGCAGTATTGTAAGTCCATATTGCGACCCCCGGTGCTTACGGGGAGGCGGAAACGGTATAAAAAACGAATTTTTATCGCAAGAGGCAACATGGACTAATCTTGGTCGGGATCGTTGTCTAAACTAAAACTAGTATTCTAGCTAAAGAGAGTTAGCTACTATGGAAGATGGTTATACCTATACTTGAACTCCTTCTTCTTCAAACCTTGTAGAGGTTGATGGTTCTCTTTGCGTCGCCTTCTCCCGTCGAAGATGGATCCACCTCGAAGGTTCGACTTTGGGCTTTTCCTCGATCTTTGAGTGAACTAGGGTTTCCGGTTTGCTAAACCTTCAACCTAGAATGAGTAGAGAGAGTGACTAGGGTTTGCTTTTCTTTTTCAAGAGAAGGATTCTCAACTCATGAGAAGGTTTCTCTTGACTAGAGGAAGAAGAAGATGAAGAGAGGAGAGAGAATGAATATGATAGAATGAGCTATCATATTCTATCTTGCAACCATAATGCAAAAGAAAATAATTATCTAATAATAATAATTGAAAATGAGAATAGTTGATGGTAATTTGGAATGACCACTACCATGCTTCATTTAAAAATGTAAGCATAAATCAAGGAGGACTTTTGAAGGCATGAAAGTGGTCAATGGTCAACAAGTCAACCAAGGTCAACAAGTCAACAAAAACAACCATAACATAATTCTCATTTAATTATTATTATTAATAGATAATATATAAATCCATTAGGGTTTGGAAAATGAAGACTGTCAATTGTGCATACGCACCCGTTCCGAAACCCTAATGAAAAACCTCATTCTCCGCCTCAAGCAACTGTGCATACACACCTGCATTCTCGTTCCGAAAAACAAGAATACCAAGATATAAAAGCAACCCCAAAACATATACCAGTATCTGGCTCAAACCAGAGCCTGCCAGTATAATCCGTCCGGACTCCAAACGTGCACAAGTGCGCGGATGAGAACGAACCCTGTCGCAAAACCATGCGACCTCTACTCTGTTTTGCCCAGAGGCGAATACCCTCTGTGTGGGACTCTAAAGACTCGACACTACGCTGGCAGTGGGTTTAACCACAGACCGCAAGCGGCACTAGCTGTGCGTAACGGTCCCCAGGTAGATGCCGACAAGAAGGCTGACGAGGTGAAACCCCATCTGAACTCCTACTGAGTCTGAATGTGACATTCTCCGTACAGTCCGGTCTGTTCGTCTGATACATCGCATGGCGGGCCTAGGGGGCGGTAAACGTCAGTCCCCCAATAGCGGTACAAGTCGTGCCGGAGCGAAGCCCAAAACACCCTGAGATAACACTGGAAACCTACCAGTATATCTCGTTTGCCCTGGCCAGGGACTACTCGTGTAATGGCTCTCCTAGACACAGCGCGATGTCAACCCCCAATACCGGGAGAGACGAATCCTGTCTAACCGTCACTGCCTCCAAGTGCTTCGGGACTGCACCCAACCACCACCTGTTTGCACGACTCCTTTGAGCCGTGGTAGGGTAGTGATCAAAGTGCAGTGGGAACACACTCGAGGCGAAGTGCCAGTGTCAAGTCAGCGGACTAAGCTGTACTCATGTCACCTGGGAACTGATGACTGACGATAGGTATAATACCAACCTGTCAGTTCCCGACGAGTCCTGTCCAGTGTACTCGTAACCCAACGAGCACCCGTATACTATCTCCAGTACGACGTACTGATGGCTGTGGGACAGACCATCTCCCACACTGGGATGAGAAGCGCATACGCTAGTCTACTCCGGAGTATCGATGCCCTGTCTCGATAGTCCTGCGACTAGGGACCTGTATAAGGATGTGCTTATAGATTACCCAGCCCCTACTAGTGTGACTGCCATCACAACGCTGGTAATCAAGCAAAGATCCCAAGGGCTCCACTAATGCGTATAAGTGATATAGTAAAATAAACACAAGTACACATTGAAGTAGAGACAAACCAAGTAGCATACTACTATTTTGAGCAAGATTGTATATACAAGGTGAATATCCCAAGCATCCATTAAGTAATATACAAACTAGTATGATACAGTAATGGCCTCTAGGGCATATACACTAACAATCTCCCACTTGCACTAAGGCCATGTACTGGCGTATCGAAGACCTATCATCTCGATCAGCCGCTCGAACTGAGTCTGGGGCAGGGCCTTGGTGAATGGATCTGCAGTGTTGTCTTCTGAAGCTACTCTCCGAACCTCGATCTCCTTGCGATCCACGATCTCCCTGATCAGGTGATACCGCCTCAAGATGTGCCTGGATCTCTGATGGGACCTCGGTTCCTTCGCTAAAGCTATAGCCCCATTGTTGTCGCAATACAGAGGTATTGGATCAGCAATGGACGGAACCACCTGTAGTTCTTTCAAGAACTTCCTCATCCAGACAGCTTCTTTTGCGGCATCAGATGCAGCGATGTATTCCGCTTCCATAGTCGAGTCTGCAACGGTTTCCTGTTTGGAACTCTTCCAACATACCGCCCCTCCATTGAGGGTAAAGACAAAACCCGACATGGACTTGGAATCATCCTTGTCACTCTGGAAGCTGGAGTCAGCAAAAGCCTCGATCTGGAGGTCTTTTCCGCCATACACCAAGAACATCTCCTTAGTCCTCCTCAGGTACTTGAGAATGTTCTTTACTGCTATCCAATGTTTCTCCCCAGGGTTTGACTGATACCGGCTTACTACACTCAGTGCATAAGCTACATCTGGTCTGGTACACAACATCGCATACATTATAGAGCCTACCGCAGAAGCGTAGGGTATAATAGACATGCGATCCCTCTCCAAATCAGTCTTGGGAGACATCTCTTTAGAGAGGGTGATCCCGTGACAAGCCGGTAAGTTACCGCGCTTGGAATCTTCCATACTGAATCTTTTCAGTACGGTGTCGATGTACCTGGACTGTGAAAGTCCTAATATCCTTTTGGATCTATCACGATGGATCCGGATCCCCAGGATGTAAGAGGCATCACCCAGGTCTTTCATGGAGAACCTTTGTGACAAGAAACCCTTGACAGATTGTAGCATAGGAATGTCATTTCCTATTAAGAGAATGTCATCCACGTATAAAACGAGGAATACTACAGTTCTCGCTACAAATCTACTATAGATGCATGGTTCATCTGGATTTTTGATAAAGCCAAATTCTTTGACCGTCTCATCAAAACAGATGTTCCAACTCCGCGATGCCTGCTTTAGTCCATAGATGGACTTAAGCAACTTGCACACCTTTCCGCTGCTCCCACTCTGAATGAAGCCCTCTGGCTGGTCCATATAGACACACTCCTCTAAATTTCCATTTAGAAAAGCTGTCTTTACGTCCATTTGCCAGATCTCATAATCGTGGAAAGCAGCGATGGCAAGAAGGATCCGAATGGATTTCAGCATGGCTACTGGAGAAAAGGTTTCGTCATAGTCCAAGCCAGGTCTTTGACGGAAACCCTTTGCTACCAGCCTAGCTTTATAGGTCTCAACCTGTCCATCTACACCAATCTTCCTTTTGAAGATCCACTTGCATCCTACGGGTTTTACCCCGTCTGGAGCAATGTCCAACGTCCATACCTTGTTGGTGTACATGGACTCCATTTCGGTCCGCATTGCATCCAGCCATTTCACTGAGTCAACGCTCTGAACGGCCTGCTGGAAGCTAGTAGGTTCATCATAATCTATGATGCAATCTTCTCTATCCCCGTCTATGAGAAAACCGTAGTATCTCTCGGGCGGATGAGACTGCCTACTACTTCTGCGGAGCGGCGTAGGAATGTCCTGTTCTGTTGAACCCTCTGGTTCCACTAAGCTTTCAGTGACAGTCTGTGGTTCTGGAACTTCTTCCAGTTCTACTGCGCTCCCACTAATTTCCTTTTCCAAGAACTGGTGTTCTAGAAAGTGGGCATTGCGAGAAACAAGGACTTTTTGTTCCTCTGCGTAGTAGAAAAGATACCCCCTGGTGCTCTTTGGGTATCCCACAAACTTGCACAGCACTGAGCGTGCCTCGAGTTTGTCCGCATGCTGCTTTTTGACAAAAGCTGGACATCCCCAGATCTTCAGATATTGAAGATATGGTTTCTTCCCACTCCACATTTCATATGGGGTGGTAGGCACAGTCTTAGTCGGAACTCGGTTCAAAAGGTATGCAGCTGATTCTAGCGCATACCCCCAGAATGATCGCGGTAACTCAGCGTTACTCATCATGGACCGCACCATATCCAATAGGGTGCGGTTCCTTCTCTCCGATACACCGTTATGTTGCGGGGTGTATGGAGGAGTAAGCTGAGAGAGAATTCCGTTCTCTTTTAAATAGTCCAGGAACTCGGCACTTAAGTATTCTCCACCTCGATCCGATCTTAGAATCTTAATACTTTTGCCGGTCTGTTTCTCTACTTCATTCTTATACTCCTGGAATTTTCCAAAGGCTTCGGACTTATGCTTCATTAAGAAGATATGACCGTACCTAGAGAAGTCATCCGTAAAAGTAATGAAGTAAGAATGTCCGCTTCGGGCATGTGTAGACATTGGACCGCACACGTCACTGTGTACGAGTCCCAAGAGCTCGCTCGCTCTTTCTCCATGTCCAGTAAACGGAGTCTTTGTCATCTTTCCCTTGAGACAGGATTGACAAGTGGCATACGACTGATATTCGAACGCATTCAAATACCCTTCTGTATGTAACTTGGTCAACCTTCTCTCATTGATGTGACCCAATCTACAATGCCATAAGAAAGTCTGGTTTATTTCTGGAGACTTTCTTTTGTGTGTATTCTGGACATTAAAAATCTGTGGTTGGTTCAATACGTATATACCATTACTCAAAGTACCTGACCCAATCAAAACTTGATTAAGGCGAATGTTTACAACATTACTTACAAACGCAAATTCATAACCTTCTTTAGAAACTAAAGATACAGAAATGATATTACAAGTTGCGTTGGGTACAAAAAAGTAATTACGCAAAACCAAAACATGTCCATCTGACATTCCCAGGTGATAGTCCCCCACGGCTTTAGCATCCATGCTAGCTCCGTTCGCAACTCTGAGGGTCATGTCACCTGCCTTCAAATCCCTACGGTTTCTCAACGCCTGCAAAGAATTACAGATATGAGATCCTGATCCGGTATCCAATACCCAGGAAGTAGAGTTTATTGAAAGACAGTTTTCAATAACATACACACCTGAAGCTGAAGCTGCAACCTGCTTCAATTCCTGTGTTCTGGCCTTCCAGGCCCTGCAATCATTCTTCCAGTGTCCTTTCTTATGACAAAAGAAGCATTCTTCCTTATCCACAACCTTCCCCGCTATCTTTGTTGCTTTACCTTTTCCCTTCGTATCCATTTTACTAACACCGCCCCTTGGTTTGGCGGGGGCTTTCTTCTTCTTTCCCTTGGCTTTCGCCTTGGACCTAGAAGAAGATGATCCTCCTACAAACAAAGTGGATGTTTCCCTACCTTTCTGTAGGGTGCCCTCTGCGCTCCTCAGCAGGTTGAGGAGCTCTGAAAGTTCAACCTCCTTTTCTTGTAGGTTGAAATTCATTATAAACTGGGCGTAAGTGGAAGGAAGGGACTGGAGAACTATATCCGTATATAGCTCACTCTCCAATGTGATCCCTAGGTCAGCGAGCTCCTCAATGTAGCCGATCATCTTTAGCACGTGCTCGGCTACTGATGATCCGACGGTCATTCTTGTCGAAAACAACTTTTTCGACGCTTCGTATCTTGCGATACGTGATTGCTCTCCATACAGTTCTTTTGTATGAAGCAATATGGACTCCATGTCCATATTCTCATGCCTCCTCTGATGTTCGTTGTCCATCGAGGCAAGCAGGAGGCACTTGGCCTTCGCGCTATCAATCTCCCAAGTCTTGCGGATTTCCTTATCCGCGACGCTGGAAGTTGGACCAGGGACAGGGGGAGCTTTGGTGGTAAGAAGATACCCCAGCTTGTCATAAGTGATTGCTATCTTGACATTCCTGAGCCAATCTTTGTAGTTTGGCCCTGTCAGCTTGTTTTTATCTAGGAGTAACTTAAGTCCAGTCATGTTGATTGGTCGCTGCAATTAGGAGAGAGAAGAAGAAACACTCAGCATGATGCTCTTGCAAGTTTAGAGTGGTTTTTAGTTTGTCTAAACAGGATGGCTCCCACTGTTTCTCGAATCCCTCCTCAAACCATAAAGGAAGAATTAGTCAGGATCAATCCCACCGTACAATACTTGCTTAACCGTTCGGCCAGGCTGGTGTCGGTACTTCGAGGGAGGTTTTCCAACGCTTTCGCGAAGTTCCTTAATTAAAGAACCTCTTTTCCCTGGGGGCATAGCCCCGCTAACACCTTTCTAGGCACCTACTAGGTTTATAGCATTGATCGTTAAGTGAGAAATTTCCCGAGGAGTAGCATATACTCACAGTAGGATCGGGATCCAAATATCATCGCGTGACGAAACTGAAGGAATCCTACCAGAATCATCACACTCCAAATGGTATGCAAATCTAGCAAGTTTCAGTACTTATGAAACTCCCGATGTGGATTTTTGCCCCATGCTCTTATGACCTTGGCGTGAGGTCAAAATGTCATAAGTCACATGTCAAGTTCGTCCCATCATTATCCAGGTTAATTTGAATCCACCCGTACATACCCTTGACGTAGGCCAAAATGGCAGTACGACTGTTTCAAACCAACGCATTCTATCTATGCAACAGATAAATATCCGGCAGCTACCAATCACTATGCCTTGGCGTGAGGTCAAAATACATAGCTTGAATACTACCGAATATTTAACTGAAATGATGGAGGGCTACGGATGGTTTTGGCAAAACCGTGAACGTAGTGAACTTGATTTGGTCGATGGAACGAGATAGCTTTTAAAAGGAGTGGCTCAAACTCCGCATTTAAAAGTTAGTTTTGAAAAGAACCGAGTGGTTTTTCGAAAGTGTTCCAACGACTTTAACTTGGTTTATTATCTTGCATTAGTTCTTTTAATGCGTGATATTCTTGCATTAGTACTTTTAATGCGTCCCATCATTTAATCCTACCATTGCAGAAAACAACCAAAATATGACGTACGCTTATGCCATATGCATTCGCCACGGGGCCCCGTCATCACCCGTTAGGTTACTTAACTAACGACAGAGCGGGGGCTGGGCTAGCGCGGCTGTAAAACATAAGCAACGCCTAAATAGAAAGCAATGATAGACATTACAGATCACAGATGAATACATTGGATATACTAGCAATCCGCATTTCTTTCGAGCCTGAAACGAAAAGCGGATAACACGGTCGCGGTGAATAGCAAATACCCCACCCAAGACCCCTACGGGTGCGGCAAACTACCCGCCAAGTTCCCGGTAGTTTGTGCACCCCACCATGGGTCTATCCTAGGAGCAAAAACAGAAAAAAAGAATTATACAATGACGGCTACAACCCCGACCCGGTTGTGCGGCCAAACAAATAATATAATTACATCAATTTACATTTACAAATGAATGAAAGAAAAACAAAAGCTCATCTCACATCCAACCCCGGCTATTCACCCGCGACAGTCCAACACATTCATATACACATTCCAGCACATTACAGATCATGTATAACCCCGACTAATCGACCTATAGCGATTAGCCGACGTTCAATACATGCAAACATCACAGATATAACCAATATAGCCAAAGTGTAGTGAAGTTCGGAAAAATACGGAATTATAGGACCCCAAAAGGAAATTTCTTTTCTGGAAAATCTGGGTACATATAATATATCTCAAAAATCCCAAAACCAAAACCTACAGACACTGCACGAAAAACGAGGCGCAGAAGACGACAAAGCGCGGCGGTTCCGCGGCACGAGCCTACCTCGTGCCGCGGATGCGCGGCGCTTTGAGCTCCAAACTAGATCGTTTTTCATGTGTGTTTTTAGAAAACCCTGAGATGATTTTACAAATATAAATTTTTTCATTTTGAGCCAAAAAAATTTCAACAGAAACTCAGGTTTTTGAAAAATACGGTTTTTGGGATTTTGCGGTTTCGAACTTCGTTACACTTCACTACCAAGCTAGTTTAAGTTTAGTTAGGCTCTGATACCACTGTAAGTCCATATTGCGACCCCCGGTGCTTACGGGGAGGCGGAAACGGTATAAAAAACGAATTTTTATCGCAAGAGGCAACATGGACTAATCTTGGTCGGGATCGTTGTCTAAACTAAAACTAGTATTCTAGCTAAAGAGAGTTAGCTACTATGGAAGATGGTTATACCTATACTTGAACTCCTTCTTCTTCAAACCTTGTAGAGGTTGATGGTTCTCTTTGCGTCGCCTTCTCCCGTCGAAGATGGATCCACCTCGAAGGTTCGACTTTGGGCTTTTCCTCGATCTTTGAGTGAACTAGGGTTTCCGGTTTGCTAAACCTTCAACCTAGAATGAGTAGAGAGAGTGACTAGGGTTTGCTTTTCTTTTTCAAGAGAAGGATTCTCAACTCATGAGAAGGTTTCTCTTGACTAGAGGAAGAAGAAGATGAAGAGAGGAGAGAGAATGAATATGATAGAATGAGCTATCATATTCTATCTTGCAACCATAATGCAAAAGAAAATAATTATCTAATAATAATAATTGAAAATGAGAATAGTTGATGGTAATTTGGAATGACCACTACCATGCTTCATTTAAAAATGTAAGCATAAATCAAGGAGGACTTTTGAAGGCATGAAAGTGGTCAATGGTCAACAAGTCAACCAAGGTCAACAAGTCAACAAAAACAACCATAACATAATTCTCATTTAATTATTATTATTAATAGATAATATATAAATCCATTAGGGTTTGGAAAATGAAGACTGTCAATTGTGCATACGCACCCGTTCCGAAACCCTAATGAAAAACCTCATTCTCCGCCTCAAGCAACTGTGCATACACACCTGCATTCTCGTTCCGAAAAACAAGAATACCAAGATATAAAAGCAACCCCAAAACATATACCAGTATCTGGCTCAAACCAGAGCCTGCCAGTATAATCCGTCCGGACTCCAAACGTGCACAAGTGCGCGGATGAGAACGAACCCTGTCGCAAAACCATGCGACCTCTACTCTGTTTTGCCCAGAGGCGAATACCCTCTGTGTGGGACTCTAAAGACTCGACACTACGCTGGCAGTGGGTTTAACCACAGACCGCAAGCGGCACTAGCTGTGCGTAACGGTCCCCAGGTAGATGCCGACAAGAAGGCTGACGAGGTGAAACCCCATCTGAACTCCTACTGAGTCTGAATGTGACATTCTCCGTACAGTCCGGTCTGTTCGTCTGATACATCGCATGGCGGGCCTAGGGGGCGGTAAACGTCAGTCCCCCAATAGCGGTACAAGTCGTGCCGGAGCGAAGCCCAAAACACCCTGAGATAACACTGGAAACCTACCAGTATATCTCGTTTGCCCTGGCCAGGGACTACTCGTGTAATGGCTCTCCTAGACACAGCGCGATGTCAACCCCCAATACCGGGAGAGACGAATCCTGTCTAACCGTCACTGCCTCCAAGTGCTTCGGGACTGCACCCAACCACCACCTGTTTGCACGACTCCTTTGAGCCGTGGTAGGGTAGTGATCAAAGTGCAGTGGGAACACACTCGAGGCGAAGTGCCAGTGTCAAGTCAGCGGACTAAGCTGTACTCATGTCACCTGGGAACTGATGACTGACGATAGGTATAATACCAACCTGTCAGTTCCCGACGAGTCCTGTCCAGTGTACTCGTAACCCAACGAGCACCCGTATACTATCTCCAGTACGACGTACTGATGGCTGTGGGACAGACCATCTCCCACACTGGGATGAGAAGCGCATACGCTAGTCTACTCCGGAGTATCGATGCCCTGTCTCGATAGTCCTGCGACTAGGGACCTGTATAAGGATGTGCTTATAGATTACCCAGCCCCCACTAGTGTGACTGCCATCACAACGCTGGTAATCAAGCAAAGATCCCAAGGGCTCCACTAATGCGTATAAGTGATATAGTAAAATAAACACAAGTACACATTGAAGTAGAGACAAACCAAGTAGCATACTACTATTTTGAGCAAGATTGTATATACAAGGTGAATATCCCAAGCATCCATTAAGTAATATACAAACTAGTATGATACAGTAATGGCCTCTAGGGCATATACACTAACAAGTATGAGGGCGATCATATAAGTGGGAGCTGGGGTCTATAAGCATATCCTGAAATGGTCCCTAGTCGTGTGAGTTTCGAGACAGGGCATCGATACTCCATAGTAGACTAGTGTATACAGTCGAGACCCCGACGAGGGGCGGTGGCCGGTCTCACAAGCCACTGGTGTCAGTTGGATCACCTAAGATGTATACAGGTGCTCATTGGGTTATGAGTACACCGGACAGGACTCGCCGGGAACATGCTAGTTGGTCATATACCAGACGTCAGATGGCAGTTCTCTGGTGACATGTGTGCAGGTTAGTTCATCGACCTGGGGATCGTCATTTGTCTTGTGTGAGTTCCCACTGTACTTTGATTACTACCCTACCACGGCTCAAAGGAGTCGTGCAAACAGGTTTTAGTTGGGTACAGTCCCGAGCCACATGGAGGCAGTGAGCTTATCTTCAGGGGTTCGTCTCTCCCGGTATTAGGGGTGAGGTCGTGCTGTGTCTAGGAGAGCCATTACACGAAGCCCTCGGCCGAGGCAAGGAGATTTACTGGTAGGTATTCCAGTAGTATCTCAGGGTGTTCTGGACTACACTCCGACACGACTTGTACCGCTTTTGGGGGTCTGACTTTTACCAACCCCCTAGGCCCTCCATGCGATGCTCATTGACGAACGGACCGGACTGTACGGATATTGTCACTGACAGGCTCAGTAGGGTTGTCAGGCTGAGTTCACTCACAGACATCCCTTTTAGTCAATACATGGTAGCCCGTTACGTATTGGCCTATACCTCTGACGTGCTAGTGGTTAAATCCACAACCAAGGTGTTGACGAGTCTTTAGAGTCCCCCACATTCAGTTACTCAGCTTTCGGGCGAAAGGTTGTAGAGGCCGTATGGAGATATGGCAAGGTCCGATCAGATACGTGCGGTATTGCACGGATCAGGATCGGACGGATTGTACTATTGGCCGTATTGGTATATGGCAAGGCTCGATCAGATACGTGCGGTATTGCACGGATCAGGATCGAACAGATATTACTAGCCGGTTTTGGTATAAGCCGGATTCTAGTATAGTACAGTGGAGATTTTGTCTCATTGCATTTGTATTTCGGTCGAAATACAGATGCGGGTGTGTATGCACAGTATCGGGGTTTTTCCTGTAATTTATTACGGGACCAGTTTTCTGGAGTTGCCAGTTTGCTTTCCGTTTCGGCCGATTTCTATTGTTCCGTTCATTGGCCGAAGTTTGGTGGAGGAGGGCTTATTTGCAATGTTGCAAATAAGTGGTTGTGGAGGGGGTCTTTGCATATTTCTTTGTATCATGATGGTTTCATGATGGAGCCCATCCCTTGACCTTTCTTGCTTGACTTTGTGAGGTGATGATGGTGGTGTTGGAGTGTTGTTTTATTTGCTATCATGGTTGTTGGTTGAGTGTGGGAATTATTGGAATGATGATTCTTTGCATGATAGCCTTCTTTTTCTCTCCCTTGAATAATTGGATATCTTTCTCATGCTTGGCAATTCCCTCCTCTCTCTCACTCACTCACCCTCTTGCCATGGAGATGGCCGGCCATGTATAGGAGGGGGCTGCCCATATTGTTGGAGTGGGATTTGTTGTTCATTTCATGCACCAAAATTCTCCAAGTTCCACCATATACTTCTTGTTTTCATCCCTCCACCAAAAGGCAATTCCATAACCCCAAATGAGACTTGCTCACTACATTCTACAGCAAATCTTGGGCACGTCGAGTAGCCGGCTTCGTGCCCGAGTTGCCTCGGCATTGAGGTGGGAGCCCGTAAAAGAAGTTGGCGATGTGGTGCACTTCCGGCGACGAGGAGGAGACGGGACATTCCGCAGGAGATCGGGACGACGACGAGAAGACCGGAGGACTCGGAATTGTCGATATACTTCTCTTCCCTTTCTTGTTAGTAGCTTAGACTTGTTAATGGTTACGATCCGGATGTTTAGTGCGCGGTGGTGCCGGTTTGCTAAGTCCGCAAAATAAAGTTTTTCACCGCTTCCGCATTCCGGCGTCGGATTGACGGCCGGGGCGCCGCCGTGCACTTACAGTGGCATCAGAGCCTCGCCATTAACTTCGTCTAGCTTTCGTTTGATGTGTTTTGCGGTTCCGATCGACCAAAATTCCAAAAACTCATTTTTACCTCACATCAGTTTTCTGTTAAGATTTTTTGGTGTCTAAAAATTTTTCAGGTGGTCTCAGAATGATGTGCAGGAAATTCTAAGCATACTGGAAAAATTCGACGCAGTAACTCGATCAATGGAGCGCGGAACCGCGGCTAAAACCCCCCTTAGGCCGCGGTTCCGCCGCGCATTGATGTCCTCACTGAATCAAGTTTTTCCAGTGGGCTTCTGGTCTAATTTTTGGGGTTTTGGAATATTAATTTTGGGCCCAGGTTTTCTATGAGTGCTACAGTTTTGATAGGGGGCCTACTTGTTAATTTTTGGTCAATCGGAAAATTTTAAACACATTTTTCACAGTATTTACATTATATCTGCGACCGTGAATGTCACTTGATCGGTAAATCCGGTCTAACTGCTATAGCCCGGTTAGACGGATTTGCGAACGTGACTTTCACGTTGATGTTCTATGTTTATGCTGTGATGTTGCGGATCGGTCGGTGGGGATAGCCTGGATGCAATGCTAGTACAGTTGTGGTTGTATTATGTACATTTGATATTGCGGGGCGAGCGTCCGACATGTGGACTGCCGTCACTGCCTGATTGTATTATTCTTTTGGGGCACGACCTGGTTGCGGTCGATGTACCCGCTGTATGTATATTTTACTTTCTGTACTAGGATTACCCCGCGGAGGGGTGCACGGATAGCCGGGTTCTGGAGGGCAACAAGCCCTCATCTCATGGCATTGAGACGGAGGGGGCTTCACTCTAGGATTGGCGGGCTATTCGCCGCACTCGTAGGGGGTACAGGTTGACCCAGGAGGGGTGCCCAAGTTACCGGATTCCGTGAAGTGCTGGGTGGTCCATTCACGGTGCTGAAGGGGGCTGCCTCGCTTCAGGTTTTGGCGGGTGACTTGCCGTGCCCGTAGGGGTCTAGGATTTCATTGCACAGGCTATCCACACGACCAGGGGAACGTCGGGTTTCAGCGGCTCTGTGAAACCCGGGGATCCCAGATATCTGTATTGTTTCTATGATGCTGTACATTTCTGTGATGTTGCATTTCTTTTCACGCCTTGAGCGAAATATAATATATTGGTATATATATTAGTAGATGTTGTATATGTTTTGCATCCGCGCTAGTCCAGTCCCCGCCCTGTCGTTAGTTAGCTAACCTAACGGGTAATGACGGGACCCAGTGGCGAATGCGGATGGCATATACGTACATCAGTATATTTTCGTTCTTTTTGGTGTGATCAATTGATGGGACTGCATTGATTCGGATCAATGCAAGTTAAAAACAAACCTAATCTGATGTTGTTGGAACACTTTTCAAAAAGCTGTTATTGCAAGGACGTTCACTTTTGTTTTGCATCGTGATATTCAGTTGGAATATCCTGCTCCTCAGTCGACGAGGCAAGGGCCGAGATCCCTTCACCGGGAATGACCCCTTGGACAAAAGTTTGCGTCGGGGCATTAACTTCACTATAGCCGATTACTTTTGCTTTGCATCGCGGTATTCATTTGGAATATCCTGCACCCCATTCTACGGGGAAAGTGCCGAGATCCCTTCACCGGGAGTGACCTCTTTAGCAACGGTTTTCGTCACTATATTTTTAAAAAAAAGCTATCCGTTCCATCGACGATATCAAGTTCTTTACGTTAAAGGTTTTCGCCAGAAACCATTCGTAGCCCTCCGTCGTTTCATATGGGAGGTCAATAGTATTCAAGCTGTGTATGTTGGCCAAAGTCAAAGCACGGTGATTGGTAGCTATTGGGGTATTCATATGCAGCATAGATAGATGCGTTGGTTTGGGACAGTCGTACTGCCATTTTGGCCAAAGTCAAGGGTATGTACGGGTGGATTCAAATTAACCTGGAGAATGACGGGTAGAACTTGACATGTGACTTATGATATGTTGGCCAAAGTCAAGGTCATAAGAGCATGGGGCAGAAATCACATCGGGAGTTTTAAAAGAACTGAAACTTGCCAGATATGCGCATACCTTCTGGAGTGTGATACCGTGAGCGGATTCCGTCACGTTATCATGCGATGATAGTTGGATCCCGATTCCCACTGATGAGTTAGTTTACTCCTCGGGTAACCCCGACTAATTCTTCTTTCAGGTTTGGAGGAGAATTTGAGGTACAGTGGGAGGATTCCAGATTAGATAAATTGGTAACCATTCTGATCTAGGTTAGAGTGCACGCTGAGTGTTTCTTTTCTCTCTCTCTTTGGCAGCGAACATTGACCCGACCCTAAGACTATGACTCAGTGACCAAATTAACCGAACCTTCTTAAACACCGGCTTTTGGATTGTCAGAGTTGCTAACCTCATTGCCACTCCTACTTTTACCCTTTTCTCCAGGACACCCCGTATTACTACGAACGTCCACTTCCATTGGACAAAACCATCGTATGGTTAAATACGAACTCGAAGGGATTTATTCGAGGATGGTTTCCGGTTCTGGAGAAAATGGATAGGATTATTCAGTTGTCTTTTCCTTTTACCCTCTCTCAGGTTACGAGTACTCCTTGGTTAAGGGGTAGTACACCTATTACGCAAATTTGATTGTCTTCTTCCAAACCTTAGGCTGGTGCCGACCTGTAGGGAATGAAGAAAACCAATTAGCATAACGATGGTGTGCAGAAGGTATTAAGTTAAGACAAAGCAAGGGATTAGTAAGAGGGCAAAGTAAATTGCAACAGATATTCACGACCAAACCAAGTATTCCTTCGCCAATCCTAAAATCACCTTTGCATTTCTCCAGGACACTCCGTATCACTACGAAGATCCACAGTTTATTGGATACTCCATCGTATGGCTATATACAAACTCGAAAGGAACTTGTTCCAGTTCGGGGATGGATTCTGGTTCAGGAGAAATAGGAATAAGATTTATTCAGGTGTCTTTTATCTTCACCTTCTCTCGCTTTGCGAGTGTTCCTAAGATTGGGACAGTACACTCATTATGCTTATCGGATAGTCTTCTTCCAAACCATAGGCTGGTGCCGAACGGTAGGGAAGGAAGAAAACCATTTGGCCTAAAGGGGTGTGCAGAAGGTAATGACTAAAGACATATGAAGGGATTTGGAGAGGTGGCAAGGAATTACATGGTTACAGTTGTGAATCTGGATAATGGAAGAGGCATTACTAGGAATACCAGGATACCCCTACGAAACATTTCAATGTTTCAGTCTCACTGTGTACTGTTAAAGGAAAGCTGATTTCCCGACTAGATACTTACTCCAGGGTATGTATTTACCAGGTATGATTCTCACATCTGTATGGTTTTACAGATGATTAGTGGGAGTAAGTTGTTGGGAATTGGGTGACTATCCTCATTATATCGGGATTCGTTGCAATCGGTGATATTTGAGGAAATCACCTGGGTTGTTTGCCGGTCGGCAAATATTTGGTTTTGAATATCCGCTATTATGCACCAATTTCAAATCGATATATCTGTACGTCTATTTTCATAGAGTGAGATATACTTTTTGAAATTATGTCGATGACATTTACCTATACCAGTGGATGGTTAGGTAAGGAGCATTAAACAGCGGTGTAATTCTTCTTAACCATAAGTACAGTTTTCAACCTACGACACACAGTGAATGAGTTATCAAACTCAAGGGACTTATACAGAGTATTGTATGTTGTCCAGGGTCCATCAGGACAGAGGGGTTGGTTCTCGTACTATATTCGGTTTACTTATGACTTCTCTAGTTTTTAGACAGGTGTTTCGTGGAAACACATGGTCCGAATTTTGAGAAGTTATAGGTATTTGAATAGAGTAGAGAACCAGGTGTAGCAAGTATCGGGATTCTTCAAAGAGATCGAAGATGTAGATACTTGTGTATGGTATTCAGTTGATAGTAATGATAAAGAGAACTTGCTTCTCTTTCAGGTTACTCATAATTGGAAGCATTCCTAAGTTGAGTAACGCTGATCGGCCTCCTTCCATTTAGTTGACATGCACTGGAGACAGTTGCATGATTTGGATCTGGTTCAGTTAAATCAGTGCCTCTGGTCCTATATGGGATATAGAACAGTTCGTATCTTGACGTTGTTAAGGTACGGGGAGTTGTCCAGCTTATGATTAAAACCAGACTCTGGATAACTCAAGGCACGTTTCTGTAATGGCTGTTTGTGGGTTGACCCAGGCTATGACGAGGGTTGATTTTCTACCATCTGGATGAACAATAGCGATATTGTTCTAGACTCGCCACAGTTTTATTAAAAATGATTTTTTTTCAGAAAATAGTGGTGGGAGTATGGTAGAACTGGAAGTGATTCCAGAACCATAAACGATTACAAAAGATTTGATAAGGAACCTAAAGATTCAATCTGGATTGACTTTCCATTGACCACTCCACAGATGAGGTGGGTAACTTCAGGCACCCGAGAGGTACTACGGTAGCCTCAAGGACGGTGACAGGGAAGTTCTTGTATACCCACAATTACCATTGCTGTTGTTCCAGGCTGCGAGACCCGGCGGGAGGATGAGTATAGCGTCGTTCTGAACTCGCTTCAAAAGTGTACGTGTATATGACTCTTCCAGAGGGTTGTCGTAGACAGTGGGAGCAGCGGAAGCATTGGTGGACAGGTAGCTTATGTCTATTTATAGACTGAAGCACCAGTAGCGGAGATAGATCATCTATTTCTGACGTGACAGTCATAGTTTTGACTTCATCAGAATAGGGGATGGATCTGTTGAGAAGGTAGTAGGGTGTGATATCCTGGTATTTGGATGACATACACAAAATAGGAAAAGAAACTCCTATACTACGATCGGTTATACTTTGGTCGTCACACAGTGTTTTCTCCACATAGGACTTGGATATTATATCAGACATACTGGTCACTAGATCTATGGTTTTAGATCTAGATTTGGGTGGTTTCCCAATCAGGGTACTTAGACAGCATTCTAAAGTATTTAGAATGGACGACTCCTGGCACGGTAGTGTACCTGCAGGTAATGGAGTCACCCTCTCCAAAGGTGTCTTACAGACTGAAGGGGAGAGGGATGTGCATGATTGGCAGATCACTTGCTCAGGCAATTGAGTCAATCATGAGATGTCAAGTACCACACCAGATGTTGTTTTTGCACTAGATGCAATAAGTTGACATTAATCCAATCCTGGAAAAACAGTCGGAAGCAGTTTTAGAACATAAGTGAATGTTCTAGGGATATGATAACGACAGCCTCATTCGTGAGACAGTTATCATTCCAGGCTTCCAAGGTGACATGGAAGACAAGGAGGTTGTCAGAGTTATAGTTTTCCCTCTGACGAGGGGCAGTATTTTGGACAGGTGGTCCAAGGCAATACTGAGGGAGGCATGGCGCAGGATACTGATTAAGTTCAGTTGACGATACAGTCTAAGAAGTTTGGATTTGGAGTTCATTTATGAGCTATGTCCCATCAGACATCCAGACACATTCTAAGACAAGTATTGCTCATTTCGGGAGATGGGTTTCTCCGCGAACTTGAGATATAGAGAGACATAGAAAGAGACATCAAGGCGGATGCACTCACAGAGGCTATTCCTCGTACGCAATAGTTTCGCAAACGAGCTTTGTGAGACTGACTAGTAGAGGAGTTGGATGTTCGGTATCACACGGGCTGTGAGTATGCGATATCGCAATAATTAGCCTTGAGTGCAAGTGGGAGATTGTTGGAGATAATGCCCTCAGAGTCAATTATTGGATCACAGGTACGTGATTGCAATGATTGATGGAGGACCTATCCCGGTAGGACAGTCTTACTCGAGATGATAGTATGCTATCTGGTTTACCTTTATCATCGTGTACTGTTTTAGGTGACCTGACACGTCACTATTACACGTTGGTAGAGCCCCTAGGATTCTTGCTTGACCACCAGCAGTATGAGGGCGATCATATAAGTGGGAGCTGGGGTCTATAAGCATATCCTAAAATGGTCCCTAGTCGTGTGAGTTTCGAGACAGGGCATCGATACTCCATAGTAGACTAGTGTATACAGTCGAGACCCCGACGAGGGGCGGTGGCCGGTCTCACAAGCCACTGGTGTCAGTTGGATCACCTAAGATGTATATAGGTGCTCATTGGGTTATGAGTACACCGGACAGGACTCGCCGGGAACATGCTAGTTGGTCATATACCAGACGTCAGATGGCAGTTCTCTGGTGACATGTGTGCAGGTTAGTTCATCGACCTGGGGATCGTCATTTGTCTTGTGTGAGTTCCCACTGTACTTTGATTATTACCCTACCACGGCTCAAAGGAGTCGTGCAAACAGGTTTTAGTTGGGTACAGTCCCGAGCCACATGTAGGCAGTGAGCGTATCTTCAGGGGTTCGTCTCTCCCGGTATTGGGGGTGAGGTCGTGCTGTGTCTAGGAGAGCCATTACACGAAGCCCTCGGCCGAGGCAAGGAGATTTACTGGTAGGTATTCCAGTAGTATCTCAGGGTGTTCTGGACTACACTCCGACACGACTTGTACCGCTTTTGGGGGTCTGACTTTTACCAACCCCCTAGGCCCGCCATGCGATGCTCATAGACGAACGGACCGGACTGTACGGATATTGTCACTGACAGGCTCAGTAGGGTTGTCAGGCTGAGTTCACTCACAGACATCCCTTTTAGTCAATATATGGTAGCCCGTTACGTATTGGCCTATACCTCTGACGTGCTAGTGGTTAAATCCACAACCAAGGTGTTGACGAGTCTTTAGAGTCCCCCACATTCAGTTACTCAGCTTTCGGGCGAAAGGTTGTAGAGGCCGTATGGAGATATGGCAAGGTCCGATCAGATACGTGCGGTATTGCACGGATCAGGATCGGACGGATTGTACTATTGGCCGTATTGGTATATGGCAGGGCTCGATCAGATACGTGCGGTATTGCACGGATCATGATCGAACAGATATTACTAGCCGGTTTTGGTATAAGCCGGATTCTAGTATAGTACAGTGGAGATTTTGTCTCATTGCATTTGTATTTCGGTCGAAATACAGATGCGGGTGTGTATGCACAGTATCGGGGTTTTTCCTGTAATTTATTACGGGACCAGTTTTCTGGAGTTGCCAGTTTGCTTTCCGTTTCGGCCGATTTCTATTGTTCCGTTCATTGGCCGAAGTTTGGTGGAGGAGGGTTTATTTGCATTGTTTCAAATAAGTGGTTGTGGAGGGGGTCTTTGCATATTTCTTTGTATCATGATGGTTTCATGATGGAGCCCATCCCTTGACCTTTCTTGCTTGACTTTGTGAGGTGATGATGGTGGTGTTGGAGTGTTGTTTTATTTGCTATCATGGTTGTTGGTTGAGTATGGGAATTATTGGAATGATGATTCTTTGCATGATAGCCTTCTTTTTCTCTCCCTTGAATAATTGGATATCTTTCTCATGCTTGGCAATTCCCTCCTCTCTCTCACTCACTCACCCTCTTGCCATGGAGATGGCCGGCCATGTATAGGAGGGGGCTGCCCATATTGTTGGAGTGGGATTTGTTGTTCATTTCATGCACCAAAATTCTCCAAGTTCCACCATATACTTCTTGTTTTCATCCCTCCACCAAAAGGCAATTCCACAACCCCAAATGAGACTTGCTCACTACATTCTACAGCAAATCTTGGGCACGTCGAGTAGCCGGCTTCGTGCCCGAGTTGCCTCGGCATTGAGGTGGGAGCCCGTAAAAGAAGTAGGCGATGTGGTGCACTTCCGGCGACGAGGAGGAGACGGGACATTCCGCAGGAGATCGGGACGACGATGAGAAGACCGGAGGACTCGGATCTGTCGGTATACTTCTCTTCCCTTTCTTGTTAGTAGCTTAGACTTGTTAATGGTTACGATCCGGATGTTTAGTGCGCGGTGGTGCCGGTTTGCTAAGTCCGCAAAATTAAAGTTTTTCACCGCTTCCGCATTCCGGCGTCGGATTGACGGCCGGGGCGCCGCCGTGCACTTATAATTGCCATGTCACGTACACCTTAGAAAATATTATTGCTTAATTTAGCTTGATAGCCAGTAGTTTGACAAAATATTAGTGTACTTACCTTATATGCCAGCTTAGATATTGTAGTTATTACTTGTCACTTCACGCATACTGTTATTCATTGTTCTGCCGTATTCATGGATTCTTATGCCTATATTCATGGGTTTATATGCTATTGATGATTTGGATTCGGATTTCTATGAGATTTTCTGGATTTGGGGGAAAACCGCAAAACTTGTATAAGCTTCTTCCCTCTCCTTTAAATTAAAAGTGCAGTTTTCCCATGATGTATAAGTCGTCCACTATGAGTTTGCTGATGGATTTCGAGATCCGATTCGAGGAGTGGAGGAATCGTTTCGGGTACATGTTGGGCCCGGTGCGGTACCCCGGGGCAAGAGGATCGTGTTGTTGACGTTGAGCCTGGCAGGGGAGCACAACCGACCGGTGATATTACCCGACGCGTCGGATATCCGGAGGATACCGTCGTGGTCTTGAGATGGATGGTAGGGGCTGGTCTGGACTGACGGCGCCCTAGATATTGAGATTTCGAGATATTGAGGTACTGAGATTTGATGATACAGGCCAGTCCGGATAGCCGGAGCCAGAGGTTTTGAGACATTGAGATTTATGTTTTGTGTCGATGCTAGACACTGTTGATGCTGATTTCATTTATGATACCTCATTTTAAAAATACAAAAGAAATCTCACTAATTTATGAAAACAGTTTCTTCATTTACATGTATTCTGTTTTCATGCATTCATACCTCATTCATATGATATATTGCTACCTGAGGCACTGACACGGGCACATGAGATTACACTCGGGTTAAATATTACCCTAGCCATTGTTATAGGCTGCATGTTATACATATATTTGAGGATATATTATGATCATTGACCTAGGTAGCGTTATTTATGCGATTTCTGTGCGTAGATGTTTTTCTATTCACGAGTTGGCAACTCACCCCCGTTGTGCCCCAGTTTCTTGCAGGTTTGCCGTACAGGTTTCATTACGGCTTTGCGGGCATAGTTTCGTTCGGGTGATTTGCTAGTAGGTGGGTTTACTTGTATCGTACGCCCATTATATATCTTGTATATCATATTCTGTTGTATCTAGAAGTTCCATCAACCAAACATGTATTTATTTTTGATATAGAGACCAGTGATGTTATCCTTTCGCCCTTAGAGTCGCGCGTTTTATTTCTGTGGTTTTCTTGTGGTTTTGAGTTTTTGATCCTCGCCGTTGGCGTTGTATATTATATTGCTTGTGTGGTTGTGACCGTCAATTGACGAAGAGCTAGCTCCCGCTTGGGGATGCCTTTTATTGATTTCATATACTATTCATGTTGTATCCCGTTTTGGGGCCAGTATTTACAAAGGAGACTCTTCCGAAATTTTCAGTAAATTTTTTGATGTTCTTAAAAACCGCATAATTCGGCTTATCCTATTAAAACTACTTGTTTTAAATTGGTTTTTCCTTCACTCTACTACTTTTCTTGGTTTGGATTTCTAGGTTTTCGGCTTACTTAGATTACGTACGCCTCGAGACGTTCGTAGTTTAAGTGTCGGTCATGTTCCGTACATTCGGGACGTGACAAAGTTGGTATCAGAGCGTTAGGTTTTACCTTCGGAGCGTAGGATGACCCTTGGTTGATGGAATAGGTGACTAAAGTAGAGTGACGTACCGTGGGTATGTTCCGCGGCATACTTACGATACGCTACTCCACTTAAGGAGCCTTAGGATATACATTTCTTTGCTCAGTATCATATTCATTCCTGATCTAGCCTCATCGGTACCAGTTGCGGTTTGCTGCCACGATTACGGGTAGGGAGAGCTACAGCTAGAGTTGCGGTCAGCACGAGCTCGTCACGAACGAGGACTGACCAGGGCGAAATTTTGGCGACACACGATTGCGAATATGTGTCTTTTTACTGTGTTTCTGCGCCACGAGCGTTTGGCGGATCGCCTTTATGAGGTTACTCGGATGTGCTGATCGACACCAGAGGATTGGGCCACCGACAGAGGCCAGCCAGATTTTGATGACCGTTGGTGTATTGCTTATTCATGATGGTCGAGACACTGTTCAGCGTGCAGACGAGCGAGCCAGTTATTGCTGCGAACGACGAGATATTGCCCCAGATGCTAGAGCTATTGCAGTACGAGTTGTACTAAGAGATGATAGAAGGTCGCTAGTCATCGAGGATGAATGACTAGGACATGTGGATCGTTCACCTACCCCGATACGAGGTCATCAGATAGATTGATTCCAGCTAGAGACGACTTCACGCGGAGACGTTGAGAGTCGACAGAGACGATCGAATGTCAGAAACCTATTTTTCCAAGTTTAAGTAGTCGGAAAGACATGCATGAAATTCTATGGTCCCTCTAGAAGAATGAAACCCTAACTCGACATAATGACCGTGTGAAAGCCTTTGAACCTTAGGGTTTGCGGCAGTTCCGCGGCGCCATTAGTGAGGCTTGGGTTTGCCCTTCTACGGCTGGACCACCGATGCTGTGGTATGTATTCGATACTATTAAACTGTGCCTAAGATGTTGAGCTCTTGGGGGATTATGAGGTTTTGACGAATCGATCGAATGGTTCGACTTCATTCGGATGCTAGGTGGCGAGATACATTCTTGGGAGACTCCAGATACGAGGACAGTCGTTGGAGCTCAGTCCATGCAGCCATGATGAGACGAGTCCGAAGCAGTCGACATTAGAGAAAGTGGAGTAAGGGGTTCGTACGAGATCTTGATGAGACGACGTTCCACTCCGCCGACATCAGAGATGCGATACGCATGACGAGGCATTGTGCATAGATATACCTTCCAGAAGGAGTCGCATTGAGTATGCAGCCGTTCCAGAAAGAGAACAGATCTAGTAAGGGACGATGACTTCCGGACAGTTCGGCAGAGACGAGATTTGAGAGAGATCTCGATAGGACCTTTCTGGAATAAATTACGAGAAGACTTGGACCCAGTAGTGGTCATGTTATGCACACCGGCAGGCCAGAGTTCAGGATCGTCGACGAGACATGCAATGAGTGACCACGGCAGTTGGCCAGAGATTCTTGGAGGATGTGCTTGAGCGGGACTATTCCTCCATACTTGATTTGCGTATTTTGGGAGATTTATTCGCATGATTGATTTTGATGATTGAGTTTCATGATATTTGTTTCCATGGACCATGGTTGCACCTACGGAGTATTCACGATTTTTGCACAGTTGTTGCACTTGAGATAGTTTTCGTGCCTTGATTTCTCATGTTGGTGATTATATGGATTTCATACAATTGAGTTGATTTGTGCGTATATACGCATACGATTTGGTTTTTGCACTCGGTATGATTCACATATGCTTTCAGTGCAGTGATACGCATTTTGTGCACTTAGATGCACTGGACTTTGATTTCGATTGTGACACTCGATATTTGTTTTGTGCACCTTGTGCACTGGATTTGATTTTGCGCATGTTCGGTGCTTGATATTGGATTTCATGATTTCATGCATGATAGATGCACCTGCCTTGGATTTTCGCGCATGTTGAGCGCATATTTTGAGATGTGATTTTGGTGCACACCAGATGCACTAAATCGAGATTTTTCGTGCATGTCAGATGCACCTGACTTTGCTGTCAGGCACATACGTTGCCCGCGACAGATGCTTTTTGCACACCCGATGCACTTAGATCTTGTTTCTGTGCACTTGTATGGCACATATATGGATTTTGATTTCCGTGCACACCAGATGCACGTAGTATTCATACGCGTATTTTGGGATTGATTTTTCCTATAGAGCAGTACATTTTTATGATATTTGCTATGTGTTTTCGTACTGGGCAGGACTAGTCAGAGGACAGAACCTGAATATATTTGGCATTCATTTCCTTCAGATATTTACATATATAGATTTGATATTTACGTGTATAGTTTCGATTTATATCATATTGGTTTTGTATTGGATTTGACATTTGTGTCTTTACCATGACTCCGATGATTGCGGGATCCTTGACGGAGTTTTGATTTTGAGTTATCTGCTCATTACTCATGCGCATGCATTACGCTATGATGCGTTTTATGTACTTATGATTTCGGAGCCCCGGCGATTTGAAGGTTTTGGCTGAAATATTTTAGTATTTGGGGGGAGTTTTAATTTAAATTAGGGGACCGAATTTCTTTAAGGGGGGAAGATTGTAACGTTTTGAAAATCGTTTCGGTGAAATTTCGAAAAAATCGGAAAAATAAGGGGGTTTTCGGTAAAAAGTCAAAATACAAATATCTTTATTATAAAATTGAATATACATATTCTAGCTATGTAATTGCTAGTATTTGGTGTTTATTGACCCACTGGTGAAATTTCAAATTTTCTGAAAAATTTTCCGAAATTAATTATTTTAATATTATTTTAAGCCGTCACTAATACATTTAATTAGGGAAAATTACAAATTGGATTTAGTTGAAACAAATTTTGTGCATCATAACACATTAAATAAACTTTTATCATGTGGTTTTTGAAATGAAATGGTTTGCCAAAACGGTTTAGAAAATATCGAAGAAAAAGGCTTTTTTCGGTGAAATTAGTGTTAACGGAAGTGGGTATAACATTTATCTTTTTTTTCTTACCCAAACAAAACCCACACCCACTCCCCCATAGCTCTGGACAGCCCCTTGACAGCCCACCATTCTTGGGCCACTCATCTCACAAGAGAAAAAAATAAAACAAAGAAAACAAAAGAAAAAGAAGTGTAAAAGTAAGGTAGACTTTGACTTTTCAACACTTTCTCCACCCCACTCTCTCTCCTCCCTCACCCCCCTCCAATTTCTGGCCGAGCCTCCCATTTCCTGCACCAACAACATCCCCTCTTTATCCCTCTCTCATTTTGCATCAAAAATTCATCAAAATACCTCAAAAATCAAGCTAAAATCCAAATCCGACTCCTACCCATTTTCTCTCATCTCCTTTAGCATGGATCTTGGTGCAAGGATTTCAAATTGGAGGTCTAGATCTCAAGTTTCATCCATGGTTCATGAGGTATAAATCTTGGCCTTTTGTTTAAATTGTTGCTAAATACTTTAGTCTAGCCTAATTATAGGTTTAATTATGGTTTAATTTAAAGATGTGGGTTTTCAAGAGAAGGTTTAGATTAGGGTTTTGTTGTGAATTTGTGTTGTGATATATTGTGCATGGTTTAGTGATGTGGATTAACATCTTATGTTTTGTAGAAAGCTAATCTAGTTGTTAATTACAAACCATTACTTATAAAATGTCCTAATTAAGTTATTTTGCTAACTAGGGTTTTTGGAAAATTGTTAAATGCTTTAGATTAAAATATAATTATGGTTTCATGTCATTATTAATATTATAATGAGTGGTTTAATGACTTTGGATCATGCAAAACCAAGCTTAATTGATGAATTGTGAATTTTGCTTTAAAAGGTGTTAAAAATTGATATTTTTGCAAACTAGGATTTTGGAAATTATGCAAATTTATAAGATTAAATTATGGAAATGGTTTTTATGACTTATTTAAGATATTTAGTGAATACTGTGGCCGCTAGATTCGTTTATACATCGAGTTTTGTACTAAAACGGTGATTTGTGCTTGCTAGATTTTCGGAAAAATGACTTTTTAAGTGAAATTGGGGTTTTTTGTGAATTTTAAGCTATTTTATATTATAATTAGTGCTTTTAATTGTACAAATGAGTGTGTTGGGAGCTTTCTCGATGGTTTAGTGTTTGTACGCCTACGTCGAGGGTTTTTGGGTCGATTTGTGAGAACAACCATAGGTTTTGACCTATGTGGGATTCGTGCGTCGTTTTGGTCATAAGTCGGATTTTAATGCGATACGGTGCGTTATGATATGTAGGTACCCCATGTAGACTTCGAGACGACAAGCAAGCGCATGGCGACGTCGGCACCGGCGAGCGATGACCAGGTGAGTAGATTTATATCTACGGGGAGGAGTCGGGTGGATGGCGTATAGCACCCCCGCAGTCCGTGGTGGTGTATACGGATGCGTATACACACCAACAATTATTATATGTTATTTGGGATTAATAACGATGTTTAGGATGGATATTGGGGTGTTGGATTATTTTAGTGTTGCGAACCCTAGGGTAGTGTTGCACTACACATACACACATACATACTTTCCTACATTCCTATTTATATGTGCTCATGGGATTCTTTATAGTTATGTGTTCACATGGGTATGGGACTATGTGTTCACATACGGATTTGAGGATGATACTTGGGATTGAGCTGAGTCGATGAGATTTGTGTTGAGGTTGTGATATCGGTGATATGGCAGGATTCATACTTGAGGTACGTCCCGGTGTTATAGCGGATCTTGGGGCGACGATACGGGTGAATAGTGCTATAAATAAAATGGTCGACATGTGATCATGATATGAGATATGATATGCTAGGATATTGATATTAGGCCGTATTAGGCGATGTATACCCCTTGATGATGATATGTACTGATGATATCGGTTTGTACGAGACTGTCGATCAGTAGTTAGATCATGACTATATTGATGATATTAGTATTGTACTAGACATAGGTCAGTACCCTGGACTATGATCATGGATAAAGAGGACACCAGATGAATCGTGTGATGAATATGATATTAACCCGTACCCATATTTGGGGATGCCGTACGACGGATTTACGTACGAGCTATATTTTGATGATTGATCCGCACTCTTGACTTGGGATGTCTAATTATAGATATGGTATCGGATATGATATTATTGAGGCGGGATCACCGACTAATATATATACAGGTATGTATATGTATCGACTCAGATGTTAGGCGGTTTCCTTACATGTAGTCCAGCTTATTAGCTTAGCCCTTTAGTTTAGTTTAGTTGTTAGATTAGATTCGATTCTTACCTATTTCAAAAACTAACGAATCGTGGGTATTTTAAAAGACAGCCCAAGGGATCCTACGGATATTTTAAAAGACGTATCTTTTCATAAAAACACCGTAGCCCCTATTTTCAAAACCCCACGATTCGTGTTATTTCAAATGGCACCATTGTTTAATATTTAGCTCCCGCTCATTTTGGTTGCTCGCTCCGCATCGCATACTTACATTGTTATTTCATATTGTATAGTTGTCATTATGCTGTTAGGACACCAGCACCATTACCGATGATGCGTATATACCACGTACACTTACTTGCCGGCTCACACACATCTTCATCGGTAATTGCCATGTCACGTACACCTTTGAAAATATTATTGCTTAACTTAGCTTGATAGCCAGTAGTTTGACAAAATATTAGTGTACTTACCTTATATGCCAGCTTAGATATTGTAGTTATTACTTGTCACTTCATGCATACTGTTATTCATTGTTATGCCGTATTCATGGATTCTTATGCCTATATTCATGGGTTTATAAGCTATTGATGATTTGGATTCGGATTTCTATGAGATTTTCTGGATTTGGGGGAAAACCGCAAAACTTGTATAAGCTTCTTGCCTGTAACGTTTTAAAAATAATAAAATAAATAATTAAATGAATAAAAGTTTTTAAGTGAATTTTAGGATTTTCGGTAAAGTAAAATGTATTTTTCGTAAAACCAAACCGTGATTGTTTTTCATTATAATTTTAAAAAATATCCATTTTAATTATGAAATCACTAGTAAATGGTGTTTATTTAGCCACTTATAAATTTTTAGTTCAATAAAATATTTTTCCTAAATTAATTATTTTTAATATTAACATAAGCTTTATTTTTACACTAAATTAGTGTAAATTACAAATTTAAATGGTTTTAATTTGTAAAAATGAACCATGGCAAGTTAGAATTTAGTATGTATCATACATAAATTATTTGCAAATTTTTCCTATTTTCTAGTGCTTTCTTGAGTTGCTATAGTAAACAAATAAATAATTAATTAAATAAACCATGAAAAGACCTTTAAGTGATCTTTCTCCTCTTGAAACTTCTACACTTTTCCTTAATCATTTCTTTCTCTCCCTCACTCCCTCAAGGCCGGCCACAACCCCCCATGGCTGCCCCTCCCCATTTCCAACTCTTTTTTTGTTCAAAATTCATCAAAATACTTCAAAAATTCAATTAAAATTCCACAAAATCCTAATTTCTTCATACCCTTTATTCTCTACCCTTCTTTATATGGATTTTGGAGTGGGAAAGCATGTATTTTGGAGGCTCATTTCTTGTTTGGATTTCATATTTTGGGAGGTATAATTTCTTTCTTTTGATTTATTGTTTTAGATGTTCATTTAAGCTTAATTAGATTTAATGAATTAATTCTATGTTTTTTTTTAAAAATGCAAGTTAGGGTTGTAAATTCAAGTTAGGGTTTTTATTAATTAATTAGGGTTATAATATCTAATTTAACATCTTTTAGAGTGGAAAATTCTTGTATGGTGGTGGTATAATAAATTGTTTATCGAAATTGTTTTAATTAAACTATTTAGCTAACTAGATTTTTCTAAAATGTGTTTGTGGGTAAAATAAAATTCTTATTAAGGTTGTTATCATTAGATGGTAGTTTTAATGAGAATATTAGCATATTAATTGAATGAAAATCTTAGTTTGATCACTAGATTACTTTGATAATTGGAAAAATAGTAATAAAATGCTATTATTTGTAAACTAGATTTTAGGAATTTCTAAATAAATGTGATTAAAAATATAGTTTATGGATCATTGAATCATTATCATTATGAATTGTGGTTTAATACATTAATTCATGCAAATCATGTTTTGTGGTGGAATTGTGGTGTTTTGCTTGAAAAATGTTGAAAATTGTTAAATGTTGCAAACTAGAAATTTCAAATCAATATAAATTTGTGTAATAAAAATATAGTAACGGTTTGTATAGTCTAGTTATGCTATATAATGAGTTTTATAACTATTGGTTTCATTTAAATGTCGATATTTGATGAAAAACGGTAAATTGGCATTTTCGGGTTTTTCGAAAACGGACGATTTGATTGATTTTAGGGTTTTGATGGATTAAATCATGTTTTATATTATAAGTAACGAGTTTTCTAAACTACAAGCTGCTTGTTGATGTTTATCTCGATCCATCGGAGTTTGTACGCCGATATCGAGCGGTATTTGGTTCTTTTGAATGGACGGGACATAGGTTTTAACCTATGCTTGTTCCTTGTATCGTTTGACTTTTGTATGTAATTCAGTTTACGATGCTATTTATATGTTTGCGTCTAGGTACCCCCCACGTGGACTGCGGGCGATGAAGAGGAGGATGGCGACACTGTCTTCGGCAGACATGGACCAGGTGAGTAGATGTATATCTACGGGGGGAAGTCGGGTGGATAGCGTTTAGCACCCCCGCAACGTAGAATAGGAATAGTACTTATTGACACTAGGAAACCCGATGTGACCCTAGATTCTTACTGAGCAGGACCCTAGTAATGACCCTAGGCGGGACTAGACTGATTTAGGAAAACCACACCTGAGGATGAATACTTTGGGAGAGGTTCGTAGGTTTCTGATAGAAACACACACGCACACACCAAAAACTTGACATGGAGTATACGTATATGTGTATATATATATAAAAACTAGGTATAGGTATATATATATACAACACGTATATGGGCTTCATTGATGTGATATGATATTTGAGGCATGATGAAACAGTATAACTGGGCTTGATGCCGTGATTCTTGACTATACAGTCGTATTAAAGTGTTAGCGGATCATTAGAGAATGAGATAATGAACATGAACATATAATTATAAAGAGTGGTGGTGATATTGAGGTACATGGGACGCTAAAATAGTACCTGGGCTGTAGCTTGTAACTTGATGACGATAAGATATCGGTATGATTTAATCACAATATTACACATATGACATGATATTTCTGAAGATAAACTAATGATGCTTATCATGATGGCAATGATATATGATTTATGTATGCGATCACAGTTTAGCACCTTAATCATGAGATGTGTTGATGATGACATTATACGAATGAGGAGACACCTAGGAGATACTTGACCGTACCCCGATATTGGGATGCCGTACGATGGATTTTACCGTACGAGGCTTAGATTTGATGATTGATCCGCACTCTTGATTCGAGAAAGCCGTACTACGTACGTGACGCTATTGAGGCGGGATCGCCGACTATTAGAGATATTGATTCAGACCTTAGGTAGACTCTAGTTTCTTACTGACTAGTCTATTAGGTTTAGTTCCTTAGGATGTTCGATGGACACTAGTTTAGGTTCGACTCACATAGTGGTAGTTGTACTCGTATTTCGTAGAGGAATGGATAATGCACATCTGTATTTACATTCATACTGTAATCATCATGGTGCATGTTCTTACATATGTTGCTATAATCAGTATAAACCTTACCTGTTAGGACACCAGCACCATTACCGATGATGCGCATATTCCACGCACACTTATTTGCCGGCTCACACACATCGTCATCGGTAATTGCTATGTCACGTACACTTTAGATCATATTATCTTTTATTGATAGAATCAGTTAACCACTAAACCGATATAATATTGTGATTACTCTCTGATGTTAGTATAAGACATGATATTTATTACTTAGACATTCATGTATTCATATTTTCATGTTATCGCACAGTAGTATGGGCATATGCCGACACTTATCATATACTTACTCATGATTTTGAGATTTGGATTTCTATGAGATTTCTGGATTTTTGAGGAAAACCGCAAAAATATATAAAAACTTCTCTCTCTCTCCTCTTCTCTTTTTAAAATAAGATGCGGTTTTCTCGTGATGTATGTGTCGTCCACCATGAGTATTTCATGTTTTTTGTTGGATTTCGAGACCCGATTCGAGGAGTGGATGAACCGTCTCGGGTACATGGTGGGCCCGGTATGGTATCCCGGGGCAAGAAGATCGAGTTGTAGACGATGAGCCTGGCAGGGGAAGACTACCTACCGGTGATGTCTGGCACGGCGGATATCCGGAGGATACCGACCGTTGTCATGGGATTTGATGATATGGGCCGATCCGGACTGACGGAGCCCGACATATTGAGACTTGAGGTTACATGTATTGTGTCGATGCTTGACACGGATTTCCATGGATTTCATTGTTGAGATTTCAGATGCTCATACACACTTTACTATGATAACAGCTAAAGAGTTCTTATACATATATATCTGGATTTCAGGATTTGTTACTTTACATTCATGGTGCATGCATTACATTTCATATGACATAGTACCATATGAGGCACTGACACGACACGGAGTATTTGCACTTACACGTAGTATTACCCTGCTATTCTAGATGATTGAGATATAGTGGTGTTTTATTATGACCTAGGATAGCGTCGTGCATTCGATTTCTTTTCATAGATGTCTTATACTCACGAGTTGGCAACTCACCCCCGTTGTGCCAAATTCATTACAGGTTCGATGTACAGGTTTTCGTGGCAGCTGGTTGGCATATCTTTTCTTCAGGGTGATTTGCACGGTAGGTTGGTTCACTTGTATCCGAACCACCATTGTACTTTTATTCTTTCATTTGTATCTAGTAAGCTCCATCAACCATATTTGTATTACTTGATAAGTTATTGGACCAGTCTTTTATTTCGACCTTAGAGTCGCGCATGTATTATTCTGATCTGGTGGTTTTGTTTTCTTTGGAGTTTTGAGCCTCGCCCTTTGGCGTTGTATATTATGTTGGAGATAGTGCCCTCAGAGTCAATTATTGGATCACAGGCACGTGATTGCAATGATTGAGGGAGGACCTATCCCGGTAGGACAGTCTTACTCGAGATGATAGTATGCTATCTGGTTTATCTTTATCATCGTGTACTGCTTTAGGTGACCTGACATGTCGCTATTACACGTTGATAGAGCCCCTAGGATTCTTGCTTGACTGCCAGCAGTATGATGGCGATCATATACGTGGGAGCTGGTAGTCTATAAGCACATCCTTAAAAGGTCCCTAGTCGTAGGAGTTTCGAGACAGGGCATCGATACTCCATTAGTAGATTAGTGTATACAGTCGAGACCCCGACGAGGGGCGGTGGCCGGTCTCACAAGCCACTGGTGTCAGTTGGTTCACCTAAGATGTATACAGGTGCTCATTGGGTTATGAGTACACCGGACAGGACTCGCCGGGAACCTGCTAGTTGGTCTTATACCAGACGTCAGATAGCAGTTCCCTGGTGACATGTGTACAGGTTAGTTCATCGACCTGAGGATCGTCATTTGTCTCGTGTGAGTTCCCACTGTGCTTTGATTACTACCCTACCACGGCTCAAAGGAGTCGTGCAAACAGGTTTTAGTTGGGTACAGTCCCGAGCCACATGGAGGCAGTGAGCGGATCTTCAGGGGTTCGTCTCTCCCGGTATTGGGGGTGAGGTCGCGCTGTGTCTAGGAGAGCCATTACGCAAAGCCCTCGGCCGAGGCAGGAGATTTACTGGTAGGTATTCCAGTAGTATCTCAGGGCGTTCTGGGCTACGCTCCGACACGACTTGTACCGCTTTTGGGGGTCTGACTTTCACCAACCCCCTAGGCCCGCCATGCGATACTCATAGACGAACGGACCGGACTGTACGGATATTGTCACTGACAGGCTCAGTAGGGTGTCGGGGTGAGCTTCCTCATCGACGTCCCTTTTGGTCAATACGTGGTGGCCCGTCACGTATTGGCTTATACCTCTGATGTGCTAGTGGTTAAATCCACAGCCAAGGTATTGACGAGTCTTTAGAGTCCACCACACTCAGTTACTCAGCTACTCAAGTTTCGGGCGAAACGCTGTAGAGGCCGTATGGAGATATGGCAGGGTTCGATCAGATACGTGCGGTATTGCACGGATCATGATCGGACGGTTTTTACTAGCCGGCTTTGGCTTAAGCCGGATCCTAGTATTTGATAGTGTAGTTTTGTCTCTTTGCATTTGTGTTCAGTGGGAATACAAATGCGGGCATGTATTTGCAGTAGTAGGGTTTTCCCGTATTTTATTACGGGATCAGTTTTTCTGAAGTTGCCAGCTTGCATTCCGTTCCGGCCGGTTTTCCTTCATTCCTTCTCGGTCGGACTTTCTTGATGGGGGGTGTTAATTGCAAGTTTGCAATTAACATCTAGTGGAGGGCTTTCTTGCATATGTTGCATTTTGATGAGACTTGCCTCATGATGATATTCTATTTTGGTCATTTCCATTTCTTATCTTTTGAGTGGATTTGTGATGAGAGGGATGTGAGGTTTGGATATGGTCACCTTTCTTTTGCTCCTACACTCACCTCCCTTCTTATGGTTGCTATTCTCATTCCTCCACCATGATTCATTCTTCTCACTTGATAGAAAAAGAAAAAGAGAGAAGAAAAAGAAAGAAAGAAGAAGAAGAAGAGAGCTTCATAGTTTCTTTCTTGATCTCATTTTACTTGCTAGAAAAATGCAAGCCCCATTTTTCTAATCCTTGTTTCCTCCAAACATCCATGGCAACTTCTAAGAACCCTAAAGAGACAAGTTCACTACACTATTCTATAGCAAGCCTTGGACGCGTCGGCTAGCCAACTTCGCGCCCGAGTTGCCTTGGTCAAGAGGCGGGAGCCCGTAAAAGATTCCGGCTACGTGGTGCCCTTTCCGACGAGCGAGGAGGTGACGAAGATTCCGCGGGAGATCGGAGTGGAGATGAAGACCGAAGGACACGGATCGCTTGGTATATCTTTCACCCCATCTCTAGTTAGCTAGATTAGGTTAATGGTTACGATCCGGGTTTTCATTGTCCGCGGTAGCGCCGGTTTCCGAGTTAGGAAAAATTTTTTATTCCGCATTTTGGCCTCGAGCAAGAGGCCGGGGCGCTGCCGTGGCGCAACATGGTATCAGAGCCACGCCATTAACCTTACCTAGCTTCGTTTGATGTGTTTGCGTTTCCGATCGACCGAAATTTCCAAAAACCGTATTTTTCTAGCACATCAGTTTCTGTCGAAAATTTTTGAAGTCTAAAAATTTTTCTGGTTGTCTCAGAGTGATGTGCAGGGAAATAGGAGCATACTGAAAAAATTTGGCCACATGATCTCACTGTTCCGCCGCGGAAGCGCCGCGAAACCCCACCTCGTGCGGCCCTTCCGCCGCGGATTTTACTGTTCACCCCCCCAATTTTTTTCAGTATGTTCCTGAGTTGAAAATGTGGTTTCTGGAATATTAAAATTGGGCCAATTATTTCTGTGAGTGCTACAGTTTTCTTTGGGGCCCACTTGTTAATTGTTTGATCAATCGGAAAATTTTAAACACATTTTTCACAGTATTTACATTATATCTGCGACCGTGAATGTCACTCGATCGGTAAATCCGGTCTAACTGCTATAGCCCGGTTAGACGGATTTGCGAACGTGACTTTCACGTTGATGTTCTATGTTTATGCTGTGTTGTTGCGGATCGGTCGTGGGGGATAGCCTGGATGCAATGCTAGTACAGTTTTATTGTATTTTGTACATTTGATATTGCGGGGCGAGCGTCCGACATGTGGACTGCCGTCGCTGCCTGTTTGTATTATTCTTTTGGGGCACGACCTGGATGCGGTCGATGTACCCGGTATATGTATATTTTACTTTCTGTACTAGGATTACCCCGCGGAGGGGTGCACGGATAGCCGGGTTCTAGAGCGCAACGGGCCCGCATCTCATGGCATTGAGACGGAGGGGGCCTCACTCTAGGATTGGCGGGCTATTCGCCGCACTCGTAGGGGGTATAGGTTGACCCAGGAGGGGTGCCCAAGTTACCGGATTCCGTGAAGTGCTGGGTGGTCCATTCACGGTGCTGAAGGGGGCTGCCTCGCTTCAGGTTTTGGCGGGTGACTTGCCGCGCCCGTAGGGGTCTAGGATTTCATTGCACAGGCTATCCACACGACCAGGGGAACGTCGGGTTTCAGCAGCGGCTCTGTGAAACCCGGGGTTTCCAGATATCTGTATTGTTCTGTGATGCTGTATATTTCTGGGTTGCTGCTTTTTTATCACGCCTTGAGCGAAATATTATATATTGGTATATATATTAGTAGATGTTGTATATGTTTTACATCCGCGCTAGTCCAGTCCCCGCTCTGCCGTTAGTTAGCTAACCTAACGGGTGATGACGGGACCCAGTGGCGAATGCGGATGGCATATACGTACGTCAGTATATTTTCGTTCTTTGTGGTGTGATTTATTGATGGGACTGCGTTGATTCGGATCAATGCAAGTTAAAAACAAACCTAATCTGATGTTGTTGGAACATTTTTCAAAAAGCTGTTATTGCAAGGACGTTCACTTTTGTTTTGCATCGTGGTATTCATTTGGAATATCCTGCTCCTCAGTCGACGAGGCAAGGGCCGAGATCCCTTCACCGGGAGTGACCCCTTGGACAGAAGTTTGCGTCAGGGCATTAACTTCACTATAGCCGATTACTTTTGCTTTGCATCGTGGTATTCAGTTGGAATATCCTGCACCCCATTCTACGGGGAAAGAGCCGAGATCCCTTCACCGGGAGTGACCTCTTTAGTAAAGGTTTTCGTCACTATATTTTTATAAAAAGTTATCCAGTTCCTTCAACGATATCAAGTTCATTACGTTAAAGGTTTTTCGCCAAAAACCAGTCGTAGCCCTCCGTCATTTCGGATTAGTATTGCATAGTATTCGCGCTACGTTTGTCGTTGCTATTCGCCGAGGCGTAGTGTGCGGTAGCTCTGTAATGCTTTCTGTCGCATGGATAAGTGGATTGGTTAGGACAGTCGTGCGACTTTGTTGATTATTCGTCAAGGGTCGTGCGGGTGGGTTTAACGCAATCAAGATAATGACGGGTTGAACTTGACTAGGACCTTTTGATTTGTTGATTATTCGTCAAGGTCACTTGGGTCCTAGGGGTAAAAACACACATCGGGAGTTTCAAAAGAACTGAAACTTGCCAGGCATGCGCATACCTTCTGGAGTGTGGTGACGTGAGTGGATTCCGTCGCGTCATCATGCGATGATAGTTGGATCCCGATTCCCACTGATGAGTTGGTTTACTCCTCGGGTGATCCCGACTAATTCTTCTTTTAGGTTTGGAGGAGAATTTGAGGTACAGTGGGAGGTTTCCAGATTAGATAAAGTGATAACCATTCTGATCTAGGTTAGAGTGCACGCTGAGTGTTTCTTTTCTCTCTCTCTTTGGCAGCGACCATTGACCCGACCCTGGACTTTGACTCAGTGACCAAGTTGACCGAACCTTCTTAACACAGGCTTTTGGATTGTCAGAGTTGCAGACCTCTTTGCCACTCCTACTTTTACCCTTTTCTCCAGGACACCCCGTATTGCTACGAACGTCCACTTCCATTGGACAAAACCATCGTATGGTTAGATACGAACTCGAAGGACTTCGAGGATGGTTTCTGGTCCTGGAGAAAACGAATAGGACTATTCAGTTGTCTTTTCTTTTCACCTTCTCTCAGGTTGTGAGTACTCCTTGGTTTAGGAGTAGTACACCTATTACGCAAATTGGATAGTCTTCTTCCAAACCATAGGCTGGTGCCGACCGGTGGGGAATGAAGAAAACCAGTTAGCCTAAACGGTGTACAGAAGGTATTAAGATTAAGACAAAGCAAGGGATTAGTAAGAGGGCAAAGTAAATTGCGACTGATATTCACGACCGAACCAAGTATTTCTTCGCCAATCCTAAATCACCTTTGTATTTCTCCAGGACACTCCGTATTACTACGAAGATCCCAGTTTATTGGATAATCCATCGTATGGTTATATACGAACTCGAAAGGAACTTGTTCCAGTTCGGGGATGGATCCTTGTTCAGGAGAAATAGGAATAAAGTACATTCAGGTGTCTTTTATCTTCACCTTCTCTCGCATTGCGAGTGTTCCTAGGATTGGGACAGTACACCCATTATGCTTATTGGATAGTCTTCTTCCAAACCATAGGCTGGTGCCGAACGGTAGGGAAAGAAGAAAACCATTTGGCCTAATAGGGTGTACAGAAGGTAATGACTAAAGACATATAAAGGGATTTAGAGAAGTGGCAAAGAATTATACGGTTACAGTTGTGAACATGGATAATGGAAGAGACATTACTAGGAATACCAGCATACCCCAACGAAACATTTCGATGTTTCAGTTTCACTGTGTACTGTTAAAAGAAAACTGATTTCCCGATTAGACACTTGCTCCAGGGTATGTATTTACCAGATTGGGTTCTCACATCTGTATGGTTTTACAGATGATGAGTAGGAGTAAGTTATTGGGAATTGGGTGATCATCCTCATTATATCGGGATTCGTTGTAATCGGTGATATTTGAGGAGATCATCTGGGCTGTTTGCCGGTCGGCAAATATTTGGTTTTGAATATCCGTTGTTGTGCACCAATTTCAAATTGTTATATCTGTACGTCTATTTTTATAGAGTGAGACATACCTTGTTGAAATTATGTCTATGACATTTACCTATACCAGTGGATGGTTAGGTAAGGAGCATTGAACAACGGTGTGATTCTTCTTAACCAAAAGTACAGTTTTCAACCTACGACACACAGTGATTGAGTTGTTAGACTCAGCGGACTTATACAGAGTATTGTATGTTGTCCAGTGTCCATTAGGACAGAGGGGTTGGTCCTCATACTATATTCTGTTTACTTTTAACTTCTCTAGTTCTTAAACATGTGTTTCGTAGGAACACAGGGTCTAAGTTTTGAGGAGTTATAGGTATTTGAATAGAGTAGAGAACCAGGTATAGCAAGTATCGGGATTCTCCAAAGTGATCGAAGATGTAGATACTTGCGTATGGTATTCAGTTGATAGTAATGATCAAGAGAAATTGCTTCTCTTTCAGGTTACTCATAATTGGAAGCATTCCTAAGTTGAGTAACGCTGATCGGCCTCCTTCCATTTTAGTTGACATGCACTGGAGACAGCTGCATGATTTGAATCTGGTTCAATTAAATCAGTGCCTCTAGTTCTATATTGGATACAGAACAGTTCATATCTTAACGTTGTTAAGGTACGGGGAGTTGTCCGGCTTATGCTTAAAACCAGACACTGGACAACTCAAGGCACGTTTCTGTAATGGCTGTTTGTGGGTTAACCCAGGCTATGACGAGGGTTGATTTTCTACCATCTGGCAGATCAATGGAAATATTGTTCTAGACTCGCCACAGTTTTATTAAAAATGGATTTTTTCAAAAACAGTTGTGGGAGTATGGTAGAACTGGAAGTGATTCCAGAACCACAAACGATTACCGAAGATTTGATAAGGAACCTAAAGATTCAATCTGGTTTGACATTCCATTGGCCACTCCGCAGATACGGTGGGTAACTTCAGGCACCCGAGAGGTACTCCGGTAGCCTCAAGGACGGTGACAGGGAAGTTCTTGTTTACCCACACTTGCCATTGCTGTTGTTCCAGGCTGCGAGACCCGGCAGAAGGATGAGTGTAGCGTCGTTCTAAACTAGCTTTGGAAGTGCACGTCTATATGACTCTGCCAGAGGGTTGTCGTAGTCAGTGGGAGCAGCGGAAGCATTGGTGGACATCAGGCTTATGACTATTTATAGACTAAAGCAGATGTAGCGGAGATAGATCATCTATTTCTGATGTGACAGTCATAGGTTTGACGTCATCAGAATAAGGGGTGGATCTGTTGAGAAGGTAATAGGAAGTGATATTCCTATACTACGATCGGTTATACTTTGGTCGTCACACAGTGTTTTCTCCACATAGGATTTGGATATTATATCAGACATACTGGTTACTGGATCTATGGTTTTAGATCTAGATTTGGGTGGTTTCCCAATCTGGGTACCTTGACAGCATTCTATGAGTATTTAGAATGGACGACTCCTGGCATGGTAGTGTACCTGCAGTTGATGGAGTCACCCTCTCTAAAGGTGTCTTATAGACTAAAGGGGAGAGGGATACTCATGATTGGCAGATCACTTGCTTGGACAATTGAGTCAATCATGAGATGTCAAGTACCACACCAGATGTTGTTCTTGCACTAGATGCAATAAGTTGATATTGATCCAATCCTGGAGAAACAGTCGGAAGCAGTTTTAGAACATAAGTGAATGTTCTAGGGATATGATAACGGCAGCCTCCTTTAGGAGACAGTTATCATTCCAGGCTTCCAAGGTGACATGGATGACAAGGAGGTTGTCAGAGTTATAGTTTTCCTTCTGACGAGGGGCAGTATTTTGGACAGGTGGTCCAAGGCAATACTGAGGGTGGCCTGGCGCAGGATACTGATTAAGTTCAGTTTACGATACAGTCTAAGAAGTTTGGATTTGAAGTTCTTTTATGAGCTAGGTCCCATCAGACATCCAGACATTCTAAGACAGGTATTGCTCATTTCGGGAGATGGCTTTCTCCGCGAACTTGAGATATAGAGAGACATAGAAAGAAACATCACAGCGGATCCACTCACTGAGGCTATTCCTCGAACGCAATAGTCTCACAAACGAGCTTTGTGAGACTGACTGGTAGAGGAGTTGGGTGTTCGGTATCACACGGGCTGTGAGTATGCGGCATCGCAATAATTAGCCTTGAGTGCAAGTGGGAGATTGTTGGAGATAGTGCCCTCAGAGTCAATTATTGGATCACAGGCACGTGATTGCAATGATTGAGGGAGGACCTATCCCGGTAGGACAGTCTTACTCGAGATGATAGTATGCTATCTGGTTTATCTTTATCATCGTGTACTGCTTTAGGTGACCTGACATGTCGCTATTACACGTTGATAGAGCCCCTAGGATTCTTGCTTGACTGCCAGCAGTATGATGGCGATCATATACGTGGGAGCTGGTAGTCTATAAGCACATCCTTAAAAGGTCCCTAGTCGTAGGAGTTTCGAGACAGGGCATCGATACTCCATTAGTAGACTAGTGTATACAGTCGAGACCCCGACGAGGGGCGGTGGCCGGTCTCACAAGCCACTGGTGTCAGTTGGTTCACCTAAGATGTATACAGGTGCTCATTGGGTTATGAGTACACCGGACAGGACTCGCCGGGAACCTGCTAGTTGGTCTTATACCAGACGTCAGATAGCAGTTCCCTGGTGACATGTGTACAGGTTAGTTCATCGACCTGAGGATCGTCATTTGTCTCGTGTGAGTTCCCACTGTGCTTTGATTACTACCCTACCACGGCTCAAAGGAGTCGTGCAAACAGGTTTTAGTTGGGTACAGTCCCGAGCCACATGGAGGCAGTGAGCGGATCTTCAGGGGTTCGTCTCTCCCGGTATTGGGGGTGAGGTCGCGCTGTGTCTAGGAGAGCCATTACGCAAAGCCCTCGGCCGAGGCAGGAGATTTACTGGTAGGTATTCCAGTAGTATCTCAGGGCGTTCTGGGCTACGCTCCGACACGACTTGTACCGCTTTTGGGGGTCTGACTTTCACCAACCCCCTAGGCCCGCCATGCGATACTCATAGACGAACGGACCGGACTGTACGGATATTGTCACTGACAGGCTCAGTAGGGTGTCGGGGTGAGCTTCCTCATCGACGTCCCTTTTGGTCAATACCTGGTGGCCCGTCACGTATTGGCTTATACCTCTGACGTGCTAGTGGTTAAATCCACAGCCAAGGTATTGACGAGTCTTTAGAGTCCACCACACTCAGTTACTCAGCTACTCAAGTTTCGGGCGAAACGCTGTAGAGGCCGTATGGAGATATGGCAGGGTTCGATCAGATACGTGCGGTATTGCACGGATCATGATCGGACGGTTTTTACTAGCCGGCTTTGGCTTAAGCCGGATCCTAGTATTTGATAGTGTAGTTTTGTCTCTTTGCATTTGTGTTCAGTGGGAATACAAATGCGGGCATGTATTTGCAGTAGTAGGGTTTTCCCGTATTTTATTACGGGATCAGTTTTTCTGAAGTTGCCAGCTTGCATTCCGTTCCGGCCGGTTTTCCTTCATTCCTTCTCGGTCGGACTTTCTTGATGGGGGGTGTTAATTGCAAGTTTGCAATTAACATCTAGTGGAGGGCTTTCTTGCATATGTTGCATTTTGATGAGACTTGCCTCATGATGATATTCTATTTTGGTCATTTCCATTTCTTATCTTTTGAGTGGATTTGTGATGAGAGGGATGTGAGGTTTGGATATGGTCACCTTTCTTTTGCTCCTACACTCACCTCCCTTCTTATGGTTGCTATTCTCATTCCTCCACCATGATTCATTCTTCTCACTTGATAGAAAAAGAAAAAGAGAGAAGAAAAAGAAAGAAAGAAGAAGAACAAGAGAGCTTCATAGTTTCTTTCTTGATCTCATTTTACTTGCTAGAAAAATGCAAGCCCCATTTTTCTAATCCTTGTTTCCTCCAAACATCCATGGCAACTTCTAAGAACCCTAAAGAGACAAGTTCACTACACTATTCTATAGCAAGCCTTGGACGCGTCGGCTAGCCAACTTCGCGCCCGAGTTGCCTTGGTCAAGAGGCGGGAGCCCGTAAAAGATTCCGGCTACGTGGTGCCCTTTCCGACGAGCGAGGAGGTGACGAAGATTCCGCGGGAGATCGGAGTGGAGATGAAGACCGAAGGACACGGATCGCTTGGTATATCTTTCACCCCATCTCTAGTTAGCTAGATTAGGTTAATGGTTACGATCCGGGTTTTCATTGTCCGCGGTAGCGCCGGTTTCCGAGTTAGGAAAAATTTTTTATTCCGCATTTTGGCCTCGAGCAAGAGGCCGGGGCGCTGCCGTGGCGCAACATATTATTGTGCTGTTGTGGTTGTTTCCGCCTGTTGGCGTTGAGCTAGCTCCCGTTTGGGGATGCTTTTTATTGTTTATGTATATTATACTTGTTGTACCCGTTTGGGGCCAGTTTTTACAGAGGAGACTCTGCCGAAATTTTTGGTAAAATTTGCTGATGTTTTTATACTTGTTTTCTTTTCTTTTCTTCTTTTTCTTCTCTTATGGTTTAGATTTCTGGGTTTCGGCTTACTTAGGTTACGTGGCGCCTCTAGACGCTTCGTAATCTAAGTGCCGGTCACGTTCCGTACTTTCGGATCGTGACAAAGTTGGTATCAGAGCGCTAGGTTTAACCTTGTATAAGTCTAGGTGACCCTTGGTTGATGGAGTAGGCGATTTAGGTAGAGTAACGTACCGTGGGTATGGTCCGCGACATACTTATGATACGCTACTCTGCTTAAGGAGCCCTAGGATTTACATTGTTTGCACCATATTTCATTCGTTCCTTTGATCTATCTTCGTCGATGTCGGAGGGTGATTCTGTTACCACGGGCGCACTAACAGAGCGAGCTGTGGCTCGAATGCGATAACCATTAGAGAATTGGTTATTCTTGAGGATTAAAGCATTGCTTAGCGTGCGGACGAAGGGTATTCACATGCCGTCCGGATGAAGTTAAAGGGTTCGAACGATTATCAGAAAACCATTTTCCTAAGTTTAAAGTATTCGGAAGAACATGCAGGTATTTCGATGGACCCTCTAGAAGAATGAAACCCTAACTCGACGTAATGACCACGAGAACGCCCTTGAACCTTAGGGTTCACGGCAGTTCCGCTGTGCCATTAGTGAGGCTTGGGTTTGCCCTTCTACGGCTGGATCATCGATGCTGAGGTATGTGCCGGATATTTTTAAACTGTACTTGAGTGTTGAGCTCTCGAGGAAATTATGGGATTTTGATGGATCGATCGAAAAGTTTAATGTAGTCCGGATATCAAGTGAAGGGATCGACTACGTAGGAGACTCTAGATATGAGTATTGCCGTGGGTAGCACAGTCAGCACAGCTGTGAAGAGACAAGTTTGAAGCAATCGACATCAGAGGAAAGAGGCGCACATTGACGATAGTGATTACGATGTGACTTGGTGATTTGAATTTCATATTTCTGTTATTGGATTTTGGTATTTTGAGGATTTTGTTCTACGATTGGTATTTCTTATGTGTACCTTCACTGCATTCTATCCGTGTTTCACATATCAGCTGTACTGATGTTGCTTAGTATACACCCAGTACACTTGATTTGGTTTTATATATTTTGAGATTTTTTTTTGCATATGGGTTACACATGATTTTGATATATGCTTCGACCTAGTTTTTATCCATTTTCGTATTGTGATTTCGATTCTGATATTCGATGTATGTTTTTGTGCACCATGTGCACCTGATTAGGATTCTTGCGCATACTTGGCGCACTTGATGCAATTTTGTGCACACCAGATGCACTAAATCGGGGTTTTGTGCAGATTAGATGCACCTGATAGTGAGTCGTGCACGCCCGTTGCACATGACAGATGTTTTGGTGCACACCTGTTGCACTTATTTTGTTTTTGTGTGTATTCATGGTATCTGTATTTGGTTTCGATTTCAGTGCGCACCGGACGCACATGATATTTTATTGATGTGATTGGGATTGATTTCAGTTTGAGCAGTATGTTTCATAATCATTATTATTTGATTTAGTAACCAGGTGTTCATATCAGAATATTGCATTTTATACCGCCCATTCTTACGCTCGTGTGTTTATAGGTAGGTGCTTTTAATCCGTGTTTGTTACATGTTTACAGATTACAGGTTTCCAGTCCAAATATTGTAAATCAAGACAAAATCTCCACAGTTACGTCAAAATACAGAACATCTGTCACAACAGATAAAAGCCGGGTTCTGGTCATCCATATCCGTCCAGTGCCGAGTACCGGTTCCAGATACAAGACATGTGACAGTGGTCATTCGTGTCTGGGACAAGAACAGAGCACGAGGGAGGCTGCACAAGAATCAATGGGTGTGCGGAGCTCGAGGAAGAGAGAAGTCAAAAGTGAAAAAGATAATGCAATCTTGGACTAGGAATCTGAAGATATTCTAGAAGCAATTATCAGAAAATATGTGTACCAGACAACAGGGGACAGAAGACCAGGGATGTACACAGAAGACCACACCCTAACACCACTATAGGAGCGCGGATCCGCGGCCATAGGGGGGCATAGGCGGCGGATCCGCGGCTATGTGGGGCCCTCTCTGCATCAACTTTTGGGGGTATTTTGGGTGTTTCATTTTATGTCTGCTGGTTGCCCTAGAACTCCATTCTCCTGCCTATAAATACAGCAGATCTGAGCCAAACCAAGGGAGCTTTTCTTTAGCCTCTTTTTTGTAGTTTTGTTCTTCTTTCTTCTTCTTCTTCATTCTTCCTCCATGAAATTGTAGTGAGAGCTTTTGAGTGGATGTTAATGAAGATGAGGGTTTTTTATCTTTCTTGTTAGTTTGCTCCCCCTTGAGATTTTTGCTTTCTCTTGCTCATTCAACCTCTTCATTGAGCTTGAATGGTTAAGGGTTAGTTATTGATCTCAAGGGTCGTATTTTCTCACGGGACTAGCACTTCATTTCATATGCGTTCTCTACCCTTCCCTTGATCTTGCAACCTCTTCATTGAGCTTGCAAGTTTAAGGGTTGGCTATTGATCACATGCTTGTCTTGAGTCCTAGTTTCGTATTCTTTTTATCGCTTTTTCTTACTTGCAATTTATTACCTTGTCTTTGAACATCCGACACGCCAAAAGCATGCGATCGGCACTAGCTGTACGTAACGGTCCCCAGGTAGATGCCGATAAGAAGACTGACGAGGTGAACCCATCTGAACTCCTACTAAGCCTAAATGTGACAGTCTCCGTACAGTCCGGTATGTTCGTCTGATACATCTCATGGAGGGCCTAGGGGGCGGTAAACGTCAGTCCCCTAATATCAGTACAAGTCGTGTCGGAGTGTAGCCCAGAACACCCTGAGATAACACTGGAAACCTACCAGTATATCTCGCTTGCCCTAGCAAGGGAGTACTTGTGTAATGGCTCTCCTGGACACAGCGCGATGTCAACCCCCAATACCGGGAGAGACGAATCCTGTCTAACCGTCACTGCCTCCAAGTGCTTCGGGACTGCACCCAACTACTACCAGTTCGCACGACTCCTTTGAGCCGTGGTAGGGTAGTAATCAAAGTACAGTGGGAACACACTCGAGGCGAAGTGACAGTGTCAAGTCAGCGGACTAAGCTGTACTCATGTCACCTGGGAACTGATAACTGACGATAGGTATAATACCAACCAACAGTTCCCGACGAGTCCTTTCCAGTGTACTCGTAACCTAACGAGCACCCGCATACTATCTCAAGTACGACGTACTGACGGCTGTGGGACAAACCGTCTCCCGTGCTGGGATGAGAAGCGCATATGATAGTCTACTCTGGAGTATCGATGCCCTGTCTCGATAATCCCACGACCAGGAACGTGTAAATAAGGATGTGCTTGTAGATTACCCAGCCCCCACGAGTGTGACTGCCATCACAACGCTGGTACTCAAGCAAAGATCCTAAGGGCTCCACTAATGCGTATAGGTGATATAATAAAATAAACACATGTACACACATTAAAGCAGAGACAAACCAAGTAGCATACTACCATTTCGAGCAAGATTGTCTATACAACTGTGAATATCCCAAGCTTTCATCAAGTAATATACATACTAGTATGATACAGTAATGGCCTCTAGGGCATATACACTAACAAAACCTTCAGAGAGGGTGACTCCATCACCTGCAGGTACACTACCATGCCAGGAGTCGTCCATTCTAAAACACCTTTAGAATGCTGTCTAAGTACCCAGATTGAGAAACTACCTAAATCAAGATCTAAGACCATAGATCTAGTAACCAGAATGTCTGATATTATATCTATATCCTTTGTGGAGAAACCACTGTGTGACAACCAAAGTATAACCGACTGTAGTATAGGAATTTCACTTCCTACTCTGTGTATGTAGTCCAAATACCAGGACATCACACCCTACGACCTTCTTAACAGATCCATCCCCTATTCTGATGAAGTCAAACCTATGACTGTTACATCAGAAATAGATGATCTATCTCCACTATATCTGCTTTAGTCCATAAATAGATATAAGTTACTTGTCCACCAATGCTTCCGCTACTCCCACTGACTACGACAACCCTCTGGCAGAGTCATATACACGTACACTTCTAAAGCTAGTTTAGAATGACGCTACACTCATCCTCCTGCCGGGTCTCACAGTCTGGAACAACAGCAATGGCAAGTCTGGGTAAACAAGAACCTCCCTGTCACCGTCTTTGACCATACCGAAGTACCTCTCGAATGCCTGAGGTTACCCACCATATCTGCGGAGTGGCCAATGAAATGTCAAACCAGATTGAATATTTCGGTTCTTATCAAATTTTCAGTAATCGTTTGCGGTTCTGCAATCACTTCCAGTTCTACCACTACTGTTTTCTGAAAAAATCCATTTTACTAAAACTGTGGGGAGTCAAGAACAATATCACTATTGATCTTCCAGATGGTAGAAAATCAACCCTCGTCATAGCCCGGGTCAACCCACAAACAGCCATTACAGAAACGTGGCTTGAGTTATCCAGAGTATGGTTTTAAGCATAAGTCGGACAACTCCCCGTACCTTAACATAGTAAAAATATGAACAATTTTATATCCAATATAGAAACATAGGCACTGATTTAATTGGAACCAGATTCAAATCATGCAGCTTTCTCCAGTGCATGTCACCTAAATGGAGAGAGGCCGATCATCATTACTCAACTTAGGAATACTTCCAATTATGAGTAACCTGAAAGAGAAGCAAGTTCTCTTAATCATTACTATCAACTGAATACTATACACAAGTATCTACATCTTCGATCACCTTGAAGAATCCTGATACTTGCAATACCTGGTCCTCTACTTTATTCATATACCTATAACTTCTCAAAACTTGGATCTTGTATTTCTATGAAACACATGTCTAAGAACTAGAGAATTCATAAGTAAACATAATATAGTACGAGTACCAACCCCTCTGTCCTAATGGACACTGGATAATATACAATACTCTGTATAAGTCCCCTGAGTCTAATAACTTATTCCATGTGTGTCGTAGGTTGAAAACTGTACTTATGGTTAAGAAGAATTACACCGTTGTTTAATGCTCCTTACCTAACCATCCACTGATATAGGTAAATGTCATAAACATAATTTCGAAAAGTTATATCTCACTTTATAAAAATAAACATACAGATATCAATTTGAAATTGGTGCATTACAACGGATATTCAAAACCAAATATATGCCGTCCGACAAACTAACCCGGCGATCACCTCAAATATCACCAATTACAACGAATCCCGATATAATGAGGATGATCACCCAATTCCAAATAACTTAGTCCCACTCATCATCTGTAAAACCAAACAGATGTGAGAATCAAACCTGGTAAATACATACCCTGGAGCAAGGGCTAATTGGGAAATCAGTTTTCTTTTAACAGTACACAGTGAAACTGAAACATTGTTCATCACAGAATACTGCATTTTATACCGCCCGTTCTTACACTCGGTTGTTTATAGGTAGGTGCTTTTAATCCGTGTTTGTTACATATTTGCAGGATACAGGTTCTCGGTTCTAAAACGGTGAAATTCATGGAAAACACGACAAAATCCGGGTTCCTGCCAACCACTAAGAAAACACGGTCTCCGCTCGTCATCCGTATGTTGCCAGATACCAGTTTAGGAAGACAAAATGTCAAATCAATGTCACCTTCATGCACAAGGCTCAATGGCAACAACAAGTTCCAAGAAATCTACGCGGAGCTCGAGGCAATCATGACAAAAGCATCCACAAAAGTCCACCTTTCCTCAACATAAATTCTGGAAGAAATGTGAAAGTATTTTCAGAAAATAGGTGTACCAGACAACAGGGGACTGCAGATCAGGGTCGTACAAGAAACACCATGCCCCAAATCCATCATAGGGCCGCGGATCCGCGGCCAAAGGGGGGTCTAGGCCGCGGATCCGCGGCCGTACAAGCGCCGCAGGCAGAGAACTTTGGGGGGTATTTGTGTCTTTGTATATGTGTTCTGGTGGTTGCCCTAGATCTTCAACTCCCTGCCTATAAATACAGCAGAACTGAGCTCAACCAAGGTTCAATTCTTTGTTCTCCATTCTTTTGTAGTTGTAGTTCTTTTTCTTCTTCTTCTTCATTCTTTTTCCATGAAAATTGTAGTGAGAGCTTTTTGAGTGGGAGATTAATGAAGATGATGGTTTTGTATCATTCTCTTTTGTTTCCTCTTCCCCTTGAGATTCTTGCTTTCTCTTGATCATTCAACCTCTTCATTGAGCTTGAATGGTTAAGGGTTAGTTATTGATCTCAAGGGTCGTATTTTCTTACGGGACTAGTTCTTCATTTCACATGCGTTCTCTACCCTTCCCTTGATCTTGCAACCTCTTGATTGAGCTTGCAAGTTTAAGGGTTGGCTATTGATCACATGCTTGTCTTGAGTTCTACTTTCTTGTTCTTTTTATTGCTTATTTATTACTTGCTTTTTATTACCTTGCTTTACTTTCATGCAATTAAATTCCATGCACTTAATTACTTGTAATCTTTTCTTTTCTTTGTTCTTTTCTTTTGCTCTCTTTTGTTCATTTTGTGAATGGTTGTAATTATTGTTGTTAAGATGAAATACGGTATTGTAAGTTAAGATTTTCTTTTCTCTTTTCCTTTTCCCGTTATTTTCCATTGAACTCCGCCCAAATCATACGCAAGCGCTCCGTTAGGCACCCTACCCTAACAAGGTAATGGTGATTCCTAACCGCGACCGGTTGCGTTCGGTTTGGCCGGAGGCGAAAGCAAGAGACGGGAATGGAAGGACAAGGGTAAATAAGCCGGATTCCACGAATACCGTGCTTAAATCCCCTAATCCACGTTGTTGCCTATTGCTCTAGCTTCAATTGGTCAAGACTCGGCTCAAAGGTTTTGAGTACGGATTTCTTTAGCTTACAATCTCGTATCTTTTTCTTAACAACTTTATACTTGCAAATAAACACATAGGTTAGATTGAACAAACTCATACAGATTCTTTATTGACTCGTCTAAGACAAGAAAGGACATACAACCATCTCCCTGTGGATCGACCCGTGCTCAACCGGCTAGCTGCATAGCGACACCGTCTTGATTGCGGTTAACTTTAATTCTACCAATCAAACATGTAAATGTTTCGTAGGGTATCCGGGTATTCTTAGTAATGCCTCTTCCATTATCAGATTCACAACTGTAACCGTATATTTCTTTTCCATCTCTCCAAATCCCTTTATATGTCTTTTAGTCATTACCTTCTGTACACCCCATTATGCTAAATGGTTTTCTTCCTTCCCTACCGTTCGGCACCAGCCTATGGTTTGGAAGAAGACTATCTAATAAGCATAATGGGTGTACTGTCCTAATCCTAGGAGCACTCGCAACCCGAGAGAAGCTAAAGATAAAAGACAACTAAATAAAACCATATTCCTATTTCTCCTGAACCGGAATCCATCCCCGAACTGGAACAAGTTCCTTCGAGTTCGTATATAACCATACGATGGAGTATCCAAGTAACCGTGGATCTTCATAGTGATACGGAGTGTCCTGGAGAATACAAAGGTGAAGTAGGTGTGGCGATGAAATACTTGGTTTGGTCGTGAATAGTAGTCGCAGTTTACTTTGCCCTCTTACTAATCCCTTTATTTGTCTTAACTTATTACCTTTTGTACACCATCGTTTGCTTTTCCTCATGCCCTACCTTTTGGCACCTGCCTATGGTTTGGAAGAAGACTATCCAATTAGCGTAATAGGTGTACTGTCCTAATCCAATGAGCACCCGCAACCTGAGAGAAGGTAAAAGGAAAAGACAACCGAATAGTCCTATTGATTTTCTCCAGAACGGGAAACCATCCTCGAATCTGGAACAAGTTCCTTCTTGTTCGTATATAACCATACGATGGCTTTATCCAATGGAAATGGATGTTCCTAGTAATACGGGGTGTTCTGGAGAAAAGGGTAAAAGTCGGAGTGGCAATGAGGTTTGCAACTCAGACAATCCAAAAGCCAGTATTATAAGAAGGTTCGGTTAACTTGGTCACTGAGTCATAGTCAAGGGTTGGGCCATGGTCGCTGCCAAAGAGAGAGAGAAAAGAAACACTCAGCGTGCACTCTAACCATGATCAGAATGGTTATCAATTTATCTAATCAGGAAACCTCCCACTGTTTCGTCAAATTCTCCTCCAAACCTGAAAGAAGAATTAGTCGGGATCACCCGAGGAGTAAACCAACTCATCGGTGGGAATCGGGATCCAACTATCATCGCAAGATAACGTGATGGAATCCACTCACGTTATCACACTCCAGAAGGTATGCGCATGCCTGGCAAGTTTTAGTTTCTTTAGAAACTCCCGATGTGATTTTTACCCCATGCTCTTATGACCTTGACTTTGGCCAACAAATCATAAGTCAAATGTCAAGTTCTACTCGTCATCAGTTAATTTGAACCCACCCGTACCTACCCTTGACTTTGGCCAAGAAAGCAGTACGACTGTCCCAAATCAACGCATCTATCTATGCAAAAGAAAAGTAACAAATAGCTACCATACACTATGCCTTGACTTTGGCCAACAAACATAGCATGAATACTATGTGCTACCCTTCTGAAATGACGGAGGGCTACGAATGGTTTTTGGCGAAAAACCTTTAACGTAATGAACTTGATATCGTTAAAGGAACCGGATAGCTTTTTATAAAAATATAGTGGCGAAAACCTTTGCTAAAGAGGTCACTCCCGGTGAAGGGATCTCGGCACTTTCCCCGTATAATGAGGTGCAGGATATTCCAACTGAATACCACGATGCAAAGCAAAAAGCAATCGGCTATAGTGAAGTTATTACGATGGCTCAAACTTCTGTCCAAGGGGTCACTCCTGGTGAAGGGATCTCGGCCCTTGCCTCGTCGACTGAGGTGTTGGATATTCATAACCGAATACCTCTGTGCAAAACAAAAGAGAACGTTCTTGCAATAACAGCTTTTTGAAAAATGTTCCAACAACATCAAACAGGTTTGTTTAGCTTGCATTGTTCCGAATCAATGCAGTCCCATCAATTAATCACACTACAAAAGAACGAAAATACGATGTACATATATGCCATCCGCATTCGCCACTGGGTCCCGTCATCACCCGTTAGGTTACTTAACTAACGACAGAGCGGGGACTGGACTAGCGCGGGTGTAAAACATATACAACATCTACTACTATATATATCAATATATAATATTCGCTCAAGGCATGATAAAATGCAACATCACAGAAATGTAATAAGCATCACAGAACAATACAGATAATCTGGGATCCCCGGGTTTCATAAAGCCGCTACTGCAACCCGACGTTCCCCTGGTCGTGTGGATAGCCTGTGCAATGAAATCCTAGACCCCTACGGGTGCGGCGAGTTACCCGCCAAAACCTGAAGCGAGGAAGCCCCCTTCAACAACGTGAATGGACCACCCAGCACTTCATGGAATCCGGTAACTTGAGCACCCCTCCTTGGGTCAACCTGTACCCCCTACGAGTGCGGCGAATAGCCCGCCAATTCTAGAGTAAATCCCCCTCCGTCTCAAAGCCATGAGATGCGGGCATGTTGCCCTCTAGAACCCGGCTATCCGTGCACCCCTCCGCGGGGTAATCCTAGTACATAAAGTAAAAATATATACAACGGGTACATCGACCTCAGCCCGGTCGTACCACAAAAGAATAATATACAAACAGGAAGTGACGGAAGTCCACATGTCGGACGCTCGCCCCGCAATATCAAATGCACAAATACAATCAAACTGTACTACCATTGCACCAGGCTATCCACTACGACAAATCTGCAACATCACAGCACAACACAAAACATCAACATGAATGTCACGTTCGCAAATCCGTCTAAAAGGGCTATAGCAATTAGACAAGATTTACCGATCAAATGACATTCACGGTCGTAGATATAATGTAAATACTGTGAACTATTATGTTTAAAATTTTTGATCGACAAAATTTCCCGAAGTGGGCCCCAAGCACAATTCCCAGTACTCAAACAAATCTTGGCCCAAACAAAAAATACCAGAAACCCCATTTCCAACTCAGAGAGCACTGTACAAAATTTGGTGCAGTGAAGGATCTTTGCTGCGGCGGAACCGCGGCCAAAACAAGGGTATGGCTGCGGTTCCGCGGTGTAACTGTACGATCAGTTTACGAAATTTTCACAGAACTCTTAAAAAACCCTGCCTGTTTTTCTGCAGCACACTAAATAATTTTTTGACCACAGGAAAAATTCGTTCGATCTTGGAAATGCAGTTTTTAGAAAATTCGTTCGATCGATGTTTTAAATACGTTGGAACAAGCTAGTAAAGGTTAATGGAGTGGCTCTGATACCATGTAAGTCTACGGTAGTGCCCTGGCCGTCTATCCGAGGCCAAAATGCGGAAACGAAAACTTTTTCAAAACTTGAAACCGACGCTATCGTATACTTAAAACCCGGATCGAACCATTAACCTACAACTAGCAACAAAAGAAAGGGTTGGAAAGCTATACCGATCGATCCGTGTCCTTCGGTCTTTGGCCACCATCCCAAGCTCCTCGCGGGATCTCCGGTTTCGATCTCCTCGTCGGAAAGGGAACCACATCATCGATTCTTTTTACGGGCTCCCACCTCTAAACCGAGGTAACTCGGACACGATGTTTGCCAGCCGACGTGTCCAAGATTGCTGTAGACTAAGTGTAGAACGCTTTGCCTCAAGGGTTAATCGAAGTTGCCACAATGGAGGGAAGATGAAAATGAACTTTGAAATGGAGCTAATGTTTTGTTGCAAGAATGAAATGAGATACAAAAACTCACACCCAAAAATTAGGGACTGTCCAAGATGGGGGCTCGGCCATATCAAGGAGGGGAGGGAGGTGAGCAGAAGAACAAGTGAGAGTGGGGTGATCATAAGCCAAAAATATGTCACAACAATGCCCATCACAATCCAATCTCATTTAATGCATATCTTGAACCAAAACACATCTAGAAAACTCATGAAGCCTCCATAACCTGCTGGGGAACCGGACACCACAAAAAACCCCTTCCTTTGCTAATTGCACATTTGCAAATAAGCCTCTCCAAGGAAAATTCAGCCAAAGAACAATAGAAAAGGAATTTGGCCAAAAAGAGAAAGCAAGCTGGCAATTTCAAAAACCGATCCGGTAACAAATTACAGGATAACCCCGCGACAGTATATACATACCCGCATTTGTATTCCGACCGAACACAAATGCAATGAGACAAAATTTACACAGTATAATACTAGGATTTGGCTTAAACCAAAGCCCGCTAGTATTATCCGTCCGAACCATGACACGTGCACAAGTGCACGCGTATGTTTGGACCCTTCCATAAACCCATACGTCCTCTACAACGTTTAGCCCGAAACTTGAGAAACTGTTTGTGGAGGACTCTAAAGACTCGTCAATACATTGGCTGTGGATTTAACCACTAGCACGTCAGAACTACTAGCCATATGTAACGGGCTACCAGGTATTGACCAAGAGGGAGGTCGATGAGCGAACTCATCCTGACACCCTACTGAGCCTGTCAGTGAAAATATCCGTACAGTCCGGTCTGTTTGTCTATGAGCATCGCATGGCGGGCCTAGGGGGTTGGTAAAACTTAGACCCCCAAAAGCGGTATAAGTCATATCGGAGTGTAGCCCAGAACACCCAGAGATACTACTGGAATACCTACCAGTAAATTTCCTGCCTTGGCCAAGGACTTCGTGTAATGGCACTCCTAGACACATCGCGATCTCACCCCCAATACCGGGAGAGACGAAACCCCTGCCGATCCACTCACTGCCTCCATGTGGCTCGGGACTGTACCCAACTAAAACCTGTTTGCACGACTCCTTTGAGCCATGGTAGGGTAGTAATCAAAGCACAATGGGAACTCACACGAGACAAATGAGGATCTCAGGTCGATGAACTAACCTGTACACATGTCACCAGGGAACTGCTATCTGACGTCAGGTATAATACCAACAAGCATGTTCCCGGCGAGTCCTGTCCGGTGTACTCATAACCCAAAGAGCACCTCTATACATCTTAGGTGATCCAACTGACACCAATGGCTTGTGAGACTGGCCACCGCCCCTCGTCAGGGTCTCGACTGTATACATTAGTCTACTTCGGAGTATCGATGCCGTGTCTCAAAAACTCCCACGACTAGGGACCTTTTAAGGATGTGCTTATAGACCCCAGCTCCCACATATATGATCGCCATCATACTGCTGGCAGTCAAGCAAGAATCCTAAGGGCTCTATCAACGTGTAATAGTGATCTGTAAGGTCACTTAAAGCAGTACACGATGATAAAGATAAACCATGGTAGCATACTATTCTCTATCAATGTGTAATAATGAACTACAATGTCACCTAAAGCATGTACACGATGATAAAGGAAAAACCAGATAGTATACAAACCTCTCGAGTAAGACTGTCCTACCGGTACAGGTCCTCCCTCAATCATTGCAATCACGTGCCTGCGATCCAATAATTGACTCTGATGGCACTATATCCAACACCCTTAACCTTTTTAACTCCACCCTTAGGTTTGGTGGGTTTCTTCTTCATCTTTCCCATAGCCTTAGCTTTCGGGCGAGAGGATGAAGATGGCCCAACACTCAAAACGGGAGTCTTCACTGACTTCAGCGTGCTTTCTGCACTCCTTAACATATTAAGGAGTTTAGGTAGTTCCTTCTCCTTGTTGTGCATGTTGAAGTTAACTATAAATTGAGCAAAGGTGGAGGGGAGAGACTGCAAAATAATATCCGTATATTACTCATTTTCCATTGTCCATCTAAGGTCCTCAAGCTCCTCTATGAGAGCTATCATCTTCAGAGCATGGTCTCCTACTGGTGTGCCAGGGGCCATTCGCATCTGAAACATCTTTCTGGATGCTTCGTATCGTAATACGCGGGATTGCTCTCCATACAACTCCTTTGTATGGAGAAATATGGCTTGCATGTCCAAATTCTCGTGCTGCTTCTGATGTGTGTTATCCATCGATGCAAGCGCGAGGCACTTGGCCGTGGCACAGTCAGCGTCCCATGTCTTGCAGACTTCCTTATCCGCAACCGAAGATTTAGGACCTGGAACGGGCGGGGCTGGAGCCGTGAGGACATATGATACCTTATCATAAGTCAAGGCAATGTTAAGATTCCTCAGCCAGTCTTTATAATTGGTCCCATTCAGTTTATTTTTATCTAGTAGAAGCTTAAGTCCTGTCATTGGTATCTGCCATTAAGAGAGAGAAAAGAATACACTCAGCGAAAGCTCTTGCAAAGATCAGATTGGTTATTATCTTATCTAATCGATGTCTCCTACTGCTTTAATCAAGTTTTTCTTTCAAACCATAAAAAGAAAACTAGCCAGGATTAATTACAGTCTACAAATTTGCCAACCGTTCAGCCATGCCAGTGTCGGTACCAGAGGGAGGTTCCCCGTGCTTTCGCTCGGACCTAATTAATATAAACCTCGTCTTCCCAGAGGCGTAGCCCCATCAACACCTTTCTAGACACCTAATGGGTTAGCTAATTGTAAACTGTAAAACTCTCCTCGGAGCAACTATTGCCCACAGTGTGATCAGGATCCAACCATCATATAGAAGGTATGCAATCTCATTGCAAATTTCAACTCTTGAAACTCTAGATGTGGTTTTTACCCCTAGCACTCAAGACCTTGGATATGGTCAACAAATCACAAGCACTAGTCAAGTTCAACCCGTCATTTTTTGATTAATATGACCCGTTCACATGACCCTTGGCTAAGGTCAACAAAGTCATATGCCCATCCCAATTAATCTGCATCATATGCATTGTAGGAAGACATCACATAGCTACCGTACACTACGCCTTGTCTAAGGTCAACAAACGTAGCACGAATAATAAGTACTCTTCTTCCTAAAATGACGGAGGGTTATTGATGATTTTTAAGAAAATCTTTAACGCTTTGAACTTGATATCGTCGTAGAATCAAATGGTTTTCAAAAGAAGTGGCTTAAGCTTCGCAAGTTTTGAAATGTAGCTTTTTCGTAAAAAGCCGAGTGGTTTTCAAATCCGATTCTACAACATCTTTTTAGGTTTATTTTTCTTCACATTAATCATATTAATATTGTCCCATCATTTAAGTCCTTAAGCCAATCACAGAAAAGAAACGAAAATACAATGTACGCTTATGCCATCCGCATTCGCCGCAATGTTCCGTTATGCACCGTTAGATTACTTAACTAACGGCAAATCGGGACGGGACTAGCGCGGGTGTAAAACATATGCAACGTCTATTATATATCTCATATATAATATAGCATTCGTCTCAGATATATTAAGTTATCACATCACAGAATATAGGCAGCAGAAACACAGATATGATAATATAGGATATACTAGGACGTCCGTATTTAGAATTTAACCAACAATAGAAAATACGGATTCCACAGTCGTGATGAATAGCCAATCCCACACCCTAGATCCCTACGAAATCGGCAAGCGACCCTACCAATTCTAGAGTTAGGAGACCCGGTCTCGACTCCTCGAGATGGTTTCCCACTGGACTCAAGAACCCGGTCACTTGTGCTCTCCTCCTTGGGTCTATCGTAATGCGGAAAAGTAAATAATATACATCAATGGTGACAACATCCTCAACCCGGAAGTGCCCCAAATAAAAGAATATTACATTACAAATGAATTTTACATGGATGAAAAGTAAAACTCTAATCTCACATAAAACCCCCCGGCTATTCGATCACGACAATCCTATACATCACAATACAGCAACACATAATATCACATGCCATCAACGTAAGCAAGTGTGCATACCCCAATTGCCGTTGACATATAGCAACGAAACCGGCGATATGCACACTACGCTTACTGTCACAGAAAAAAGTATCACATACTACTAGGCGTTGTTAAACCCTTCGATCGAATTAACGAACACCCGCATTCCCCAGTATGCTCAACACTTGAGCGCCGTTAAACAATACCCAAAATCTATGCCACAGTATTTAATGGACCAACCGTAGAAGGGCAGACCCAAGACACATTTGTGGCGCAACTAACTACGGTAAACCCTATGGTTTAGTCGCAGTTTGGTGGTCACATCTCGAGTTAGGGTTACTTTCTTCTAGAGGGTCCATAGGAATACCTGCATTATATATCGAGTACGTTCAACCTGGAAAAATATGAGTGTTTGATAATTCGTTCGACCTGTTTAACGTCGCCAATGTTACCAATAGGATGCTATAAAAATACGAATACGAACTTTTCCGCAAAGAGCCCAGAACCAAACTTACATCACATGCAATTCTGGAGAAACAAACAATACTAGAACCCCCAAATCAAGATGTATAGAACACTGGTGCAAAACGAGGAGGAGGGGAGCAAGATGGGTCGGCGATGCCGGAAAAACCCACTTGGCCGCCGGCTAAAATCTGGTCACCCTTCTCGTTTTGCACCTGTGTTCTTATATTATCCTAAATACCACTCTACAGTTGTTTAAATTATTTTCAGCACACTTTTTAAAAAATTTACAGAGAGCATTTCATGGGTTTTCTAATTTCGTATTTTTGCGGAAGTTTTTGTTTTCGTATTGTCGTAACATCGTCTAGGCTTCTAACCTGGCTCTGATACCATGAAGGTTTTTCTTCAGCACCACTACAAGGGTTTGGTAGCATCACACATGCCATATTAAAAAAATATAAGGTGCTAAAGAAAACATTCTAAGGATCATACTAGAAAAGCTAGGGTAACAAGTCTTTTTAACACCATCACAAATAGTAAAAGGCTAAGGTTTGAGAATACAACCTTTGTAGCTCCCTACGCTAGACCCATTGACCACTTGAGAGTTGAAAGAAGTTCGCTTGAGGTCCTCTAGGTCCACGAAGATCCACCCGGAGTCCTCTTTGTCCAAGCTTGAAGCCCCACTTGATCAAGAGAAGAAGTAGAAGCCAACACTCTAAACTAATAGGCAAGAGTAGTGTAGAATGGTGATGTGGTTTGTTTTCTCACTTCAAAACCCTAACTTGATCACTATCTTGCTCACTAATGGAAGCTAGAGAGCAAGAGAGAGGAGGAAGAAGATGATGGCAAATGAGAGCTCAAAAGATAGTGATAAGTCTTAAGTTAAGAATGAGAAAAGAAAAAATATATATATTTTCTTCTTCTCACTCTTAACCCAAGTTAATAAATATCTAGATATTTATCTTGAGATGCAAAATGGCCATGGAAATTAACTCATGGTTAACACAAAGGTAAGTGGGGGGGAATAAAATAATCAACCATGAGTAATTATCCAATTCCATTTTCTTTTCCAAATATAAATATCAACATATTTATTAAGGTGTGAGTCTTATATTGCCACCATCCAATATATCAACAACCATGATAGAATTGTGTATGCATGTATGAGTGCTTGCACATCCATATGTGCATCAAAGAGAATAAATGCATACATGCATGCATACAACAAAAGACAAGAAGGATTTAAAGTGAAAAAGCTTATGGTCAATGATAAATCAACTCATGATTTAGCAAACCGGTCATATCACATACGACCTGACCAATGGCAAACCACCCGTTTAATATACGGTATCACATACACGCATTTAATCGGGTCACCGAGCATATCACATATGTGCACGACATCGTTTCGCCTGGACTAGGTAACTCCATTGTGGGACTCTAAGACTCGTCAATACGCCGGCAGTGGGTAATGATCATATCAAGCACCCCCAAGCCACAAGAGGTCAGCTAAACATAATGGCCACCCGGGTATTGTTTGGCCTACTCTTGCTTCTTTCTTGTCTTTTTTATTTTGGAAAAGAAGATTGATATCGCTTGCTCTTGAAGCTCAACGTCAACTGCTCCCGCTCCCGAAGAGGGTAGCGCCGCTCGGAAGTGGCACGATCAGAAGAAAACAAGCGAACCTGTCACAACTCCCGTCGAGCCAACCGGCAACACTACCGTACAGTCCGGTCTTTTCATCAGATATGTTGCATATCGAGTCTAGGGATGGTAACGTCAACCCCAATAACTCAATAAGTCACGCCGATGAATGGTCTATAACAGATCGAGAAACTACTGATAACTCTTATCAGTAAATCTCAACAGTCCTGGCCAGGGACTAACTGATATAGCCAATTGTGCACAGCACAACATCAACCCCCAATACCGGGATAGAAGAAACCCCTCCTATCGCTCATCGTCTTCGTGTGTCTTGGGACTGTACCCTAAATCCACCAATTTGCACGACTTAGTAGAGCCGTGGTAGGGTGGTAATCAAAGTACAGTGGGAGAACACAAAAGACTCTATGACGATCTCGGGTCTACAGACTAACCTGTACCAGTGTCACCTGAGAACTGCTATCCGACGATAGATATAATACCATATACGAGTTCTCGGCGAGTCCGTCCAGTATACCCAGTCACCACTGAGCACCTGTATACAATCTTGATGTCAAACATCAATGGATGTGGGAACATCCATCGCCCATCATATGGGTCTTGTATCATATACGCTAGTCTACTATGGTATATCGATGCCCTATCTCGATACACCTACAACTAGGGACATTTCAGGATATGCTTATAAATTATAGACGTCCCACTAGTATGATCTCTATCATAATCACAGTAGTCAAGCAAATATCCTCAGGGCTTTATCAACATGTGTAAATGAATAATAGCATGATCAAGTCAGCATGTCACATAAAGAAGAACCAGATAGCATACTATCATGTCGAGCAAGAATGTACACTGAATATATAGATATATATACATGTATAAATACATCCACTATCATATAATGGCCTCTAGGGCATACATACATCCAACAAAGAAGACTCGTATAGAAAGGCGGTGAGCCCAGCGGAGGGACTACTACCTACCGGTGATAGTATAAAGCCTGACGGATATCCGGAGGATACCGTTTGGGAATTATGATATGAGATATACCGAGGGCCGATCTGAGGATGCGGCGCCTGAGATGTGAGGATTTACGTGTCGATGCTGGACAAGGGTTTCATGATGTTTTGAGTGTCGGTGTTGTCCTCTTAGGTTCCATGATTTGATATGCCATTGATGGATACACATTCTTTGATATCCTTATATATTTACTTGCATATGATTTTATGATGTTTCGAGTGGACGAGATCCACATGCATACAGGCATTGATTATATTGTTGGATGTTATCCACAAGCATACATGCATTGATTATTATATTGTTGGCATTTATACAGATACGGTCATCCTAGATATCATAGTATTACCTTCATGATATAGTTGACCTAGGAAATCGTTGTTTTATTCGATTTCTACCTGTTGATGTTTTCTACTCACGAGTTGGCAACTCACCCCCGTTGTGATACAGTTTTTGCAGATTGATCGCTTTGATCAGTAGCGGCATCGCTGGCACATAGCTGCATTCGGGTGTTTTTCTTTGGTAGGTGGTACTTGTTGGATCGTACCCCTCTTGTATTTATTATTCCTGTTGTATCTAGTTAACTCCATCAAATCAGAAACTAGTATTTGTATAATTAGTAAGACCTGGAAAGACTTTTGGTTGCGAGACTTAGAGCGAGGGAATATGTTCGCTACTTGTTGTTGTATGTCTTGCTTTACATTTCATTTTGTGTTGATCTTCGTCGTTCGGCGTCGTATACATATATTTCTTTCTTGCGTGGTTGTGATTCCGCCGATTGGCGAAAAGCTAGCTCCTGCTTAGGGATGCCTTTTATATTATTATGTATTTGTGGTTTTGAATAGAAATGTACAAAGGAGGTGTTGCTCAAATTTTTAAAAGACGAAACATGTTTTTCAACTAGTAAAATAAACTTGCATTTTTCATGTTCCCTTTTCTATGCATTTAAGAAAACATTTGATTTCATCATACCATTATTTCAAAACTTCACCTCTTTTATTTTCTTAAAATGGTTTAGATTTCTGGGTTTCGGCTTACTTGAATTACGTTACGCCTTTAGTCGTTGCATGATTTAAGTGACGGTCACGAGCTAAATTTTGGGTCGTGACACTGGCACACCGGTTGGTGATCATGTCTTGAAGATGATAGCTCTTATTGATGAGCTTGAGGGCCTCGGATGGACAATGGAGAACGAACAGTATGTTGATATTGTTCTAGTATCTCTCCCTCCTTCCTTTGCTCAGTTCATAGTAAACTTCAACATGCACAACAAGGAGAAGTCACTATCTGAACTTCTCAATATGTTGAGAAGTGCAGAGAGCACGCTCAAGTCAACGAAGACTCCTTCTCTGATTGTTGGGAAATCTTTCTCTTCCATCTTAAAACCCAAGGCCAAGGGAAGGAATAAGAAGAAACACACCAAACCGAGAGGTGGAGTCAAAAAGGCAAAAGGGAGAGACAAATCCAGGGCTGAGGAGTCAGGAAAAGGAGAATGTTTCTACTGCAAAAAGTTAGGAAACTGGAAGCGAAATTGTATTGAGTACATCGCTGATCTCAAGAAAAAGAAGCATGGTGATACTTCCGCTTCAGGTGTGTTTGTGACTAAAAACTATTTTTCTATAAACTCTTCTTCCTGTGTACGGATACGGGTTCGGGTTCTCACATCTGCAATTGTATGCAGGGATTATGAAATACCAAATTTTTTAAGACTGGTGATCACACTCTCCGGATTGGAAATGGTTCCAATGTACATGCAGTGTTAGTGGGAGAGTATCACCTGGGGTTGCCATCGGGATGTATATTGGTTTTGAACCCGTGTTATTATGTACCAAGCACGCTATGTAATATAATATCCGTTTCTTTGTTAAACAATGAAGGTTATAATTTTGTGTTGCAAAATAATGTTATGAACATTAACCAGAATCAAGAGTTGATAGAGTATGGTATACTAAATAACGGGATATACGTTCTAAATCAACACACAGTTTTCAACATACAACACACAAATAAAAGAAAATTTTCAGATATAAACGAAGCTTTTCTTTGGCATTGTAGACTTGGTCATATTAACGAAACAAGACTAAACAAGCTACATAAAGATGGATATTTAAATCCTTTTGAATATAAATATTATGCGACTTGTCAGTCTTGTATCAAAGGTAAAATGACCAAAACTCCGTTTACGGGACACGGAGAGAGAGCTACAGAACTCTTAGGCCTCATACATAGTGATGTATGCGGACCAATGTCTACACATGCTAGAGGCGTTTTTTTTTAATTTATAACTTTTACTGATGATTTCTCAAGATTCGGACATGTGTTTTTGTTAAAGCATAAGTCTGAAGCTTTCGAGAAATTCAAAGAGTGCAAACATGAAGTAGAAAAACAAACTGGTTTGAGCATCAAGAAACTTCGATCAGATCGAGGGGGAGAGTATCTGAGTACAGAGTTTTTAGACTTTCTAAAAGAGAATGGGATTCTCTCTCAGCTCACTCCCCCTTACACACCATAGCACAACGGTGTGTCAGAATGGAGGAATCATACCCTATTAGATATGGTGTGATCCATGATGAGTGATGATGAGTTACCATTCTCTTTTTGGGTGCATGCATTGGAGACTACAGCATATCTATTGAACATGGTTCCCACCAAAACAGTGTCTGCCACTCTATATGAGATATGGTATGTGTCGGGTTTCCTTATCACCTCATATAGGGTTTGAAAGCATCACACATGCCACAACATTGATTTTAAGAGGTGCTAAGCAAACTTAACTAGGAATCGAACTAGAAATATTGAGTAACAACTAATTGTATCACATGTAAAAGTTAATCTATCACTAAGTGGAGAAACAACAGCCTTTGTAGACCTCTTAGGGTGACTCCTTGGATCTCCTAGAGTTTGGAAAGGCTCGCTTGAACACTATCGAGTCCACGACGATCCACCCGAAGTCCTTTGCTCAAAGCTTGTTGCTTCACTTGATCTTTCAAATTGGTGGAGCAAACACCCTACACAAGAGAGCTAGAGATGTATAGGATGATGAAGTGGTTTATGTTGTCACTTAAAAACCATCTCTTTTTCTTTTCCACTCTAAACAAATCTCAAAAGATCTTAAAGTAGGAGGAAAATGAAGATGGCAAAGCTTTTTGATGATAATGATAATCCTTCTTTTTTTTAAAAATAAAACAAAAGGATATATATGTGAGACACTCTCACAAAAAACCATGGTTAATATAAATATCTAGATATTTTGTGATAAGTTAAAGAACAAAGGAAATTAACCAAGGTTAAGTTAATGGTCAAACAAAGAAGTGTGTAGAAACTATGAGTCATTTGTAAAGAAATGAGTCATTAGTTAAATTCCTTCATCTTTTAACTTAAAACAAAAACTATATATTAATATGAACAATGTGAGTCTTGCATTGCCATCTTCAATATATCAACAACCATGATATATATGCATGTATGTATGTGTGTATGCACATCAACATGTACATATACATGCATGCATCCATCAAAAGAATAGGGTTTAATAAAAGTGAGCTAAAAGTCATTATTAAATCAACATTTGATTTAATAAACCGGTCATATCACATACGACCCGACCAATAGTAAACACCCGATTAACATACGGTTTCTCACACACGTATTTAATCGAGTTCCCGCGCATATCTCATATGCACACCACATCGTTTTGCCTGAGCTAGGAAACTTCTGTGTGTCACTCTAAGACTCGTCAATACGCCGGCAGTAGGTGATGATCACATCAAACACCAACAAGTCGTAAGCGGTCAGCTAAACGTAACGGCCAACCGGGTATTGAGCGATCAGAAGAAGAACAAGCGAACCTGTCAAAACTTCCGTCAATCCAACTGGCAACACTTACCGTACAGTCCGGTCTCTTCGTCAGATATGCTGCATATCGAGTCTAGGGATGGAATCGTCGACCCCAATAACCCAATAAGTCATGCCTGTATATGGTCTACTTCAGATCGAGAAACTACTGATAACACTTATCAGTAATATCTCAGGAGCCCTGGCCAGGGACTTCCTGTTATAGCCAATCGTGCACAGCGCAACATCAACCCCCAATACCGGGAGAGACGAAACCCCTCCTATCGCTCATTGCCTCCATATACCTCGGGACTGTACCCAAAATCCACCTATTTGTACAACTCAGTAAAGCAGTAGTAGGGTGGAGATCAAGATACAGTGGGAGGACACACAAGACTCTATGGCGATCTCGGGTCTACAGACTAACCTGTACTTATGTCACTTGAGAACTGCTATCCGACGTATGATATAATACCACATAGGAGTTCTCGGTGAGTCCGTTCAGTGTACCCGGTCTTACTGAGCACCCGTATACAATCTTTGGTGCCACCACACCAGACGGATATGGGATCATCCATCGCCCATCATATGGAACAAGAATGGTATACGCTAGTCTACACTAGAATATCGATGCCCTGTCTCGATATACCCACGACTAGGAACATTTCAAGGATATTCTTATAAACTACAGGTGTCCCACTAGTATGATCCACATCATAATCCCAGTAGTCAAGCCTATATCCTTAGGGCTTTATCAACATGTACCAAATGAGTAAAAACATGATCAAGTGAACATATGATAAAGTGAAACCAGATAGCAAACTATCATGTCGAGCAAGACTGTCCTCTGAATATATATATATATATACACACACACACACATCAGTACACACACTATGATATAATGGCCTCTAGGGCATACATATATCCAACAATCTCCCACTTGCGCTAAGGCCAATTATTGGCGTATCTCATACCCAACATCTCAAAAAGTCGCTCATGCTGCGGCTGAGGGAGGGCCTTGGTGAATGGATCCGCAGTGTTTTTCTTTGTATCTACTCTCTTAATCTCGATCTCGTGGCGATCAACTATCACCCGAATCACATGATATCGCCTCAGGATGTGTCTGGACTTCTGATGGGACCTGGGCTCTTTGGCCAATGCCGTAACCCCATATTGTCACAATACAAAGGTATTGGATCAATAATGGTTGGAAATACTCCTAGCTCCGAAATGAACTTCCTCATCCAGACGGCTTCCTTGGCAGCATCATTTGCAGCAATGTACTCAGCTTCCATCGTTGAGTCTGCAACGGTATCCTGTTTGAAACTCTTCCAACTTACCGTCCCTCCATTGAGGGTAAATGCAAACTCTGAGATAGACTTGCTGTCATCCTTGTCACTCTGGAAGCTTGAATCGGTAAAGGCCTCTATTCGGAGATCCCCGTTACCATACACCAAGAACAATTCTTTAGTCCTTCGCAAGTACTTAAGAATGTTCTTCACAGCAGTTCAGTGATTCTCCCCTGGGTTTGACTAATACCTGCTTACTACACTAAGTGCATAAGCTACATTTAGTCGTGTATACAACATCGCATACATTATCGATCCTACTGCCGAAGCATAGGGAATAATGCTCATGCGAGCTCTCTCTTTATCAGACTTTGGGCAATCGTTCTTGGAGAGAGTGACTCCGTGGAAAGCGGGTAAGGCACCCATCTTGGAGTCTTCCATATTAAACCTCTTTAGGATGGTGTTGATGTACTTGGTTTGGGACAATCCCAATAACCGTTTGGATCTATCCCTATAGATCCGTATGCCCAATTTGTACGTGGCATCACCCAGGTCCTTCATGGAGAACCTTTGTGATAAAAATGATTTTACCGACTGTAGCATAGGAATAACATTTCCTATCAGAAGTATGTCATCCACGTACAATACGAGGAATGGGACAGATTTCCCTACAGTCTTCTAATAAACACAAGGTTCATCTGGATTTTTAATGAAATCAAACTCTTTGATAACATCATCAAAACAGATGTTCCAACTCCGCGATGTCTGCTTTAATCCATATATGGATTTAAGCAACTTACATGCTTTTCCGCTGATACCACTGTCAATGAAGCCCTCTGGCTGATCCATATAAACGCATTCATCTAAATCACCATTTAGAAATGCAGTTTTAACGTCCATCTGCCAGATTTCATAGTCGTAGTGAGCAGCAATAGCAAGTAGGATCCAAATGGATTTAAGCATGGCTACCGGAGGGAAAGTCTCGTCATAGTCTAAACCTGGTCTTTGACGAAAACCTTTCGCTACCAACCTTGCCTTATAGGTCTCCACCTGTCCATCTACACCGATCTTTCTTTTAAAGATCCATTTGCAGCTTACAGGTTTTATCCCGGAGGGTACATCCTCCAAAGTACATAATTTGTTGGTGTACATGGACTCCATTTCGGATCTCATGGCATCCAGCCATTTCACAGAGTCACCACTCGTGATAGCTTGATGAAAACTGGCAGGATCATCATCATCCATGATGCAATCTTCTCTATCACCATCAATGAGAAAACCGTAGTATCTCTCCAGTGGGCGAGAAGTCCTACCAGATCTACGGAGTGGCTGAGGTTCATTCGATTCTGTTACAACATCAGGTTCAGTCAAGTCGCCATTTGTAACTTGTGTTTCTAGAACCTCCTCTAGATCTACCACATTGACATCAGTATCATTTGGAAAAAACTTATTTTCTAAAAATGTGGCATACTGAGAAACAAACATCTTTTGTTCCCCTTGTGGTAGAAAAGATACCCAAACGAATGTTTTGGATATGCCACAAATATACATTTGACCGATCGTGTCTCGAGTTTGTATGGATTCTGCTTTTTGACAAAAGCCGAACAACCCCAAATCTTAACTCTTTTAAGAGATGGTCTCTTCCCATGCCATATCTCATATGGAGTAGTAGACACGGTCTTGGTTGGAACTTTGTTTAACAGAAAAGCTGCAGTTTCCAATGCATGCCCCCAAAACGAGAGGGGTAACTCAGAATCACTCATCATGGATCGTACCATGTCTAATAGGGTACGATTCCGCCGCTCTGACACATCGCTGTGTTGTGGTGTGTAAGGGGGAGTGAGCTGAGAGAGAATCACATTCACTTTTATGAAGTCCAAGAACACAGTACTTAAGTACTCTCCGCCTCGATCTGATCGAAGTATCTTGATTCTCATTCATGTTTGGTTTTCTACTTCAAGTTTGTACTCCTTGAATTTCTCAAAAGCTTCAGACTTATGCTTTATCAATAAAACATGATCGAATCTTGAGAAATCATCAGTAAAAGTTATGAAGTAAGAAAAATCTCCTCTTGCATGTGTAGACATTGTCCCACATACATCACTATCTATAAGGCCTAGGAGCTCAGTAGTTCTTTCTCTGTGTCCAGTAAACGGAGTTTTGGTCATTTTACCTTTGATGCAAGACTGACAAGTTGCATAAGATTTATACTCAAAAGAATTTAAATATCCATCTTTATGAAGCTTGTTTAGTCTTGTTTCATTAATATGACCAAGTCTACAATGCCAAAGAAAAGTTTCTTTTATATCTGAAAATTTTCTCTTACTTGTGTGTTGAATGTTGAAAATTGTGTGTTGATTAAGGACGTATATCCCGTTATTATGTATACCACAACCAATCAACTCTTGATTAAGTCTAATGTTCCTAACATTGTGTTGCACAGCAAAATGATATCATTAATTGTCTAACAAAGAAATGGATATAATATTACAAAGCATACTTGGCACAAAATAACATGGGTTCAAAACCAATATACAATCCGACGGCAACCTTAGGTGATACTCTCCTACTGAAACTGCATTTACATTGGAACCATTTCCAACTTGGAGAGTATGATCACCTGTCTTCAAAACTCTGCTATTTCTCAACACTGGCAAAGAATTGCAAATATGAGAACCCGAACCGGTATCAAATACCCAGGAGCAGAGTTAATAGAAAAACAGTTTTCAATTACGAACACAGCTGAAGCTGAAGCATCACCATGCTTCTTCTTGAGTTCAAGGTACTCAGTACAGTTCCACTTCCAGTGTCCCGTCTTTTTGCTGAGGAAACATTCTCCTTTCCCTGATTCCCCAACCTTGGACTTGTTTTTCCCCTTAACCTTTTTAACTCCACCCTTAGGTTTGGTGGGTTTCTTCCTCATCATTCCCTTGGCCTTAGCCTTTGGACGAGAGGAGGAAGATGGCCAAACATACAAAACGGGAGTCTTCACTGACTTCAACGTGCTCTCTGCACTCCTTAACATATTAAAAAGTTCAGGTAGTTCCTTCTCCATGTTGTGCATGTTGAAGTTAACTATAAATTGAGCAAAGGTGGAGGGGAGAGACTGCAGAATAATATCAGTGTATTACTCATTGTCCATTGTCCACCCAAGGTCCTCAAGCTCTTCTATGAGAGCTATCATCTTCAGAACATGGTCTCTAACTGCTGTGCCTGGGGCCATTCACATCTGAAACAGCTTTCTGGATGCTTCGTATCGTAATACGCGAGATTGCTCTCCATATCACTCTTTTGTATGGAGGAATATGGCTTGTACGTCCATATTCTCGTGCTGCTTCTGACGTGTGTTATCCATCGATGCAAGCGTGAGGCATTTAGCCGTGGCACAGTCAGCGTCACATGTCTTGCGGATTTCCTTATCCGCAACTGAAGGTTTAGGACCTAGGATGGGCAGGGTTGAAGCCGTGAGGACATATGATACATTATCATAAGTCAAGGCAAAGTTGAGATTCCTCAGTTAGTCTTTATAATTGGTCCCATTCAGTTTATTTTTGTCTAGTAGAAGCTTGTGTCCTGTCATTGGTATCTGCCATTAAGAGAGAGAAAAGAATACACTCAGCGAAAGCTCTTGCAAAGATCCGATTGGTTATTATCTTGTCTAATTGATGTCTTCCACTATTTTTATCAAATTTTCTTTAAAACCTTTTAAAAAGAAAACTAGCCGGGATTAATTACATTTTACAACTTCGCTAACCGTTCAGCCAGGCCGGTGCTGGTACTTGAGGGAGGTTCCCCATGCTTTCGTACGGACCTAATTAAAATAAACTTCGTCTTCCCAGAGGCGTAGCCCCGTTTGACACCTTTCTAGACACCTAATGGGTTAGCTAATTGTAAAGTGTAAAACTCTCCCGGGAGCAACTTTTGCTCACAGTGGGATCGGGATCATACTATCATATAGAAGGTATGCAATCTCATTGCAAATTTTAACTCTTGAAATTCCCGATATAATTTTTACCCCTAGTACTCATGACCTTAACTATGGTCAACATATCATAAGTACTAGTCAAGTTCTTCCCGTCATTTCATGATTAACTAGACCCACCCACATGATCCTTAACTAAAGTCAACATAATCATATGAATGTCCTAACTAATCTGCATCATATGCAGTGTAGGAAGACATCACTTAGCTACCGTACACTGCGCCTTAACTAAAGTCAAAATACGCAACACGAATACTAAGTACTCTACTTACTAAAATGACGGAGGGCTGCAGATAGTTTTTAAGAAAACTTTTAACGCTTTGAACTTGATATCGTTGTAGAATCCAATGGGTTTAAAAGGAGTAGCTTAAGCTCCGCATTTTGAAACTTGCTTTTTCATAAAAGGCCGAGTGTGTTTCAAATCCGATTCTACAATATCTTTTTAGGTTCATTTATCTTTACATTAATCTCATTAATGTAGTCCCATCATTTAAGTCCTAAAGCCACCACAGAAAGAAACGAAAATATAACGTACGCTTATGTCACTCGCATTCGTCACTGTGTCCCGTTATGCACCGTTAGGTTACTTAACTAACGGCATACCGGGACGGGGCTAACGCGAGTGCAAAACATAAGCAACGTCTATTATATATCATATATATAATATTGCATTCTTCTCAGATATATATTAAAAGATCACGTCACATAATATAAGCAGCCGAAGCACATTTAATATAGGATATCTAGGAGGTCCGTATTTTGTATTTAGCCATCAATAGAAAATACGGATTCCACGGTCGCGATGAATAGCCAAGCCCATACCCCTAGACTCCTACGAGAGCGGCAAGTGACCCTATCAATTCTGGAGTTTAGGAGATCCGCTCTCGACTCCTCGAGATGGCCTCCCACTGAACCCTAGAACCCGGTCACTTGTGCCCTCCTCCTTGGGTCTATCCTAATGCGGAAAAATAAATAATATACAACACTGGTGACATCATCCTCAACCCGGAAGTGCCCTAAATTAAAGAATATTACATACAATTTAATTTTACATGAATGAAAAGAAAACTCTTATCTCACATATAACCCCCGGCTATTCAATCACGACAATCCTGCACATCATAACTCAGCAACACATAATATCACATATCATCAACGTAAGTAAGTATGTGTATCCTGATTGTCGTTGATGTATAGCAACGAAACCGGCGATACACCACATACTACACTTACGGTTACAGAGAAATAAAATGAAAAACTACAACAATTGGAATCGTAACTGCCTTTAGACAACACAAACCCGGAATATCACATTTCCAAGATTTCATGCCTAACAATGTAAAGCTCGCATTTAGGTCTCACCGATAAAAACACCTTTTCAAAACAAGTCGGATAATTCAACAAGATTTCCGATTATTTCCGAGATCGAAATGCTAAATTTTCACGCAACAAACAAATTTGTAGATTCCAATTATTGTATCACATACTAATAAACTAGGCGTAGTTAAAACATTCGATCGAACGATTGAACACCGAAAGACTTCTCAGAAAGCTCAACACTTGAGCAGTTTTAAAATTTACCAGAGACTGCTACAAGTCATACGGGCCAGCGCAAGAAGACACAGTCCAACCCTCACCAACGGAGCCGCAGAACCGCCGCAAAATGATCATTTTAGCCGCGGTTCCGCGGTCCTATAGTGGAGTTAGGGCATCGTGCTTCTTGTGGTCCCATAAAATACCCTGCATAATTTTCTGAGTATTTTTAATGTGAAAAAATCCACGTTTTTAAAAAATTTGCAGAGAGCACCCTTCGGGCGTCGATTTTCGTTCATTCGAGGTTTGTAACGTCGTCTAGGTTACTCTAAAGCTCTAGCTTGGCTCTGATACCACTGTCGGGTTTCCTTATCACCTCATATAGGGTTTGGAAGTATCACACATACCACAACTTTGATTTTTAGAGGTGCTAAGAAAACTTAACTAGGAATCAAACTAGAAATATTGAGTAACAACTAATAAGATCACATGTAAAAGTTAATCTGTAACTAAGTAGAGAAACTACAACCTTTGTAGACTTCCTAGGGTGACTCCTTGGATCTCCTAGAGTTTGGAAAGGCTCGCTTGGACACTTCCGAGTCCACGACGATCCACCCGAAGTTCTTTGCTCAAAGCTTGTTGCATCACTTGATCTTTCAAATCGGTGGAGCAAACACCCTACACAAGAGAGCTAGAGATGTGTAGGATGATGAAGTGGTTTATGTTGTCACTTAAAAACCCTCTCCTTTTCTTTTCCTCACTCTAAAAAAATGTCACGACCCGAAATTGGCACGTGACGGCCCTAATACTACGCAACATCTTCAGTCGTAACGCAGTAAAAGAAAGACAAAACCCAGAAATCTAAACCATTAAAAGACAAGAAAAAATAAGAAACATTGTTTAAAAGTTTTTGAAATCATAACCCAAATTCTTTAAAAGTCAAACTTTATTTCCATTAAAATTTTGGCAGCACCTCCTTTGTAAAAGCTAGCCCCAAAAATGGGTACAACATAAAAATAAAGTAAAGCATCCCCAAACGCGAGCAAATACACGCCAAAAGGCAAAACAACCACCACAACAAATATACGACGCCGTAGCAAAGAAATAGATGACGATAGAAAGGAAACTGTATAAAAGACAACAAGTCACTACATAATATACAACATCGTCCTGACCAAGTCTCTAAGTCAATATGAAAATAGTAGAAGGAGAGTACAGGGATACAATGAATATACACTACAACGAATAACCAAAAAACCTACCTAAGCAAACTGCACACTGTGAGCTGATGCGGTATCCGTATCAAAAGATGATAAGATGTGTGATAATAGCCAGCCTCTGACTATCCTGAGGAACACCTGCAAACACTGTGGCACAACAGGGTGAGTTGCAAACTCATGAATAGTAAATAACATATGCAGGTAATCGCGAGTATGCACGTACAGCGCGAATCTAACATAAGCATCTAAGCAATGAATGGTCATATGTAATGCAATAATCATGAAAAAGTACACTAGCAGGTACAATTTATACATGAAGCAATAATAAAATGACAACCTGTATGTACATTCATGTAAGGTACTATATCGGTACTACTAATACATTAAGAAATGATATGAATAAAGATATGTAAATACAACAGTCATGGAAGGTACTCTAACAGGTACACTAATGCATGAAGCAGTGCATAAACAGTAAATGTAGAGTATGGAATGAAACATGTCATTTCCATTTAATCCTGACATCGTGGTAGGATCAAAATCCATCAAGACAATCCAAATCCCAATTTCCTCAAATCAGACCCCAATTTGGCTATCATATCAAGTAAGTCTCACATATCATTAATGTACAACATCAAGTAGATCTCACATATCCCGTATGTACAATATCAAGTACAACTCGTATACCCCGAATGTACAACATCAAGTAGATCTCACATATCCCGTATGTACAATATCAAGTATATCTCGTATACCCCGAATGTATAACATCAAGTAGATCTCACATATCCCGTATGTGCAATATCAAGTATATCTCATATACCCCGAATATACAACATCAAGTAGATCTCACATATCCCGAGTGTACAAAATCAGCAATCTCATATATATCCTGTAATCCATATCAAATGAATTCTCAAATGCCCTAAATCAAATGTCAATGAGTCTCTTACATCCTAGGTATATTTGCATGAATAAATATGCTGATGTATATAAATTAATGTCATTATACATATATTAGCGTCCCATTCCACTAATATTGGTGTAAGGGCATATATAACAGCGGCCTAATCCCATGTTATATATACAAAGGAGTAAAAAGAAATATCATGAAACCAATGTGTCAAGCATCGATGCAGAAATGCTGATCTATCAGGTGTTGTCACCATGACTGCCCCCTGATAGGTACGTATCATACGCTATCCCGAAAGCACGAGTGCCTAGCTCTGACCCTCGCCTCTCGACGTATCTATATGTACATGACTCCCGTTGGTATTCACATGATAACCGCCGAGTCATTGGTAATGTCACCGGTAGGTACTTGCCCACCTTCCAGGCTCAATCGGCATGGACCGTCGATCATCTTGCCGAGGAGAACCGTACCGGGCCCCACCATGTACCCTCATACGGCACCACTCCTCATATGGAGTATATAATCAAAACTGATAAATCTCAAGTTGGATGCTGAAATGTCATATCAAGGGAAACCGGGTTTTTCAATAATGCATAGTTTCATGAACTCCCATGATCCCCAAATCCAGAAAACATCATGAAAAATCCATATCTCAATGCGAAAATCCATGAATATAATATACACATCATAAATCTGAAATGCGAGCATATAAAGGAAAAGAAGCAATTAAATGTAACAAGTTAATATAATATCATGCGGTTCCTAATCTCTCCAATTCTAAAATAACATCAAGTAAAGGTAAACATGTAGCTATAACCAGATATATGTGCAACATAAAGGTATAGCAAGATATATGTATCTACCTATAAGTAATGATGTAGTAAACCCCGTGGGTATAAGTGAAGTATGTGTGCAAAGTATACATGTAGCTATGACATAAAGTGTGTATGTACCTATCACTAATGGTATGATACTCTATAGATATACATGTATCTAACACGTAAGTATTTGAAGGCATATGTGTAAGCATGTGGATATACAGGTATGTTAAATGTCATATGCGATAAGAAATATGAATCATTGTGTCAATGTTCCTAACCAACAATAGCAATTCTATATGTGGGTTTTGCGTGACATGGCAATTATTGACGGTGTGTGTAGCATACAATCAGTGCTCGTGCAACATGAATCGTCAATAATATGTACAGTGTCCTAAGGATACTAGTCCAAGCACAACAATATCTAAGCAGTAGGGTGAATGCGCAAATCCTAAATCTGACATAGAATATGCGACAAAAGTAACATCGCTTGCCCAGACGCATAACGCCATGCGGGAGATTCCCCTGTAGATGTTAAATCTACTAACCAACGCTCCTGGCTATGTGAAGCCTGTTCATATCAGATTTTTTCATTTTCATACCGCCCAATTTTTATCACATTGCATATCGGTAGATACTCTTGAGCCGTGTGAGCTAGTCAATTGCAGGATACAGGTTCTCGGCTCTAAACGGTGAAATCCATGGAAAAACACGACAAAATCCGGGTTCCTGCCAACCACAGATAAAACACGGATCTCCGCTCTTTATCCGTCTGTTGCCACACACCAGTTTAAGAGACGAAATGTCAAATCAATGTCGTTTTCATGCACAAGGCTCAATGGCAGCACAAGATCCAAGAAATCTACGCGGAGCTCGAGGAAATCATGACAAAAAGATACACATCAAATCACCTTTTGCTCAACAGAAATTCTGGAAAAATCGTGAAGCAAATCTGAGAAAAGATATATACCAGAATAAAGGTCCCACAGAACCAGGGAGCACCACCAAAATTGAAGCCACAAAGCCTCTGAACGGCCGCGGAACCGCGGCATAAGCAGGCTTAGGCCGCGGTTCCGCGGCCGTACGGCCTTGTCGGCTGAAAATCATCCGGGGGCAGATTTGTCATTCCATGTTAGTTCTGCTTGTTGCCCTAGGTTTTCATTTTTCAGCCTATAAATAGCCCAGAACTTTGTGAAGGGAGGGGTGCATAATCTTGTATTTTTCTAGGTTTAGAATACTTGTTTCTTCTTCCTCTTTTCATCTCTTCTCCATTAAAACTTGTAGTGAGCTTTGTGAGTGAAGAATGATGAATAAAGAAGATTCTTTTGCTATTATATCTTGTCTTGTTCTTTTATAATTGCTTGTAATTTTAATTTGTTAACTTAGTTGTTGTTATTTCTTGTTGTTTCTTTCTATTCTCTTTTCCTTTATCATTAAAACAACCATGATGCTTACGCTTGATCCTTGCCAAGGTGAGGTCGCAAATAGCTAGTTGTTATCTTCTAATCTCCTTCTTTCTATCTTCCTCTTTTGTTTTGTTTTCTTTTCATTATGATGTGTGAGTAGTTTCATACTTGTTAGGGTAGGATAAGGGAAGTTTGAGAGAAGGAAGGAAATCTTTATCACTCTTTCCTTGCCCAACATCTTAAATCAACTCCCGTTAATTGAACCACAATCCGCTCCTTACGGCACCCAATCCTACATGATAGCGGTGATTCCGTAGTGAGACCGGTTGTGGTTGAATTAACCGGAGGTTATGGCTAAGATCCAAGAACGGACGGACAAGCACCAAAAGGAAGAACTTATGCGTTGGAAAGCCTAGCTTATACTCGCAAGTTCCTTCCTAGTCGTGCTAATCCCCGTTGTTGCCGATTACCGTAACACGATATTAAGAAGGGCAACGAAAGAGGTGAGTGACTCCTAACTCAAACTAACCTAATCCTAACCCTAACAAGCTCTCTTTACATATCACTTTAACACTTAGATAATCACAAACAAAATCTGGACCTTCGGACTTAACTCGTTAAAACACATAGAAAAAGATTCCCATCTCCCTGCGGACGACCCGTACTCAACCGGCTAGCTACAAGCGAAACCGTCTTGATTGCGGTAATTAACTAAACTTAAACACGCAGAATCCCTACCAATCAAATGGCGCCGTTGCTGGGGAGACGGTAGTTTATTTCTTTGTGTAATTTCGGGTTAACTTGTGAATATAAATATAATCGAAAAACCAAAAAAAATATACTTTGTAAAAAAATCATCTTGTTATTTTTGATTAGTTTTTGTGCAAGTGTGCAGGAAAATACGAAGTTCGAGTTCAGTGCCAAAGACGTGGGAAGATAGACCCACATTTCGCGGCTACACCGCGACGGATCAAAACGAAGCAAACGGTCTACTATAAAAATCTGGAGCATATACAGTAAGCAAAACAAGATTCAGCAAATCAAGACAAGCAGAGGACAACCACAGAAGCACACACAAAAAATTTGATGTCCCAATCCCACCATATTGCCGTGGTTCCGCGGCATAAGGAAGCTTAGGCCGCGGTTCCGCGGCCGTTTGGTGGCCTCAGGGTGCCAAAATCCCTGTAAGTGTTTCTCTCCTCTCTCCCACTCCTCTGGACTCCAATAAACTGTGTTTTCTGCAGATTTCTTTGCGCAAACTCTTCTCCCCCTTCCAATAAACTGTTCTTGTGCAGGATTCTTTGCGCCGCGCTAAAAATAAAAATTGTTTGCAGTTGATTTGTTATCGCTTTGCATTAATTAATACGGACTTAAGGGGCTTGAAACCAATTCAGATTGGGTGAGGATTTCATCACCCTTTCCAGGACCCCAAAAATCACAAAAAGCATATGCATTGACCATTGTTAAAATTAAAAAATACTAGACTCGGCCCTTAGGACTTCGCGCTCAATAGGACAGAGGACTAGTTACAGGAATCAGCCGTTTATCCTATCTGACTTTTGCGGTGCCTAGGCAAGTGTGACGAAGGCAAGTGGTTATTTAATTAAGGAACTTCGCGAAAGCGTTGGATAACCTCCCACTTACCTGGCACTTATCTGGCCGCATTAGACGGAGAAGATGCGGTTTGAGGTCCTTTTTCTAGCCCTCTGGAACAGTTAGGAGCAGGTCTAGCAGACCTAGGTGACCCTAGATCTAGGTGAGATTGTGCATATCTTATTTGTGATTGCTTAAAACTGTAAGTCCGTACATATTTCTGTAAAGCTCTTTCTAAAAAAAACAAAAAAAGGAAAAAATCAAAAACTTTTATAAAAACTTTCCCTTTGTCGCCAAATCCATTTTTAACCCTCCACCTATCGTTTTCTCCATTGACGTTTTCTTACCCTCACCTTCTCCGCTTTGACTATATTAAACTCGTTTAGTTTATGTCCGCTTGGACTCGGGACACTAGCGCCCGTCTAGTCCGCGTTACGTTAGTCGCTTCCGACTACGCGATCGACTCCGAAGTCGAAACTCCGTCCACTCCTCTTTCACCCCTTCCTTTGCCGGCCAACTCCGACGTTGACCGAAATTCTGTTCATACATCTTCACCTTCACCTTCACCAACCTCTTCTTCCGCGATGTCAGGATTTAATCCGAACATCTCTTTGACTACCGCTGGATTGGCTCCACCTCCTACGGAGACCAATATTCCACCACCACCGCCTGTTGTAGCGCCGCAGCGAATCGCGCTCCAGGATCGTTTCTATACCACCCGTTCTGCACTTCCCACCTGCCTTTCTCTTCCTCCGACCAATGGGGATAATTTTGAAATTAAGGCCCACTTCATCAACATGCTCCCACGATTTCATGGGCTTGAATATGAAGATGCCTATATCTTCATCAATAAATTTCAAAACGTCTGTGCCATGATGAAAACCACCCAACTGTCGGACGATGCTATACGTCTACGGGTCATTCCGTTCACTTTATGCGATCTTGCTGAAAAATGGCTGTATAGCACCGCTTCCCATTCCATAACCAGTTGGGATGAGTTTGTTAAAGCGTTTCTAAAGAAATTTTATCCGAATCATAAAACCGCAAGGATTCGAAATGAAATCAACCAATTCTCTCAGCTTCCTTCTGAACCCTTCTGGAAATGCTTTGACCAGTACAAATGTCTTCTTGTTCAGTGTCCTAACCACGGTATAGAGAAATGACAACTTTGCCAAACCTTATACGAGGGTCTGAACCCAGCAACGAAGCAGTTGTTGGAAACCATCTGTCAGGGCCACTTCCTATCGAAATCTGACGAGGAAGCGTGGCAGTTCTTTGACGACCTTGCGGAGCAAACGCTTCAATGGAAGAGCACCAGACCGACTTCTTCTTCTTCTTCTACCTCCACTTCTACCGGTCAGTATAGGGTAGGAATTCACCAACTTGATGTCTCTATTGCGATGAAAGCTGAAATGGCTGCAATAACAAGAAAGCTTGAAGCGATAGAGAGCAAATTCTTTTCTCCTGCCCCTATTCTTGTAAGTGCACGGCGGCGCCCCGGCCTCCATCCCGAGGCCAAAATGCGGAAGCGGTGATAAACTTTAATTTTGCGAACTTAGCAAACCGGCACCACCGCGCACTAAACCCCGGATCGAACCATTAATTAGTCCTAGCTAACTAGAAGATGGGGAAGAGAGATATACCCACTGATCCAAGTCCTCCGGTCTTCTCGTTGTCGTCCCGATCTCCTGCGGAAGCTCCGGTCTCCACCTTGTCGCCAGAAGTGCACCACATCGCCTACTTCTTTTACGGGCTCCCACCTCAATGCCGAGGCAACTCGGGCACAAAGCTGGCTAGTCGACGTGCCCAAGATTTGCTGTAGAATGTGTAGTACTCAAGTCTCACTTTGGGGTTATGGAGTTGCCATTTGGTGGAGGAAATAAAGGATATTTTTGGATAAACAAGAGAGCATTTTTCTTGGCACCATGAGAACCAAAAATGCCACACCAAAAATGAATCCATCATCTCCCCTATGGGAATTGCCGGCCCCTCCAAGGGAATGGGGAGAGAGAGGGTCAAGACAAAGAGGTGGTTGAAAAGCAAGTGATGATGAGAAAAAATCAAATGATCACAATAATTCCAACACTCCAAAGCAACCATCATCTTTCCACAAGTCAAACCATGATGACAAGAAGAAGTCAAGAAGTCAAGGTCAAGGAAAAGCTATCATGACACAAGAATATGCAAAGAACCCCTCCATAAATACTTATTTGCAACAATGCAAATAAGCCCTCCTCCACCAATCTTCGGCCAATGAACGATATAAAGGAAATTGGCAGAAACGAAAAGCAAACTGGCAACTCCAGAAAACTGGTCCCTTAATAAATTACAGGAAAACCCCGATACTGTGCATACACACCCGCATTTGTATTCCGACCGAAATACAAATGCAATGAGACAAAATCTACACTGTACTATACTAGGATCCGGCTTAAACCAAAGCCGGCTAGTAATATCTGTCCGATCCTGATCCGTGCAATACCGTACGTATTTGATCGAACCCTGCCATATATCCATACGGCCTATAGTATAAACTGTCCGATCCTGATGCGTGCAATACTGCACGTATCTGATCGGACCTTGCCATATCTCCATACGGCCTCTACAACTTTTCGCCCGAAAGCTGAGTAACTGAATGTGGGGGACTCTAAAGACTCGTCAACACCTTGGTTGTGGATTTAACCACTAGCACGTCAGAGGTATAAGCCAATACGTAACGGGCTACCAGGTATTGACTAAAAGGGACGTCTGTGAGCGAACTCAGCCTGACAACCCTACTGAGCCTGTCAATGACAATATCCGTACAGTCCGGTCCGTTCGTCTATAAGCATCGCATGGCGGGCCTAGGGGGTTGGAAAAAGTCAGACCCCCAAAAGCGGTACAAGTCGTGTCGGAGTGTAGCCCAGAACACCCTGAGATACTACTGGAATACCTACCAGTAATACTCCTTGCCTCGGCCGAGGGCTTCGTGTAATGGCTCCCCTAGACACAGCGCGACCTCACCCCCAATACCGGGAGAGACGAACCCCTGAAGATGCGCTCACTGCCTCCATGTGGCTCGGGACTGTACCCAACTAAAACCTGTTTGCACGACTCCTTTGAGCCGTGGTAGGGTAGTAATCAAAGTACAGTGGGAACTCACACGAGACAAATGACGATCCCCAGGTCGATGAACTAACCTGTACACATGTCACCAGGGAACTGCCATCTGACGTCTGGTATATGACCAACTAGCATGTTCCCGGCGAGTCTTGTCCGGTGTACTCATAACCCAATGAGCACCTGTATACATCTTAGGTGAACGAACTGACACCAGTGGCTTGTGAGACCGGCCACCGCCCCTCGTCGGGGTCTCGAATGTACACACTAGTCTACTCTGGAGTATCGATGCCCTATCTCGAAACTCACACGACTAGGGACCATTTAAGGATGTGCTTATAGACTACCAGCTCCCACGTATATGATCGCCCTCATACTGCTGGTGGTCAAGCAAGAATCCTAGGGGCTCTATCAACGTGCAATAGCGACGTGTCAGGTCACCTAAAGCAGTACACGATGATAAAGATAAACCAGATAGCACACTACCATCTCGAGTAAGACTGTCCTATCGGGATAGGTCCTCCATCAATCATTGTAATCACGTGCCTGTGATCGAATAATTGAATCTGAGGGCACTATCTCCAACAATCTCCCACTTGCACTCAAGGCTAATTATTGCGATGCCGCATACTCACAGCACGTGTGATACCGAACACCCAACTCCTCTACTATTCAGTCTCACAAAGCTCGCTTGCGAAACTATTGCGTTCGAGGAATAGCCTTAGTGAGTGGATCCGCCTTGATCTCTCTTTCTATGTCTCTCTATATCTCAAGTTCGCGGAGAAACCCATCTCCCGAAAAGAGTAATACCTGTCTTAGAATGTGTCTGGATGTCTGAAGGGACCTAGCTCAAAAATGAACTCCAAATCCAAACTTCTTAGACTGTATCGTCAACTGAACTTAATCAGTATCCTGCGCCATGCCTCCCTCAGTATTGCCTTGGATCACCTGTCCAAAATATTGCCCCTCGTCAGAGGGAAAACTATAACTCTGACAACCTCCTTGTCGTCCAGGTCACCTTGGAAGCCTGGATTGATAACTGTCTCTCGAATGAGGCTGTCGTTATCATATCCCTTGAACATCCACTTATGTTCTAAAACTGCTTCCAACTGTTTCTCCAGGATTGGATCAATGTCAACTTATTGCATCTAGTGCAAGAACAACATCTGGTGTGGTACTTGACATCTCATGATTGACTCAATTGCCTGAGCAAGTGATCTGCCAATCATGCACATCCCTCTCCCCTTTAGTCTGTAAGACACCTTTAGAGAGGGTGACTCCATCACCTGCAGGTACACTACCATGCCAGGAGTCGTCCATTCTAAACACTCTTAGAATGCTGTCTAAGTACCCAGATTGGGAAACCACCCAAATCTAGATCTAAAACCATAGATCTAGTAACCAGTATGTCTGATATAATATCCAAGCCCTGTGTGGAGAAATCACTGTGTGACGACCAAAGTATAATCGATTGTAGCGTAGGAATATTACTTCCTACTCTGTGTATGTCATCCATATACCATGACATCACACCCTACTACCTTCTCAACAGATCCATCCCCTATTCTGATGAAGTCAAACCTATGACTGTCACATCAGAAATTGATGATCTATCTCCGCTATAACTGCTTTAGTCTATAAATAGACATAAGTTACCTGTCCACCAATGCTTCCGCTGCTCCCACTTTGATTACGACAACCCTCTGCCAGAGTCATATACACGTACACTTCTAAAACTAGTTTAGAATGACGCTATAATCATCCTCCTGCCGGGTCTCACAGTCTGGAACAACAGCAATGGCAATTGTGGGTAAACAAGAACCTCCCTGTCACCGTCCTTGAGGCTACCGGAGTACCTCTCGGGTGCCTGAGGTTACCCACCTTATCTGCGGAGTGGCCAATGGAATGTCAAGCCAGATTGAATTTTTAGGTTCCTATGAAATCTTCAGTAATCGTTTGTGGTTCTGGAATCACTTCCAGTTCTACCATACTCCCACTACTGTTTTCTGAAAAAATCCATTTTTAATAAAACTGTGGCGAGTATAGGACAATATCATTATTGATCTTCCAGATGGTAGAAAGTCAACCCTCGTCATAGCCTGGGTCAACCCACAAACAGCCATTACAGAAACGTGCCTTGAGTTGTCCAGTGTCTGGTTTTAATCATAAGCCGGGCAACTCCCCGTACCTTAACATCGTTAAGATACGAACTGTTCTATATCCAATATAGAACCAGAGGCACTGATTTAATTGAACCAGATTCAAATCATGCAGCTGTCTCCAGTGCATGTCAACTAAATGGAAAGAGGCCGATCAGCGTTACTCAACTTAGGAATGCTTCCAATTATGAGTAACCTGAAAGAGAAGCAAGTTCTCTTAATCAATACTATCAACTGAATACCATACTCAAGTATCTACATCTTCGATTACTTTGAAGAATCCCGATACTTGCGATACCTGGTTCTCTACTTTATTCAAATACCAATAACTTCTCAAAAATTCTGACACTGTGTTTCGAAGAAATACCTGTCTAAAAGCTAGAGAAGTCACAAGTTAACCGAATATAGTGTAGGGTTGCTAGGCACGCGCACAAAGGTCTACGAGGCATCAACCTGCCCGAATAAAATTTTAGCCGCGCCGAACTACCCGAATACGGAACTTTAAACTAGAGATTAGGCGATAACTTGCATGATAAACACTTTAACACTAAGTGAGAGGGATTACAACCTTTGTAGATCCGGTCCTTCACTTCATATGCTCCGTGTTGTGGTCCCTTCGCTGCGATCATCGGGATCCGGACTCTCGAGAGGTTCCACGAAGAGAAAGTCGCAAGCTTTGCTTCCGATCTTCGATACTAAGATGATCTACCTCGAAGTTTCTTTAACACAAGCTAACACTCATGAAATGATGTGAACACCCTCATCTAAATGGCAAGGGAAGATGAGGATGATGAAGTAGGAATTTTGCTCTATTTATTTCTCTTTTTCTCATATTTATTCATCACCTTTGAAAAATCTAGTGAGCTTTTTCATGGAAGAAAATGAAGGAGGAAGAAGAAGATCAATCCATTTGTGATGAATAGGAAATAATAATATGATAGATAAAGCAACCATGGTTCACTTAACCTTTGTAGAGAATTGACTAGGGTTAGGATTTTTGGGTAATTAAAAGAATGAGTCATGAACAAATATCTTTCACAAAACAAAACAAATCCTTCTAGAAACTTCTAGAAAGATTAACCCTAATCCGAACCCTAATCAAGTTTAAACTCCACTAAACAAGTTGCATTAGTTATCATATCATGTTACAATATTATATATCACATATATAATATTTACCGTAACAAAATAAAATAATACAATTAACATATATCGCATATATATCAATGTATTACCCGAGTGAGAAAAAGAATTATTAGTGAGCAAATATTAGTTAATGTAATTTAATATATCACATATATTATTATACATTAAATTATCGAATCAACACTTGATCCGACAATCCAACTATATCGCATATAACCGACTAATATTTATCCGTACCGATTCATCGAATCAACACTTGATCCGACGACCCGGCTGATATCAAATATCGCGAGAATAGAATACGGTATCACATATCGCATTATCCTCGGTCCCGCACATATCACATATGTGCTCCTACTCCGTTTTGCCTGAGTCAAGAAACCTCTGTGTAGGACTCTAAAGAATCGTCAATACGCCGGCAGTAGGTGATGATCATATCAAACACCCACAAGCTGCAAGCGGTTAGCTAAACGTAACAGCTACCCAGGTATTGAGCGCTCAGAAGATCAACAAGCAAGCCTGTACGTTCTCCTGTGGATCCAAACAGTAACACTCCCGTACAGTCCGGTCTCGTCGTCTGATATGTCGCATATCTCGCCTAGGGGTGGTAAACGTCAGACCCCAGTAGCTTGATAAGTCGTGTCGATTTGAGGTCTATAACAGTTCGAGAAACTACCGATAACACTTACCAGTAAATCTCAGCAACCCTGGCCAGGGATTTCCGGTTATAGCCAATCGAACACAGCACAGCATCAACTTCCTATACCGGGAGAGACGAATCCCCTCTTATCGCTCATTGCCTCCATGTGATTCGGGACTGTACCCAAAAGCCACCTTTTTGCACGCCCTCTTGGACGTGGTATAATGGAAATCAAAGCACAGTGGGAATCACACAAGACTCCATGACGATCTCGGGTCAACAGACTACTCTGTACCAGTGTCACCGGAGAACTGCCATCTGACGTATGGTATAATACCATCTGGGAGTTCTCGGTGAGTCCGTCCAGTGTACCCAGTCTCTACTGAGCACCCGTACACCATCCTTGATGTCAAACACCGATGGATATGGGATCATCCATCGCCCATCATATGGGTCAAGATGCGTATACGCTAGTCTACTCTGGTGCATCGATGCCCTGTCTCGATACACCCTCGACTAGGAACAGTTATAGGATGTACTCGTCGACTACCGTGGCCCCACTAGTATGATCTCATCATAGTCCCAGTAGTCGAGTACATATCCTAAGGGCTTTATCAACATGTAATATAGAGACAATCAGAGTACATGTTAAGATAAAGTACAACCAAATAGCATACTATCATGTCGAGCAAGAAAGTCCTCCTTATATATGTCCTAGCATCCACTACAATATACATCGTATGTACAGTAATGGCCTCTAGGGAACACATATAACTACAATCTCCCACTTGCACTAGGGCCAACTGTTATGGTATCGCATACCCAACAATTAGCTGCGGTTGAAGTATCTCATACTCAACCATCCCATAAAAGTCTCTACTGGGAAAAAGGCCTTTGTGAGTGGATCCGCGCTGTTGTCCTCTGTGTCTACTCTCCTAACCTCGATCTCCCTGGAGATCAACCATCTCCATGATCAGGTGATACTGCCTAAGAATTATATCTGGATTTCTGATGGGACGGTAGTTCCTTGGCATAAGCCACAACTCCATTGTCACACAATGGTAGGAACAAAGTTCATCTTATGAACTTATACATATCCAGACTGCTTCTTTGGTAGCATCCTTAGTAACGATGTATCTTGCCTTTAATCGTCTAGTATGTCACGGTATCTAGCTTGGAACTCTTCCAACATACCGTCCCTCCACTGAGGGTAAAGACAATGCCTGCGACTGACATTCAGTCGTCCTTATCACTCTGGAACCTTTCCAGTGATTCTCCCCAGGATCGATTGATACCATCTAACTACAACTAGTGAGTATCCTAACATCCAATTAGATCTATCTCATAGATCCAAAACCTAGGATTTAGTAGGTATCATTTTGATCTTATATGGAGAATCCTTGTGATAAGCGGAGATTGACCAAGCGTAGCATAGGAAACTCCTTCCCTATCAAGAGTATGTCATCCACGTACTCTACGAGGATCACCACCATACTCTCCACTACCTTTTCGTATATACAAGGTTCATCTACCATTTTGATGAAGTCAAACTCTTTGACTACCACATCAAAACAGATGTTCCAACTCCGCGATGCCTGTTTTATCATATAAAACATCTTGCACACGTTTCCGCTGCTCCCACTGTCTACGAAGCCCTCTGGCTGTGTACTTATAGACACTCTCTTCTAAAACATCATTTAGAAAAGCAGTCATGACACCCAACCACCAGATATCGTAGTCATGGTATGTAGCCGTGGCAGGTAGGATCTGGATGGACTTAAGCATAGCTTTGAAAGTCTCAACTTTTCCATGCACACCTAGTAATCTTCTCAAGATATACTCGCTCCTGATGGGGATTTAACCCTTCAGACAAAGCAAACAAAGTCCATACTTTGTTGGTGTATAAGGATTCCATCTCAGATCGATAAGCATCCAGCCATTCTTACAGAGTCCCACTCCTGATGGCCAGCTCGAAACCAGTTGGGTCATCATCTCATGATGCAATCCTCGCTCCCACTGTCATAGAGAAACCGAAGTATCTCTCAGGTGGGTGAGGAACCGTACTAGATCGGCGGAGAGGCTGAGGTTCGTTGGAAACTATTGAATCCACATTCAATAGGTATGTAGCTTCACAAGTGCATAACTCCCTAAAGGAAATAGGAAACTCAGTAGTACTCATCATAGAGCACACCATATCTCATAGGGTGTTATTGCTCCGCCCCGATATACCATCGTGCTATGGTGTATACGGAGGAGTAATGTTGAGAGAGAATCTCATTCTCCTTTAGAATAGTCCAGGAATTCCTTGCTCAAGTATTCTCTTCCTTGATCTCATCAAAGGACATAATACTTTTACCCATATTTTGGTTCTCTACTTCTAACTTATATTCTGGGAATATCTCAAAAGGTTCGGACTTGTGTTTCAACAGGAACATATGTCTGAATCTTAAGAGATTATCAGAGAATGTAATGAAGTACTAAGAACCAATCTTGGCATGTGTAGACAGGGGACTTTCATACATCAACATGTATCAATCCCAAAAGTTCACTAACTCTTTCTCTGTTTCCAATAAACAGAGCTGTGGTCATCTTATCTTTGTGACATGATTGGCAAGTTTCACAAGATGTAAATTCAAACAGATTTAAATATGCATCTAAATGTAACTTCAGCCAGTCGGGTCGCATTGATATGACCTAGTCTACAATGCCTCAAGAAGGATTCGTTCATTTCTGAACTCTTCCTCTTGTGTGTGTTCCGTATACTAAGAACTGTAGTTTGATTTAGAACATCAATGCTTTTAGATAACGTGCCTGAACCGATCAACTATTGATATAGGAAATGTTCAAAACATTATCCAACAATACAAAATTATATCCTTTCTTTACTAATAAAGAGACTGATTTGATTTTGTATATCAGGTTCGGTATCTAATAACATTCGTTCAGAATCAATGTATTCTGGTAATACAGGGTGACAGTGACCAACAGACTTGGCTGCAACATTTGCACCGTTTTCTGCCTCATGAAACTTATCACCCATTCTCAGTTCTTTACATATCTATAGCCCATGTAACAGATTACATATACGGGATCCTGATCCGGTATCACATACCCAGGACGTCAAGGATACTAAGAAACAGTTCTGTGTAACGAACACACCCGAAGATGATGCATCAACATGCACTTTCTTCGTTTGGGCGGCACGGAAAATCTGGTATTCCCCAATTTCCTGCTCTATCTTATAACAATTATAAGTTGGAGCGGGACCATCGTTCCCCAGCTCAGTATAACAAGCGGGTTCGGTCAATATATCCGTTTTATTATCTTGATTAAGGCGTGATATGGTCGCTACCTGGAGAGAGAGAGAAGAAAACACTCAGCGTATGCTCTTGCAAGATTAGATTGGTTATCTAATATATCTAATCAGGATGTCTCCCACTGTTTTAGTCAAATCTTCCTTCAAACCCTAAAAGGAAAGACTAGCCGGGATTAATTACGCGCTACAAGTTCGCCAATCTTTCAGCCAGGCCAGTGTCGGTACTTTGAGGGAGGTCCCCTGTGCTTTCGCACGAACCTAATTACAGTAAACCTCGTTTTCCCAGAGGCGTAACCCCGTTAACACCTTTCTAGACACCTACTTGATCGGCTAATTGTAATGTGTAAAACTCTCCTAGGAGTAACTCTTACTCGCAGCGGGTATCGGGATCCAACTATCATATAGAAGGTATGCAATCTCATTGCAAATTTCCACACTTGAAATTCCCAATAATATTTTACCCCTAGCGTCCTATGACCTTGACGAAAGCCAAACTCTCATAGTCCGCTAGTCAAGTTCAACCCGTTCATTTCTTGATTGAATTAAACCCACCCGCACGACCCTTGACGCAGGCCAACAAAGTCGCACGACTACCCTAACTCAATCGCATCATATGCATATACAGATAAGCACTAATCAGCTACCGCACACTACGCCTTGACGAAGGTCAACAAACGTAGCACGAATACTAACTAGTACTTATCTGAAATGACGGAGGGCTACGACAGGTTTTTAAGAAAACCCTTTGCGTAATGAACTTGATATCGTTGTAGAATCGAGTGATTTTAAATGGAATGCTTTTGAGGCTTTTCTAGTTTTGCTAAAGGGGTCACTCCCGGTGAAGGGATCGTCGGCCCTTTCCTCATCGAATAAGGTGCATGATATATCACATATACCGCTGTGCAAAGCAAGAACTATAGAAGCAATCAAAAGACAAACCGAGTTTGTAGCATCTGCCAGTTATTGCTAAAGGAGTCACTCCCGGTGAAGGGATCTCGGTCCTTTCCTTATCGAATAAGGTGCTGGATGTTCGACAAGGAACACCGCTATGCAAAGCAAGAACTAGAGCTACCAGTTTTTATAAACAAGTTTCTACAACATCTTAGGTTTCTTTTATTTCATTAATCTCATTAATGAAGTCCCATTTTAATTATGCTTCGTAAGCATCTCTTTTGAAACTAAATCTGCAATATAACATATATCTCATATATATAATATATAAACATTCGTCTCAGGCAGTAATATGATCTCATCACAGAACATTGCAGCAGAAGAACATATATGAAATATTGGATATACTAGGACGTCCGTGTTTTCAATACGAGCCTGTATAAAACACGGATTCCACGGTCGCGATGAATAGCCAAACCCACATCCCTAGACCCCTACGAGAGCGGCAAGTAACACTGCCAATTCTAGGGTTAGGAGACCCGGTCTCGACTCCTCGAGATGGTCTCCCACTGGACCCTAGAACCCGGTTACTTGTGCTCCCCGCCTTGGGTCTACCTAATGCGGAAAAGTAAATAATATACAACGGTGACATCTTCCGCTACCTGGAAGTGCCCCAATAAAAGAATATTACATACAAATGAATTTTACATGAATGAAAAAGAAAAACTCTCATCTCACATAAAACCCCCGGCTATTCAAACGCGACGATCCAATAGATCATATCACAGCAACACATAATATCTCATATCATCAACGTAAGCAAGTATGCGTATCCCGATTGTCGTTGATGTATAGCAACGAAGCCGGCGATACTCCACATACTACGCTTACGGTCACAGAAAAGAAAGTGTAAAACTACAACAGTTGGAATCCGCAACTTCCTTAGACATCGCATGCCTAACCAAATGAATTCCTTAGACATCACATGCCTAACAATTATAAACCCCGCATTTTAGTCTCATTATCGAAAACTCTTTTCAATATCAAGTCGGGCAATTCAACAAGATTCCCGACGTCCTGATCGAATGCTCGTCGCAAACTTTAGTAGACGGCCGCACCACCGATACCGTCGACGAAGTGCACCAAGGCGGAACACCGGTACCGGGAGCACCCGAACGGATGCTTTCGGCGACGGGGTTCTCCTACAGTCACTTGGTCGGGGCTATGGAGTGAGGCTGCCTATTAAGTTTACCCGGCGAGTATCCGCGCACGCTACGTGATTGCGACGGACTTTTGATCACATCAAAATTCCGTGGCAACCGATCATCTGAGACTAAACTGCTAGATTTATAACATTCATTTTAGTTATCTCATAACTACTTGTGAATTCCAATTATTGTATCACATTCCAGATAAATAGAAAAAGTTAAACTTTCCGATCGAATCATCAAGCACCCAAGATTTCCCCAATATATTTCAACACTTGAAAACAGTTTAAAAACATCCATTACATGCCACAGTACCAATGATCCAGCCGTAGAAGGGTCAAGCCAACGCCTCACATGTGGCACGCCGTACTGCCCCAAACCCTAAGGTTCAAAGGGCAGTTCAAGACGGTCACATAATCGAGTTAAGGTTTGTTGTCTTCTAGAGGGTCCATCGCGTTACTTGCACGACTTAGAACATTCTTAAACACGAGAAAAAATCCAACTTTTGAAAAATTTTCCGACAGGGGAAAAAGTGAGTTATTGATATCCGTTCGAACTTTTTAACAGTTTTTATAAGATATCCGAAAAAAACAAAACAAAGTTATAATATCCGATCAAAACTTTAAGTCCCCAATACAACCTGGATAATTCAACAGTTGAATAAAAATAAATAAAAATTTCCAGAAAATACAACATTAGAAAATATGAGTTACTGTGAAAAGCACGTGCGCCAAATCGATCACGTGGCCGCGGAAGCGCCGCGCAAGCTGGGGTGGGGCCGCTCTTCCGCGGCTCTTTGATCGAATTACGCTCACGTGCTTCACAGTAATTCTTGTAATTACCTGCTGTAATTTTTGGATATTTTTAATGTGGAAAAATCCCAAATTTTAGAAAATTTCCAGAGAGCATGTTTTATCGGGGTTTCGGGTTTCGATCGGACTTTAAACTTCGTTCAGACTTCGCCTAAAGCTCTAGCTTGGCTCTGATACCACTATAGGGTTGCTAGGCACGCGCACAAGGGTCTACGAGGCATCAACCATGCCCGAATAAAATTTTAGCCGCGCCGAACTACCCGAATACGGAACTTTAAACTAGAGATTAGGCGATAACTTGCATGCTAAACACTTTAACACTAAGTGAGAGGGATTACAACCTTTGTAGATCCGGTCCTTCACTTCATATGCTCCGTGTTGTGGTCCCTTCGCTGCGATCATCGGGATCCGGACTCTCGAGAGGTTCCACGAAGAGAAAGTCGCAAGCTTTGCTTCCGATCTTCGATACTAAGATGATCTACCTCGAAGTTTCGTTAACACAAGCTAACACTCATGAAATGATGTGAACACCCTCATCTAAATGGCAAGGGAAGATGAGGATGATGAAGTAGGAATTTTGCTCTATTTATTTCTCTTTTTCTCATATTTATTCATCACCTTTGAAAAATCTAGTGAGCTTTTTCATGGAAGAAAATGAAGGAGGAAGAAGAAGATCAATCCATTTGTGATGAATAGGAAATAATAATATGATAGATAAAGCAACCATGGTTCACTTAACCTTTGTAGAGAATTGACTAGGGTTAGGGTTTTTGGGTAATTAAAAGAATGAGTCATGAACAAATATCTTTCACAAAACAAAACAAATCCTTCTAGAAACTTCTAGAAAGATTAACCCTAATCCGAACCCTAATCAAGTTTAAACTCCACTAAACAAGTTGCATTAGTTATCATATCATGTTATAATATTATATATCACATATATAATATTTACCGTAACAAAATAAAATAATACAATTAACATATATCGCATATATATCAATGTATTACCCGAGTGAGAAAAAGAATCTTTTAGTGAGCAAATATTAGTTAATGTAATTTAATATATCACATATATTATTATACATTTAATTATCGAATCAACACTTGATCTGACAATCCGGCTATATCGCATATAACAGACTAATATTTATCCGTACCGATTCATCGAATCAACACTTGATCCGACGACCTGGCTGATATGAAATATCGCGAGAATAGAATACGGTATCACATATCGCATTATCCTCGGTCCCGCACATATCACATATGTGCTCCTACTCCGTTTTGCCTGAGTCAAGAAACCTCTGTGTAGGACTCTAAAGAATCGTCAATACGCCGGCAGTAGGTGATGATCATATCAAACACCCACAAGCTGCAAGCGGTCAGCTAAACGTAACAGCTACCCAGGTATTGAGCGCTCAGAAGATCAACAAGCAAGCCTGTACGTTCTCCTGTGGATCCAAACAGTAACACTCCCGTACAGTCCGGTCTCGTCGTCTGATATGTCGCATATCTCGCCTAGGGGTGGTAAACGTCAGACCCCAGTAGCTTGATAAGTCGTGTCGATTTGAGGTCTATAACAGTTCGAGTTCGAGAAACTACCGATAACACTTACCAGTAAATCTCAGCAACCCTGGCCAGGGATTTCTGGTTATAGCCAATCGAACACAGCACAACATCAACTCCCTATACCGGGAGAGACGAATCCCCTCCTATCGCTCATTGCCTCCATGTGATTCGGGACTGTACCCAAAAGCCACCTTTTTGCACGCCCTCTTGGACGTGGTATGATGGAAATCAAAGCACAGTGGGAATCACACAAGACTCCATGACGATCTCGGGTCAACAGACTACTCTGTACCAGTGTCACCGGAGAACTGCCATCTGACGTATGGTATAACACCATCTGGGAGTTCTCGGCGAGTCCGTCCAGTGTACCCAGTCTCTACTGAGCACCCGTACACCATCCTTGATGTCAAACACCGATGGATATGGGATCATCCATCGCCCATCATATGGGTCAAGATGCGTATACGCTAGTCTACTCTGGTGCATCGATGCCCTGTCTCGATACACCCTCGACTAGGAACAGTTATAGGATGTACTCATCGACTACCGTGGCCCCACTAGTATGATCTCATCATAGTCCCAGTAGTCGAGTACATATCCTAAGGGCTTTATCAACATGTAATATAGAGACAATCAGAGTACATGTTAAGATAAAGTACAACCAGATAGCATACTATCATGTCGAGCAAGAAAGTCCTCCTTATATATGTCCTAGCATCCACTACTGTAAGTGCACGGCGGCGCCCCGGCCGTCAATCCGACGGCCAAACGCGGAAACGGTGGTAAACTTAAAATTTTGCGGACTTGGCAAAACGGCACCACCGCGCACTAAACCCCGGATCGTGCCATTAAACTAAATCTAGCTAACTACAAAGAGAAGGTTAGAGATATACCGACGATCCAAGTCCTCCGGTCTTCATCTCCACTCCGATCTCCTCGCAGGATCTCCGTCCGTCTCCTCCTCGTCGGAAAGGGCACCACGATGCCGGGTACTTTTACGGGCTCCCACCTCAATACCGAGGCAACTCGCGCATGAAGCCGGCTACTCGACATGCTCAAGATATACTGTAGGGAATGTAATGTAGAATGTATGTCTCACATTGGGGTTGGTTGCCATTGAAGATGATGGAGGAATCAAGACTAGAAAAATGGTGCTTGCATTTTTCTAGCATGGAAAGAAGATCAAGAATGAAACTCTCATGGTGAAGCTCTCATCTTTTTTCTTTCTCTCTTTTCTTTTCTTCTTCTCCTTTTTTTTTTCAACCATGAATACCTATCTCACTCATTTAGAAATGGTGGAGGATAACAATATGAAGCAAGAGGGAGGTGAGTGTAGTAAAAGGAGGAGGGTGACCACATCCAAACATAATCATCACTAAACTTTACATCAACCTCAAATCCATCCTAATCTCATAAAGCAAAGATGCTAACCATTATGAAGGAAAAAGAAAAGATGCTATCATAATGCATGAAACCCCTCCACAAAAGTAATTTGCAAAACTGCAAATTACCCCCTCCATCAGAAAAGTCCGGCCGGGAAAGAACAAAGGAAAACCGGCCGGAACGGAATGCAAACTGGCAACTCCAGAAAACTGGTCCCGTAATAAATTACAGGAAAACCCCACACTGTGCATACACACCCGCATTTGTATTCCGTCCGGATACAAATGCAATGAGATAAAATCTACACTGTACTAAACTAGGACCGGCTTAAGCCAAAGCCGGCTAGTAATATCCGTCCGATCCTGATCCGTGCAATACCGCACGTATCTGATCGAACGCTGCCATATAACTATACGGCCACTAGTACAAACCGTCCGATCCTGATCCGTGCAATACCGCACGTATCTGATCGGACCCTGCCATATCTCCATACGGCCTCTACAGCGTTTCGCCCGAAAGCTTGAGTAACTGGAAGTGTGGTGGACTCTAAAGACTCGTCAATATTATGGCTGTGGATTTAACCACTAGCACGTCAGAGGTATAAGCCAATACGTGACGGGCCACCAGCTATTGACCAAAAGGGACGTCGATGAGGAAGCTCACCCCGACACCCAACTGAGCCTGTCAGTGACAATATCCGTACAGTCCGGTCCGTTCGTCTATGAGCATCGCATGGCGGGCCTAGGGGGTTGGTAAAAGTCAGACCCCCAAAAGCGGTACAAGTCGTGTCGGAGTGTAGCCCAGAACACCCTGAGATACTACTGGAATACCTACCAGTAAATCTCCTGCCTTGGCCAAGGTCTTTGTGTAATGGCTCTCCTAGACACAGCGCGACCTCACCCCCAATACCGGGAGAGACGAAACCCCCGAAGATCCGCTCACTGCCTCCATGTGGCTCGGGACTGTACCCAACTAAAACCTGTTTGCACGACTCCTTTGAGCCGTGGTAGGGTAGTAATCAAAGTACAGTGGGAACTCACACGAGACAAATGACGATCCCCAGGTCGATGAACTAACCTGTACACATGTCACCTGGGAACTGCTATCTGACGTCAGGTATAAGACCAACTAGCATGTTCCCGGCGAGTCCTGTCCGGTGTACTCATAACCCAATGAGCACCTGTATACATCTTAGGTGAACCAACTGACACCAGTGGCTTGTGAGACCGGCCACCGTCCCTCGTCGGGGTCTCGACTGTATACACTAGTCTACTCTGGAGTATCGATGCCCTGTCTCGAAACTCCCACGACTAGGGACCTTTTAAGGATGTGCTTATAGACTACCAGCTCCCACGTATATGATCGCCCTCATACTGCTGGCAGTCAAGCATGAATCCTAGGGGCTCTATCAACGTGCAATAGTGATCTGTCATGTCACCTAAAGCAGTACACGATGATAGAGGTAAACCAGATAGCATACTATCATCTTGAGTAAGACTGTCCTACCGGGATAGGTCCTCCCTCAATCATTGCAATCACGTGCCTGTGATCCAATAATTGACTCTGAGGGCACTATCTCCAACAATCTCCCACTTGCACTCAAGGCTAATTATTGCGATGTCGCATACTCACAGCCCGTGTGATACAGAACACCCAACTCCTCTACTAGTCAGTCTCACAAATCCCGTTTGTGAAACTATTGCGGTCGAGGAATAGCCTCAGTGAGTGGATCCGCCTAGAAGTTTCTTTCTATGTCTCTCTATATCTCAAGTTCGCGGAGAAAGCCATCTCCCGAAATGAGCAATACCTGCCTTAGAATGTCTGGATGTCTGATGGGACGTAGCTCATAAATGAACTCCAAATCCAAACTTCTTAGACTGTATCTTCAACTGAACTTAATCAGTATCCTGCGCCATGCCACCCTCAGTATTGCCTTGGACCATCCGTCCAAAATACTGCCCCTCGTCAGAGGGAAAAACTATAACTCTGACAACCTCCTTGTCGTCCAGGTCACCTTAGAAGCCTGGAATGATAACCGTCTCCTAAAAGAGGCAGCCGTTATCATATCCCTAGAACAGCCACTTATGTTCTAAAACTGCTTCCGACTGTTTCTCCAGGATTGGATCAATATCAACTTATTGCATCTAGTGCAAGAACAACATCTGGTGTGGTACTTGACATCTCATGATTGACTCAATTGCCTAAGCAAGTGATCTGCCAATCATGCACATCCCTCTCTACTTTAGTCTAAAAGACACCTTTAGAGAGGGCAACTCCATTACTTGCAGGTACACTACCGTGCCAGGAGTCGTCCATTCTAAATACTCATAGAATGCTGTCAAGGTACCCAGATTAGGAAACCACCCAAATCTAGATCTAAAACCATAGATCTAGTAACCAGTATATCTGATATAATGTCCAAGTCCTTTGTGGAGAAACCACTGTGTGACGACCAAAGTATAACCGATCGTAGTAAAGGAATATCACTTCCTACTACCTTCTCAACAGATCCATCCCCTATTCTGATGACGTCAAACCTATGACTGTCACATCAGAAACAGATGATCTATCTCCGCTACATCTGCTTTAGTCTATAAATAGACATAAGCCTGATGTCCACTAATGCTTCCGCTGCTCCCACTGACTACGACAACCCTCTGGCAGAGTCATATACACGTACACTTCTGAAGCTAGTTCAGAACGACGCTATACTCATCCTCCCACCGGGTCTCGCGGCCTGGAACAACAACAATGGCAAGTGTGGGTAAACAAGAACTTCCCTGTCACCGTCCTTAAGGCTACCGAAGTACCTCTCGGGTGCCTGAAGTTACCCACCAAAACTGCGGAGTGGCCAATGGAATGTCAATTCAGATTGAATCTTTAGGTTCCTTATCAAATCTTCAGTAATCGTTTGCGGTTCTGGAATCACTTCCAGTTCTACCATACTCCCACTACTGTTTTTGAAAAAATCCATTTCTAATAAACCTGTGGCGAGTCAAGATGGTAGAAAATCAACCCTCGTCATAGCCTGGGTCAACCCACAAACAGCCATTACAGAAACGTGCCTTGAGTTATCCAGAGTCTGGTTTTAATTATAAGCCGGACAACTCCCCGTACCTTAACAACGTTAAGATATGAACTGTTCTACATCCAATATAGAACCAGAGGCACTGATTTAATTCAACCAGATTCAAATCATGCAGCTATCTCCAGTGCATGTCAACTAAATGGAAGGAGGCCGATCAGCGTTACTCAACTTAGGAATGCTTCCAATTATGAGTAACCTGAAAGAGAAGAAATTTCTCTTTATCATTACTATCAACTGAATACCATACACAAGTATCTACATCTTCGATCACTTTGAAGAATCACGATACTTCCAACACCTGGTTCTCTACTTTATTCAAATACCTATAACTTCTCAAAACTTAGACCCTGTGTTTCTTCGAAACACATGTCTAAGAACTAGAGAAGTCAAAAGTAAACAGAATATAGTACGAGGACCAACCCCTCTGCCCTGATGGATCCTGGACAATATACAATACTCTGTATAAGTCCCTTGAGTCTGATAACTCATTCACTGTGTGTCGTAGGTTGAAAACTGTACTTATGGTTAAGAAGAATTACACCGCTGTTTAATGCTCCTTACCTAACCATCCACTGATATAGGTAAATGTCGTAGACATAATTTCAAAAAGGTATATCTCACTCTATGAAAATAGACGTACAGATATATCAATTTGAAATTGGTGCATAAAAGCGGATATTCAAAACCAAATATTTGCCGACCGGCAAACAACCCATGTGATTTCCTCAAATATCACCGATTACAACGAATCCCGATATAATGAGGATGATCACCCAATTCCCAATAACCTACTCCCACTCATCATCTGTAAAGCCATACAGATGTGAGAATCATACTTGGTAAATACATACCCTGGAGTAAGTATCTAATCGGGAAATCAGTTCTCTTTTAACATTACACAGTGAAACTAAACATCGAAATGTTTCGATAGGGTATCCTGGTATTCCTAGTAATGCCTCTTCCAGATTCACGACTGTAACCGTATAGTTCTTTGCCACCTCTCGAAAATCCCTTCATATGTCTTTAGTCTTTACCTTCTGTACACCCCTTTAGGCCAAATGGTTTTCTTCCTTCCCTACCGTTCGGCACCAGCCTATGGTTTGGAAGAAGACTATCCAAAAAGCATAAAGGGTGTACTGTCCTAATCCTAGGAGCACTCGCATCGCGAGAGAAGGTGAAGATAAAAGACACCTGAATGTACTTTATTCCTATTTCTCCTGAACCAGGATCCATCCCCGAACTGGAACGAGTTCCTTTCGAGTTCGTATATAACCATACGATGGATTATCCAATAAAATGGGATCTTCGTAATGATACGGAGTGTCCTGGAGAAATACAAAGGTGATTTAGGATTGGCGAAGGAATACATGGTTTGGTCGTGAATATCTGTTGCAATTTACTTTGCCCTCTTACTAATCCCTTACTTTGTCTTAACTTAATACCTTCTGTACACCGTTTAGGCTAATTGGCTTTCTTCCTTCCCTACCGGTCGGCACCAGCCTATGGTTTGGAAGAAGACTATCCAATTTGCGTAATAGGTGTACTACTCCTAAACCAAGGAGTACTCGCAACCTGAGAGAGGGTGAAAAGAAAAGACAACTGAATAGTCCTATCCGTTTTCTCCAGAACCGGAAACCATCCTCGAATAAATTCTTTCGAGTTCGTATCTAACCATACGATGGTTTTGTCCAATGGAAGTGGACGTTCGTAGTAAAACGGGGTGTCCTGGAGAAAAGGGTAAAAGTAGGAGTGGCAATGAGGTTTGCAACTCTGACAATCCAAAAGCCAGTGTTAAGAAGGTTCGGTCAACTTGGTCACTGAGTCAAAATCTTAGGGTCGGGTCAAGGGTCGCTGCCAAAGAGAGAGAGAAAAGAAACACTCAGCGTGCACTCTATCCTAGATCAGAATGGTTATCACTTTTTCTAATCAGGAAACCTCCCACTGTACCTCAAATTCTCCTCCAAACCTGAAAGAAGAATTAGTCGGGGTCACCCGAGGAGTAAACCAACTCATCAGTGGGAATCGGGATCCAACTATCATTGCATGACAACGTGACGGAATCCGCTCACGGTATCACACTCCAGAAGGTATGCGCATATCTGGCAAGTTTCAGTACTTTTGAAACTCCCGATGTGATTTTTGCCCCATGCTCTTATGACCTTGACTAAGGCCAACAAATCATAAGTCACATGTCAGGTTCTACCCGTCATTGTCCAGGTTGATTTGAATCCACCCGTACAAGCCCTTGACTAAGGCCAACAAGGCTATACGACTGTCCCAAACCAACGCATCTATCTATGCAGCATATGAATACCCAATAGCTACCAAACACTGTGCCTTGACTAAGGCCAACAAACACAGCTTGAATACTATTGACTACCCATATGAAACGACGGAGGGCTACGAATGGTTTCTGGCGAAAACCTTTAACGTAGTGAACTTGATATCGTTGAAGGAACGGATAGCTTTTTAGAAAATATAGTGACGAAAACCTTTACTAAAGAGGTCACTCCCGGTGAAGGGATCTCGGCTCTTTCCCCGTAGAATGGGGTGCAGGATATTCCAACTGAATACCACGGTGCAAAGCAAAAGTAATCGGCTATAGTGAAGTTAATGCCCTGACGCAAACTTCTGTCCAAGGGGTCACTCCCGGTGAAGGGATCTCGGCCCTTGCCTCGTCGACTGAGGAGCAGGATATTCCAAATGAATACCACGATGCAAAACAAAAGTGAACGTCCTTGCAATAACAGCTTTTTGAAAAAGTGTTCCAACAACATCAGATTAGGTTTGTTTTAACTTGCATTGATCCGAATCAATGCAGTCCCATCAATTGATCATACCAAAAAGAACGAAAATATACTGATGTACGTATATGCCATCCGCATTCGCCACTGGGTCCCGTCATTACCCGTTAGGTTAGCTTACTAACGACAGAGCGGGGACTGGACTAGCGCGGATGCAAAACATATACAACATCTACTAATATATATACCAATATATTATATTTCGCTCAAGGCGTGAAAAGAAATGCAACATCACAGAAATGTACAGCATCACAGAACAATACAGATATCTGGGATCCCCGGGTTTCACAGAGCCACTACTGAAACCCGACGTTCCCCTGGTCGTGTGGATAGCCTGTGCAATGAAATCCTAGACCCCTACGGACGCGGCAAGTCACCCGTCAAAACCTGAAGTGAGGCAGCCCCCTTCAGCACCGTGAATGGACCACCCAGCACTTCACGGAATCCGGCAACTTGGGCACCCCTCCTGGGTCAACCTGTACCCCCTACGAGTGCGGCGAATAGCCTGCCAATCCCAGAGCGAAGCCCCCTCCGTCCCAATGCCATGAGATGCGGGCTTGTTGCCCTCCAAGACCCGGCTATCCGTGCACCCCACCGCGGGGTAATCCTAGTACAGAAAGTAAAATATACATACAACGGGTACATCGACCGCAACCAGGTCGTGCCCCAAAAGAATAATACAATCAGGCAGTGACGGCAGTCCACATGTCGGACGCTCGCCCCGCAATATCAAATGTACATAAAACAACAATACAGTACTAGCATTGCATCCAGGCTATCCCCCACGACCGATCCGCAACAACACAGCATAAACATAGAACATCAACGTGAAAGTCACGTTCGCAAATCCGTCTAACCGGGCTATAGCAGTTAGACCGGATTTACCGATCGAGTGACATTCACGGTCGCAGATATAATGTAAATACTGTGAAAAATGTGTTTAAAATTTTCCGATCGATCAAAAATTAACAAGTGGGCCCCCAAACAAAAACTGTAGCACTCACAGAAATAATTGGCCCAATTTTAATATTCCAGAAACCACATTTTCAACTCAGGAACATACTGGAAAAATTTGGGGGGGTGAACAGTAAAAACCGCGGCGGAAGGGCCGCACGAGGTGGGGTTTCGCGGCGCTTGCGCGGCGGAATAGTGAGATCATGTTGCCAATTTTTTACAGTATGCTTCTATTTCCCTGCACATCACTCTGAGACAACCAGAAAAATTTTTCGAGAACAAAATATTTCAACAGAAACTGATGTGAACTGAAATACGTGTTTTCGGGATTTTGTTCGATCGGAAACGTAAAACACATCACACAAAACTAGACTATGTTAATGGCGAGGCTCTGATACCACTGTAAGTGCACGGCGGCGCCCCGGCCGTCAATCCGACGGCCAAACGCGGAAACGGTGGTAAACTTAAAATTTTGCGGACTTGGCAAAACGGCACCACCGCGCACTAAACCCCGGATCGTGCCATTAAACTAAATCTAGCTAACTACAAAGAGAAGGTTAGAGATATACCGACGATCCAAGTCCTCCGGTCTTCATCTCCACTCCGATCTCCTCGCGGGATCTCCGTCCGTCTCCTCCTCGTCGGAAAGGGCACCACGATGCCGGGTACTTTTACGGGCTCCCACCTCAATACCGAGGCAACTCGCGCATGAAGCCGGCTACTCGACATGCTCAAGATATACTGTAGGGAATGTAATGTAGAATGTATGTCTCACATTGGGGTTGGTTGCCATTGAAGATGATGGAGGAATCAAGACTAGAAAAATGGTGCTTGCATTTTTCTAGCATGGAAAGAAGATCAAGAATGAAACTCTCATGGTGAAGCTCTCATCTTTTTTCTTTCTCTCTTTTCTTTTCTTCTTCTCCTTTTTTTTTTCAACCATGAATACCTATCTCACTCATTTAGAAATGGTGGAGGATAACAATATGAAGCAAGAGGGAGGTGAGTGTAGTAAAAGGAGGAGGGTGACCACATCCAAACATAATCATCACTAAACTTTGTAAGTCGATGTAGTACACCCCAGTACTTATGGGGAGGCGGAATTTACAAAAACTTATCAAGTTTAAACAACAAACATCGACTAACCGCATGAATCGAAGCTAAACCCTAAAAACCGTATTCTTATGAGTTTCTTTACATAAGGGATTAGGGATTATACCTAATGAACCGGTCCTTCTTCTTTATGTCCTCCTTGGTTCTCCTCGGCCTTCTCTAGGTAGTAGACGATCCACCCGAGAGCGAAACTCCAAGCTAAACCTCTAACTTGAGGTAACTAACCAACTTTGATTGCTAATCAAAGATGATAGAATGATAAAGAGTGAAGGTTATGGATTGTTTAGTCTAACTAATCCTTTGATCTCAACACATGAGGATTAAGGATTAGGGTTAGAAGATGAGAGCTTGAGGAGAGAGAATGTGTAATATGATAATGAGAGAAGAGAGAGAGTGTATCATAATAATATGAAGCATTCTTATTTTCAACAAATGAATAAAAAGAAATGAATAAGCATGCTTCACAAAATATCTTGTGATGATTCATTAACATGAGTCATTAAGCAATAAATGTGCATTAATGAAGTGAATGAATCACCACTATGACTCACTCTCTTTCCAAAACAAACCTCCTTAGTCACATCTTCTAGAAGCTTCTCGAGTAATTACGAGAACGCCCCTCCGATCCGTAAAAATACGGAAAAACTTTAGACTGTAAAAATCCAATAACCGGATACCAGTAACTGGCTTAAACCAAAGCCGACTGGTAAAATCTGTCCGAAAGTCGTACGCGCGTAAACGCACGTATGCGTCCGAACCCTTTGTCGCAAAACCATGCAACCTCTATATCGTTTCGCCTGGAGTAGGAAACTCTCTGTGTGGGACTCTAGAGACTCGACTACTACGCTGGCAGTGGGTTTAACCACAGACCGCAAGCGGCACTAGCTGTACGTAACGGTCCCCAGGTAGTTGTCGATAAGAAGGCCGATGAGTAAACCCATCCGAACTCCTACTGAGTCTGATGTGACAATCTCCATACAGTCCGGTCCGTTCGTCCATGACTATCGCATATCGGGCCTAGGGGGGCGGCAAGCGTCAGTCCCCTAATAGCGGTATAAGTCGTGTCGGAGTGAAGCCCATTACACCCTGAGAAACTGCTGGAACCTACCAGCAAATCTCGCTTGCCCTGGCCAGGGACTTTGCGTAATGGCTCTCTGACACAGCACGATATCTACTCCCAATACCGGGAGGGACGAATCCTGTCTAACCGCCACTGCCTCCAAGTGCTCGGGACTGCACCCAACTGCTACCTGTTTGCACGACTCCTTTGAGCCGTGGTAGGGTAGCAATCTAAGAACAGTGGGACACACTCGAGGCGAAGTAGCAGTGTCAAGTCTGCGGACTACGCTGTACTCATGTCACCTGGGAACTGTTCACTGACGACTGGTATCAAACCAACCAACAGTTCCCTGTGAGTCCTGTCCGGTGTACCCGTAACCTAACGAGCACCTGTATACTATCTCCAGTACGACGTACTGATGGCTGTGGGACAGACCATCTCCACAACTGGGATGAGAAGCGTACACACTAGTCTACTCCGGAGTATCGATGCTCTGTCTCGATAATCCAACGACCAGGGACCTGAATAAGGATGTGCTTGTAGACTACCCAGCCCCCACTAGTGTGACTGCCATCACAACGCTGGTAGCCAAGCAAGATCCTAAGAGCTCTATCAATACGTATACTCACATATTAAGATAGAAAAACCAAGTAGCATACTACCATGTTTAGCAAGACTGTTATATACATGTGAATATCCCAAGCTTCCATTAAGTAATATACAAGCTAGTATGATACAGTAATGGCCTTCTAGGGCATAAACACTAACAATCTCCCACTTGCACTAGGGCCATGTACTGGCATATCGCAGACCAATGATCTCGAGTAGCCTCTCGAACTGAATCTGAGGAAGGGCCTTCGTGAATGGATCAGCAATGTTCTCTTCTGAAGCAACTCTCCGAACCTCGATCTCCTGACGATCAATGATCTCCCTGATCAGGTGATACCGCCTCAAGATGTGTCTGGACTTCTGATGGGACCTTGGTTCCTTCGCTAAAGCTATAGCTCCGTTGTTGTCGCAATACAGAGGTATTGGATCAACTATGGTAGGAACCACCTGAAGTTCTGTTAGGAACTTCTTCATCCAGACTGCTTCTTTTGCGGCATCGCAAGCAGCTATATACTCCGCTTCCATCGTCGAGTCAGCAACGGTGTCCTGCTTGGAGCTCTTCCAGCACACCGCCCCTCCATTGAGGGTAAAGACATAACCCGACATGGACTTGGAATCGTCCTTATCACTCTGGAAGCCGGAATCAGCAAAGGCCTCCAACCTGAGGTCTTTTCCGCCGTAAACCAAGAACATCTCCTTAGTCCTTCTCAGGTACTTGAGAATGTTCTTTACTGCTATCCAGTGTTTCTCCCCTGGGTCTGACTGATACCGGCTTACCACGCTTAGTGCGTAAGCTACATCTGGTCTGGTACACAACATCGCATACATTATAGAGCCTACCGCAGAAGCGTAGGGTATAATAGACATGCGTTCCCTTTCCAAATCAGTCTTGGGAGACATCTCTTTGGAGAGGGTGATTCCGTGACAAGCCGGTAGATTACCGCGCTTTGAATCTTCCATACTGAATCTTTTCAGTACAGTGTCGATATACCTGGACTGCGAAAGTCCCAACATCCTCTTGGATCTATCACGATAGATCCGGATCCCCAGAATGTAAGAGGCATCACCCAGGTCTTTCATGGAGAACCTGTGTGACAAGAATCCTTTGACAGATTGTAGCATAGGAATGTCATTTCCTATCAATAGAATGTCATCCACGTACAAGACGAGGAATACGACACTTCTGGCCACAACTTTACTATATATGCACGGTTCATCTGGATTTTTGATAAAGTCATATTCTTTGACTGTCTCATCAAAACAGATGTTCCAACTCCGCGATGCCTGCTTTAGTCCATAAATAGACTTAAGCAGCTTGCATACTTTCCCGCTGCTCCCACTCTGATTGAAACCCTCTGGCTGATCCATATAGACGCTCTCTTCTAAATTTCCATTCAGAAAAGCCGTCTTTACGTCCATCTGCCAGATTTCATAATCATGGAAGGCAGCAATAGCAAGAAGGACCCGAATGGATTTGAGCATAGCCACTGGAGAAAAGGTTTCGTCATAGTCCAAACCAGGTCTTTGACGAAAACCCTTTGCAACAAGTCTAGCCTTATAGGTTTCCACCTGTCCATCTACACCAATCTTTTTCTTGAAGATCCATTTGCATCCTATGGGTTTTACCCCATCTGGAGCAAAGTCCAAAGTCCATACTTTGTTGGTGTACATGGACTCCATTTCGGTCCGCATTGCATCTAGCCATCGTACCGAGTCGCCGCTCTGGATGGCCTGCCTGAAGTCAGTAGGTTCATCATCATCTATGATGCAATCCTCTCTATCCCCATCTATGAGAAAACCGTAGTATCTCTCAGGCGGACGAGACGGCCTACTACTCCTGCGGAGGGGTGCGGGAATGTTCTGTTCTTCTTGAACCTCTGGTTCTACCAAACTTTCAGTAGCAGTTTGTGGTTCTGGAATTTCTTCCAGTTCTATTTCGCTCCCACTCTTCTGATTTTCTAAAAATTCAGTTTCTAAGAAGTGGGCATGACGAGAAACAAAAACCTTTTGTTCCTCTGCGTAATAGAAATAATATCCCTTGGAGTTCTTTGGATATCCCACAAGCTTACACAGTACTGAGCGTGCCTCGAGCTTGTCCACATGCTGCTTTTTTACAAAAGCTGGACACCCCCATGTCCTAAAATGTTTTAGACAGGGTTTCTTCCCACTCCACATCTGATATGGTGTGGTAGGCACAGTCTTGGTTGGAACCTGGTTTAAAAGATATGCCGCTGATTCTAGCGCATAACCCCAGAAAGATCGCGGTAACTCAGTATTACTCATCATGGATCGTACCATATCCAATAGGGTTCGATTCCGTCTCTCCGATACACCGTTATGCTGTGGAGTGTATGGAGGAGTAAGCTGAGAGAGAATCCCTTTCTCTTTTAGGTAACCTAGGAACTCGGCACTTAAGTATTCTCCACCTCGATCAGATCTTAGTGTCTTAATACTTTTGCCTGTTTGGTTTTCCGCTTCACTCTTAAATTCCAGGAATTTCTCAAAGGCCTCTGATTTATGCTTCATTAAGAAAACATATCCATACCTAGAGAAATCATCTGTAAAAGTAATGAAGTAGGAATAACCACCTCTCGCATGTGTAGACATTGGACCGCATACATCGCTGTGTATGAGTCCTAAGAGCTCGCTCGCTCTTACTCCTTGTCCAGTGAATGGAGTCTTTGTCATCTTTCCTTTGAGACAAGATTGACAAGTGTCATAAGTTTGATATTCGAACGTGTCCAAATATCCTTCTCTATGCAACTTAGTCAACCTTCTCTCATTGATGTGACCCAGTCTACAATGCCATAAGAAAGCTTTATTTAAATCTGGAGACTTTCTTTTTAGTGTGTTCTGGACATTGAAAATTTGGAGTTGGTTTAACACATATATGCCGTTATTTAGAGTACCGGACCCAATCAAACCATGATTAAGGTGGATGTTGACAACATCTCTTACAAACGTGAAATCATAACCTTTATTTGATAACAAGGAAACTGATATGATATTACACGTTAAGCTGGGTACAAAATAACAGTTATGTAAAACCAAAATGTGTCCACTCGTCAATCCTAGGTGATAATCCCCGACGGACGCAGCTCCCACGCTAGCTCCGTTAGCAACCCTGAGGATCATATCACCTTCCTTCAGCACTCTACGGTTTCTCAGTGCCTGCAATGAATTGCAAATATGAGATCCTGACCCGGTATCCAATACCCAGGAAGTAGAGTTGATCGACAGACAATTCTCAATTACAAACACACCTGAAGTCGAAGCCACAGCTTGCTTCGGTTCCTGGTTCTTGGCGTTCCACGCCTTGCAATCCTTCTTCCAGTGCCCTTTCCTGTGACAATGGAAGCACTCATCCAGGCCAACTACCGGTGCTGCAATCTTTTTCTTTCCCTTCTTTCCCACCTTACTAACACCTCCTCTAGGTCTGGGTGCGGCCTTCTTCTTCCTTCCTTTGGCCCTTGCCTTGGACCCGGAAGAAGATGCTCCGCCAACAAACATAGCGGGTGTTTCCCTTGCCTTCTGCAAGGTGCCCTCCGCACTCCTTAACATGTTCAGGAGTTCCGCAAGTTCAACTTCTTTTCCTTGAAGATTGAAGTTGAGGATAAACTGGGCGTAGGTGGGAGGAAGGGACTGGAGAACAAGGTCTGTATAGAGCTCATTATCCAAAGTCGTCCCAAGGTCTGCGAGCTCTTCTATATAGCCAATCATCTGTAGGACATGTTCACCTACCGATGACCCGACAGCCAACCTCGCTCGAAACAATTTCTTTGAGGTCTCGTATCTTGCTATACGAGATTGCTCTCCATAAAGTTCCTTTGTATGGAGAAATATGCCATCTAAGGACATATCCTCGTGCCTCCTCTGATGTTCATTATTCATCGAGGCAAGCACGATGCACTTGGCTCTCGCGCAATCTAAATCCCAGGTTTTGCGGATTTCCTTATCCGCATTGCTGGATTTGGGACCAGGGACAGCAGGTGCCGTAGCGGTGAGGACGTACCCCAGTTTGTCATAGGTCAAAGCCATCTTGACATTCCGCAGCCAATCTTTATAGTTTGGCCCCGTCAGTATATTTTTCTCTAAAAGTAACTTAAGTCCAGTCATTTTCAGGGTCGCTGCAATTAGGAGAGAGAGAAGAAAACTCTTTAGCATGATGCTCTTGCAAGTTTAGAGTGGTTTTTAGTTTATCTAAACTGGATGGCTCCCACTGTTTCTCGAATCCTTCCTCAAACCATAAAAGAAGAATTAGCCAAGACTATTCTCACCGTACAATACTTGCTTAACCGTTCAGCCAGGCCGGTGTCGATACTTCGAGGGAGGTTTTCCAACGCTTTCGCGAAGTTCCTTAATTAAATAACCTCTTTTCTCTGGGGGCGTAACCCCGCTGACACTTTTCTGGACACCTACTAGGTTTATAGCATTGATCGTTAAGTGACGAATATCCTGATAAGTAGCATATACTCACAGTAGGATCGGGATCCAAATATCATCGTATGATAATGTTGAAGGAATCCTACCAACATTCATCAAACTCCAAATGGTATGCATCTCTTTGCAAATTTCAGTTTCTTTAGAAATTCCCGATATAAGTTTTTTGCCCCATGCTCTTATGATCTTGACTAAGGGCCAACAAATCATAAGTCACATGTCAAGTTCTGCCCATCATTATCCTGTTGATTTGAACCCATCCGTATACTCTTGACTAAGGGCCAAACAAAGTAATACGACTGTCCCAAACCAACTCATCTATCTATGCAACAAATGAATACCCCAGCAGCTACCAAACACTATGTCTTGACTAAGGGCCAAACAAACATAGCTTGAATACTACTGACCATTCATAAGAAATGACGGAGGGCTACGACTGGTTTTGGCGAAACCGTGAACGTAGTGAACTTGATATAACCGAAGGAACCTGATAGCTTTTAAAAGGAGTGGTTAAATCTCCGCATTTAAAAATATCTGTTTTAAAAATAACCGAGTGGTTTCTTTTAAATTGTTCCAACGATTTAAACTTTGGTTTGTTTTACTTTGCATTATAGATAATGCGTCCCATCATTAACCTATCATTGCAGAAAACAACGAAAATATAACGTCCTCTTATGCCATCCGCATTCGCCACGGGGTCCCGTCATCACCCGTTAGGTTACTTAACTAACGACAGAGCGAGGGCTGGGCTAGCGCGGGTGTAAAACATAAGTGACGTCTAAATAGCTATAATAAATATAGATATTTTACATTCGTCTGACGCAATGATATTCATTCCAGAACACAGATAAACAATATTGGATTTGCAAGCAATCTGTATTTCTTTCGAGCCTGCAAGAAAAGACAGATTACACAGTTGTGATGAATAGCCGTTTACCCCACCCTCGACCCCTACGGGTACGGCAAACTACCCACCCGGCAGTCTGTGTACCCCACCTTGGGTCAGTCCTAGGAGCAAAAACAGTAAAATGAAATAATACAACGGTGGCTACGACCGCAACCTGGAAGTGCCCCGCGAAAATAATATTACAACAAATTACATTTACAACAAATGAATTATAACAATAACCCTTTGCTAACCCCGGCTATACACCACAACAGTCCAATACAGTTTATATGCACAAACAGATATAACCATTTCAGAAATGTGCAACCCCCTGCCAACCGACATACTAGCAGTTGGGGAAGGTTTACGAACACATCAAACAATCACAGATATAATCCAATACGCAAATACTGTATTTTTTTCGATCGAATAAACAACTTCAAAATTGCTCCAAAATCTGCTCTGTTAAACAGTAACCTGAGCAATAATTAAATATTCCAGAAAACCCCAAATCTCACAGGGGACCCACACAAGAAAGACGAGTCCATGACTCGACCAAAGCGCCGCGGATGCGCGGCAGATCCCACCGATCCGCCGCGCTTCCGCGGCCGAGTTGCCGAGTCATGGGCTCGAATTTCTTGGGTGTTCTCCTGGACCCCTTTCTAGCTCTCTGAACACTCCAGAAAAATTTTAGGACTTCATTTTCAGTTCGACAGAAACTTAACAGAACTAGGGTTTTCCGGGTTCGTTTTTTCGTTCGAAATTCGTACAAATTTGCGATTAAGTTATTTAGTGTTTAGCCTGGCTCTGATACCACTGTAAGTCGATGTAGTACACCCCAGTACTTATGGGGAGGCGGAATTTACAAAAACTTATCAAGTTTAAACAACAAACATCGACTAACCGCATGAATCGAAGCTAAACCCTAAAAACCGTATTCTTATGAGTTTCTTTACATAAGGGATTAGGGATTATACCTAATGAACCGGTCCTTCTTCTTTATGTCCTCCTTGGTTCTCCTCGGCCTTCTCTAGGTAGTAGACGATCCACCCGAGAGCGAAACTCCAAGCTAAACCTCTAACTTGAGGTAACTAACCAACTTTGATTGCTAATCAAAGATGATAGAATGATAAAGAGTGAAGGTTATGGATTGTTTAGTCTAACTAATCCTTTGATCTCAACACATGAGGATTAAGGATTAGGGTTAGAAGATGAGAGCTTGAGGAGAGAGAATGTGTAATATGATAATGAGAGAAGAGAGAGAGTGTATCATAATAATATGAAGCATTCTTATTTTCAACAAATGAATAAAAAGAAATGAATAAGCATGCTTCACAAAATATCTTGTGATGATTCATTAACATGAGTCATTAAGCAATAAATGTGCATTAATGAAGTGAATGAATCACCACTATGACTCACTCTCTTTCCAAAACAAACCTCCTTAGTCACATCTTCTAGAAGCTTCTCGAGTAATTACGAGAACGCCCCTCCGATCCGTAAAAATACGGAAAAACTTTAGACTGTAAAAATCCAATAACCGGATACCAGTAACTGGCTTAAACCAAAGCCGACTGGTAAAATCTGTCCGAAAGTCGTACGCGCGTAAACGCACGTATGCGTCCGAACCCTTTGTCGCAAAACCATGCAACCTCTATATCGTTTCGCCTGGAGTAGGAAACTCTCTGTGTGGGACTCTAGAGACTCGACTACTACGCTGGCAGTGGGTTTAACCACAGACCGCAAGCGGCACTAGCTGTACGTAACGGTCCCCAGGTAGTTGTCGATAAGAAGGCCGATGAGTAAACCCATCCGAACTCCTACTGAGTCTGATGTGACAATCTCCATACAGTCCGGTCCGTTCGTCCATGACTATCGCATATCGGGCCTAGGGGGGCGGCAAGCGTCAGTCCCCTAATAGCGGTATAAGTCGTGTCGGAGTGAAGCCCATTACACCCTGAGAAACTGCTGGAACCTACCAGCAAATCTCGCTTGCCCTGGCCAGGGACTTTGCGTAATGGCTCTCTGACACAGCACGATATCTACTCCCAATACCGGGAGGGACGAATCCTGTCTAACCGCCACTGCCTCCAAGTGCTCGGGACTGCACCCAACTGCTACCTGTTTGCACGACTCCTTTGAGCCGTGGTAGGGTAGCAATCTAAGAACAGTGGGACACACTCGAGGCGAAGTAGCAGTGTCAAGTCTGCGGACTACGCTGTACTCATGTCACCTGGGAACTGTTCACTGACGACTGGTATCAAACCAACCAACAGTTCCCTGTGAGTCCTGTCCGGTGTACCCGTAACCTAACGAGCACCTGTATACTATCTCCAGTACGACGTACTGATGGCTGTGGGACAGACCATCTCCACAACTGGGATGAGAAGCGTACACACTAGTCTACTCCGGAGTATCGATGCTCTGTCTCGATAATCCAACGACCAGGGACCTGAATAAGGATGTGCTTGTAGACTACCCAGCCCCCACTAGTGTGACTGCCATCACAACGCTGGTAGCCAAGCAAGATCCTAAGAGCTCTATCAATACGTATACTCACATATTAAGATAGAAAAACCAAGTAGCATACTACCATGTTTAGCAAGACTGTTATATACATGTGAATATCCCAAGCTTCCATTAAGTAATATACAAGCTAGTATGATACAGTAATGGCCTTCTAGGGCATAAACACTAACAAACTTTACATCAACCTCAAATCCATCCTAATCTCATAAAGCAAAGATGCTAACCATTATGAAGGAAAAAGAAAAGATGCTATCATAATGCATGAAACCCCTCCACAAAAGTAATTTGCAAAACTGCAAATTACCCCCTCCATCAGAAAAGTCCGGCCGGGAAAGAACAAAGGAAAACCGGCCGGAACGGAATGCAAACTGGCAACTCCAGAAAACTGGTCCCGTAATAAATTACAGGAAAACCCCACACTGTGCATACACACCCGCATTTGTATTCCGTCCGGATACAAATGCAATGAGATAAAATCTACACTGTACTAAACTAGGACCGGCTTAAGCCAAAGCCGGCTAGTAATATCCGTCCGATCCTGATCCGTGCAATACCGCACGTATCTGATCGAACGCTGCCATATAACTATACGGCCACTAGTACAAACCGTCCGATCCTGATCCGTGCAATACCGCACGTATCTGATCGGACCCTGCCATATCTCCATACGGCCTCTACAGCGTTTCGCCCGAAAGCTTGAGTAACTGGAAGTGTGGTGGACTCTAAAGACTCGTCAATATTATGGCTGTGGATTTAACCACTAGCACGTCAGAGGTATAAGCCAATACGTGACGGGCCACCAGCTATTGACCAAAAGGGACGTCGATGAGGAAGCTCACCCCGACACCCAACTGAGCCTGTCAGTGACAATATCCGTACAGTCCGGTCCGTTCGTCTATGAGCATCGCATGGCGGGCCTAGGGGGTTGGTAAAAGTCAGACCCCCAAAAGCGGTACAAGTCGTGTCGGAGTGTAGCCCAGAACACCCTGAGATACTACTGGAATACCTACCAGTAAATCTCCTGCCTTGGCCAAGGTCTTTGTGTAATGGCTCTCCTAGACACAGCGCGACCTCACCCCCAATACCGGGAGAGACGAAACCCCCGAAGATCCGCTCACTGCCTCCATGTGGCTCGGGACTGTACCCAACTAAAACCTGTTTGCACGACTCCTTTGAGCCGTGGTAGGGTAGTAATCAAAGTACAGTGGGAACTCACACGAGACAAATGACGATCCCCAGGTCGATGAACTAACCTGTACACATGTCACCTGGGAACTGCTATCTGACGTCAGGTATAAGACCAACTAGCATGTTCCCGGCGAGTCCTGTCCGGTGTACTCATAACCCAATGAGCACCTGTATACATCTTAGGTGAACCAACTGACACCAGTGGCTTGTGAGACCGGCCACCGTCCCTCGTCGGGGTCTCGACTGTATACACTAGTCTACTCTGGAGTATCGATGCCCTGTCTCGAAACTCCCACGACTAGGGACCTTTTAAGGATGTGCTTATAGACTACCAGCTCCCACGTATATGATCGCCCTCATACTGCTGGCAGTCAAGCATGAATCCTAGGGGCTCTATCAACGTGCAATAGTGATCTGTCATGTCACCTAAAGCAGTACACGATGATAGAGGTAAACCAGATAGCATACTATCATCTTGAGTAAGACTGTCCTACCGGGATAGGTCCTCCCTCAATCATTGCAATCACGTGCCTGTGATCCAATAATTGACTCTGAGGGCACTATCTCCAACAACTACAATATACATCGTATGTACAGTAATGGCCTCTAGGGCACACATATAACTAACATATAGTACGAAGACCAACCCCTCTGTCCTGATGGACCCTGGACAACATACAATACTCTGTATAAGTCCCTTGAGTCTGATAATTCATTCACTGTGTGTCGTAGGTTGAAAACTGTACCTTTGGTTACGAAGAATTACACCGCTGTTCAATGCTCCTTACCTAACCATCCACTGATATAGGTAAATGTCGTAGACATAATTTCAAAAGGGTATATCATACTCTATGAAAATAGACATACAGATATATCGATTTGAAATTGGTGCATAACAACGGATATTCAAAACCAAATACTTGCCGACCGGCAAACAGCCCAGGTGATTTCCTCAAATATCAACGATTACAACGAATCCCGATATAATGAGGATGATCACCTAATTCCCAATAACTTGCTCCCACTCATCATCTGTAAAACTATACAAATGTGAGAATCATACTTGGTAAATACATACCCTGGAGCAAGTGTCTAACTGGGAAATCAGTTTTCCTTTAACAGTACACAGTGAAACTGAAACATTGAACTGTTTCGTAGGGGTATTCTGGTATTCCTAGTAAAGCCTCTTCCATTATCCAGATTCACAACTGTAACCGTGTAATTCCTTGCCACCTCTCCAAATCCCTTCATATGTCTTTAGTCATTACCTTCTGCACACCCCTTTAGGCCAAATGGTTTTCTTCCTTCCCTACCGTTCGGCACCAGCCTATGGTTTGGAAGAAGACTATCCAATAAGCATAATGGGTGTACTGTCCTAATCCTAGGAACACTCGTAATGCGAGAGAAGGTGAAGATAAAATACACCTGAATAAATCTTATTCCTATTTCTCCTGAACCATAATCCATCCCCGAACTGGAACAAGTTCCTTTCGAGTTCGTATATAACCATACGATGGAGTATCCAATAAACTGTGGATCTTCGTAGTGATACGGAGTGTCCTGGAGAAATACAAAGGTGATTTAGGATTGGCGAAGGAATACTTGGTTTGGTCGTGAATAGCAGTCGCAATTTACTTTGCCCTCTTACTAATCCCTTGCTTTGTCTTAACTCAATACCTTCTGTACACCATCGTTAGGCTAATTGGTTTTCTTCATTCCCTACCGGTCGGCACCAGCCTAAGGTTTGGAAGAAGACTATCCAATTTGCGTAATAGGTGTACTACTCCTAAACCAAGGAGTACTCGTAACCTGAGAGAAGGTAAAAGGAAAAGACAACTGAATAGTCCTATCCGTTTTCTCCAGAACCGGAAACCATCCTCGAATAAATTCCTCCGAGTTCGTATCTAACCATACGATGGTTTTGTCCAATTGAAGTGGACGTTCGTAGTAATACGGGGTGTCCTGGAGAAAAGGGTAAAAGTAGGAGTGGCAATGAGGTTCGCAACTCTGACAATCCAAAAGCCAGTGTTAAGAAGGTTCGGTCAACTTGGTCACTGAGTCATAGTCTTAGGGTCGGGTCAATGGTCGCTGCCAAAGAGAGAGAGAGAAGAAACACTCAGCGTGCACTCTAACCTAGATCAGAATGGTTACCAATTTATCTAATCTAGAAACCTCCCACTGTACCGTCAAATTCTCCTCCAAACCTGTAAGAAGAATTAGTCGGGATCACCCGATGTGTATACCAACTCATCAGTGGGAATCGGGATCCAACTATCATCGCATGATAACGTGACGGAATCCGCTCACATCATCACACTCCAGAAGGTATGCGCATATCTGGCAAGTTTCAGTTCTTTTGAAACTCCCGATGTGGATTTTTACCCCATGCTCTTATGACCTTGACTAAGGCCAACAAATCATAAGTCACATTTCAAGTTCTACCCGTCATTATCCAGGTTGATTTGAACCCACCCGTACAAGCCCTTGACTAGGGCCAACAAGGCTATACGACTGTCCCAAACCAACGCATCTATCTATGCAGCATATGAACACCCAATAGCTACCAAACACTGTGCCTTGACTATGGCCAACAAGCACAGCTTGAATACTATTGACTATCCATATGAAATGACGGAGGGCTACGAATGGTTTCTGGCAAAAACCTTTAACGTAAAGAACTTGATATCGTTGAAGGAACTGGATAGCTTTTTGAAAATATAGTGACTAAAACCATTGCTAAAGAGGTCACTCCCGGTGAAGGGATCTCGGCTCTTTCCCCGTAGAATGAGGTGCAGGGTATTCCAACTAAATACCACGATGCAAAGCAAAAGTAATTGTCTATATTGAAGTTATTTCCCTGACGCAAAATTCTGTCCAAGGGGTCACTCCCGGTGAAGGGATCTCGGCCCTTGCCTCGTCGACTGAGGAGCAGGATATTCCAACTGAATACCACGATGCAAAACAAAAGTGAACGTCCTTGCAATAACAGCTTTTTGAAAAGTGTTCCAACAACATCAGAATAGGTTTGTTTTTAACTTGCATTGATCCGAATCAACGCAGTCCCATCAATTGATCACACCACAAAGAACGAAAATATACTGATGTACGTATATGTCATCCGCATTCGCCACTGGGTCCCGTCATTACCCGTTAGGTTAGCTAACTAACGACAGAGCGGGGACTGGACTAGCGCGGATGTAAAACATATACAACATCTACTAATATATATACCAATATATTATATTTCGCTCAAGGCGTGATAAGAAATGCAACATCACAGAAATGTACTGCATCACAGAACAAAACAGATATTTGGGATCCCCTGGTTTCACAGAGCCACTACTGAAACCCGACGTTCCCCTGGTCGTGTGGATAGCCTGTGCAATGAAATCCTAGACCCCTACGGGCGCGGCAAGTCACCCGCCAAAACCTGAAGCGAGGCAGCCCCCTTCAGTACCGTGAATGGACCACCCAGCACTTCACGGAATCCGGTAACTTGGGCACCCCTCCTGGGTCAACCTGTACCCCCTACGAGTGCGGCGAACAACCCGCCAATTCTAGAGTAAAGCCCCCTCCGTCTCAATGCCATGAGATGCGGGCTTGTTGCCCTCTAGAACCCGGCTATCCGTGCACCCCACCTTGGGGTGATCCTAGTAAAGAAAGTAAAATATACATACAATGGGTGCATCGACCGCAACCTGGCCTTGCCCCAAAATAATAATATAATCAGGCAGTGACGGCAGTCCACATGTCGGACGCTCGCCCCGCAATATCAAATGTACATAATACAACCACAACTATACTAGCATTGCATCCAGGCTATCCCCAACGACCGATCCGCAACATCACAGTAAATACATAGAACATCAACTTGAAAGTCACGTTCGCAAATCCGTCTAACCGGGCTATAGCAGTTAGACAGGATTTATCGATCAAGTGACATTCACGGTCGCAGATATAATGTAAATACTATGAAATAATGTGTTTAAAATATCCGATCGATCAATAATTAACAAGTGGGCCCCCAAACAATACTGTAGCACTCACAGTAATTCTGGGCCCAAGTTTATTATTCCAAAACCCCTATTTTCAGCCCAAAAAGATACTGCAGAAATTTGATGCAGCGAACCCAAAATAGTGCGGCGGAACCGTGGCCCAAAAGGGTGTTTGGCCGCGGTTCCGCGCTCCTGTAGTGGAGTTAGTGCATCGAATTTTCACAGAACTCTAATTTCATCCAGTACATCACTTTTCTGCAACCTGAAAAAATTTTCGACTCAAAAAAATTTCAACAGAAAACTTATGTGAACAAAAACGCGGATTTTATAATTTTGGTCGATTGGAAATGTAAAACACATTAAACAAAGCTAGGCTAAGTTAATGGCGAGGCTCTGATACCACTGTAAGTGCACGGCGGCGCCCCGGCCTCCATCCCGAGGCCGAAATGCGGAAGCGGTGATAAACTTTAATTTTGCGAACTTACCAAATCGGCACCACCGCGCACTAAACCCCGGATCGAACCATTAATTAGTCCTAGCTAACTAGAAGATGGGGAAGAGAGATATACCGACTGATCCAAGTCCTCCGGTCTTCTCGTTGTCGTCCCGATCTCCTGCGGAAGCTCCGGTCTCCACCTTGTCGCCGGAAGTGCACCACATCGCCTACTTCTTTTACGGGCTCCCACCTCAATGCCGAGGCAACTCGGGCACGAAGCTGGCTAGTCGACGTGCCCAAGATTTTCTGTAGAATGTGTAGTACTCAAGTCTCACTTTGGGGTTATGGAGTTGCCATTTGGTGGAGGAAATAAAGGATATTTTTAGATGAACAAGAGAGCATTTTTCTTGGCACCATGAGAACCAAAAATGCCACACCAAAAATGAATCCATCATCTCCCCTAAGGGAATGGCCGGCCCCTCCAAGGGAATGGGGAGAGAGAGGGTCAAGACAAAGAGGTGGTTGAAAAGCAAGTGATGATGAGAAAAAATCAAATGATCACAACAATTCCAACACTCCAAAGCAACCATCATCTTTCCACAAGTCAAACCATGATGACAAGAAGAAGTCAAGAAGTCAAGGTCAAGGAAAAGCTATCATGACACAAGAATATGCAAAGAACCCCTCCATAAATACTTATTTGCAACAATGCAAATAAGCCCTCCTCCACCAATCTTCGGCCAATGAACGATATAAAGAAAATTGGCCGAAACGAAAAGCAAACTGGCAACTCCAGAAAACTGATCCCGTAATAAATTACAGGAAAACCCCGATACTGTGCATACACACCCGCATTTGTATTCCGACCGAAATACAAATGCAATGAGACAAAATCTACACTGTACTATACTAGGATCCGGCTTAAACCAAAGCTGGCTAGTAATATCTGTCCGATCCTCATCCGTGCAATACCGCACGTATCTGATCGAACCCTGCCATATATCCATACGGCCTATAGTACAAACTGTCTGATCCTGATGCGTGCAATACCGCACGTATCTGATCGGACCTTGCCATATCTCCATACGGCCTCTACAACTTTTCGCCCGAAAGCTGAGTAACTGAATGTGGGTGACTCTAAAGACTCGTCAACACCTTGGTTGTGGATTTAACCACTAGCACGTCAGAGGTATATAAGCCAATACGTAACGGGCTACCAGGTATTGAATAAAAGGGACGTCTGTGAGTGAACTCAGCCTGACAACCCTACTGAGCCTGTCAGTGACAATATCCGTACAGTCCGGTCCGTTCGTCTATGAGCATTGCATGGCGGGCCTAGGGGGTTGGTAAAAGTCAGACCCCCAAAAGCGGTACAAGTCGTGTCGGAGTGTAGCCCAGAACACCCTGAGATACTACTGGAATACCTACCAGTAAATCTCCTTGCCTCGGCCGAGGGCTTCGTGTAATGGCTCTCCTAGACACAGCGTGACCTCACCCCCAATACCGGGAGAGACGAACCCCTGAAGATGCGCTCACTGCCTCCATGTGGCTCGGGACTGTACCCAACTAAAACCTGTTTGCACGACTCCTTTGAGCCGTGGTAGGGTAGTAATCAAAGTACAGTGGGAACTCACACGAGACAAATGACGATCCCTAGGTCGATGAACTAACCTGTACACATGTCACCAGGGAACTGCCATCTGACGTCTGGTATATGACCAACTAGCATGTTCCCGGCGAGTCCTGTCCGGTGTACTCATAACCCAATGAGCACCTGTATACATCTTAGGTGAACGAATTGACACCAGTGGCTTGTGAGACCGGCCACCGCCCCTCGTCGGGGTCTCGAATGTACACACTAGTCTACTCTGGAGTATCGATGCCCTATCTCAAAACTCACACGACTAGGGACCATTTAAGGATGTGCTTATAGATTACCAGCTCCCACGTATATGATCGCCCTCATACTGCTGGTGGTCAAGCAAGAATCCTAGGGGCTCTATCAACGTGCAATAGCGACGTGTTAGGTCACCTAAAGCAGTACACGATGATAAAGATAAACCAGATAGCACACTACCATCTCGAGTAAGACTGTCCTATCGGGATAGGTCCTCCATCAATCATTGTAATCACGTGCCTGTGATCGAATAATTGAATCTGAGGGCACTATCTCCAACAGTTCTTCCCCTTCGTACCATCTACGCTTGTTGTTCCGATCCTTCTCACTTGACCGAAGAGTGTCCTTACAATCCACCATCGCAAGGACAGGATCAGGTTAATGCTGCATTCCAGCAAAGACCGAGGAATGATCCATACTCTTCCACCTACAATCCCGGTTGGAGGAACCCCCCCAATTTCACCTGGAATCAGAATCAGAATCAATTCCAAGGCAACAATTTCCAAAGAGCCCCTCCGCCGCAACAACAAGCGCAACAACAAACTCAGTATCAGCAGCCCTTCCAACCCGAACCTTTTCAAAATCAGACGAACAACTTTGCACCCAACAATTCTTTTCCACCAAACAACTTTGTTCCGTCAAACAACAATAAGGTTTCCTCGCTCGAACGATGTCTGGAGGCGTTCGTTAAACAATCGACTCAGTCCACCGCCAACATCCAGTCTTCCATTCAGTCCTTAGTGCAACACACTGCCGCTCACGGGCAAAGCATCAAGACCATCGAGGCCCAGATTGCACAGCTGAATGCGGCTTTAAGCGAGCGAGAAAAGGGGAAGCTCCCATCCCAGCCACTCCCAAATCCCGGTCACCCACATAATGCACATGTTGCTCTTGAACAACAGAACCATAATGTGAGTGCCGTGACCACACTGAGATCGGGAAGGATGCTGTAAAACAACATTGGCAAACGGATCAACGATGACACCCCGACCGCTTCTTCTTCTTCTTCTTCGTCTTCTTCTCCTGCTTCTTCGTCTTCTGAGCCTATTCTCCATTCTTCAAAAGGCTCTCCTTCTGCTTCTTCTTCTGCTCTGAACGGACCCACTTCTCACTCCATGAAAACACCTGTTCTGGGATCCGTTCCAACTCCACAACCTCCTCCTCCAGCATTAGACTCAACCAATTTTAAAAATGTTCCATTTCCAAACCGGTTGAGGTCTAATAAACAAAATCCTCAAATCGAGAAGATTCTGGAGTTATTTAAGCAAGTTAATATTAACATTCCTCTTTTAGATGTTGTCCAACAAGTCCCGTCCTACGCGAAAATCTTAAAGGACTTGTGCACGAAAAAGAGGAAGTCTCAGGTACCCAAGAAAGTTTTCTTGGCTAGTGCTGTGAGTGATGCCCTTACCCAATCTTTACCACAAAAACGGAAGGACCCTGGCTGTCCTACGATTTCTATTACTATTGGGGATAAGAACATCAACCGCGCACTATTAGATCTTGGTGCCAGTGTTAACCTGCTTCCGTATTCAGTATACGAGCAATTAGGCGTCGGAGAGCTGAAACCCACGCACTGCACTCTCCAAATGGCCGACCGATCGATCACCCATCCTAGGGGTGAGCTAGAGGATGTGTTAATAAAAGTTGGGGACTTCATATTCCCCGTTGACTTCATTGTATTAGACACACAGCCTGTAGCTAACCCCCGGAATCAAATTCCGGTGTTACTCGGTCGCCCATTTCTTGCAACCTCAAATGCTGTGATCAATTGTCGCAATGGTTCGATGAACCTCTCTTTTGGAAACATGACGATTGAACTCAACATTTTTAGGTTGGGGAATCAGCCCGCCGAACCTAATGCTCATATACTGGACGTCTGCTCGATCCAGGAGATCACCCCAGAAGAATGTGAATTCGAGGAGTTTCTGTTCGAACGCGATAATCTTGACGCCACTAGTGCGTTCCTCCTCGAACCTGCTGCTGTTTCTGCGCCCGACAACGACTACGAGTGTTTTACGTTCTCGAACGATCTTAACCGCGCACAACCCGAGTTTGAATCTTTCGATTTTTCGGATGAGTTACCTGAACCATCCGACTCGGTCGCCTACACTCGCTTTGAACCTTTGCTGGAGTCCTTTAAGTTCGAGACCTCTGCTCCAATCTTGCCTTCCATCGTTTCACCTCCAACGCTCGAACTCAAGCCTTTACCGTCTCACCTTAAGTACGCTTACTTAGGTGAGAAAGAGACCCTCCCTGTCATCATTTCGGCTTCTCTAGCTCCCGAGCAAGAGAAAGCCCTTCTAGCGGTCTTGCACAGCAACAGGCAAGCTTTTGGCTGGTCCATGGCGGACATCAAGGGGATTAGTCCCCTGATCGTTGAGCATCACATTCATCTGATGGATGATGCCAAACAAGCCCGGGATCCACAGAGATGTCTCAATCCAGTCATGAAAGAGGCTGTGAAGAAGGAGATCGTAAAATGTCTAGATAGTGGTATCATTTACCCTATCTCTGATGGCCAGTGGGTTAGCCCCATTCATGTTGTCCCCAAAAAGTCGGGCATCACGGTCATAACCAACGAGGCGAACGAGTTAATCCCTACTCGCACCCAAACTGGGTGGCGAGTATGCATTGATTACAGAAAACTCAACGCCGCAACACGGAAAGACCACTTTCCGCTACCTTTCATTGACCAGATGCTTGAACGATTGGCCGGACACGAGTACTACTGCTTTCTTGATGGCTACTCCAGCTATAATCAGATTCCCATCGCCGTAAAAAACCAGGACAAGACCACATTCACTTGTCCTTTCGGCATGTTTGCATATCGTCGCATGCCCTTTGGGTTATGCAATGCGCCCGCTACCTTCCAGCGGTGTATGATGGGAATCTTCTCAGACATGGTGGAAAAATTTCTGGAGATTTTCATGGATGATTTCTCCATCTTCGGCGATTCCTTCAACGAGTGTTTGCTGCATCTTGACGCTGTCCTTACCCGATGTAAGGACAAGAATCTCACTTTGAATTGGGAGAAATGCCACTTCATAGTGCGCGAAGGTATTGTCTTAGGACATATCATCTCGCAAAATGGCATAGAGGTTGACAAAGCGAAGATTGAGGTCATTTCCAATCTCCCTCCTCCCCGATGCGTCAGAGATATCCGAGCCTTCCTTAGCCATGCCGGTTTTTATAGACGGTTCATCAAGGACTTTAGCAAGATTGCTAGGCCCTTAACTCTTTTGCTGTCCAAGGACACGCCATTTGACTTCAACTCGAGCTGTGTGACTGCATTTGAGTCATTGAAACGCTCACTCACTTCTGCTCCCGTTCTTTCTTCACCTGACTGGACGCACCCATTTGAGATTATGTGCGATGCATCCGACTTTGCCATTGGTGCTGTCCTTGGACAACACATCAACAAGATGCCGCACGTAATCTATTATGCGAGCCGAACCCTGAACGACGCCTAACTCAATTATACAACAACTGAGAAGGAATTCTTAGCTGTTGTATTTGCTTTAGAAAAGTTCAGGCCCTACCTCATCGGCTCTCCAGTCATTGTCTACACTGATCATTCTGCTCTGCGCCATCTTTTTGCGAAGAAAGATGCAAAATCTCGGTTAATCCGTTGGATCCTCTTGCTTCAGGAGTTTGACCTTGTCATTAAGGACAAACGAGGATGTGAAAACGTAGTTGCCGACCATCTCTCACGACTTCCTTCTTCGCCTTCGCTTCCAATTCCGATCAACGACGTTTTCCCGGATGAACAGCTCTTGACAGTATCTTGCGAACCCTGGTTCGCAGATATTGTGAACTATTTGGCCATGGGATTACTACCGACTGAATGGTCAAGTCAGGACAGACTTCACTTCTTATCCCAAGTAAAACACTTTTACTGGGACGAACCCTATTTGTTCAGGTACTGTCCCGACCAGATTATTCGTCGGTGTGTCCCTGATGAGGAATTCAAGAGTGTGCTGTCATTTTGCCACGATCAAGAATGTGGCGGGCATTTTGGCCCCAGAAAGACAGCTGAGAAGATCTTGCAATGTGGTTTCTACTGGCCACAACTTTTCAAAGACGCTCATGACTATTGCAAGACTTGATCCCGGTGCCAACACATGGGCCGGATATCCCGGAGGAACGAGATGCCTCTCCAACCGATCTTGGTTGTGGAGATTTTCGATGTTTGGGGGATAGATTTCATGGGGCCATTTCCCAGCTCTTTTGAGAACTTGTACATCCTTCTCGCTGTTGATTACGTCTTTAAATGGGTCGAGGCTGTGCCCAGCCGGACTAACGACAACAAGGTTGTCGTTAGGTTCCTTAAAGAAAACATTTTCTCCCGGTTTGGGCACCCCCGAGCGATCATTAGCGACAATGGAAGTCATTTCTGCAATAAGACTTTCGAGGCCTTGATGCGGAAATACTCCATTAATCATAAGCTATCCACGCCCTACCACCCCCAAACCTGCGGGCAGGCCGAAGTTTCAAATCGGCAAATCAAGCAGATACTGGAGAAGACTATTTCCAAGAACCGTAAGGATTGGTCGCTGAAACTCACTGATGCCCTTTGGGCATTTCGCACCGCTTATAAGACCGACCTTGGCATGTCTCCCTATCGGCTTGTGTACGGAAAAGCCTGCCACCTACCTATCGAAATAGAGCATCGCGCATTTTGGGCGATAAAGGAGCTGAATCTGTCTCTCGAAGATGCGGGCAGCCATCGGAAGCTGCAGTTGAACGAACTAAGCGAGCTTAGGGATGAGGCTTACGATAACGCGGTTGTCGTTAAGAACCGAACGAAGGTGTTTCACGATAAACACCTTTTGCGCAAAACCTTCGTACCTGGTCAGTAGGTACTGCTTTACGACACCCGACTTCACTTCCATCCAGGAAAGCTCAGATCTCGCTGGAAAGGGCCGTATTTTGTGCGGAATGTGTATCCGCACGGCGCTGTGGATTTGGAAAATCCAAAGGACGGTTCATTTTTCAAAGTAAACGGACACCGATGCAAACCGTACCTTAGCGCCGAACCAACAGAGGAGCTCCTGTTCTTACAGGAGCCGGTTTACCCTGCCTGATCTTCCTCTGCCTACCTCCAAACTTCGGTTATCCAGCCAAGAACAGTGGACACTGTTCCAAATAAGTTTGGGGGTATGTATAAACCATTTTGTATATATTTGTGTATATTCTTTTTCTTTTTCTTTTCTTTAAAAACAAAAACAAATTTTTTTTCTGTATCGCTAACCGGCAATTTTGACCCTTCAAATGAACTTTTCATGCAATGACATTGAGGACACTGTCCAGTTTAAGTTCGGGGGTACGCTCGGTACGCATTTCTTACCTTCGCATTCATATGTATATTTTGCATCTGCATATTAAAATCCATAAAATCCATAAAAATCTGAAAATTTTCTAAAAACATAAAAACTTTTCTGTCAAGTAGCTAGTGGGAGGACTCTGATTCAACATTTCGACGGTTTTGTTTGATAAAATAAGAATAACTAAATATTATGTTTAGATTTTGAAAACCTGAAAGATAACTCTCCTTTGAAGTTAACTATAGCTGATATACGTCTTTACATCACACTATACGTGTCGTGAGTTTTTGGGAATTAGATGATAAGTCTTTTATGTTTAAAAACTTTTAAACAGATAAATGATTTTCTGAGGATCAAATAGGTTTGTTCTGAAATAAGTAATGTCAAGAATAGTTTATGAAGAAAAGCAAATACGAAGGAATGTTATTGATGCCGTAATTGGAACTAAGTTTGAAAAATAACCCATCTGAAACTTGATTGGAATGATTACACACCGAACCCACTAAACATGTCTTTTATCCAAAAAAATAATGGAACTGCCGGTTATATCTCCGTTCGTATTAAATCATCTGATTTTCACGCCAACTGTCTTTTGTTTTTGGACCTGGGTAACTTGAGTAATTAAGTCCGCCGGGGTGTTTCTACACCTAATGCCCTAAAACCAACTGGTTTGGGTGCATTGGCCCAAAGCTCGCTAAGAAGCCTAGAAAGTCCAGATTAAAACAAAATCAAGCAAGTGTTCTCTCCGAGTTAAAATTCCTAACGGTTCTTTGTGTGAGAATAATCTTGATAAAAGACAGGCTTTTATAAAAAAATTTAGCGGAGATATGAATGTTTTATTCTATGATAAAGACTATTGCACGTTCACAGAGGTGTGTATGAAATGAAAACAAGAAAAAGGTGGAGTGAAAAATAAGACCTAGTTTTCTATTACGGAAGATAGAAATTCTGAAGTTGAAACTTTACTGGAAAACGAAACTTGAAAAATGCTTAACTCTTTATAAAACTTATGTGATCCTTTTAAAATTGTTATCTGGGCTTTATTGTGTGACATGATGACTTAAATCGATCCTTCTGGAAACTTAACGACACTATTTGCACTGCACGTAAAGACATATAAAATCTGTAGTTAAATAAGAAGCGAGGTGTGAAAAATAAAGGTTCGATAGTCTAGACTTAGGATAACAGAATTGTTATTTTCTGAAACAAAACTTTAGGGTTTGAATCTTAGATATTTTACAAAACTGGCTTGACCGGATTTTGTGGGTAGTATCCACTGAAAACCCTCAGGAGACAACACTCCTCCTACTAGGGACACCTAGAGGTTTAACGGCTTGTTGCACATGCTCAGTGCAATCGCGTTCCCTGCGATAGTGAGGTTAGGAAATTTTTTGTGAATAAATTGGCTTTGCTAGGGACGAGCAAATGATAAGTTTGGGGGTATTTGTTCATATCAGATTTTTGCATTTTCATTCCGCCCAATTTTTATCACATTGCATATCGGTAGATACTCTTGAGCCGTGTTTGCTAGTCAATTGCAGGATACAGGTTCTCGGCTCTAAACGGTGAAATCCATGGAAAAACACGACAAAATCCGGGTTCCTGCCAACCACAGATAAAACACGGATCTCCGCTCTTTATCCGTCTGTTGCCACACACCAGTTTATGAGACGAAATGTCAAATCAATGTTGTTTTCATGCACAAGGCTCAATGGCAGCACAAGATCGAAGAAATCTACGCGGAGCTCGAGGAAATCATGACAAAAAGATACACATCAAATCACCTTTTGCTCAACAGAAATTCTGGAAATATCGTGAAGCAAATCTGAGAAAAGATATATACCAGAATAAAGGTCCCACAGAACCAGGGAGCACCACCAAAATTGAAGCCACAAAGCCTCTGAACGGCCGCGGAACCGCGGCATAAGCAGGCTTAGGCCGTGGTTCCGCGGCCGTACGGCCTTGTCGGCTGAAAATCTTCCGGGGGCAGATTGGTCATTCCATGTTAGTTCTGCTTGTTGCCCTAGGTTTTCATTTTTCAGCCTATAAATAGCCCAGAACTTTGTGAAGGGAGGGGTGCATAATCTTGTATTTTTCTAGGTTTAGAATACTTGTTTCTTCTTCCTCTTCTCATCTCTTCTCCATTAAAACTTATAGTGAGCTTTGTGAGTGAAGAATGATGAATAAAGAAGATTCTTTTGCTATTATATCTTGTCTTGTTCTTTTATAATTGCTTGTAATTTTAATTTGTTAACTTAGTTGTTGTTATTTCTTGTTGTTTCTTTCTTTTCTCTTTTCCTTTATCATTAAAACAACCATGGTGCTTACGCTTGATCCTTGCCAAGGTGAGGTCGCAAATAGCTAGTTGTTATCTTCTAATCTCCTTCTTTCTATCTTCCTCTTTTGTTTTGTTTTCTTTTCATTATGATGTGTGAGTAGTTTCATACTTGTTAGGGTTGGATAAGGGAAGTTTGAAAGAAGGAAATCTCTCTCACTCTTTCCTTGCCCAACATCTTAAATCAACTCCCGTTAATTGAACCACAATCCGCTACTTACGGCACCCTATCCTACATGATAGCGGTGATTCCGTAGTGAGACCGGTTGTGGTTGAATTAACTGGAGGTTATGGCTAAGAGCCAAGAACGGACGGACAAGCACCAAAAGGAAGAACTTATGCGTTGGAAAGCCTAGCTTATACTCGCAAGTTCCTTCCTAGTCGTTCTAATCCCCGTTGTTGCCGATTACCGTAACACGATATTAAGAAGGGCAACGAAAGAGGTGAGCGACTCCTAACTCAAACTAACCTAATCCTAACCCTAACAAGCTCTCTTTACATATCACTTTAATACTTAGATAATCACAAACAAAATCTGGACCTTCGGACTTAACTCGTTAAAACATATAGAAAAAGATTCCCATCTCCCTGCGGACGACCCGTACTCAACCGGCTAGCTACAAGCGAAACCGTCTTGATTGCGGTAATTAACTAAACTAAAACATGCAGAATCCCTACCAATCAAAGCCTACCACCTGTTTTCCCTTGTCGTAGCGTCCGAAGTCCCCGCTTACGAACCTAAAATTTCACAAACACAACACATAAGCAAAATATCCTACAATGACGAAAAGTCAACGAAACGCGAGGAAAACGCCCGGAAAATTACACTGCGCGCTTAGCGCATCTATCGCGCACGACATTGGCCAAAAACCCTAACTGGGGTCGCTAAACTACAAAACACCAAGTATAGACCCCGATCGTCCCGATCGCGCAATATAACACAAACAATTACGAGGAATAAAATAGATATAACCTCGCAACGACCAATCGAACCCACGTCGGAAAAACCCCGAAACCTAGTAAGCAACTTATCGCAATATTTCGCACTAGTTTCAAGCTAACGCAAATCTAGCGATTACAAACACCTTATAATAGCTTAACTAAGCTATCTAAACCATTTCTAAATTTTTAACACTTGCTAATTAAATTTTAGCAAAAACCAAGTAAACAAAATTGCATAATTAAATAAAGTATTCATTAGCAATAATTGTCATTTTCTACTAGGTCATGCTTTTCCTAATCACAAATTAACACTTCAATAAAACATTAAACACATAAATCAAGTTTTAACCTAACTAGATTATCATAAAAATCAAGTCTTGAATTTCAAACATGAAATTAAAAGCTTAAATAAACAATTAATATGCTAATTAGAAATTTAGAAACAACAAAAAGGATTAGGGTTGGGGTTTTATACCTCCATAAAAGATCAAAACCAAGAAACCAAACTCATCATCTTTTCCTCCAAAATGATGTTTTGAATAAAGATCCAAGCTAGTTTTGAGTTCAAAAATAAAGGAAAATGAATATATTTGAGTTTGCATGAATTAATTTGGATTTTTCATGATTTATTTGATGCAAAATGAGTTGAAAAGGGGTGGAAATGATGGAGGGTAGCAAGGGGAAGGGAAGGGCCGACCAAGGGAAGTGACGGGGTATTTTTGTGAAATGTTTTGTGAAGAAATTGCTAGGAAAAAGAGTAATAAATGCTAATAAATGTTATATGCCACCATTACACCTTTTCTTTTCTTTTTAAAAATTAAACCTTTTGCACTCCAAAAACATCTAGATATTTAAAAAAAAAGTTTCCAAAATTTTCTACTGAGAAAAATTAATATATTCACAAGAGAAAAATTTCCCGATTTACGTGCACAAAATATCGCTTAAAATAATATTTTATTTGGGAAAAATTCTATCTGAACCAAAACCTCACAAATACCCTTAAAGTACGCGCACAAGGTTTATTTTAGCTAAAAAAGGTGCCGGTAAGTTTCTACGGACGTTTGATCGAAATCGGCTTAAAACGGAAAATACCGACAATTTTGCCCTAAAACGGAAAAATTCGCAAAACGATTTCTGAAACGTTACAAAAAATCTCAAAAAATATTAAAGAAGGAGGAAGATGAAGATGGCAAAGCTTTTTGAAGGTAATGATAATCCTATTTTTTTTATAAAAATAACACAAAAGGATATATATGTGAGACACTCTCATAACAAACCATGGTTAATATATATATCTAGAAATTTTGTGATGAGTTAAAGAACAAAGGAAATTAACCAAGGTTAAGTCAATGGTCAAACAAAGAAGTGTGTAGAAACTATGTGTCATTTGTAAAGAAATAAGTCATTAGTTAATTTCCTTTATCTTCTAACTTAAAACAAAAACTATATATTAATATGAACCATGTGAGTCTTGTATTGCCATCTTCAATATATCAACAACCATGATATATATGCGTGTATGTATGTGTGTATACACATCAACATGTACATATACATGCATGCATCCAACAAAAGAATAGGGTTTAATAAAAGTGAGCTAAAATTCATTATTAAATCAACATTTGATTTAATAAACCGGTCATATCACATACGACCCGACCAATAGTAAACACCCGATTAACATACAGTATCTCATACACGTATTTAATCGAGTTCCCGCGCATATCTCATATGCACACCACATCGTTTTGCCTGAGCTAGGAAACTTCTGTGTGGGACTCTAAGACTCGTCAATACGCGGCAGTAGGCGATGATCATATCAAACACCTACAAGCCGCAAGCGGTCAGCTAAACGTAACGGCCACCCGGATATTGAGCGATCAGAAAAAGAACAAGCGAACCTATCAAAACTCCCGTCAATCCAACTGGCAACACTTACCGTACAGTCCGGTCTCTTCGTCAGATATGCTGCATATCGAGTCTAGGGATGGAATCGTCGACCCCAATAACCCAATAAGTCATGCCGGTATATGGTCTACAACAAATCGAGAAACTACTGATAACACTTATCAGTAATATCTCAGCAGCCCTGGCCAGGGTCTTCCTGTTATAGCCAATCGTGCACAGCGCAACATCAACCGCCAATACCGGGAGAGACGAAACCCCTCCTATCTCTCATTTCCTCCATATGCCTCGGGACTGTACCCAAAATCCACCTGTTTGTACGACTCTGTAAAGCCGTAGTTGGGTGGAGATCAAGATACAGTGGGAGGACACACAAGACTCTATGGCGATCTCGGGTCTACAGACTAACCTGTACCAATGTCACCTGAGAACTGCTATCCGACGTATAATATAATACCACATAGGAGTTCTCGGTGAGTCCGTTCAGTATACCCAGTCTCACTGAGCACCCGTATACAATCTTTAGTGTCACCACACCAGACGGATATGGGATCATCCATCACCTATCATATGGAACAAGAATGGTATACGCTAGTCTACACTGGAATATCGATGCTCCGTCTCGATATACCCATGACCAGGAACATTTCAAGGATATGCTTATAAACTACATGTGTCCCACTGGTGTGATCCACAACATAATCCCAGTAGTCAAGCCAATATCCTTAGGGCTTTATCAACATGAACCAAATGAGTAAAAACCTGATAAAGTGAACATATGATAAAGTGAAACCAGATAGCAAACTATCATGTCGAGCATGACTGTCCTATGAATATATATATATATATATACACATCAGTACACACACTATCATATAATGGCCTCTAGGGCATACATATATCCAACAGTATAGGAAGAGACCATCTCTTATGCGAGTTAGGATATGGGGTTGTCCTGCTTTTGTGAAAAAGCAGAATCCAGACAAACTCAAGACACGGTCAGTCATATGTAAATTTGTGGGATATCCAAAACATTCGTATGGATATCTTTTCTACCACAAGGAGCAACAAAAAGTGTTTGTTTCTCAACATGCCACATTTTTAGAAAATGAAGTTTTTACAAATAATACCGATGGCAATGCGCTAGAACTAGAAGTTCTAGAGACACAAGTTCCAAATGACGAAGTGGTTGAACCTGGTGTTGCAATAGAATCTTTTGAACCTCAGCCACTCCGTAGATCTATTAGGACGTGTCGTCCACCGGAGAGATGCTACGGTTTCCTTATTGTTGGTGATAGAGAATATTGCATCATGGATGATGATAACCCTACTAGTTTTCAGCAAGCTATCACAAGTGGCGACTTTATGAAGTGGCTGGATGCTATGAGATCCGAAATAGAGTCTATGTACACCAACAAAGTGTGGACTTTGGAAGTTGTACCCTCTGGGGTAAAACCTATAGGTGCAAATGGATCTTTAAGAGAAAGATCGGTGTAGATGGGCAAGTGGAGACCTATAAGGCAAGGCTTGTAGCGAAAGGATTTCATCAAAGACCAGGTCTGGACTATAACGAAAATTTCTCTCCTGTAGCAATGCTTAAATCCATTCGGATCCTACTTGCTATTGCTGCTCACCACGACTATGAAATCTTGCAGATGGACGTTAAAACTGCATTTCTAAATGGTGATTTAGAAGAGTGCGTTTATATGGATCAGCCAGAGGGCTTCGTTGATAGTGGGAGCAGCGGGAAAGCATGTAGATTGCTTAAATCCATTTATGAATTAAAGCAGGCATCACGGAGTTGGAACATTTGTTTTGATGATGCGATCAAAGAGCTTGATTTCGTCAAAAATCCAGATGAGCCTTGTATTTATAAGAAGATTGTAGGGAGTACTGTCACGTTCCTCGTATTGTACGTGGATGAAATTCTCCTGATAGGAAACGATGTTCCTATGCTACAATCGGTCAAACTATTCTTATCACAAAGGTTCTCCATGAAGGACCTGGGTGATGCCTCGTACATTTTGGGCATTAAGATCTATACAGATAGATCTAAAAGGTTGTTAAGATTGTCCCAATCCAGGTACATTAACACCATCCTAAAGAGGCTTAGTATGGAAGGTTCCAAGCGGGGTGCCTTACCCGCTTGTCACGAAATCACTCTCTCCAAGGACTTTTGCCCAAAGTCTGATGAAGAGAGAGCTCGCATGAGCATTATACCCTACGCTTCAGCCGTAGGATCTATAATGTATGTGATGTTATGTACTCTCCCTGTTGTACTAGGTGTAGTAAGCAGGTATCAATCCAACCCAGGGGAGAAACACTGGATAGCTGTGAAGAACATTCTTAAGTACCTGCGACGGACTAAACAAATGTTCTTGTTGTATGGTAATGGAGATGTCCAACTGGAGGCCTTTACCGATTCGAGCTTCTAGAGTGATAAGGATGACAGAAAATCTATCTCAGGGTTTATATTTACCCTCAATAGAGGGATGGTATGTTGGAAGAGTTCCAAACAGGATACCGTTGCAAACTCAATAATGGAAGCTGAGTATATTGCTACAAATGATGCTGCCAAGGAAGCCGTCTGGATGAGGAAGTTCATCTCGGAGCTAGGAGTAGTTCCAACCATTATTGATCTAATAGCATTGTATTGTGATAATAATGGGGCTGTGGCGTTGGCCAAAGAACCCTGGTCCCATCAGCTATCCAGACACATCCTGAGGTGATATCATTTGGTCCGGGAGATAGTTGATCGCCGCGAGATCGTGATTCGGTGAGTAGATACAAAGAATAACACCGCGGATCCACTCACCAAGGCCCTCCCACAGCCGCAACATGAACCACTTTTTGAGATGTTGGGTATGAGATACGCCAATAATTGGCCATAGTGCAAGTGGGAGATTGTTGGATATATGTATGCCCTAGAGGCCATTATTTGATAGTGGATGTATAGACATGTATATATATAAATATATATATATATACATACATATATATATATATACATACATATACATACATATATATATATATATATATATTCAGAGGACATTCTTGCTCGACATAATACTATGCTATCTGGTTACTCTTTATCTTAACATCTTCACTTGATTGTGTATACGGTTCATTTGATACATGTTGATAAATCCCTCAGGATATTTGCTTGACTACTGTGATTATGATGCAGATCATACTAATGGGACATGTGTGGTTTATAAGCATATCCTTAAATGTTCCTAGTCGTGAGTGTATCAATACAGGGCATCGAAATTCCAGAGTAGACTAGCGTATACGTTTCTTGACCCATTTGATGGGCGATGGTGTTAGCTATAGTGCCATCAAGGAAATTATCATAGTTGTAGGCAGGTGATTAAGATGATTGAGGGAGAACCTATACTGGTAGAACAGTCTTTCTCGAGATGATAGTATTCTATCTGGTTTGTCTTTATCATCATGCAATTACATGTTGATAGAGACCATAGGATTTATGCTTGACTACCAGCATTATGATGGCAATCATATACGTGGGAGCTGGGGGTCTATAAGCACATCCTTAAATGTCCATAGTCGTGGGAGTTTCGAGACTGGGCATCGATACTCCAGAGTAGACTAGTGTATACTGATCGAGACCCCGATGAGGGGTGGCGGCCCGGTCTCACAAGCCATTGGTGTTAGTTTGTTCACCTAAGATGGTATACAGGTGCTCATTCGGTTATGGGTACACTGGACGGACTCTCCGGTAACATGCTAGTTGGTATTATACCTATTGTTAGATAGCAGTTCCCAGGTGACATGTGTACAGGTTATTCTGTCGACATGAGATCGTCATTTATCTCGTGTGAGTTCCCACTGTGCTTTGATTACTACCCTACCACAGCTCAAATGAGTCGTGCAAACAGGTTTTAGTTGGGTACAATCCCGAGCCACATGGAGGCAGTGAGCGGATCGTTGGGGATTCGTCTGTCCCGGTATTGGGGGTTAATGTCGCGCAGTGCACGGGTGGTCATCACCAGAAATCCTCAGCCGGGGTATACAAGAATACCGATCCAATCTCGATAGTTTCTCAGGTGGTGATGGGTAACATACCGACACGAATTATCGCGTTGTTAGGGGTCTGTCTTTGTCCACCCTCTAGACTCGATATTCGATACTCTTAGACTAACAGACCGGACTGTACAGATGTTGTTACTATCAGGCTCAGTAGAGGTTTGGATGAGTTTGCTCGTCGGCCTTCCTTTCGCTCAATACTTAGGTAGCCGTTATGTACAGTTAGTGTCGCTGACGTGCTTGTGGTTAAACCCACTGCCCTCGTATTGACGAGTCTTTAGAGTCTCACACAGAGGATTTTCACGGTTCAGGCGATATGGTGTAGATGACGTATGTTGGTACATACAGGTGTCCGATTAAATATGTGTACAGGCTGCACAGACTTTAATCGGACGGTTGATAATACTAGTGGCTTAGGATTAAGCCAGATTATTAAATCAGGTTTTGATTTAATAATTTATATATGTATTTATATTCTAGTATTATTGTTCACTATTCATTTTCTCTCTTGGCTATTCATATTTTTGTACGAATACGCGTATATGTATACCTGGTTGCATTCCGTATTTATACGGAATAGTTTTTAGAAGATATGACACCTCATTAATTGATTTTTCTTTTTGGAAATCATTTTAGAAAATGAGGTGGAAGGGGTGTGGTGGCATGAACAATGCAAGGCATGTATAGAGGTATAGAATGACTTTGTTTATTGGTAAAATGTGTTAAGATATTTAGTTACATGATTGGAAAATGGGGGGGCTGCCATATTTTCTCCACATGCTTGGCTCATTCTTTTCTCAACTTGGTTTTCATCACTTGCTCTTCTTACGTGGAGAAAACACTTACCCATTTTCTTTAGTTGCTCATGCCACATGTTTCCTCACCTCCGCTTCATCTTCTTGAGTTGCTCTTGGAGCATTGGTGAAGAGAGAAAAATTATAGTGATACAATCCTACACCTCCACTCTCCATTGCTAGCAACCTTGGAGCGTCGGTTGCCTTGCTTTGCGAGGCTGAAGCTTGCGCCGTTTCCCTCTGGTGGATCATCGTAGATGGAGGAAGACCGGCGACGAAATTCGATCCACGACCACTAGAAGCTTGGGATGATGGTTGAAGAACGAAGGACACAGATCAACTCGGTATAACAATCTAACTCCTAGATTTACATATTGCTAGTATAGGGTTTAGGGTAGATCCGGGCATCGGGTAATGGTAGCGCCAGTTTAGAAAAATTTTGTTCCGCATTTGGCCACGGTTTGATGGTCGGGGCGCTGCCGTAACCCAACATGGTATCAGAGCCAGCCCGTAAACCCCTTACTAGCAGTTTTAGACAATGTTAAAGTATTGAAATCGAAACAACCCCAAAACAGTGCACTGCACATTCCGGTTTCTGTCAATTTTTTAAAGTCTTCAAAAAAATTTTTAAGCAACTACAGAAGACTACTTGAGTGACCACTAGAACACACAACAAATACGAGCCCAAACCACCGGATTTGACCCGGCGAGATTTGCAAAAAAACGGGTGAGGCCAGTTTTTCTGGAGTTTGAACTTGAAATTTTTGGTGTTTTCTAGTCTTTGGAATATTGGTGCAGTGGTATTGCTTGTTTTGCCAATTTTGGATATTATGTTATCTTTTGTCCATGGGCAATTCGGTGTGTTTCGAAGTCGATAATTTAGCAATGTTTAAATGTATACAGTACATGCATTTCTATCTGCGACCGTAATGTCATTAGAGCTGTACAACTCGTCTAATTGCTATATGTTCTTTTAGATGAGTTTGCGAACGTGACATTCACGTTGATGTTCTGTGTTGTGCTGTGGTTGTGGTTGGATCGTCGTGGTGGATAGCTATGGTGCAATGGTAGTACAGTTTAGTTTCATTTGTACATTTAATATTGCAGGGCCAGCGTCCGACATGTGGACTGTCGTCTTTGCCAATTTTTATATTATTTGTTTGGGGCACGACCGGGTTGAGGTCGATGTCACCCTTGTATATTATTTTCTTTTTGTACTAGGATTACCCCGCGGTGGAGTGCACGAATAACCGGGTTCTAGAGGGCAACGGGTCCGCATCTCATGGCGTTGAGATGGAGGGGACCTTACTCTAGAATTGGCGGGCTATTCGCCGCACACGTAGGGGGTATAGGTTGACCCAAGGAGGGGTGCTCAAGTTACCGGATTCTGTGAAGTGTTGGGTTTCACTTTATCATGTTTTTACTCATTTGGTACATGTCATCCGCATTGACCAGGGTTGAAAGGGGTTGCCTCACTTCTGGTTTTGGCGAGTAACTTGCCGCGCTCGTAGGGGTCTAGGTTTTTATTGCACAGGCTATCAACACGACAGGGGAACATCGGGTCTCATTTGCGGCTCAAGTGAATCCGGGGCTCCCAAATTATCCACCATTCTGTGTTGCTTCTGTGATGTTGCTTATATCTTGCCTAGGACGATTTTTATATATATTTATATATATACTAGTAGATGTTGTATATGTTTTGCACCCGCGCTAGTCGAGTCCCCGCTATGTCGTCAGTTAAGTAACCTAACGAGTGATGACGGGACCCAGTGGCGAATGCGGATGACATATACGTATATTTTATTATTCGTTCTTTTCTGGTGTGATATATTAATTGATGGGACTATGTTGATTCTAACCAATGCAATAATAAGAAAAACCTATATGATGTTCTTAGAATCAAGTTTTTAAAACTAACATTCACTACTACAATATGGGGTTGCCCCTAGGGATAATGGAATCCGTAGGGGCAGATATTTCTTGCCATTACGGACTAATCCGTAGGGCCCAATGGTTGTCCCTACGGTTCCCGACGTTTTAATTTAAAAATATTAAATCATAATTTGTTGTTTGGCCCTACGGAGCCGCAAACCAATGACCTACGGTTAATTCCGTAGGGGCATTTAAATGGGAATTTAATAAAAAAAGGCACAGAAATGCCCTACGCCTCGATCTCTTTCCCTCTCGTTCCTAAAATTCCTAAAATTCTCTCTCGTTCCCGCGTCTTTAATTTTCTCTTCGTCGCCACCGCCCCCCGTTCGCAGCCCGCCACCGCCTTCGTTCCCGCGTTGCCACCATCCTCCGTTCGCGGCCCGCGTCTCCAATTTTCTCTTTGCCACCGCCCTCTCGTTCCCGCGTCTCCAATTTCCTCTTCGCCGATTGCGTGCGTCGTCGACCGCCAAGCGTCTCCGTCGTCTCCTCCACCGCCTACAAGTAAGTAAATCTCTAATTAAACATAATTTTGATGATGTTAGGGTTAGGGTTTAGGGTTTGGGTAGGGATGAGGGTTAGGGTTATGCATCACGTTCAGTTTATGTTAGGGTTAGGGTTAGGGTTCGGTTGGGGTTAGGGTTAGGGTTAGGGTTCGGTTGGGTTTGTAGGGTTACTAGGCACTCTAAGAAGGTTCTACAAGGCATCAACCATGCCCGATTAAAATTTTAGCTGTGCCGAACAACCCTAACCAAGATCTTTGCTGGACTATTACGCGAAAACTAGCATGTTAAACACATTAACACCTAAGTGAATACGAAATACAACTTTTGTAGATCGGTCCTTCACTTCTAAAGCTCCTTGTAGTAGTCCCTTCGCTGCGATCATCGAACACCCGGACTCTCGGACGGCTCCATGAGAAGAGGGCAACGGTTTTTCTTGAAGTCTTCGAGGCAGAAGATGATCTACGTCGAGGGAATACGAACTCAAGCTTCTACTTCACTAACTAGAGAATTAGTGAAGCAAACATCCTGAACTAAAGTGCTAGTCTAGTAGAGGATGATGAAATAGGAAATGGGTACACTTTAGAATTTCTTTTCTAACAATCTTTCTCTCTCTTTATCAAACCCTAGCAAGCATTTGAAGGAGGAAGAAGATGAGCTCAAAATGAAAATGAAAACTAATCTAAAGAGAGAGTGAGCTAACCATGGTGAGTGAGTATCATATACTAACTCATGTAGAGACTTAATCATGGCTAAGTGTGATGGTTAGGTTAACAAAAATCCAAAGTAAAAACAAACTTAGTGGACTTTAGTCAATGCATCCACAAGCTTCCACAAGATTCATGCATTTTCTAATTTTCCACTAATTTTGTAATTACTTTAAATACATTAAACCCAACATAACAAATAGCATGGTGTAAGTCTCATACACCCATGAAAGTTGTATCAACAACCATGATACAAAATGAACACAAATAAATATATATCGCATATATATTAAGTTGTGCACAAGTGAGAAAAACAAATGCTTAAGTGAACCATTGTTAGTCAATGTAAATTAGTATATCACATATACAATTATACACTAAATTATTAAATCAACACTTGACTTAATAATCCGATTATATCACATATAACCGACTAACACAAAATGTACCAACTTATCGAATCAACACTTGATTCGATAACCCGGCTATATCACATATAACCGGCCGATACAATAGTCGCGAGAATAGAATACGGTATCACATACACGCATTATTCTCGGTCCCGCACATATCACATATGGCTCCTATTTCGTTTTGCCTGAGCCAGTAAAACCTCTATGTTGGACTCTAAAGACTCGTCAAAACGCCGGCAGTAGGTGATGATCATATCAAGCACCTACAAGCCGTCAGCGGTAATAGCTGGACGTAATGGCTACCCGGGTATTGAGCGATCAGAAGATCAGCAAGCAAGCCCGCTCCAACTCCTGCAAAAAGCCTGACAGTGACACTACCGTACAGTCCGGTCTCCTCGTCTGATATGTCGCATATCAAGTCTATGGGTAGTAAACGTCAAACCCCCAATAACCGATAAGTCATGCCGATATGAGGCTCATAACGGGTCGAGAAACTACTGGTAACACTTAAAAGTAAATCTCTAAACCAGCCCTGGCCAGGGACTTCCCTGTTATGGCCAATCGAGCATAGCGCAATATCAACCCCCAATACAGAGCGAGACGAAACCCCTCCTATCGCTCATTGCCTCCATGTGACTCGGGACTGTACCCAAAAACCACCGTTTTGCATGCCCTCTTGGATGTGGTAAGGTGGAAATCAAAGCACAGTGGGAATCACACAAGACTCTATGACGATCTCGGATCTACAGACTAACCTGTACCAGTGTCACCAGAGAACTACCATCTGACGTAAGGTATAATACCATCTGGGAGTTCTCGGCGAGTCCGTCCAGTGTACCCAGTCTCCACTGAGCACCCGTATATCATCTCTGATGTCAAACACCAATGGATATGGGATCATCCATCGCCTATCTACATGGGTCGAGAAGGTATACGCTAGTCTACACTGGTATAATGATGCCCCGTCTCGATACACCCACGACTAGGGACCTTGAAGGATGTACTTATAGACTACCATGTCCCTACTAGTATGATCTGTATCATAGTCAAGGTAGTCAAGTACACATCCTAAGGGCTTTACCAACATGTAACTGAAAGACAATCAGTATACACGTTAAGGTAAAGAGTAACCAGATAGCATACTATCATGTCGAGCAAGAAAGTCCTCCTTATATATGTCCAAGCATCCACTACGATATACATCTCATGTATAGTAATGGCCTCTAGGGCATACATATAACTAACAATCTCCCACTTGCACTAGGGCCATATGATAACAGTGGTTGTAGTATCTCATACTCAACCATCCCATAATAGCGTCTCTCTGGGAAAAAGCCTTTGTGAGTGGATCCGCCGTGTTTTCCTCTGAGTCTACTCTCCTGACCTCGATCCCCTTGAGATCAACCATCTCCATGATCAGGTGACACTGCCATAGAATATGTATGGATCACTGATGGGACGGGCGTTCCTAGGCATAGGCCACAACTCCATTGTCACACAATAGTAGGAACGAAGTTCATCTCATGAACTAATATACACCCAGACTGCCTCTTTGGTAGTATCTTTGGTAGCGATGTATCCAGCCTTTATCGTTTAGTATGCCACGGTATCTGTCTTGGAACTCTTCCAACATACCGTCTCTTTACTGAGGGTAAAGACAATGCCTGTGACTGACATTCAGTCGTCCTTATCACCCTGGAACCTTTCCAGTGATTCTCCCCAGGATCAACTGATACCATCTCTCTACAACTAGTGAGTATCCTAACATCCAATTAGATCTATCTTATAGATCCAAAACCCAGGATTTAGGAGGTATCACTTTGATCCTATATGGAGAATCCTTGTTATAAGCGGAGATTGACTGAGCGTAGCATAGGAAACTCCTTCCCTATCAAGAGTATGTCATCTATGTACTCTATGAGGATCACCACCATACTCCCTACTACCTTTTTGTATATACAAGGTTCATCTACCATTTTGATGATGTCAAACTCTTTGACTAACACATCAAAACAGACGTTCCAACTCCGCGATGCCTGCTTTATCACATAAAACATCTTGCACGCATTTCCGCTGCTCCCCCTGTCTACGAAGCCCTCTGACTGTGTACTTATAGACTCTCTCTTCTAAAACATCATTTAGAAAAGCAGTCATGACACCCAACCGCCAGATATCGTAGTCATGGTATGTAGCCGTGGTAAGTAGGATCTGGATGGATTTATGCATAGCTACTTAGTAAAGGTTTCATCATAATCCATACCTGGTCAATGATGCAAACCTTTAACAAGTCTAGCTTTGAAAGTCTCAACTTTTCTATGTACACAAAGTAATCTTCTCAAGATATACTTGCTCCTGATGGGGATTTAACCCTTCAGATAAGGCAACCAAAGTCCATACTTTGTTGGTGTATAAGGATTCCATCTCAGATCGTTAAGCATCCAACCATTTTTACAGAGTCCCATTCCTGATGGCCATCTCGAAACTAGTTGGGTCATTATCTCATGATGCATTCCTCGCTCCCACTGTCATAGAGAAACTCGAAGTATCTCTCAAGTGGGTGAGGAACCCTACTAGATCGGCGGAGAGGCTGAGGTTCGTTGGTTACTATTGAATCCTTTGGTTCTACCAAATCATCAGCTGCAGTTTGTATAGCTGGAACTCTTTCCAGTTCTACCTTATGACCATTAATTTCTTCACAAGAAATTCCCTTTCATAAAGGTGGCATATTGAGAAACAAAGCATCTTTTGTTCTTCGGTTAGGAAAAAGTTATTCCCTTGCGAATGCTTGGGATATCCAACAAACTTCTACAGAACTGATTTTGTAGGGTTCCTAGCCACGCTAATGAAGTCTCACAAGGCATCAACCATGCCAATTTTAAATTTTATGAGTGCCGAGAAACCCTAATACGGATCGTCGACTAGAATTTTAGGCGAAACAATAATCTAGTTAACATCTTAACTAAAAGAAGAAAGCTACAACCTTTGTAGATCCGGTTATCCACTTCCTTAGCTCCATGTAGTCGTTCCCTCGCTGTCCATCTCAAATCCCGAACTCTCTCATCGGCTTCATCGGAGAAATGAGCGGACTAGTCGTCGGCTTCGATGCCGAAGATGATCTACGTCGAAGCTACACTGGATCAAGCTCCGACTTCACCTAGTTGTGAAACTTGTGAAGATAACACCCAAAACCACTTGGCAAGAGGTAGAGGATGAAGAAATAGGAGGTGGGTTCACTTTAGAATTAGATTTCTCACTTTAGAACTCAAGATGCCATTAATGGAGTCTAGTTTTCTTTCTTGAAGAAGAAGGAGAAGATGAAGATAGAATATGATAAAAGTATTTTCATAATAGAAAAGAAATCAATACTTATCATATCCTAACTAAGGTCAAGTGTAGAGAATAGACCATGGTAAGTGGGAATGGTTAGGGTTAAGCATGAAGACAAAATGGTCTCTTTAATCAAAGCTTCATGAAGCTTCAACAAGCTTCATGATAAAAAGAAACCATTTTGTTTTATTTTATCTATTTAAATAAATAAAGAATGAATAAATAAATGAGTGAATAAATCAAAACCCTAACCATTATCATAACCATGGTACAATTCTTTACACAAAGCCAAAAAAATCATGCATCATCAAACATGATACAATCAAGTGCACAAAAGTATATCACATATACAACTTGTGAACTTTAAGTGAGAAAATCCATTTAAAGTGAACCAATACTAGTTAATGCAAAGTAATATATCAAATATATAATTATACATTAAATCATTAAATCAACATTTGATTCAATGATCCGGTCATGTCGCACATAACCGACTAGTATCGAATGTATCGATTTATCGAATCAATGATTCGATAACTAGGTCGTATCGCATACAACCAATCGAAACATTCATCGCGAGAATGAAATGCGGTATCACATACACGCATTATTCTCGGTCCCACACATATCTCATATGCGCTCCTATTTCGTTTCGCTTGAGCCAGGAAACCTCTGTGTAGGACTCAAAAGACTCGTCAATACGCCGGTAGCAGATGATGATCATATCAAGCACCCATAAGCCGCAAGCGGTCTGCTAAATGTAATGGCCATCCGGGTATTGAGCGATCAGAAGATCGACGAGATAGCCCGCTCACACTCCTGTGAATCCAACCAGTAACACTTACCGTACAGTCCGGTCTGTTCGTCTGATATGTCGCATATCAAGTCTAGGGGCGGTAAACGTCAAACCCCAATAACCGATAAGTCATGCCGATGTGAGGCTCATAACGGGTCGAGAAACTACTGGTAACACTTACCAGCAAATCTTTGGTCAGCCCTGGCCAGGGACTTCCCTGTTACGGCCAATCGAGCACAGCGCAACATCAACCCCCAATACCGGGAGAGACGAAACCCCTCCTATCGCTCATTGCCTCCATGTGACTCGGGACAGTACCCAAAGACCACCGTTTTGCACGCCCTCATGGACGTGGTAAGGTGGAGATCAAAGCATAATGGGAATCACACAAGACTCTATGACGATCTCGGGTCTACAGACTAACCTGCACAAGTATCACCTGAGAACTGCCATCTGACGTGAGGTATAATACCATCTGGGAGTTCTCGGCGAGTCCGTCCAGTGTACCCAGTCCCCACTGAGCACACGTATACCATCTCTGATGTCAAACACCAATGGATATGGGATCATCCATCGCCCATCTCATGGGTCGAGAAGCGTATACGCTAGTCGACACTGGTATATCGATGCCCCGTCTCGATACACCCACGACTAGGGACCTTGAAGGATGTACCTATAGACTACCATGTCCCCACTAGTATGATCTGTAAGTGCACGGCGGCGCCCCGGCCGTCAATCCGACGCCAATATGCGGAAGCGGTGATAAACTTTAATTTTGCGAACTTAGCAAACCGGCACCACAGCGCATTAAACACCCGGATCGAACCATTAACTAGTCCTAGCTAATTACAAGACGGGTTAGAGATATACCGAGTGATCCGAGTCCTCCGGTCTTCTCGTCGTCGTCCTGATCTCCTGCGGAAACTCCGGTTGTCGCCTCCTCGCCGGAAGGGCACCACATCGCCTGCATCTTTTACGGGCTCCCGCCTCTATACCGAGGCAACTCGGGCACGAAGCTGGCAAGTCGACGTGCCCAAGATTTGTTGTAGAATGTAGTGTAGAGGCTATGTCTCATTTGGGGTTTTTGTTGCCTTTGAAGATGATGGAGAAATCAAGATAAGGAAAAATGGTGCTTGCATTTTTCCTAGCATGAAAATGAGATCAAGAAAATTGCCACAAGCTCAAAATGAAACTCTCTCCTTCTCTTCTCTCAAGTGTGTCCTCTCTCATCAAGTAAGAATGGTGGAGGAATAAAAACCAACACTAGAAGGAAGGTGAGTGTAGGAAAAGAGAAAGGGTGACCATATCCAAAGATCATGATAACAATGTCATCTCCAAATCTAATCAACTCTAATCACCATTAATACAAATCAAGTGATGTAAAGAGAATCAAATGATGGTTGAAAAGAAAAGATGCCATCATAATCAATACATTTGCAAGAAACCCCTCCACAATGTGTTATTTGCAAACTTGCAAATAACCCCCTCAATCGGAAAAGTCCGGCCGTTAAAGAACAAAGGAAAACCGGCCGGAACGGAATGCAAACTGGCAACTCCAGAAAACTGGTCCCGTAATAAATTACAGGAAAACCCCGATACTGTGCATACACACCCGCATCTGTATTCCGACCGGATACAAATGCAATGAGACAAAATCTACACTGTACTAAACTAGGATCCGGCTTAAACCAAAGCCGGCTAGTAATATTCGTCCGATCCTGATCCGTGCAATACCGCACGTATCTGATCGAACCCTTCCATATAACCATACGGCCTTTAGTACTAACCGTCCGATCCTGATCCGTGCAATACCGCACGTATCTGATCGGACCCTGCCATATCTCCATACGGCCTCTACAGCGTTTCGCCCGAAACTTGAGTAACTGAAAGTGTGGTGGACTCTAAAGACTCGTCAATACTATGGCTGTGGATTTAACCACTAGCACGTCAGAGGTATAAGCCAATACGTGACGGGCCCCCAGCTATTGACCAAAAGAGACGTCGATGAGCGAACTCATCCTGACACCCTACTGAGCCTGTCAGTGACAATATCCGTACAGTCCGGTCCGTTCGTCTATGAGCATCGCATGGCGGGCCTAGGGGGTTGGTAAAAGTCAGACCCCCAAAAGCTGTACAAGTCGTGTCGGAGTGTAGCCCAGAACACCCTGAGATACTACTGGAATACCTACCAGTAAATCTCCTGCCTTGGCCAAGGACTTCGTGTAATGGCTCTCCTAGACACAGCGCGACCTCACCCTCAATACCGGGAGAGACGAACCCCTGAAGATCCGCTCACTGCCTCCATGTGGCTCGGGACTGTACCCAACTAAAACCTGTTTGCACGACTCCTTTGAGCCGTGGTAGGGTAGTAATCAAAGTACAGTGGGAACTCACACGAGACAAATGACGATCCTCGGGTCGATGAACTAACCTGTACACATGTCACCAGGGAACTGCTATCTGACGTCAGGTATAAGACCAACTAGCATGTTCCCGACGAGTCCTGTCCGGTGTACTCATAACCCAATGAGCACCTGTATACATCTTAGGTGAACCAACTTACACCAGTGGCTTGTGAGACCGGCCACCGCCCCTCGTCGGGGTCTCGACAGTATACAGTAGTCTACTCTGGAGTATCGATGCCCTATCTCGAAACTCCTACGACTAGGGACCTTTTAAGAATGTGCTTATAGACTACCAGCTCCCACGTATATGATCGCCCTCATACTGCTGGCAGTCAAGCAAGAATCCTAGGGGCTCTATCAACATGCAATAGCGACCTGTCAGGTCACCTAAAGCAGTACACGATGATAAAGGTAAACCAGATAGCATACTATCATCTCGAGTAAGACTGTCCTACCGGGATAGGTCCTCCTTCAATCATTGCAATCACGTGCCTGTGATCCAATAATTGACTCTGAGGGCACTATCGCCAACAATCTCCCACTTGCACTCAAGGCTAATTATTGCGATGTTGCATACTCAGAGCCCGTGTGATACCGAACACCTAACTCCTCTACTTGTCAGTCTCACAAAAAACTCGTTTGCGAAACTATTGCGTTCGAGGAATAGCCTCAGTGAGTGGATCCGCCTTGATGTTTCTTTCTATGTCTCTCTATATCTCAAGTTCGCGGAGAAACCCATCTCCCGAAATGAGCAATACCTATCTTAGAATGTGTCTGGATGTCTGATGGGACCTAGCTCATAAATGAACTCCAAATCGAAACTTCTTAGACTGTATCGTCAACTGAACTTAATCAGTATCCTGCGCCATGCCTCCCTCAGTATTGCCTTGGACCATCTGCCCAAAATACTGCCCCTTGTCAGAAGGAAAACTATAACTCTGACAACCTCTCTGTCATCCAGGTCACCTTGGAAGCCTGGAATGATAACCGTCTCCTAAAGGAGGCTGCCGTTATCAAATCACTAGAACATCCACTTATGTTCTAAAACTGCTTCCGATTGTTTCTCCAGGATTGGATGAATATCAACTTATTGCACCTACTGCAAGAACAACATCTGGTGTGGTACATGACATCTCATGATTGACTCAATTGTCTGAGCAAGTGATCTGCCAATCATGCACATCCCTCTCCCCTTTGGTCTGTAAGACACCTTTAGAGAGGGTGACTCCATCACCTGCAGGTACACTACCGTGCCAGGAGTCGTCCATTCTAAATACTCCCAGAATGCTGTCGAAGTACCCAGGTTGGGAAACTACCCAAATCTAGATCTAAAACCATAGATCCAGTAACCAGAATATTTGATATAATATCCAATTCCTATGTGGAGAAACCACTGTGTGACGACCAAAGTGTAACCGATCGTAGTATAGGAATGTCACTTCCTACTCTGTGTATGTCATCCAAATACCAGGACATTACACCCTACTACCTTCTCAACAGATCCATCCCCTATTCTGATGAAGTCAAACCTATGACTGTCACATCAGAGATTGATGATCTATCTCCGCTATATCTGCTTTAGTCTATGAATAGACATAAGCTACCTGTCCACCAATGCTTCCGCTGCTCCCACTGACTACGACAACCCTCTGGCAGAGTCATATAGACGTACACTTCTAAAGCTAGTTTAGAACGACGCTATACTCATCCTCCTGCCGGGTCTCGCAGCCTGGAACAACAGCAATGGCAAGTCTGGGTAAACTAGAACTTCCCTGTCACCGTCCTTGAGGCTACCGAAGTACCTCTCGGGTGCCTGAAGTTACCCATCTTATCTGCGGAGTGGCCAATGGAATGCCAAATCAGATTGAATCTTTAGGTTCCTATCAAATCTTCTGTAATCGTTTGTGGTTCTGGAATCACTTCCAGTTCTACCATACTTCCACTACTGTTTTTCTGAGAAAATCCATTTTTATTAAAACTGTGGCGGGTCTAGAACAATATCACTATTGATCTACCAGATGGTAGAAAGTCAACCCTCGTCATAGCCTGGGTCAACCCACAAACAGCCATCACAGAAACGTGCCTTGAGTTATCCAGAGTCTGGTTTTAATCATAAGCCAGACAACTCCCCGTACCTTAACATCGTTAAGGTATGAACTGTTCTATATCCAATATAGAACCAGAGGCACTGATTTAATTGAACCAGATTCAAATCATACAGCTGTCTCCAGTGCATGTCCACTAAATGGAAGGAGGCCGATCAGCGTTACTCAACTTAGGAATGCTTCCAATTATGAGTAACCTGAAAGAGAAGCAAGTTCTCTTAATCACTACTATCAACTGAACACCATACACAAGTATCTACATCTTCGATCACTTTGAAGAATCCCGATACTTGCAATGCTTGGTTCTCTACTTTATTCAAATACCTATAACTTCTCAAAATTCGGACCCTGTGTTTCCACGAAACACCTGTCTAAAAACTAGAGAAGTCATAAGTAAACCGAATATAGTACGAGGACCAACCCCTCTGTCCTAATGGACACTAGACAATATACAATACTCTGTATAAGTCCCCTGAGTCTAGTGACTCATTCACTGTGTGTCGTAGGTTGAAAACTGTACTTATGGTTAAGAAGAATTACACCGCTGTTCAATGCTCCTTACCTAACCATCCACTGGTATAGGTAAATGTCATAGACATAATTTCAAAAAGGTATGTCTCACTCTATAAAAATAGATGTACAGATATATCTATTTGAAATTGGTGCATAACAGCGGATATTCAAAACCAAATGTTTGCCAACCGGCAAACAACCCAGGTGACTTCCTCAAATATCACCAATTACAACGAATCCTAATATAATGAGGATGATCACCTAATTCCCAATAGCTTACTCCCACACATCATCAGTAAAACCATACAGATGTGAGAATCATACCTGGTAAATACATACCATGGAGCAAGTGTCTAATCGGGAAATCAGTTTTCCTTTAACAGTACACAGTGAAACTGAAACATTGAAATGTTTCGATGGGGTATCCCGGTATTCATAGTAATGCCTCTTCTATTATCCAGATTCACAACTGTAACCGTATAATTCTTTGCCACTTCTCCAAATCCCTTTATATGTCTTTAGTCATTACCTTCTGCACACCCATTTAGGCCAAATGGTTTTCTTCCTTCCCTACCGTTCGGCACCAGCCTATAGTTTGGAAGAAGACTATCCAATAAGCATAATGGGTGGACTGTCCTAATCCTAGGAGCACTCGCAACGCGAGAGAAGGTGAAGATAAAAGACAACCGAATAAACCTTATTCTTATTTCTCCTGAACCAGAATCCATCCCCGAACTGGAACAAGTTCCTTTCGAGTTCGTATATAACCATACGATGGAATATCCAATAAACTGTGGATCTTCGTAGTGATACGGAGTGTCCTGGAGAAATACAAAGGTGATTTAGGATTGGCGAAGAAATATTTGGTATGGTCGTGAATAGCAGTCACAATTTACTTTGCCCTCTTACTAATCCCTTTCTTTGTCTTTACTTAATACCTTCTGTACACCGTTTAGGCTAATTGGTTTTCTTCATTCCCTACCGTTCGGCACCAGCCTAAGGTTTAGAAGAAGACTATCCAATTTGCGTAATAGGTGTACTATCTCCTAAGCCAAGGAGTACTCGCAATCTGAGAGAGAAGGTAAAAGGAAAAGACAACTGAATAGTCCTATTCGTTTTCTCCAGAACCGAAAACCATCCTCGAATAAATTCCTTCGAGTTCGTATATAACCATACGATGGTTTTGTCCAATGGAAGTGGACGCTTGTAGTAATACGGGGTGTCCTGGAGAAAAGGGTAAAAGTAGGAGTGGCAATGAGGTATGCAACTCTGACAATCCAAAAGCCAGTGTTAAGAAGGTTCGGTCAACTTGGTCACTGAGTCATAGTCTTAGGGTCGGGTCAAAGGTCGCTGCCAAAGAGAGAGAGAAAAGAAACACTCAGCGTGCACTCTAACCTAGATCAGAATGGTTACCAATTTATCTAATCTGGAAACCTCCCATTGTACCTCAAATTCTCCTACAAACCTGAAAGAAGAATTAGTCGGGATCACCTGAGGAGTAAACCAACTCATCAGTGGGAATCGGGATCCAACTATCATTGCATGATAACGTGACGGAATCCGCTCACGTCATCACACTCCAGAAGGTATGCGCATATCTGGCAAGTTTCAGTTCTTTTGAAACTCCCGATGTTATTTTTACCCCATGCTCTTATGACCTTGACATTGGCCAACAAATCATAAGTCACATGTCCAGTTCTACCCGTCATTCTCCAGGTCAATTTGAACCCACCCGTACATACCCTTGACTTTGGCCAACAAGGTAGTACGACTGTCCCAAACCAACGCATCTATCTATGCTGCATATGAATAACCAACAGCTACCAAACACTGTGCCTTGACTTTGGCCAACAAACACAGCTTGAATACTATTGACTACCCATATGAAACGACGGAGGGCTACGAATGGTTTCTGGCGAAAACCTTTAACGTAAAGAACTTGATATCGTTGAAGGAACTGATAGCTTTTAAAATATAGTGACGAAAACCTTTGCTAAAGAGGTCACTCCCGGTGAAGGGATCTCGGCTCTTTCCCCGTAGAATGAGGTGCAGGATATTCTAAATGAATACCACGATGCAAAGCAAAAGTAATCGGCTATAGTGAAGTTAATGCCCTGACGCAAACTTCTGTCCAAGGGGTCACTCCCGGTGAAGGGATCTCGGCCCTTGCCTCGTCGGCTGAGCAGCAGGATATTCGAACTGAATATCACGATGCAAAACAAAAGAGAACGTCCTCGCAATAACAGCTTTTTGAAAAATGATCCAACAACATCAGATTAGGTTTGTTTTTAACTTGCATTGATCCGAATCAACGCAGTCCCATCAATTGATCACACCACAAAGAACGAAAATATACTGATGTACGTATATGCCATCCACATTCGCCACTGGGTCCCGTCATTACCCGTTAGGTTAGCTAACTAACGACAGAGCGGGGACTGGACTAGCGCGGATGTAAAACATATACAACATCTACTAATATATATACCAATATATTATATTTCGCTCAAGGCGTGATAAAATGCAACATCACAGAAATGTACAGCATCACAGAACAATACAGATATCTGGGATCCCCGGGTTTCACAGAGCCACTGCTGAAACCCGACGTTCCCCTGGTCATGTGGATAGCATGTGCAAAGAAATCCTAGACCCCTACGGGCGCGGCAAGTCACCCGCCAATACCTGAAGCGAGGCAGTCCCCTTCATCACCGTGAATGGACCACCCAGCACTTCACGGAATCCGGTAACTTGGGCACCCCTCCTGGGTCAACCTGTACCCCCTACGAGTGCGGCGAATAGCCCGCCAATCCGAGAGTGAAGCCCCCTCCGTCTCAATGCCATGAGATGCGGGCTTGTTGCTTTCCAGAACCCGGCTATCCGTGCACCCCTCTACGGGGTAATCCTAGTACAGAAAGTAAAATATACATACAACGGGTACATCGACGGCAACCTGGTCGTGCCCCAAAATAATAATACAAACTGGCAGTGACGGCAGTCCACATGTCGGACGCTCGCCCCGCAATATCAAATGTACATAATACAACAAAACTATACTAGCATTGCATCCAGGCTATCCCCCACGACCGATCCGCAACATCACAGCATAACACAGAACATCAACGTGAAAGTTACGTTCGCAAATCCGTCTAACCGGGCTATAGCAGTTAGACAGGATTTACCGATCGAGTGACATTCACGGTCGCAGATATAATGTAAATACTGTGAAAAAATGTGTTTAAAATATCCGATCGATTAAATTATACCAAGTGGGCCCCCAAGTACTACTGTAGCACATCAAGAAATTCTGGGCCCAAAATATAATATTCCAGAAACCCTATTTTCACCCCAGAAGCCCACTGGAAAATTTGACGCATTGATCCCTCCATACGGCGGCGGAACCGCGGCGCCAAGTGTGGTTTAGCCGCGGTTCCGCGCTCTCCCTGAAAGATCAATGTGTCGAATTTCTCCATAATTCTTAGGACTTACAGTACATCAGTTTTCTACAACCTGAAAAATTTTTAGAGCCAGAAAAAATTCGACAGAAAACTGATGTGAAGAAAACGCGGGTTTTTGGAATTTTGGTCGATCGGAAATGCAAACAAATCTAGACTATGTTAATGGCGAGGCTCTGATACCACTGTAAGTGCACGGCGGCGCCCCGGCCGTTAATCCGACGCCAATATGCGGAAGCGGTGATAAACTTTAATTTTGCGAACTTAGCAAACCGGCACCACCGGGCACTAAACACCCGGATCGAACCATTAACTAGTCCTAGCTAATTACAAGACGGGTTAGAGATATACCGAGTGATCCGAGTCCTCCGGTCTTCTCGTCGTTGTCCCGATCTCCTGCGGAAACTCCGGTTGTCGCCTCCTCGCCGGAAGGGCACCACATCGCCTGCATCTTTTACGGGCTCCCGCCTCTATACCGAGGCAACTCGGGCACGAAGCTGGCAAGTCGACGTGCCCAAGATTTGCTGTAGAATGTAGTGTAGAGGCTATGTCTCATTTGGGGTTTTTGTTGCCTTTGAAGATGATGGAGGAATCAAGATAAGGAAAAATGGTGCTTGCATTTTTCCTAGCATGAAAATGAGATCAAGAAAAATGCCACAAGCTCAAAATGAAACTCTCTCCTTCTCTTCTCTCAAGTGTGTCCTCTCTCATCAAGTGAGAATGGTGGAGGAATAAAAACCAACACTAGAAGGAAGGTGAGTGTAGGAAAAGAGAAAGGGTGACCATATCCAAAGGTCATGATAACAATGTCATCTCCAAATCTAATCAACTCTAATCACCTTTAATACAAATCAAGTGATGTAAAGAGAATCAAATAATGGTTGAAAAGAAAAGATGCCATCATAATCAATACATTTGCAAGAAACCCCTCCACATTGTGTTATTTGCAAACTTGCAAATAACCCCCTCCATTAGAAAAATCCGGCCGTGAAAGAACAAAGGAAAACCGGCCGGAACGGAATGCAAACTGGCAACTCCAGAAAACTGGTCCCGTAATAAATTACAGGAAAACCCCGATACTGTGCATACACACCCGCATCTGTATTCCGACCGGATACAAATGCAATGAGACAAAATCTACACTGTACTAAACTAGGATCCGGCTTAAACCAAAGCCGGCTAGTAATATTCGTCCGATCCTGATCCGTGCAATACCGCACGTATCTGATCGAACCCTTCCATATAACCATACAGCCTTTAGTACTAACCGTCCGATCCTGATCCGTGCAATACCGCACGTATCTGATCGGACCCTGCCATATCTCCATACGGCCTCTACAGCGTTTCGCCCGAAACTTGAGTAACTGAAAGTGTGGTGGACTCTAAAGACTCGTCAATACTATGGCTGTGGATTTAACCACTAGCACGTCAGAGGTATAAGCCAATACGTGACGGGCCCCCAGCTATTGACCAAAAGGGACGTCGATGAGCGAACTCATCCTGACACCCTACTGAGCCTGTCAGTGACAATATCCGTACAGTCCGGTCCGTTCGTCTATGAGCATCGCATGGCGGGCCCAGGGGGTTGGTAAAAGTCAGACCCCCAAAAGCGGTACAAGTCGTGTCGGAGTGTAGCCCAGAACACCCTGAGATACTACTAGAATACCTACCAGTAAATCTCCTGCCTTGGCCAAGGACTTCGTGTAATGGCTCTCCTAGACACAGCGCGACCTCACCCCCAATACCGGGAAAGACGAACCCCTGAAGATCCGCTCACTGCCTCCATGTGGCTCGGGACTGTACCCAACTAAAACCTGTTTGCACGACTCCTTTGAGCCGTGGTTGGGTAGTAATCAAAGTACAGTAGGAACTCACACGAGACAAATGACGATCCTCGGGTCGATGAACTAACCTGTACACATGTCACCAGGGAACTGCTATCTGACGCCAGGTATAAGACCAACTAGCATGTTCCCGGCGAGTCCTGTCCGGTGTACTCATAACCCAATGAGCACCTGTATACATCTTAGGTGAACCAACTGACACCAGTGGCTTGTGAGACCGGCCACCGCCCCTCGTCGGGGTCTCGACTGTATACACTAGTCTACTCTGGAGTATCGATGCCCTGTCTCGAAACTCCTACGACTAGGGACCTTTTAAGGATGTGCTTATAAACTACCAGCTCCCACGTATATTATCGCCCTCATACTGCTGGCAGTCAAGCAAGAATCCTAGGGGCTCTATCAACGTGCAATAGCGACCTGTCAGGTCACCTAAAGTAGTACACGATGATAAAGGTAAACCAGATAGCATACTATCATCTCGAGTAAGACTGTCCTACCGGGATAGGTCCTCCCTCAATCATTGCAATCACGTGCCTGTGATCCAATAATTGACTCTGAGGGCACTATCTCCAACATGTTCTGCATCATAGTCCAGGTAGTCAAGTACACATCCTAAGGGCTTTACCAACATGTAACTATAAGACAGTTTAAAAAGACTAGTATACATGTTAAGACAAAGAGTAACCAGATAGCATACTATCATATCGAGCAAGAAAGTCATCTCTATATATGTCCAAGCATCCAATATAATATACATCATCTGTACAATACTGGCCTCTAGGGCATACATACAACTAAGAATCTCACACTTGCACTAGGGCCAGCTGCTGTAGTATCGCATACCGAGCATCCCGAAGAGTCTCTCAAACTGTATCTGGGGAATGGCCTTCGTGAGTGGATTCGCCGTGTTGTTCTTCGTGTCAACCCTCCTGACCTCGATCTCCCGGCGATCAACTATCTCCCGGATCAGGTGATACCGCCTCGGAATGTGCCTGGATCGCTGATGGGACCTGCGTTCCTTGGCCAAAGCCACCGCTCCATTCTTATCACAATACAAAGGTATTGGATGCTCAATGGATGGAACCACACCAAGTTCAGTAATGAACTTCTTGATCCAGACAGCCTCTTTAGCAGCATCGTTGGCAGCGATGTATTCAGCCTCCATCGTCGAGTCTGCCACGGTTTCCTGCTTGGAACTCTTCCAGCTAACCGCCCCTCCGTAAAGGGTAAAGACAAATCCCGACTGCGACTTAGAGTCGTCCTTATCACTCTGGAAGCTCGAATCGGTAAAGGACTCCACTTGGAGTTCTCCGTTACCATACACCAAGAGCATCTCTTTAGTCCTTCGTAAGTACTTGAGAATGCTCTTCACAGCTGTCCAGTGACTCTCTCCAGGATCAGCTTGATACCTGCTCACTATACTTAGTGAGTATGCTACATCGGGTCTGGTACATAGCATCGCATACATGATAGAGCCTACAGCCGAAGCATAGGGTATCCCTTGCATGCGAGCTCTCTCCAAATCAGTCTTGTGAGACATCTCTTTGGAGAGAGTGACTCCAGAGATCGTGGGCAAGTTCCGACGCTTGGATTCTTCCATACTAAACCTTTTGAGTATGGTGTCAATGTACCTGGATTGGGACAATCCCAATATCCGTTTGGATCTATCTCTATAGATCCTAATTCCCAATATGCAGGAGGCATCACCAAGATCTTTCATTGAGAATCTTTGTAATAAGAAGAGCTTGACCGCTTGCAGCATAGGAATATCATTTCCTATCAAGAGTATGTCATCCACGTACAATACGAGGAAGACAACCTTACTCTCTGCTACCTTCTTGTAGATACAAGGTTCATCTGGATTTTTTACGAAATCAAACTCTTTGATAACGGCGTCAAAGCAGATGTTCCAACTCCGCGATGCTTGCTTTAATCCATAAATGGATTTAAGCAGCTTTCACACCTTCCCGCTGCTCCCACTGTCTACGAAGCCCTCTGGCTGAGTCATGTACACGCACTCTTCTAAATCACCGTTTAGAAAGGAGGTCTTAACATCCATTTGCCAGATTTCGTAGTCATGATATGCAGCGATGGCAAGCATGATCCGGATGGATTTAAGCATAGCCACTGGAGAAAAGGTTTCGTCATAGTCCACACCTGGTCTTTGACGAAAGCCTTTTGCAACAAGTCTAGCTTTGAAAGTCTCCACTTTCCCATCTACACCAAGTTTTTTCTTGAAGACCCACTTGCTCCCAATGGGTTTTACCCCTTCAGGAGCAACTTCCAAAGTCCATACTTTGTTGGTGTACATGGATTCCATCTCGGCCCGCATAGCATCCAGCCATTTCACTGAGTCCCTACTCGTGATGGCCTGCTCGAAACTAGTTGGGTCATCATCCTCCATGATGCAATCCTCGCTCCCACCATCCATGAGAAAACCGTAGTATCTCTCAGGTTGGCGAGGAACCCTACTAGATCGGCGGAGAGGCTGAGGTTCATTGGGAGCCACTGAATCTTCTCGTTCCACTAAATCTTCTGTTGTGTTTTGTTCAGCTGGAACCTCTTCCAGTTCTACCTCAGAGCCACTAATCTCTATTGCAAGAAATTCCTTTTCTAAAAAGGTGGCATGTTGAGCAACAAATATTCTTTGTTCCTCACTATGGTAGAAGATATACCCTCGCGAATGTTTGAGATATCCAACAAATTTACACAAAACAGACCTTGCCTCGAGTTTGTCCGGTTTTTGTCTTTTGACATAGGCCGGGCAACCCCATATCTTTATAAAATTAAGGTATGGTCTCTTCCCCTCCCATATCTCATATGGTGTGGTAGGCACAGATTTGGTGGGAACCCTATTCAGCAGGTATGCTTCTGTTTCCAGTGCATATCCCCAGAAGGAAACAGGTAACTCAGCTACACTCATCATAGAGCGCACCATATCTAATTGGGTGCGGTTCCTCCGTTCTGATACACCGTTGTGCTGTGGTGTATATGGAGGAGTTAGCTGAGAGAGAATCCCTTTCTCTTTTAGGAAGTCCAGGAATTCAATGGTGCGGTTCCTCCTCGATCAGATCGAAGGATTTGAATACTTTTTCCGGTTTGGTTCTCGACTTCTTGTTTATATTCTCTAAATTTCTCAAAAGCTCATGGTTTGTGTTTCATCAGGAACACATATCCGAATCTAGAGAGATCGTCAGTGAATGTAATGAAGTACGAAGAACCATCCCTGGCATGTGTAGACATAGGACCGCATACATCACTATGTATCAGTCCCAAGAGTTCGGTAACTCTTTCTCCGTGTCCCGTAAACGAAGTCTTGGTCATCTTGCCTTTGAGACATGACTGGCAAGTGTCATAAGATGAAAATTCAAACGGATTTAAATATCCATCCTTATGCAACTTAGCCAGTCGTGTCGCATTAATGTGACCGAGTCTACAATGCCACAAGAAGGATTCGTTCAGTTCTGAACTCTTCCTTTTGTGTGTGTTTGTTATGCTCAGAACTATGGATTGATTTAGAACATAAATGCCATTGCACAACGTGCCTGATCCAACCAACTTTTGGCTACGGAAAATGTTCATAACATTTTCCTGTAATACAAAATTATATCCCTCTTTACTCAATAAAGAAACCGATATAATGTTGTATATCAGGTTCAGCATGTAATAGCATTCGTTCAGAACCAATGTATTACCAGTCGGTAATACAAGGTGATATTCCCCGACAGTCTTAGCTGCAACAATTGCACCATTTCCAACTCTAATGTCTTTATCACCTTCTCCAAGTTCTCTACCTTTCCTGAGCCCATGTAACCGATTACATATATGGGATCCTGACCCGGTATCTAATACCCAGGACGTGGAGCAAATGGAGAAACAGTTCTCTGTAACGAACACACCCGAAGAAAATACATCATCATGTACTTTCTTCATTCGGGTGGCATGGGAATCCTGGTATTCCCCTATGTCCTGTTCATTCCTATAACTCTTATAAGAAAGAACGGAACCAACGTTCCCCAGCACAGTATAACATGCGGGTTCGGTCAATACATCCATATTATTATCTTTATTAGGGCATGACATGGTCTCTACCTGGAGAGAGAGAGAAGAAAACACTTTAGCGTATGCTCGTGCAAGATCAGATTGGTTATTATCTTATCTAATCAGGATGGCTCCCACTGGTTTTTATCAAATCTTCCTTCAAACCCGAAAAGGAAAGACTAGCCGGGATTAATTACACCCTACAACTTCGTCGATCTTTCAGCCAGGCCAGTGTCGGTACTTTGAGGGAGGTTCCCCATGCTTTCGGACGGACCTAATTAAAGTAAACCTCGTTTTCCCAGAGGCGTAACCCCGTTGACACCTTTCTAGACACCTACTTGATCGGCTAATTGTAATGTGTAAAACTCTCCCAGGAGCAACTCTTACTCACAGCGGGTATCGGGATCCAACTATCTCATAGAAGGTATGCAATCTCATTGCAAATTTCAACACTTGAAATTCCCGATAATATTTTGCCCCAAGCATCCTATGACCTTGACGGAGGTCAACAAACCACAAGGTGCAAGTAAAGTTCAACCCGTCATTTCTTGATTGAATCAAACCCACCCGCACGACCCTTGACGGAGGTCAACAAGGTCGTACGACTACCCTAATCCAATCTGCGTCATATGCATAAACAGATAAATACTAGTTAGCTACCGCTCACTACGCCTTGACGGAGGTCAACAAACGTAGCACGAATACTAAGTAGGATTTATCTGAAATGACGGAGGGCTACGTCAGGTTTTTCTGAAAACCATGAGCATAATGAACTTCATATCGTTGTAGAATCAAATGAAGTTTTTGAAAATGGAGTGATTTTGAGGCTTTTCTAGTTTTGCTAAAGGGGTCATTCCCGGTGAAGGGATCGTCGGCCCTTTCCTCGTCGAATGAGGTGCGGGATATATCATATATATCACTGTGCAAAGCAAAAGTCAAAAGCAATCAAAAGCAAACCGAGTGTGCAGCATCTGCCACTTATTGCTAAAGGAGTCACTCCCGGTGAAGGGATCTCGGTCCTTTCCTTATCGAATAAGGTGCAGGATATATCATATATACCGCTGTGCAAAGCAAGAACTGTAGCTACCTATTATGTTTAAAATTTGATTCTACAACATCTTAGGTTTCTTTTCTTTCATTAATCACATTAATGAAGTCCCATCATTTAAGTCACCTAAACATCACAAATAAATACGACGTACACTTATGCCATCCGCATTCGCCTGGATGTCCCCTCGTGCACCGTTAAGTTAGGTAACTAACGACAGAGCAGGGCAGGGCTAGTGCGGATGCAAAACATAAGTAACATCTATATAATATATCATATATACTATATACTGTATCTATCACAGAACATCACATGATCACATCACAGATATCGCAACAGAAGAAACATATGAAACATTGGATATACTAGGACGTCCGTATTTTCAATACGAGCCAGTATAAAACACGGATTCCACGGTCGTGATGAATAGCCAATCCCACACCCCTAGACCCCTACGAGAGCGGCAAGCAACCCTGCCAATTCTAGGGTTAGGAGACCCGGACTCGACTCCTCGAGATGTTCTCCTACTGGACCCTAGAACCCGGTTACTTGTGCTCCCCTCCTTGGGTCTATCCTAATGCGGAAAAGTAAATAATATACAAAAGGTGACAGCTTCCGCAACCTGGAAGTGCCCCAAATAAAAGAATATTACATACAAGTTTTTACATGAATGAAAAAGAAAAACACTCATCTCTCATAAATGTAAGCCCGCGGGGGCGCCCCGGCCGTCGATCCGACGCCGGAAATGCGGAAACAAAAACTTTGCGAACTTTGCAAAACGGCACCACCGCGGACTTTTTACCCGGATCGGGCCATTAACCTAGCAACTAGCAAATAAGAAAAGAGTAGAAAAGTATACCAAGCGATCCGTGTCCTTCGGTCTTCGTCTCCACTCCGATCTCCCGCGGAATCTCCGTCACCTCCTCGCTCGTCGGAAAGGGCACCACGTAGCCAGAATCTTTTACGGGCTCCCGCCTCTTGACCGAGGCAACTCGGGCGCGAAGTTGGCTAGCCGACGCGTCCAAGGCTTGCTATAGAAATAGTGTAGAAGGTTATCTCTTTGGGGTTTATGAGGTTGCCATGATATGGTGGAGGTGAAGAAAGCAACTCAAAAATGTGCTTATGAACTTGGTAGCATGAAAGATGATATGAAACATTTTTCCTCACTCAAAAAGAAAATGATCCTCTCTCTCACTCCAAAGTGGCCGCCCCCCCCCCCCCTTTCAAGAATGAGATTGAAGAGAGAAAAAAAGAACGGCACCACATTTTGTATAGCATAAAAGAATGGAAAAACAATATCTTAAAGAAAATGGTCACAACCATTTCCTTTCACAAACCATCAAATGAAAAGCCATCAAATGGACAAGAATGGAATATCATCATGAAGCAAGTCTCATCATAATCCACAAATGCAAGAAAACCCTCCACTTAATGTTAATTGCAAACTTGCAATTAACACCCTCCAACAAGAAAGTCCGACCGAGAAGGAATGAAGGAAAACTTGCAATTAACACCCTCCAACAAGAACGTCTGGTATAATCCCAACTAGCAGGTTCCCGGCGAGTCCTGTCCGGTGTACTCATAACCCAATGAGCACCTGTATACATCTTAGGTGAACCAACTGACACCAGTGGCTTGTGAGACCGGCCACCGCCCCTCGTCGGGGTCTCGACTCTATACACTAGTCTACTCTGGAGAAACGATGCCCTGTCTCGAATCTCCCACGACTAGGGACCTTTTAAGGATGTGCTTGTAGACCCCCAGCTCCCACTTATATGATCGCCCTCATACTGCTGGTGGTCAAGCAAGAATCCAAGGGGCTTTATCAACGTGTAATAGCGACTCGAAAGGTCACCTAAAGCAGTACACGATGATAAAGATAAACCAGATAGCATACTATCATCTTGAGTAAGACTGTCCTACTGGGACAGGTCCTCCCCTCAATCATTGCAATCGCGTGCCTGTGATCCAATAATTGACTCTGAGGGCACTATCTCCAACAATAAAATCCCCCCGGCTATTCGAACACGACTGTAAGTCGATGTATGTCACGAACCGAAAGAGCACGTGACTGGCCCTCGAACCATATGAAATCTATAGGACTCCATCTGATCCAAGTAAGCCAAAGCCCAGAAATCTAAAACCATTTTAAGAGTAAGTGAAGAAAACTGGTTTAAAGAAGTGAAGGAAAATATGTTTGAAGTCGAGGTTTTTAAATAACTAAGCCGAAGGTGCATTTTTAAAAGGTAAAGTCTTTTCTAAAAATTTCGGCAGAGTTTCTTTTGTAAATACTGGCCCCGAACGGGATACAACAAGCATAACATATATACAATGATAAAAGGCATCCCCAAGCGGGAGCTAGCTCTTCGTCAATTGACGGTCACAACCACACATGCAATATAATATACAACGCCGAAAGGCGAGGATCGATCCAAAAGAAACACAGTAAGCATGAAAACCGCAATACTACTAAGCGCGACTCTAAGGCCAAATAAAACATCACTAAAGTCTGAGTCTGAAACAATAAACAAATTTGGTTGATGGAAATTCTAGATACAAAGAATAATATAAGTACAATGGTGGTTTTGATGCAAAAGGAACCACCTACCAAATGCAATTCACCCGCAAGGAAGCAATGTGCCAGAAATGCCGCAAAGGAACCTGTACGGCAAAACCTGCAAGAACTGTGGCACAACGGGGGTGAGTTGCCAACTCGTGAATAGAGAATAACTACAAGCAGAAACCGAACGCAAGACATAATCCTAGGTCAAAACGATCAGTACAAAATCCTCAATATAAAACATGCAGCCTATAACAAGGCTAGGGTAAATATCTAACCCAAGTGTAATCTCCTGTGCCTGTGTCAGTGCCTCAGGTAGAAATATAACATAAGAATGAGGTATGAATGCATGAGAACATAATACATGTAAATGAAGAAACTGTTTTCATACTTTAGTGAGATTTCCTTTGTATTTTTAAAATGAGGTATCATAATGAAATCAGCATAAAACAGTGCCTAACATCGGCACAAAACGTAATCCAAATATCCCGATATCTCTGTATCCCAATCACAAAATCTAGGGCGCCGTGAGTCCAGACCGGCCCCTACCATCAATCTCAAGACCACGACGGTATCCTCCGGATATCCGACGCGTCAGGTAAAATCACCGGTCGGTAGTGCTCCCTTGCCAGGCTCAACGTCATCCCCACATTCATCTTGCCCCGGGGTACCGCACCGGGTCCACCATGTACCCGAAACGGTTCATCCGTCTCCTCGAATCGGGTTTCCAAATCCATCAGCAAACTCATGGTGGACGACTCATACATCATGGGAAAACCGCACTTTTTATTTTAAAAGAGAGAAAATGTTTATCTGTGTTTTTGCGGTTTTCCTCCGAATCCAGAAAATCTCACGGAAATCCAAATCCAAAACCTCAGTAACACGTAAAATAGTGAATATATGCATGAGAATCCATGAATGCGGCATAACAATGAATATCAGTATGCATGAAGTAGCAGGTAATAACTACAATGTCTAAACTATTAGCTAATAGGTTATGTCAAGCAATAGTATTTTCTAAGGTGTACGTGACATGGCAATTACCGATGAAGATGTGTGTGAGCCGGCAAGTAAGTGTACGTGGTACATACGCAACATCGGTAATGGTGCTGGTGTCCTAACAGCATGATATCAATAATGGAGTATGAAACATAATATAAGAATGCGATGCAAAGCGAACCACAAAAAAAGTGGGAGCTGAATCTAGACGCGACTATAACTAATCTGCATTAATCTAATATAAGTCCTACAAATGGTGCCTTTTGAAATATCACGAATCATGGGGTTTTAAAAATAGGGGATACGGTGTTTTTATGAAAAGATACGCCGTTTGAAATGTCCGTAGATCCCTTGACCTGTCTTTTAAAATACCCACGACCCGCTAGTTTTGAAATAGGTAGGAGTCTAATCTAATCTAACAACTACACTAAACTATACAGCTGAACTAACAAGCTGAGCTACAGGTAAGGAAACCGCCTAACATCTAAGTCGATATATATATAGATATAATAGTCGGTGATTCCGCCTCAATAGTATCGCGTACGATACAGTATATCATATGACATCCTCAAGTCATGAGTGCGGATCTATCATCAATGTAAAGCTCATACGGTAAATCGTCGTACGGCATCCCAATAGCTGGGTACGGGTCAATATCACACTATCTCATCACACTTCAGGTATCACTATCAACATATCATATAATCTGGGGTACTATTCTATGTCTAGTATAAATCGATACCATCAATAAAGTATGCATGCGGGGGTAAACACACATCCCAAGCCCGCAAGAATCACATTTCGTATCCCAAATACGAATCATATCACATCACCGATCTCGCGGCACAAAGCCCAATATCATTGACTCATCTCCAAAGTCATCCAATATCATCAACACAGTGCCAGTATAAGTAATACGCAAGGGTGTGCGTGTAGGTGTAATTCTATTCTAGGGTTCGCGACTATGAACTACACTAGTCACTTCTAACCCTACACTATCCATAATACACCTAACTATCATATATAATAACAACTACGGACTGCGGGGGTGCTATACGCCATCCACCCGACTTCCCCCAGTAGATATAATCTACTCACCTAGCGTCTTCATTTGTGGACGTCGCCACACGCTTGCTTGTCGTCCCGAAGTCTTCATGGGGTACCTACACATCAAAATATCGTATATGCGCATTAAAACCAAATCAAAGCTAAAACGGCACATGAAATCCAAAATGATACGATAAGAGGCCTATAGGTTAAAACCCATGGCACGCCTTCAAAACCATCAACACATCCTCTATATCGTCGTATAAACGCCAAATAGTCGAGGCAAAACACAATCCACAATTGCAGAATTAAAAATACAGAATACGGAAACATGAATCTAAAACAGCAACTTAGGAAATATGTCCCAGATTTTACCCTAGGTCACTTTATACAAATCTATATATACCAGGGGTCTAACATGAACATGTAGGAGCTACAGAACCAATACGAGCCAAAATGGTGGGACCCAGGCCGCAATTTGCGGCCAATGGGGATAAATTGGCGGCCGGGAAGAAGAAGTGGGAGCTGGGGTCTTGGGGTTAGCTTCCTGGGTGCCTGCACGTGTCACTGTCCAATCAATTTTAATTTAGGGTGTCTCGGGTGATAGCAGATTCAATATACCCTTCACAGATTTCATAAATTCCCCGATATCGGTTTCTAAAATCCGTATTATGGTTTAAGCTTCAGGTTTTGGGTTTCCAATTCATACACTAGGGTGATGGTATAACCTCTACTGACCTCAATTCCATATTACAACCCATAAATCATCACAACCCTAACTAGGTTATCCACAAGTCCACAATATCACACAATATCGATTCGATCTTAATATGAGGGTAAAGGAAATGCATAAACTAAGTTTAAGGTCCAGAAAATACCTCATTTGGCAACTCAAGAATTTTCTTGAGTTGCCCCTAGTGGCCAAAATCCTTGCTTCTTTAGCACCAAGTGTAGATCTAGGGATTGTGCACACATTTAATGAAATGGAGATTGGGTTTTGGGGTTGTTTTAGAGGTGTTTTGGAGCTTGAAGAGGGGAGGGAAAGGAGGTGCAGGAGCAGCAGCAGGAGAAGGGAGAAGAGGGAGGGAAATGTGGGGAGAAATGGTTAAGTCCTTAGTCAATGAAGCCCATACCTCTCTCTCTCACCAACTACCCATTTCTTTATTCTTTTCCTTTTCTTTTTCCTTTTAAAACCCTTCTCACTCAAATAGTAAACCCAAATGAAAAGCATGGCAAGAAAATGCACAAGTGTGAAAAAGTGATATGTGCATGTGTTGCACAAAAAGCTAAAAACCGATTAGCGATTTTTTAATCGCGATTAGCTCTAAATTAGTGTCAAATTAATCACAAAAACTTTAAAATGTCATAATTCTCTAATTTACCCTATTTTAGAATTTTCCAAAATTTTTCCCCATTTATTTGTATTTAATAATTCCAAAATATTAAAATATTCAATAAAATAATATTAAATTATAAAAATTCCCAAAATTAACATTTTATCTTTTTTGAAATGTTACAATCTACCCCCCTTAAAGAAATTCGGTCCCCGAATTTAATTTTAAACCCCCAATACTAAAACAATTTTTGTAATACTCCAATTTGTCGGGGCTCCGAAGACATCAATACATAGAGAATATCCTATGCGTCTGGTGCGCAAGGAATCAAAATCCATATATGTGTTATACAGGTGTACAAAACAACATCTAGGTGCAACGGATGTGCACGAAACATCTGTCATAGGCAACGTGTGTGCCTGACAGCAACCAAATCAGGTGCATGTAACATGCACGAAGAATCCCGATTTAGTGCATCTGGCGTGCACCAAAATCGTATATCAAAACACTAAAGGTGCATGAAAACTCTGCTGGAAGTGTAAATCAAATCACTGTATAAGGTGGGCGTGAATTCACAATCAAAACCTCGAATGTAATAACTATGCGCAAAATATAAATATCCAGTGGGTGCATGAAACAAATATCATGAAACTCAGTCATCAAAACTAAATCATGCAAACAGAACGCCCAAAATACCGAAATCCAAAATGAAGGATACGTGATAATCGAATCACAAAATCACAAATCATAGTACCGTCGTCGGTAGTTCCTCCTTCGAGGTCGAGAAGGAGTCGGTGCATCCACTGCTAGCAGCGCAAGATATCTACTTGCCTCTTGCTCACGGTCTGGCGCCCTCTGACTCTGGGTCCTTATCTTCTCTGAGGATTACCTATCTCGCAGTCAATCGGCTCATCGGCCCTGTCAGGTGTGCTAACGGGGACGATTCCGTTCTGGCACTTCTCTGGTCACCTATCGGTCAATCCTCACGACCACTCGTGAGGCAGCCCATCACTGGCGTCGGCCTCTGGCTCTCTGAATGCACGTCACATATCTGATCCTGGGTGCAAACATCATTGCAGCAATGTCCTGGAAGGAATCCTGCTCAAGGTCTCTTCCGATCTTGCCTATGCCGAACTGTACAGAGGCTAGCTCTCCTGCATAATCTCTTCTCACTCGATAGACATCTGTGTCCTCAGCACAATATTTCTTGGAATCTGGTTGCATCCCAATGCCTCTGTAAGCATATCTGACCTCTGGTCTCGACGGGAAGCAATGACAGCTCGTCAGCATCTCGCCCGAACCTCTGGTTCCACCTGTCTCTATCGTCGTCCACTATGACGTGACGCCATGCATATCTACGCACTGCACTGTTCTCGGCCACGGTCAATCTGAAGTGTCTCACACGGACTCGAAATCGCGTACTCTGTAGCTTCATCATTCTGTAGAAGATGTCAGGCCGAACAGGCCCTCGGGAACACGTCCCACCCATCGGAGGAATACTCAATACTCGTCCGTCCTTGATCGATTCGCAACGCATCTGGGTAAGTTCCTTTATCCGAATCTGGTCAACTACCTCGTCGACAATGCTAACTCTGGCCTGCTGGTTGTGCGCAATATGACCACTCCTGGGTCAGGTCTTCTCGTATAGTATTCCAGAAAGGTCATGTCGAAGTCTCTCTCAAATCTCATCCCTGCCGAATTGCCCAGAAGTCATCATCCCTTGCTGAAGCAAATTCTTGTTCCGGAACGGCTGCATACTTATCGCGCTTCTTTCTGGAAGATATATCCATATACAACGCCTCTGGGTGCATATCACATCTCTAATGTCAGCGGAGTGGGACGTCATCTCGTCGAAATCTCTTGCGAACTCTTTTCTTCACTCTGCTTCAATGTCGACTGATTCGGACTCGTCTCATCGTGGCTGCATGGACTATGCTCCAACGGCTATACTCGTATCTGGAGTCTCCCAAGCAATGCATCCCATCATATGATATCCGAATGATGTCGAAACATTCGATCGACTCGTCAGAACCTTATAATCCCCCAAGAGATCAACATCTTGAGTACAGTTTAATAGTATCGAGCACATGCCTCAGCGTCGGTGGTCCAGCCGTAGAAGGGCAAACCCAAGCCTCACTAATGGTGCCGCGGAACTGCCATAAACCCTAAGGTTCAAAGGCATTCACACGGTCATTAAGTCGAGTTAGGGTTTCATTCTTCTAGAGGGTCCATAGAATCACCTGCATGTCTTTCCGTATACTTTAAACTTGGAAAATGGGCTCCTGACATTCGATCGTCTCAATCGACTCTCAACGAATCTGCGTGAAGTCGTCTCTAGCTGGAATCAATCTATCTGATGACCTCGCATCGGTAAACGGACGAACCAAATGTCCTAGTCATTCATCCTCAGGTGACTGGCGACTCGCTATCATCTCTCTAAGTATATGCTCACGCTGCAGCAGCTCCAACCATCTGGGCGATATCTCGTCATTTGCATCAGCAACTGGCTCATTCACCTGCACACCGAACAGCGCCTCAATCCTCCAGGAAAGACGACGCATTGGCGGTCATCTCTGAATCGGTCTGCCCTAGATCTGAGTAAGACTCTCCACACTGGAAATCTTCAACTCAACTGGGCCCGCTCCGGTGCATAAATCGGACAATTCACCTTCGTCTCTCAAATCGAGTAGACTAGCTATAATCTGTCTCATATCTGTCTGGAAGCTCCGACAATCTAAGCTTGTAAGCTCCGAAAGCGACATCCCGTCAATCTCAGCAACAGCTGGTCCCTCTGTCTGCATGGTAGGCGACATCATAATCTCTGAGGTATGATGTACATCAACAGTCCTCTCTCAACTGGCAGCTCTAACAATGGCCCGATCATCCGGTGCAAAACCAAGCACTCGCCTCCACTTGAGGTCACAGTCATCAATACTAACTCGAGACGTTCCCATGTCACCAGAAAACACAATGGTCAGCCCTCGTACCAGACGAGCTCGCACTGACCGTAACCCTAGCAGCAGCCCAAATTGCGCTCAAACATGGCGACAAGAATCTCAATCGAGTATCGAAGAGAGCAGATCAATGGCAAGAAAGGAAACAACAGATCCAGAGTGGATACACGATCATAAGAAGGAACAGCATCAATGAAGGTATGATCATGGACTAATAGAATCGGGGATCTCAAATGGATGTATAATCATGGATATAAAGAGAATCACTGATCTCGAAAATATGTACATCCTAAGGTTCCTTAAGCGGAGTGGCGTGTCGTAAGTATGCCGCGGAACATACCAACGGTACGTCACTCTACTTTAGTCACCTATTCCATCAACCAAGGGTCATCCTATACGACGAAAGTTCGGGTCTAATACCCCCTCGACTAAGTCTAAGTTCCGTAAGGTCAAGCCTAAGTTCCGTATATATATAAACGCCCTAGGCTCCACATAGTCAAACTTAGACACGAACCAAGGTCAACCTAGCGCTCTGATACCAACTTTGTCACGAACCGAAAGAGCACGTGACTGGCCCTCGAACCATATGAAATCTATAGGACTCCATCTGATCCAAGTAAGCCAAAGCCCAGAAATCTAAAACCATTTTAAGAGTAAGTGAAGAAAACTGGTTTAAAGAAGTGAAGGAAAATATGTTTGAAGTCGAGGTTTTTAAATAACTAAGCCGAAGGTGCATTTTTAAAAGGTAAAGTCTTTTCTAAAAATTTCGGCAGAGTTTCTTTTGTAAATACTGGCCCCGAACGGGATACAACAAGCATAACATATATACAATGATAAAAGGCATCCCCAAGCGGGAGCTAGCTCTTCGTCAATTGACGGTCACAACCACACATGCAATATAATATACAACGCCGAAAGGCGAGGATCGATCCAAAAGAAACACAGTAAGCATGAAAACCGCAATACTACTAAGCGCGACTCTAAGGCCAAATAAAACATCACTAAAGTCTGAGTCTGAAACAATAAACAAATTTGGTTGATGGAAATTCTAGATACAAAGAATAATATAAGTACAATGGTGGTTTTGATGCAAAAGGAACCACCTACCAAATGCAATTCACCCGCAAGGAAGCAATGTGCCAGAAATGCCGCAAAGGAACCTGTACGGCAAAACCTGCAAGAACTGTGGCACAACGGGGGTGAGTTGCCAACTCGTGAATAGAGAATAACTACAAGCAGAAACCGAACGCAAGACATAATCCTAGGTCAAAACGATCAGTACAAAATCCTCAATATAAAACATGCAGCCTATAACAAGGCTAGGGTAAATATCTAACCCGAGTGTAATCTCCTGTGCCTGTGTCAGTGCCTCAGGTAGAAATATAACATAAGAATGAGGTATGAATGCATGAGAACATAATACATGTAAATGAAGAAACTGTTTTCATACTTTAGTGAGATTTCCTTTGTATTTTTAAAATGAGGTATCATAATGAAATCAGCATAAAACAGTGCCTAACATCGGCACAAAACGTAATCCAAATATCCCGATATCTCTGTATCCCAATCACAAAATCTAGGGCGCCGTGAGTCCAGACCGGCCCCTACCATCAATCTCAAGACCACGACGGTATCCTCCGGATATCCGACGCGTCAGGTAAAATCACCGGTCGGTAGTGCTCCCCTGCCAGGCTCAACGTCATCACCACATTCATCTTGCCCCGGGGTACCGCACCGGGTCCACCATGTACCCGAAACGGTTCATCCGTCTCCTCGAATCGGGTTTCCAAATCCATCAGCAAACTCTTGGTGGACGACTCATACATCATGGGAAAACCGCACTTTTTATTTTAAAAGAGAGAAAATGTTTATCTGTGTTTTTGCGGTTTTCCTCCGAATCCAGAAAATCTCACGGAAATCCAAATCCAAAACCTCAGTAACACGTAAAATAGTGAATAAATGCATGAGAATCCATGAATGCGGCATAACAATGAATATCAGTATGCATGAAGTAGCAGGTAATAACTACAATGTCTAAACTATTAGCTAATAGGTTATGTCAAGCAATAGTATTTTCTAAGGTGTACGTGACATGGCAATTACCGATGAAGATGTGTGTGAGCCGGCAAGTAAGTGTACGTGGTACATACGCAACATCGGTAATGGTGCTGGTGTCCTAACAGCATGATATCAATAATGGAGTATGAAACATAATATAAGAATGCGATGCAAAGCGAACCACAAAAAAAGTGGGAGCTGAATCTAGACGCGACTATAACTAATCTGCATTAATCTAATATAAGTCCTACAAATGGTGCCTTTTGAAATATCACGAATCATGGGGTTTTGAAAATAGGGGATACGGTGTTTTTATGAAAAGATACGCCGTTTGAAATGTCCGTAGATCCCTTGACCTGTCTTTTAAAATACCCACGACCCGCTAGTTTTGAAATAGGTAGGAGTCTAATCTAATCTAACAACTACACTAAACTACACAGCTGAACTAACAAGCTGAGCTACAGGTAAGGAAACCGCCTAACATCTAAGTCGATATATATATAGATATAATAGTCGGTGATTCCGCCTCAATAGTATCGCGTACGATACAGTATATCATATGACATCCTCAAGTCATGAGTGCAGATCTATCATCAATGTAAAGTTCATACGGTAAATCGTCGTACGGCATCCCAATAGCTGGGTACGGGTCAATATCACACTATCTCATCACACTTCAGGTATCACTATCAACATATCATATAATCTGGGGTACTATTCTATGTCTAGTATAAATCGATACCATCAATAAAGTATGCATGCGGGGGTAAACACACATCCCAAGCCCGCAAGAATCACATTTCGTATCCCAAATACGAATCATATCACATCACCGATCTCGCGGCACAAAGCCCAATATCATTGACTCATCTCCAAAGTCATCCAATATCATCAACACAGTGCCAGTATAAGTAATATGCAAGGGTGTACGTGTAGGTGTAATTCTATTCTAGGGTTCGCGACTATGAACTACACTAGTCACTTCTAACCCTACACTATCCATAATACACCTAACTATCATATATAATAACAACTACGGACTGCGGGGGTGCTATACGCCATCCACCCGACTTCCCCCAGTAGATATAATCTACTCACCTAGCGTCTTCATTTGTGGACGTCGCCACACGCTTGCTTGTCGTCCCGAAGTCTTCATGGGGTACCTACACATCAAAATATCGTATATGCGCATTAAAACCAAATCAAAGCTAAAACGGCACATGAAATCCAAAATGATACGATAAGAGGCCTATAGGTTAAAACCCATGGCACGCCTTCAAAACCATCAACACATCCTCTATATCGTCGTATAAACGCCAAATAGTCGAGGCAAAACACAATCCACAATTGCAGAATTAAAAATACAGAATACAGAAACATGAATCTAAAACAGCAACTTAGGAAATATGTCCCAGATTTTACCCTAGGTCACTTTATTCAAATCTATATATACCAGGGGTCTAACATGAACATGTAGGAGCTACAGAACCAATACGAGCCAAAATGGTGGGACCCAGGCCGCAATTTGCGGCCAATGGGGATAAATTGGCTGCCGGGAAGAAGAAGTGGGAGCTGGGGTCTTGGGGTTAGCTTCCTGGGTGCCTGCACGTGTCACTGTCCAATCAATTTTAATTTAGGGTGTCTCGGGTGATAGCAGATTCAATATACCCTTCACAGATTTCATAAATTCCCCGATATCGGTTTCTAAAATCCGTATTATGGTTTAAGCTTCAGGTTTTGGGTTTCCAATTCATACACTACGGTGATGGTATAACCTCTACTGACCTCAATTCCATATTACAACCCATAAATCATCACAACCCTAACTAGGTTATCCACAAGTCCACAATATCACACAATATCGATTCGATCTTAATATGAGGGTAAAGGAAATGCATAAACTAAGTTTAAGGTCCAGAAAATACCTCATTTGGCAACTCAAGAATTTTCTTGAGTTGCCCCTAGTGGCCAAAATCCTTGCTTCTTTAGCACCAAGTGTAGATCTAGGGATTGTGCACACATTTAATGAAATGGAGATTGGGTTTTGGGGTTGTTTTAGAGGTGTTTTGGAGCTTGAAGAGGGGAGGGAAAGGAGGTGCAGGAGCAGCAGCAGGAGAAGGGAGAAGAGGGAGGGAAATGAGGGGAGAAATGGTTAAGTCCTTAGTCAATGAAGCCCATACCTCTCTCTCTCACCAACTACCCATTTCTTTATTCTTTTTCTTTTCTTTTTCCTTTTAAAACCCTTCTCACTCAAATAGTAAACCCAAATGAAAAGCATGGCAAGAAAATGCACAAGTGTGAAAAAGTGATATGTGCATGTGTTGCACAAAAAGCTAAAAACCGATTAGCGATTTTTTAATCGCGATTAGCTCTAAATTAGTGTCAAATTAATCACAAAAACTTTAAAATGTCATAATTCTCTAATTTACCCTATTTTAGAATTTTCCAAAATTTTTCCCCATTTATTTGTATTTAATAATTCCAAAATATTAAAATATTCAATAAAATAATATTAAATTATAAAAATTCCCAAAATTAACATTTTATCTTTTTTGAAATGTTACAATGTAGTACACCCCAGTACTTATGGGGAGGCGGAATTTTCAAAAACGATCAAGTTTAAAGAACGAACATCGACTAACCGCTTGAATCGAAGCTAAACAAATAATAACCGAACACATAGCTATACTAAACTATAGTGTTAAGGGATTATACCTAATGAAAACGGTCCTTCGTCTTTGTGTCCTCCTTCGTTCTCCTCGACCTACTCTAGGTAGTAGACGATCCACCCGAGAGCAAGACACCAAGCTATACCTCTAACTTGAGGTAACTAATCAACTTTGATTGCTAATCAAAGATGAAAGGATGATATAGAGTGAAGGTAATGGATGCTTAAGTTTAACTAAACCTTTGATCTCAACACATGAGGATTAAGGATTAGTATCTTGAAGATGAGAGCTTGAGGAGAGAGAATATGAGATAAGATAATCAGAGAAGAGAGAGAGTGTATCATAATATATTATGAAGCATTCTTATTTAAGAATAATGAATAAAAGAAATGAATAAGCATGCTTCATAAAATATCTAGTGGTGATTCATTAGCATGAGTCATTAAGCAATAAATGTGCATTAATGAAATGAATGAATCACCACCATGACTCACAACCTCATCCAAAGTAACCTCCTTAGTCACATCTTCTAGAAGCTTCTCGTATAATTACGAGAACGCCCCTCCAATCCGCAAAAATACGGAAAAACTTTAGACTGTAAAAATCCAATAACCGGATACCAGTAATTGGCTTAAACCAAAGCCGACTGGTAAAAACTGTCCGAAAGTCGTACGCGCGTAAACGCACGTATGCGTCCGAACCCTTTGTCGCAAAACCATGCAACCTCTATATCGTTTCGCCTGGAGTAGGAAACTCTCTGTGTGGGACTCTAAAGACTCGACTACTACACTGGCAGTGGGTTTAACCACAGACCGCAAGCGGTACTAGCTGTACGTAACGGTCCCCAGGTAGTTGTCGATAAGAAGGCCGATGAGAAAACCCATCCGAACACCTACTGAGTCTGATGTGACAATCTCCATACAGTCCGGTCCGTTCGTCCAAGACTATCGCATATCGGGCCTAGGGGGGCGGCAAGCGTCAGTCCCCTAATAGCGGTATAAGTCGTGTCGGAGGGAAGCCCATTACACCCTGAGAAACTACTGGAACCTACCAGCAAATCTCGCTTGCCCTGGCCAGGGACTTTGCGTAATGGCTCTCTGACACAGCACGATATCTACTCCCAATACCGGGAGGGACGAATCCTGTCTAACCGCCACTGCCTCCAAGTGCTCGGGACTGCACCCAACTGCTACCTGTTTGCACGACTCCTTTGAGCCGTGGTAGGGTAGCAATCTAAGAACAGTGGGACACACTCGAGGCGAAGTAGCAGTGTCAAGTCTGCGGACTACGCTGTACTCATGTCACCTGGGAACTGTTCACTGACGACTGGTATCAAACCAACCAACAGTTCCATGTGAGTCCTGTCCGGTGTACCCGTAACCTAACGAGCACCTGTATACTATCTCCAGTACGACGTACTGACGGCTGTGGGACAGACCATCTCCCCAACTGGGATGAGAAGCGTACACACCAGTCTACTCCGGAGTATCGATGCTCTGTCTCGATAATCCAACGACCAGGGACCTGAATAAGGATGTGCTTGTAGACTACCCAGCCCCCACTAGTGTGACTGCCATCACAACGCTGGTAGACAAGCAAGATCCTAAGAGCTCTATCAATATGTACACTCACATATTAAGATAGAAAAACCAAGTAGCATACTACCATGTTTAGCAAGACTGTTATATACATGTGAATATCCCAAGCTTCCATTAAGTAATATACAAGCTAGTATGATACAGTAATGGCCTTCTAGGGCATAAACACTAACAATCTCCCACTTGCACTAGGGCCATGTACTGGCATATCGTAGACCAATGATCTCGAGTAGCCTCTCGAACTGAATCTGAGGAAGGGCCTTCGTGAATGGATCAGCAATGTTCTCTTCTGAAGCAACTCTCCGAACCTCAATCTCCTGACGATCAATGATCTCCCTGATCAGGTGATACCGCCTCAAGATGTGTCTGGACTTCTGATGGGACCTTGGTTCCTTTGCTAAAGCTATAGCTCCGTTGTTGTCGCAATACAGAGGTATTGGATCAACTATGGTAGGAACAACCTGAAGTTCTGTTAGGAACTTCTTCATCCAGACTGCTTCTTTTGCGGCATCGCAAGCAGCTGTATACTCCGCTTCCATCGTCGAGTCAGCAACGGTGTCCTGCTTGGAGCTCTTCCAGCACACCGCCCCTCCATTGAGGATAAAGATATAACCCGACATGGACTTGGAATCGTCCTTATCACTCTGGAAGCCGGAATCAGCAAAGGCCTCCAACCTGAGGTCTTTTCCGCCGTAAACCAAGAACATCTCCTTAGTCCTCCTCAGGTACTTGAGAATGTTCTTTACTGCTATCCAGTGTTTCTCCCCTGGGTCTGACTGATACCGGCTTACCACGCTCAGTGCATAAGCTACATCTGGTCTGGTACACAACATCGCATACATTATAGAGCCTACCGCAGAAGCGTAGGGTATAATAGACATGCGTTCCCTTTCTAAATCAGTCTTGGAAGACATCTCTTTGGAGAGGGTGATTCCGTGACAAGCCGGTAGATTATCGCGCTTAGAATCTTCCATACTGAATCTTTTCAGTACAGTGTCGATATACCTGGACTGCGAAAGTCCCAACATCCTCTTGGATCTATCACGATAGATCCGGATCCCCAGAATGTAAGAGGCATCACCCAGGTCTTTCATGGAGAACCTGTGTGACAAGAATCCTTTGACAGATTGTAGCATAGGAATGTCATTTCCTATCAATAGAATGTCATCCACGTACAAGACGAGGAATACGACACTTCTGGCTACAACTTTACTATATATGCACGGCTCATCTGGATTTTTTGATAAAGTCATATTCTTTGACTGTCTCATCAAAACAGATGTTCCAACTCCGCGATGCCTGCTTTAGTCCATAAATAGACTTAAGCAGCTTGCATACTTTCCCGCTTCCCCACTCTGATTAAAACCCTCTGGCTGATCCATATAGACGCTCTCTTCTAAATTTCCATTCAGAAAAGCCGTCTTTACGTCCATCTGCCAGATTTCATAATCATGGAAGGCAGCAATAGCAAGAAGGACCCGAATGGATTTGAGCATAGCCACTGGAGAAAAAGTTTCGTCATAGTCCAAACCAGGTCTTTGACGAAAACCCTTTGCAACAAGTCTAGCCTTATAGGTTTCCACCTGTCCATCTACACCAATCTTTTTCTTGAAGATCCATTTGCATCCTATGGGTTTTACCCCATCTGGAGCAAAGTCCAAAGTCCATACTTTGTTGGTGTACATGGACTCCATCTCGGTCCGCATTGCATCTAGCCATCGTACCGAGTCGCCGCTCTGGATGGCCTGCTGGAAGTCAGTAGGTTCATCATCATCTATGATGCAATCCTCTCTATCCCCGTCTATGAGAAAACCGTAGTATCTCTCAGGCGGATGAGACGGCCTACTACTCCTGCGGAGGGTTGCGGGAAAGTTCTGTTCTTCTTGAACCTCTGGTTCTACCAAACTTTCAGTAGCAGTTTGTGGTTCTGGAATTTCTTCCAGTTCTATTTCGCTCCCACTCTTCTGATTTTCCAAAAATTCAGTTTCTAAGAAGCGGGCATGACGAGAAACAAAAACCTTTTGTTCCTCTGCGTAATAGAAGCAATATCCTGTAGAGTTCTTTGGATATCCCACAAACTTACACTCTACTGAGCGTGCCTCGAGCTTGTCCGGACGCTGTTTTTTTACAAAAGCTGGACATCCCCACGTCTTCAGGTACTGAAGATAGGGTTTCTTCCCACTCCACATCTGATATGGTGTGGTAGGCACAGTTTTGGTTGGAACTCTGTTCAAAAGATGTATCGCTGATTCTAGCGCATACCCCCAGAAAGATCGCGGTAACTCAGCATTACTCATCATGGATCGTACCATATCCAATAGGGTTCGATTCCGTCTCTCCGATACACCGTTGTGCTGTGGAGTGTATGGAGGAGAAAGCTGAGAGAGAATTCCTTTCTCTTTTAGGTAACCTAGGAACTCGGCACTTAAGTATTCTCTACCTCGATCAGATCTCAGTGTCTTAATACTTTTGCCTGTTTGGTTTTCCGCTTCACTCTTGTATTCCAGGAATTTCTCAAAGGCTTCGGATTTATGCTTCATCAAGAAGACATGTCCAAACCTAGAGAAATCATCTGTAAAAGTAATGAAGTAGGAATAACCACCTCTCGCATGTGTAGACATTGGACCGCATACATCGCTGTGTATGAGTCCTAAGAGCTCGCTCGCTCTTACTCCTTGTCCAGTAAATGGAGTCTTTGTCATCTTTCCTTTGAGACAGGATTGACAAGTGTCATAAGATTGATATTCGAACGAGTCCAAATATCCTTCTCTATGCAACTTAGTCAACCTTCTCTCATTGATGTGACCCAGTCTACAATGCCATAAGAAAGCTTTATTCAAATCTGGAGACTTTCTTTTTAGTGTGTTCTGGACATTGAAAATTTGGAGTTGGTTTAAAACATATATGTCGTTATTTAGAGTACCGGACCCAATCAAACCATGATTAAGGTGGATGTTGACAACATCTCTTACAAACGTGAAATCATAACCTTTATTTGATAACAAGGAAACTGATATGATATTACACGTTAAGCTGGGTACAAAATAACAGTTATGTAAAACCAAAATGTGTCCACTCGTCAATCCTAGGTGATAATCCCCGACGGACGCAGCTCCCACGCTAGCTCCGTTAGCAACCCTGAGGATCATATCACCTTCCTTCAGCACTCTACGGTTTCTCAGTGCCTGCAATGAATTGCAAATATGAGATCCTGATCCGGTATCCAATACCCAGGAAGTAGAGTTGATCGACAGACAATTCTCAATTACAAACACACCTGAAGTCGAAGCCACAGCTTGCTTCGGTTCCTGGTTCTTGGCATTCCACGCCTTGCAATCCTTCTTCCAGTGCCCTTTCCTGTGACAATGGAAGCACTCATCCTGACCAACTATCGGTACTGCTTTCTTTTTCTTTCCCTTCCCTCCCACCTTTCTAACACCTCCTCTAGGTCTGGGTGCGGCCTTCTTCTTCCTTCCTTTGGCCCTAGCCTTGGACCCGGAAGAAGATGAACCGCCAACAAACATAGCGGGTGTTTCCCTTGCCTTCTGCAAGGTGCCCTCCGCACTCCTTAACATGTTCAGGAGTTCCGCAAGTTCAACTTCTTTTCCTTGAAGATTGAAGTTGAGGATAAACTGGGCGTAGGTGGGAGGAAGGGACTGGAGAACAAGGTCTGTATAGAGCTCATTATCCAAAGTCGTCCCAAGGTCTGCGAGCTCTTCTATATAGCCAATCATCTGTAGGACATGTTCACCTACCGATGATCCGACAGCCAACCTCGCTCGAAACAATTTCTTAGAGGTCTCGTATCTTGCTATACGAGATTGCTCTCCATAAAGTTCCTTTGTATGGAGAAATATGCCATCAAGGGACATATCCTCGTGCCTCCTCTGATGTTCATTGTTCATCGAGGCAAGCACGATGCACTTGGCTCTCGCGCAATCTAAATCCCAGGTTTTGCGGATTTCCTTATCCGCATTACTGGATTTGGGACCAGGGACAGCAGGTGCCGTAGCGGTGAGGACGTACCCCAGTTTGTCATAGGTCAAAGCCATCTTGACATTCCGCAGCCAATCTTTATAGTTTGGCCCCGTCAGTATATTTTTCTCTAAAAGTAACTTAAGTCCAGTCATTTTCAGGGTCGCTGCAATTAGGAGAGAGAGAAGAAAACTCTTTAGTATGATGCTCTTGCAAGTTTAGAGTGGTTTTTAGTTTTATCTAAACTGGATGGCTCCCACTGTTTTTCGAATCCTTCCTCAAACCATAAAAGAAGAATTAGCCAAGACTATTCTCACCGTACAATACTTGCTTAACCGTTCAGCCAGGTCGGTGTCGATACTTCGAGGGAGGTTTTCCAACGCTTTCGCGAAGTTCCTTAATTAAATAACCTCTTTTCTCTAGGGGCGTAACCCCGCTGACACTTTTCTGGACACCTACTAGGTTTATAGCATTGATCGTTAAGTGACGAATATCCTGATAAGTAGCATATACTCACAGTAGGATCGGGATCCAAATATCATCGTATGATAATGTTGAAGGAATCCTACCAACATTCATCAAACTCCAAATGGTATGCATCTCTTTGCAAATTTCAGTTTCTTTAGAAATTCCCGATATAAGTTTTTGCCCCATGCTCTTATGACCTTGACGTATGCCAACAAATCATAAGTCACATGTCAAGTTCTGCCCATCATTATCTTGTTAATTTGAACCCACCCGTATATACCCTTGACGTATGCCAACAAGGTAATGCGACTGTCCCAAACCAACACATCTATCTATGCAACAAATGAATACCTCAGCAGCTACCAAACACTATGCCTTGACGTATGCCAACAAGCATAGCTTGAATACTACTGACCATCCATAAGAAATGACGGAGGGCTACGACTGGTTTTGGCGAAACCGTGAACGTAGTGAACTTGATATAACCGAAGGAACCTGATAGCTTTTAAAAGGAGTGGTTAAGGCTCCGCATTTAAAAATATCTGTTTTAAAAATAACCAAGTGGTTTCTTTTAAATTGTTCTAACGATTTAAACTTTGGTTTGTTTTACTTTGCATTATAGATAATGCGTCCCATCATTAACCTATCATTGCAGAAAACAACGAAAATACAACGTCCTCTTATGCCATCCGCATTCGCCACGGGGTCCTGTCATCACCCGTTAGGTTACTTAACTAACGACAGAGCGGGGGCTGGGCTAGCGCGGGTGTAAAACATAAGTGGCGTCTAAATAGCTATCATAAATATAGATATTTTACATTCGTCTGACGCAATAATATTCATTCCAGAACACAGATAAACAATATTGGATTTGCAAGCAATCTGTATTTCTTTTGAGCCTGCAAGAAAAGACAGATTACACAGTTGTGATGAATAGCCGTTACCCCACCCTCGACCCCTACGGGTACGGCAAACTACCCACCCGGCAGTCTGTGTACCCCACCTTGGGTCAGTCCTAGGAGCAAAAACAGTAAAATGAAATAATACTACGGTGGCTACGACCGCAACCTGGAAGTGCCCCGTAAAAATAATATTACAACAAATTACATTTACAACAAATGAATTAAACAATAACCCATTGCTAACCCCGGCTATACACCACAACAGTCCAATACAGTTTATATGCACAAACAGATATAACCATTCCAGAAATGTGCAACCCCCTGCCAACCGACATACTAGCAGTTCGGGGAGGTTTACTAACACATAAAACAATCACAGATATAATCCAATATGCAAATACTGTACAATTTCGATCGACTAAACAACATCAATATTGCTCCAAAATCTGCTCTGTTAAACAGTAACCTGAGCAATAATTAAACATCCCAGAAAACCCCAAACACCAGAGAGGACCCACCCATGAAAGATGAGCCCATGACTCGGCAACTCGGCCGCGGAAGCGCGGCGGATCGGTGCGATCCGCCGCCTTTCCGCGGCGCTTTAGTCGAATCATTGGCTCAAATTTCGTGGGTGTTCTCCTGGACTCATTTCATGCTTTCTGAACACACCTGAAAAATTTTCTGACATCGTTTTAAATTCGACAGAAACATATAATATTTAGGGTTTTCCGGCTTTGATTTTTCGTTCGAAATTCGTACAAATTTGCAATTAAGTTATTTATTGTTTAGCGAGACTCTGATACCACTGTAAGTCGATGTAGTACACCCCAGTACTTATGGGGAGGCGGAATTTTCAAAAACGATCAAGTTTAAAGAACGAACATCGACTAACCGCTTGAATCGAAGCTAAACAAATAATAACCGAACACATAGCTATACTAAACTATAGTGTTAAGGGATTATACCTAATGAAAACGGTCCTTCGTCTTTGTGTCCTCCTTCGTTCTCCTCGACCTTCTCTAGGTAGTAGACGATCCACCCGAGAGCAAGACACCAAGCTATACCTCTAACTTGAGGTAACTAATCAACTTTGATTGCTAATCAAAGATGAAAGGATGATATAGAGTGAAGGTAATGGATGGTTAAGTCTAACTAAACCTTTGATCTCAACACATGAGGATTAAGGATTAGTATCTTGAAGATGAGAGCCTGAGGAGAGAGAATATGAGATAAGATAATCAGAGAAGAGAGAGAGTGTATCATAATATATTATGAAGCATTCTTATTTAAGAATAATGAATAAAAGAAATGAATAAGCATGCTTCATAAAATATCTAGTGGTGATTCATTAGCATGAGTCATTAAGCAATAAATGTGCATTAATGAAATGAATGAATCACCACCATGACTCACAACCTCATCCAAAGTAACCTCCTTAGTCACATCATCTAGAAGCTTCTCGTATAATTACGAGAACGCCCCTCCAATCCGCAAAAATATGGAAAAACTTTAGACTGTAAAAATCCAATAACCGGATACCAGTAACTGGCTTAAACCAAAGCCGACTGGTAAAAACTGTCCGAAAGTCGTACGCGCGTAAACGCACGTATGCGTCCGAACCCTTTGTCGCAAAACCATGCAACCTCTATATCGTTTCGCCTGGAGTAGGAAACTCTCTGTGTGGGACTCTAGAGACTCGACTACTACGCTGGCAGTGGGTTTAACCACAGACCGCAAGCGGTACTAGCTGTACGTAACGGTCCCCAGGTAGTTGTCGATAAGAAGGCCGATGAGAAAACCCATCCGAACTCCTACTGAGTCTGATGTGACAATCTCCATACAGTCTGGTCCGTTCGTCCAAGACTATCGCATATCGGGCCTAGGGGGGCGGCAAGCGTCAGTCCCCTAATAGCGGTATAAGTCGTGTCGGAGGGAAGCCCATTACACCCTGAGAAACTACTGGAACCTACCAGCAAATCTCGCTTGCCCTGGCCAGGGACTTTGCGTAATGGCTCTCTGACACAGCACGATATCTACTCCCAATACCGGGAGGGACGAATCCTGTCTAACCGCCACTGCCTCCAAGTGCTCGGGACTGCACCCAACTGCTACCTGTTTGCACGACTCCTTTGAGCCGTGGTAGGGTAGCAATCTAAGAACAGTGGGACACACTCGAGGCGAAGTAGCAGTGTCAAGTCTGCGGACTACGCTGTACTCATGTCACCTGGGAACTGTTCACTGACGACTGGTATCAAACCAACCAACAGTTCCATGTGAGTCCTGTCCGGTGTACCCGTAACCTAACGAGCACCTGTATACTATCTCCAGTACGACGTACTGACGGCTGTGGTACAGACCGTCTCCCCAACTGGGATGAGAAGCGTACACACCAGTCTACTCCGGAGTATCGATGCTCTGTCTCGATAATCCAACGACCAGGGACCTGAATAAGGATGTGCTTGTAGACTACCCAGCCCCCACTAGTGTGACTGCCATCACAACGCTGGTAGACAAGCAAGATCCTAAGAGCTCTATCAATACGTACACTCACATATTAAGATAGAAAAACCAAGTAGCATACTACCATGTTTAGCAAGACTGTTCCCAAGCTTCCATTAAGTAATATACAAGCTAGTATGATACAGTAATGGCCTTCTAGGGCATAAACACTAACAACGACGATCAAATATAACATATCCAGCAACACATAACATCACATGTCATCAACGTAAGTAAGTATGCATACCCCAATTGTCGTTGATGTATAGCAACGAAACCGGCGATATGAACATACTGTAAGTGCACGGCAGTGCCCCGGCCGTCAATCCGACGGCCAAAATGCGGAAGCGGTGATAAACTTTAATTTTACGAACTTAGCAAACCGGCACCACCGCGCACTAATACCCGGATCGAACCATTAACTAGTCCTAGCTAACTACAAGATAGGGAATAGAGATATACCGACTGATCCGAGTCCTCCGGTCTTCTCGTCATTATCCCGATCTCCCGCGGAAGCTCCGGTCTCCACCTCGTCGCCGGAAGGGCACCACATCGTCTGCATCTTTTACGGGCTCCCGCCTCAATACCGAGGCAACTCGGGCACGAAGCTGGCTGGTCGACGTGCCCAAGATTTGCTGTAGAATGTGTAGTGCTCAAGTCTCACTTTGGGGTTGTGGAATTTCCATTTGGTGGAGGAATGATACAAGAACTATGCGGAGGAACTTGTAGGAATTTTGTAGCATGAAATGTACAAGAATTCCCCACTCAAAATTTTGGACAGCCCTTGCAATGTCTTGGCCGGCCATGGCTTGGTGGTTGGATGAGAAAAGAATGAATCATAAGAGAGCCACTCAAAGGAATGAGTGTTAGCCAATAATCAAGGAGAGAGAAAAAGGGGTATCATGAGAGATTATGATCACACCATAATTCCAATACTCAACCAACAACCATCTCTCATCATCCACAATCATGTCCACAAAAGTAATGCCATCATGACACAAAGAAAGTCAAGCATGGTCAAAGGATGGTGCACCATCATGATAAAACAATAATGCAAAGACCCCCTCCACAATTGCTTATTTGCAACAATGCAAATAAGCCCACCTCCACCAATCTTCGGCCAATGAACGATACAAAGGAAATTGGCCGAAACGGAAAGCAAACTGGCAACTCCAGAAAACTGGTCCCGTAATAAATTACAGGAAAACCCCGATACTGTGCATACACACCCGCATTTGTATTCCGACCGAAATACAAATGCAATGAGACAAAATCTACACTGTACTATACTAGGAACCGGCTTAAACCAAAGCCGGCTAGTAATATCCGTTCGATCCTGATTCGTGCAATACCGCACGTATCTGATCGAACCCTGCCATATAACCATACGGCGAGTAGTACAAACGGTCTGATCCTAATCCGTGCAATACCGCACGTATCTGATCGGACACTGCCATATCTCCATACGGCCTCTACAACTTTTCGCCCGAAAGCTGAGTAACTGAATGTGGGGGACTCTAAAGACTCGTCAACACCTTGGTTGTGGATTTAACCATTAGCACGTCAGAGGTATAAGACAATACGTAACGGTCTACCAGGTATTGACTAAAAGGGACGTCTGTGAGCGAACTCAGCCTGACAACCCTACTGAGCCTGTCAGTGACAATATCCGTACAGTCCGGTCCGTTCGTCTATGAGCATCGCATGGCGGGCCTAGGGGGTTGGTAAAAGTCAGACCCCCAAAAGCGGTACAAGTCGTGTCGGAGTGTAGCCCAGAACACCCTGAGATACTACTGGAATACCTACCAGTAAATCTCCTTGTCTCGGCCGAGGGCTTCGTGTAATGGCTCTCCTAGACACAGCACGACCTCACCCCCAATACCGGGAGAGACGAACCCCTGAAGATGCGCACACTGCCTCCATGTGGCTCGGGACTGTACCCAACGAAAACCTATTTGCACGACTCCTTTGAGCCATGGTAGGGTAGTAATCAAAGTACAGTGGGAACTCACACGAAACAAATGACGATCCCCGGGTCGATGAACTAACCTGTACACATGTCACCAGGGAACTGCCATCTGACGTCTGGTATATGACCAACTAGCATCTGTAAGTCCACGTTGCCTACCCCGGTACTTGCGGGGAGGCGGAAAACATAATAAAAATCTGATTTTTAATGACTTAGGCAACATGGACCTTGACTTGGAGGATCTTTGCTAAACTAAAACTAGCTAAAGAATACTAACAACTAACAAAGTTGTAGAAAGGTTATACCTTGAGCTCGAACTCCTGCTCGCCTTGCTCGTCGGAATGGTAGAAAGGCCTCACCTTGCTTGTCTCCTTCCGTCAAAGAACAATCCACCCGAAAGCCTCGACCTTTAGCTTCAACTCCAAGCTAGGAGTAACTAGAGTGCAAGAAATGCTAAGACTTGAACCCTAGAAGTGAGTAGAGAAGATCAAGAGAAGGTTTTTCTCAAGCTTTTTGTTTCTCAACACATGAGAGGGAGAGAGCTTGAGGGAGAGGATGAGGAAGAGAGAGAAAAGATATGATAGAATGAAATATTAGTGAGCCATTCTCACTAATATGTGTGAGTTATTTTAATTAATTAATTAGCAAGAAAATTGTCATGGTTTTATCAAGAGGTGACCATTATCATTTCATCATTAATGCAAATTGCAAGGATCAAAGAGCATCTTCCAAATGAAATGATCATGGTCAACTTGTCAACTTGGTCAACAAGTCAACAAAGTCAAAGTGTCAACAACAACAACCATGCACAATAATTAAGCTAATTATTAATTAACAATAATACACACAAAAACAATAGGGTTAATAAAATGACAATAGTCATTAACCCTAAACAAGGTCCTCTCCCTCAATCTCAAGCAACCGTGCATACGCACCCGCATTCGTGATCCGAGGAACACGAACACAATGAGAAAAACCAATCTCAAATCATATACTAGGATCCGGCTTAAACCAAAGCCCGCTAGTATAAACTGTCCGGACAGCAACCGTGCACAAGTGCGCGGATGCGAACGAACCCTGTCGCAAAACCATGCGACCTCTACTCGTTTTGCCTAAAGGCGAATAGCTCTCTGTGTGGGACTCTAAAGACTCGACACTACGCTGGCAGTGGGTTTAACCACAGACCGCAAGCGGCACTAGCTATACGTAACGGTCCCCAGGTAGATGTCGATAAGAAGACTGACGAGGTGAACCCCATCTGTACTCCTACTGAGCCTGTATGTGACAGTCTCCGTACAGTCCGGTCTGTTCGTCTGATACATCGCATGGGGGGCCTAGGGGGGCGGTGAACGTCAGTCCCCTAATAGCGGTACAAGTCGTGTCGGAGTGAAGCCCAGAACACCCTGAGATAACACTGGAAGCCTACCAGTATATCTCGCTTGCCCTGGCCAGGGACTACTCGTGTAATGGCTCTCCTGGACACAGCGCGATGTCAACCCCCAATACCGGGAGAGACGAATCCTGTCTAACCGTTACTGCCTCCAAGTGCTTCGGGACTGCACCCAAAAACTACCTGTTTGCACGACTCCTCTGAGCCGTGGTAGGGTAGTAATCAAAGTGCAGTGGGAACACACTCGAGGCGAAGTGACAGTGTCAAGTCAGCGGACTAAGCTGTACTCATGTCACCTGGGAACTGATAACTGACGATAGGTATATTACCAACCAACAGTTCCCGACGAGTCCTGTCCAGTGTACTCGTAACCTAACGAGCACCCGTATACTATCCCAAGTACGACGTACTAACGGCTGTGGGACAGACCGTCTCCCACACAGGGATGAGAAGCGCATACGCTAGTCTACTCCGGAGTATCGATGCCCTGTCTCGATAGTCCAACGACCAGGGACCTGTATAAGGATGTGCTTATAGATTACCCAGCTCCCACGAGTGCGAGCGCCATCACAACGCTGGTAATCAAGCAAAGATCCTAAGGGCTCTACTAATATGTATACCTGCAATATGCTAAAAGAAACACATGCACATATTAAAGCAAAGACAAACCAAGTAGCATACTACCATTTCGAGCAAGATTGTATATACAACTGTGAACATCCCAAGCTTCCATTAAGTAATATACAAACTAGTATGATACAGTAATGGCCTCTAGGGCATATACACTAACAATCTCCCACTTGCACTAAGGCCATGTACTGGCGTATCGAAGACCTATCATCTCGATCAGCCGCTCGAACTGAGTCTGGGGTAAGGCCTTGGTGAATGGATCTGCTGTGTTATCCTCTGATGCAACTCTCCGGACCTCGATCTCCTGGCGATCCACAATCTCCCTGATCAGGTGATACCGCCTTAAGATGTGTCTGGATTTCTGATGGGACCTGGGTTCCTTCGCTAAAGCTATAGCCCCGTTGTTGTCGCAATACAGAGGTATTGGGTCAACAATGGACGGAACCACCTGAAGTTCTTTCAAGAACTTCCTCATCCAGACAGCTTCTTTTGCGGCATCAGATGCAGCGATGTATTCCGCTTCCATAGTCGAGTCAGCAACGGTTTCCTGTTTGGAGCTCTTCCAACACACCGCCCCTCCATTGAGGGTAAAGACAAAACCCGACATGGACTTGGAATCATCCTTGTCACTCTGGAAGCTGGAGTCAGCAAAGGCCTCAATCTGCAGGTCTTTTCCGCCATACACCAAGAACATCTCCTTAGTCCTTCTCAGGTACTTGAGAATGTTCTTTACTGCTATCCAATGTTTCTCCCCAGGGTTTGACTGATACCTACTTACCACACTCAGTGCATAAGCCACATCCGGTCTGGTACACAACATCGCATACATTATAGAGCCTACCGCAGAAGCGTAGGGTATAATAGACATGCGATCCCTCTCCAAATCAGTCTTGGGAGACATCTCTTTGGAGAGGGTGATCCCGTGACAAGCCGGCAGATTACCGCGCTTGGAATCTTCCATACTGAATCTCTTCAGTATGGTGTCGATATACCTGGACTGTGAGAGTCCTAATATCCTTTTGGATCTGTCACGGTAGATCCGGATACCCAGAATGTATGAGGCATCACCCAGGTCTTTCATGGAGAACCTGTGTGACAAGAACCCCTTGACAGATTGTAGCATAGGAATGTCATTTCCTATTAAGAGAATGTCATCCACGTATAAAACGAGGAATACTACAGTTCTCGCTACAAATCTACAATAGATGCATGGTTCATCTGGATTTTTGATAAAGCCAAATTCTTTGACCGTCTCATCAAAACAGATGTTCCAACTCCGCGATGCTTGCTTGAGTCCATAAATGGACTTGAGCAACTTGCACACCTTTCCGCTGCTCCCTCCCTGAATGAAACCCTCTGGCTGGTCCATATAGACACACTCCTCTAAATGACCATTTAGAAAAGCTGTCTTTACGTCCATCTGCCAAATCTCATAATCGTGGAAAGCAGCGATGGCAAGAAGGATCCGAATGGATTTCAGCATAGCTACTGGAGAAAAGGTTTCGTCATAGTCCAAACCAGGTCGCTGACGAAAACCCTTTGCTACCAGTCTAGCTTTATAGGTCCCAACCTGTCCATCTACACCAATCTTCCTTTTGAAGATCCACTTGCATCCTACGGGTTTTACCCCGTCTGGAGCAATGTCCAACGTCCATACTTTGTTGGTGTACATGGACTCCATCTCGGTCCGCATTGCATCCAGCCATTTTACCGAGTCGACGCTCTGAATGGCTTGCTGGAAGCTAGTAGGCTTATCACAATCTAGGATGCAGTCCTCTCTATCCCCGTCAATGAGAAAACCGTAGTACCTCTCGGGCAGATGAGACTGCCTACTACTCCTGCGGAGTGGCACGGGAATGTCTTGATCTTTCGAACCCTCTGGCTCTACTAAGCTTTCAGTAATAGTTTGCGGTTCTGGAACTTCTTCCAGTTCTATCGCGCTCCCACTTAATTCTTTTTCTATGAACTGATGTTCTAGAAAGTGGGCATGGCGAGAAACAAGGACTTTTTGTTCCTCTTCGCAATAGAAGTAATATCCCTTGGAGTTCTTCGGATATCCCACAAACTTGCACTGTACTGAGCGTGCCTCGAGCTTGTCCGCATGCTGCTTTTTTACAAAAGCTGGACATCCCCAAGTCTTAATGTGATTAAGATGGGGTCTCTTCCCACACCACATTTCATATGGTGTAGTAGGCACAGTCTTAGTTGGAACTCGGTTCAAAAGGTATGCTGCTGATTCTAGCGCATATCCCCAGAATGATCGCGGTAACTCAGCGTTACTCATCATGGACCGTACCATATCCAATAGGGTCCGGTTCCTTCTCTCCGATACACCATTATGTTGCGGAGTGTATGGAGGAGTAAGCTGAGAGAGAATTCCATTCTCTTTTAAGTAGTTCAGGAATTCGGCACTTAAGTATTCTCCTCCTCGATCCGATCTTAGGATCTTGATACTTTTGCCGGTTTGTTTTTCAACTTCATTCTTATATTCCTGGAATTTTTTCAAAAGCCTCGGATTTATGTTTCATTAAGAAGACATAACCGTACCTTGAAAAATCATCCGTAAAGGTAATGAAGTAAGAAAAACCGCTTCGCGCATTTGTAGACATTGGACCGCACACGTCGCTGTGTACGAGCCCCAAGAGCTCGCTCGCTCTTTCTCCGTGTCCAGAAAACGGAGCCTTTGTCATCTTTCCTTTGAGACAGGATTGACAAGTTGCATACGATTGATATTCGAACGGATCCAAATATCCTTCAGTATGTAACTTAGTCAATCTTCTCTCATTGATGTGACCCAGTCTACAATGCCATAAGAAAGTTTTATTAATTTCTGGAGACTTTCTTTTGTGTGTATTCTGGATATTGAAAACCTGCGGTTGGTTTAAAACGTAAATACCGTTGTTTAATGTACCTGACCCAATCAAAACTTGATTAAGGTGAATGTTCACTACATTACTTACAAATGCAAATTCATAACCTTCTTTAGATAATAAAGATACAGATATGATATTACAGGTTGCATTTGGTACATAATAACAACTACGCAAAACCAAAAAGTGTCCATCAGATAATCCCAGGTGATAGTCCCCCACAGCCTCTGCATCCATGCTAGCACCGTTCGCAACTCTGAGGGTCATGTCACCTGCCTTCAAAACTCTACGCTTTCTCAATGCCTGCAAAGAATTACAGATATGAGATCCTGATCCGGTATCCAATACCCAGGATGTAGAGTTTATTGATAGACAGTTTTCAATAACATACACACCTGAAGCTGAAGCTGCAACTCGCTTCAAATCCTGTGTTCTGGCTTTCCAAGCCTTGCAATCCTGTTTCCAGTGACCACTTTTGTGACAATAGAAGCATTCTTCCTTCCCCACCATCTTCCCCGCTACTTTTGTTGCTTTACCCTTTCCCTTCGTATCCACTTTACCGACACCGCCTCTTGGTTTGGCGGGGGCTTTCTTCTTCTTGCCCTTGGCTTTCGCCCTGGACCTAGAAGAGGAAGATCCTCCTACAAACAAAGTGGATGTCTCCCTACCCTTCTGTAGGGTGCCCTCAGCAGTCCTCAACATGTTCAGAAGCTCGGCAAGTTCAACCTCCTTTCCTTGCATGTTGAAGTTAAGAACGAACTGGGCGTAAGTGGAAGGAAGGGACTGGAGAATCAAATCGGTATAGAGTTCATTCTCCAACGTGGTCCCTAGGTCCGCGAGCTCCTCTATGTAGCCGATCATCTTAAGCACGTGGTCTGCTACCGATGATCCGACGGCCAACCTTGCCGAAAAGAGCTTCTTCGACACTTCGTATCTAGCGATACGAGACTGCTCCCCATACAGTTCTTTTGTATGGAGAAATATGGACTCCAGGTCCATATTCTCGTGCCTCCTCTGATGTTCGTTGTCTATCGAGGCTAGTACGAGGCATCTGGCCCTCACGCAATCTATCTCCCATGTCTTACGGATTTCTACATCCGCGACGCTGGAGGTGGGACCTGGGACAGGGGGAGCTTTGGTGGTAAGTATATACCCCAGCTTGTCATAAGTGATAGCCATCTTGACATTCCTGAGCCAATCTTTGTAGCTTGGCCCTGTCAATATATTTTTATCTAACAGTAACTTAAGTCCGGTCATGTTGAATGGTCGCTGCAATTAGGAGAGAGAAAAGAAACACTTTAGCATGATGCTCTTGCAAGTTTAGAGTGGTTTTTAGTTTGTCTAAACTGGATGGCTCCCACTGTTTCTCGAATCCCTTCTCAAACCATAAAGAAAAGGATTAGCCGGGATCATTCTCACCGTACAATACTTGCTTAACCGTTCTGCCAGGCCAGTGTCGGTACTTCGAGGGAGGTTTTCCAACGCTTTCGTGAAGTTCCTTAATTAAGTAACCTCTTTTCCCTGTGGGCGTAGCCCCGCTAACACCTTTCTAGGCACCTACTAGGTTTATAGCATTGATCGTTAAGTGAGAGTTTTCCCGAGGAGTAGCATATACTCACAGTAGGATCGGGATCCAAATATCATCGCGTGACGAAACTGAAGGAATCCTACCAGAATCACCACACTCCAAATGGTATGCAAATCTAGCAAGTTTCAGTACTTATGAAACTCCCGATGTGGATTTTTTGCCCCATGCTCTTATGACCTTGACTTTGGCCAAAATATCATAAGTCACATGTCAAGTTCTACCCATCATTCTCCTGGTTAATTTGGACCCACCCGTACCTACCCTTGACTTTGGCTAAAATGGCAGCACGACTGTCCCAAATCAACGCATCTATCTATGCTGCACATGAATGCCCAAACGCTACCAATCACTATGCCTTGACTTTGGCCAAAATACACAGCTTGAATACTTTTGACCATTCATGTGGAATGACGGAGGGCTACGAATGGTTTTGGCGAAACCGTGAACGTAGTGAACTTGATATAATCGATGGAACGAGATAGCTTTTAAAAGGAGTGGTTCGAGCTCCGCGTTTAAAAGTTTAGTTTTGAAAAGAACCGAGTGGTTTTCAAAGTGTTCCAATCGACTTTTACTTGGTTTATTTCTTGCATTAGTTCTTTTAATGCGTCCCATCAATTAATCCTACCATTGCAGAAAACAACCAAAATATGACGTACGCTTATGCCATTCGCATTCGCCACGGGGCCCCGTCATCACCCGTTAGGTTACTTAACTAACGACAGAGCGGGGGCTGGGCTAGCGCGGCTGTAAAACATAAGCAACGCCTAAATAGTTATTATATATAAATATACAGCAATGATAGACATCACAGATCACAGATGAATACATTGGATATACTAGGAATCCGCAATGCGTTCGAGCCTGCAACGCAAAGCGGATTACACGGTCGCGGTGAATAGCCAATACCCCACCCAAGACCCCTACGGGTGCGGCAAACTACCCGCCAAGCACCCGAAGCGAAGCAACCTCCCTCACCACCGTGAGTAGGCCACTCGGCACTTCGAGTACCCGGTAGTTTGTGCACCCCCTCCATGGGTCTATCCTAGGAGCAAAAACAGTAAAAAGAATTATACAATGACGGCAACAACCCCGACCCGGCTGTGCGGCCATACAAAGAATATTATTACATCAATTTACATGTTACAAATGAATGAAAGAAAAACAACGCTCATCTCACATCCACCCCGGCCATTCACCCGCGACAATCCAATCCATTCATATCCACAAACCAATAACAATCACAGATCATGTATAACCCCGACTAATCGTCTTATAGCGATTAGCCGACGTTCAATACATGCAAGCATTACAGATATAACCAATGTAGTTAAAGTGTAGTGAAGTTCCGGAAAAATACGGATTTATAGGCCCCCAAAAGTAAATTTTAGTTCTGGAAAATCTGGGCATATAATATATATCCTAAAAATCCCAAAATCAACACAGAAAGACACTGCACGAAAAACGGTGCAGAGAGGACATCAAACCGCGGCGCTTCCGCGGCACGAGCCTACCTCGTGCGGCAGAAGGGCGGCGGTTTGGATGAATCTCTGTGTCGTTTTTCATGGGTGTTTTTAGAAAACCCTGAGATGAATTTACAAATATAAAGTTTTCTATTTTGAGCAGAAAAAATTTCAACAGAAACTAGGGTTTTTCAAAGTTCGGTTTTTGGATTTTCGGTTTCGAAACTTCGTTACACTTCACTACCTAGCTAGTTTGAGTTTAGTTAGGCTCTGATACCACTGTAAGTCCACGTTGCCCACCCCGGTACTTGCGGGGAGGCGGAAAACATAATAAAAATCGGATTTTTAATGACTTAGGCAACATGGACCTTGACTTGGAGGATCTTTGCTAAACTAAAACTAGCTAAAGAATACTAACAACTAACAAAGTTGTAGAAAGGTTATACCTTGAGCTCGAACTCCTTCTCGCCTTGCTCGTCGGAATGGTAGAAAGGCCTCACCTTGCTTGTCTCCTTCCGTCAAAGAACGATCCACCCGAAAGCCTCGACCTTTAGCTTCAACTCCAAGCTAGGAGTAACTAGAGTGCAAGAAATGCTAAGACTTGAACCCTAGAAGTGAGTAGAGAAGATCAAGAGAAGGTTTTTCTCAAGCTTTTTGTTTCTCAACACATGAGAGGGAGAGAGCTTGAGGGAGAGGATGAGGAAGAGAGAGAAAAGATATGATAGAATGAAATATTAGTGAGCCATTCTCACTAATATGTGTGAGTTATTTTAATTAATTAATTAGCAAGAAAATTGTCATGGTTTTATCAAGAGGTGACCATTATCATTTCATCATTAATGCAAATTGCAAGGATCAAAGAGCATCTTCCAAATGAAATGATCATGGTCAACTTGTCAACTTGGTCAACAAGTCAACAAAGTCAAAGTGTCAACAACAACAACCATGCACAATAATTAAGCTAATTATTAATTAACAATAATACACACAAAACAATAGGGTTAATAAAATGACAATAGTCATTAACCCTAAACAAGGTCCTCTCCCTCAATCTCAAGCAACCGTGCATACGCACCCGCATTCGTGATCCGAGGAACACGAACACAATGAGAAAAACCAATCTCAAATCATATACTAGGATCCGGCTTAAACCAAAGCCCGCTAGTATAAACTGTCCGGACAGCAACCGTGCACAAGTGCGCGGATGCGAACGAACCCTGTCGCAAAACCATGCGACCTCTACTCGTTTTGCCTAAAGGCGAATAGCTCTCTGTGTGGGACTCTAAAGACTCGACACTACGCTGGCAGTGGGTTTAACCACAGACCGCAAGCGGCACTAGCTGTACGTAACGGTCCCCAGGTAGATGTCGATAAGAAGACTGACGAGGTGAACCCCATCTGTACTCCTACTGAGCCTGTATGTGACAGTCTCCGTACAGTCCGGTCTGTTCGTCTGATACATCGCATGGCGGGCCTAGGGGGCGGTGAACGTCAGTCCCCTAATAGCGGTACAAGTCGTGTCGGAGTGAAGCCCAGAACACCCTGAGATAACACTGGAAGCCTACCAGTATATCTCGCTTGCCCTTGCCAGGGACTACTCGTGTAATGGCTCTCCTGGACACAGCGCGATGTCAACCCCCAATACCGGGAGAGACGAATCCTGTCTAACCGTCACTGCCTCCAAGTGCTTCGGGACTGCACCCAAAAACTACCTGTTTGCACGACTCCTCTGAGCCGTTGTAGGGTAGTAATCAAAGTGCAGTGGGAACACACTCGAGGCGAAGTGACAGTGTCAAGTCAGCGGACTAAGCTGTACTCATGTCACCTGGGAACTGATAACTGACGATAGGTATATTACCAACCAACAGTTCCCGACGAGTCCTGTCCAGTGTACTCGTAACCTAACGAGCACCCGTATACTATCCCAAGTACGACGTACTAACGGCTGTGGGACAGACCGTCTCCCACACTGGGATGAGAAGCGCATACGCTAGTCTACTCCGGAGTATCGATGCCCTGTCTCGATAGTCCAACGACCAGGGACCTGTATAAGGATGTGCTTATAGATTACCCAGCTCCCACGAGTGCGAGCGCCATCACAACGCTGGTAATCAAGCAAAGATCCTAAGGGCTCTACTAATATGTATACCTGCAATATGCTAAAAGAAACACATGCACATATTAAAGCAGAGACAAACCAAGTAGCATACTACCATTTCGAGCAAGATTTTATATACAACTGTGAACATCCCAAGCTTCCATTAAGTAATATACAAACTAGTATGATACAGTAATGGCCTCTAGGGCATATACACTAACAGCATATTCCCGGCGAGTCCTGTCCGGTGTACTCATAACCCAATGAGCACCTGTATACATCTTAGGTGAACAAACTGACACCAGTGGCTTGTGAGACCGGCCACCGCCCCTCGTTGGGGTCTCGAATGTACACACTAGTCTACTCTGGAGTATCGATGCCCTATCTCGAAACTCACACGACTAGGGACCATTTAAGGATGTGCTTATAGACTACCAGCTCCCACGTATATGATCGCCCTCATAGTGCTGGTGGTCAAGCAAGAATCCTAGGGGCTCTATCAACGTGCAATAGTGACATGTCAGGTCACCTAAAGCAGTACACGATGATAAAAATAAACCAGATAGCATACTATCATCTCGAGTAAGACTGTCCTATCGGGATAGGTCCTCCATCAATCATTGTAATCACGTGCCTGTGATCGAATAATTGAATCTGAGGGCACTATCTCCAACAATCTCCCACTTGCACTCAAGGCTAATTATTGCGATGTCGCATACTCACAGCACGTGTGATACCGAACACCCAACTCCTCTACTAGTCAGTCTCACAAAGCTCGCTTGCGAAACTATTGCGTTCAAGGAATAGCCTTAGTGAGTGGATCCGCCTTGATGTCTCTTTCTATGTCTCTCTATATCTCAAGTTCGCGGAGAAACCCATCTCCCGAAATGAGCAACACCTGTCTTAGAATGTGTCTGGATGTCTGATGGGACCTAGCTCATAAATGAACTCCAAATCCAAACTTCTTAGACTGTGTCGTCAACTGAACTTAATCAGTATCCTGCGCCATGCCACCCTCAGTATTGCCTTGGACCACCTATCCAAAATACTGCCCCTCGTCAGAAGGAAAAACTATAACTCTGACAACCTCCGTGTCGTCCATGTCACCTTGGAAGCCTGGAATGATAACTATCTCCCGAATGAGGCTGTCGTTATCATATCCCTAGAACCTCCACTTATGTTCTAAAACTGCTTCCGACTGTTTCTCCAGGATTGGATCAATGTCAACTTATTGCATCTAGTACAAGAACAACATCTAGTGTGGTACTTGACCTCTCATGATTGACTCAATTGTCTGAGCAAGTGATCTGCCAATCATGCACATCCCTCTCCCCTTTGGTCTCTAAGACACCTTTAGAGAGGGTGACTCCATCACCTGCAGGTACACTACCGTGCCAGGAGTCGTCCATTCTAAATACTCTCAGAATGCTGTCGAAGTACCCAGATTGGGAAACTACCCAAATCTAGATCTAAAACCATAGATCCAGTAACCAGAATATTTGATATAATATCCAATTCCTATGTGGAGAAACCACTGTGTGACGACCAAAGTGTAACCGATCGTAGTATAGGAATGTCACTTCCTACTCTGTGTATGTCATCTAAATACCAGGACATTACACCCTACTACCTTCTCAACAGATCCATCCCCTATTCTGATGAAGTCAAACCTATGACTGTCATGTCAGAAATAGATGATTTATCTCCGCTATATCTGCTTTAGTCTATAAATAGACATAAGCTACCTGTCCACCAATGCTTCCGCTGCTCCCACTGATTACGACAACCCTCTGGCAGAGTCATATACACGTACACTTCTGAAGCCAGTTCAGAACGACGCTATACTCATCCTCCTACCGGGTCTCGCAGCCTGGAACAGTAGCAATAGCAAGTGTGGGTAAACAAGAACCTCCCTGTCACCGTCCTTGAGGCTACCGGAGTACCTCTCGGGTGCCTGAGGTTACCCACCTTGTCTGCGGAGTGGCCAATGGAATGTCAAGCCAGATTGAATCTTTAGGTTCCTATCAAAACTTCAGTAATCGTTTGTGGTTCTGGAATCACTTCCAGTTCTACCATACTCCCACTACTGTTTTCTGAAAAAATTCATTTTTAATAAAACTGTGGCGAGTCTAGAACAATATCTCTATTGATCATCCAGATGGTAGAAAGTTAACCCTCGTCATAGCCTGGGTCAACCCACAAACAGCCATTACAGAAACATGCCTTGAGTTATCCAGAGTCTGGTTTTAATCATAAGCTGGACAACTCCCCGTACCTTAACAACGTTAAGATATGAACTGTTCTATATCCAATATAGAACCAGAGGCACTGATTTAATTGAACCAGATTCAAATCATGCAGATGTCTCCAGTGCATGTCAACTAAATGGAAAGAGGCCGATTAGCGTTACTCAACTTAGGAATGCTTCCAATTATGAGTAACCTGAAAAAGAAGCAAGATCTCTTAATCATTACTATCATCTGAATACCATACACAAGTATCTACATCTTCTATCACTTTGAAGAATCCCGATCTGGTTCTCTACTTTATTCAAATACCTACAACTTCTCAAAATTCAGACCCTGTGTTTCCACGAAACACTTGTCTAAAAACTAGAGAAGTCATAAGTAAACCGAATATAGTACGAGGACCAACCCCTCTGTCCTGATGGACCCTGGACAACATACAATACTCTGTATAAGTCCCTTGAGTCTGATAACTCATTCACTGTGTGTCGTAGGTTGAAAACTGTATCTTTGGTTATGAAGAATTACACCGCTGTTCAATGCTCCTTATCTAACCATCCACTGATATAGGTAAATGTCGTAGACATAATTTCAAAAGGGTATATCTCACTCTATGAAAATAGACGTACAGATATATCGATTTGAAATTGGTGCATAGCAACGGATATTCAAAACCAGATATTTCCCGACCGGCAAACAGCCCAGGTGATTTCCTCAAATATCACCGATTACAACGAATCCCGATATAATGAGGATGATCACCTAATACCCAATAACTTACTCCCACTCATCATCTGTAAAACTATGCAGATGTGAGAATCATACTTGGTAAATACATACCCTGGAGCAAGTGTCTAACTGGGAAATCAGTTTTCGTTTAACAGTACACAGTGAAACTGAAACATTGAAATGTTTCGATGGGGTATCCCGGTATTTCTAGTAATGCCTCTTCTAGATTCACGACTGTAACCGTATAATTCTTTGCCACCTCTCCAAATCCCTTCATATGTCTTTAGTCATTACCTTCTGCACACCCCTTTAGGCCAAATGGTTTTCTTCCTTCCCTACCGTTCGGCACCAGCCTATGGTTTGGAAGAAGACTATCCAATAAGCATAATGGGTGTACTGTCCTAATCCTAGGAACACTCGCAATGCGAGAGAAGGTGAAGATAAAAGACACCTGAATAAATCTTATTCCTATTTCTCCTGAACCAGAATCCATCCCCGAACTGGAACATGTTCCTTTCGAGTTCGTATATAACCATACGATGGAGTATCCAATAAACTGTGGATCTTCGTAGTGATACGGAGTGTCCTGGAGAAATACAAAGGTGATTTTAGGATTGGCGAAGGAATCTTGGTTTGGTCGTGAATAGCAGTTGCAATTTACTTTGCCCTCTTACTAATCCCTTGTTGTGTCTTAACTCAATACCTTTTGTACACCATCGTTAGGCTAATTGGTTTTCTTCATTCCCTACCGGTCGGCACCAGCCTAAGGTTTGGAAGAAGACTATCCAATTTACGTAATAGGTGTACTACTCCTAAACCAAGGAGTACTCGCAACCTGAGAGAAGGTAAAAGGAAAAGACAACTGAATAGTCCTAACCGTTTTCTCCAGAACCGGAAACCATCCTCGAATAAATTCCTTCGAGTTCGTATCTAACCATACGATGGTTTTGTCCAATGGAAGTGGACGTTCGTAGTAATACGGGGTGTCCTGGAGAAAAGGGTAAAAGTATGAGTGGCAATGAGGTTTGCAACTCTGACAATCCAAAAGCCAGTGTTTTAGAAGGTTCGGTCAACTTGGTCACTGAGTCATTGTCTTAGGGTCGGGTCAATGGTCGCTGCCAAAAAGAGAGAGAAAAGAAACACTCAGCGTGCACTCTAACTTAGATCAGAATGGTTACCAATTTATCTAATCTGGAAACCTCCCACTGTACCGTCAAATTCTCCTCCAAACCTGAAAGAAGAATTAGTCGGGATCACCCGAGGAGTATATCAACTCATCAGTGGGAATCGAGATCCAACTATCATCGCATGATAACGTGACGGAATCCGCTCACGCTATCACACTCCAGAAGGTATGCGCATATCTGGCAAGTTTCAGTTCTTTTGAAACTCCCGATGTGATTTTTACCCCATGCTCTTATGACCTTGACTAAGGCCAACAAATCATAAGTCACGTGTCAAGTTCTACCCGTCATTATCCAAGTTTATTTGAACCCACCCGTACAAGCCCTTGACTAGGGCCAACAAGGCTATACGACTGTCCCAAACCAACGCATCTATCTATGCAGCATATGAACACCCAATAGCTACCAAACACTGTGCCTTGACTATGGCCAACAAACACTGCTTGAATACTATTGACTATCCATATGAAATGACGGAGGGCTACGAATGGTTTCTGGCGAAAACTTTTAACGTAAAGAACTTGATATCGTTGAAGGAACTGGATAGCTTTTTGAAAATATAGTGACTAAAACCTTTGCTAAAGAGGTCACTCCCGGTGAAGGGATCTCGGCTCTTTCCCCGTAGAATGAGGTGCAGGATATTCCAACTGAATACCACGGTGCAAAGCAAAAGTAATCGGCTATAGTGAAGTTAATGCCCTGACGCAAAATTCTGTCCAAGGGGTCACTCCCGGTGAAGGGATCTCGACCCTTGCCTCGTCGACTGAGGAGCAGGATATTCCAACTGAATATCACGACGCAAAACAAAAGTGAACGTCCTTGCAATAACAGCCTTTTGAAAAGTGTTCCAACAACATCAGATTAGGTTTGTTTTTAACTTGCATTGATCTGAATCAACGCAGTCCCATCAATTGATCACACCACAAAGAACGAAAATATAATGATGTACGTATATGCCATCCGCATTCGCCACTGGGTCCCGTCATTATCCGTTAGGTTAGCTAACTAACGACAGAGCGGGGACTGGACTAGCGCGGATGTAAAACTTATACAACATCTACTAATATATATACCAATATATTATATTTCGCTCAAGGCGTTATAAAAATGCAACATCACAGAAATGTACAGCATCACAGAACAATACAGATATCTGGGATCCCCGGGTTTCACAGAGCCACTACTGAAACCCGACGTTCCCCAGGTCGTGTGGATAGCCTGTGCAATGAAATCCTAGACCCCTACGGGCGCGGCAAGTCACCCGCCAAAACCTGAAGCGAGGCAGCCCCCTTCAGTACTGTGAATGGACTACCCTGCACTTCACGTAATCCGGTAACTTGGGCACCCCTCCTGGGTCAACCTGTACCCCCTACGAGTGCGGCGAATAGCCCGCCAATCCTAGAGTGAAGCCCCCTCCGTCTCAATGCCATGAGATGCGGGCATGTTGCCCTCTAGAACCCGGCTATCCGTGCACCCCACCTTGGGGTAATCCTAGTACAGAAAGTAAAATATACATACAACGGGTACATCGACCGCAACCTGGTCGTGCCCCAAAATAATAATACAATCAGGCAGTGACGACAGTCCACATGTCGGACGCTCGCCCCGCAATATCAAATGTACATAATACAACCACAACTGTACTAGCATTGCATCCAGGCTATCCCCCACGACCAATCCGCAACATCACAGCATAACACAGAACATCAACGTGAAAGTCACGTTCGCAAATCCGTCTAACCGGGCTATAGCAGTTAGACTGGATTTACCGATCAAGTGACATTCACGGTCGCAGATATAATGTAAATACTGTGAAATAATGTGTTTAAAATATCCGATCGATCAAAAATTAACAAGTGGGCCCCCAAGCAATACTGTAGCACTCACAGAAATTCTGGGCCCAAGTTTAATATTCCAAAACCCCAATTTTCAGCCCACAAGCCCACGGGAGAATTTTGACGCATTGATCCCTCAAACCTGCGGTGGAACCGCGGCGCCAAGGGGGGTTTGTCCGCGGTTCCGCGCTCTACCTGAAAGATCAATGTCTCGAATTTTCCCAGAACTCTTAGAACTTCTTGTACATCAGTTTTCTACAACCTGAAAAATTTTTAGACTCAAAAAAATTTCAACAGAAAACTGATGTGAACAAAAACGCGGATTTTGGAATTTTGGTCGATCGGAAATGTAAAACACATTAAACAATGCTAGACTAAGTTAATGGCGAGGCTCTGATACCACTGTAAGTGCACGGCGGCGCCCCGGCCGTCAATCCGACGGCCAAAATGCGGAAGCGGTGATAAACTTTAATTTTGCGAACTTAGCAAACAGGCACCATCGCGCACAAATACCCGGATCGAACCATTAACTAGTCCTAGCTAACTACAAGATAGGGAATAGAGATATACCGACTGATCCGAGTCCTCCGGTCCTCTCGTCATCGTCCCGATCTCCCGCGGAAGCTCCGGTCTCCACCTCGTCGCCGGAAGGGCACCACATCGTCTGCATCTTTTACGGGCTCCCGCCTCAATACCGAGACAACTCGGGCACGAAGCTGGCTGGTCGACGTGCCCAAGAATTGCTGTAGAATGTGTAGTGCTCAAGTCTCACTTTGGGGTTGTGGAATTGCCATTTGGTGGAGGAATGATACAAGAACTTGTAGGAATTTTGTAGCATGAAATGTACAAGAATTCCCCACTCAAAATTTTGGACAGCCCTTGCAATGTCTTGGCCGGCCATGGCTTGGTGGTGGGGTGAGAAAAGAATGAATCATAAGAGAGCCACTCAAAGGAATGAGTGTTAGCCAATAATCAAGGAGAGAGAAAAAGGGGTATCATGAGAGATAATGATCACACCATAATTCCAACACTCAACCAACAACCATCTCTCATCATCAACAATCATGTCCACAAAAGTCATGCCATCATGACACAAAGAAAGTCAAGCATGGTCAAAGAATGGTGCACCATCATGATAAAACAATAATGCAAAGACCCCCTCCACAATTGCTTATTTGCAACAATGCAAATAAGCCCTCCTCCACCAATCTTCGGCCAATGAACGATACAAAGGAAATTGGCCGAAACGGAAAGCAAACTGGCAACTCCAGAAAACTGGTCCCGTAATAAATTACAGGAAAATCCCGATACTGTGCATACACACCCGCATTTGTATTCCGACCGAAATACAAATGCAATGCGACAAAATCTACACTGTACTATACTAGGAACCGGCTTAAACCAAAGCCGGCTAGTAATATCCGTTCGATCCTGATTCGTGCAATACCGCACGTATCTGATCGAACCCTGCCATATAACCATACGGCCAGTAGTACAAACTGTCTGATCCTGATCCGTGCAATACCGTACGTATCTGATCGAACCCTGCCATATCTCCATACGGTCTCTACAACTTTTCGCCCGAAAGCTGAGTAACTGAATGTGGGGGACTCTAAAGACTCGTCAACACCTTGGTTGTGGATTTAACCACTAGCACGTCGGAGGTATAAGCCAATACGTAACGGTCTACCAGGTATTGACTAAAAGGGACGTCTGTGAGCGAACTCAGCCTGACAACCCTACTGAGCCTGTCAGTGACAATATCCGTACAGTCCGGTCCGTTCGTCTATGAGCATCGCATGGCGGGACTAGGGGGTTGGTAAAAGTCAGACCCCCAAAAGCGGTACAAGTCGTGTCGGAGTGTAGCCCAGAACACCCTGAGATACTACTAGAATACCTACCAGTAAATCTCCTTGCCTCGGCCGAGGGCTTCGTGTAATGGCTCTCCTAGACACAGCGCGACCTCACCCCAAATACCGGGAGAGACGAACCCCTGAAGATGCGCTCACTGCCTCCATGTGGATCGGGACTGTACCCAACTAAAACCTGTTTGCACGACTCCTTTGAGCCGTGGTAGGGTAGTAATCAAACTACAGTGGGAACTCACACGAGACAAATGACGATCCCCTGGTCGATGAACTAACCTGTACACATGTCACCAGGGAACTGCCATCTGACGTCTGGTATATGACCAACTAGCATGTTCCTGGCGAGTCATGTTCGGTGTACTCATAACCCAATGAGCACCTGTATACATCTTAGGTGAACAAACTGACACCAGTGGCTTGTGAGACGTCCACCGCCCCTCGTCGGGGTCTCGAATGTACACACTAGTCTACTCTGGAGTATCGATGCCCTATCTCGAAACTCACACGACTAGGGACCATTTAAGGATGTGCTTATAGACTACCAGCTCCCACGTATATGATCGCCCTCATACTGCTGGTGGTCAAGCAAGAATCCTAGGGGCTCTATCAACGTGCAATAGTGACCTGTCAGGTCACCTAAAGCAGTACACGATGATAAAAATAAACCAGATAGCATATTATCATCTCGAGTAAGACTGTCCTATCGGTATAGGTCCTCCATCAATCATTGTAATCACGTGCCTGTGATCGAATAATTGAGTCTGAGGGCACTATCTCCAACACATACTACACTTACGGTCACAGAAAAGAAAGTGTAAAACTACAACAGTTGGAATCCGCAATCTCTTTAGACATCGCATGCCTAATCAAATGAAATACTTAGACATCACATGCCTAACAATTTTAAACCCCGCATTTTAGTCTCATTATCGAAAACTCTTTTCAATATCAAGTGAGACTAAACCGCTAGATTTATAACATTCATTCAGTTATCTCTTAACTGTTTGTGAATTCCAATTATTGTATCCCATTCCGGATAAATAGAAAATATTAAACTTTCCGATCGAACATTCAAACACCCAAGTTTTCCCGAAACCGATCAACACATGAAATAAGTTCAAAGACATTCACTTCATGCCTCAGTACCAACGGTCCAGTCGTAGAAGGGTCAAGCCAACGCCTCACATGTGGCACGCCGTACTGCCCCAAACCCTAAGGTTCAAAGGGCAGTTCAAGACGGTCACATAATCGAGTTAAGGTTTGTTTTCTTCTAGAGGGACCATCGCGTTACTTGCACTACTCAGAACGTCCTTAAACCACAGAAAAATCCAACTATTGGAAATTTCCCGGCAGGGGAAAGATTGGGTATCTACATCCGGTCGAACTTTTTAACATATTCCAAATACCCGGAAAACACATAGACGACATTTGAAATTACCGGTCGAATCATCGAAGATCTAAAACACCTCAGAAAACTCAACTGTTGAGTGCATATTAAAAATTCCCAGAAAACTCAGCTGCTGAAATGATGAATTACTGTGCAAAAATTACAGGAAAATCACATTAGTTGGCCGCGGAACCGCCGCAGAAGCCAAGCTTCTGCCGCGGTTCCGCCGCACAATTGACAGTTCATGAGGTAAATTTTGCACCGTAGTTCTTAGAATTCCCTGCTGAATTTTTTAAGAATTTTTAATCTCGAAAAATCCCAGTTTTTGGAAAAAGTCCAGAGAGCATGATGTGTTAGGGTTTCGATGTGTTTTCGGGTTTCAAACGTCGTCTAGACTTCGCCTAAGGCTCTAGCTAGGCTCTGATACCACTGTAGGGTTCCTAGGCACGCTAATGAAGTCTCACAAGGCATCAACCATGCCAATTTTAAATTTTATGAGTGCCGAGAAACCCTAATACGGATCGTCGACTAGAATTTTAGGCGAAACAATAATCTAGTTAACATCTTAACTAAAAGAAGAAAGCTACAACCTTTGTAGATCCGGTTATCCACTTCCTTAGCTCCATGTAGTCGTTCCCTCGCTGTCCATCTCGAATCCCGAACTCTCTCATCGGCTTCATCGGAGAAATGAGCGGACTAGTCGTCGGCTTCGATGCCGAAGATGATCTACGTCGAGGCTACACTGGATCAAGCTCCGACTTCACCTAGTTGTGAAACTTGTGAAAATAACACCCAAAACCACTTGGCAAGAGGTAGAGGATGAAGAAATAGGAGGTGGGTTCACTTTAGAATTGGATTTCTCACTTTAGAACTCAAGATGCCATTAATGGAGTCTAGTTTTCTTTCTTGAAGAAGAAGGAAAAGATGAAGATAGAATATGATAAAAGTATTTTCATAATAGAAAAGAAATCAATACTTATCATATCCTAACTAAGGTCAAGTGTAGAGAATAGACCATGGTAAGTGGGAATGGTTAGGGTTAAGCATGAAGACAAAATGGTCTCTTTAGTCAAAGCTTCATGAAGCTTCAACAAGCTTCATGATAAAAAGAAACCATTTTTTTTCTTTTATCTATTTAAATAAATAAAGAATGGATAAATAAATGAGTGAATAAATCAAAACCCTAACCATTATCATAACCATGGTACAATTCTTTACACAAAGCCAAAAAAATCATGCATCATCAAACATGATACAATCAAGTGCACAAAAGTATATCACATATACAACTTGTGAACTTTAAGTGAGAAAATCCATTTAAAGTGAACCAATACTAGTTAATAAAAAGTAATATATCAAATATATAATTATACATTAAATCATTAAATCAACATTTGATTCAATGATCCGGTCATGTCGCACATAACCGACTAGTATCCAATGTATCGATTTATCGAATCAATGATTCGATAACTAGGTCGTATCGCATACAACCAATCGAAACATTCATCGTGAGAATGAAATGCGGTATCACATACACGCATTATTCTCGGTCCCGCACATATCTCATATGCGCTCCTATTTCGTTTCGCTTGAGCCAGGAAACCTCTGTGTAGGACTCTAAAGACTCGTCAATACGCCGGTAGCAGATGATGATCATATCAAGCACCCACAAGCCGCAAGTGGTCTGCTAAACGTAACGGCCATCCGGGTATTGAGCGATCAGAAGATCGACGAGCTAGCCCGCTCACACTCCTTTGAATCCAACCAGTAACACTTATCGTACAGTCCGGTCTGTTCGTCTGATATGTCGCATATCAAGTCTAGGGGCGGTAAACGTCAGACCCCGATAACCGATAAGTCGTGCCGATGTGAGGCTCATAACAGGTCGAGAAACTACTGGTAACACTTACCAGCAAATCCCTGATCAGCCCTGGCCAGGGACTTCCCTGTTACGGCCAATCGAGCACAGCGCAACATCAACCCCCAATACCGGGAGAGACGAAACCCCTCCTATCGCTCATTGCCTCCATGTGACTCGGGACTGTACCCAAAGACCACCGTTTTGCACGCCCTCATGGACATGGTAAGGTGGAGATCAAAGCACAGTGGGAATCACACAAGACTCTATGACGATCTCGGGTCTACAGACTAACCTGCACAAGTGTCACCTGAGAACTGCCATCTGACGTGAGGTATAATACCATCTGGGAGTTCTCGGCGAGTCCGTCCAGTGTACCCAGTCTCCACTGAGCACCCGTATACCATCTCTGATGTCAAACACCAATGGATATGGGATCATCCATCGCCCATCTCATTGGTCGAGAAGCGTATACGCTAGTCTACACTGGTATATCGTTGCCCCGTCTCGATACACCCACGACTAGGGACCTTGAAGGATGTACCTATGGACTACCATGTCCCCACTAGTATGATCTGCATCATAGTCCAGGTAGTCAAGTACACATCCTAAGGGCTTTACCAACATGTAACTATAAGACAGTTTAAAGAGACTAGTATACATGTTAAGACAAAGAGTAACCAGATAGCATACTATCATATCGAGCAAGAAAGTCATCTCTATATATGTCCAAGCATCCAATATAATATACATCATCTGTACAATACTGGCCTCTAGGGCATACATACAACTAACAAATTTTGCCTCGAGCTTGTCCGGATTATGCTTTTAGACATAGGTTGGACAACCCCAAATCTTAACAAACTTAAGATATAGGCTCTTCCCTTTCTATATCTCATATGAAGTGGCAGGCAACTGATTTGATCGGAACCTTATTCAATAGGTATGCAACTTCACAAGTGCATAACTCCGTATAAGGAAATAGGAAACTCAGTAGTACTCATCATAGAGTGCACCATATCAAATAGGGTGTGGTTGCTCCGCCCCGATACACCGATGTGTTGTAGTGTATACGGAGGAGTAATGCTTAGAGAGAATCTCATTCTCCATTAGAATAATCCAGGAATTCCGTGCTCAAGTATTCTCCTCCCTGATCACATCAAAGGACATAATACTTATACCCATTTTGGTTCTCTACTTCTAACTTATATTCTGTGAATATCTCAATAGGTTCGGACTTTTGTTTCAACAGGAACATATGTCTGAATCTTTAGAGATCATTAGAGAATGTAATGAAGTACAAAGAACCGGTCTTGGCACGTATAGACAGGGGACCTTCATACATCAGCATGTATCAATCCCAAGAGTTCACTAACTCTTTCTTTGTTTCCAATAAATAGAGCTATGGTCATCTTATCTCTGTAACATGACCGGCAAGTTTCCGAAGATGTAAATTCAAACTAATTTAAATATGCATCTATATGTAACTTCAGCTAGTCTGGTCGCATTGATATGACCTTGTCTACAATACCTCAAGAAGGATTCGTTCATTTCTGAACTCTTCCACTTGTGCGTGTTCTGTACGTTAAGAACTGTGGTTTGATTTAGAACGTCTATGCTTTTAGATAACGTGCCTGAACCGATCAACTCTTGATATAGGAAATGTTCAAAACATTATCCAACAATACAAAATTATATCCTACCTTTACTAATAAAGAGACTGATATGATGTTGTATATCAGGTTCGGTATCTAATAACATTCGTTGAGAATCAATGTATTTTGGTAATACAGGATGATAACCACCAACTGATTTGGCTGCAACACTTGTACCGTTTCTATCTCATGAAACTTATCACCCGTTCTCAGTTCTCTACCTATCTGTAGCCCATGTAACAAATTATATATGTGGGATCCTGATCCGGTATTTCATACCTAGGATGTAAATGATACTGAGAAATAGTTCTCTGTAATGAACACACCCGAAGAAGATGCATCATCATGAACTTTCTTCGTTTGGGAGGCACGGGAATTCTGGTAATCCCTTATTTCCTGCTCGGTCTTATAACAGTTATAAGTTGGTGCGGGACCAACGTTTCCCAGCGCAGTATAACAAGCGGGTTCGGTCAATACATTCGTATTATTATCTTGATTAAGGCGTGACATGGTCACTACCTGGAGAGAGAGAGAAGAAAACACTCTGCGTATGCTCTTGCAAGATCAGATTGGTTATAATTTTATCTAATCAGGATGCCTCCCACTGTTTTTATCAAATCTTCCTTCAAACCCTAAAAGGAAAGACTAGCCGGGATTAATTACACCCTACAATTTCGCCAATCTTTCAGCCAGGCCAGTGTCGGTACTTTGAGGGAGGTTCCCTGTGCTTTCGCACAGACCTAATTAAAATAAACCTCGTTTTCCCAGAAGCATAACCCCATTGACACATTTCTAGACACCTACTTGATCGATTGATTGTAATGTATAAAACTCTCCCAGGAGTAACAATTACTCGCAGTGGGTATCGGGATCCAACTATCTCATAGAAGGTATGCAATCTCATTGCAAATTTCAACACTTGAAATTCCCGATAATATTTTGCCCCTAGCGTCCCATGACCTTGACGCAGGCCAACAAACCATAGTGCGCTAGTCAAGTTCAACCCGTCATTTCTTGATTGAATTAAACCCACCCGCACGACCCTTAACGCAGGCCAACAAAGTCGCACGACTATCCTAATCCAATCTGCATCATATGCATAAGTAGATAAATACTAGTTAGCTACCGCACACTACGCCTTGACGCAGGCCAACAAACGTAGCACGAATACTAAGTAAGACTTATCTGAAATGACGGAGGGTTACGACAGGTTTTTCTGAAAACCTATTGCGTAATGAACTTGATATCGTTGTAGAATCAAATCATTTTAAAATGGAGTGTTTTTGAGGCTTTTGCTAGTTTCGCTAAAGAGGTCACTCCCGGTGAAGGGATCTCGACTCTTGCCTCGTCGAATGAGGTGCAGGATATATCATATATATCACTGTGCAAAGCAAGAACTAGAAAAGCAATCAAAAGACAAATTGAGGGTTGTAGCATTTGCCTGTTATTGCAAAAGGGGTCACTCCCGGTGAGGGGATCTCGACCCTTTCCTTATGGAATAAGGTGCAGGATGTTCTACAAGGAACACCGCGATGCAAAGCAAGAACTGTAGCTACCTGTTTTTGAAAATTCGATTCCACAACATCTTTTAGGTTTCTTTTCTTTCTTAATCACATTAATGAAGTCCCATCATTTAAGTCACCTAAACATCACAGATAAATACGACGTACACTTATGCCATCCGCATTCGCCTCGATGTCCCCTCGTGCACCGTTAGGTTAGGTAACTAACGGCAGAGCGGGGCTGGGCTAGCGCGGGTGTAAAACATAAGTAACATCTATATAATATATCATATATACTATATACAGTATCTGTCACAACATATCAAATGATCGCATCACAGATATCGCAGCAGAAGAAACATATGAAACATTGGATATACTAGGACGTCCGTGTTTTATTTTGAGCCTCTATAAAAGACGGATTCCACGGTCGCGATGAATAACCAAACCCACACCCTTAGACCCCTACGAGAGCGGCAAGCAACCCTACCAATTCTAGAGTTAGGAGACCCGGAATCGACTCCTCGAGTTGGTCTCCCACTGGACTCTAGAACCCGGTTACTTGTGCTCTCCTCCTTGGGTCTATCCTAGTGCGGAAAAGTAAATAATATACAAATGGTGACATCAAGCTCATCCCGGAAGTGCCCCAATAAAAGAATATTACATACATTTAATTTTACATGAATGAAAATAAAAACCCTCATCTCACATAAAACCCCCGGCTATTCAAAACGCGACGATCCAATATAACATATCCAGCAACATATAACATCAAATGTCATCAACGTAAGTAAATATGCGCATCCCAATTATCGTTGACATATAGCAACGAAACCGGCGATATCACATATTACACTTACGGTCGCAGAAAAGAAAGTGTAAAACTACAACAATTGGAATCCGCAACCTCCTTAGACATCGCATGCCTAACAATTATAAACCCCGCATTTTAGTCTCTATATCGAAAACACTTTTCAATATCTAGTCGGTAAATTCAACAAGATTCCCGATATACAGATCGAATGCTCGTCGCAAACTTTAGTAGACGGTCCGCACCCCCCGGATGCCGTAGACGAAGTGCACTAAGGCGGAACACTGCTGCCGCGAGCACCCAAACGGATGCTTTTAGCGACGGGGTTCTCCTACAGTCACTTGGTCGGAGCTTTGGGGCGTGGCTGTCAATTAAGTTTACCCGGCGAGTATCCGCGTACTCTACGTGATTGCAACGGACTTTTGATCGTATCAAAATCCCGTGGCAACCGATCATCTGAGACTAAACTGCTATGTTTATAAAATTCAAATTAGTTATCTCATAACTACTTGTGGATTCCAACTATTATACCACATTCCAGATAAATAGACAATGTTAAATTTTCGATCGAATAAACAAACACCCAAGTTTTCCCAAATAGTTCTCAACACTTGAGGGGAGTTTGAAAACATCATCACATGCCACAGTACCAATGGTCCAGCCGTAGAAGGGTCAAGCCAACGCCTCACATGTGGCAATGCCGTACTGCCCCAAACTTTAAGGTTCAAAAGACAGTTCAAGACGGTCACATAATCGAGTAAAGGTTTGTTGTCTTCTATAGGGTCCATTGCGTAACTTGCATGATTTAGACGATCTTAAACAACGGAAAAATCAAACACTTGGAAATTTTCCGGGTCGGGAAAAAGTGAGTTATTGATATCCGTTCGAACTTTTTAATACTTTCTAAATTATCCGGAAAAACATAACGAAATTAAATATTCCGATCGAATCAATGAATACAAAATAATCCCCATAACACTCAACACTTGAGTCAAATTAAAAGTACCCAGAAAATATCACTAACAGATAAGGGTATTACTGTACAAAAATAATTACCAATTCTCATTGTACGGCCGTGGATCCGCGGCACAAGCAGGGTACTGCCGCGGTTCCGCGGCGATCCGTACTAGTTAATTTGTCGTTTTGCACAGTAATTCCTAAAATCACCCGCTGAATTTTTTAGGTATTTTTAATTCAGAAAAAACACAGTTTAAAAAAGTGTCCAGAGAGGGGGGTAATTCGACGTTTCCGGGTTCGATCGGGGTTTTAACTTCGTATACACGTCGCCTAATGCTCTAGCTAGGCTCTGATACCACTGTAGGGTTACTAGGCACTCTAAGAAGGTTCTACAAGGCATCAACCATGCCCGATTGAATTTTAGCCGTGTCGAACAACCCTAACCAAGATCTTTGCTAGACTATTAGGCGAAAACTAGCATGTTAAACACATTAACACCTAAGTGAATACGAAATACAACCTTTGTAGATCGGTCCTTCACTTCTAAAGCTCCTTGTAGTAGTCCCTTCGCTGCGATTATCGAACACCCGGACTCTCGGACGGCTCCATGAGAAGAGGGCAACGGTTTTGCTTAAAGTCTTCGAGGCCGAAGATGATCTATGTCGAGGGAATACGAACTCAAGCTTCTACTTCACTAACTAGAGAATTAGTGAAGCAAACACCCTAAACTAAAGTGCCAGTCTAGTAGAGGATGATGAAATAGGAAATGGGTACACTTTAGAATTTCTTTTCTCATAATCTTTCTCTCTCTTTATCAAACCCTAGCAAGCATTTCAAGGAGGAAGAAGATGAGCTCAAAATGAGCATGGAAACTAATTTAAAGAGAGAGTGAGCTAACCATGGTGAGTGAGTATCATATACTAACTCATGTAGAGACTTAATCATGTAAGTCGATGTAGTACACCCCAGTACTTGTGGGGAGGCGGATTTTACAAAAAACGATCAAGTTTAAACAACGAACATCGACTAACCGCTTGAATCGAAGCTAAACTATAAATAACCGTATATCTTATGAGTTTCTTTTCACAAGTGATTAGGGATTATACCTAATGAAACCGGTCCTTCTTCTTTACGTCCTCACTTGTTCTCCTCGACCTTCTCTAGGTAGTAGACGATCCACCCGAGAGCGAAACTCCAAGCTAAACCTCTAACTTGAGGTAACTAATCAACTTTGATTGCTAATCAAAGATGAGAGGATGATATAGAGTGAAGGTTATGGATTGTTTAGTCTAACTAATCCTTTGATCTCAACACATGAGGATTAAGGATTAGGGTTTGAAGATGAGAGCTTGAGGAGAGAGAATGTGTGATAAGATAATAAGAGAAGAGAGGGAGTGTATCATAATATTATGAAGCATTCTTATTTTCAAATAATCAATAAAGGAAATGAATAAGCATGCTTCATAAAATATCTTGTGATGATTCATTAGCATGAGTCATTAAGCAATAAATGTGCATTAATGAAGTGAATGAATCACCACCATGACTCACTCTCTTATCCAAAAGAAACCTCCTTAGTCACATCTTCTAGAAGCTTCTCGAGTAATTACGAGAACGCCCCTCCGATCCGTAAAAATACGGAAAAACTTTAGACTGTAAAAATCCAATAACCGGATACCAGTAACTGGCTTAAACCAAAGCCGACTGGTAAAAACTGTCCGAAAGTCGTACGCGCGTAAACGCACGTATGCGTCCGAACCCTTTGTCGCAAAACCATGCAACCTCTATATCGTTTCGCCTGGAGTAGGAAACTCTCTGTGTGGGACTCTAGAGACTCGACTACTACGCTGGCAGTGGGTTTAACCACAGACCGCAAGCGGCACCAGCAGTACGTAACGGTCCCCAGGTAGTTGTCGATAAGAAGGCCGATGAGTAAACCCATCCGAACTCCTACTGAGTCTGATGTGACAATCTCCATACAATCCGGTCCGTTCGTCCATGACTATCGCATATCGGGCCTAGGGGGCGGCAAGCGTCAGTCCCCTAATAGCGGTATAAGTCGTGTCGGAGTGAAGCCCATTACACCCTGAGAAACTACTGGAACCTACCAGCAAATCTCGCTTGCCCTGGCCAGGGACTTTGCGTAATGGCTCTCTGACACAGCACGATATCTACTCCCAATACCGGGAGGGACGAATCCTGTCTAACCGCCACTGCCTCCAAGTGCTCGGGACTGCACCCAACTGCTACCTGTTTGCACGACTCCTTTGAGCCGTGGTAGGGTAGCAATCTAAGAACAGTGGGACACACTCGAGGCGAAGTAGCAGTGTCAAGTCTGCGGACTACGCTGTACTCATGTCACCTGGGAACTGTTTACTGACGACTGGTATCAAACCAACCAACAGTTCCCTGTGAGTCCTGTCCGGTGTACTCGTAACCTAACGAGCACCTGTATACTATCTCCAGTACGACGTACTGATGGCTGTGGGACAGACCATCTCCCCAACTGGGATGAGAAGCGTACACACTAGTCTACTCCGGAGTATCGATGCTCTGTCTCGATAATCCAACGACCAGGGACCTGAATAAGGATGTGCATGTAGACTACCCAGCCCCCACTAGTGTGACTGCCATCACAACGCTGGTAGACAAGCAAGATCCTAAGAGCTCTATCAATACGTATACTCACATATTAAGATAGAAAAACCAAGTAGCATACTACCATGTTTAGCAAGACTGTTATATACATGTGAATATCCCAAGCTTCCATTAAGTAATATACAAGCTAGTATGATACAGTAATGGCCTTCTAGGGCATAAACACTAACAATCTCCCACTTGCACTAGGGCCATGTACTGGCATATCGCAGACCAATGATCTCGAGTAGCCTCTCGAACTGAATCTGAGGAAGGGCCTTCGTGAATGGATCAGCAATGTTCTCTTCTGAAGCAACTCTCCGAACCTCGATCTCCTGACGATCAATGATCTCCCTGATCAGGTGATACCGCCTCAAGATGTGTCTGGACTTCTGATGGGACCTTGGTTCCTTTGCTAAAGCTATAGCTCCGTTGTTGTCGCAATACAGAGGTATTGGATCAACTATGGTAGGAACCACCTGAAGTTCTGTTAGGAACTTCTTCATCCAGACTGCTTCTTTTGCGGCATCGCAAGCAGCTATATACTCCGCTTCCATCGTCGAGTCAGCAACGGTGTCCTGCTTGGAGCTCTTCCAGCACACCGCCCCTCCATTGAGGGTAAAGACATAACCCGACATGGACTTGGAATCGTCCTTATCACTCTGGAAGCCGGAATCAGCAAAGGCCTCCAACCTGAGGTCTTTTCCGCCGTAAACCAAGAACATCTCCTTAGTCCTCCTCAGGTACTTGAGAATGTTCTTTACTGCTATCCAGTGCTTCTCCCCTGGGTCTGACTGATACCGGCTTACCACGCTCAGTGCGTAAGCTACATCTGGTCTGGTACACAACATCGCATACATTATAGAGCCTACCGCAGAAGCGTAGGGTATAATAGACATGCGTTCCCTTTCCAAATCAGTCTTGGGAGACATCTCTTTGGAGAGGGTGATTCCGTGACAAGCCGGTAGATTACCGCGCTTAGAATCTTCCATACTGAATCTTTTCAGTACAGTGTCGATATACCTGGACTGCGAAAGTCCCAACATCCTCTTGGATCTATCACGATAGATCCGGATCCCCAGAATGTAAGAGGCATCACCCAGGTCTTTCATGGAGAACCTGTGTGACAAGAATCCTTTGACAGATTGTAGCATAGGAATGTCATTTCCTATCAATAGAATGTCATCCACGTACAAGACGAGGAATACGACACTTCTGGCCACAACTTTACTATATATGCACGGTTCATCTGGATTTTTGATAAAGTCATATTCTTTGACTGTCTCATCAAAACAGATGTTCCAACTCCGCGATGCCTGCTTTAGTCCATAAATAGACTTAAGCAGCTTGCATACTTTCCCGCTGCTCCCACTCTGATTGAAACCCTCTGGCTGATCCATATAGACGCTCTCTTCTAAATTTCCATTCAGAAAAGCCGTCTTTACGTCCATCTGCCAGATTTCATAATCATGGAAGGCAGCAATAGCAAGAAGGACCCGAATGGATTTGAGCATAGCCACTGGAGAAAAAGTTTCGTCATAGTCCAAACCAGGTCTTTGACGAAAACCCTTTGCAACAAGTCTAGCCTTATAGGTTTCCACCTGTCCATCTACACCAATCTTTTTCTTGAAGATCCATTTGCATCCTATGGGTTTTACCCCATCTGGAGCAAAGTCCAAAGTCCATACTTTGTTGGTGTACATGGACTCCATTTCGGTCCGCATTGCATCTAGCCATCGTACCGAGTCGCCGCTCTGGATGGCCTGCTGGAAGTCAGTAGGTTCATCATCATCTATGATGCAATCCTCTCTATCCCCGTCTATGAGAAAACCGTAGTATCTCTCAGGCGGACGAGACGGCCTACTACTCCTGCGGAGGGGTGCGGGAATGTTCTGTTCTTCTTGAACCTCTGGTTCTACCAAACTTTCAGTAGCAGTTTGTGGTTCTGGAATTTCTTCCAGTTCTATTTCGCTCCCACTTGATTCCTTTTCTAAAAACTGATGTTCTAGAAAATGGGCATTACGAGAAACAAATACCTTCTGTTCCTCTGCGTAATAGAATAGATATCCCCTGGAGTGCTTTGGATATCCCACAAACAAACATTTTACTGATCGTGCCTCGAGCTTGTCCACATGCTGCTTTTTAACAAAAGCTGGACATCCCCAAATCTTTATATACTGTAGATGGGGTTTCTTCCCACTCCACATCTGATATGGAGTGGTAGGCACAGTTTTGGTAGGTACCATGTTCAAAAGATATGCCGCTGATTCTAGCGCATGTCCCCAGAAAGATCGCGGTAACTCAGTATTACTCATCATGGATCGTACCATATCCAATAGGGTTCGATTCCGTCTTTCCGATACACCATTATGCTGTGGAGTGTACGGAGGAGTAAGCTGAGAGAGAATTCCTTTCTCTTTTAGGTAACCTAGGAACTCGGCACTCAAGTATTCACCACCTCGATCAGATCTAAGTGTCTTTATACTTTTGCCGGTTTGGTTTTCTACTTCATTCTTATACTCTTGGAATTTCTCAAAAGCCTCGGATTTATGTTTCATCAGATAAATGAATCCGTATCTTGAGTAATCATCCGTGAAAGTAATGAAATAGGAATAACCACCTCTCGCATGTGTAGACATTGGACCGCATACATCACTGTGTATGAGTCCTAAGAGCTTGCTCGCTCTTACTCCTTGTCCAGTAAATGGAGTCTTTGTCATCTTTCCTTTGAGACAAGATTGACAAGTGTCATAGGTTTGATATTCGAACGTGTCCAAATATCCTTCTCTATGCAACTTAGTCAACCTTCTCTCATTGATGTGACCCAGTCTACAATGCCATAAGAAAGCTTTATTTAAATCTGGAGACTTTCTTTTTAGTGTGTTCTGGACATTGAAAATTTGGAGTTGGTTTAACACATATATGCCGTTATTTAGAGTACCGGACCCAATCAAACCATGATTAAGGTGGATGTTGACAACATCTCTTACAAACGTGAAATCATAACCTTTATTTGATAACAAGGAAACTGATATGATATTACACGTTAAGCTGGGTACAAAATAACAGTTATGTAAAACCAAAATGTGTCCACTCGTCAATCCTAGGTGATAATCCCCGACGGACGCAGCTCCCACGCTAGCTCCGTTAGCAACCCTGAGGATCATATCACCTTCCTTCAGCACTCTACGGTTTCTCAGTGCCTGCAAAGAATTGCAAATATGAGATCCTGATCCGGTATCCAATACCCAGGAAGTAGAGTTGATTGACAGACAATTCTCAATTACAAACACACCTGAAGTCGAAGCCACAGCTTGCTTCGGTTCCTGGTTCTTGGCGTTCCACGCCTTGCAATCCTTCTTCCAGTGCCCTTTCCTGTGACAATGGAAGCACTCATCCAGGCCAACTACCGGTGCTGTAAACTTTTTCTTTCCCTTCTTTCCCACCTTACTAACACCTCCTCTAGGTCTGGGTGCGGCCTTCTTCTTCCTTCCTTTGGCCCTAGCCTTGGACCCGGAAGAAGATGAACCGCCAACAAACATAGCGGGTGTTTCCCTTGCCTTCTGCAAGGTGCCCTCTGCACTCCTTAACATGTTCAGGAGTTCCGCAAGTTCAACTTCTTTTCCTTGAAGATTGAAGTTGAGGATAAACTGGGCGTAGGTGGGAGGAAGGGACTGGAGAACAAGGTCTGTATAGAGCTCATTATCCAAAGTCGTCCCAAGGTCCGCGAGCTCTTCAATATAGCCGATCATCTGTAGGACATGTTCACCTACCGATGACCCGACAGCCAACCTCGCTCGAAACAGTTTCTTAGAGGTCTCGTATCTTGCCATACGAGATTGCTCTCCATAAAGTTCCTTTGTATGGAGAAATATGCCATCAAGGGACATATCCTCGTGCCTCCTCTGATGTTCATTGTTCATCGAGGCAAGCACGATGCACTTGGCTCTCGCGCAATCTAAATCCCAGGTTTTACGGATTTCCTTATCCGCATTGCTGGATTTGGGACCAAGGACAGCAGGTGCTGTAGCGGTGAGGACGTACCCCAGTTTGTCATAGGTCAAAGCCATCTTGACATTCCGCAGCCAATCTTTATAGTTTGGCCCCGTCAGTATATTTTTCTCTAAAAGTAACTTAAGTCCAGTCATTTTCAGGGTCGCTGCAATTAAGAGAGAGAGAAGAAAACTCTTTAGCATGATGCTCTTGCAAGTTTAGAGTGGTTTTTAGTTTATCTAAACTGGATGGCTCCCACTGTTTCTCGAATCCTTCCTCAAACCATAAAAGAAGAATTAGCCAAGACTATTCTCACCGTACAATACTTGCTTAACCGTTCAGCCAGGCCGGTGTCGATACTTCGAGGGAGGTTTTCCAACGCTTTCGCGAAGTTCCTTAATTAAATAACCTCTTTTCTCTGGGGGCGTAACCCCGCTGACACTTTTCTGGACACCTACTAGGTTTATAGCATTGATCGTTAAGCGACGAATATCCTGATAAGTAGCATATACTCACAGTAGGATCGGGATCCAAATATCATCGTATGATAATGTTGAAGGAATCCTACCAACATTCATCAAACTCCAAATGGTATGCATCTCTTTGCAAATTTCAGTTTCTTTAGAAATTCCCGATATAAGTTTTTGCCCCATGCTCTTATGACCTTGGCGTTAGGTCAAAATGTCATAAGTCACATGTCAAGTTCTACCCATCATTATCCTGTCAGTTTGAACCCATCCGTATATATCCTTGACGTTCGGCCAAAATGATAATACGACTGTCCCAAACTAACTCATCTATCTATGCAACAAATGAATATCCAGCAGCTACCAAACACTATGCCTTGGCGTTAGGTCAAAATACATAGCTTGAATACTACTGAATACCCAGATGAAATGACGGAGGGCTACGAATGGTTTTGGCGAAACCGTGAACGTAGTGAACTTGATATAACCGAAGGAACCTGATAGCTTTTAAAAGGAGTGGTTAAGACTCCGCATTTAAAAATATCTGTTTTAAAAAATAACCGAGTGGTTTCTTTTAAATTGTTCCAACGATTTAAACTTTGGTTTGTTTTACTTTGCATTATAGATAATGCGTCCCATCATTAACCTATCATTGCAGAAAACAACGAAAATATAACGTCCTCTTATGCCATCCGCATTCGCCACGGGGTCCCGTCATCACCCGTTACGTTACTTAACTAACGACAGAGCGGGGGCTGGGCTAGCGCGGGTGTAAAACATAAGTGACGTCTAAATAGCTATAATAAATATAGATATTTTACATTCGTCTGACGCAATGATATTCATTCCAGAACACAGATAAACAATATTGGATTTGCAAGCAATCTGTATTTCTTTTGAGCCTGCAAGAAAAGACAGATTACACAGTTGTGATGAATAGCCGTTTACCCCACCCTCGACCCCTACGGATACGGCAAACTACCCACCCGGCAGTCTGTGTACCCCACCTTGGGTCAGTCCTAGGAGCAAAAACAGTAAAATGAAATAATACAACGGTGGCTACAACCGCAACCTGGAAGTGCCCCGCGAAAATAATATTACAACAAATTACATTTACAACAAATGAATTAATCAATAACCCATTGCTAACCCCGGCTATACACCACAACAGTCCAATACAGTTTATATGCACAAACAGATATAACCATTTCAGAAATGTGCAACCCCCTGCCAACCGACATACTAGCAGTTGGGGGAGGTTTACGAACACATTAAACAATCACAGATATAATCCAATACGCAAATACTGTACAATTCGATCGAATAAACAACATCAATATTGCTCCAAAATCTGCTCTGTTAAACAGTAACCTGAGCAATAATTAAATATTCCAGAAAACCCCAAATATCACAGGGGACCCACCCAAAAAAATTGAGCCCATGACTCGGCAACTCGGCCGCGGAAGCGCGGCGGATCGGTGGGATCCGCCGCGCTTCCGCGGCGCTTTAGTCGAATCATTGGCTCGAATTTCTTGGGTGTTCTCCTGTGGTCATGTCAAGCTCTCTGAACACACCAGAAAAATTTTAGGACTTCATTTTAAGTTCGACAGAAACTAAACAGAATTAGGGTTTTCCGGCTTCGTTTTTCCGTTCGAAATTCGTACAAATTTGCGATTAAGTTATTTTGTGTTTAGCGAGGCTCTGATACCACTGTAAGTCGATGTAGTACACCCCAGTACTTGTGGGGAGGCGGATTTTACAAAAACGATCAAGTTTAAACAACGAACATCGACTAACCGCTTGAATCGAAGCTAAACTATAAATAACCGTATCTTATGAGTTTCTTTTCACAAGTGATTAGGGATTATACCTAATGAAACCGGTCCTTCTTCTTTACGTCCTCACTTGTTCTCCTCGACCTTCTCTAGGTAGTAGACGATCCACCCGAGAGCGAAACTCCAAGCTAAACCTCTAACTTGAGGTAACTAATCAACTTTGATTGCTAATCAAAGATGAGAGGATGATATAGAGTGAAGGTTATGGATTGTTTAGTCTAACTAATCCTTTGATCTCAACACATGAGGATTAAGGATTAGGGTTTGAAGATGAGAGCTTGAGGAGAGAGAATGTGTGATAAGATAATAAGAGAAGAGAGAGAGTGTATCATAATATTATGAAGCATTCTTATTTTCAAATAATCAATAAAGGAAATGAATAAGCATGCTTCATAAAATATCTTGTGATGATTCATTAGCATGAGTCATTAAGCAATAAATGTGCATTAATGAAGTGAATGAATCACCACCATGACTCACTCTCTTATCCAAAAGAAACCTCCTTAGTCACATCTTCTAGAAGCTTCTCGAGTAATTACGAGAACGCCCCTCCGATCCGTAAAAATACGGAAAAACTTTACACTGTAAAAATCCAATAACCGGATACCAGTAACTGGCTTAAACCAAAGCCGACTGGTAAAAACTGTCCGAAAGTCGTACGCGCGTAAACGCACGTATGCGTCCGAACCCTTTGTCGCAAAACCATGCAATCTCTATATCGTTTCGCCTGGAGTAGGAAACTCTCTGTGTGGGACTCTAGAGACTCGACTACTACGCTGGCAGTGGGTTTAACCACAGACCGCAAGCGGCACTAGCTGTACGTAACGGTCCCCAGGTAGTTGTCGATAAGAAGGCCGATGAGTAAACCCATCCGAACTCCTACTGAGTCTGATGTGACAATCTCCATACAGTCCGGTCCGTTCGTCCATGACTATCGCATATCGGGCCTAGGGGGGCGGCAAGCGTCAGTCCCCTAATAGCGGTATAAGTCGTGTCGGAGTGAAGCCCATTACACCCTGAGAAACTACTGGAACCTACCAGCAAATCTCGCTTGCCCTGGCCAGGGACTTTGCGTAATGGCTCTCTGACACAGCACGATATCTACTCCCAATACCGGGAGGGACGAATCCTGTCTAACCGCCACTGCCTCCAAGTGCTCGGGATTGCACCCAACTGCTACCTGTTTGCACGACTCCTTTGAGCCGTGGTTGGGTAGCAATCTAAGAACAGTGGGACACACTCGAGGCGAAGTAGCAGTGTCAAGTCTGCGGACTACGCTGTACTCATGTCACCTGGGAACTGTTTACTGACGACTGGTATCAAACCAACCAACAGTTCCCTGTGAGTCCTGTCCGGTGTACTCGTAACCTAACGAGCACCTGTATACTATCTCCAGTACGACGTACTGATGGCTGTGGGACAGACCATCTCCCCAACTGGGATGAGAAGCGTACACACTAGTCTACTCCGGAGTATCGATGCTCTGTCTCGATAATCCAACGACCAGGGACCTGAATAAGGATGTGCATGTAGACTACCCAGCCCCCACTAGTGTGACTGCCATCACAACGCTGGTAGACAAGCAAGATCCTAAGAGCTCTATCAATACGTATACTCACATATTAAGATAGAAAAACCAAGTAGCATACTACCATGTTTAGCAAGACTGTTATATACATGTGAATATCCCAAGCTTCCATTAAGTAATATACAAGCTAGTATGATACAGTAATGGCCTTCTAGGGCATAAACACTAACAAATCATTGCTAAGTGTGATGGTTAGGTTAACAAAAATCCAAAGTAAAAACAAACTTAATGGACTTTAGTCAATGCATCCACAAGCTTCATGCATTTTCTAATTTTCCACTAATTTTTTAATTACTTTAAATACATTAAACCCAACATATCAAATAGCATGGTGTAAGTCTCATACACCCATAAAAGTTGTATCAACAACCATGATACAAAATGAACACAAATAAATATATATCACATATATATTAAGTTCTGCACAAGTGAGGAAAAAAATGCTTAAGTGAACCATTGTTAGTTAATGTAAATTAGTATATCACATATACAATTATACACTAAATTATTAAATCAACACTTGACTTAATAATCCGATTATATCACATATAACCGACTAACACAAAATGTACCAACTTATCGAATCAACACATGATTCGATAACCCGGCTATATCACATATAACCGGCCGATACAATAGTTGCGAGAATAGAATACGGTATCACATACACGCATTATTCTCGGTCCCGCACATATCACATATGCGCTCCTATTTCGTTTTGCCTGAGCCAGTAAAACCTCTATGTAGGACTCTAAAGACTCGTCAATACGCCGGCAGTAGGTGATGATCATATCAACCACCCACAAGCCGTCAGTGGTACTAGCTGGACGTAACGGCTACCTGGGTATTGAGCGATCAGAAGATCAGCAAGCAAGCCCGCTCCAACTCCTGCAAAAAGCCTGACAGTGACACTACCGTACAGTCCGGTCTCCTCGTCTGATATGTCGCATATCAAGTCTAGGGTTGGTAAACGTCAGACCCCAATAACCGATAAGTCATGCCGATATGAGGCTCATAACGGGTCGAGAAACTACTGGTAACACTTACCAGTAAATCTCTAAACCAGCCCTGGCCAGGGACTTCCCTGTTATGGCCAATCGAGCATAGAGCAACATCAACCCCCAATACCTTGAGAGAAGAAACCCCTCCTATCGCTCATTGCCTCCATGTGACTCGGGACTATACCCAAAAACCACCGTTTTGCACGCCCTCTTGGACGTGCTAAGGTGGAAATCAAAGCACAGTGGAAATCACACAAGACTCTATGACGATCTCGGGTCTACAGACTAACCTGTGTTAGTTGTATGTATGCCCTAGAGGCCAGTATTGTACAGATGATGTATATTATATTGGATGCTTGGACATATATAGAGATGACTTTCTTGCTCGTTATGATTGTATGCTATCTGGTTGCTCTTTATCTTAACATGTATACTTGTCTCTTTATACTGTCTTATAGTTACATGTTGGTAAAGCTCTTAGGATGTGTACTTGACTACCTAGACTATGATGCGGATCATACTAGTGGGGACATGGTAGTCCATAAGTACATCCTTCAAGGTCCCTAGTCGGGGGTGTATCGAGACGGGGCATCGATATACCGGTGTAGACTAGCGTATACGCTTCTCGACCCATGAGATGGGCGATGGATGATCACATATCCATTGGTGTTTGACATCAGAGATGGTATACGGGTGCTCAGTGGAGGCTGGGTACACTGGACGGACTCGTCGAGAACTCCCAGATGGTATTACACCTCACGTCAGATGGCAGTTCTCAGGCAACACTGGTGCAGGTTAGTCTGTAAACCCGAGATCGTCATAGAGTCTTGTATGATTCCCACTGTGCTTTGATTTCCACCTTACCACGTCCATGAGGGCGTGCAAAACGGTGGTTTTTGGGTACAGTCCCGATTCACATGGAGGCAATGAGCGATAGGAAGGGTTTCGTCTCTCCCGGTATTGGGGGTTGATATTGCACTGTGCTCGATTGGCCGTAACAGGGAAGTCCCTGGCCAGGGCTGATTCAGAGATTTGCTGGTAAGTGTTACCAGTAGTTTCTCGACCCGTTATAGGCCTCACATCGGCACGACTTATCGGTTATTGGGGTCTGACGTTTACAACCCTTAGACTTTATATGCGACATATCAGACGAAGAGACCGGACTGCACGGTAGTGTTGCCGGTTGGCTCGACGGGAGTTGTAGCAGGTTCGCTTGTTCTCTTATGATCGCTCAATACCCGGGTAGCTGTTACGTTTAGCTGACCGCTTGCGGCTTGGGGTGCTTGATATGATCATCACCCACTGCCGGCGTATTGACGAGTCTTAGAGTCCCACAAAGGAGTTACCTAGTCCAGGCGAAACGTTGTGGTGCGCTTATGCGATATGCGTATCGACCCGTTTAGAATGCGCGTATAGGATACCGTATATTAATCGGGCGGCTTGCTTTTGGTGGGGTCGTATGTGATATGACCGGATTGATAGATCAAGTGTTGATTTATCATTTAACCATTAGTTTCTCACTAGAAATCCTTTCTTGTGTTTGATGGATGTATGCATGCATGTATGCTTTCTTTATAGATTCATGCACATATGGATGTGCATACATACATACATACATACATCATCTATCATGGTTGTTTATACATAGAAAATGGTGGCAATATAACCATTAGTTTCTCACTAGAAATCCTTTCTTGTGTTTGATGGATGTATGCATGCATGTATGCTTTCTTTATAGATTCATGCACATATGGATGTGCATACATACATACATACATACATCATCTATCATGGTTGTTTATACATAGAAAATGGTGGCAATATAAGACTCACACCATGGTTTATATTATGGATTATTATTTATATTTATGCTAAAACATAAGAAAAGAGATAAGATTAAATCATGGTTTAGTTTCCACACTCTTCTTTTGACCTAACCATGTTCACCTACCTTTTGACCATGGTTTAATCTTTCTCTTGTGTTTTAACTAAAGTAAAATTAAATATCCATAAAAGATAACCATGGTTTGAGATGAAGAAGGAAAAATATATATACTTATATTTTTCTTTTTCTCATTAGAGTTATTCTTCTCTTCTTCTAAAAATAGCCATCATCTTCTTCCTTTGCTCTCTAGAATTTTCAAGTGAGCAAAATACTCAACAAGATAGGATTTTGAAGTGAGAAAGAGAACCACAACACCATTCTACACAAGTCTAGCCCACTTCTTTAGAGTGTTAGCTTCATTTCATTCTCTTGATCGAGTGAAGTTGCAAGCTTGGACAAAGCGGACTCCGGCTGGATCATCGGTGACCTAGAGGAGTTCAAGTGGAGCTTTTCCAAACCCCAAGTAGCTAAGGAGTCTAGCGTAGGGAGCTACAAAGGTTGTACTCTCAAAACCCTAGCTTTTCTTTCATGAGATGATATGCAAATTTTGAAACCCTAATTTTTCTAGGAACGATTCTTTGTTTGTTAACTTAGCACCCTAAAAATTCAATATTTGGTACATGTGATGCGTCCAAACCCTCCATGAGATGCTAGGTTAACCCTTCATTGGTATCAGAGTCGACCTAGAACATTAGGCGACACTTTAGCGAAGTCAAAACTCCGATCGAACCAAAATACGATCTTTTCGGACACTCTCTAGATATTTTTTAAAATCTGGATATTTTCAGAATTAAAAATCCTTAAAAAATTCAGTAGGAAAATCTAAGCACACACGTGAAAAACGATGCCATGAACAGTACTTTTCACCGCGGAACCGCGGCAATAGCCTGCTTGGGCCGCGGTTCCGCGGCCGTACGGACGAATCAAAGTGTCGTTTTTGCAAAGTAATTGTTTTTCTCTGCTTGTATATTTTTGGGGAATTTTTAATCTGAATATTGTACTGTATATTCTAGAGATGGTTTTGGACTCGTCGATTCGATCGGAATTTACATTTCGTGACTTTTCCGGATAAATTAGAAAGTATTGAAGTGTTTGAACGAGTATCATTTGCTCACTTTTCACGGGGTTTAAATATTTTGGAGATATGTGCAAGTTTTGTGGTGGACCCTCTAGAAGACAACAAACCTTAACTCGATTATGTGACCGTCTTGAACTGCCCTTTGAACCTTAGGGTTTGGGGCAGTACGGCGTGCCACATGTCAGGCGTTGGCTTGACCCTTCTACGGCTGGACCGCTACTACTGTGTCACACTCCGGGTTTTTGAACTCCGCTCAAGTGTTGAGCTTTAGGGAATCTTGGGTATTTGATCGTTCGTTCGAAAACTTTAATACCGTCTATTTATCTGGAATGTGATGCAATGTGTGGAATTCATATAGCTAGATATGAAATACGAAATATGTGATATTTCGCATTTACGATGTCTAAAGAGAATGTGGATTCCAGATATTGCAGTTTTACACTTTCTTTTCTGTGACCGTAAGTGTAGTATGTCGATATCGCCGGTTTCGTTGCTATACATCAATGACAATTGGGGTACGCATACTTACTTACGTTGATGATATATGATATTATGTGTTGCTAAGATATGATATGCAGGATTGTCGCAATTGAATAGCCGGGGGTTTTATATGAGATGAGAGTTTTATTTTTCATTCATGTAAAATTCAAATGTAATGTAATATTCTTTTATTTGGGGACTTCCGGGTTGAGGTCGATGCCACCAGTGTTGTATATTATTTACTTTTCCGCATTAGGATGGACCTAAGGAGGGGAGCACAGGTGATCGGGTTCTGGGGTTCAGTGGGAGGCCATCTCGAGGAGTCGAGACTGGGTCTCCTAAACTCCAGAATTGGTAGGGTCGCTTGCCGCTCTCGTAGGGGTCCAGGGTGTGGGCTTGGCTATTCATCGCGACTGTGGAATCCGTATTTTCTATTGTTGGCTAAATACTAAATACGGACGTCCTAGTATATCCCACATTATATCTATGTTTCTGCTGCGATATCTATGATGTGATCATTTGATATGTTCTGATGGATACAGTATATAGTATATATGATATATTATATAGACGTTATTTATGTTTTACACCCACACTAGCCCTGCCCTGCTCTGTCGTTAGTTACCTAACCTAACGGTGCACGAGGGGACATCGAGGCGAATGCGGATGGCATAAGTGTACGTCGTATTTATCTGTGATGTTTAGGTGACTTAAATGATGGGACTTCATTAATGTGATTAATGAAAGAAAAGAAACCTAAAAGATGTTGTAGAATCAAATTTTAATAAAAAAGGGTAGATACAGTTTTGCTTTGCATAGCGGTATATATGATATACCCTGCACCTTATTCGATGAGGAAAGAGCCGAGATCCCTTCACCGGGAGTGACCTATTTAGCAAAACTGGCAGATGCTACAACACTCGGTTTGACTTTTGACTGCTTTTGGAGTTTTGCTTTGCATAGAGATGTATATGATATATCCTGCACCTTATTCCATGAGGAAAGAGCCGAGATCCCTTCACCGGGAGTGACCTCTTTAGCAAAACTAATGAAAGCCTCAAAATCACTCCATTTCAAAATTCACTTGATTCTACAACGATATCAAGTTCATTACGCAATAGGTTTTCAGAAAAACCTGTCGTAGCCCTCCGTCATTTCAGATAAGTCCTGCTTAGTATTCGTGCTACGTTTGTTGACCTCCGTCAAGGCGTAGTGTGCGGTAGCTAACTAGTATTTATCTGCTTATGCATATGATGCAGATTGGATTAGGGTAGTCGTACGACCTTGTTGACCTCCGTCAAGGGTCGTGCGGGTGGGTTTGATTCAATCAAGAAATGACGGGTTGAACTTGACTTGCACCCTATGGTTTGTTGACCTCCGTCAAGGTCATGGGATGCTTGGGGAAAAATATTATCGGGAGTTTCAAGTGTTGAGATTTGCAATGAGATTGCATGCCTTCTATGAGATAGTTGGATCCCGATACCCACTGTGAGTAATTGTTACTCCCAGGAGAGTTTTACACCGGACAATTAGCCAATCAAGTAGGTGTCTAGAAAGGTGTCAACGGGGTTACGCCTCTGGAAAAACGAGGTTTACTTTAATTAGGTCCGTGCGAAAGCACGGGGAACCTCCCTCAAAGTACCGACACTGGCCTGGCTGAAAGATCAGCGAAGATGTAGGGTGTAATTAATCCCGGTTAGTCTTTCCTTTTAGGGTTTGAAGGAAGATTTGATAAAAACAGTGGGAGCCATCCTGATTAGATAAGATAATAACCAATCTGATCTTGCAAGAGCATACGCTAATGTGTTTTCTTCTCTCTCTCTCCAGGTTGCGACCATGTCATGCCTTAATAAAGATAATAATATGGATGTATTGACCGAACCCGCATGTTATACTGTGCTGGGGAACGTTGGTTCCGTTCTATCTTATAAGAGTTATAGGACTGAACAGGACATAGGGGAATACCAGGATTCCCATGCCACCCGAATGAAGAAAGGACATGATGATGCATTTTCTTCGGGTGTGTTCGTTACAGAGAACTGTTTCTCCATTTGCTCTACGTCCTGGGTATTAGATACCGGGTCAGGATCCCATATATGTAATCAGTTACATGGGCTTAAGAAAGGTAGAGAACATGGAGAAGGTGATAAAGACATAAGGGTTGGAAATGGTGCAATTGTTGCAGCTAAAACCGTCGGGGAATATCACCTTGTATTACCAACTAGTAATACATTGATTCTGAACGATTGCTATTACATGCCGAACCTGATATGCAACATTATATCGGTTTCTTTGTTGAGTAAAGAGGGATATAATTTTGTATTACAGGATAATGTTATGAACATTTTCCGTAACCAAAAGTTGGTTGGATCAGGAACGTTGTGCAATAGCATTTATGTTCTAAATCAATCTACAGTTCTGAGCATAACAAACACACACAAGAGGAAGAGTTGAGAACTGAATGAAACCTTCATGGGGCATTGTAGACTGGGTCACATCAATGCGACACGGCTAGCTAAGTTGCATAAGGATGGATATTTAAATCCGTTTGAATTTTCATCTTATGACACTTGCCAGTCATGTCTCAAAGGCAAGATGACCAAAACTCCGTTTACGGGACACGGAGAAAGAGTTACCGAACTCTTGGGACTGATACATAGTGATGTATGCGGTCCCATGTCTACACATGCCAGGGATGGTTCTTCGTACTTTATTACATTCACTGATGATCTCTCTAGATTCGGATATGTGTTCCTGATGAAACATAAATCTGAAGCTTTTAAGAAATTTAGAGAATATAAACAAGAAGTCGAGAACCAAACCGGAAAAAGTATTAAAATCCTTCGATCTGATCGAGGAGGTGAATACTTGAGCAATGAATTCCTGGACTTCCTAAAAGAGAATGGGATTCTCTCTCAGCTGACTCCTCCATATACACCACAGCACAATGGTGCATCTGAACGGAGGAACCGCACCCTATTAGATATGGTGCGCTCAATGATGAGTGTAGCTGAGTTACCTATTTCCTTCTGGGGATATGCACTGGAGACAGCAGCATACCTACTGAATAGGGTGTTAGTTATATGTATGCCCTAGAGGCCATTACTGTATATAGGATGTATATTGTAGTGGATGCTGGGACATATATAGGTAGGACTTTCTTGCTCGACATGATAGTACGCTATCTGGTTTCTCTTTATCTTAACAAGTATACTTTCAGACTCTCTGTTACATGTTGATAAAGCCCTTAGGATGAGTACTCGGCTTCCAGGACTATGATGTAGATCATACTAGTGGGGTCTGGGTAGTCCATGAGTACATCCTTCAATGTTCCTAGTCGTGGGAATATCGATATTCCAGAGTAGACTAGCGTATATCTTCTTGACCCATATGATGGGCAATGGATGATCCAATATCCATTGGTGTTTGACATCAGAGATGGTATGCGGGTGCTCAGTGGTGACTGGGTACACTGAACGGACTCGCCGAGAACTCCCAGATGGTATTATACCTCACGTCAGATGGCAGTTCTCTGGTGACACTGGTACAACTTAGTCTGTTGACCCGAGATCGTCATAGAGTCTTATGTGTCTCCCACTGTGCTATGATTTCCACCCTACCACGGCTCTACTGAGTCGTGCAAACAGATGGTTTTTGGGTACAGTCCCGATTCACATGGAGGCAATGAGCGATAGGAGGGGATTCGTCTCTCCCGGTATTGGGGGTTGATGTTGTGCTATGCTCGACTGGCCATAACTGGAAATCCCTGGACAGGGTTGCAGTGATCTACTGGTAAGTGTTATCAGTAGTTTCATGCTATGTTATGGACCTTACATCGGCATGACTTATCAAGCTACTGGGGTCTGACGTTTACCACCCCTAGGCGAGATATGCGACATATCAGACGAACAGACCGGACTGTACGGTAAGTGTTACTGGTTGGATTCATAGGTGTGTGAGCGAGCTTTCTCGTTGATCTTCTGATCGCTCAATACCCGGGTGGCCGTTACGTTTAGCAGACCGCTTGCGGCTTGTGGGTGTTTAATATGATCATCACCTACTGCCGGCGTATTGACGAGTCTTTAGAGTCCTACACAGAGCTTTCCTGGCTCAAGCGAAACGAAATAGGAGAGCATATGAGATATGTGCGGGACTGAGAATAATACCAGTATGTGATACTGTATTCTATTCTCGCGATTTGTATCATCGGCAGGTTATATGCGATATAGCCGGGTTACCGAATCAAGTATTGATTCGATACAATGATACACTTGATATTAGTCGGTTATATGCAGTATGACTGGATCATTAAATCAAGTGTTGATTTAATGATTTAATATATAATTATATATTTGATATATTACTTTACATTAACTAGTATTGGTTCACTTAAGATTATTTTTCTCACTAGATTGTGCACATTGTATATTTGATATATTTTTGTGCACTAGTTTGTATCATGTTTGATGATACATGCAAACATGGGTGGGTGTGTGACTTACACCTTTGTTTAGTTAATGGTCAGGTTTTTGTTTTCTTTATTTATTTTATGAAAACAAAATGGTGGCTTTCTTGTTTATTTGCTAGAAGCTTCAAGCATCTTTGAAAAAGGTCAAAACCATTTTGTTTTTATTCTTAAACCTAACCATTACCTAAACCCTAGTTTATTCTCTACATGAGTTAATCTCACCCATGGTTGCATTATGATAAGAATCACTTGGATTTTCTTTTTGAAGTAATTCTTTTTCTTTCTTCTTCTTCTTCTTCTTCATGAAGAGAAGAAACCATTGCTAGAAAATTCCAAGTGATGAATCCAAGTGAGAAATCAAAATCCAAAGTGAACCGACTTCCTATTTCTTCATCCTCTACCACTTGCCATGTAGTAGAGTGTGTTATCTTCACAAGTTCTATGACCAGGTGAAGATGGAGCTTGATCTTGAGTTGCCTCGACGTAGATCATCTTCGGCATCGAAGTCGACGACCTAGCCCACCCATTTCTCCGATGAAGCCGACGCTAGAGTCCGGGATCCGATGATCGCAGTGGAGGGACGTCATCACGAAGATAGAGAAGTGGAGGACTGGATCTACAAAGGTTGTTGTCTCTTTCACATTTAGCTAAAGTTGTTAACTTGCATGTTTCGCCTTACCTCTAGTAACGATCTAGCATTAGGGTTCTTTGGCACAAAGAAAAATTTGATTTTGGCATATTTGATCTCTTGTGGAACCTCATGTGTGTGCCTAGGAACCCTACAGTGGTGTCAGAGCCTAGCTAGAGCTTTAGGTGAAATGTAGACGAAGTTAGAAACCCGATTGAACTCGAAACCCTAATTCAAAACCACTCTTTGGACTTTTTCTGAAAAAGTGGATTTTTCCAAATTAAAAATATGCAGAAAAATCAGCAGGGTTTTCTATGAGTTACTATGCAAAACGAGCTTCTAAATTGATCAAGTCACCGTGGAACCGCGGCACGAGCATGGCTCGTGCGGCGGTTCCGCGGCCGTACGGTCGCCTCTTTCATCGAATTTTGCACAGTAATTCCTATATTTTAGTGCTGTTTTTCCTGGGAATTTTTTATCTGTACTCAAGAGTTGAGTTTTCTGGGTTGTATTGGGAGTTCGCAGATTCGATCGGATTGTCTAATTCTGTCTATGTGTTTTTCCGGGTAATTTTAGAATATGTTAAAAAGTTCGACCGGATATAAATACCCACTTTTTCCCCTGTCGGGAAATTTCCAAATGTTGGATTTTTCCATGGTTTAAAGACGTTCTATGTAGTGCAAGTAACGCGATGGACCCTCTAGAAGACAACAAACCTTAACTCGATTATGTGACCGTCTTGAACTGCCCTTTGAACCTTAGGGTTTGGGGCAGTACGACGTGCCACATGTGAGGCGTTGGCCTGACCCTTGTACGGCTGGACCGTTGGTACTGTGGCAAGAAATGGATGTTTTTGAACTTATTTCATGTGTTGAGCAGTTTCAGGAAAACTTGGGTGTTTTGATTGTTCGATCAGAAAGTTTAACATTTTCTATTTATCTGGAATGTGATACAATATTTGGAATCCACAAGTAGTTATGAGTTAACTGATTTGAATGTTATAAACATAGCACTTTAGTCTCATTTGATCGGTTGCCACGGAATTTTGATGTGATCGAAAGTCCGTCGCAATCTCGTAGCGTGCGCGGATACTCGCCGGGTAAACTTAATAGACAGCCTCACGCCATAGCCCCGACCAAGTGACTGTAGGAGAACCCCGTCGCCAAAAAGCATCCGTCCGGTTGCTCGCGGCAGCGGTGTTCCGCATTAGTGCACTTCGTCGACGGTATCGGGGGTGCGGCCGTCTACTAAAGTTTGCGACGAACATTCGTTCTGGATGCCGGGAATCTTGTTGAATTGCCCGACTTTATATTGAAAAGTGTTTTCGATATTGAGACTAAAATGCGTGGTTTATAACTGTTAGGCATGCGATGTCTAAGGAATTCATTTGGTTAGGCATGCGATGTCTAAAGAGTTTGCGGATTCCAACTGTTGTAGTTTTACACTTTCTTTTCTGTGACCGTAAGTGTAATATGTGATATCGCCGGTTTCGTTGCTATATGTAAACGACAATTGGGATACGCATGTTTACTTACGTTGATGATATGTGATGTTATGTGTTGCTGGAAATGTTATATTGGATCGTCGTGTTTGAATAGCCGGGGTTTTTTTTATGTGAGAAGAGTGTTTTTCTTTTTCATTCATGTAAAAACTTGTATGTAATATTGTTTAATTGGGGCACTTCCAGGTTGCGGAAGATGTCACCTTTTGTGTATTATTTACTTTTCTGCACAAGGATAGACCTAAGGAGGAGGGCATAAGTAACCGGGTTCTGGAGTCCAGTGGGAGACCATCTCGAGGAGTCGAGTCCGGGTATCCTAACCCTAGAATTGGTAGGGTTGCTTGCCGCTCTCGTAGGGGTCTAGGGGTGTGGCATTGGCTATTCATCACGACCGTGGAATCCGTGTTTTATACTGGCTCGTATTGAAAACACGGACGTCTTAGTATATCCAATATTTCATATGATATTTTCTGCTGCGTTATCTGTGATGTGATCATGTGATATGTTCAGATAGATATTGTATATAGTATATATGATATGTTATATAGACGTTGCTTATGTTTTACACCCGCGCTAGCCCTGCCCAGCTCTGCCGTTAGTTACCTAACCTAACGGTGCAGACGGGACATCGAGGCGAATGCGGATGGCATAAGCGTACGCTATATTTATCTGTGATGTTTAGGTGGACTTAAATGATGGGATATTCATTAATGTGATTAATGAAAGAAAATAAACCTAAAAGATGTTGTGGAATCGAATTTCAAATTAAAACAGGTAGCTACAGTTCTTGCTTTGCATCGCGGTGTTCCTTGCAGAACATCCTGCACCTTATTCGATAAGGAAAGGACCGAGATCCCTTCACCGGGAGTTACTCCATTAGCAATAACTGGCAGATGCTACAACCCTCGGTTTGTCTTTTGATTGCTTCTATAGTTTTTGCTTTACACAGCGGTATATATGATATATCCTGCACCTTGTTCGATGAGGAAAGGGCCGACGATTCCTTCACCGGGAGTGACTCCTTTAAAAAAACTAGAAAAGCCTAAAAAACGATCCATTTAAAAACCATTTGATTCCGCAACGAGATCAAGTTCAAAGCTTTAAAGGTTTTTCATAAAAACCATTCACAACCCTCCGTCATTTTAGGAAGTAAAGTACTTAGTATTCGTGCTGTATTTGTTGACCATAGTCAAGGCACAGTGTACGGTAGCTAAGTGATGTCTTCCTACACCGCATATGATGCGATTGGTTAAGACAGTCGCGTTACTTTGTTGACCTTAGTTAAGGGTCATGTGGGTGGGTCTAATTAATCACGAAATGACGGGTAGAACTTGACTAGTGCTTATGATTTGTTGACCATAGTTAAGGTCATAAGTGCTAGGGGTAAAAACCATTATCAGGAGTTTCAAGTGTTGAAATTTGCAACGAGATTACATACCTTCTATATGATAGTTGGATCCTGATACCCACTGCGAGTAATTGTTACTCCTAGGAGAGTTAGGAGAGTTTTGCACTTTGCAATTAGCCGATCAATTAGGTGTCTAGAAAGGTGTCAACGGGGTTACGCCTCTGGGAAAATGAGGTTTACTTTAATAAGGTCCGTGCGAAAGCATGGGGAACCCCCCTCAAAGTACCGGCACTGGCCTGGCTGAAAGATTGGCGAACTTATAGAGTGTAATTAATCCCGGCTAGTCTTTCCTTTTAAGGTTTGAAGGAAGATTTAATAAAAATAGTGGGAGCCATCTTGATTAGATAAAATATATAACCAATCTAATCTTGCAAGAGCACACGCAGAGTGTTTTCTTTTCTCTCTTTCTAGGTAGCGACCATATCACGCCTTAATCAAGATAATAATATGGATGTATTGACCGAACCCGCTTGTTATACTGTACTGGGGAACGTTGGTCCCGCTCCAACTTATAATTGTTATAAGACAGAGCAGGAAATAGGGGAATACCAGAATTCCTATGCCGTCCAAACGAAGAAAGTGCATATGATGCATCTCCTTCGGGTGTGTTCATTATACAGAACAGTTTCTCAGTATCCTCTGCATCCTGGGTATCTGATACCGGATCAGGATCCCAGATATGTAATCTGTAACATAGGGCTACAGAAAGGCAGAGAACTGAGAACGGGTGATAAGTTTCATGAGACAGAAAATGGGGCAAGTGTTGCAGCCAAGTCTGTTGGTCACTGTCACCCTGTATTACCAATACATTGATTCTGAACAAATCCTATTAGATACCGAACCTGATGTACAAAATCATATCAATCTCTTTATTAGAAAAGAAAGATATAATTTTGTATTGATGGATAATGTTTTGAACATTTCCTATTTCAAAAGTTGATCGGTTCAGGCACGTTATCTAAAAGCATTGACTTTCTAAATCAAACTACAGTTCCTAGTATACAGAACATACACAAGGGGAAGAGTTCAAAAATGAACGAATCCTTCTTGAGGCATTGTAGACTAGGTCATATCAATGCGACCCGACTGGCTGAAGTTACATTTAGATGCATATTTAAATCAGTTTGAATTTACATCTTGTGAAACTTGCCAGTCATGTCACAAAGATTAGATGACCATAGCTCTGTTTATTGGAAACAGAGAAAGAGTTAGTGAACTCTAGGAACTGATACATAGTGATGTATGCAAGGTCCCCTGTCTACACATGCCAGGACCGGTTCTTTGTACTTCATTACATTCTCTGACGATCTCTCAAGACTCAGCCATATGTTCCTGTTGAAACATAAGTCTGAAGTTTTTGAGATATTCACAGAATATAAGTAAGAAGTAGAGAACCAAAAACTGGGTATAAGTATTATGTCCTATGATAAGATCAGGGAGGAGAATACTTGTGCATGGAATTCTTGGACTATTCTAAAGGAGAATGAGATTCTCTCTCGGTGTTGCTCCTCTGAATACAGCACAGCACAACGGTGTATCGGGGCGGAGCAATCACACCCTATATGATATGGTGCACTCTATGATGAGTACTACTGAGTTACCTATTTCCTTTTAAGGGGTTATGCACTTGAGAAGTTGCATACCTATTGAATTGGATTTGAATCAAATCAGTGCCTACCACTCCATATAAGATATGGTATGGGAAGAGCCTATCTCTTAAGCAAGTTAAGATTTGGGATTGTCCGGCCTATGTCAAAAGCAAAATCCGGACAAGATCGAGGCAAGGTCAGTTCTGTAGAACTGGAAAGGTTCCAACCATACAAAACTGCAGCTGATGTGACAGAACCTGAGGATTCAATAGTCCCCGATGAACCTCAGCCTCTCTGCCGATCTAGCAGGGTTCCTCACCTGCCTCAGAGATACTTCGGTTTCTTGATGACAGTTGGAGCGAGGATTGCATCATGAGATAATTACCCAACTAGTTTCGAGCAGGCCATTGAGTGTAGGGACTCTGTAAGAATGGCTGGATGCTTAGCGATCAGAGATGGAATCCATGTACACCAACAAAGTATGGACTTTGGATGCTATATCTGAAGGGTTAAATCCCCATCAGGAGCAAGTATATCATGAGAAGATTACTTGGTGTAGATGGAAAAGTTGAGACATTCAAAGCTAGACTTGTTAATGGTTTTCGTCATCAACCAGGCGTGGAAATTGATAAAACCTTTTCCAGTGGCTATGCTTAAGTCCATCCGGATCCTACTTGCCACGGCTGCATACCATGACTACGATATCTGGTGGTTGGGTGTCATGACTGCTTTTCTAAATACTGATTTAGAAGAGAACGTCTATAAGTACACAGCCAGAAGGCTTTGTAAACAGTGGGAGCAGCCGAAACGTGTGCAAGTTGCTTTACGTAAATAAAGCAGGCATCGCGGAGTTGGAACATCTGTTTTGATGTGGTAGTGAAAGTGTTTGACTTCATCAAAATAGTAGATGAATCTTGTATATACAAAACGGTAGTAGAGAGTAAGGTGATCATCCTCATATTGTACGTGGACAACATACTCTTGATAGGAAAAGAGTTTCCTATGCTACGCTCGGTTAATCTCTACTTATCACATGGATTCTCCATATAGGATAAAAGTGATAACTCCTAAATCCTGGGTTTTGGATCAATGAGATATATCTAAATGGATGTTAGGATTCTCACTAGTTGTAGTGAGATGGTATCAGTTGATCCTGGGGAGAATCACTGGAAAGGTTCCAGGGTGATAAAGACGACTGAATGTCAGCAGGTATTGTCTTTACCCTCAATGAAGGGACGGTATGTTAGAAGAGTTCCAAGCTAGATGCCGTAGCAGACTAGACGATAAAGGCTGGTAACATCGCTATCAAAGATACTACCAAAGAGGCAGTTTGGGTGTATATTGGTTCATGAGATGAACTAGGTTCCTACCATTGTATGACAATGGAAGTGTGGCTTTGGCCCATGAACCCTGGTCCCATCCGTGACCCAGACATATTCTGAGGCAGCATCACCTTATCATGGAGATAGTTGATCTCCAGGGTGATCGAGGTTAGGAGAGTAGACTTAGAGGACAACACAGCTGATCCACTCACAAAGGCTTTTTCCCAAAGAGAGATTTTTATGGGATGGTTGAGTATGTGATGCTGCAACCACTGCTACAGATGGCCCTAGTGCAAGTGGGAGATTGTTAGTTATATGTATGCCCTAGAGGCCATTACTGTACATAGGATGTATATTGTAGTGGATGCTTGGACATATATAGGTAGGACTTTCTTGCTCGACATGATAGTACACTATCTGGTTGCTCTTTATCTTAACATGTATACTTTCAGTCTCTCTGTTACATGTTGATAAAGCCCTTAGGATGAGTACTCGACTTCCAGGACTATGATGTAGATCATACTAGTGGGGCCTGGGTAGTCCATGAGTACATCCTTCAATGTTCCTAGTCGTGGGAATATCGAGACGGGGCATCGATATTCCAGAGTAGACTAGCGTATATCTTCTCGACCCATGTGATGGGCGATGGATGATCCCATATCCATTGGTGTTTGACATCAGAGATGGTATGCGGGTGCTCAGTGGTGACTGGGTACACTGAACGGACTCGCCGAGAACTCCCAGATGGTATTATACCTCACGTCAGATGGCAGTTCTCTGGTGACACTGGTACAGCTTAGTCTGTTGACCCGAGATCGTCATAGAGTCTTGTGTGTCACCCACTGTGCTTTGATTTCCACCCTACCACGGCTTTACTGAGTCGTGCAAACAGATGGTTTTTGGGTACAGTCCCGATTCACATGGAGGCAATGAGCGATAGGAGGGGATTCATCTCTCCCGGTATTAGGGGTTGATGTTGTGCTATTCTCGACTGGCCATAACTGGAAATCCCTGGCCAGGGTTGCAGTGATCTACTGGTTAGTGTTATCAGTAGTTTCATGCTATGTTATGGACCTTACATCGGCATGACTTATCAAGCTACTGGGGTCTGACGTTTACCACCCTAGGCGAGATATGCGACATATCAGACGAACAGACCGGACTGTACGGTAAGTGTTACTGGTTGGATTCATAGGAGTGTGAGCGGGCTTGCTCGTTGATCTTCTGATCGCTCAATACCCGGGTGGCCGTTACGTTTAGCAGACCGCTTGCGGCTTGTGGGTGTTTGATATGATCATCACCTACTGCCGGCGTATTGACGAGTCTTTAGAGTCCTACACAGAGCTTTCCTGGCTCAAGCGAAACGAAATAAGAGCGCATATGAGATATGTGCGAGACCGAGAATAATACCAGTATGTGATACTGTATTCTATTCTCGCGATTTGTATCATCGGCAGGTTATATGCGATATAGCCGGGTTACCGAATCAAGTATTGATTCGATACAATGATACACTTGATATTAGTCGGTTATATGCAGTATGACCGGGTCTTTAAATCAAGTGTTGATTTAATGATTTAATGTATAATTATATATTTGATATATTACTTTACATTAACTAGTATTGGTTCACTTAAGATTATTTTTCTCACTAGATTGTGCACATTGTATATTTGATATATTTTTGTGCACTAGTTTGTATCATGTTTGATGATACATGCAAACATGGGTGGGTGGGTGACTTACACCTTTGTTTAGTTAATGGTTAGGTTTTTGTTTTCTTTATTTATTTTATGAAAACAAAATGGTGGCTTTCTTATTTATTTGCTAGAAGCTTCAAGCATCTTTGAAAAAGGTCAAAACCATTTTGTTTTTATTCTTAAACCTAACCATTACCTAAACCCTAGTTTATTCTCTACATGAGTTAATCTCACCCATGGTTGCATTATGATAAGAATAACTTGTATTTTCTTTTTGAAGTAATTCTTTTTCTTTCTTCTTCTTCTTCTTCATCAAGAGAAGAAACCATCGCTAGAAAATTCCAAGTGATGAATCCAAGTGAGAAATCCAAATCCAAAGTGAACCCACTTCCTATTTCGTCATCCTCTACCACTTGCCATGTAGTAGTGTGTGTTATCTTCATAAGTTCTATGACCAAGTGAAGATGGAGCTTGATCTTGAGTTGCCTCGACGTAGATCATCTTCGGCATCGAAGTCGACGACCTAGCCCACCCATTTAGCCGATGAAGCCGACGCTAGAGTCCGGGATCCGATGATCGCAGCGGTGGGACGTCATCACGGAGCTAGAGAATTGGAGGAACGGATCTACAATGGTTGTAGTCTCTTTCACATTTAGTTAAAGTTGTTAACTTGCATGTTTCGCCTTACCTCTAGTAACGATCTTGCATTAAGGTTCTTTGGCACATAGAAAAATTTATTTTGGCATGTTTGATCTCTTGTGGAACCTCATGTGTGTGCCTAGGAACCCTACATAGGGTTCCTACCAAATCTGTGCCTACCACCCCATATGAGATATGGGAAGGGAAGAGACCATATCTTAATTTTATTAAGATATGGGATTGCCCGGCCTATGTCAAAAGACAAAATCCGGACAAACTCGAGGCAAGATCTGTTTTGTGTAAGTTTGTTGGATATCCGAAGCATTCGCGAGGGTATATCTTCTTCCACAGTGAGGAACAAAGAGTATTTGTTGCTCAACACGCCACCTTTTTAGAAAAGGAATTTCTTGCAAAAGAGATTAGTGGCTCTGAGGTAGAACTGGAAGAGGTTCCAGCTGTACAAACCACAACAGAAGATTTGGTAGAACCAGAGGATTCGGTAGTTCCCGATGAACCCCAGCCACTCCGCCGATCTAGTAGGGTTCCTCGCCAACCTGAGAGATACTACGGTTTTCTCATGGATGGTGGGAGCGAGGATTGCATCATGGAGGATGATGACCCAACTAGCTTCGAGCAAGCCATCACGAGTGGGGACTCAGTAAAATGGCTAGATGTAATACGGTCCGAGATGGAATCCATGTACACCAACAAAGTATGGACTTTGGAAGTTGCTCCTGAAGGGGTAAAACCCATTGGGAGCAAGTGGATCTTCAAGAAAAAACTTGGTGTAGATGGGAAAGTGGAGACATTCAAAGATAGACTTGTTGCAAAGGGTTTTCGTCAAAAGACCAGGTGTGGACTATGAAGAAACCTTTTCTCCAGTGGCTATGCTTAAATCCATCCGGATCATGCTTGATATCGCTGCATATCATGATTACGAAATCTGGCAAATGGATGTTACGACCGCCTTTCTAAACGGTGATTTAGAAGAGTGCGTGTACATGACTCAGCCAGAGGGCTTCGTAGATAGTGGGAGCAGCGGGAAGGTGTGCAAGCTACTTAAATCCATTTATAGATTAAAGCAAGCGTCGCGGAGTTGGAACATCTGCTTTGACGTCGTTATCAAAGAGTTTGATTTCGTCAAAAACGTAGATGAACCTTGTATCTACAAGAAGGTAGCAGAGAGTAAGGTTGTCTTCCTCGTATTGTACGTGGACGACATACTCTTGATAGGAAATGACATTCCTATGCTGCAATCGGTCAAGCTCTTCTTATCACAAAGATTCTCAAAGAAAGATCTTGGTGATGCCTCCTGCATATTGGGAATTAGGATCTATAGAGATAGATCCAAACGGATATTCGGATTGTCCCAATCCAGGTACATTGACACCATACTAAAGAGGTTTAGTATGGAAGAATCCAAGCGTGGGAACTTACCCACGATCTCTGGAGTCACTCTCTCCAAAGAGATGTCTCCCAAGACTGATTTGGAGAGAGCTTGCATGCAAAAGATACCCTATGCTTCGGCTGTAGGCTCTATCATGTACGCGATGCTGTGTACCAGACCCGATGTTGCATACTCACTAAGTGTAGTGAGCAGGTATCAAGCTGATCCTGGAGAGAGTCACTGGACAGCTGTGAAGAGCATTCTCAAGTACTTACGAAGGACTAAAGAGATGCTCTTGTTGTATGGTAACGGTGAACTCCAAGTGGAGTTCTTTACTGATTCGAGCTTCCAGAGTGATAAGGACGACTCTAAGTCGCAGTCGGGATTTTTCTTTACCCTTTACGGAGGGGCGGTTAGCTGGAAGAGTTCCAAGCAGGAAACCGTGGCAGACTCGACGATGGAGGCTGAATACATCGCTGCCAACGATGCTTCCAAAGAGGCTGTCTGGATCAAGAAGTTCATTACTGAACTTGGAGTGGTTCCATCCATTGAGCATCCAATACCTTTGTATTGTGATAACAATGGAGCGGTGGCTTTGGCCAAGAGACCCAGGTCCGATCAGCGATCCAGGCATATTCTGAGGTGATATCACCTGATCCGGGAGATAGTTGATCGCCGGGAGATCAAGGTCAGGAGAGTTGACACGAAGAATAACACAGCGGATCCACTCACGAAGGCCATTCCCCAGATACAGTTTGAGAGACTCTTCGGGATGCTCGGTATGCGATATTACAGCAACTGGCCCTAGTGTAAGTGGGAGATTGTTAGTTGTATGTATGCCCTAGAGGCCAGTATTGTACAGATGATGTATATTATATTGGATGCTTGGACATATATAGACATGACTTTCTTGCTCGATATGATAGTATGCTATCTGGTTGCTCTTTATCTTAACATGTATACTTGTCTCTTTATACTGTCTTATAATTACATGTTGGTAAAGCCCTTAGGATGTTTACTTGACTACCTGAACTATGATGCGGATCATACTAGTGGGGACATGGTAGTCCATAAGTACATCCTTCAAGGTCCCTAGTCGTGGGTGTATCGAGACGGGGCATCGATATACCAGTGTAGACTAGCGTATACGCTTCTCGACCCACGAGATGGGCGATGGATGATCCCATATCCATTGGTGTTTGACATCAGAGATGGTATACGGGTGCTCAGTGGAGACTGGGTACACTAGACGGACTCGCCGAGAACTCCCAGATGGTATTATACCTCACGTCAGATGGCAGTTCTCAGGCAACACTAGAGCAGGTTAGTCTGTAAACCCGAGATCGTCATAGAGTCTTGTGTGATTCCCACTGTGCTTTGATTTCCACCTTACCACGTCCATGAGGGCGTGCAAAACGGTGGTTTTTGGGTACAGTCCCGAGTCACATGGAGGCAATGAGTGATAGGAGGGGTTTCGTCTCTCCCGGTATTGGGGGTTGATGTTGCACTGTGCTCGATTGGCCGTAACAAGGAAGTCCCTGGCCAGGGTTGATTCAGAGATTTGCTGGTAAGTGTTACCAGTAGTTTCTCGACCCGTTATAGGCCTCACATCGGCATGACTTATTGGTTATTGGGGTCTGACGTTTACAACCCCCAGACTTGATATGCGACATATCAGACGAAGAGACCGGACTGCACGGTAGTGTTGCCGGTTGGCTCGACGGGAGTTGTAGCAGGTTCGCTTGTTCTCTTTTGATCGCTCAATACCCGGGTAGCCGTTACGTTTAGCTGACCGCTTGCGGCTTGGGGGTGCTTGATATGATCATCACCCACTGCCGGCGTATTGACGAGTCTTAGAGTCCCACAAAGGAGTTACCTAGTCCAGGCGAAACGTTGTGGTGCGCGTATGCGATATGTGCATCGACCCGGTTAGAATGCGCGTATAGGATACCGTATATTAATCGGGCAGCTTGCTTTTGGTGGGGTTGTATGTGATATGACCGGATTGATAGATCAAGTGTTGATTTATCATTTAACCATTAGTTTCTCACTAGAAATCCTTTCTTGTGTTTGATGGATGTATGCATGCATGTATGCTTTCTTTATAGATTCATGCACATATGGATGTGCATACACACATACATCATCTATCAAGGTTGTTTATACATAGAAAATGGTGGCAATATAAGACTCACACCATGGTTTATATTATGGATTATTATTTATATTTATGCTAAAACATAAGAAAAGAGATAAGATTAAATCATGGATTAGTTTCCACACTCTTCTTTTGACCTAACCTTGTTCACCTACCTTTTGACCATGGTTTAATCTTTCTCTTGTGTTTTAACTAAAGTAAAATTAAATATCCATAAAAGATAACCATGGTTTGAGATGAAGAAGGAAAAATATATATACTTATATTTTTCTTTTTCTCATTAGAGTTATTCTTCTCTTCTTCTAAAAATAGCCATCATCTTCTTCCTTTGCTCTCTAGAATTTTCAAGTGAGCAAAATACTCAACAAGATAGGATTTTGAAGTGAGAAAGAGAACCACAACACCATTCTACACAAGTCTAGCCCACTTGTTTAGAGTGTTAGCTTCATTTCATTCTCTTGATCGAGTGAAGTTGCAAGCTTGGACGAAGCGGACTCCGGGTGGATCATCGGTGACCTAGAGGAGTTCAAGTGGAGCTTTTCCAAACCCCAAGTAGCCAAGAAGTCTAGCGTAGGGAGCTACAAAGGTTGTACTCTCAAAACCCTAGCTTTTCTTTCATGAGATGATATCCAAATTTTGAAACCCTAATTTTTCTAGGAACGATTCTTTGTTTGTTAACTTAGCACCCTAAAAATTCAATCTTTGGTACATGTGATGCTTCCAAACCCTTCATGAGGTGCTAGGTTAACCCTTCAACCTGTACCAGTGTCACCAGAGAACTGCCATCTGACGTAAGGTATAATACCATCTGGGAGTTCTCGGCGAGTCCGTCCAGTGTACCCAGTCTCCACTGAGCACCCGTATATCATCTCTGATGTCAAACACCAATGGATATGGGATCATCCATCGCCCATCTACATGGGTCGAGAAGGTATACGCTAGTCTACACTGGTATATCGATGCCCCGTCTCGATACACCCATGACTAGGGAGCTTGAAGGATGTACTTATGGACTACCATGTCCCCACTAGTATGATCCGCATCGTAGTCCAGGTAGTCAAGTACACATCCTAAGGGCTTTACCAACATGTAACAGAGAGACAATCAGTATACATGTTAAGGTAAAGAGTAACCAGATAGCATACTATCATGTCGAGCAAGAAAGTCCTCCCTAAATATGTCCAAGCATCCCTACGATATACATCTCATGTATAGCAATGGCCTCTAGGGAATACATATAACTAACAGGGTTTTGGTGTTGGGGTTGCGGTTCGGCTGGGGTTGTGGTTGTGGTTTGGGATACGGTTAGGGTTCGGTTGGGGTTTGGTGTTGGGGTTGGGGTTCGGCTGGAGCTAAGGCTGGGGTTCGGATGGGGTTTGGGATGATGCAATTAAACATAATTTTCTCTCTAACTTAGTAGTTAAAAGTTACGATCATAAATATCTTTTATTTGATACACAAAGGATTAGAAATAAAAGCAATATCAGGTTTTTGTTTCAACTTATGATTTTTCATTTTAGATGTATCTCTGTATGTTTCTGAACCTCCATATAATTGTTGGAGATAGTGCCATCAGAGTCAATTATTGGATCACAGGCACGTGATTGCAATGATTGAGGGAGGACCTATACCGGTAGGACAGTCTTACTCAAGATGATAGTATGCTATCTGGTTTATCTTTATCATCGTGTACTGCTTTAGGTGACCTTACAGGTCACTATTACCCGTTGATAGAGCCCCTAGGATTCATGCTTGACTGCCAGCAGTATGAGGGCGATCATTTACGTAGGAGCTGGGGTCTATAAGCACATCCTTAAAAGGTCTCTAGTCGTGGGAGTTTCGAGACATGGCATCGATACTCCAGAGTAGACTAGTGTATATAGTCGAGACCCCAACGAAGGGTGGTGGCCAGTCTCACAAGCCACTGGTGTCAGTTGGATCACCTAAGATGTATACAGGTGCTCATTGGGTTATGAGTACACCGGACAGGACTCGCCGAGAACATGCTAGTTGGTCTTCTACCTGACGTCAGATAGCAGTTCCCTGGTGATATGTGTACAGGTTAGTTCATTGACCTGAGATCATCATTTGTCTCGTGTGAGTTCCCACTGTACTTTGATTACTACCCTACCACGCTCAAAGGAGTCGTGCAAACAGGTTTTAGTTTGGTACAGTCCCGAGCCACATGGAGGCAGTGAGCGGATCTGCAGGGGTTCGTCTCTCCCGGTATTGTGGGTGAGGTCGCGCTGTGTTTAGGAGAGCCATTACACGAAGTCCTTGGCCAAGGTAGGAGATTTACTGGTAGGTATTCCAGTAGTATCTCAGGGTGTTCTGGGCTACACTCCGACATGACTTGTACCGGATTTGGGGGTCTGACTTTTACCAACCCCCTAGGCCCGCCATGCGATGCTCATAGACGAACGGACCGAACTGTACGGATATTGTCACTGACAGGCTCAGTAGGGTGTCAGGATGAGTTCGCTCATCGACGTCCCTTTTGGTCAATACCTGGTAGCCCATCACGTATGGCTAATACCTCTGATGTGCTAGTGGTTAAATCCACAGCCAAAGTATTGACGAGTCTTTAGAGTCCCTCACAGACCGTTTTCTCAAGTTTCGGGCGAAACGCTGTAGAGGCCGTATGGATATATGGCAGGGTTCGATCAGATACATGCGGTATTGCACGGATCATGATCGGACGGATAATACTAGCTGGCTTAGGCCAGATCCTAGTAATGTACGGTGTAGATTTTGTCTCATTGCATTTGTATTCGGTCGGAATACAAATGCAAGTATGTATATACAGTCGCGGGGTTTTCCTATAATTTATTACGGGATCATTTTTCTGAAGTTGCCAGTTTGTATTCCGTTTCGGCCAGTTTTCCTTTGTTCCTTCACGGCCGGACTTTTATGATGCGAGGGGCTAATTTGCAAGTTTGCAAATTAGCTTTGTGGAGGGGGTTATTAGTGATTTATGGCTTCATGATAGTTCTAGCATCATGATATTCCTTTTTAATCAATTCCTTTGCATTTATTGTGTTGGTTGATGAAGGGATTGATTTGGTAAATGGTGTGACCATTTTTTCTTTTCATTATCATTCATTTTCTCCACTTGCTTTGATGCTGGAAATTCCCCTCCACCATTTTGACAGGCCGGCCACTTCAAGGGAGAGAGAGAGATTCATTTTTGATGGTGGGAAAAATATTCCTCACATTTTTAGCTTGCTACAAAATTCCTCACCTCTCCAAAAGTTCATTTCTCCACATCAATAGGCAACTTGAAACCCCAAGAGACAAAGCTTTCTACACTTCATCTACAGCATTTCTTGGGCACGTCGGCTCGCCAACTTCGTGCTCGAGTTGCCTCGGTTCAGAGGTGGGAGCCCGTAAAAGAACCCGGCGATGTGGTGCCCGTTCCGACGAGGAGATGCAGACCGGAGATTCCGCGAGGAGATCGGAGTGGAGGCCGAAGACCGAAGGACACAGATCGCTCGGTATAGCTTCCTACCCCATTCTCTAGTTTGCTAGAATTAGGTTAATGGCTCGATCCGGGATTTTAGTGCGCGGTGGTGCCGGTTTCTAGTTTTTAGAAAAGTTTCGTTTCCGCATTCCGGTGTCGGATTGACGGCCGGGGCGCCGCCGTGCACTTACAGTGGTATCAGAGCCACGCCATTAACCTAGTCTAGCTTGCTCTAACGTGTTTACAAGTTAGATCGAACGGATTTTCCAAAAACCGTGTTTCTTGTAACAGTTTCTGTCGAAATTTTTTAGTTGTTAAAAAAATATTTGGTATGTTGCAGAAATGTGTGCAGGGTTTTCTGAGAACACTAAAGAAAATTGGTACCATGATGTTACTGTAGCGCCGCGGAACCGCGGCAAAAACCCCATTATGGCCGCGGTTCCTCCGCCGAACAGTGGCTTCATTGCACCAAATTTCTTCAGTGGGTCTCTGTCTTGAAACTGGGGTTTTTGGTATATTCTTTTTGGGCCCAGATTTTTTTTAGTGCTACAGTAGTGTTTGGGGCCCACTTCGGTAAATTTGATCGATCGAAAATTTTAAACATGTTAGTTCACAGTATTTACATTATTTCTGCGACCGTGAATGTCATTTGATCGGTAAATCCTATCTAACTGCTATAGCCCTTTTAGACGGATTTGCGAACGTGACATTCACGTTGATGTTCTGTGTTGTGCTGTGATGTTGCGGATTGGTCGTGGGGGATAGCCTGGATGATATGGTAGTACAGTTTGGTTATTTATGTACATTTGATATTGCGGGGCGAGCGTCCGACATGTGGACTGCCGTCACTGCCTGTTTGTATATTATTTTTTTGGGCACGACCGGGCTGAGGTCGATGCACCCGTTATATGTATATTTTACTTTCTGTACTAGGATTACCCCACGGTGGGGTGCACGGATAGCCGTGTTCTAGAGGGCAATGAGACCGCATCTCATGGCGTTGAGACGGAGGGGGCTTTACTCTAGAATTGGAGGGCTATTCGCCGCACTCGTAGGGGGTACAGGTTGACCCAAGGAGGGGTGCCCAAGTTACCGGATTCCGTGAAGTGCTGGGTGGTCCATTCACGTTGCTGAAGGGGGCTGCCTCGCTTCAGGTTTTGGCGGGTAACTTGCTGCGCCCGTAGGGGTCTAGGATTTCATTGCACAGGCTATCCACACGACCAGGGAAACGTCGGGTTTCAGTAGCGGCTCTATGAAACCCGGGGATCCCAGATATCTGTATTGTTCTGTGATGCTTATTACATTTCTGTGATGTTGCATTTTATCACGCCTTGAGCGAATATTATATATTGATATATATATACTAGTAGATGTTGTATATGTTTTGCACCCGCGCTAGTTCATTCCCCGCTCTGTCGTTAGTTAAGTAACCTAACGGGTGATGACAGGACCCAGTGGCGAATGCGGATGGCATATACGTACATCATATTTTCGTTCTTTATTGGTGTGATCAATTGACGGGACTGCGTTGATTCGGATCAATTCAAGCTAAACAAACCTATTCTTATGTTGTTGGAACATTTTTCAAAAAGTTCTTATTGCAAGGACGTTCTCTTTTGTTTTGCACAGTGATATTCGGTTGGAATATCCTGCACCTCAGTCGACGAGGCAAGGGCCGAGATCCCTTCACCGGGAGTGACCCCTTGGACAGAAGTTTGCGTCAGGGCAATAACTTCACTATAGGCGATTACTTTTGCTTTGCATCGTGGTATTTAGTTGGAATATCCTGCACCTCATTCTACGGGGAAAGTGCCGAGATCCCTTCACCGGGAGTGACCTCTTTAGCAATGGTTTTCGCCACTATATTTTTATAAAAGCTATCCGGTTCCTTCAACGATATCAAGTTCATTAGATTAAAGGTTTTTCGCAAGAAACCATTCGTAGCCCTCCGTCGTTTCAGACGGGTAGCACGTAGTATTCATGCTATGTTTGTTGACCTTCGTCAAGGCATAGTGTATGGTAGCTGCTTGTTACCTTTCTGCTGCATAGATAGATGCGTTGGTTTGGGACAGTCGTATAGCCTTGTCGACCTTCGTCAATGGGTTGTACGGGTGGGTTCAAATTAACCTGGACAATGTTGGGTAGAACGTGACATGTGACTTATGATTTGTTGACCTTCGTCAAGGTCATAAGAGCATGGGGCAAAAATCACATCAGGAGTTTCTAAAGAAACTGAAACTTGCCAGATATACGCATACCTTCTGGAGTGTGATAACATGAGCGGATTCTGTCACGTTATCGTGCGATGATAGTTGGATCCCGATTCCCACTGATGAGTTGGTTTACTTCTCGGGTGATCCCGACTAATTCTTCTTTCAAGTTTAGGGAAGAATTTGACGTTACAGTGGGAGGTTTCCTGATTAGATAAATTGATAACCATTCTGATCTAGGTTAGAGTGCATGCTGAGTGTTTCTTTTCTCTCTCTCTTTGGCAGCGACCATGACCCGACCCTTGACTATGACTCAGTGACCATATTAACCGAACCTTTTTAAACACTGGCGTTTGGATTGTCAGAGTTGCATACCTCATTGCCACTCCTAATTTTACCTTTTCTCCAGGACACCCCGTATTACTACGAACGTCCACTTCCATTGGCAAAACCATCGTACGGTTATATACGAACTCGAAGGAATTTAATCGAGGATGGTTTCCAGTTCTAGAGAAAATGAATAGGACTATTCAGTTGTCTTTTCCTATTACCTTCTCTCAGGTTGCGAGTACTCCTTGGTTTAGGAGATAGTACACCTATTACGCAAATTAGATAGTCTTCTTCCAAACCTTAGGCCGGTGCCGAACGGTGGGGAATGAAGAAAACCAATTATCATAACGATGGTGTACAGAAAGTATTAAGTAAAGACATATCAAGGGATTAGTAAGAGGGCAAAGTAAATTGCGACTGCTATTTACGACCAAACCAAGTATTTCTTCGCCAATCATAAATCACATTTGTATTTCTCCAGGACACTCCGTGTCACTACGAAGATCCACAGTTTATTGGATACTCCATCGTATGGTTATATACGAACTCGAAAGGAACTTGTTCCAGTCGGGGATGGATTCTGGTTCGGGAGAAATAGGAATAAGGTTTATTCGGTTGTCTTTTATCTTCACCTTCTCTCGAATTCTGAGTGCTCCTAGGATTAGGACAGTACACCCATTATGCTTATTGGATAGTCTTCTTCCAAACCATAGGCTGGTGCCGAACGACAGGGAAGGAAGAAAACCATTTAGCCTAAGAGGGTGTACAGAAGGTAATGACTAAAGACATATAAAGGGATTTGGAGAGATGGAAAAGAATTATACGGTTACAGTTGTGAATCTGGATAATGGAAGAGGCATTACTAGGAATACCGGGATACCCCATCGAAACATTTCAATGTTTCAGTTTCACTGTGTACTGTTAAAAGAAAACTGATTTCCCAATTAGACACTTGCTCCAGGGTATGTATCTACCAGGTTTGATTCTCACATCTGTATGGTTTTACATATGATGAGTGGGAGTAAGTTATTAAGAATTAGGTGATCATCCTCATTATATCGGGATTCGTTGTAATTGGTGATATTTGAGGAAATCGCCTGGGCTGTTTGCCGGACGGCAAATGTTTGGTTTTGAATATCCGTTATTATGTACCGATTTCAAATTGATATATCTGTACGTTTATCTTTATAAAGTGAGATTTAACTTTTTGAAATTTTGTCTATGGCATTTACCTATATCGGTGGATGGCTAGGTAAGGAGCATTAAACAGCGGTGTAATTCTTCATAACCATAAGTACAGTTTTCAACCTACGACACACAGGGAGCGAGTTATTAGACTCAGGGGACTTATACAGAGTATTGTATATCGTCCAGTGTCCATGAGGACAGAGGGGTTGGTACTCGTACTATATTCTGTTTAGTTGTGACTTCTCTAGTTCATAGACATGTGTTTCGTAGAAATGCAAGGTCTATGTTTGAGAAGTTATAGGTATAAGAATAGAGTAGAGAACCAGGTGTTGCAAGTATCGAGATTCTTCAAGGTGATCGAAGATGTAGATACTTGTGTATGGTGTTCAGTTGATAGTAATGATTGAGAGAACTTGCTTCTCTTTCAGGTTCCTCATAATTGGAAGCACTCCTGAGTTGAGTAATGCTGATCGGGCTCTTTCCATTTAGTTGACATGCACTAGAGATAGCTGCATGATTTGAATCTGGTTCAATTAAATCAGTTCTTTTGTTTCTGTATTGGATATAGAACAGTTCATATCTTAACGATGTTAAGGTACGGGGAGTTGTCCGGCTTATGCTCAAAACCAGACTTTGGATAACTCAAGGCACGTTTCTGTAATGGCTGTTTGTGGGTTGACCCAAGCTATAACGAGGGTTGACTTTCTACCATCTGGAAGATCAATAGTGATATTGTTCTTGACTCGCCACAGTTTTAACAAAAATGGATTTTTTCAGAAAACAGAATTCGGAGTATGGTAGAACTGGAAGTGATTCCAGAACCGCAGACGATTACTGAAAATTTGATAAGAACCTAAAGATTCATTCTGATTTGACATTCCATTGGCCACTCCGCAGATAAGGTGGGTAACCTCAGGCACCCGAGAGGTACTTCGGTATGCTCAAGGACGGTGGCAGGAAGGTTCTTGTTTACCCAGACTTGCCATTGATGTTGTTCCAGACTGTGAGACCCAGCAGGAGAATGTGTATAGCGTCGTTCTGAGCTGGCTTCAGAAGTGCACGTGTATATGACTTTTCCAGAGGGTTGTCGTAGTCAGTGGGAGCAGCGGAAGCATTGGTGAACAAGTGGCTTATGTCTATTTATAGACTAAAGCAGATACATCGGAGATAGATCATCTATTTCTGATGTGACAGTCATAGGTTTGACTTCATCAGAATAGGGGATGGATCTATTAAGAAGGTAGTAGGGTGTGATGTCCTGGTATTTGGATGACATACACAGAGTAGGAAGTGAAATTCCTATACTACGGTCTGTTAAACTTTGGTTGTCACACAGTGGTTTCTCCACATAAGAATTGGATATTATATCAGGCATTCTGGTTACTAGATCTATGGTTTTAGATCTAGATTTGGGAAGTGTCCCAATCTGGGTACTTATACAGTATTCTAAAGGTATTTTAGAATGGACGACTCCTGGCATGGTAGTGTACCTGCAGGCGATGGAGTCACCCTCTCTAAAGGTGTCTTACAGACTAAAGAGGAGAGGGATGTGCATGATTGGCAGATCACTTGCTTATGCAATTGAGTTGATCATGAGATGTCAAGTACCACACCAGATATTGTTTTTGCACGAGATGCAATATGTTGATATTGATCCAATCCTGGAGAAACGATCGGAAGCAGTTTTAGAACATAAGTAGATGTTCTAGGGATATGATAATGGCATCCTCCTTCGGGAGACAGTTATCATTCCAGGCTTCCAAAGTGACCTGGATGACAGAGTGACTGTCAGAGTTATAGCTTTCCCTCTGACGAGAGGCAGTATTTTGGACAGGTGGTCCAGGCGGATACTGAGGGAGGCCTGGCGCAGGACACTGATTGAGTTCAGTCGACGATACTGTCTAAGAAGTTTGGATTTGTAGTTCACTTATGAGCTAGGTGCCATCAGACATCCAAACATATTCCAAGACAGGTATTGCTCATTTCGGGAGATGGATTTCTCCGCGAACTTGAGATAAAGAGAGACATATTAAGAAACATCACAGCGGATCCACTCACTGAGGCTATTCCTCGAACGCAATAGTTTCGCAAACGAGCTTTGTGAGACTGACTAGTAGAGGAGTTGGGTGTTCGGTATCACACGGGCTGTGAGTATGCGACATCGTAATAATTTGCCTTGAGTGCAAGTGGGAGATTGTTGGTGTTAGTTATATGTATGCCCTAGAGGCCATTACAGTACATCGGATGTATATTGTAGTGGATGCTGGGACATATATAGGGAGGACTTTCTTGCTCGACATGATAGTATGCTATCTGGTTACTCTTTACCTTAACGTGTACATTGATTGTCTCTCTGTTACATGTTGGTAAAGCCCTTAGGATGTGTACTTGACTACCTGGACTATGATGCGGATCATACTAGTGGGGACATGGTAGTCTATAAGTACATCCTTCAAAGTCCCTAGTCGTGGGTGTATCGAGACGGGGCATCGATATACCAGAGTAGACTAGCGTGTACCTTCTCGACCCATACAGATGGGCGATGGATGATCCCATATCCATCGGTGTTTGACATCAGAGATGATATACGGGTGCTCAGTAGAGACTGGGTACACTGGATGGACTCGCCGAGAACTCCCAGATGGTATTATACCTCACGTCAGATGGCAGTTCTCTGGTGACACTGGTACAGAGTAGTCTGTTGACCCGAGATCGTCATAGAGTCTTGTGTGGTTCCCACTGTGCTTTGATTTCCACCTTACCACGTCCAAGAGGGCGTGCAAAACGGTGGTTTTTGGGTACAGTCCCGAGTCACATGGAGGCAATGAGCGATAGGTGGGGATTCGTCTCTCCCGGTATAGGGAGTTGATGTTGCGCTGTGTTCGATTGGCTATAACAGGAAATCCCTGGCCAGGGTTGCTGAGATTTACTGGTAAGTGTTACCAGTAGTTTCTCGAATTGTTATAGACCTCATATCGACATGACTTATCGAGCTATTGGGGTCTGACGTTTACCACCCCTAGGCGAGATATGCGACATATCAGACGATCAGACCGGACTGTACGGTAGTGTTACTGGTCGGAATCACTGGAGTGCGAGCGGGCTTGCTCGTCGATCTTCAGATCGCTCAATACCCGGGTGGCTGTTACGTTTAGCAGACCGCTTGCGGCTTGTGGGTGTTTGATATGATCATCATCTGCTGCCGGCGTATTGACGAGTCTTTAGAGTCCTACACAGAGGTTTCCTGGCTCAAGCAAAATGAAATAGGAGCGCATATGAGATATGTGCGGGACCGAGAATAATACCAGTATGTGATACTGTATACGATTCTCGCGAAGTGACATTGATCGGTTATATGCGATATAGCCGGGTTATCGGATCAAGTGTTGATTCGATAAGTTGTTACTGATGATACCAGTCGGTTATGTGCGACATGACCGGATCATTGAATCAAGTGTTAATTTAATGATTTAATGCATAATTATATATTTGATATATTACTTTGCATTAACTAGTATCGGTTCACTTTAAATGGATTTTCTCGCTCGGATGTGCACATTGTATATACGATATAGTTTTGTGCACTTACTTGTATCATGTTTGATAATACATGGTTTTTGGTTAAGTGTATAGAATAAAACTATGGTCAAGATGATGATTAGGGTTTTGCATATTCTTTTAATTATTTGCTTATTCATTTTGGAAAATAATTAAAGCATAAAAGAAGAAAAACAAAATGGTTTTCTTTCTTTATTCTTCATGAAGCTTATTGAAGCTTCATGAAACTTTGACCACTTAACCATTTTGTCTTCTTCTTTTGACCCTAACCATTGATCTAACCTAAGTTAATTCTCTACACCTAACCATGGTGAAAATTATGATAAGTTTATTATTCTTTTCTATTCTAAATTAATCTTATCATAATTTTGATCTTCTTTTTCCTCTTCTTCTTCTTCATGAAGAAGCTTGTCTTCATCAATGGCATATTGAGCATATGAGTGAGAAATCCAATTCTAAAGTCTACCCACTTCCTATTTCTTCATCCTCTACCTCTTGCCAAGTAGTAGAGTGTGTTTCCTTCACAAGTTTTTTGGGCTTGGTGAAGGTGGAGCTTGATTTAGCGATGCCTCGACGTAGATCATCTTCGGCATGGACATCGACGACCTAGCTCGCTTTTTCTCCGACGAAGCCGACTCTAGAGCCCGGATTCCTTTTGGACAGCGGAGATGACTTCGTTGCGGAGGTATGGAGGTGGAGCACCGGATCTACAAAGGTTGTATTTCCGATATCCCTTTAGTTAAGTTGTTAACTAGATTGTTTTTCGCCTAGAAATCTAGCCGACGATCTTGTTAGGGTTTGTAGGCACCGTTAAAATTTGAAACGGGCATGGTCGATGCCTTTTGAGAACTCACTAGGATGCCTAGGAACCCTACAGTGGTATCAGAGCCTAGCTAGAGCCTTAGGCGAAGCGTAGACGGAATTTGAAGTCCGATCGAATCAAAACCCGAAGCCAAAATAGCTCTCTGGACTTTTTCCAAATTCTGGGTTTTTTCCAAATTAAAAGTGCTTAAAAAATTCAGCAGGGTATTGTATGAATTACCATGAAAAACGAGCCACTAATTCCCTAGGTTGACCGCGGAACCGCGGCGTTGACCCCCCTTTAGCGGCGGTTCCGCGGCGCATTGAAGGCATTAGCGACGGTTATTTGCACAGTAATTCATACCTTGTTTGTATTTTCTGGGCATTTTTAATACTGTTTCAAGAGTTGAATTTTCTGGAGTTGTTTTGGGGATTCGGTCTTTCGATCGGGGTATCAAATTTTGTCAATTTGGCTTTCCGGATCTTTTTTTGAATATGTTAAAAAGTTCGACCGGATATAAATACCCAACTTTTCCCCTGTCAGGAAATTTCCAAGTGTTGGATTTTTCTGTAGTTTAACGACGTTCTAAGTAGTGCAAGTAACGCAATGGACCCTCTAGAAGACAACAAACCTTAACTCGATTATGTGACCGTCTTGAACTGCCCTTTGAACCTTCGGGTTTGGGGCAGTACGGCGTGCCACATGTGAGGCGTTGGCTTGACCCTTCTACGGCTGGACCGTTGGTACTGAGGCACGAACTGAATGTTGTTAGACTTATTTCATGTGTTGATCTGTATCGGGAAAACTTGGGTGTTCGATTGTTCGATCGGAAAGTTTGACATTTTCTATTTATCCGGAATGTGATACAATAATTGGAATTCGCAATAGTTATGTGATAACTGGATGAATGTTATAAACATAGAAAATTAGTCTCACTTGATCGGTTGCCACGGAATTTTGATGTGATCAAAAGTCCGTTGCAATCACGTGGCGTACGCGGATACTCGCCGGGTAAACTTAATAGACAGCCTCACTCCATAGCCCCGACCAAGTGACTGTAGGAGAACCCCGTCACCGAAAGCATCCGTTCGGGTGCTCGCGGCAGCGGTGTTCCGCCTTAGTGCACTTCGTCGACGGTATCGGGGGTGCGGCCGCCTACTGAAGTTTGCGACGAGCATTCGATCAGGATGTCGGGAATCTTGTTGAATTGCCCGACTTGATATTGAAAAGTGTTTTCGATTTAGAGACTAAAATGCGGGGTTTATAATTGTTAGGCATGCGATGTCTAAAGAATTCATTTGGTCAGGCATGCGATGTCTGAGGTGGTTGCGGATTCCAACTGTTGTAGTTTTACACTTTCTTTTCTGTGACCGTAAGTGTAATATGTGATATCGCCGGTTTCGTTGCTATATGTCAACGACAATTGGGATGCGCATATTTACTTACGTTGATGACATGTGATGTTATGTGTTGCTGGATATGTTATATTGGATCGTCGTGTTTGAATAGCCGGGGGTTTTTTATGTGAGATGAGTGTTTTTTCATTTTCATTCATGTAAAAACTTGTATGTAATATTCTTTTATTGGGGCGCTTCCAGGTTGCGGAAGTAGTCACCGTTTGTATATTATTTACTTTTCCGCATTAGGATAGACCCAAGGAGGAGGGCACAAGTAACCAGGTTCTGGAGTCCAGTGGGAGACCAACTCGAGGAGTCGAGTCCGGGTCTCCTAACTCCAGAATTGGTAGGGTTGCTTGCCGCTCTCGTAGGGGTCTAGGGGTGTGGGTTTGGCTATTCATCACGACCGTGGAATCCGTGTTTTATACTGGCTCGTATTGAAAACACGGACGTCCTAGTATATCCAATATTTCATATGTTTCTTCTGTTGCGATATCTGTGATGTGATCATGTGATGTTCTGTGATAGATACAGTATATAGTATATATGATATATTATATAGACGTTACTTATGTTTTACACCCGTGCTAGCCCTGCCCTGCTCTGCCGTTAGTTACCTAGCCTAACGGTGCACGAGGGGACATCGAGGCGAATGCGGATGGCATAAGTGTACGTCGTATTTATCTGTGATGTTTAAGTACTTAAATGATGGGACTTCATTAATGAGATTAATGAAATAAAAGAAACCTAAGATGTTGTAGAATCGAATTTCAAAATAAAACAGGTAGCTACAGTTTTTGCTTTGCACAGCGGTATATGCGATATATCCTGCACCTTATTCGATAGGGAAAGGACCGAGATCCCTTCACCGGGAGTGACTCCTTTAGCAACAACTGGCAGATGCTACAACCTCGGTTTGTCTTTTGATTGCTTTTTAAGAGTTTTTTCTTTGCACAGTGATATATATGATATATCCCGCACCTCATTCGACGAGGAAAGGACCGACGATCCCTTCACCGGGAGTGACTCCTTTAGCAAAACTAGAAAAGCCTCAAAAGCACTCCATTTCAAAATCATTTGATTCTACAACGATATCAAGTTCATTACGCAATAGGTTTTCAGAAAAACCTGTCGTAGCCCTCCGTCATTTCAGATAAGTCTTGTTTAGTATTCGTGCTACGTTTGTTGACCTTGTCAAGGCGCAGTGTGCGGTAGCTAACCAGTATTTATCTGCTTATGCATATGATGCAGATTGGGTTAGGGTAGTTGTGCGGCCTTGTTGACCTTGTCAAGGGTCGTGCGGGTGGGTTTGATTCAATCAGGAAATGACGGGTTGAACTTGACTTGCGGTCTATGGTTTGTTGACCTTGTAAAGGTCATAGATCGTTCGGGGCAAAATATTATCGGGAATTTCAAGTGTTGAAATTTGCAATGAGATTGCATACCTTCTATGAGATAGTTGGATCCCGATACCCGCTGCGAGTAAGAGTTACTCCTGGAAGAGTTTTATACATTACAATTAGCCGATCAAGTAGGTGTCTAGAAAGGTGTTAACGGGGTTACGCCTCTGGGAAAACGAGGTTTACAATAATTAGGTTCGTGCGAAAGCACGGGGGACCTCCCTCAAAGTACCGACACTGGCCTGGCTGAAAGATTGGCGAACTTGTAGTGTGTAATTAATCCCAGCTAGGCTTTCCTTTTAGGGTTTGAAGGAAAATTTGATTAAAAGCAGTGGGAGCCATCCTGATTAGATAAAATAATAACCAATCTATTCTTGCAAGAGCGCACGCTAAGTGTTTTCTTCTCTCTCTCTCCTGGTAGCGACTATATCACGCCTTAATTAAGATAATAAAACGGATTATTGACCGAACCCGCTTGTTATACTGAGCTGGGGAACGTTGGTCCCGCTCCAGCTTATAATTGTTATAAGACAGAGCAGGAAATTGGGGAATACCAGATTTCCCGTACCGCCCAAACGAAGAGAGTGCATGCTGATGCATCATCTTCGGGTGTGATCATTATACAGAACTATTTCTCAGTATCCTCCGCATCCTTGGTATATGATACCGGATCAGGATCCCAGATATGTAATCTGTTACATAGGGCTACAAAAGGGTAGAAAAACTGAGAACGGGTGATAAGTTTCATGAGGCAGAAAACGGGGCAAGTGTTGCAGCCAAGTCTGTTGGTCACTGTCACCCTGTATTACCAATACATTGATTCTGAACGAATGTTATTAAATACCGAACCTGATATACAAAATCATATCAATCTCTTTATTAGTAAAAAAATGATAAAATTTTGTATTGTTGGATAATGTTTTGAACATTTCCTATATCAAAAGTTGATCGGTTCAGGTACGTTATCTAAAAGCATTGAAGTTCTAAATCAAACTACAGTTCTTAGTATACAGAACACACACAAGAGGAAGAGTTCAGAAATGAACGAATCCTTTTTGAGGTATTGTAGACTAGGTCATATCAATGCGACCCGACTAGCTGAGTTACATAAAGATGCATATTTAAATTAGTTTGAATTTACATCTTGTGAAACTTTCCAGTCATGTCACAAAGATATAATGACACCAGCTCTGTTTATTGGAAACAGAGAAAGAGTTAGTAAACTCTTGGGACTGATACATGATGATGTATGTAAGGTCTCCTGTCTACACATGCCAGGACTGGTTCTTTATACTTCATTACATTCTCTGATGATCTTTCGAGATTCAGACCTATGTTCCTGTTGAAACACAAGTCCGAATCTTTTGAGATATTCACAGAATATAAGATAGAAGTAGAGAACCAATACGGGTATAGGTATTATGTCCTTTGATGAGATCAGGGAGGAGAATACTTGAGCACGGAAATCCTGGACTATTCTATAGGAGAATGAGATTCTCTCTCAGCATTACTCCTCCGTATACACCATAGTACGATGGTATATCGGGGCGGAGCAATCACACCCTATATGATAAGGTGTGCTCAATGATGAGTACTACTGAGTTACCTATTTCCATTTGGGAGTTATGCACTTATGAAGTTGCATACCTATTGAATAGGGTTCCAATCAAGTCAGTTGCCTACCACTTCATATATGATATGGTATGGGAAGAGCCCATGTCTTAAGCTAGTTAAGATTTGGGGTTGTCCGGCCAATGTCTGAAAAACAAAATTCGGACAAGCTCGAGGCAAGATCTGTAATGTACAACTGGAAATGTTCCAGCTATACAATCTGCAGCTGATGATTTGACAGAACTAAAGGATTCAGTAGTTTCCAACGAACCACAGCCTCTCCGCCGATCTAGTAGGGTTCCTCACCCACCTGAGAGTTACTCCGGTTTCTCTATGACAGTGGGAGCGAGGATTGCATCATGAGATGATGATCCAACTAGCTTCGAGCTGGCCATCAGGAGTAAGACTCTGTAAGAATGGCTGGATGCTTAGCGATCTGAGATGGAATCCTTATACACCAACAAAGTATGGACTTTGGTTGCTATATCTGAAGGGTTAAATCCCCATCAGGAGCAAGTATATCTTGAGAAGATTACTTGGTGTACATGGAAAGGTTGAGACTTTCAAAGCTAGACTTGTTAAAGGTTTGCATCATTAACCAGGCGTGGATAATGATGAAACCATTTCAGTGTCTATGCTTAAGTCCATCCAGATACTACTTGCCACAGCTACATACCATGACTACGATATCTGGTGGTTGGGTGTCATGACTGCTTTTCTAAATGATGTTTTAGAAGAGTGCGTCTATAAGTACACAGCCAGAGGGCTTCGTAGACAATGGGAGCAGCGGAAACGTGAACAAGATGCTTTATAGGATAAAGCAGGCATCGCGGAGTAGGAACATCTGTTTTGATGGATCAGTCAAAGAGTTTGACATCATCAAAATGGTAGATGAACCTTGTATAAACGAAAAGGTAGTAGGGAGTATGGTGGTGATCCTCGTAGAGTACGTGGATGACATACTCTTGATAAGAAAGGAGTTTCTTATGCTACGCTCGATCAATCTCCGTTTATCACAAAGATTCTCCGTATAGAATCAAAGTAATACCTACTAAATCCTAGGTTTTGGATCTATGAGATAGATCTAATTGGATGTTAGGATCTCACTAGTAGTAGTGAGATGGTATCAATCGATCCTGGGGAGAATCACTGGAAGTGTTCCAGGGTGATAAAGACGACTGAATGTCAGTCGCAGGCTTTGTCTTTACCCTCAGTAAAGGGACGGTATGTTGGAAGAGTTCCAAGCTAGATACCGTGACATACTAGACGATAAAGGCAGGATACATCGCTACTTAAGATGCTACCAAAGAGGCTGTTTGGATATATAATGGTTCATGAGATGAACTAAGTTCCTACCATTGTGAGACAATGGGGTTGTTGCTTATGCCAAGGAACGCCGGTCCCATCAGTAATCCAGACTTATTCTAAGGCAGTATCACCTGATCATGGAGATGGTTGATCTCCAAGGTGATCAAGGCAAGGAGAGCAGACTTCGAGGATAACGCAGCGGATCCACTCACGAAGGCCTATTCCCAGAGAGAGACTTTCATGGGATGGTTGAGTATGAGATACTACGACCACTGCTACAGCTGGCCCAAGTGCAAGTGGGAGATTGTTAGTTATATGTATGCCCTAGAGGCCATTACTGTACATAGGATGTATATTGTAGTGGATGCTGGGACATATATAGGGAGGACTTTCTTGCTCGACATGATAGTATGCTATCTGGTTACTCTTTACCTTAACGTGTACATTGATTGTCTCTCTGTTACATGTTGGTAAAGCCCTTAGGATGTGTACTTGACTACCTGGACTATGATGCGGATCATACTAGTGGGGACATGGTAGTCTATAAGTACATCCTTCAAAGTCCCTAGTCGTGGGTGTATCGAGACGGGGCATCGATTTACCAGAGTAGACTAGCGTGTACCTTCTCGACCCATACAGATGGGCGATGGATGATCCCATATCCATCGGTGTTTGACATCAGAGATGATATACGGGTGCTCAGTAGAGACTGGGTACACTGGATGGACTCGCCGAGAACTCCCAGATGGTATTATACCTCACGTCAGATGGCAGTTCTCTGGTGACACTGGTACAGAGTAGTCTGTTGACCCGAGATCGTCATAGAGTCTTGTGTGGTTCCCACTGTGCTTTGATTTCCACCTTACCACGTCCAAGAGGGCGTGCAAAACGGTGGTTTTTGGGTACAGTCCCGAGTCACATGGAGGCAATGAGCGATAGGAGGGGATTCATCACTCCCGGTATAGGGAGTTGATGTTGCGCTGTGTTCGATTGGCTATAACAGGAAATCACTGGCCAGGGTTGCTGAGATTTACTGGTAAGTGTTACCAGTAGTTTCTCGAATTGTTATAGACCTCATATCGACACGACTTATCGAGCTATTGGGGTTTGACGTTTACCACCCCTAGGCGAGATATGCGACATATCAGACGATCAGACCGGACTGTACGGTAGTGTTACTGGTCGGATTCACTGGAGTGTGAGCGGGCTTGCTCGTCGATCTTCAGATCACTCAATACCAGGGTGGCCGTTACGTTTAGCAGACCGCTTGCGGCTTGTGGGTGTTTGATATGATCATCATCTGCTGCCGGCGTATTGACGAGTCTTTAGAGTCCTACACAGAGGTTTCCTGGCTCAAGCAAAATGAAATAGGAGCGCATATGAGATATGTGCGGGACCGAGAATAATACCAGTATGTGATACTGTATACGATTCTCGCGAAGTGACATTGATCGGTTATATGCGATATAGTCGGGTTATCGGATCAAGTGTTGATTCGATAAGTTGTTACTGATGATACCAGTCGGTTATGTGCGACATGACCGGATCATTGAATCAAGTGTTGATTTAATGATTTAATGCATAATTATATATTTGATATATTACTTTGCATTAACTAGTATCGGTTCACTTTAAATGGATTTGCTCGCTCGGATGTGCACATTGTATATACGATATAGTTTTGTGCACTTACTTGTATCATGTTTGATAATACATGGTTTTTGGTTAAGTGTATAGAATAAAACTATGGTCAAGATGATGATTAGGGTGTTGCATATTCTTTTAATTATTTGATTATTCATTTTGGAAAATAATTAAAGCATAAAAGAAGAAAAACAAAATGGTTTTCTTTCTTTATTCTTCATGAAGCTTATTGAAGCTTCATGAAACTTTGACCACTTAACCATTTTGTCTTCTTCTTTTGACCCTAACCATTGATCTAACCTAAGTTAATTCTCTACACCTAACCATGGTGAAAATTATGATAAGTTTATTATTCTTTTCTATTCTAAATTAATCTTATCATAATTTTGATCTTCTTCTTGCTCTTCTTCTTCTTCATGAAGAAGCTTGTCTTCATCAATGGCATATTGAGCATATGAGTGAGAAATCCAATTCTAAAGTATACCCACTTCCTATTTCTTCATCCTCTACCTCTTGCCAAGTAGTAGAGTGTGTTTCCTTCACAAGTTTTTTGGGCTTGGTGAAGGTGGAGCTTGATTTAGCGATGCCTCGACGTAGATCATCTTCGGCATGGACATCGACGACCTAGCTCGCTTTTTCTCCGACGAAGCTGACTCTAGAGCCCGGATTCCTTTTGGACAGCGGAGACGACTTCGTTGCGGAGGTATGGAGGTGGAGCACCGGATCTACAAAGGTTGTATTTCCGATATCCCATTAGTTAAGTTGTTAACTAGATTGTTTTTCACCTAGAAATCTAGCCGACGATCTTGTTAGGGTTTGTAGGCACCGTTAAAATTTGAAACGGGCATGGTCGATGCCTTGAGAGAACTCACTAGGATGCCTAGGAACCCTACAGTTGGAGATAGTGCCCTCAGAGTCAATTATTGGATCACAGGCACGTGATTGCAATGATTGAGGGAGGACCTATACCGGTAGGACAGTCTTACTCAAGATGATAGTATGCTATCTGGTTTATCTTTATCATCGTGTATTGCTTTAGGTGACCTTACAGGTCACTATTGCACGTTGATAGAGCCCCTAGGATTCATGCTTGACTGCCAGCAGTATGAGGGCGATCATATACGTGGGAGCTGTGGTCTATAAGCAAATCCTTAAAAGGTACCTAGTCGTGGGAGTTTCGAGACAGGGCACTGATACTCCAGAGTATACTAGTGTATACAGTCGAGATCCCGACAAGGGGCGGTGGCCGGTCTCACAAGCCACTGGTGTCAGTTGGTTCACCCAAGATGTATACAGGTGCTCATTGGGTTATGAGTACACCGGACATGACTCGCCGGGAACATGCTACTTGGTCTTATACCTGACGTCAGATAGCAGTTCCCTGGTGACATGTGTATAGGTTAGTTCATCGACCTGAGATCGTCATTTGTCTCGTGTGAGTTCCCACTGTACTTTGATTACTACCCTACCACGCTCAAAGGAATCGTGCAAACAGGTTTTAGTTGGGTACAGCACCGAGCAACATGGAGGCAGTGAGCGGATCTGCAGGGGTTCGTCTCTCCCGGTATTAGGGGTGAGGTCGCGTTGTGTCTAGGAGAGCCATTACACGAAGTCCTTGTCCAAGGTAGGAGATTTACTGGTAGGTATTCCAGTAGTATCTCAGGGTGTTCTGGGCTACACTCCGACACGACTTGTACCGCTTTTGGGGGTCTGACTTTTACCAACCCCCTAGGCCCGCCATGCGATGCTCATAGACGAACGGACCGGACTGTACGGATATTGTCACTGACTGGCTCGGTAGGGTGTCAGGATGAGTTCGCTCATCGACGTCCCTTTTGGTCAATACCTGGTATCCCGTCACGTATGGCTAATACCTCTGTCGTGCTAGTGGTTAAATCCACAGCCAAAGTATTGACGAGTCATTAGAGTCCCCCAAAGACCGTTTTCTCAAGTTTCGGGTGAAACGCTGTAGAGGCCGTATGGAGATATGGCAGGGTTCGATCAGATACGTGCGGTATTGCACGGATCATGATCGGACGGATAATACTAGCGGGCTTTGGTTTAAGCCAGATCCTAATATTATATAGTGTAGATTTTGTCTCATTGCATTTGTATTCGGTCGGAATACAAATGCGGGTATGTATATACAGTCGCGGGGTTTTCCTGTAATTTATTACGGGATCATTTTTCTGAAGTTGCCAGTTTGTATTCCGTTTCGGCCAGTTTTTCTTTGTTCCTTCACTGCCGGACTTTTATGATGGGAGGGGGGGCTAATTTGCAAGTTTGCAAATTAGCTTTGTGGAGGGGGTTATTAGTGATTTATGGCTTCATGATAGTTCTAGCATCATGATATTCCTTTTTAATCACTTCCTGTGCATTTATTGTGATGGTTGATGAAGGGATTGATTTGTTAAATGGTGTGACCATTTTTTCTTCTCATTATCATTCATTTTCTCCACTTGCTTTGATGCTGGAAATTTCCCTCCACCATTTTGAGAGGCCGGCCACTTCTAGCGAGCGAGAGAGAGAGATTCATTTTTGATGGTGGGAAAAATATTCATCACATTTTTAGCTTGCTACAAAATTCCTCACCTCTCCAAAAGTTCATTTCTCCACATCAAAAGGCAACTTCAAACCCTAAGAGACAAAGCTTTCTACACTTCATCTACAAAATTTCTTGGGCACGTCGGCTCGCCAACTTCATGCTCGGGTTGCCTCGGTTCAGAGGTGGGAGCCCGTAAAAGAACCCGGCGATGTGGTGCCCGTTCCGACGAGGAGATGCAGACCGGAGATTCCGTGAGGAGATCGGAGTGGAGGCCGAAGACCGAAGGACACGGATCGCTCGGTATAGCATTCTAACCTTTCTCGTATTTGCTAGCATTAGGTTAATGGCCCGATCCGGGTTTATAGTGCGCGGTAGTGCCGGTTTACAAGTTTCGTAAAAAGTTTCGTCTCCGCATTCCATCGTCGGATTGACGGCCGGGGTGCTGCCGTGCACTTACAATAACATGTCTCTAAATTTGAAGTAAATGCCAATATATAAGGTTCAAAATGGAATTCACACCCCAAGTTCTTCATGACACTTATATTATTTATTTTTTGGGGTTGAGGCTCTAGCGTTTCATTAGGTCAGGGCATTTTCATCTTTAACATATTCTTTGTGAACAATAGTGGGTGCTTAAGGCTTTGCAAGAATGTAAAATTTGAAGCCGTAATCAAAAGTGAGCTCATATAAGATTGATCCCATCTAAATTCGGCTGTTTTTTGCACAAATTTATACTAGTTAGATTACCAAGTTGAAACCATGCAGGGTCATTAGATCAATAGATTTTTACATTGTTTGCATAGGCCTCTTCCACATAGGGTTGGATTAATTCGTTTTTACAAGCATATACATGTACTTGCGTTAAGACCGTCGACTTTCATGACTTATATATTAATTCGCTCCGTCCATGTCTAATTTAGATGGTAAATACTTGAGCACCGATTTAATTGTCATAGATGAGAATTAAATCTTTGTTGTTTTCTTTATGGTCCTTTTAATTTGCTGGTTGTAATGATACACTTTTGTTTGTTTTTCTTTTGTGATTAATTTTTAGTTTTCTATTTATTCTTTTTCAGTCTGGATACTTGATAAAATTATAATTGCTTTACTATTATTTGCCTTTTTCCTTTTGTGTGGAAAATATATCCATTGTATCATATGGACACTATTAATTTCACATCGATTCAAGGGAAAAATTGAGGAAGGTTGTGTTTGTTATATCCATTGTGTCATCTAGATTTGATGACAATGATGGGAGCAGCGAGGTGCGGCAGGAGCTCCAGCCACAGCACCGGCAGAGGCAGAGCGGTTCTGCCTCCCAGAGAGCTGCGTAGGGATCTTCAGAGGGCCGGTCTCGCACCCCGATCGGAGACCCCTTCGGATGCCTCCTTCCTTGTGGAATTTGCCACACCTCCAGGTATATTGCACGCATATTCATCTTGAATGTAATATTATAGATATACATGCATGTTCATGTCAAAATTACTTATATTGTCAATGTTTGATTGTCTAGCTGTTGGTGATGCGTACACATCAGGGACAGAGGCCACTCCCGCACCTCCAGGTATGTTTATATATCATATAGTGCATGTATATTGATTTAGAATGCTATGTCATAAATATACATACATTCTTTTTGCTCTTACGTACTTACATCAGGGACAGAGGCCACTCCCGCACCTCCAGGTATGTTTATATATCATATACCTGCGGGTATGTTTATATATCCTATAGTGTATACATGTTTATTTAGAATGTTATATTATTGATATACGCATTATTTTCACAATTACTTATATAGCTGATAATTGATTGTCTTATTATAGGTGGTGCGTCCTCGTCTGGTGCAGGGGCCACTCCCGTCACTTCCATACCCTCCGCTCAGTCTGCAGGTTTGTATGAATAAATATAAAATATTTATTCATTTTACATATCCTTTAAGAATAAACATGAACTTCATGTAATTTTATCGATGTTTATTTTCTAGTTGGAGATGCGTCCACGTCCGGGTCACCGGATGTTCCTCACCGGAGGAACTATCGTCCAGCTCGTGTTGCTGCCTGGGCCCAGGCTCGTGCTTTAGTCGTCGGAGGTACATATCTGTCACGACCCGAAATATTAGTTCGTGACCAGCACTTAAATCACGCAACGTCTAAAGGCGTAACGTAATTCAAGTAAGCTGAAACCCAGAAATCTAAAACTTTTTAAGAAAATAAAGGAGGTGAAGTTTTGAAATAAAGGGAAAATGAAATCAAGTTTCTAAAATGCATGGAAAAGGAACATGAATAATGCAAGTAAAATTTACTAGTTTGAAAACATGTTTCGTCTTTTTATAAAAATTCGGGAAGCACCTCCTTTGTATTTTTGATCAAAAACAACAAATACATAAAGATAATGGCATCCCCAAGCGGGAGCTAGCACTTCGCCAACCGGCGGATCACAACCACGCAAAGTATAAAATTATGTATACGACGCCCAACGGCGAAGATCTCCACAAAAGAATAAGAAATAAGCATAACATCAAAACCACAAGTAGCGGAAAACCCCTCGCTCTAAGTCTCGCAACCACAATCTCACTAAGTCTCATTACTTATACAATTTACTAATTTTGATTGATGGAGTTGACTAGATACAATATGAAATATAATAACAAGAGTGCGTACGATACAAATGTCCCACCTACCAATGTAAAACACCCAAGTGAAGCTATGTGCCAGTGATGCAGCTACGGATCCAAGCGGTCAACCTGCAAGAACTGTGGCACAACGGGGGTGAGTTGCCAACTCGTAAGTAGAAAAACGTCAACAAGTAGAAATCGAATAAACAACGACTCCTAGGTCAACTATATCATAAAGGTAATACTACGATATCTAGGGTGACCGGGTCTGTATCTGTGCCAACAATATCATTAATGTCTATATGCATGTGGATATCATCCAACAATATAATCAATGTATATATGCATGTGGACCCCGTCTACGTATCAACCCATAACACAACAACATCATGCATGTAAATATCATGAATGAATCTGCATGAAAGTATGAGGATATAAATCTACTTATGTCCCTCGTGACACAAAAAAAAACATGCAACCTGAGTGTCCAGCATCAACACTCGAAACATCATGAAACCCATGTCTAGCATCGACACGTAAATCCTCATATAACACAGGCGCTGCATCGTCAGATCAGCCCTCATATCTATCTCATCTCAGGCGCCGCATACTCTGATCGGCCCTCATATCCATCTAATGATTCCGGCCGGAATCCTCCGGACAACCGCCGGGTCCAACCAATCACCGGTAGGTTGTGGTCCCTCTGCCAGGCCCATCGTCATTCCCACGAAATCTCTCTCTCGCCCCGGGGCGCCATACCGGGTCCACCATGTACCCGCAAACGGTTCCTCGACTCCTTGAATCGGGTTTCGAAAACAAATCTCAGAACCGAGAAAACTCATGGTGGACATCTCGAAATATCATATCAAGAGAAACCAGGTTTTTAAAAAAATACATACTTTCTTTCACGATGACCACGGTTCTCAAATCCAGAAATTTCATGAAAACGTCATATCTCAATGCGTATAATCATAAAGCATGATGTATGCGACATATAACAGAAATATAAGCATATCCGTAAATCATGCAACATGGAACATTAATATGCACATATCAAGGGAAGACCGCTCTTTAAAATGAATCCAGTTTTAAAATATATCCTGCGGTCCCCAATTGCTCCAAGGTCAAATGCAACATCATATAAAAGTGTATATGCAACTATAGCAAGTAAACTATGCAAGGGGTCATATCATGATGCAGCAATCCTACTGTGTAGTGACATGGTAATTATCGATGATGAAGTGTGTGAGCCGGAAAATCTGTGTACTTGTAACATACGCATCATCGATAATGGTGCAGGTGTACTATCACATGTATAAGTAATTCAATGCGAATAACATGAATGCAGCATAAGGTAAATCATCAGCTAAAAGCTATAAGGTATACATATCTAACAAGATCGAGTCGGTGAATCTATCAATCGGAATCCAGCCTCACAAGATCACATACGGTATACTTCATCGTACGGCATCCTCTAGTCAAGGGTATGGATCAAACCTCAAGTCAAACTCATCACGCACGGAAAATTATCGTACGGCGGCATTAAAATATCAGGGATCCTATCAAACTATAAGACGAGGAGGGTACGGACCTAACGTCACGTACGGCTAACAGTCACGATTCACAACATATATAAATATCTCTATATACCTATGTCCCAGGTCACATCCGCAACAACTCATATCAGGGGACCGGCAGGGTATCAATCATCTCAATCGACTCGCATCCGTATACCAACATATCACCAAATCATCATATCACGTCATATATTCTTTTCATTGCATTTATATCCCTCATAAAGTCAATTTTACAAATACATTCTAACTTTACTATAAGCATAAGTATCTAATCTAACATGCACATCCGAACCATACAATCAGTTTTTGAAAGATGAGAATCATAGTTTTGAAAGTATGGGCTACGGTGTTTTTAAGAAAAAGATATCATTTGAAAATCTGTAACATCCCTCAAGGTATCTTTTTAAAATATTCCTACGATTCTTCAGTTTGGAAATAGGTATGGTTCGGATGACACATCTACGTCGACTATCTAGTCCTATAGTACCCTAAACGGCAATATCATCAAATATCATCCTCAAGTCCCTTCATCACATACTAGCTGTATCATATCGCTTCTAGCTATCTTTTAGTTTCAATTATGGTTCTCTAACTACCTTTTAACTCTATCTCGTTTTCTATTAAAGGTTTCATTTGTAGGGTTCCTAGGCACACCCATGAGGTGCTACAACTGATCAACTATGCCAAAATCAAAATTTTCTATGTGCCGAGAAACCCTAAACAAGATCGATACTAGAGGTAAGGCGAAAAAACATGCAAGCAAACTACTTTGCTATAAGTGAAAGTGACTACAACCTTTATAGATCCGGTCCTCCACTTCTCTAGCTCCATGTTGACGTCCCTCCGCTGCGATCATCGGAATCCCGGAATCTAGCGTCAGTTTCATCGGAGAAATGGGCGGGCTAGGTCGTCGACATCGATGCCGAAGATGATCTACGTCGAGGCAACTCAAGATCAAGCTCCATCTTCACTTGGTCATAAAACTTGTGAAGATAACACACTCTACTACATGGCAAGTGGTAGAGGATGAAGAAATAAGAAGTGGGTTCACTTTGGAATTGGATTTCTCACTTGGTTTCATCACTTAGAAATTTTCAAGAAAGCGTTCTTCTTTTCTTCATGAAGAAGAAGAAAAGAATAAAAAGAATAATCTCAAATGAATAATCAAGTGAAGACTTATCATGTTGCAACCATGGGTGAGTAAACTTGTGTAGAGAATAAACTAGGGTTTAGGTTGATGGTTAGGTTAAGGCATAAAACAAAATGGTTAGAATTTTCAAAGATGCTTAAAAGATACTTCATGAAGCTTCAAGCAAGAAAACAAATAAAGCCACCATTTTGGTTTTTGCCGAATTAAATAAATAAATAAATAAATAATACCTTAACCATTAACCTAAACTATGGTTTAAAGCATACACACCCAAGTTTGCATGTATCATCAAACATGATACAAACTAGTGCACAAACATATATCATATATACAATGTGCACAATCAAGTGAGAAAATCAATCTTAAGTGAACAAATACTAGTTAATGTAAAGTAATATATCAAATATATAATTATACATTAAATCATTAAATCAACACTTGATTCAATGATCCGGTCATAACGCATATAACCGACTAATATCACGTGTATCAATATATCGAATCAACATTTGATTTGGTAACCCGGCTATATCTCATATAACCGTCCGATGATACAAATCGCGAGAATAGAATCCAGTATCTCATACTGGTATTATTCTTGGTCCCGCACATATCTCATATGCGCTCCTATTTCGTTTCGCTTGAGCCAGGAAACCTCTCTGTAGGACTCTAAAGACTCGTCAATACGCCGGCAGCAGGTGATGATCATATCAAACACCCACAAGCCGCAAGCGGTCAGCTAAACGTAATGGCCACCCGGGTATTAAGCGATCAGAAGATCAACGAGCAAGCCCGCTCACACACTTGTGAATCCAACCAGCAACACTTACCATACAGTCCGGTCTGTTCGTCTGATATGTCGCATATCTCGCCTAGGGGTGGTAAACGTCAGACCCCAGTAGCTTGATAAGTCATGCTGATATAAGGTCCATAACAAACGTGAAACTACTGATAACTCTTACCAGTAAATCACTGCAACCCTTGCCAGGGATTTCCAGTTATGGCCAGTCGAGCATAGCGCAACATCAACCCCCAATACCGGGAGAGACGAATCCCCTCCTATCGCTCATTGCCTCCATGTGAATCGGGACTGTACCCAAAAACCACCTGTTTGCACGACTCAATAGAGCCGTGGTAGGGTGGAAATCAAAGCACAGTGGGAGACACACAAGACTCTATGACGATCTCGGGTCAACAGACTAAGCTGTACTAGTGTCACCAGAGAACTGCCATCTGACGTGAGGTATAATACCATCTGGGAGTTCTCGGCGAGTGCGTTCAGTGTACCCAGTCATCACTGAGTACCCGCATACCATCTCTGATGTCAAACACCAATGGATATGGGATCATCCATCGCCCATCACATGGGTCGAGAAGATATACGCTAGTCTACTCTAGAATATCGATGCCCCGTCTCGATATTCCTACGACTAGGAACATTGAAGGATGTACTCATGGACTACCCAGGCCCCACTAGTATGATCTGCAGCATAGTCCTGGAAGTCGAGTACACATCCTAAGGGCTTTATCAACAGGTAATAGAGAGACAACAAGTATACAAGTTAAGATAAAGACCAACCAGATAGCGTACTATCATGTCGAGCAAGAAAGTCCTACCTATATATGTCCCAGCATCCACTACAATATATATCCTATGTACAGTAATGGCCTCTAGGGCATACATATAACTAACAATCTCCCACTTGCACTAGGGCCATCTATAGCAGTGGTTGCAGTATCTCATACTCAACCATCCCATGAAAAATCTCTCTCTGGGAAAAAGCCTTTGTGAGTGGATCCGCTGTGTTGTCCTCTGAGTCTACTCTCCTAACCTCGATCACCCTGGAGATCAACTATCTCCATGATCAGGTGATGCTACCTCAGAATATGTCTGGGTCACTGATGGGATCGGGGTTCCTAGGCCAAAGCCATACTTCCATTATCACACAATGGTAGGAACCTAGTTCATCTCATGAACTAATATACACCCAAACTGCATCTTTGGTAGTATCTTTAATAGCGATGTCATCAGCCTTTATCGTCTAGTCTGCCACGGTATATAGCTCGGAACTCTTCCAACATACCGTCCCTCTACTGAGGGTAAAGACAATGCCTGCGACTGATATTCAGTCGTACTTATCAGTCTGGAACCTTTCCAGTGATTCTCCCCAGGATCGATTGATACCATCTCACTAAACATAGTGAGAACACTAACATCCATTTAGATCTATCTCATAGATCCAAATCCCAGGATTTAGGAGGTATCACCATTATCCTATTGGAGAATCCTTGTGATAAGAGGAGATTGACCGAGCGTTGCATAGGAAACCATTTTCCTATCAAAAGTATGTTGTCCACGTACTCTACAAGGATCACCACCTTACTCTCTACTACCCTTTTGTATATACAAGGTTCATCTACCATTTTGATGAAGTCAAACTCTTTGACTAGCACATCAAAACAGATGTTCCAACTCCGCGATGCCTGCTTTATTCTGAAAAGCAACTTGCACACGTTTCCGCTGCTCCCACTATTTACGAAGCCCCCTGGCTGTGTACTTATAGACGTTCTCTTCTAAATCATTATTTAGAAAAGCAGTCATGACACCCAACCGCCAGATATTGTAGTCATGGTATGTAGCCGTGGCAAGTAGGATCCGGATGGACTAAGCATAGCCACTGGAAAAGGTTTCATCATTATCCACGCCTGGTCGATGACGAAAACCTTTAACAAGTCTAGCTTTGAAAGTCTCAACTTTTCCATCTACACCAAGTAATCTTCTCAAGATATACTTGCTCCTGATGGGGATTTAACCCTTCAGATACAGCATCCAAATTCCATACTTTGTTGGTGTACATGGATTCCATCTCAGATCGCTAAGCATCCAGCCATTCTTACAGAGTCCCCACTCTTGATGGCCAGCTCGAAACTAGTTAGTTCATCATCTCATGATGCAATCCTCGCTCCCACTGTCACCGAGAAACCGAAGTATCTCTCAGGCGGATGAGGAACCCGACCAGATCGGCGGAGAGGCTGAGGTTCGTTGGGGACTATTGAATCCGTTGGTTCTGTCAAATCATCCGCTGTAGTTTGTATAACTGGAACTCCTTCCAGTTCTACAGAACTGACCTTGCCTCGATCTTGTCCGGATTTTGCTTTTGACATAGGCCGGACAATCCCAAATCTTAACTTGCTTAAGAGATAGGTTCTTCCCATACCATATCTTATATGGAGTGGTAGGCACTGATTTGATTCGAATCCAATTCAATAGGTATACAACTTCTCAAGTGCACAACCCCAAAATGAAATAGGTAACTCAGTAGTACTCATCATAGAGCACACCATATCAAATATAGTGTGATTGCTCCGCCCCGACACACCGTTGTGCTGTGGTGTATTCAGAGGAGTAACACCGAGAGAGAATCTCATTCTCCTTTAGAATAGTCCAAGAATTCCATGCACAAGTATTCTCCTCCCTGATCTCATCAAAGGACATAATACTTATACCTGAATTTGGTTCTCAACTTCTAACTTATATTCATTGAATTTCTCAAAAGCTTCAAACATGTGTTTCAACAGGAACATGTGTCCGAATCTTGAGAGATTATCAGTGAATGTAAGGAAGTACAAAGAACCAGTCTTGGCATATGTAGACTGAGGACCTCTATACATCACTATGTATCAGGCGCATGAGTTCACTAACTCTTTCTTTGTTTCCAGTAAACGGAGCTATGGTCATCTTATCTTTGTGACAAGACTGGCAAGTTTCATAAGATGTAAATTTAAACTGTTTTAAATATGCATCTAAATGTAACTTAGCTAGTCGGGTCGCATTGATATGGCCTAGTCTACAATGCCTCAAGAAGAATTAGTTCATTTCTGAACTCTTCCTCTCGTGTGTGTTCTGTATGTAAGGAACTGTAGTTTGATTTAGAATGTATACGCTTTTAGATAACGTGCCCGAATCGATCAACTTTTGAAATGTAGGAAATGTTCAAAACATTATCCAACAATACAAAATTATATCCTTTCTTTACTAATAAAGAGACTGATATGATTTTGTATATCAGGTTCGGTATCTAATAGCATTTGTTCAGAATCAATGTATTTGGAAACACAGGGTGATAGTGACCAACAGACTTGGCTGCAACACTTGCACCGTTTTCTGTCTCATGAAACTTATCACCTGTTCTCAGTTCTCTACCTTTATGTAGCCAATGTAACATATTACATATCTGGGATCCTGATCCGGTATCAAATACCCAGGACGCAGAGGATACTGAGAAATAGTTCTCTGTAATGAACGCACCCGAAGGAGATGTATCTCATGCACTTTCTTCGTTTGGGCGGCATGGGAATCCTGGTATTCCCCTAATTTCCTGCTCGGTCTTATAACAATTATAAGTTGGAGCGGGACCAACGTTCTCCAGCTCAGTATAACAAGCGGGTTCGATCAATTCATCCATATTATTATCTTGATTAAGGCGTGATATGGTCGCTACCTAGAGAGAGAGAGAAGAAAACACTCTGCGTGCGCTCTTGCAAGATTAGATTGGTTATATATTTTATCTAATCAGGATGGCTCCTACTGTTTTTATCAAATCTTCCTCCAAATCTTAAAAGGAAAGACTAGCCGGGATTAATTACACTCTACAAGTTTGCCAATCTTTTGGCCAGGCCAGTGTCGGTACTTTGAGGGAGGTTCCCCGTACTTTCGCACGGACCTAATTAAAATAAACCTCGTTTTCCCAGAGGCATAACCCCGTTGACACCTTTCTAGACACCTACTTGATCGGCTAATTGTAAAGTGCAAAACTCTCCCAGGAGTAAAAATTACTCGCAGTGGGTATCAGGATCCAACTATCATATAGAAGGTATGCAATCTCATTGCAAATTTCAACACTTGAAACTCCCGATAGTGGTTTTTACCCCTAGCACCTATGACCTTAACTATGGTCAACAAATCATAAGTACTAGTCAAGTTCTACCCGTCATTTCGTGATTAATTAGACCCACCCACATGACCCTTAACTAAGGTCAACAAAGTCACGCGACTGTCCTAACTAATCGCATCATATGCGGTGTAGGAAGACATCACTTAGCTACCGTACACTGTGCCTTGACTATGGTCAACAAACACAACACGAATACTAAGTACTCTACTTCCTAAAATGACAGAGGGTTGCGGATGGTTTTTTTAAGAAAACCTTTAACGCTTTGAACTTGATCTTGTTGAGGAATCAAATGGTTTTTAAATGGAGTGTTTTTTAGGCTTTTGCTAGTTTCGCTAAAGAGGTCACTCCCGGTGAAGGGATCTCGGCTCTTTCCTCGTCGAATGAGGTGCAGGATATATCATATATACCGCTGTGCAAAGCAAAAACTATAGAAGCAATCAAAAGAAAAACCGAGGGTTGTAGCATCTGCCAGTTATTGCTAAAGGGGTCACTCCCGGTGAAGGGATCTCGGCCCTTACCTTATCGAATAAGGTGCAGGATGTTCTATAAGGAGCACCGTGATGCAAAGCAAGAACTGTAGCTACCTCTTTTTATTTTTGAAATTCGATTCCACAACATCTTTTAGGTTTATTTTCTTTCATTAATCTCATTAATGAATGTACCATCATTTAAGTCCACCTAAACATCACAGATAAATATAACGTACGCTTATGCCATCCACATTCGCCTCGATGTCCCGTCTTCACCGTTAGGTTAGGTAACTAACGCCAGAGCGAGGCAGGGCTAGCGCGGGTGTAAAACATAAGCAACGTCTATATAATATATCATATATACAATATCTATCTGAACAAATCATATGATCACATCACAGATAACGCAGCAGAAAATATCATATGAAATATTGGATATACTAGGACGTCCGTGTTTTCAATACGAACCAGTATAAAACACGGATTCCACGGTCGCGATGAATAGCCAATCCCACACCGCTAGACCCCTACGAGAGCGACAAGTAACCCTACCAATTCTAGAGTTAGGAGACCCGGACTCGACTCCTCGAGATGGTTTCCCACTGGACCCTAGAACCCGGTTACTTGTGCTCCCCTCCTTGGGTCTATCCTAATGAGGAAAAGTAAATAATATACATCAACGGTGACATCTTCCGCAACCTGGAAGTGCCCCAATAAAAGAATATTACATACAAGTTTTTACATGAATGAAAATGAAAAACACTCATCTCACATAAAAAAAAACCCGGCTATTCAAACACGACGATCCAATATAACATATCCAGCAACACATAACATCACATGTCATCAACGTAAGTAAATATGCCCATCCCAATTGTCGTTGACATATAGCAACGAAACCGGCGATATCACATATTACACTTACGGTCACAGTAAAGAAAGTGTAAAACTACAACAGTTGGAATCCGCAAACTCTTTACACATCTCATGCCTAACCAAATGAATTCCTTAGACATCGCATGCCTAACAATTATAAACCCCGCATTTTAGTCTCAATATCGAAAACACTTTTCAATATAAAGTCGGGCAATTCAACAAGATTCCCGGCATCCAGAACGAATGCTCGTCGCAAACTTTAGTAGACGACCGCACCCCCGATACCGTCGACGAAGTGCACTGAGGCGGAACACCGCTGCCGCAAGCACCCGAACGGATGCTTTCGGCGACGGGGTTCTCCTACAGTCACTTGGTCGGGGCTATGGGGCGTGGCTATCTATTAAGTTTACCGGCGAGTATTCGTGTATACTTCGTGATTGCGACGAACTTTTGATCGCATCAAAATCCCGTGGCAACCGATCAAGTGAAACTAAACTGCTAGATTCATAACATTCAAATCAGTAATCTCATAACTACTTGTGGATTCCAAGTATTGTATCACATTCCAGATAAATGGAAAATGTTAAACTTTTCGATCGAACAATCAAACACCCAAGTTTTCCCGAAACAGCTCAACACATGAAATAGGTTTAAGAACATTCACTTCATGCCACAATACCAACGGTCCAGCCGTAGAAGGGTCAAGCCAACGCCTCACATGTGGCACGCCGTACTGCCCCAAACCCTAAGGTTCAAAGGGCAGTTCAAGACGGTCACATAATCGAGTTAAGGTTTGTTGTCTTCTAGAGGGTCCATCGCGTTACTTGCACTACTTAGAACGTTCTTAAACCACGGAAAAATCCAACACTTGGAAATTTTCCGGCAGGGGAAAAATTGGGTATTTATATCCGGTCGAACTTTTTAACATATTCTAAATTATCCGGAAAAACACATAGACAAAATTAGACAATCCGATCGAATCTACGAACACCCAATACAACCCAGAAAACTCAACTCTTGAGTAAACTTTAAAAATTCCCAGAAAACACAGGCATTAAAGAAAGAAATTACTGTGCAAAATTCACAGAATATTGTGACAGTACGGCCGCGGAAGCGCCGCACGAGCCATGCTCGTGCCGCGGTTTCACGGCCACTAGGTCTAGTTATGCGCACGTGCTTCACAGTAATTCTTAAAAAAGCCTGCTAAATTTTCTGGATATTTTTAATTCACAAAATCACAGTTTTGAAAAAGTGTACAGAGAAGGGTTTTGAATTAGGGTTTCGGGTTCGATCGGACTTCTAACATCGTCTACTCTTCGCCTAAAGCTCTAGCTAGGCTCTAATACCACTGTAGGGTTCCTAGGCACACCCATGTAGTTCTACAACTGATCAACCATGCCAAAATCAAAATTTTCTATGTGCCGAGAAACCCTAAACAAGATCGATACTAGAGGTAAGGCGAAAAAACATGCAAGCAAACTACATTGCTACAAGTGAGAGTGACTACAACCTTTGTAGATCCGGTCCTCCACTTCTCTAGCTCCATGTTGATGTCCCTCCGCTGCGATCATCGGAATCCCGGACTCTAGCGTCAGTTTCATCGGAGAAATGGACGGGCTAGGTCGTCGACATCGATGCCGAAGATGATCTACGTCGAGGCAACTCAAGATCAACCTCCATCTTCACTTGGTCATAAAACTTATGAAGATAACACACTCTACTACATGGCAAGTGGTAGAGGATGAAGAAATAAGAAGTGGGTTCACTTTGGAATTGGATTTCTCACTTGGTTTCATCACTTAGAAATTTTCAAGAAAACTTTCTTTTTTCTTCATGAAGAAAAAGAAGAAGAACAGAATAAAAAGAATAATCTCAAATGAATAATCAATTGAAGACTTACCATGTTGCAACCATGGGTGAGTAAACTTATGTAGGGAATAAACTAGGGTTTAGGTTGATGGTTAGGTTAAGGCATAAAACAAAATGGTTAGAATTTTCAAAGATGCTTAAAAGAAACTTCATGAAGCTTCAAGCAAGAAAACAAATAAAGCCACCATTTCGGTTTTTGCCAAATTAAATAAATAAATAATACCTTAACCATTAACCTAAACTATGGTTTAAAGCATACACACCCAAGTTTGCATGTATCATCAAACATGATACAAACTAGTGCACAAACATATATCATATATACAATGTGCACAATCAAGTGAGAAATGTAAGGTTAGATTAGCACCCTATGAAGAGATTACAAGCATCACATGACCTAAAGTTTTCATTTTTATGGTGCTAAACTAACAAGCATAGGAATCGATCCTAGAAAATTAGGGTTTACTAAACTTAAGCTAACAAAAGTTAGGGTTTGAATGCTACAACCTTTGTAGCTCCCGTTTTTGTTTCGCTCCTCAAGCTCCAAGGTGTATGAAGAAGGTCCGCTCGTCGTCCTTTTGCATCCACGACGATCCACCCGGAGCTATCCCGTCCAAGCTTGCAACTTTGATAAACAAAGAGAACACTCTAATCAAGTGAGCTAGACTTGATTAGAATGAAGTTGTGGTTATGGATCTCACTTCAAAATCCTATTTTTATGAAGGATTCACTCTCTTGTAAGAACTAGAGAGCTTAAGCATGGAGGTTGATGAAGATGATGGACTTTTGAAGAAGAGAATGAATTATCTTCTGTAAAGAGAAAAGGAAAATAGCTATATATATTTTCCTTTCTCTTAATCAACCATGGTTAAGTATTTAGATATCATTTTATTTTAAATTAAAAGCATGAAAAGAAAATAAACTATGGGTTAAAAGTTAGGTGAGCATGGTTGAGTTAGAAGAGTGTAGAAAGACTTAAGTGATTTAACCCATTTTTCATTTTCTTTTGCTTTAATTTAAATCTAATAATTATCCAAATACAACCATGGTGTAATTCTTATACATCCACCATTCCCATTGTATAAACAACCATGACAATATATGATGTATGTATGTATGTGTGCTTGCACATCCAAATGTGCATGAACAAAATGAATGCACACATACATGCATACATATAACATAAACAAGATAGGATTTATAGTGAGAAAAACTAATGATGAATCAACACTTGATTCACAAATCCGGTCATATCATATATGACCCGACCATTAGCAAGCCGCCCAATTAACATACGGTATCCCATACACGTATTTTAATCGGGTCCAAGCGCATATCGCATACGCGCACCACAACGTTTCGCCTGGACTAGGTAACTCCTGCGTGGGACTCTAAGACTCGTCAATACGCCGGCAGTGGGTGATGATCATATCAAGCACCCGCAAGCCGCAAGCGGTCAGCCAAACGTAACGGCCACCCGGGTATTGAGCGATCAGAAGACAACAAGCGAACCTGCTACAACTCCCATCGAGCCATTCGGCAACACTACCGTACAGTCCGGTCTCTTCGTCAGATATGCTGCATATCGAGCCTAGGGATGGTCACGTCGACCCCAATAACTCAATAAGTTGTGTCGGTGAATGGTCTATAACAGATCGAGAAACTACTGATAACACTTATCAGTAAATCTCAGCAGCCCTGGCCAGGGACTTGCTGTTATAACCAGTCGAGCACAGCACAGCATCAACTCCCAATACCGGGAGAGACGAAACCCCTCCTATCGCTCATTGCCTTCGTGTGTCTCGGGACTGTACCCAATGGCCACCTGTTTGCACGACTCAGTAGAGCCGTGGTAGGGTGGCAATCAAAGTACAGTGGGAGAACACACAAGACTCCATGACGATCTCGGGTCTACAGACTAACCTGTACCAGTGTCACCTGAGAACTGCTATTCGACGATAGATATAATACCATATAGGAGTTCTCGGCGAGTCCGTCCAGTGTACCCAGTCACCACTGAGCACCCGTATATGATCTTGATGTCAAACATCGACGAATGTGGGAACATCCGTCGCCCATCACATGGGCCTAGTATCATATACGCTAGTCTACTCTGGTATATCGATGCCCCGTCTCGATACACCTCCGACTAGGGACATTTCAGGATATGCTTATAGACTACAGATGTCCCACTAGTATGATCTGCATCATAATCAGAGTAGTCAAGCCGATATCCTTAGGGCTTTATCAGCATGTATGAATGAAATAAAAGCATGATCAAATCAACATGTCAGATAAAGAGAAACCAGATAGCATACTATCATGTCGAGCAAGAATGTAAACTGAATATATATACATGTATAGATACATCAACTATCACATAATGGCCTCTAGGGCATACATATATCCAACAATCTCCCACTTGCACTAAGGCCAGTTATTGGCGTATCTCATACCCAACATCTCAAAGAGTCGCTCATGCTGCGTCTGAGGGAGGGCCTTGGTGAATGGATCCGCGGCGTTGTTCTTTGTGTCTACTCTCTTAATCTCGATCTCGCGGCGATCTACAATCTCCCGGATCAAATGAAAGCGCCTCAGGATGTGTCTGGATCGCTGATGGGATCTGGGTTCCTTGGCTAATGCCATCGCCCCATTATTGTCACAATACAAAGTTATTGGATCAATAATGGTTGGAACTACTCCTAGCTCCGAGACGAACTTCTTCATCTAGACGGCTTCCTTGGCGGCATCATTTGCAGCAATGTACTCAGCTTCCATCGTAGAGTCTGCAACGGTATCTTGTTTGGAACTCTTCCAACTTACCGCCCCTCCATTGAGGGTGAATACAAACCCTGAGATAGATTTGCTGTCATCCTTATCGCTCTGGAAACTGGAATCGGTAAAGGCCTCCATTTGGAGATCCTTATTACCATACACCAAGAACAATTCTTTAGTCCTTCGCAAGTACTTAAGAATGTTCTTCACAGCTGTCCAGTGGTTCTCCCCTGGGTTGGATTGATACCTGCTTACAACACTAAGTGCATAAGCTACATCTGGGCGTGTACACAACATCGCATACATTATAGATCCTACTGCCGAAGCATAAGGTATAATGCTCATGCGAGCTCTCTCTTCATCGGTCTTTGGACAAGAATCCTTGGAGAGAGTGACTCCATGGCAAGCGGGTAAGGCACCCCGCTTGGAGTCTTCCATACTAAACCTCTTTAGGATGGCGTTGATGTACCTGGTTTGGGACAATCCCAATAACTTTTTGGATCTATCTCTATAGATCCTTATGCCCAGGATGTATGTGGCATCACCCAGGTCCTTCATGGAGAACCTCAGTGATAAGAATGATTTGACCGACTGTAGCATAGGAATATCATTTCCTATCAGAAGAATGTCATCCACGTACAATACGAGGAATGTGACAGCTCTTCCTACAGCCTTCCTATAAACACAAGGTTCATCTGGATTTTTGATGAAATCAAACTCTTTGATAACATCATCGAAACAGATGTTCCAACTCCGAGATGCCTGCTTTAACCCATATATGGATTTAAGCAATCTACATGCTTTCTCGCTGCTCCCACTGTCAATGAAGCCCTCTGGCTGATCCATATAAACGCATTCTTCTAAATCTCCATTTAGAAATGCTGTTTTAACGTCCATCTGCCAGATTTCATAGTCGTAGTGAGCAGCAATAGCAAGTAGGATCCGAATAGATTTAAGCATGGCTACGGGCGAAAAAGTTTCGTCATAGTCCAATCCTGGTCTTTGACGAAAACCTTTCGCCACAAGTCTTGCCTTATAGGTCTCTACCTGCCCATCCACACCAATCTTTCTTTTAAAGATCCATTTGCACCCTACAGGTTTTACCCCAGGGGGTACAACGTCCATAGTCCATACTTTGTTGGTGTACATAGACTCCATTTCGGATCTCATGGCATCCAGCCACTTCACAGAGTCACCACTCGTGATAGCTTGCTGAAAACTGGTAGGATCATCATCTTCCATGATACAGTCTTCTCTGTCACCATCAATGAGGAAACCGTAGTACCTCTCCGGTGGGCGAGAAGTCCTACCAGACCTTCGGAGTGGCCGAGGTTCTTCAGTTTCTGTTGCAACAGCCGGTTCGACCAAATCGTCATTCGTAGTTTGTGTCTCTAGAACCTCTTCTAGATCTACCACCTTGCCATCATCTCTATCCGTGAAAAACTCTTTTTCCAAAAATGTGGCATACTGAGAAACAAACACTTTTTGTTCCTCCTTGTGGTAGAACAGATACCCATAAGAATTCTTTGGATATCCCACAAAGTTACACATGACTGACCGTGTCTCGAGTTTGTCCGGATTCTGCTTTTTAACATAGGCCGGGCAACCCCAAATCTTAATTCTCTTAAGAGATGGTCTCTTCCCATTCCATATCTCATATGGCGTGGTAGACACAGCTTTGGTCGGAACCCTGTTTAGCAGAAACGCTGCAGTCTCCAACGCATGTCCCCAAAACGAGACTGGTAACTCAGCGTCACTCATCATGGATCGGACCATATCTAATAGGGTCCTATTCCGTCGTTCTGACACACCGTTGTGCTGTGGTGTGTAAGGCGGAGTGAGCTGAGAGAGAATCCCATTCTCTTTTAAGAAGTTTGCAAATTCTGTACTGAGATACTCACCACCTCGATCTGATCGAAGCATCTTAATACTCAAGCCTGTTTGTTTTTCTACTTCTTGTTTATATTCAACGAACTTCTCGAAAGCGTCGGACTTATGCTTTAATAAAAATACATGACCGAATCTTGAGAAATCATCGGTGAATGTAATGAAGTATGAAAAACCGCCTCTAGCCTGTGTAGACATTGGCCCACATACATCACTATGTATGAGGCCCAGGAGCTGAGTAGCTCTTTCTCCGTGTCCGGTAAACGGAGTTTTGGTCATTTTACCCTTGATGCAAGACTGGCAAGTCGCATAAGATTTATATTCAAAAGGATTTAAATATCCATCTTTGTGTAACTTGTTTAGTCTTGTTTCGTTAATATGACCAAGTCTACAATGCCAAAGAAAAGCTTCATTTAATTCTGAAAGTTTTCTTTTATTAGTGTGTTGTATACTGAAAACTGTGTGTTGATTTAGGACATATATTCCGTTATTAAGTGTACCATACCCAACCAACATTTGATTCAGGTAAATGTTCATAACATTATTTTGTAATACAAAATTATACCCTTCATTGTCCAACAAAGAAACAGATATAATATTACACAACATATCAGGTACAAAATAACATGGATTCAAAATCAAAATACATCCAGACGGCAACCCCAAGTGATACTCTCCCACTGCGACTGTATGTACATTGGAACCATTTCCAACGCGGAGAGTATGGTCACCTGTCTTCAAAACCTTGCTATTTCTCAACCCCTGCATAGAATTGCAAATGTGAGAACCTGAACCGGTATCCAATACCCAGGAAGCAGAGTTTATAGAAAAACAGTTTTCAGTCACAAACGCACCTGAAGCGGAAGCATCACCATGCTTCTTCTTGAGACTTAGGTACTCTGTGCAGTTGCGCTTCCAGTGTCCTGTCTGGTGGCAATGAAAACACTCGCCTTTCCCTGGGTCTCCAGCCGTGGACTTTCCCTTTCCCTTCGCCTTTTTGACTCCACCCTTAGGATTAGTGGGTTTCTTCTTTTTCTTTCCCTTGGCCTTAGCTTTCGGGCGAGAAGAAGAAGACTGTCCAATCGTCATAACGGGAGTCTTTGCCGACTTCATAGTGCTCTCTGCACTCCTTAAAATATTAAGGAGTTCAGGGAGGTCCTTCTCCATGCCATGCATGTTGAAGTTCACTATGAACTGAGCAAAGGTGGAGGGGAGGGACTGCAGAATAATATCGACATATTGTTCATTGTCCATAGTCCATCCGAGGTCCTCAAGCTCTTCTATAAGAGCTATCATCTTCAAAACATGGTCTGCTACTGGTGTGCCAGGGGCCATCCGCATGTGAAACAGTTTCTTTGATGCCTCGTATCGTAATACGCGGGACTGCTCCCCATACAACTCCTTTGTATGGAGTAAAATCCCGTGAATGTCCATGTCCTCGTGCTGCTTTTGATGTGTGTTGTCCATCGATGCAAGCGCGAGGCATTTTGCCATGGCACAGTCAGCGTCCCATGTCTTGCGGACTTCAATGTCCGCAACTGAGGATTTTGGGCCTGGGACGGGCGGGGCTGAAGCCGTGAGGACATATGATACTTTATCATATGTCAAGGCGATCTTCAGATTCCTTAGCCAGTCTTTATAGTTGGTCCCATTCAGTTTGTTCTTATCTAGTAGAAGCTTAAGTCCAGTCATTGGTATCTGCCATTAAGAGAGAGAAAAGAATACACTCAGCGAAAGCTCTTGCACAGATTAGATTGGTTAATTATCTTATCTAATCGATGTTTCCCACTGCTTTTTATCAAGTTTTTCTTTCAAACCTTAAAAAGAAAAACTAGCCAGGATTAATTACAGTCTACAACTTCGCTAACCGTTCAGCCAGGCCAGTGTCGGTACTTTGAGGGAGGTTCCCCGTGCTTTCGCACGGACCTAATTAGAGTAAACCTCGTTTTCCCAGAGGCGGAGCCCCGTTAACACCTTTCTAGACACCTAATGAGTTAGCTAATTGTAAACTGTAAAACTCTCCTAGGAGCAACTATTGCCCACAGTGGGATCGGGATCCAACCATCACATGGAAGGTATGCAATCTCATTGCAAATTTCAACATTTGAAATTCCCGATGTAATTTTTACCCCTAGCACTTATGACCTTAACTATGGTCAACAAATCATAAGTACCAGTCAAGTTCTACCCGTCATTTCTTGATCAATTAGACCCACCCATTTGACCCTTAACTATGGTCAACAAAGTCGCATGAATGTCCTAATTAATCTGCATCATATGCATTGTAGGAAGACATCACTTAGCTACCGTACACTACGCCTTAACTAAAGTCAACAAACGTAGCACGAATACTAAGTACTCTACTTCCTAAAATGACGGAGGGTTGCGAATGATTTTTAAGAAAATCTTTAACGCTTTGAACTTGATATCGTTGTAGAATCAAACAGTTTTCAAAAGGAGTGGCTTAAGCTCCGCAGTTTTTGAAATATAGCTTTTTCATAAATAGCCGAGTAGTTTTTAAATCCGATTCTACAACATCTTTTAGGTTTATTTTCTTTACATTAATCACATTAATGTAATCCCATCATTTAAGTCCTTAAGCCAATCACAGAAAAGAAACGAAAATAACACGTACGCTTATGCCATCCGCATTCGCCGCAATGTTCCGCTATGCACCGTTAGGTTACTTAACTAACGGCATACCGGGACGGGACTAGCGCGGGTGTAAAACATAAGCAACGTCTACTATATATCATATATATAATAAGTCATTCGTCTCAGATATCACAGAACACAGGCAGCAGAAATATAGATATAACGTGGGATATACTAGGACGTCCGTATTTAGTATTTAGCCAGAATAGAAAATACGGATTCCACAGTCGCGATGAATAGCCAAGCCCACACCCTGGACCCCTACGAGAGCAGCAAGTGACCCTACCAATCCTGGAGTTTAGGAGACCCGGTCTCGACTCCTCGAGATGGCCTCCCACTGAACCCCAGAACCCGGTCACCTGTGCTCCCCTCCTTGGGTCCATCCTAATGCGGAAAAGTAAATAATATACAACACTGGTGACACAACCGCAACCTGGAAGTGCCCCAAATAAAAGAATATTACATTACATTTGAATTTACATGAATGAAAATATAAAACTCTCATCTCACAAAAACCCCCCCGGCTATTCGATCGCGACAATCCTGCACATCATATCTCAGCAACACATAATACCATATATCATCAACGTAAGCAAGTATGCGTACCCCGATTGTCGTTGATGTATAGCAACGAAACCGGCGATATCTAACATACTACACTTACGGTCGCAGAAAAGAAAGTGTAAAACTACAATATTTGGAATCCAGATTCTCATTAGACATCATAAATGCGAAATATCACATATTTCGTATTTCATGTCTACACTATTTGAATTCCACATATTGTATCACATTCCAGATAAACAGACAGTATTAAAGTTTTCGAACGAACTGTCAAGCACCCAAGATTCACTAAAGCTCAACACTTGAGCAGGGTTCAAAGATCCGGAGTGTGACACAGTAGCGGCGGTCCAGCCGTAGAAGGGTCAAGCCAACGCCTCACATGTGGCACGCCGTACTGCCCCAAACCCTAAGGTTCAAAGGGCAGTTCGAGACGGTCACATAATCGAGTTAAGGTTTGTTGTCTTCTAGAGGGACCACCGCAAAAAGACTTGCACACATCTCCAAACTATTTAAACCCCGTGAATATTGAGTAAATGATATTCGTTCAAACATTTCAAAACTTTCTAGTTTACCCGGAAAAGAAATACGAAATGAAAATTCCGATCGAAACGACGAATTCAAAACTACCTCCAGAATTTTCAACATCAGATTCAGATTAAATACTCTCAAAATGTACTGTAGCAGGTAAAGAAAATTACAGTGCAAAAAATTACCAGAGAGCCCCTCATTCCGCCGCGGAAGCGCGGCACAAGCAAGCTTGTGCCGCGCTTCCGCGGTCAACTTTACTGTTCATGGGTACGAATTTTCCAGATCTCTTAATTTTTACCTGCTCTATTTTTTGAGAATTTTTAATTCTGAAAAAGATCAGTTTTTAAAAAATTTCCAGAAAGCATCCCATAAGTCCGTATTATGTTTCGATCGGACTTTTCACTTCGCAAAAAGGTCGCCTAACGATCTAGGTCGGCTCTGATACCAATGTAAGGTTAGATTAGCACCCTATGAAGAGATTACAAGCATCACATGACCTAAAGTTTTCATTTTTATGGTGCTAAACTAACAAGCATAGGAATCGATCCTAGAAAATTAGGGTTTACTAAACTTAAGCTAACAAAAGTTAGGGTTTGAATGCTACAACCTTTGTAGCTCCCGTTTTTGTTTCGCTCCTCAAGCTCCAAGGTGTATGAAGAAGGTCCGCTCGTCGTCCTTTTGCATCCACGACGATCCACCCGGAGCTATCCCGTCCAAGCTTGCAACTTTGATAAACAAAGAGAACACTCTAATCAAGTGAGCTAGACTTGATTAGAATGAAGTTGTGGTTATGGATCTCACTTCAAAATCCTATTTTTATGAAGGATTCACTCTCTTGTAAGAACTAGAGAGCTTAAGCATGGAGGTTGATGAAGATGATGGACTTTTGAAGAAGAGAATGAATTATCTTCTGTAAAGAGAAAAGGAAAATAGCTATATATATTTTCCTTTCTCTTAATCAACCATGGTTAAGTATTTAGATATCATTTTATTTTAAATTAAAAGCATGAAAAGAAAATAAACTATGGGTTAAAAGTTAGGTGAGCATGGTTGAGTTAGAAGAGTGTAGAAAGACTTAAGTGATTTAACCCATTTTTCATTTTCTTTTGCTTTAATTTAAATCTAATAATTATCCAAATACAACCATGGTGTAATTCTTATACATCCACCATTCCCATTGTATAAACAACCATGACAATATATGATGTATGTATGTATGTGTGCTTGCACATCCAAATGTGCATGAACAAAATGAATGCACACATACATGCATACATATAACATAAACAAGATAGGATTTATAGTGAGAAAAACTAATGATGAATCAACACTTGATTCACAAATCCGGTCATATCATATATGACCCGACCATTAGCAAGCCGCCCAATTAACATACGGTATCCCATACACGTATTTTAATCGGGTCCAAGCGCATATCGCATACGCGCACCACAACGTTTCGCCTGGACTAGGTAACTCCTGCGTGGGACTCTAAGACTCGTCAATACGCCGGCAGTGGGTGATGATCATATCAAGCACCCGCAAGCCGCAAGCGGTCAGCCAAACGTAACGGCCACCCGGGTATTGAGCGATCAGAAGACAACAAGCGAACCTGCTACAACTCCCATCGAGCCATTCGGCAACACTACCGTACAGTCCGGTCTCTTCGTCAGATATGCTGCATATCGAGCCTAGGGATGGTCACGTCGACCCCAATAACTCAATAAGTTGTGTCGGTGAATGGTCTATAACAGATCGAGAAACTACTGATAACACTTATCAGTAAATCTCAGCAGCCCTGGCCAGGGACTTGCTGTTATAACCAGTCGAGCACAGCACAGCATCAACTCCCAATACCGGGAGAGACGAAACCCCTCCTATCGCTCATTGCCTTCGTGTGTCTCGGGACTGTACCCAATGGCCACCTGTTTGCACGACTCAGTAGAGCCGTGGTAGGGTGGCAATCAAAGTACAGTGGGAGAACACACAAGACTCCATGACGATCTCGGGTCTACAGACTAACCTGTACCAGTGTCACCTGAGAACTGCTATTCGACGATAGATATAATACCATATAGGAGTTCTCGGCGAGTCCGTCCAGTGTACCCAGTCACCACTGAGCACCCGTATATGATCTTGATGTCAAACATCGACGAATGTGGGAACATCCGTCGCCCATCACATGGGCCTAGTATCATATACGCTAGTCTACTCTGGTATATCGATGCCCCGTCTCGATACACCTCCGACTAGGGACATTTCAGGATATGCTTATAGACTACAGATGTCCCACTAGTATGATCTGCATCATAATCAGAGTAGTCAAGCCGATATCCTTAGGGCTTTATCAGCATGTATGAATGAAATAAAAGCATGATCAAATCAACATGTCAGATAAAGAGAAACCAGATAGCATACTATCATGTCGAGCAAGAATGTAAACTGAATATATATACATGTATAGATACATCAACTATCACATAATGGCCTCTAGGGCATACATATATCCAACAATAAAATCAATCTTAAGTGAACAAATACTAGTTAATGTAAAGTAATATATCAAATATATAATTATACATTAAATCAACACTTGATTCAATGATCCGGTCATAACGCATATAACCGACTAATATCATGTGTATCAATATATCGAATTAACATTTGATTCGGTAACCCGGCTATATCTCATATAATCGTCCGATGATACAAATCGCGAGAATAGAATCCAGTATCTCATACTGGTATTATTCTCGGTCCCGCACATATCTCATATGCGCTCCTATTTCGTTTCGCTTGAGCCAGGAAACCTCTGTGTAGTACTCTAAAGACTCATCAATATGCCGGCAGCAGGTGATGATCATATCAAACACCCACAAGCCGCAAGCGGTCTGCTAAACGTAACGGCCACCCGGGTATTGAGCGATCAGAAGATCAACGAGCAAGCCCGCTCAGACTCCAGTGAATCCAACGAGCAACACTTACCGTACAGTCCGGTTTGTTCGTCTGATATGTCGCATATCTCGCCTAGGGGTGGTAAACGTCAGACCCCAGTAGCTTGATAAGTCATGCCGATATAAGGTCCATAACAAACGTGAAACTACTGATAACTCTTACCAGTAAATCACTGCAACCCTGGCCAGGGATTTCCAGTTATAGCCAGTCGAGCATAGCGCAACATCAACCCCCAATACCGGGAGAGACGAATCCCCTCCTATCGCTCATTGCCTCCATGTGAATCGGGACTGTACCCAAAAACCACCTGTTTGCATGACTCAATAGAGCCGTGGTAGGGTGGAAATCAAAGTACAGTGGGAGACACACAAGACTCTATGACGATCTCGGGTCAACAGACTAAGTTGTACCAGTGTCACCAGAGAACTGCCATCTGACGTGAGGTATAATACCATCTGGGAGTTCTCGGCGAGTCCGTTCAGTGTACCCAATCATCACTGAGCACCCGCATACCATCTCTGATGTCAAACACCAATGGATATGGGATCATCCATCGCCCATCACATGGGTCGAGAAGATATACGCTAGTCTACTCTGGAATATCGATGCCCCGTCTCGATATTCCAACGACTAGGAACATTGAAGGATGTACTCATGGACTACCCAGGCTCCACTAGTATGATCTGCATCATAGTCCTGGAAGTCGAGTACACATCCTAAGGGCTTTATCAACATGTAATAGAGAGACAACAAGTATACATGTTAAGATAAAGACCAACCAGATAGCGTACTATCATGTCGAGCAAGAAAGTCCTACCTATATATGTCCCAGCATCCACTACAATATACATCCTATGTACAGTAATGGCCTCTAGGGCATACATATAACTAACATCATTAACCATTTACTATGAATCGGTTTCCATCAAAGACTTGCGGGGGTGCTATACGCCATCCACCCGACTTCCCCCGTGGATATAGATCCACTCACCTTGGTCTTCGCTTGATGAAGTCGATGACGGCACACTCTATTGCCTCGGAATCCACGCGAAGGTACCTACAATAACAACATATATCGCAACGCTGTAAAAATCAAGTTCTGAAATCCAAAACGGCATACGGATCGCCTATAGGCTAGAACCTACAGCCCACGTATGCAAAACCAACAAATAACCCTCGTTGTTGACGTTCAAACGCCACACGATGGAACACAATAACAAATACCAAATCCCAATTCATTAAAAGCCGCAAAACGAAACCAGAAACTTGGAAAACATGCTCCAGATTTCACCCTAGGCCAAATTGGTCAATTCTGCACATATGGAGGGTCTAATTTACTGAAAATAAAGCCCTGGACCAAGCACGAATCAATTTGGGAGTACCAAGGCCAAAATTTGTGGCCCAAATGCATAAATCAGAGTCCTGGGTAGGGGTTTTGGGGCCCAGGTCTTCAGGGTACACTCCAGGTTGCCTGCACGACTCCCAGTATTCTCAAAATAATTTTTAGTGCCTCCGGGTTACTCCAAATTTCCATATACCCTCACAAATCAACACAAAACCGACATAATGAATTCCTAAATCCGTATTTTGGTTTCTATACTAAATTCCAGGTCTCAAACAGCCACCCAACAGCCACTCAATCATCACCAATCCATAATTTCACTCAAACCCTCACTAGTATTTCTAAGTATCACCAATCCATCACTAAATGAACTCTAAACTTAAACAAAAAATCTATGAAAACTTGAAACTAAACAAATGGAAGAAATTATACCTCATGGATGTCACTTAAGCAAACCCTAAAAGTCCAAAGTCATCAAGATCCAACTTTTCTTGGTCCAATGTGATGAGCATGAAGAGGGGATCATTTTTTGTGAAAAGGGTTTAGGGTTTTGATGGAGTTTTGGAGACGATTTCATGGGTTGAAGTGGAGGGAGATGGGGAAGATGAAGGAGATGAAGAAATAAAATGGGGTGAGGATATGGCAGCCCCCCCCTCTATCCTCTCTTATTCTAACTCCCTTTCACAATTTATTACCCTTTTACCCTCTTCATTTTCCTTTTCCCTTTATTTAAAACCCAAATCATATAATACCCAAAAATAACACAAGAACACAACATGTAATCAAACTATAACATGACATGGTGCACTAGCCACGGAGAAACTGTAGAAACACGGATTTGGCTTAATCGCGATTAGCAGTGCACTAATCGGGTTTTTATCCAAACTGCATATAATAAATTTTAAAAATACCAAATCCTTTATAATATATATTTTTAAATGAATAAATCATTTTAATTTCCAATTATTTCACAATTATTGGTATATATTTATACCCTTTTTCGAAAACCCCAATTTCGCAAATTGGGCAGTTTTCGGGAAATATATTATTTTAATATTAAATTCCAAAAATAATATTTTATATTTTCTGAAATGTTACAATCTTCCCCCCTTAAATAAATTCAGTCCCCGAATTTGAATTTAAACCGCCAAAATCTAAAACATTTCAATAGACAGTTCAAATCAACGGGGCTCCGAAATCACGGAAGACGCAGAAATAACACAGCGCGTCATGTGCGCATGAAAACGAGTACAAAATTTAAAATCAAACTCCGTCAAGCACCACACAAATCATCGGATCTGCACGCATATCATCGGAGTTACAATGGAGATACAGATCTCGAAATCCAATGCTGAAATCCAATATACACTAGTCAAATACTATAGTATGTATATAGTACGCATCCTTGAAAAATCTCCAAAAAATGATTAAGATACATGCAAAATCTTTTCTGAATCTCCGTGTGACGCGTAACTCACGGCATAAGTGACGGACGATCATTTGTACAATAATAATTATAGTTTCGTATATGTTTTTCTCAGATATACGTCCCGTCTATTTTAAAATATCCCAAAAGGTTTTCCTTTTATAAACGTTCGTGTCGCTCACGGACACGTAGGAAATAGCGAGACTGTAGCTCTTTTTTCAAAAACCTCTTGGTAAACTTTTAATGCATGCAAAGTACTCAGGTACTGTCCTCGGATCAGTCCTGTTTGGCTACTTCATAATATAGTGCCTATCAAGAAAATAATGTGCTCAAAAGCAAAATCAGCCTCAAAAGGCGTATCTAATAATCGCGTGCGTCTGGTGCATACGGAATTCAAATCCAAATAAAAATTCCACAATAAGCATAAAAGCAAAACTCAGTGCAATGGGTGTGCACGAAAGCATCTGTCCAGTGCAACGGGTGCGCACGACAACAATATCAAGTGCGTCTAGAGTGCATCCGGTGCAACTAACATGCATGAATGAAAATCCCAATTGAGTGCATCCGGTGTGCACAAAACCACATCCCATATCATGCGCCCAACATGAGCAAAAATCCAAATCAAGTGCATCCATCATGCACGAAAGAAATCTAAATCAAGAGCATCCAACATGCACGAGTAAAATCTCATTCAAGTGCATCCGATACGCACAAAAATCCAAAATCAAGCGCCTAATATGCGCAAAAATCGAACCAAAACGCGTCGGGTCCGTAAAAGCATATAGTGCAGTAGCATGCACGAAAACGAACGGCAAGGGCCAATGCGCACGAAAATAAAAATCTGGTAAAATGAATGCTCAAGGACATAAATCGGGTGCAACCAAGGTATGGAGTATAAATCCAATGCGACAAATGCATAAATACTCGTCCGGTGCAACAAATGTAAGAAATGCAACTCTAGTGCGACTAATGTACGAAATACAAATCTGGTGCAGCATATCCACAAAATTATAAATCTGGTGCGACAATCGTACGAAATGAAAATCTAGTGCCACAAATGCAAGAAGCACAAATCTGGTGCATCCAGTGCATGAAATACGAATACAGTGCATCCAATGCACGAAATACGAATATAGTGCATCCAGTGCACGAAATACGAATACAGTGCATCCAGTGCACGAAATACGAATACAGTGCATCCAGTGCACGAAATACGAATACAGTGCATCCAGTGCACGAAATACGAATACATAACTCAAATGCGTATAAAAGCAACACCGAGTGTACCAGGGTGTATAAAATCGGAAACGCGTTCAACTGCGTTCACAAAACACGTATCAATGCACTGCAGGCATATGTAAGCTATACCGAGTGCAAAAATCAAATTGAGTGCGTACCACACGCACAAAATTAAATCAACCGTATGAAATCCACGAAATCATAAATACGTGCAGCCAAGGCACAAACCGAATCTCAAGTGTAATAGATATGCACAAATCGCAAATTAACACTACGGTGTATAAAATATGTATCAAGTGAAATAACTATGCACAAAAATGTAAATACCCAGTAGGTGCAGCAATGGTGCACGAAATCAACATCATGAAACTCATCATCAAAACTCAAATCCAAGCGATATAAGCGTGATACTCGGATCACAACGCAAATCGCAGCAAATGACATTGAGGTACACCTCCTACAATGTCGAAAAAAGTATTGGTGCGCCTAAATCTTGCAGAGTAAGAACATCCGCTTTCCTCCTGCTCACAGTCTGGCATCCTCTGTCTCTGGGTCCTTATCTTCTCTGTGGATTTACCAATCTCGCAATCCATCGGCTCATCGGCCCGGTCTGGTGTGCCAACGGGAACGATTCCACTCTGGCACTTCTCTGGTCATCTCTCGGTCAATCATCACGACCACTCGTAAAGAAGCATGTCACTAGCGTCGGCCTCTGGTCCTCTGAATACACGTGACACAACTGATCCTGGGTGCAAATCTCATTGCAGCAGTGTCCTGGAAGGAATCCTGCTCAAGTTCTCTTTCGATCTCGTCTATGCCTAACTGTGCGGAGGCTGGTTCTCTTACATAATCTGTTCTCGTTTTCTGGACATCTTCGTTCTCAGCACAACACTTCCTCGGGAACTGGCCGTATCCCAACGCCTCTGTATACTTATCCGATCTCTAATCTCGACGGGGAGTAACAACATCTCGTCAGCATCTCGTACGAACCTCTGGTTCCACTCGTCTGTATCAACGTCCACCTTGACGTCATGCCATGCTATCTGCGCAATGGAACCGTTCTCGGCCACGGTTAATCCGAAGTCTCTCACACGGACTTGAAGTCACAAACTCGGTATCTTCATCACTCTATAGAAGATATCTGGCCGAACACGCTGGAGGAATACTCAATACTTATCCTTTCTCGATCAACTCACAACGCATCTGGGTGAGGTCCTCTATCCGAAGCTGGCCAGCTTACTGATCTCTTATCACATGATATCCGGACGACGTCAAACTTTTCGATCGAGTCATCAAAGTCCCATAATTTCCGAAAGATCAACACCTGAGCACAGTCTAATAATATCTGGTACATACCACAGTACCTACGGACCAACCGTAGAAGGGCAAACCCAAGCCTCACTATTGTCACCGCTAAACAGCCGCAAACCCTAAGGTTCAAAAGCGGTTCAATGGTCATTATGTCGAGTTAGGGTTTCATTCTTCTAGAGGGTCCACAGAATCACTTGCATGTTCCTCCGAACACTTTAAACTTGGGAAAATTGGTTTCTGACACTCGCTCGAACATTTTAGCTTCGCCTAGCCGACATGTGAATACCCTTCATCCGCACGGTAAATAATGCCTCAATCTTCCAGGAAAGAAGGTGCATCACGGTCATCTCTAGATCGGTCATCTCTAGACCTGAGTAAGACTCTCCACTAGAAATCTTCAACTCATCTGGGCCTGCGTCGGCGCATCAATCTAACGAATTACCTTCATCTCTCAAATCGGGGTACACTAGCTATCACCTGTCGCATCTCTGCCTGGAAGCTCCAGCGATCTCATTTCGTAAGCTCTGGAAGCAATATCCTATCAATCTCAGCAATAGCTGGGTCATCTGTCTGCACGGTAGACGACATCAAAATCTCTGAGTTATGCTGTACATCAACTGTCCTCTCGCAACTGGAAGCTCTAACAATGGACCGATCATCCGGTGCAAAACCAAACACTCGCCTCAACAAGAGGTCACAACACAACACTAACTCGAGACGTCCCTGTGTCACCAGAAAACATGACGGTTAGTCTTCGTCCGTGACGAGCTCGCCCTGACTGCATCACTAGCACCAGCTCAATCTGCGCTCAAACCATGGCGACAGGAACCTCAATCGAGTATCGAAGAAAGCATATCAACGGCATGAAAGGAAACGACAGATCCAGAATAGATACATGATCATAAGAAGGAACAACATCAATGAGAGTATGATCATGGAAACGAATAGAATCGAGGATCTCAAAAGGATGTATAATCATGGATACGAAGAGAATTACTGATCTCAAAATATGTACATCCTAAGGTTTCTAAAGTGGAGTATCGTATCGTAAATATGCCGCGGAACATACGTACGGTACGTCACTCTACTCAAGCTACCTACTCCATCAATCAGGGTCAGCCTGTGAAACGAAAGTTCGGGTCTAATACCCCCATGTTCAAGTCTAAGTTCCGTAAGGTCAAGCCTAGGTTCCGAAATTCTTACCCACCCTAGACTCCGCATAGTCAAACATAGACTCGAACTAAGGTTAAACCTAGCGCTCTGATACCAACTTTGTCACGACCAGAAATATTAGCTCATGACCAGCACTTAAATCACGCAACGTCGAAAGGCGTAACGTAATTCAAGTAAGCTGAAACCCAGAAATCTAAACTTTTTTAAGAAAATAAAGGAGGTGAAGTTTTGAAATAAAAGGATAATGAAATCAAGTTTCTAAAATTCATGGAAAAGGAACATGAATAATGAAAGTAAAATTTAACAGTTTGAAAAGATGTTTCGTCTTTTTATAAAAATTCGGGCAGCACCTCCTTTGTATTTTTTGATCCAAAACCACAAATACATAAAGATAATGGCATCCCCAAGCAGGATCTAGCTCTTCGCCGACCGGCGGATCACAACCACACAAAGTATAAAAATATGTATACGACGCCCAACGGCGAAGATCACCACAAAAGAATAAGAAATAAGCAGAACATCAAAACCATAAGTAGCGGAAAACCCCTCGCTCTAAGTCTCGCAACCACAATCTCACTAAGTCTCATTACTTATAAAATTTACTAATTTTGATTGATGGAGTTGACTAGATACAATATGAAATATAATTACAAGAGTGGGTACGATACAAATGTCCCACCTACCAATGCAAAACACCCAAATGAAGCTATGTGCCAGCGATGCCGCTACGGATCCAAGCGGTTAACCTGCAAGAACTGTGGCACAACGGGGGTGAGTTGCCAACTCGTGAGTAGAAAATCATCAACAAGTAGAAATCCAATAAACAACGACTCCTAGGTCAACTGTATCATAAAGGTAATACTATGATATTTAGGGTGACCGGTTCTGTATCTGTGCCAACAATATCATCAATGTCTATATGCATGTGGATATCATCCAACAATATAATCAGTGTATATATGCATGTGGATCCAGTCCACGTATCAACCCATGACACAACAACATCATGCATGTAAATATCGTGAAAGAATCTGCATGAACGTATGAGGATATAAATCAATGTGTGTCCCTCGTGACACATAAAAAACATGGAACCTGAGTGTCCAGCATCGACACTCGAAACATCATGAAACCCGTGTCTAGCATCGACACGTAAATCCTCATATAACTCAGGTGCCGCATCCTCAGATCGGCCCTCATATCTATCACATCTCAGGCGCCGCATACTCTGATCGTCCCTCATATCCATCTTATGACTCCGGCCGGTATCCTCCGGACAACCGCCGGGTCCAACCAATCACCGGAAGGTAGTGGTCCCTCTGCCAGGCTCATCGTCATCCCCACGAAATCTCTTTCTCGCCCCGGGGTACCATACCGGGTCCACCATGTACCTGCAAACGGTTCCGCCACTGCTCGAATCGGGTCTCGAAAACAAATATCAGAAGTGAGAAAACTCATGGTGGACATCTCGAAATATCATATCAAGAGAAACCGGGTTTTTAAAAAAATACATACTTTCTTTCAAAATGACCACGGTTCTCAAATCCCGAAATTTCATGAAAACAACATATCTCAATGCGTATAATCATAAATGTAACGTTTCTGAAATCGTTATACGAATTTTTCCGTTTTAGAGTAAAATAGTCGGTATTCTTAAACCACTTTACAGTTTACTAGTTAGGGTTTTGAATGGTTAATGTGGTTAATCTTGAAGTGTAGATTTGGATAACCTAATCATTTGTGAGAATGATAATTGTTGTTAATTCCTAGATTGATCTAATGAAGTTTTAGCTTACTAGGTCTTACTAAAACATAATTTAAGCAAGTTTAAAAATATGGAGGTGGTTTCGATAGCTTAGTTAAGCTGTTTTAAGATGTTTAAAATGGCTAGAATTGTTAAATTTCTTGACTTGAGCTAAAATGTTATAAACTGCTTACTAGGTTTTCGGTAAAAATTAGACGTGGGTTTTAATGGACATGGTGATGATGTATATATTATTACCTACGATAATTATTGTGTTGTGAATGAGTATTTGTACTATTGGGTTTTTGGCGTAGCGGTTTTCATGTATAGCGACCCAATTTAGGGTTTTGGCTAAGTTTTTCTGGTATTCGGATTCTTGGTTTTGAGTTATGATATTGTATTTAGTCGTTGGACGTTTTTACGTCAACGACGAGAGCTGTTTGGTTGTTTTGCATGCGCAGGCTATAGGTTCTAACCTACGAGCGCAGCGCGTGCCGTTTTTGGGATTTCGGAATTTGATTTTAATAGCTTTGCGAATTCATATTGATTGTAGGTACCTTCGCGTGGATTTCGAGACAACGAAGCGCATCGACAACGGCTAAGCGAGGAGTTCAGCAGGTGAGTAGATTTATATCTACGGGGGAAGTCGGGTGGATGGCGTATAGCACCCCCGCAACCATTGATATGGAATATCGTTTGTTTAAGTTATCCTGATAAATGATATGCGACGGACATGATTGTAGGATTTACAAACGATAATATGATTGAAGTTGATGCTAATGAACATTTGACTTAGGAGAAAATGAAATGATAAGTGAATCATGATAAGTACGATTTAAAAGAGAACAAGTGTGACGTTTATTTATTGTGATGCGAGATGTTAATGTGATGAACGAGTACGATGTGATATGATGACTTAGTGTGATATATAGTTATATGGATTCGAGTCGATATGAGATTATTGATACCTTTGTAGGTCCCCTGATACGAGATTGACATGGTTGTGACCTGAGAGATAGGTATATATATTTATATAGATAATTATTGCATAATGAGTGATATACCGTACGAGAATTAGATCCGTACCCCGATGTTGTACAGGTCGATAGAATCCCTATTTGTTAATGCCGCTGTACGTTAGATTACCGTACGCGATGACTTTTATCTGTTGATTTATCCATACCCTTGATTAGAGGATGTCGTACGATGGATTGTACCGTACGTGATGTTGTGAGGCTGGATGTCGATTGATAGATTCACCGACTCGGTCTTGTTGATATGTATACCCCATAGCATTTGATTCATTATATGCATTATGCTGCATTCATGCTATTCTCATTGCATTTCTTATACCTGTGCTAGTACACTACACCATTATCGATGATGCGTATGTTACACTTACACAGATTGCCGGCGCACACACTTCTTCATCGATAATTGCTATGTCACTTACACAGTAGAATTGCTATATCATGCTATGATATACTGCCATGTTCATATCACTATGTTAGGTTGCATGATATATTGACATATACACCCAGATACTTTGCTACAGCTATATGTATATCATGCATACATACTGACATGTACACCCACATATCTCGCTATAGTTGCATATACCCCTAGGTGGTATTGCATTGACATGTGATATTGAGACGTTGACTATTGCGCCATTGCACTTATGAAATGCATCATACATACTTGATTACATGTAGATACTTATACAGTGCTACAGTTACATGTACACTTCATATGATGCTGCGCTTTTTTTCAGAGGATTTGGGAACCGCAAGATATATTTTTAAAGATGGATTCATTTAAAAGAGCGGTTTTCCCTTTATATGATCATATTGATGTTTTATGTTGCATATATCAGTTTTATATGGATTTTACGCATTGAGATATGGACTTCATATGATTTATGAATTTGAGAACCGTGGGGGTATTTTCAAGAAACTATGTATTGTTTGAAAACCCAGTTTCTCTTGATATGATATTTCAGTGCGTCCACCATGTGATTTCTCGGTTCTGAGATTGGCATGTGATACCCGATTCGAGGAGCGGGAGGCACCGTCTGCGGGTACATGGTGGACCCGGTATGGTACCCCGGGGCGAGAGGTGATTTCGTGGTGTAGACGATGAGCTTGACAGAAGGACCACTACCTACAGGTGACAGTATTTAGACTCGGCGGATATCTCGGGGATACCGACCGGAGTCATGTTTAGACAAGCTACATGGATTTCGGGTGTTGATGTGGACACTCAGGTTCCATGAGATGTACTGACATCAGGGCCGGTCATGGTGACGGCGCCTGGCAGATGAGGATTTACGTGTCGATGCTAGACACGGGTTTCATTATGTTTTCGAGTGTCGATGTGGACACTCCGGTTCCATGATTTTGTTGTATCGCGAGGGACACACGTTGTTTCATATCCTCATATTGATCTGCATATGCTTTTATGATATTTACATGCAGGAGTTGTTGTGTCAGTGGTTGACACGTGGACAAGATCCACTTGCATACATGCATTGATTATATTGTTGGATGATATCCACTTGCTGATAGGCAGTTATTTATGTGTTTGCATTTATGCAGATACGGTCACCCTAGTTATTATAGTATTACCTTTATGATATAGTTGACCTAGGAATCGTTGTTTATTTCGATTTCTACCTGGTGATGTTTTTCTATTCACGATTTGGCAACTCCCCGTTGTGCCACAGCTCTTGCAGGTTGACCGCATGGATCAGTTGCGGCATCGTTGGCAAACAGCTGTTTTCAGGCGACTTTCTTTTGGTAGGTGGTACATGTTGGATCGTGCCCCTCTTGTATTCATTATTCATAATGTATCTAGTCACTCTATTAATTCAGAAACTAGTAATTGTATATGATGCAGACTTAGAGGTCTTGTAGCCGCGAGACTTGAGCGATGGGTTTTATGTTTGCTTTTGGGGTTGATGTCTTGCTTTACTTTATTTCCTTGTGTGGATCTTGGCCGTTGGGCGTCGTATACTTGTTAGTTATACTTATGGTTGTTGTTTCCTCCGTTGGGCGTGATTTGATCCCATTTGGGGATGTTTTATATTTCTGTGTTATAACTGTTTTCGGGGTTAGTTTTTACAAAGGAGGTGCTGCCCAATTTTTTTTCAAAAGACTAAACATGCTTTACTATATCTTTATTTTTCAAAAAGGTTTAAATTTCTTGGTTTAAGCTTACATGAATTACGTAACGCCTGTAGACGTCGCGTGATTTAAGTGCTGGTCGCGAACTAATATTTTGGGTCGTGACAATAAAGCATGATGTATGCGACATATAACAGTAATATAAGCATATCTGTAAATCATGCAACATGGAACAGTAATATGCACATATCAAGGGAAGACCGGTCTTTAAAATGAATCCAGTTTTAAAATATATCCTGCGGTCCCCAATTTCTTCAAGGTCAAATGCAACATCGTATAAAAGTGTATATGCAACTATAGCAAGGAAGCTGATATTCACAAAACAGCTTTCAGAACTCGCTATGGACATTACGAATTTCTAGTAATGCAATTTGGAGTGACCAATGCACCAGCAATCTTCATGAACCTTATGAACCTTATGAACCAAGTTTTCCGGGAATATTTAGACAGGTTCGTTGTCATCTTCATCGACGACATCCTGGTATATTCTAAGAATCGGAAAGAGCATGCGGAGCACTTACGAATTGTCCTGGAAACACTTCGACAACATAAGCTTTATGCCAAATACAGCAAGTGCGAGTTTTGGCTAAAACAAGTTGGTTTTCTTGGACACATCGTATCAGGAGAAGGGATTTCTGTAGATCCAGCAAAGGTTTTAGCAGTCAGCGAATGGCCTACAACAAAATCGGTGAAGGATATTCGGAGTTTCTTGGGCTTAGCTGGATATTACAGAAGATTCATTGAAGGCTTTTCGAAGATAGCAACACCCCTGACCAAGCTCACAAGAAAAGATGAAGAATTTGTGTGGTCAGAAGAATGCAAGCAAGCTTTCGTAGAACTCAAGTCAAGACTGACATCTGCACCTATTCTCGTCATACCGGATCAAACCGGAGGATTCGAAGTACATTGTGATGCATCCGGTAAGGGACTAGGATGTGTTCTACATCAGCACGGTAAGGTTGTGGCTTATGCTTCAAGACAACTGAAGACTCATGAGCGCAATTATCCGACGCATGATCTAGAGTTGGCAGCCGTTATTTTTGCTCTCAAGATTTGGCGCCACTACTTGGTGAACGAGTGAACGAGTGAACATCTACACAGATCATAAAAGTCTGAAGTACGTGTTTACTCAGAAGGAGTTGAATATGCGGCAGAGAAGATGGTTAGAACTTATGGCGGACTTCGACATCAATTTGCAATATCATCCAGGAAAAGTGAACGTAGTACCTGATGCTCTTAGTCGCCAACCATTATCAATGAATCTCACCGCCCAGTGGAAGCTTCAGCAGGACCTACATCAGATGGAGATTGAACTAGTCATGCCAAATGATGTTTCAAATTTGATGAATCTACAAGTCCAATCAACTATTGTCAATCAGATCAAAGCAGCTCAAGCCAGCGATGCTAAGTTGCAAAAGATCAAAGAACAAGTGGAGAATGGACTCAGAACAGATTTCATCATCCATGAAGACGGATCTTTGAAATACAGCAGCAGATTGTGTGTACCAAAGGGTCCTGTTCGGGAAGAGTTAATGAAAGAAGCTCACAGCTCTCCCTATTCAGTACATCCTGGAGGTTGCAAAATGTACAACGATCTACGTCGGAATTATTGGTGTCATGGAATGAAGCGTGAAGTAGCCAGGAGTGTCGCAAAATGCTTGGTGTGTCAGCAAGTAAAGGCTGAACAACACAGGACAGCTGGACTACTTCAACCGTTACCAATCCTAGAATGGAAGTGGCAGCACATCACGGTGGACTTTGTAACTTCTCTTCCTCGCAGCACAAAGGGTAACGATGCGATTTGGGTTATTATGGATAGACTCACAAAGTCGGCTCACTTCATCCCATTTCGAGTTGGCCAATCAACTGAGACTTTAGCGAAGAGGTACATGGAGGTAATAATCTAATTTAAGATTTAAACTCTTCAAAAAGTACTATCTCTAATGCCCATGAACTCATACAGGAAATTGTGAGACTTCATGGAGTACCGTTCTGCATTGTCTCCGATCGTGACACCAGGTTCCGATCGTAATTTTGGAAAAGTCTGCAAGCTAGCTTGGGAACAAGTCTGAACTTCAGCACGGCTTATCATCCACAAACAGATGGTCAGTCGGAACGAACTATTCAGATCTTGGAGGATATGCTCAGAGCATGTATGCTCGACTTCAAAGGATCGTGGGAAGATCACCTACATCTTGTGGAGTTTGCGTACAACAATAGCTACCAAGCAAGCATAGGAATGGCACCTTTTGCAGCATTATATGGAAGGAAGTGTCGATCGCCATTAAGTTGGGATGACATCGGAGAGAGAGAACTCCTTGGACCAGAGATGATAGTAGCGACCGTTGATGTGGTTCATACTATCAGGGAAAGAATGCGCATAGCCCAAGATAGACAGAAACACTGGGCTGATGCGAAGAGAAGACACTTGGAGTTCCAGCCAGGAGATCATGTATTTCTGAAAATCTCTCCGAACCGCGGAGTGATCAGATTTAGAAGACGGGGAAAGTTGAGTCCGAGATACATTGGACCGTTCGATTTACTCGAACGAGTCGGTGAAGTGGCATATCGTTTAGCGCTTCCATCCTCATTGGAAGGAGTGCATAACGTGTTCCACATATCCCAACTCAGAAGGTATGTGAGTGACCCCAGCCATGTACTTGATCATTCCGAGCTCACGATACAGCCCGATTTGTCTTGTGAGCAACAACCTGTGGAGATCCTGGACAGGAAAGTGAAGACACTTCGGAACAAAGAAGTTAATTTGGTCTGGGTAATGTGGAGGAAAGACACTCCAGGAGAATCCACGTGGGAAAGGGAGGATGAGATGCGTGCAAGATATCCGCACCTTTTTGTAAACGAGTCCTTAAATAAAAGTTGTAAATTTCGAGGACGAAATTTTTGTAAGGAGGGTAGATTGTAACAACTCCAATTTTGTATACCAAAAAAAAATTGCTTTAAATATAGTGTATACTTGGAGTATTAATGTTTCTGGAAACAATATAAGTATCTAATTCCTTACAATAATTACAAGAAGGAGCTTGTAGCTCATTGGTAATACCTTGAATTGCTGAACCAAGCCACCGGAGTTCAAATCCCATGCCCCACATTATTTTTGTATTTATTTTGTTTTATTTTTTTTGGAAGTCAACGGTAAAAAGGCCATAACTCCCAAAATATGTACTGGACAACAAAAAGTAAAAATACCAAGTTGTTCCTCAGGAAAACCCCCGGCCATTGGACCCTTGACTCGGCCCGACTTGGCGCCGCCGGCCGGCGACTCGGCCGACTCGGTCCGGCGCCGCCGGCCGGACTTGGCCGGACGGCCGAGTCACCAACTGAGAAAAGTTGGCTATTGACTTGGTCAACCCTCTTGCACACTTATTATACCTGGATCGGTTTTGATTTGGCCAATAAATCCCTTTTACTCCTAGGTTTAATGATTTTTATATTTTTTTAAATATTTTTTAATCCAAACCCTAACCCTAGCCTAGCCCTATATAAAGACCCCTATCCTCTACCTTTTCCCTTCACAACTCTAAGTCCACTCTCCCAAATTCTCGAGAACTCGGTACGAAGAGCGAGAAGCGAAGCGCTGCCGAAATCGACGACGGATTCCGGCGACCGGAACAGGACCTTCGCGACGTTTTCAACGAATCGACAACCACCACGACCTCTAGCTTCCTTAGCTTGTCCAAATCGTAAGTCCCACCTCCTTCTATCTCTCTTTTCTTTAAGATAAAAATACGACTTTTTGGAACCCGACGGAAATCTGACAAATCGATTTCCGATTCGGTTTTTCTCTAAATTTCCACTTGTCACCTAATACATATTATCTACCCATATGCTTGTTGACTATTAATCACCCATAAATCAATTTAATCAAAAAATTTCACATAAAATGATAACTTCTTTGCAAAACCGTATTCTTTTCATAAAAATACCATGAAGTTCATTTTTCTTAGTTTAATTAATTCCCTCACTCCTAAATAGGTTTATCTTGATCACTAAACTTGTAGAATCCAATTTAAATGAAATTTCACACATAAAATGGTAACGTTTTTAAATACCGTATTCTTGCACTTTAATACCTTCAACTTTAACTTGTCATGTTTTACCTTTAAACTTCATCAAAACTTAAAATAAGTCACGGGGTAATGACCTACCCCTACACACACTCAATATAACCCTAATTGATAGATATCAAAACACAGAATACGAAATTACATGACTTTTCACTAAAATACCCTAATCTTTATTTAAAGCTTTAAGTTGTAAACTTTTCTAGATAAAATATTTTAATAAAATGAAAACACGATTGGTCATGGACATCGATCGTTTATCTAAACTGTCTTGTGGTGCCTAGGAAAGTGTGTCTAAGGCTAGTGGTTTTTAATTAGGCCCACGACTGTGGTTCCTTCCCACTTACCTGGCACTTACCTGGCCGCAATTGACGGTGAAGAGGCGATTTGAGGCTTCTAATGACTCATCGTTTAGACCTTAGAAATAGGCTAGTTGGTTTAGGAAACCCTAATAACTAAAATACGGAAACCTGTACTCTTTTGCAAATAAATACCCCATATTTATAAAACCGTTTTCCCAAATGAAAAGTATTTATAAACCTAAGCAAAGCGCCGCTACAACCCACTTTTGGGGAACCTGTTAAGGATAGTACGGTTCATCGTGCACCCGCAGGCTAGTAGTGCGAGATTCAGACCTCCGCAAGGAGCATTCGGTCTCGAAGGGTTAAAATACGACATTTAAGGAAAATGAGATTTTTTGAAAATAAAATATTTATTTAAAATTATTCATCTGTTAATATATATATAATCATCATTTAAAACCTATTTTATCATAATATAAAGTTTCCACATTTTTCTAAAAAAATTACAAGATTAAAAGTTACACTAAAATACCATGAATTTCAGATAAAACAATTAATATTTTTATTAGGATATATTCACTAGAATAACACAAATAAAATTCACATTCATTATAATATTAAAGACGAATATTAAATACTTGAGGTATATTTTGAAAACTATACAAAAGTACTTTTTACATAAAACCCCCTCAAGTTTCACAAATTACAATAAGGCCCCTAGCTAATATTGAACTTCAAATTCTCTTCTTTTAGTCTGACTCGGGTTAGAGTCTGACTATTCCTGACTCGAATATGATTCAAGTCAATCTATATTCTTTTAGATTCCACCACACTTTGAATACATGAATCCATGAACCCAGTTAACATTATATTCATTTTGACTGAATCAAACCATGGATATTCATCCATTATCCTGATATTCCATTTACCTGATTATACAGTTGCTACATGATTACTGATATCATGGTTTTGGTCAGTCATCCAACTTACATATTCCAATACTACAATACTGTTAAAACACTACGGGGTTTAAGAGGTAGATTGGTACGGAAGATGTTAAAGGTGGCACGAGGTGGTCAGATTAAGACACCTAACCTGAATCATATTGCTGTTGTACCATGGCATAACGGTTCCTTGTACTTTCCTTTTGCCCTGATCTCTAGCATATAGAGATCCCCCTCGTATACACTGGCATCCTTCTGTACCAAGCTACAAACCACAGCGTTACACAATGTTCCATAATATTCAACATTATAATACTTTAAAAAATACTGTTACTCTATAATTCTCATTCTTCTTATTCTTTTGGGACTTACCGAGCGACCTGTTCGCTGACGACATTCTATCTCTTTCTTCTTTGAATGTCGTCAGGTGCGTTGGACCAAGCTGAGATCGAGCCCACCAGTGATGATTTGGAGCAGTTCCAGGCAGACCCAGAGCTTTAGATAATTGTACCTTATTCTTTCCAGTTTATTTCATTTCCTGTTATGCCACTGTTTAGGCATTGCTTTTTCATTCCAGTTGTATTTTCTTTTCCTGCATTGTAAAAAGAATGTTATTAATAAAAGTTGTTGTTATTTCCATATTATTCGTCTCTTGTGACATGGCAATTATCGATGATGAAGTGTGTGAGCCGGAAAATCTGTGTACATGTAACATACGCATCATCGATAATGGTGCAGGTGTACTTGTACAGGTATAAGTAATGCAATGCGAATAACACGAATGCAGCATAAGGTAAATCATCAGCTAAAGCTATAAGGTATACATATCTAACATGATCGAGTCGGTGAATCTATCAATCTGCATCCAACCTCACAACATCACGTACGGTATGCTTCATCGTACGGCATCCTCTAGTCAAGGGTATGATCAAACCTCAAGTCAAACTCATCACGCACGGAAAATCATCGTACGGCGGTATTAAGCTATCAAGATCCTATCAACCTATAAGACGAGAAGGGTACGGACCTAACATCACGTACGGCTAACTGTAACACCTTAGAATGTGATTAGTGGCAAATTATACTCTAATGTAGGGTTTTTAGTAAAAAGTTTACCAAAACGGTTTTCAAATATTTTATCAAAATTAATGAATATTTTATTAAAATTTAATTGGGCTTGTACACACATGTGCATGTTAACTAGGGCTAAGTTTGAGGTTAAACCATGTTTAGGTAGCCATGGTGAACTAACCAATTTAGTTAGGTTAATATGAAGTTAATTTGGTGTATTGGTTTTCTTTTTTAAATTAAATACAATTAGTGTTTTGGGGGTTGACTTGAGTTTGAGAGAGAGGGGGGGGGCATAATGAATGAGGTATGCTTGGTAATGATGAGAGAGAGGGGGAGAGGGGTTGACTCTCATATCTCTCATTTCTTTTTTTTTCAAACACTCATACACTCCTCACATCTCTCTCCCTCTCATTCTTTCCCAACACACACACAGCAGCAGCAGCAGCACACAGCAGCAGCAGCATACAGCAGTGGCAACATACAGCGGCAGCACACAGCAGCAACAACAGTAGCAGCAGCAGCAAGCAACAGCAATAGCAAGCAGCAGCAGCACACACACTTCTTCTTCTCCTTCTTCTTCTCCTCTTCTTCTCTTTCCCCTCTTCTTTCACCCAAGCTCTATTCTTCATCAAAAGTGCATTTTTCTTCATAAATCCCTTGCAAACTCGACCTTGCTGGTCCTTGTGGCAAAGTCATCAAGTTGAACCACCACTAACTCACTTTGAGGTATAAAACTCACCTCAACTCCCATTTTGCTAAACTTATAGTTATTTAGCTTAAGTTAGTGTTTAATGTGGATTTTTAGTGCTAGTTTGTGGTTTAAGTGGGGTTTAAGCTAAGTCGGGATTATTATGGCTTAATTAACATAATTAGGTGTTATTTGTGCTGTGTAAACCTAGTTGTATCACTGGATTTTTCTAAAACACCTGAAAGTCGCAAATTAGAATTTTAAATACGGTTTTGAATCAAGTGTTAGGATACGAGAGACCTGCTTTATCTGTGATCTTTTTCTTGCTTAGCAAACATATACAGAATGGTGTACAAGGTACCTAGAGTTTTGTGTTGAAATTCAAGCCCGTTCCACACCCTAAAATCCGGCGACATCCCTTGTATTTCCGGCCTCGCCGGCCCCCCTTGTGCATTTGGGTGTTGGTGTCTTGCTGAGTGGTGTATGGGGGTTTTTGTCTGTGTTTGGTTTTGTTTGCTTTCTGGGTTTTCTTCCAGATATAAATCTGGGACCAATTACCCCTTTTAGTGTGTTTTGTAACTCGCGCGACACATTTGCTTCAAGTCTGAGTTTAGTGGGTTCTGTGCATCACAGCACATCGGGGTAATTCTGGTATTTGCACACACACGTGTTAGTGTATCGATCTCACGCGTTTAGCTTCCGACGTGAGTTTTTCTAATAATCTTGATATCGCGTTTTTAACAAGATTTTAGCCTTATGTGTGCTTGTGTGTTTCTAGCATCGATCGCGGGGACGTCGGACGCAGCGCGGAAAGGAAAAGCGGTGGTTGGACCTGGCTAGCTGTGATATTCCGGTGAGTAGATGTAACATATACGGGGGAAATCATTTGGATGGCGCAAGACGCCGATAGTTTAGATAACATAAAACTTCTAGTAATACTGGTATTTATGATGTGTAGTTCCTAGTTAATTATCTTGCTGCATTCACGTTCCTATATATATATATATATATATATGTACGAACTCATTGCATAGGACACTTGCACTATTACCATTGGCTTATGCTGCAAGGGCACTACTCATGGGAATACACACGCCTTGGTAATTGCTATGCCACAAACACTTAACTAGTTAAAATCCAAATCTTATCACTTGCGCCATTATGTTTAATAACCTGCAATTGATATATTAAATTCTTTAATATGGATTTGTAGGATTGCTAGGTACATGCATACATCCTATTGCATCGCTGTTCATGCATAGCTTCCCAGTTTCCGCATTGCATTTCATATTATTGATATCATAGACATTCATGTATCATGATTTGCTCGTGGATTTCCGTTTTTATGATATTTATTGATTTGGAGGAACCACAAGGATCTGAAAACATATTACCATTTTAAAAATTGTATGTTTGCGGTTTTCTCATGATATGTTATATGTGTCGTCCACCATGATGTTTTCTCGGTTCTGAGATGGATTTCAAGACCCGATTCGAGGAGTCGGATGAACCGTCTGCGGGTACATAGTGGACCCGGTGAGGTACACTGTAACGTTTTAGAAATCGTTTTGCGAATTTTCCCGTTTTAGGGCAAAATTGTCGGTTTTTCCCGTTTTAACCCGATTTCGATCAAACGACCGTATAAGCTTACCGACAACTAATTTGGCCAAAATAAAGCTTGTGCGCGAACTTTGGGAGTATTTGGGAGGTTTTGGTTCAGATAGATTTTTTCCCGAAAAAAATATTATTTTAAGCGGTGTTTTGTACACGTAAATCGGGAAAATTTTTATTTTTGTGAATAAATTAATTTTGTCACTAGAATTATTTTAGAATGTTCTTTTTAAAAATCTAGATATTTTTTGGTGACTAATGGTGTGTTTTAAAAATTAAAAGAAAAGGGTGTAATGGTGGCAAAATGCATTAATTAGCATTTAATTCTCTTTTTCCTTGCTTTTTCTTCACAAAATATTACACAAACCCCCCCCATTCACCTTGGCCGACCCTAACTCCCCCATTTCTGTCCAAGATAATTCCATGCTCATTTCTCTCTCATTTCCTTTCAAAAACACAAAAAGATATCCAAAAATAAATCCAAAAATTCCTATATAAATATTAAACCTTTTTCCTTCACTAATCCTTCATGGATCTTCATCAAAGCTTGAGTTTTGGAGGCTAAAGTGATGGATCTAAGTTCTTTTTGGTGTTCTTGAGGAGGTATAATTTCTTACCTTAATCCATAATTAATTACTTTAATCTTTAACTAGCTAATTTAGTTAACTAGTTAAGTGCTTAGTTTAGCATATAAATCATGATTAATTCATTATATTTGGTTTAAGAAATTCATGTTAGGGTTAAATTTTGATTAAGTGATTAGTGTTTAATTCAAGTGTTAAATTGTATTTTGGAAAAGAATAATCTAGTAGAAAGTGTTAAAATTTGCTAATAAGCATTTTGTTTAATTAAGCAAAATTGCTTACTAGATTTTTGCTAAAACATAATTAGCGAGTGTTAAAAATATAGAATTTGTTTAGATAGCTTAGTTAAGCTATTTTAAGGTATTTGTAATTGTTAGATTTGTGTTATCTTGAATCTAGTGCGATATATTACGATAGGTTGCTTACTAGATTTCGGGGTTTTCCGACGGAGGGTTCGTTTGGTAGTTGCGAGGTTATATCCAGTGTATTCCTCGTAATTTTTGTGTTGTGTTGCGCGATCGGGACGATCGGGGTCCAGACGTGGTGTTTTGTAGTTTAGCGACCCCAATTAGGGTTTTGGCCGCTATCGTGCACGATAGATGCGCTAAGCGCGCAGTGTAATTTTCCGGACGTTTTCGTCGCGTTTCGTTGTCTTTCCGTCATTATAGGATATTTAGCTTATGTGTTGTATTTATGAAATTTTAGGTTCGCAAGCAGGGATTTCGGGTGCTGCGGACAAGGGGAAGCAGGTGGTCGGATTTTCTTAGCTCGAGACCATCGGTGAGTAGATTTAACATCTACGGGGAAATCGCCCGTATGGCGTTATGCGTCGGGGCGAATATGATATGATAGCTGCATGTATTTGCATATTAGTTACTTTCATATGAATGTCATTGCATAGCATTATCTGTTGTACTTGACTCGTACCTTTGGATATAACACATTACTGACGGTAGCACTAAATTGTATGCTACACCCACACCGTCTGTAATTGCCATGACACGCACAAACACCTACATATGTGATATGATAGTGGATAGGAATGATTAGAGTAGTAACTCATATTCTATTGTGCATATGAAATACTGTGGACACATACATACGTGATATTGCATTAGGCAGGAATAGTTAAGGTAGTGAACCTTATTCCACTTCACTTATATCTTGCTATAATTACTTATACATAATGCATACATATTGACATATACACCCTCGTACTTGATTACATGTAGATACTAAAACCTTACTACACTTACATGTACACTTCATATGATAATGCATTTATTTTCGAAGGAATTGGGAACCGCATGATATGTTTTTAAAGCTAGATTCAATTTAAATAGCGGTTTTCCCTTTATATGCTTATATTGATATTTTATGTTGCATATATCAGTTTTATATGGATTTTACGCATTGAGATATGGATTTCATATGATTTATGGATTTGAGAACCGTGGGGGATATTTTCAAGAAAACATTGTAATGTTTGAAAACCCGGTTTCTCTTGATATGATATTTGATGCGTCCACCATGTGATTTCTCGGTTCTGAGATTTGTCTTGTGATACCCGATTCGAGGAGCGGGATGCACCGTCTGCGGGTACATGGTGGACCCGGTATGGTACCCCGGGGTGAGTGGTGATTTCGTGGTGTAGACGATAAACCTAACGGTGGGACCACTACCTACCGGTGATTGTATTTGGACTCGGCGGTTATCTTGGAGATACCGACCGGAGTGAGGTATGACATATCGTCAGGGCTACTCATGGTGACAGCGCCTGAGTTATGAGGATTTACGTGTCGATGCTAGACACGGGTTTCATGATGTTTCGAGTGTCGGTGTTGGACACTCAGGTTTTCATGAGACATACAGGATTTGAGGGCCGATCTGAGGATGCGGTGCCTGAGGATTTGGGATTTGATGTGTCAGTGAGGGACACTGGTGTTTTTCCATGCTGATGATTTTTGCATGAGATTCTATATTATATCATCCCACACTCAGGATTATGTTGATATGCATTGTTTCATGTAGTTGTAGTACCCTGATGATGTACCTTTACATGATTGTTGCATATTCACTTATCATACTTATGCTATCGGATTACTTGTGATAGATAGATCGCTGTTCGTGTATACTTGCGATTACTGTATGATGTTATTTACTCTTCACGAGTTGGCAACTCACCCCCGTTGCGCCACAGTGTTGTGCAGGACTTACCCTCTGAGTAGTCGCGGCAGGGCATCTTTTCATCTCTACTTTTGCGGATACCGCTACGATTGGCTGTGAAGCTTTGCTTTTAGGTGGGTTGCGGTTATCTGTTTGTACTTTGTATATTTTTTTGTTGGATCTAGTATTCTACATCTACCACTATGTTGTATATGACTTAGAGATGACTTGTGAGGATTCAGTGTTAATTTGTGGTGACTTTGGGTGCCGTGCTCGTGGGAGCCGGTTTTTGTTGAAAAGTTTTACTTCTTTATGCAGTTTTCTTTTATATTTCTTCGCTTCGGCGTCGTATATATGTTGTGGTGGTTGTCTCCGCCGTTGGGCGTGATTTGCTCCCGTTTGGGATGCTTTTATTATTATCTATGTTGTACCCGTTTTCGGGGCTAGTTTTTACAAAGGAGGTGCTGCCGAAATTTTTAAGAACGAAAACTAAACTTAAAGATTTTTACTTGAAAATTTCCGAATATTTAAAACTATGTTTCCTCCGTTGATCCAGTTTTGGGTGGTTTAGATTTTTGGGTTTCGGCTTACTTAAGTTGCGTACGCCTTTAGACGTTACGTAGTTTAAGTGCCGGTTACGCGCCAAATTTGGGTCGTGACAAAGTTGGTATCAGAGCGCTAGGTTTTTACCTTTCGGAGTGTAGGATGACCTTGGTATGATGGAGTAGGTAGCTTGCGCAGAGTGACGTAGCGTGTGTATGTTCCGCGGCATACTTACGACACGGTACTCCGCCTAAGTGACCTCAGGACTTATTGATTTAAATTCCTTCCGTGATTGATATACATCCTTGTGATTCGATTTCCGTTTCCTTATCGAATCTTGTTTCAATTTCCAGCCCATATGCCGCCGAAGACTACGAGGGCACAGAGAGCGGCCGCGAGGGCCGAGGCCAGATTCGACTCGTCTGAGGCGAGGGTTGACCAGGGAGATACACCGGTGGTACCGGAGCACATTGCTATGATTGGTGCTGGTATGCAGGATCTGCGCCAGATTGTGGGGACTTTAGTAGAGGCCATTCGAGCGCAGGGGCAGGCTGTTGTTCCACCCGTTGCAGGGACCACGATGGTACCTACTGATCCGGCAGTCGTAGTTGCAGCTCCAGAGGTTATTACCGTGTCACTGACGGAGTTCATGAGGCTGAGGCCTCCGGTGTTTACTGGCACAGATGTTACTGAGGATCCGCAGTCGTTCATCGACCGGATGGCCAGGATTTGTCGCTCACTCCGATGCTCTGACGAGAGATGGGTAGAGTTTGCGAGTTTCCGGCTGGAGGGTATGGCCCAGAAGTGGTGTGAGTCGTTGGAGAGGGGCAGAGCCACTGATCTTGCTCCTATGACCTGGGTCGAGTTTGTGACGTCGTTTCTTGCCCGTTTTCTTCCACCGAGCGTCAGGGATGCGCGAGCGCGCAAATTTGAGTCTTTACGTCAGACGCCGGGGATGACGGTGTCAGAATATGATGTATTGTTTACTGAGCTGTCGGTGTATGCTCCGTACTTGGTGGCGACTGAGGAGATGCGGGTGAAGAGGTTTGTTCGAGGCCTGCTTACCCAGTTGTTCTTAGCCATCAGCATTCAGCATTGTGACACGTATGCGGCAGCTGTCGATGCAGCCCTATTGGTAGAAGAGCGTCTAGCTGAGTCATCGGTTGTTCCAGAACCGAAGAGTACTCGTACGGATGAGCCAGCACGAGGACCGAGGTTTGTCCGCAGAGGCAGAGTTCCATCAGACTCGGGGAGTAGCAGAGACGTGGGACGTGGCCAGTTATTCAGTTCTTATTCCCAGGAGGGCCAGCGACCGTCTTATGGATGCTTTGGTTGTGGCAGTTTGCAGCATCTTGTTCGGAATTGTACTGTGGTGCGTCAGAGAGGGCCAGCAGTACCGCAGATTACCTTACCACCTTCTCCACCTCAGAGAGCGTTGCCTCTTATTCCTGTTGTTGCGCCGCGTCAGACTCCTGCTCAGAGAGGTCATGGTCGCGGTGGTTTTGTGCCGAGAGGACGAGGTGGCAGAGGCAGAGGACAGCCAGTAGCCGGTAGAGGGCAGGCACGGGTTTTTGCCTTGACTCACCAGGACGCTCAGGCATCTAATGCTGTGGTTTCAGGTACTCTTTCCTTATGTTCTTTTGATCCACATGTTCTTTTCGATCCGGGATCTACGCATTCGTATGTTTCTACGCACTTCGCGCCCAGGTTAGGCCGAGAGTCGTGTTTGCTAGATCAGCCGTTAGTAGTGACTAATCCTGTGGGAGAGTCGTTTGTTGCGCGGCACGTGTTCCGATCATGTGTTGTCCGCTTAGGAGACAGCGATCTGTCCGTCGACTTGATCCTTCTTGAGATGTTGGACTTCGACGTTATGCGTCCGTGGACTGCCGCGAGAAGACAGTTAGATTTTGTTTTGCCGGCGAGTCAGTGTTTATTGTGCAGGGAGACCGTGGTGTCGCCCCTCACAGTTTGGTTTCTGTTCTGTGCGCTAGTCGGCTTTTGAGGAGAGGATGTCAGGGATTCTTGGCTTTCATTTATGATACTGGAGTTACGGTGGAGTCGTTGGACCAGGTTTCTACCGTGCGAAAGTTTCCCGATGTCTTTCCCGATGAGTTACCTGGGTTGCCGCCAGAGCGCGATATTGAGTTTTGCATTGATCTGATTCCTGGCACGGAGCCTATTTCTATACCGCCTTATCGGATGGCTCCGGCAGAGCTTAGAGAGCTTAAAGATCAGTTGCAAGAGTTGCTTGTTTTGGGACTTGTGCGTCCGAGTGTTTCGCCGTGGGGAGCTCCTGTTCTGTTCGTCAAGAAGGACGGCAGTTTGAGGTTATGTGTGGATTATCGTCAGTTGAACCGAGTTACGGTGCGGAACAGGTATCCTTTACCCCGCATTGACGATTTATTTGATCAGCTCCAGGGTGCGAAACATTTTTCGAAGATTGATTTGCGTTCGGGTTATCATCAGTTGCGGGTTCGGAATGATGACATTCCGAAGACTGCTTTTCGTACGCGCTATGGGCATTATGAGTTTTTGGTGATGTCGTTCGGACTCACCAATGCGCCAGCAGCGTTCATGGATCTGATGAACCGGATTTTCAGGTCGTTCCTCGACCAGTTCATTATAGTGTTTATTGATGACATATTGGTCTACTCTAGGAGTCATGAGGAGCATGAGCAGCACTTGAGGATTACTTTGCAGATATTAAGAGAGCACCGACTGTATGCTAAATTCTCAAAGTGCGCATTTTGGCTTGATAGAGTTGACTTCCTGGGTCATGAGGTGACTGGTGATGGTATTCTTGTGGACCCGAGGAAGATCGAGGCTGTACAGTTTTGGCCCAGACCTGTATCGGTGATGGAGGTCCGCAGCTTTTTGGGCTTAGCTGGTTATTATCGCCGTTTTGTGTAGGATTTCTCGAGTATCGCTGCACCGCTGACTGGACTGACCCGGAAGGGGATTCCTTTTCTCTGGACTGATGCGTGCGAGCAGAGTTTTCAGCAGTTGAAGACTCGGTTGACGACAGAACCAGTTCTTTCTTTACCTTCTGGATCGGGCGGCTATGTTGTTTATTGTGATGCTTCTCGAGTGGGGCTCGGCTGTGTTTTGATGCAGCATGATATGGTGATTGCATATGCTTCTAGGAAGCTGAAGAAGCACGAGCAGAATTACCCCACTCACGATCTTGAGATGGCAGCGGTAGTCTTTGCGTTGAAGAATTGGAGACACTACTTGTACGGAGAGTCGTGTCAGATCTTCACGGATCACAAGAGTTTGAAGTATATCTTCCAGCAGCGAGATCTGAACCTGAGACAGCACCGATGGATGGAGCTAGTGAAGGATTATGATTGTGAGATCCTTTATCACCCGGGCAAGGCGAATGTGGTAGCTGATGCTTGGAGTCGTAGGCCCGTGGGTAGCTTGTCCCAGTTGAGCGCAGTTCAGTGTCAGTCTTCTGCAGATTGGCAGCTCTTGTGTGATAGTAGAGTGCAGTTCGAGTTCACTTCCGCTAGGGGACAGCTTGCTCATGTCCGCGCCCGTCCACTTCTTTTTGATCGTATCCGTGAGGCACAGCCCAGCGATGCCCGTTTGATTGAGATACTTGAGCTTGTTCGGCAGGGAAGAGTTTCGGAGTTCCTGATTGATGACCAGGGTGTGCTACGATGCGGGACTCGCTTGTGTGTACCAGATGTTGATGGGTTGAGACGCGAGATCCAAGAGCAGGCACATCGGTCGGCCTTTAGCGTTCATCCAGGTTCCACCAAGATCTACCGTGACTTGATGGACTTCTACTGGTGGGAAGGGATGAAGCGTGATATATCGGACTTCGTTTCGAGATGCCTGACTTGTCAGCAAGTCAAGGCTGAGCATCAGAGACCGGCTGGAGAGTTGCAGCCTTTACCCGTTCCGGAGTGGAAATGGGAGCAGATTTCCATGGACTTCATTGTGGGTCTACCCAGGACCAGTCGAGGGTATGACTCCATTTGGGTTATTGTAGACCGGTTGACGAAAGCGGCTCACTTTCTTCCAGTAAAGACCACTTTCGGTTATGCTCAGTATGCTCAGTTTTACATAGATGAGATTGTGCGTTTGCACGGTGTTCCCACATGCATAGTATCCGACAGAGGCACCCAGTTTACTAGTCGTCTTTGGCAGAAGCTTCAGGAAGCTTTGGGTACCCGGCTGGGTTTTAGTACCGCTTTTCATCCACAGACCGATGGCCAGTCGGAGCGGACTATACAGACTCTGGAGGATATGCTCCGTGCATGTGTGCTTGATTTTGGTGGTAGTTGGGATCATCACTTGCCGTTGATTTAGTTCTCCTACAACAACAGCTTTCAGGAGACTATTCAGATGGCACCTTTTGAGGCTTTATATGGTAGGAAGTGTCGATCGCCAGTCTGTTGGACCGAGCTTAGTGAGAGTTTGGTTTTGGGACCCCAGCTAGTTCAGGAGACCACGGAGAAGATCCAGCTGATTCAGGATAGGATGAGAGCAGCCCAGTGCAGGCAGAAGTCTTATGCCGACCGTCGTCGTCGCAGACTTGAGTTCGCAGTGGGGGATCATGTATTCCTGAGGATTTCTCCGATGAAGGGCGTTATGCGATTTGGGAAGAGAGGGAAGCTCAGTCCCAGATTTGTAGGTCCTTTCGAGATCCTTGAGCGAGTGGGTTCTGTTTCTTATCGTTTGGCACTCCCGCCCAGTTTTCCGGATGTTCACCCCGTTTTTCATGTGTCGATGCTTCGTAGATACCTTCATGATCCTTCTCACATGATTCAGCACGAGACCGTTCAGCTTGAGCGCGATCTTTCGTTCACCGAGCAGCCGGTAGTTATTTTGGATCGGCAGGTGAAGAAACTTCGGTCAAAGGTCTTGCCATCTGTGAAGGTTCTTTGGCGTAGCCCGACTAGTGAGGAGATCACTTGGGAGGCCGAGAGCGAGATACGGAAGAAATTTCCTCATCTTTTTGAAGGTACACTTAGTATGAAATTTTAATTCGGGGACCGAATTTCTATAAGGAGGGGAGATTGTAACGTTTTAGAAATCGTTTTGCGAATTTTCCCGTTTTAGGGCAAAATTGTCGGTTTTTCCCGTTTTAACCCGATTTCGATCGAACGACCGTATAAGCTTACCGACACCTAATTTGGCCAAAATAAATCTTGTGCGCGAACTTTGGGAGTATTTGGGAGGTTTTGGTTCAGATAGATTTTTTCCCGAAAAAAATATTATTTTAAGCGGTGTTTTGTGCACGTAAATCGGGAAAATTTTTATTTTTTTGAATAAATTAATTTTGTCACTAGAATTATTTTAGAATGTTCTTTTTAAAAATCTAGATATTTTTTGGTGACTAATGGTGTGTTTTAAAAATTAAAAGAAAAGGGTGTAATGGTGGCAAAATGCATTGATTAGCATTTAATTCTCTTTTTCCTTGCTTTTTCTTCACAAAATATTACACAACCCCCCCCACTCACCTTGGCCGACCCTAACTCCCCCATTTCTGTCCAAGATAATTCCATGCTCATTTCTCTCTCATTTCCTTTCAAAAACACAAAAAGATATCCAAAAATAAATCCAAAAATTCCTATATAAATATTAAACCTTTTTCCTTCACTAATTCTTCATGGATCTTCATCAAAGCTTGAGTTTTGGAGGCTAAAGTGATGGATCTAAGTTCTTTTTGGTGTTCTTGAGGAGGTATAATTTCTTACCTTAATCCATAATTAATTGCTTTAATCTTTAACTAGCTAATTTAGTTAACTAGTTAAGTGCTTAGTTTAGCATATAAATCATGATTAATTCATTATATTTGGTTTAAGAAATTCATGTTAGGGTTAAATTTTGATTAAGTGATTAGTGTTTAATTCAAGTGTTAAATTGTGTTTTGGAAAAGAATAATCTAGTAGAAAGTGTTAAAATTTGCTAATAAGCATTTTGTTTAATTAAGCAAAATTGCTTACTAGATTTTTGCTAAAACATAATTAGCGAGTGTTAAAAATATAGGATTTGTTTAGATAGCTTAATTAAGCTATTTTAAGGTATTTGTAATTGTTAGATTTGTGTTATCTTGAATCTAGTGCGATATATTGCGATAGGTTGCTTACTAGATTTCGGGGTTTTCCGACGTAGGGTTCGTTTGGTAGTTGCGAGGTTATATCCAGTGTATTCCTCGTAATTTTTGTGTTGTGTTGCGCGATCGGGACGATCGGGGTCCAGACGTGGTGTTTTGTAGTTTAGCGACCCCAATTAGGGTTTTGGCCGGTATCGTGCGCGATAGATGCGCTAAGCGCGCAGTGTAATTTTCCGGACGTTTTCGTCGCGTTTCGTTGTCTTTCCGTCATTATAGGATATTTAGCTTATGTGTTGTATTTATGAAATTTTAGGTTCGCAAGCAGGGATTTCGGGTGCTGCGGACAAGGGGAAGCAGGTGGTCGGATTTTCTTAGCTCGAGACCATCGGTGAGTAGATTTAACATCTACGGGGAAATCGCCCGTATGGCGTTATGCGTCAGGGCGAATATGATATGATAGCTGCATGTATTTGCATATTAGTTACTTTCATATGAATGTCATTGCATAGCATTATCTGTAGTACTTGACTCGTACCTTTAGATATAACACATTACTGACGGTTCATGTTGCACGAGCACTAAATTGTATGCTACACCCACACCGTCTGTAATTGCCATGACACGCACAAACACCTACATATGTGATATGATAGTGGATAGGAATGATTAGAGAAGTAACTCATATTCTATTGTGCATATGAAATACTGTGGACACATACATACGTGATATTGCATTAGGCAGGAATAGTTAAGGTAGTGAACCTTATTCCACTTCACTTATATCTTGCTATAATTACTTATACATAATGCATACATATTGACATATACACCCTTGTACTTGATTACATGTAGATACTAAAACCTTACTACACTTACATGTACACTTCATATGATAATGCATTTATTTTCGAAGGAATTGGGAACCGCATGATATGTTTTTAAAGCTAGATTCAATTTAAAGAGCGGTTTTCCCTTTATATGCTCATATTGATGTTTTATGTTGCATATATCAGTTTTATATGGATTTTACGCATTGAGATATGGATTTCATATGATTTATGGATTTGAGAACCGTGGGGGATATTTTCAAGAAAACATTGTAATGTTTGAAAACCCGGTTTCTCTTGATATGATATTTGATGCGTCCACCATGTGATTTCTCGGTTCTGAGATTTGTCTTGTGATACCCGATTCGAGGAGCGGGATGCACCGTCTGCGGGTACATGGTGGACCCGGTATGGTACCCCGGGGTGAGTGGTGATTTCGTGGTGTAAACGATAAACCTGACGGTGGGACCACTACCTACCGGTGATTGTATTTGGACTCGGCGGTTATCTTGGAGATACCGACCGGAGTGAGGTATGACATATCGTCAGGGCTAGTCATGGTGACAGCGCCTGAGTTATGAGGATTTACGTGTCGATGCTAGACACGGGTTTCATGATGTTTCGAGTGTCGGTGTTGGACACTCAGGTTTTCGTGAGACATACAGGATTTGAGGGCCGATCTGAGGATGCGGTGCCTGAGGATTTGGGATTTGATGTGTCAGTGAGGGACACTGGTGTTTTTCCATGCTGATGATTTTTGCATGAGATTCTATATTATATCATCCCACACTCAGGATTAAGTTGATATGCATTGTTTCATGTAGTTGTAGTACCCTGATGATGTACCTTTACATGATTGTTGCATATTCACTTATCATACTTATGCTATCGGATTACTTGTGATAGATAGATCGCTGTTCGTGTATACTTGCGATTACTGTATGATGTTATTTACTATTCACGAGTTGGCAACACACCCCCGTTGTGCCACAGTGTTGTGCAGGACTTACCCTCTGAGTAGTCGCGGCAGGGCATCTTTTCATCTCTACTTTTGCGGATACCGCTACGATTGGCTGTGATGCTTTGCTTTTAGGTGGGTTGCGGTTATCTGTTTGTACTTTGTATATTTTTTTGTTGGATCTAGTATTCTCCATCTACCACTATGTTGTATATGACTTAGAGACGACTTGTGAGGATTCAGTGTTATTTTGTGGTGACTTTGGGTGCCGTGCTCGTGGGAGTCGGTTTTTGTTGAAAAGTTTTACTTCTTTATGCAGTTTTCTTTTATATTTCTTCGCTTCGGCGTCGTATATATGTTGTGGTGGTTGTCTCCGCCGTTGGGCGTGATTTGCTCCCGTTTGGGATGCTTTTATTATTATCTATGTTGTACCCGTTTTCGGGGCTAGTTTTTACAAAGGAGGTGCTGCCGAAATTTTTAAGAACGAAAACTAAACTTAAAGATTTTTACTTGAAAATTTCCGAATATTTAAAACTATGTTTCCTCCGTTGATCCAGTTTTGGGTGGTTTAGAGTTTTGGGTTTCGGCTTACTTAAGTTGCGTACGCCTTTAGACGTTACGTAGTTTAAGTGCCGGTTACGGGCCAAATTTGGGTCGTGACATACACCGAGGCTAGAGTGATTCCATAGAGGATGATGAGTCTGGAAGGGGACACTACCTACCGGTGATATTATGGGGACTCGTCGGTTATCCGGAGGATACCGACCGGAGTCATGAGATGGATACAGGCTGATCCGTTCTGCCGGAGCCCGCAGGCCGATCCCGAAGATGATACGGATGCCTGAGATATGAGGATTTGAGATATTGATATATTGATTTCATTGATAGAACTACAATCAAAATTTCAGAAGTTTATTTAAGATAAAACACAGATTTTCATGTTATTTATTTCCAGATCTCGCATTTTTATTGCATTCATGCTACATGCATTTTATCGTATCGCATCATATTAGTATATGTAGGTTGTGACATCATTGTGTACATGCTTACGATAGCCTTTATAGATGTTATTTATTACTCACGAGTTGGCAACTCACCCCCGTTGTGCCACAGCCTTTCTGCAGGTCCGATCCGTCAGCACTATAGCGGCAGACGCACTTTCTCCTTTTGCTTGGATATGAGACTTTTGCTCGTAGGTGGGTTGTGAGATTATTTTGTTCCACCTTGTATATTTATGGTATCTAGAGTACTCCATCTACTGTACCTGCTATTTATACTGATGTATATTGACCTAGAGACGAGACAGTGAGATTTGTGGACTTATATGTTGTTTCTCTGGGTCGAGCTCACTTGAGCCGACGTGATGCTTATTGTTTGGGTTTTTTTACATGCTTATTTTTGCACAGTAATGATTCTTATTGCGTGGCATTGTGAATCCGCTGTTGGGCGAAGAGCTAGCTCCCGCTTGGGGATGCCTTATTTCATGTTATATGTATATTCCTGTTTGTACCCGTTTGGGGTCAGTTTTTACAAAGGAGACTCTGCCGAAATTATCGGAAAAATGGATGTTGCTTTATAAAAAAGCTTGATGTGACTTATTTGATTAAAATCGCATTCAAAAATTGGTTTTCCTTCACTCTATTTCTTAATTCGGTTTGGATTTCTGGGTTTCGGCTTACTTAGATTGTGTACGCCTTGAGACGTTTCGTAATTTAAGTGCCAGTCACGTTCCATACTTTTCGGGTCGTGACAAAGTTGGTATCAGAGCGATAGGTTTTACCTTTCTGAGTGTAGGATGACCCTTGGAAGATGGAGTAAGTGACTTAAGCAGAGTAATGTAGCGTGTGTATGTCCGCGGCATACTTGCGATACGGTGCTCCGCCTAGGTGACTTTAGGATATACTTGCTTGAAATTCCTTCTTCAATTCGTGTATCCTATAATTCTATTTCACTGTTCTCATTATCCTGTTTCCTGTACCGGCCACTATGTCGCCGAAGGTTACGAGAGCTCAGAGGGCTGCCGCCAGAGATGAGATTCGAGAGGGCTCGTCCGAGATGAGAACCGATCAGGACGGTGTGCCTACCCCTCAGGGGCAGATTGATCTGCCTTCTCCAGGCCGCATGGATAAGCTAGAGTCAGGCATGCAAAAGCTACGTCAGATGATGTGATCTATATTCGAGGCCAGTCGTGTACAGAGATCTGAGGACGTACCTACCCCTGCACAGACCATGATTGTACCTGCAGCCCAAACAGTTGTTTCTACTACTACCGTAGCCATTCCCGTATCACTACAGGAATTCATGAAGCTGAGACCTCCAGTCTTCACCGGAACAGATGCCGCGGAGGATCCACAGACATTCCTCGACAGATTGGCCAGGATTTACCGTTCGCTCAGATGTTCTGACGATAGATGGGTGGAGCTTACGAGTTTCTTTCTGGAGGGCCTTGCTCAGACATGGTGCGAGTCAGTCGAGAGAGGTCGAGCGGCAGGTCTACCTCCTATGACTTGGGATGAGTTCACAGCAGTATTTCTAGCCCGTTTCCTTCCAAAGAGCGTTCGTGATGCTCGAGCTCGTAGTTTTGACGCGTTGCGCAAGACTCCAGGGATGACAGTGTCCGAGTATGACATCCAGTTTACTCAGTTGTCCCGATATGCTCCGTACTTGGTGGACACTGAAGAAAAGAGGGTAAAGAGGTTTATGCATGGACTTGATACGCAGTTATATCTTGCCATCAGCGCCCAGCACTTTGATACTTATGCAGCTGCTATGGACTCGGCCTTGCGATTTGAGGAGCGCATTTCAGAGACTTCGGTCATTTCTGGGCCGAAGAGGATTCTTACCGATATGCCAGCTCAGAGGCAGATGGGCGGGCACCGTGATAGATTCTTTCCTTGAGATGGCGGCGGCAGAGGAGTTAGACGGGGTCAGTTATTTGGTTCTTATCCGCAGGACCAGCAGGCATCGCCAGGATGTTTTCGGTGCGGGAGTCCGTACCACCATATCACAGACTGTAGGGTGAGACGACAGGGAGCGGCGACAGTTCCACATATGACCTTGCCACCATCACCACCACCTCAGAGAGCTCTACTTCCTACCCCCGGTGATACTCCACGCCAGTTAGACGCCCCGAGAGGCTATGGACGCGGCGGTCCTGTTCAAAGAGGACGAGGAGGCCGAGGCAGAGGACTACCGGCTATTGGTGGGGGACATGCCCGAGTGTTCGCTTTGACTCTGCAGAATGAGCAGGCATCCAATGCCGTAGTGACAGGTACATTGCCAGTATGTTCTTTCGACGCGCGGGTATTATTCGACCAAGGTTCCAAACATTCGTATGTATTTACACACTTTGCACCGATGTTAGGCCATGAGTCATCGTCGTTAGATCAGCCGCTTGTTGTTATTACTCCGGTAGGCGACTCGTTTGTCGCTCGTTTGGTGTTTCGTTTGTGTTCCGTTCATATCGGGGAGAGGGATTCATCGGTTGATTTGATTCTCCTTGATATGTTGGACTTTGATGTTCTTCTGTGCTTGGCTAGCCACTTGTTATGCATATGTGGACTTCCGTGAGAAGGCAGTCAGATTTAGTTTTCTGGGTGAGCCAGTCCTTGTTATTCAGGGAGACCACAGCGTCACCCTTCCCAGCTTGATTTCGTCTCTTCGCGCCGGTCAGCTCTTACGGAGGGGATGTCAGGGATTCTTAGCATATGTTTGTGATACTCGAGCTGCAGAGGTTCTTTGGGACCAGGTCCCGATTGTGTGTGAATTCACTGATGTTTTCCCTGACGAGCTGCATGGGTTATCGCCTGAGCGTGATGTAGAGTTCTGCATTGACTTGTTTCCCGGCACGGGGCCTATTTCCATACCGCCTTATCGGATGGCCCCGGCGGAGCTTAGAGAGCTGAAGGATCAGTTGCAAGATTTATTAGATAAAGGGCTTATTCGACCTAGTGTATCTCCGTGTGGTGCTCCTGTCCTGTTTGTTAGTTATATGTATGCCCTAGATGCCATTACTATACATGTGATGTATATTGTAGTGGATGCATGGACCTATATAGGGATGACTTTCTTGCTCGACATGATAGTATGCTATCTGGTTACTTTTTACCTTAACGTGTACACTGATTGTCTCTCTGTTACATGTTGGTAAAGCTCTTAGGATGTGTACTTGACTACCTGGACTATGATGCGGATCATACTAGTAAGGACATGGTAGTCCATAAGTACATCCTTCAAGGTCCCTAGTCGTGGGTGTATCGAGACGGGGCATCGATATACCAGAGTAGACTAGCGTATGCCTTCTCGACCCATACAGATGGGCGATGGATGATCCAATATCCATTGGTGTTTGACATCAGAGATGATATACGGGTGCTCAGTAGAGACTGGGTACACTGGACGGACTCGCCGAGAACTCCCAGATGGTATTATACCTTACGTCAGATGGCAGTTCTCTGGTGACACTGGTACAGGTTAGTCTGTAGACCCGAGATCGTCATAGAGTCTTGTGTGATTCCCACTGTGGTTTGATTTCCACCTTACCACGTCCAAGAGTGCATGCAAAACGGTGATTTTTGGGTACAGTCCCGAGTCACATGGAGGCAATAAGCGATAGGAGGGGTTTCGTCTCTCCCGGTATTGGGGGTTGATGTTGCGCTATGCTCGATTGGCCATAATAGGGAAGTCCCTAGCCAGGGCTGGTTTAGAGATATACTGGTAAGTGTTACCAGTAGTTTCTCGACCCGTTATGAGCCTCATATCGGCATGACTTATCGGTTATTGGGGTCTGACGTTTACCACCCTTAGACTTGATATGCGACATATCAGACGAGGAGACCAGACTGTACGGTAGTGTCACTGTCAGGCTTTTTGCAGGAGTTGGAGCAGGCTTGCTTGCTGATCTTCTTTTCGCTCAATACCCGGGTAGCCGTTACGTCTAGCTAGTACCGCTGACGGCTTGTGAGTGATTGATATGATCATCACCTATTGCCGGCGTATTAACGAGTCTTTAGAGTCCTACATAGAGGTTGTACTGGCTCTGGCAAAACAAAATAGGAGCGCATATGTGATATGTGCGGGACCGAGAATAATGCGTGTATGTGATACCGTATTCTATTCTCGCGATGTTTGTATCGATCGGTTGTATGCGATATAACCTAGTTATCGAATCAAGGGTTGATTCGATAAATCGATACATTGTATGTTAGTCGGTTATATATGATATAACCGGATTATTAAGTCAAGTGTTGATTTAATAATTTATTGTATAATTGTATATGTGATATACTAATTTACATTAACTAATATTGGTTCACTAAAGCATTTATTTTTCTCACTTGTACACAACTTAATATATATATGATATATATTTATTTGTGTTCACATTTTTGTATCATGGTTGTTGATACACTTGTCATGGGTGTATGAGACATACACCATTATGTATATATTCGTATGGTTTTTAATATTCAAAGTAAATACAAAATTAGTGAGTATTTGTTCATAAGCATGAAGCTTCATGAAGCTTATGGTGCTTTGACCAAAGTCCACTAGTTTTGTTTTACTTAGGATTTTATCAACCTAACCACTACAACTCACCATGGTTATGTCTCTACATGAGTTAAGTATATGATACTTACTCACCATGGTAACCACTCTCTCTCTTGATTTATTCTTCATATTCATTTTGAGCTCATCTTCTTCTTCCTTGAGTTTTCATTCTAGGGGTTGAAAAAGAGAGAGAACCAATGTGAGAAAAGAAATTCTAAAGTGTACCCATTTCCTATCTCACCATCCTCTACTAGACTAGCACTTTAGTTTAGGGTGTTTTCTTCACTAATTCTTTGGTTAGTGATGTAGAAGCTTGAGTCTGTATTCCCTCGACGTAGATCATCTTCGGCATCGAAGACTTCAAGCGATCCCGTTGCAATTTTCTCATGGAGCCGTCCGAGAGTCCGGGAGTTGGATGATCGCAGCGAAGGGACTACATCAAGGAGCATATGAAGTGAAGGACCGATCTACAAAGGTTGTATTTCGAATTCCCTTTAGAGTAAAGTTGTTTACTTGCCATGCAGTTTTGCCTAAACTCTAGTACACGATCTTGCTAAGGGTTATTCGGCACCTAAATTTTTTAATCCGGCATGGTCGATGCCTTATAGAGCCTCCTTAGAGTGCCTAATAACCCTACAGTGGTATCAGAGCCTATCTAGAGCATTAGGCGATGTGTTTACGAAGTTAAAACCCCGATCGAACCCGAAATCGACAAAATAAAACCCTCTCTGTACATTTTTTAAAATCTGGGATTTTTCCAAATTAAAAATGTTTAAAAAAATCAGCAGGCAATTATAAGAAAAACTGTGCAAAACGACAATGTTTGGAACTCAAGGCGCCGCGGAACCGCGGCATGAGCATGGCTCATGCGGCGGTTCCGCGGCCATTATGTGACGTCACCGTTGTTGTTTTGCACAGTAATGTTTATTTTTAATTCACTGATATTTTATGGGTATTTTTATTTGACTCAAGTGTTGAGTGTTTTGGAGTTTATTTTGTAGGCGTTGTTTTCGATCGGAATATTTAATTTCGTAATGTTTTCCGGATATTTAGAAAGTTTTAAAAAGTTCGAACGGATATCAATAGCTCACTTTTTCCCGAACCGGAAAATTTCCAAGTGTTGGATTTTTCCGTTTGTTTTAAGAACGTCTAGATCGTGCAAGTTACGCGATGGACCCTCTAGAAGACAACAAACCTTAACTCGATTATGTGACCGTCTTGAACTGCCCTTTGAACCTTAGGGTTTGGGGCAGTACGGCGTGCCACATGTAAGGCGTTGTCTTGACCCTTCTACGGCTGGATCATTAGTACTGTGGCATATGATGGATATTTTAAAACTCCCCTCAAGTGTTGAGAATATTTGGGAAAACTTGAGTGTTTGATCATTCGATCGGAAAGTTTAATATTGTCTATTTATCTGGAATGTGATACAATATTTGGAATCCACAAGTAGTTATGAGATAACTGATATTGAAGTTATAAACATAGCAATTTAGTCTCAAATGATCGGTTGCCACGGAATTTTGATGCGATTAAAAGTCCGTCGCAATCACGTAGCGTACGCGGATACTCGCCGGATAAACTTAATAGACAGCCACACCCCAAAGCCCTGACAAAGTGACTGTAGGAGAACCTCGTCGCCAAAAGCATCCGTTCGGGTGCTCGCGGCAGCGGTGTTCCGCCTTAGTGCATTTCGTCTACGGCATCCGGGGGTGCGGCCGTCTACTAAAGTTTGCGACGAGCATTCGATCAGAATATCTGGAATCTTGTTGAATTGCCCGACTAGATATTGAAAAGTGTTTTCGATATGGAGACTAAAATGCGGGGTTTATAATTGTTAGGCATGCGATGTCTAAGGAGGTTGCGGATTCCAACTGTTGTAGTTTTACACTTTCTTTTCTACGACCGTAAGTGTAATATGTGATATCGCCGGTTTCGTTGCTATATGTCAACGACAATTGGGATGCGCATATTTACTTACGTTGATGACATGCGATGTTATGTGTTGCTGGATATGTTATATTAGATCGTCGCGTTTTGAATAGCCGGGGGTTTTATGTGATATGAGAGTTTTTATTTTCTTTCATGTAAAATTAAATGTATGTAATATTCTTTTATTGGGGCACTTCCGGGATGAGGTCGATGTCACCATTTGTATATTATTTACTTTTCGGCACTAGGATAGACCCAAGGAGGAGAGCACAAGTAACCGGGTTCTGGAGTCCAGTGGGCGACCAACTCGAGGAGTCGAGTCCGGGTCTCCTAACTCCAGAATTGGTAGGGTTGCTTGCCGCTCTCGTAGGGGTCTAGGGGTGTGAGTTTGGCTATTCATCGTGACGGTGGAATCCGTGTTTTATAGTGGCTCAAAATAAAACACGGACGTCCTAATATATCCAATGTTTCATATATTTCATCTGCTGCGATATCTGTGATGTGATCATATGATGTTCTGTGATAAATACTATATATAGTATATATGATATATTATATAGGCGTTACTTATGTTTTACACCCGCGCTAGCCCTGCCCCGCTCTGTCGTTAGTTACCTAACCTAACGGTGCACGAGGGGACATCAAGGCGAATGCGGATGGCATAAGTGTACGTCGTATTTATTTGTGATGTTTAGGTGCTTATATGATGGGACTTCATTGATGTGATTAATGAAAGAAAAGAAACCTAAAAGATGTTGTGGAATCGAATTTTCAAAAACAGGTAGCTACAGTTCTTGCTTTGCATCGCGGTGTTTCTTGTAGAACATCCTGCACCTTATTCGATAAGGAAAGGGCCGAGATCCCTTCACCGGGAGTGACCCCTTTAGCAATGACTGGCAGATGCTACACCCCTCGGTTTGTCTTTTGATTGCTTTTGGAGTTTTTGCTTTGCATAGTGATATATATGATATATCCTGCACCTTATTCAATGAGGAAAGGGCCGACGATCCCTTCACCGGGAGTGACCCTTTAGCGAAACTAGTAAAAGCCTAAAAAACACTCCATTTTAAAATCATTTGATTCTACAACGATATCAAGTTAATTACGCAATAGGTTTTCAGAAAAACCTGTCGTAGCCCTCCGTCATTTCATATAAATCCTACTTAGTATTCGTGCTGCGTTTGTTGGCCTTTGTCAAGGCGTAGTGTGCGGTAGCTGACTAGTGCGTATCTGCTTATGCATATGATGCAGATTGGGTTAGGGTAGTCGTAGGACCTTGTTGGCCTTTGTCAAGGGTCGTGCGGGTGGGTTTAATTCAATCAAGAAATGACGGGTTGAACTTAACTAGCATCCTATGGTTTGTTGGCCTTTGTCAAGGTCATAGGAGGTTAGGGGCAAAATTATCGGGAATTTCAAGTGTTGAAATTTGCAATGAGATTGCATACCTTCTATGAGATAGTTGGATCCCGAAACCTACTGCGAGTAATTGTTACTCCTGGGAGAGTTTTACACATTACAATTAGCCGATCAAGTAGGTGTCTATAAAGGTGTCAACGGGGTTACGCCTCTGGGAAAACGAGGTTTACTTTAATTAGGTCCGTGCGAAAGCACGGGGAACCTCCCTCAAAGTACCGACACTGGCCTGGCTGAAAGATTGGCGAAGTTGTAGGGTGTAATTAATCCCGGCTGGTCTTTCCTTTTAGGGTTTGAAGGAAGATTTGATAAAAGTAGTGGGAGCCATACTGATTAGATAAAATAATAACCAATCTGATCTTGCAAGAGCGCACGTAGAGTGTTTTCTTCTCTCTCTCTCCAGGTAGCGACCATGTCACGCCTTAATCAAGATAATAATACGGATGAATTGACCGAACCCGCTTGTTATACTGTGCCTGGGGAACGTTGGTCCCACTCCAACTTATAAATGTTATAAGACAGAGCAGGAAATTGGGGATTACCAGAATTCCCGTGCCTCCCAAACGAAGAAAGTGCATGCTGATGCATCTTCTTCGGGTGTGTTCATTACAGAGAACTGTTTCTCAGTATCCTTTACGTCCTTGGTATGAGATACCGGATCAGGATCCCGCATATGTAATCTGTTACATGGGCTACAGAAAGGTAGAAAACTGAGAACGGGTGATAAGTTTCATGAGATAGAAAACGGTGCAAGTGTTGCAGCCAAGTCTGTTGGTCACTATCACCCTGTATTACCAGAATACATTGATTCTGAACGAATGTTGTTAGATACCGAACCTGATATACAACATCATATCAGTCTCTTTATTAAGTAAAGAAAGATATAATTTTGTATTGTTGGATAATGTTTTGAACATTTCCTATATCAAAAGTTGATCGGTTCAGGCACGTTATCTAAAAGCATTGACGTTCTAAATCAAACTACAGTTCTTAGTATACAGAACACATACAAGAGGAAGAGTTCAGAAATGAACAAATCCTTCTTGAGGTATTGTAGACCAGGTCATATCAATGCGACCCGACTAGCTGAAGTTATATATGATGCATATTTAAATTAGTTTGAATTCACATCTTGTGAAACTTGCCGGTCATGTCACAGAGATAAGATGACCATAGCTCCGTTTATTAGAAACAGAGAAAGAGTTAGTGAACTCTTGGGATGATACATGTTGATGTATGAAGGTCCCCTGTCTATACATGCCAAGACCGGTCCTTTGTACTTCATTACATTCTCTGATAATCTCTCAAGATTCAGACATATGTTCCTGTTGAAACACAAGTCCGAACCTTTTGAGATATTCACAGAATATAAGTTAGAAGTAGAGAACCAAAACGGGTAAAAGTATTATGTCCTTTGATGTGATTAAGGAGGAGAATACTTGAGCACGGAATTCCTGGATTATTCTAAAGGAGAATGAGATTCTCTCTCAGCATTATTCCTCCGCATACACCACAGCACGTCGGTGTATCGGGGTGGAGCAATCACACCCTATATAATAAGGTGTGCTCTATGATCAGTACAACTGATTTACCTATTTCCTTTTGGGAGTTATGCACTTATGAAGTTACATACCTATTGAATAGGGTTCCGATCAAATCAGTTGCCTACCACTTCATATGAGATATGGAAAGGGAAGAGCCCATATCTTAAGTTTGTTAAGATTTGGGGTTGTCCGGCTTATGTCTAAAAGCGAAATCCGGACAAGCTCGAGGCAAAGTCAGCTCTGTAGAAGTTTGTTGGATATCCCAAGCATTCGCAAGGGAATATCTTCTACCAAACCAAGGAACAAAAGATGTTTTGTTTCTCAGCATGCCACCTTTGTGAAAGGAAATTTCTTGTGAAGAAATTAGTGGACATGAGGTAGAACTGGATGGAGTTCCAGCTATACAAACTGCAGCTGATGATTTGGTAGAACCAAAGAATTCAATAGTTTCCAACTAACCTCAACCTCTCCGCTGATCTAGTAGGGTTCCCCACCTACCTGAGAGATACTTCGGTTTCTCTATGACAGTGGGAGCGAGGATTGTTGGAGATAGTGCCCTCAGAGTCAATTATTGGGTCACAGCCACGTGATTGCAATGATTGAGGGAGGACCTATCCCGGGAAGACAGTCCTACTCGAGATGATAGTACGCTATCTGGTTTACCTTTATCATCGTGTACTGCTTTAGGTGACCTGACATGTCGCTATTGCACGTTGATAGAGCCCCTAGGATTCTTGCTTGACTGCCGGCAGTATGAGGGCGATCATATAAGTGAGAGCTGGAGTCTATAAGCGCATCCTTAAAAGGTCCCTAGTCGTAGGAGTTTCGAGACAGGGCATCGATTCTCCAGAGTAGACTAGTGTATACAGTCGAGACCCCGACGAGGGGCGGTGGCCGGTCTCACAAGCCACTGGTGTCAGTTGGTTCACCTAAGATGTATACAGGTGCTCATTGGGTTATGAGTACACCGGACAGGACTTGCCGGGAACATGCTAGTTGGTCTTATACCTGACGTCAGATAGCAGTTCCCAGGTGACATGTGTACAGGTTAGTTCATCGACCTGGGGATCGTCATTTGTCTCGTGTGAGTTCCCACTGTGCTTTGATTACTACCCTACCACGGCTTAAAGGAGTCGTGCAAACAGGTTTTAGTTGGGTACAGTCCCGAGCCACATGGAGGCAGTGAGCGGATCTTCGGGGGTTTCGTCTCTCCCGGTATTGGGGGTGAGGTCGCGCTGTGTCTAGGAGAGCCATTACACAAAGACCTTGGCCAAGGCAGGAGATTTACTGGTAGGTATTCTAGTAGTATCTCAGGGTGTTCTGGGCTACACTCCGACACGACTTGTACCGCTTTTGGGGGTCTGACTTTTACCAACCCCCTAGGCCCGCCATGCGATACTCATAGACGAACGGACCGGACTGTACGGATATTGTCACTGACAGGCTCAGTAGGGTGTCAGGATGAGTTCACTCATCGACGTCCCTTTTACTCAATAGCTGGTGGCCCGTCACGTATTGGCTTATACCTCTGACGTGCTAGTGGTTAAATCCACAGCCATAGTATTGACGAGTCTTTAGAGTCCACCACACTTTCAGTTACTCAGTTTTCGGGCGAAACGCTGTAGAGGCCGTATGGAGATATGGCAGGGTCCGATCAGATACGTGCGGTATTGCACGGATCAGGATTAGACGGTTTGTACTAGTAGCCGTATAGGTATATGGCAGGGTTCGATCAGATACGTGCGGTATTGCACGGATCAGGATCGAACGGATATTACTAGCCGGCTTTGGTTTAAGCCGGTCCTAGTTTAGTACAGTGTAGATTTTGTCTCATTGCATTTGTATCCGGACGGAATACAGATGCGGGTGTGTATGCATAGTATGGGGTTTTCCTGTAATTTATTACAGGACCAGTTTTCTGGAGTTGCCAGTTTGTATTCCGTTCCGGCCGGTTTTCCTTTGTTCTTTCCCGGCCGGACTTTTCCGATGGAGAGGGTTATTTGCAATTGTGCAAATAACTTTAGTGGAGGGGTTTTATTGCAATTGTAGAGATTATGATAGCATCTTTGATTCTCTCCATCACTTGCTTTAAATGAGATTGGAAAGGGTATGGTTTTGATAAAAAGAAAAGCATGGTTGATGTTTTTATGTCTAGGATGTGGTCACCTCTTTTCACTTCCTACACTCACCTCCCTTCATGCTTCATAACCTCTCCTCCACCATTCTCATTTTGGATGATAAGTTTTTCATAAGTGAGAAGAAAAAGAAAAGAAAGAGAGAAGAAGAAAAGAGAGAAAAATGAGAGAGCTTCATCTTCATCTTTGAGAGAGTAGCATTCATTCATCTCATTTTTGATACAAGGAAAAATGAAAGCACCATTTTTCATACCTTCATTCCTCCATCTTCAAAAGGCAACCAAAACCCTAAAAGTGAGACTATGATTCTACACTACACTTCCTACAGCATATCTTGGACGCGTCGGGTAGCCTACTTCGCGCCCGAGTTGCCTCGGTATAGAGGCGGGAGCCCGTAAAAGATGCAGGCGACGTGGTGCCCTTCCGGCGAGGAGGAGACGGACAGCTTTTCCCGCGAGGAGATCGGAGTGGAGATGAAGACCGGAGGACTCGGATCTGTCGGTACATCTCTTCCCTTTCTTGTTAGTAGCTTAGACTTGTTAATGGTTACGATCCGGAGTTTAGTGCGCGGTGGTGCCGGTTTGCTAAGTCCGCAAAATTAAAGTTTACCACCGTTTCCGCGTTTGGCCGTCGGGTTGACAGCCGGGGCGCCGCCGTGCACTTACAGTGGTATCAAAGCCTCGCCATTAACATAGTCTAGCTTGGTGTAATGTGTTTTTCTGTTTCGATCGATCGAATGTTCCAAAACTGCATTTTTAGTTCGAATCAGTTTCTGTTCAAAATTTTTGGTCTCGAAAAATTTTTCAGGTTGTAAAATATTGATGTACTGGAAAATCTAAGAGTTCTGTAAAAATTTGAAGATGTAACTCCACAGTGGGAGCGCGGAACCGCCGCGAAACCCCCCCTCGTGCGGCCCTTCCGCCGCGCACTATTCACATCACATCACCAAATTTTTTCAGAGGTCTTCTGGGCTTAAAATATGGGTTTTGGAATATTAAAATTGGGCCCAGGATTTCTGTGAGTGCTACAGTTTTGATTGAGGGCCCACTTGTTAATCTTTGATCGATCGGATATTTTAAACACATTTTTCACAGTATTTACATTATATCTGCGACCGTGAATGTCACTCGATCGGTAAATCCTGTCTAACTGCTATAGCCCGGTTAGACGGATTTACGAACGTGACTTTCACGTTGATGTTCTATGTTTATGCTGTGATGTTGCGGATCGGTCGCGGGGGATAGCCTGGTTGCAATGCTAGTACAGTTGTGGTGGTATTATGTACATTTGATATTGCGGGGCGAGCGTCCGACATGTGGACTGCTGTCACTGCCTGTTTGTATTATTCTTTTGGGACACGACCTGGTTGCGGTCGATGTACCCGGTGTATGTATATTTTACTTTCTGTACTAGGATTACCCCGCGATGGGGTGCATGGATAGTCGGGTTCTGGAGGGCAACAAGCCCGCATCTCATGGCATTGGGACGGAGGGGGCTTCACTCTAGGATTGGCGGGCTATTCGCCGCACTCGTAGGGGGTACAGGTTGACCCAGGAAGGGTGCCCAAGTTACCGGATTCCGTGAAGTGCTGGGTGGTCCATTCACGGCGCTGAAGGGGGCTGCCTCGCTTCAGGTTTTGGCGGGTAACTTGCCGCGCCCGTAGGGGTCTAGGATTCTCATTGCACAGGCTATCCACACGACCAGGGGAACGTCGGGTTTCAGTAGTGGCTCTGTGAAACCCGGGGATCCCAGATATCTGTATTGTTCTGTGATGCTGTACATTTCTGTGATGTTGCATTTCTTATCACGCCTTGAGCGAATATAATATATTGGTATATATATTAGTAGATGTTGTATATGTTTTTCATCCGCGCTAGTCCAGTCCCCGCTCTGTCGTTAGTAAGCTAACCTAACGGGTGATGACGGGACCCAGTGGCGAATGCGGATGGCATATACGTACGTCAGTATATTTTCGTTCTTTGTGGTGTGATCAATGATGGGACTGCGTTGATTCGGATCAATGCAAGTTAAAACAAACCTATTCTGATGTTGTTGGAACACTTTTCAAAACTGTTATTGCAAGGACGTTTACTTTTGTTTTGCATCATGGTATTCATTTGAATATCCTGCTCCTCAGTCGACGAGGCAAGGGCCGAGATCCCTTCACCGGGAGTGACCCCTTGGACAGAAGTTTGCGTCAGGGCATTAACTTCACTATAGCCGATTACTTTTGCTTTGCACCATGGTATTCAGTTGGAATATCCTGCACCCCATTCTACGGGGAAAGAGCCGAGATCCCTTCACCGGGAGTGACCTCTTTAGTAAAGGTTTTCGTCACTATATTTTCTAAAAAGCTATCCGTTCCTTCAACGAGATCAAGTTCATTACGTTAAAGGTTTTCGCCAGAAACCATTCGTAGCCCTCCGTCGTTTCATATGGGTAGTCAATAGTATTCAAGCTGTGTATGTTGGCCAAAGTCAAGGCACAGTGATTGGTAGCTATTGGGGTATTCATATGCAGCATAGATAGATGCGTTGGTTTGGGACAGTCGTACTGCCATTTTGGCCAAAGTCAAGGGTATGTACGGGTGGGTTCAAATTAACCTGGAGAATGACGGGTTGAACTTGACATGTGACTTATGATATGTTGGCCAAAGTCAAGGTCATAAGAGCATGGGGCAGAAATCACATCGGGAGTTTCAAAAGTACTGAAACTTGCCAGATATGCGCATACCTTCTGGAGTGTGACACCGTGAGCGGATTCCGTCACGTTGTCATGCGATGATAGTTGGATCCCGATTCCCACTGATGAGTTGGTTTACTCCTCGGGTGACCCCGACTAATTCTTCTTTCAGGTTTGGAGGAGAATTTGAGGTACAGTGGGAGGTTTCCTGATTAGAAAAAGTGATAACCATTCTGATCTAGGATTGAGTGCACGCTGAGTGTTTCTTTTCTCTCTCTCTGGCAGCGACCATTGACCCGACCCTTAGACTATGACTCAGTGACCAAGTTGACCGAATCTTCTTAACACAGGCTTTTGGATTGTCAGAGTTGCAGACCTCATTGCCACTCCTACTTTTACCCTTTTCTCCGGGACACCCCGTATTACTGCGAACGTCCACTTCCATTGGACAAAACCATCGTATGGTTAGATACGAACTCGAAGGAATTCGAGGATGGTTTCCGGTTCTGGAGAAAACGGATAGGATTATTCAGTTGTCTTTTCTTTTCACCCTCTCTCACGTTGCGAGTACTCCTTGGTTTAGGAGTAGTACACCTATTACGCAAATTGGATAGTCTTCTTCCAAACCATAGGCTGGTGCCGACCGGTAGGGAAAGAAGAAAGCCAATTAGCCTAAACGGTGTACAGAAGGTATTAAGTTAAGACAAAGTAAGGGATTAGTAAGAGGGCAAAGTAAATTGCAACAGATATTCACGACCAAACCATGTATTCCTTCGCCAATCCTAAATCACCTTTGTATTTCTCCAGGACACTCCGTATCACTACGAAGATCCCATTTTATTGGATAATCCATCGTATGGTTATATACGAACTCGAAAGGAACTTGTTCCAGTTCGGGGATGGATCCTGGTTCAGGAGAAATAGGAATAAAGTACATTCAGGTGTCTTTCATCTTCACCTTCTCTCGCGTTGCGAGTGCTCCTAGGATTAGGACAGTACACCCTTTATGCTTATTGGATAGTCTTCTTCCAAACCATAGGCTGGTGCCGAACGGTAGGGAAGGAAGAAAACCAATTGGCCTAAAGGGGTGTGCAGAAGGTAATGACTAAAGACATATGAAGGGATTTGGAGAGGTGGCAAAGAATTATACTGTTATAGTTGTGAATCTGGATAATGGAAGAGGCATTACTAAGAATACCGGGATACCCCACCGAAACATTTCAATGTTTCAGTTTCACTGTGTACTGTCAAAAGAAAACTGATTTCCTGATTAGACACTTGCTCCAGGGTATGTATTTACCAGGTTTAATTCTCACATCTGTATAGGTTTTACAGATGGTGAGTGGGAGTAAGTTATTGGGAATTGGGTGATCATCCTCATTATATCGGGATTCGTTGTAATCGGTGATATTTGAGGAGATCATCTGGGCTGTTTGCCGGTCGGCAAATATTTGGTTTTGAATATCCGCTGTTGTGCACCAATTTCAAATTGATATATCTGTACGTCTATTTTCATAGAGTGAGATATACCTTTTGATATTATGTCGATAACATTTACCTATATCAATGGATGGTTAGGTAAGGAGCACTAAACAGCGGTGTAATTCTTCTTAACCATAAGTACAGTTTTCAACCTACGACACACAGTGAAAGAATTATTAGACTCAGTGGACTTATACAGAGTATTGTATGTTGTCCAATGTCCATTAGGACAGAGGGGTTGGTCCTCATACTATATTCTGTTTACTTTTAACTTCTCTAGTTCTTAGACATGTGTTTCGTAGAAACACAGGGTCTAAGTTTTGAGGAGTTATAGGTATTTGAATAAAGTAGAGAACCAGGTATTGCAAGTATCGTGATTCTTCATAGTGATCGAAGATGTAGATACTTGTGTATGGTATTCAGTTGATAGTAATGATTAAGAGAACTTGCTTCTCTTTCGGGTTACTCATAATTGGAAGTATTCCTAAGTTGAGTAATGCTGATCGGCCTCTCTCCATTTAGTTGACATGCACTGGAGACAGCTGCATGATTTGAATCTGGATAAATTAAATCAGTGCCTCTGGTTCTATATTGGATATAGAACAGTTCATATCTTAACGTTGTTAAGGTACGGGGAGTTGTCCGGCTTATGATTAAAACCAGACACTGGACAGCTCAAGGCACGTTTCTGTAATGGCTGTTTGTGGGTTGACCCAGGCTATGACGGGGGTTGATTTTCTACCATCTGGCAGATCAATAGAAATATTGTTCTAGACTCGCCACAGTTTTATTAAAAATGGATTTTTTCAGAAAACAGTAGTGGGAGTATGGTAGAACTGGAAGTGATTCCAGAACCACAGACGATTTTTGAAGATTTGATAAGGAACCTAAAGATTCAATCTAGTTTGACATTCCATTAGCCACTCCGCAGATAAGGTGGGTAACTTCAGGCACCCGAGAGGTACTCCGGTAGCCTCAAGGACGGTGACAGGGAAGTTCCTGTTTACCCACACTTGCCATTGTTGTTGTTCCAGGCTGCGAGACCCGGCAGGAGGATGAGTATAGCGTCGTTCTAAACTTGCTTTAGAAGTGCACGTCTATATGACTCTGCCAGAGGGTTGTCGTAGTCAGTGGGAGTAGCGGAAGCATTGGTGGACATCAGGCTTATGTCTATTTATAGACTTAAGCAGATGTAGCGGAGATAGATCATCTATTTCTGATGTGACAGTCATAGGTTTGACGTCATCAGAATAGGGGATGGATCTGTTGAGAAGGTAGTAGGAAGTGATATTCCTATACTACGATCGGTTATACTTTGGTCGTCACACAGTGTTCTCTCCACATGGGACTTGGACATTATATCAGACATACTGGTTACTAGATCTATGTTTTTAGATCTAGATTTGGGTGGTTTCCCAATCTGGGTACTTTGACAGCAATCTAAGAGTATTTAGAATGGACGACTCCTGGCACGGTAGTATACCTGCAGGTGATGGAGTCACCCTCTCTAAAGGTGTCTTACAGACTAAAGGGGAGAGGGATGTGCATGATTGGCAGATCACTTGCTCAGGCAATTGAGTCAATCATGAGATGTCAAGTACCACACCAGATGTTGTTCTTGCACTAGATGCAATAAGTTGACATTGATCCAGTCCTGGAGAAACAGTCGGAAGCAGTTTTAGAACATAAGTGGATGTTCTAGGGATATGATAACGACAGCCTCCTTTAGGAGACGCTTATCATTCCAGGCTTCCAAGGTGACATGGACGACAAGGAGGTTGTCAGAGTTGTAGTTATCCTTCTGACGAGGGGCAGTATTTTGGACAGGTGGTCCAAGGCAATACTGAGGGTGGCATGGCGCAGGATACTGATTAAGTTCAGCCGACGATTCAGTCTAAGAAGTTTGGATTTGGAGTTCATTTATGAGCTCGGTCCCATCAGACATCCAGACATTCTAAGACAGGTATTGCTCATTTCGGGAGATGGCTTTCTCCGCGAACTTGAGATATAGAGAGACATAGAAAGAAACATCAAGGCGGATCCACTCACTGAGGCTATTCCTCGAACGCAATAGTTTCACAAATGGTTTTTGTGAGACTGACTAGTAGAGGAGTTGGGTGTTCGGTATCACACGGGCTGTGAGTATGCGACATCGCAATAATTAGCCTTGAGTGCAAGTGGGAGATTGTTGGAGATAGTGCCCTCAGAGTCAATTATTGGGTCACAGGCACGTGATTGCAATGATTGAGGGAGGACCTATCCCGGGAAGACAGTCCTACTCGAGATGATAGTACGCTATCTGGTTTACCTTTATCATCGTGTACTGCTTTAGGTGACCTGACATGTCGCTATTGCACGTTGATAGAGCCCCTAGGATTCTTGCTTGACTGCCGGCAGTATGAGGGCGATCATATAAGTGAGAGCTGGAGTCTATAAGCGCATCCTTAAAAGGTCCCTAGTCGTAGGAGTTTCGAGACAGGGCATCGATTCTCCAGAGTAGACTAGTGTATACAGTCGAGACCCCGACGAGGGGCGGTGGCCGGTCTCACAAGCCACTGGTGTCAGTTGGTTCACCTAAGATGTATACAGGTGCTCATTGGGTTATGAGTACACCGGACAGGACTCGCCGGGAACATGCTAGTTGGTCTTATACCTGACGTCAGATAGCAGTTCCCAGGTGACATGTGTACAGGTTAGTTCATCGACCTGGGGATCGTCATTTGTCTCGTGTGAGTTCCCACTGTGCTTTGATTACTACCCTACCACGGCTCAAAGGAGTCGTGCAAACAGGTTTTAGTTGGGTACAGTCCCGAGCCACATGGAGGCAGTGAGCGGATCTTCGGGGGTTTCGTCTCTCCCGGTATTGGGGGTGAGGTCGCGCTGTGTCTAGGAGAGCCATTACACAAAGACCTTGGCCAAGGCAGGAGATTTACTGGTAGGTATTCCAGTAGTATCTCAGGGTGTTCTGGGCTACACTCCGACACGACTTGTACCGCTTTTGGGGGTCTGACTTTTACCAACCCCCTAGGCCCGCCATGCGATACTCATAGACGAACGGACCGGACTGTACGGATATTGTCACTGACAGGCTCAGTAGGGTGTCAGGATGAGTTCACTCATCGACGTCCCTTTTACTCAATAGCTGGTGGCCCGTCACGTATTGGCTTATACCTCTGACGTGCTAGTGGTTAAATCCACAGCCATAGTATTGACGAGTCTTTAGAGTCCACCACACCTTCAGTTACTCAGTTTTCGGGCGAAACGCTGTAGAGGCCGTATGGAGATATGGCAGGGTCCGATCAGATACGTGCGGTATTGCACGGATCAGGATTAGACGGTTTGTACTAGTAGCCGTATAGGTATATGGCAGGGTTCGATCAGATACGTGCGGTATTGCACGGATCAGGATCGAACGGATATTACTAGCCGGCTTTGGTTTAAGCCGGTCCTAGTTTAGTACAGTGTAGATTTTGTCTCATTGCATTTGTATCCGGACGGAATACAGATGCGGGTGTGTATGCACAGTATGGGGTTTTCCTGTAATTTATTACAGGACCAGTTTTCTGGAGTTGCCAGTTTGTATTCCGTTCCGGCCGGTTTTCCTTTGTTCTTTCCCGGCCGGACTTTTCCGATGGAGGGGGTTATTTGCAATTGTGCAAATAACTTTAGTGGAGGGGTTTTATTGCAATTGTAGAGATTATGATAGCATCTTTGATTCTCTCCATCACTTGCTTTAAATGAGATTGGAAAGGGTATGGTTTTGATAAAAAGAAAAGCATGGTTGATGTTTTTATGTTTAGGATGTGGTCACCTCTTTTCACTTCCTACACTCACCTCCCTTCATGCTTCATAACCTCTCCTCCACCATTCTCATTTTGGATGATAAGTTTTTCATAAGTGAGAAGAAAAAGAAAAGAAAGAGAGAAGAAGAAAAGAGAGCAAAATGAGAGAGCTTCATCTTCATCTTTGAGAGAGTAGCATTCATTCATCTCATTTTTGATACAAGGAAAAATGAAAGCACCATTTTTCATACCTTCATTCCTCCATCTTCAAAAGGCAACCAAAACCCTAAAAGTTAGACTATGATTCTACACTACACTTCCTACAGCATATCTTGGACGCGTCGGGTAGCCTACTTCGCGCCCGAGTTGCCTCGGTATAGAGGCGGGAGCCCGTAAAAGATGCAGGCGACGTGGTGCCCTTCCGGCGAGGAGGAGACGGACAGCTTTTCCCGCGAGGAGATCGGAGTGGAGATGAAGACCGGAGGACTCGGATCTGTCGGTACATCTCTTCCCTTTCTTGTTAGTAGCTTAGACTTGTTAATGGTTACGATCCGGAGTTTAGTGCGCGGTGGTGCCGGTTTGCTAAGTCCGCAAAATTAAAGTTTACCACCGTTTCCGCGTTTGGCCGTCGGGTTGACAGCCGGGGCGCCGCCGTGCACTTACAAGGATTGCATCATGAAATGATGACACAACTAGTTTCGGGCAGGCCATCAGGAGTGGGACTCTGTAGAATGGCTGGATGCTTAACGATCTGAGATGGAATCCTTATACACCGACAAAGTATGGACTTTGGTTGCTTTATCTGAAGGGTTATATCCCCATCAGGAGCAAGTATATCTTGAGAAGATTACTTGGTGTTCATGGAAAAGTTGAGACTTTCAAAGCTAAACTTGTTCAAGGTTTGCATCATTGACCAGGTATGGATTATGATGAAACCTTTTCTTAGTAGCTATGCTTAAGTCCATCAAGATCCCACTATCCACGGCAACATACCATGACTACGATATCTAGCGGTTGGGTGTCATGACTGCTTTTTCTAAATGATGTTTTAGAAAAGAGAGTCTATAAGTACACTGCAAGAGGGCTTCGTAGACAGTGGGAGCAGCGGAAACGTGTGTAAGATGTTTTATGTGATAAAGTAGGCATCGCGGAGTTGAAAAGTCTGTTTTGATGTGGTAGTCAAAGAGTTTGACTTCATCAAAATAGTAGATGATCCTTGTATATACGAAAAGGTAGTAGGGAGTATGGTGGAGATCCTCGTAGAGTACGTGGATGACATACTCTTGATAAGGAAGGAGTTTCCTATGCTACGCTCGATCAATCTCCGCTTATCACAAGGATTCTACATATAGGATCAAAGTAATACCTACTAAATCCTGGGTTTTGGATCTATGAGATAGATTTAATTGGATATTAGGATACTCACTATTTAAAGTGAGATGGTATCAATTGATCCTGGGGAGAATCAGTGGAAAGGTTCCAGAGTGATAAGGATGACTGAAAGTCAGTCACAGGCATTGTCTTTACCCTTAGTAAAGGGACGGTATTGTTAGTGTATATGCCCTAGAGGCCATTACTGTATCATACTAGTTTGTATATTACTTAATGGAAGCTTGGGATATTCACAGTTGTATATACAATCTTGCTCGAAATGGTAGTATGCTACTTGGTTTGTCTCTGCTTTAATATGTGCATGTGTTTCTTTTAGCATATTGCAGGTATACATATTAGTAGAGCCCTTAGGATCTTTGCTTGATTACCAGCGTTGTGATGGCGCTCGCACTCGTGGGAGCTGGGTAATCTATAAGCACATCCTTATACAGGTCCCTGGTCGTTGGACTATCGAGACAGGGCATCGATACTCCGGAGTAGACTAGCGTATGCGCTTCTCATCCCAGTGTGGGAGACGGTCTGTCCCACAGCCGTTAGTACGTCGTACTTGGGATAGTATGCGGGTGCTCGTTAGGTTACGAGTACACTGGACAGGACTCGTCGGGAACTGTTGGTTGGTAATATACCTATCGTCAGTTATCAGTTCCCAGGTGACATGAGTACAGCTTAGTCCGCTGACTTGACACTGTCACTTCGCCTCGAGTGTGTTCCCACTGCACTTTGATTACTACCCTACCACGGCTCAGAGGAGTCGTGCAAACAGGTAGTTTTTGGGTGCAGTCCCGAAGCACTTGGAGGCAGTGACGGTTAGACAGGATTCGTCTCTCCCGGTATTGGGGGTTGACATCGCGCTGTGTCTAGGAGAGCCATTACACGAGTAGTCCCTGGCCAGGGCAAACGAGATATACTGGTAGGCTTCCAGTGTTATCTCAGGGTGTTCTGGGCTTCACTCCGATACGACTTGTACCGCTATTAGGGGACTAACGTTCACCGCCCCCCTAGGCCCGCCATGCGATGTATCAGACGAATAGACCGGACTGTACGGAGACTGTCACATACAGGCTCAGTAGGAGTGCAGATGGGGTTCACCTCGTCAGTCTTCTTATCGACATCTACCTGGGGACCGTTACGTACAGCTAGTGCCGCTTGCGGTCTGTGGTTAAACCCACTGCCAGCGTAGTGTCGAGTCTTTAGAGTCCCACACAGAGAGCTATTCGCCTTTAGGCAAAACGAGTAGAGGTCGCATGGTTTTGCGACAGGGTTCGTTCGCATCCGCGCACTTGTGCACGGTTGCTGTCCGGACAGTTTATACTAGCGGGCTTTGGTTTAAGCCGGATCCTAGTATATGATTTGAGATTGGTTTTTCTCATTGTGTTCGTGTTCCTCGGATCACGAATGCGGGTGCGTATGCACGGTTGCTTGAGATTGAGGGAGAGGACCTTGTTTAGGGTTAATGACTATTGTCATTTTATTAACCCTATTGTTTTTGTGTGTATTATTGTTAATTAATAATTAGCTTAATTATTGTGCATGGTTGTTGTTGTTGACACTTTGACTTTGTTGACTTGTTGACCAAGTTGACAAGTTGACCATGATCATTTCATTTGGAAGATGCTCTTTGATCCTTGCAATTTGCATTAATGATGAAATGATAATGGTCACCTCTTGATAAAACCATGACAATTTTCTTGCTAATTAATTAATTAAAATAACTCACACATATTAGTGAGAATGACTCACTAATATTTCATTCTATCATATCTTTTCTCTCTCTTGCTCATCCTCTCCCTCAAGCTCTCTCCCTCTCATGTGTTGAGAAACAAAAAGCTTGAGAAAAACCTTCACTTGATCTTCTCTACTCACTTCTAGGGTTCAAGTCTTAGCATTTCTTGCACTCTAGTTACTCCTAGCTTGGAGTTGAAGCTAAAGGTCGAGGCTTTCGGGTGGATCGTTCTTTGACGGAAGGAGACAAGCAAGGTGAGGCCTTTCTACCATTCCGACGAGCAAGGAGAGAAGGAGTTCGAGCTCAAGGTATAACCATTCTACAACTTTGTTAGTTGTTAGTATTCTTTAGCTAGTTTTAGTTTAGCAAAGATCCTCCAAGTCAAGGTCCATGTTGCCTAAGTCATTAAAAATCCGATTTTTATTATGTTTTCCGCCTCCCCGCAAGTACCGGGGTGGGCAACGTGGACTTACAGTGGTATCAGAGCCTAACTAAACTCAAACTAGCTAGGTAGTGAAGTGTAACGAAGTTTCGAAACCGAAAATCCAAAAACCGAACTTTGAAAAACCCTAGTTTCTGTTGAAATTTTTTCTGCTCAAAATAGAAAACTTTATATTTGTAAATTCATCTCAGGGTTTTCTAAAAACACCCATGAAAAACGACACAGAGATTCATCCAAACCGCCGCCCTTCCGCCGCACGAGGTAGGCTCGTGCCGCGGAAGCGCCGCGGTTTGATGTCCTCTCTGCATCGTTTTTCGTGCAGTGTCTTTCTGTGTTGATTTTGGGATTTTTAGGATATATATTATATGCCCAGATTTTCCAGAACTAAAATTTACTTTTGGGGGCCTATAAATCCGTATTTTTCCGGAACTTCACTACACTTTAACTACATTGGTTATATCTGTAATGCTTGCATGTATTGAACGTCGGCTAATCGCTATAAGACGATTAGTCGGGGTTATACATGATCTGTGATTGTTATTGGTTTGTGGATATGAATGGATTGGATTGTCGCGGGTGAATGGCCGCGGTGGATGTGAGATGAGCGTTGTTTTTCTTTCATTCATTTGTAACATGTAAATTGATGTAATAATATTCTTTGTATGGCCGCACAGCCGGGTCGGGGTTGTTGCCGTCATTGTATAATTCTTTTTACTGTTTTTGCTCCTAGGATAGACCCATGGAGGGGGTGCACAAACTACCGGGTACTCGAAGTGCCGAGTGGCCTACTCACGGTGGTGAGGGAGGTTGCTTCGCTTCGGGTGCTTGGCGGGTAGTTTGCCGCACCCGTAGGGGTCTTGGGTGGGGTATTGGCTATTCACCGCGACCGTGTAATCCGCTTTGCGTTGCAGGCTCGAACGCATTGCGGATTCCTAGTATATCCAATGTATTCATCTGTGATCTGTGATGTCTATCATTGCTGTATATTTATATATAATAACTATTTAGGCGTTGCTTATGTTTTACAGCCGCGCTAGCCCAGCCCCCGCTCTGTCGTTAGTTAAGTAACCTAACGGGTGATGACGGGGCCCCGTGGCGAATGCGAATGGCATAAGCGTACGTCATATTTTGGTTGTTTTCTGCAATGGTAGGATTAATTGATGGGACGCATTAAAAGAACTAATGCAAGAAATAAACCAAGTAAAAGTCGATTGGAACACTTTGAAAACCACTCGGTTCTTTTCAAAACTAAACTTTTAAACGCGGAGCTCGAACCACTCCTTTTAAAAGCTATCTCGTTCCATCGATTATATCAAGTTCACTACGTTCACGGTTTCGCCAAAACCATTCGTAGCCCTCCGTCATTCCACATGAATGGTCAAAAGTATTCAAGCTGTGTATTTTGGCCAAAGTCAAGGCATAGTGATTGGTAGCGTTTGGGCATTCATGTGCAGCATAGATAGATGCGTTGATTTGGGACAGTCGTGCTGCCATTTTGGCCAAAGTCAAGGGTAGGTACGGGTGGGTCCAAATTAACCAGGAGAATGACGGGTAGAACTTGACATGTGACTTATGATATTTTGGCCAAAGTCAAGGTCATAAGAGCATGGGGCAAAAATCCACATCGGGAGTTTCATAAGTACTGAAACTTGCTAGATTTGCATACCATTTGGAGTGTGGTGATTCTGGTAGGATTCCTTCAGTTTCGTCACGCGATGATATTTGGATCCCGATCCTACTGTGAGTATATGCTACTCCTCGGGAAAACTCTCACTTAACGATCAATGCTATAAACCTAGTAGGTGCCTAGAAAGGTGTTAGCGGGGCTACGCCCACAGGGAAAAGAGGTTACTTAATTAAGGAACTTCGCGAAAGCGTTGGAAAACCTCCCTCGAAGTACCGACACTGGCCTGGCTGAACGGTTAAGCAAGTATTGTACGGTGAGAATGATCCCGGCTAATCCTTTTCTTTATGGTTTGAGAAGGGATTCGAGAAACAGTGGGAGCCATCCAGTTTAGACAAACTAAAAACCACTCTAAACTTGCAAGAGCATCATGCTAAAGTGTTTCTTTTCTCTCTCCTAATTGCAGCGACCATTCAACATAACCGGACTTAAGTTACTGTTAGATAAAAATATATTGACAGGGCCAAACTACAAAGATTGGCTCAGGAATGTCAAGATGGCTATCACTTATGACAAGCTGGGGTATATACTTACCACCAAAGCTCCCCCTGTCCCAGGTCCCACCTCCAGCGTCGCGGATGTAGAAATCCGTAAGACATGGGAGATAGATTGCGCGAGGGCCAGATGCCTCGTACTAGCCTCGATGGACAACAAACATCAGAGGAGGCACGAGAATATGGACCTGGAGTCCATATTTCTCCATACAAAAGAACTGTATGGGGAGCAGTCTCGTATCGCTAGATACGAAGTGTCGAAGAAGCTCTTTTCGGCAAGGTTGGCCGTCGGATCATCGGTAGCGGACCACGTGCTTAAGATGATCGGCTACATAGAGGAGCTCGCGGACCTAGGGACCACGTTGGAGAATGAACTCTATACCGATTTGATTCTCCAGTCCCTTCCTTCCACTTACGCCCAGTTCGTTCTTAACTTCAACATGCAAGGAAAGGAGGTTGAACTTGCCGAGCTTCTGAACATGTTGAGGACTGCTGAGGGCACCCTACAGAAGGGTAGGGAGACATCCACTTTGTTTGTAGGAGGATCTTCCTCTTCTAGGTCCAGGGCGAAAGCCAAGGGCAAGAAGAAGAAAGCCCCCGCCAAACCAAGAGGCGGTGTCGGTAAAGTGGATACGAAGGGAAAGGGTAAAGTAACAAAAGTAGCGGGGAAGATGGTGGGGAAGGAAGAATGCTTCTATTGTCACAAAAGTGGTCACTGGAAACAGGATTGCAAGGCTTGGAAAGCCAGAACACAGGATTTGAAGCGAGTTGCAGCTTCAGCTTCAGGTGTATATGTTATTGAAAACTGTCTATCAATAAACTCTACATCCTGGGTATTGGATACCGGATCAGGATCTCATATCTGTAATTCTTTGCAGGCGTTGAGAAAGCGTAGAGTTTTGAAGGCAGGTGACATGACCCTCAGAGTTGCGAACGGTGCTAGCATGGATGCAGAGGCCGTGGGGGACTATCACCTGGGATTATCTGATGGACACTTTTTGGTTTTGCGTAGTTGTTATTATGTACCAAATGCAACCTGTAATATCATATCTGTATCTTTATTATCTAAAGAAGGTTATGAATTTGCATTTGTAAGTAATGTAGTGAACATTCACCTTAATCAAGTTTTGATTGGGTCAGGTACATTAAACAACGGTATTTACGTTTTAAACCAACCGCAAGTTTTCAATATCCAGAATACACACAAAAGAAAGTCTCCAGAAATTAATAAAACTTTCTTATGGCATTGTAGACTGGGTCACATCAATGAGAGAAGATTGACTAAGTTACATACTGAAGGATATTTGGATCCGTTCGAATATCAATCGTATGAAACTTGTCAATCCTGTCTCAAAGGAAAGATGACAAAGGCTCCGTTTTCTGGACACGGAGAAAGAGCGAGCGAGCTCTTGGGGCTCGTACACAGCGACGTGTGCGGTCCAATGTCTACAAATGCGCGAAGCGGTTTTTCTTACTTCATTAACTTTACGGATGATTTTTCAAGGTACGGTTATGTCTTCTTAATGAAACATAAATCCAAGGCTTTTGAAAAATTCCAGGAATATAAGAATGAAGTTGAAAAACAAACCGGCAAAAGTATCAAGATCCTAAGATCGGATCGAGGAGGAGAATACTTAAGTGCCGAATTCCTGAACTACTTAAAAGAGAATGGAATTCTCTCTCAGCTTACTCCTCCATACACTCCGCAACACAACGGTGTATCGGAGAGACGGAACCGGACCCTATTGGATATGGTACGGTCCATGATGAGTAACGCTGAGTTACCGCGATCGTTCTGGGGATATGCGCTAGAATCAGCAGCATACCTTTTGAACCGAGTTCCAACTAAGACTGTGCCTACTACACCATATGAAATGTGGTGTGGGAAGAGACCCCATCTTAATCACATTAAGACTTGGGGATGTCCAGCTTTTGTAAAAAAGCAGCATGCGGACAAGCTCGAAGCACGCTCAGTACAGTGCAAGTTTGTGGGATATCCGAAGAACTCCAAGGGATATTACTTCTATTGTGAAGAGGAACAAAAAGTCCTTGTTTCTCGCCATGCCCACTTTCTAGAACATCAGTTCATAGAAAAAGAATTAAGTGGGAGCGCGATAGAACTGGAAGAAGTTCCAGAACCGCAAACTATTACTGAAAGCTTAGTAGAGCCAGAGGGTTCGAAAGATCAAGACATTCCCGTGCCACTCCGCAGGAGTAGTAGGCAGTCTCATCCGCCCGAGAGGTACTACGGTTTTCTCATTGACGGGGATAGAGAGGACTGCATCCTAGATTGTGATGAGCCTACTAGCTTCCAGCAAGCCATTCAGAGCGTCGACTCGGTAAAATGGCTGGATGCAATGCGGACCGAGATGGAGTCCATGTACACCAACAAAGTATGGACGTTGGACATTGCTCCAGACGGGGTAAAACCCGTAGGATGCAAGTGGATCTTCAAAAGGAAGATTGGTGTAGATGGACAGGTTGAGACCTATAAAGCTAGACTGGTAGCAAAGGGTTTTCGTCAGCGACCTGGTTTGGACTATGACGAAACCTTTTCTCCAGTAGCTATGCTGAAATCCATTCGGATCCTTCTTGCCATCGCTGCTTTCCACGATTATGAGATTTGGCAGATGGACGTAAAGACAGCTTTTCTAAATGGTCATTTAGAGGAGTGTGTCTATATGGACCAGCCAGAGGGTTTCATTCAGGGTGGGAGCAGCGGAAAGGTGTGCAAGTTGCTCAAGTCCATTTATGGACTCAAGCAAGCATCGCGGAGTTGGAACATCTGTTTTGATGAGACGGTCAAAGAATTTGGCTTTATCAAAAATCCAGATGAACCATGCATCTATTGTAGATTTGTAGCGAGAACTGTAGTATTCCTCATTTTATACGTGGATGACATTCTCTTAATAGGAAATGACATTCCTATGCTACAATCTGTCAAGGGGTTCTTGTCACACAGGTTCTCCATGAAAGACCTGGGTGATGCCTCATACATTCTGGGTATCCGGATCTACCGTGACAGATCCAAGAGGATATTAGGACTCTCACAGTCCAGGTATATCGACACCATACTGAAGAGATTCAGTATGGAAGATTCCAAGCGCGGTAATCTGCCGGCTTGTCACGGGATCACCCTCTCCAAAGAGATGTCTCCCAAGACTGATTTGGAGAGGGATCGCATGTCTATTATACCCTACGCTTCTGCGGTAGGCTCTATAATGTATGCGATGTTGTGTACCAGACCGGATGTGGCTTATGCACTGAGTGTGGTAAGCAGGTATCAGTCAAACCCTGGGGAGAAACATTGGATAGCAGTAAAGAACATTCTCAAGTACCTGAGAAGGACTAAGGAGATGTTCTTGGTGTATGGCGGAAAAGACCTGCAGATTGAGGCCTTTGCTGACTCCAGCTTCCAGAGTGACAAGGATGATTCCATGTCCATGTCGGGTTTTGTCTTTACCCTCAATGGAGGGGCGGTGTGTTGGAAGAGCTCCAAACAGGAAACCGTTGCTGACTCGACTATGGAAGCGGAATACATCGCTGCATCTGATGCCGCAAAAGAAGCTGTCTGGATGAGGAAGTTCTTGAAAGAACTTCAGGTGGTTCCATCCATTGTTGACCCAATACCTCTGTATTGCGACAACAACGGGGCTATAGCTTTAGCGAAGGAACCCAGGTCCCATCAGAAATCCAGACACATCTTAAGGCGGTATCACCTGATCAGGGAGATTGTGGATCGCCAGGAGATCGAGGTCCGGAGAGTTGCATCAGAGGATAACACAGCAGATCCATTCACCAAGGCCTTGCCCCAGACTCAGTTCGAGCGGCTGATCGAGATGATAGGTCTTCGATACGCCAGTACATGGCCTTAGTGCAAGTGGGAGATTGTTAGTGTATATGCCCGAGAGGCCATTACTGTATCATACTAGTTTGTATATTACTTAATGGAAGCTTGGGATATTCACAGTTGTATATACAATCTTGCTCGAAATGGTAGTATGCTACTTGGTTTGTCTCTGCTTTAATATGTGCATGTGTTTCTTTTAGCATATTGCAGGTATACATATTAGTAGAGCCCTTAGGATCTTTGCTTGATTACCAGCGTTGTGATGGCGCTCGCACTCGTGGGAGCTGGGTAATCTATAAGCACATCCTTATACAGGTCCCTGGTCGTTGGACTATCGAGACAGGGCATCGATACTCCGGAGTAGACTAGCGTATGCGCTTCTCATCCCAGTGTGGGAGACGGTCTGTCCCACAGCCGTTAGTACGTCGTACTTGGGATAGTATGCGGGTGCTCGTTAGGTTACGAGTACACTGGACAGGACTCGTCGGGAACTGTTGGTTGGTAATATACCTATCGTCAGTTATCAGTTCCCAGGTGACATGAGTACAGCTTAGTCCGCTGACTTGACACTGTCACTTCGCCTCGAGTGTGTTCCCACTGCACTTTGATTACTACCCTACCACGGCTCAGAGGAGTCGTGCAAACAGGTAGTTTTTGGATGCAGTCCCGAAGCACTTGGAGGCAGTGACGGTTAGACAGGATTCGTCTCTCCCGGTATTGGGGGTTGACATCGCGCTGTGTCTAGGAGAGCCATTACACGAGTAGTCCCTGGCCAGGGCAAGCGAGATATACTGGTAGGCTTCCAGTGTTATCTCAGGGTGTTCTGGGCTTTACTCCGACACGACTTGTACCGCTATTAGGGGACTGACGTTCACCGCCCCCCTAGGCCCGCCATGCGATGTATCAGACGAACAGACCGGACTGTACGGAGACTGTCACATACAGGCTCAGTAGGAGTGCAGATGGGGTTCACCTCATCAGTCTTCTTATCGACATCTACCTGGGGACCGTTACGTACAGCTAGTGCCGCTTGCGGTCTGTGGTTAAACCCACTGCCAGCGTAGTGTCGAGTCTTTAGAGTCCCACACAGAGAGCTACTCGCCTTTAGGCAAAACGAGTAGAGGTCGCATGGTTTTGCGACAGGGTTCGTTCGCATCCGCGCACTTGTGCACGGTTGCTGTCCGGACAGTTTATACTAGCGGGCTTTGGTTTAAGCCGGATCCTAGTATATGATTTGAGATTGGTTTTTCTCATTGTGTTCGTGTTCCTCGGATCACGAATGCGGGTGCGTATGCACGGTTGCTTGAGATTGAGGGAGAGGACCTTGTTTAGGGTTAATGACTATTGTCATTTTATTAACCCTATTGTTTTTGTGTGTATTATTGTTAATTAATAATTAGCTTAATTATTGTGCATGGTTGTTGTTGTTGACACTTTGACTTTGTTGACTTGTTGACCAAGTTGACAAGTTGACCATGATCATTTCATTTGGAAGATGCTCTTTGATCCTTGCAATTTGCATTAATGATGAAATGATAATGGTCACCTCTTGATAAAACCATGACAATTTTCTTGCTAATTAATTAATTAAAATAACTCACACATATTAGTGAGAATGACTCACTAATATTTCATTCTATCATATCTTTTCTCTCTCTTGCTCATCCTCTCCCTCAAGCTCTCTCCCTCTCATGTGTTGAGAAACAAAAAGCTTGAGAAAAACCTTCACTTGATCTTCTCTACTCACTTCTAGGGTTCAAGTCTTAGCATTTCTTGCACTCTAGTTACTCCTAGCTTGGAGTTGAAGCTAAAGGTCGAGGCTTTCGGGTGGATCGTTCTTTGACGGAAGGAGACAAGCAAGGTGAGGCCTTTCTACCATTCCGACGAGCAAGGAGAGAAGGAGTTCGAGCTCAAGGTATAACCATTCTACAACTTTGTTAGTTGTTAGTATTCTTTAGCTAGTTTTAGTTTAGCAAAGATCCTCCAAGTCAAGGTCCATGTTGCCTAAGTCATTAAAAATCCGATTTTTATTATGTTTTCCGCCTCGCCGCAAGTACCGGGGTGGGCAACATAGACTTACAGGTATGTTGGAAGAGTTCCAAGCTAGATACCGTGGCATACTAGACAATAAAGGCTGGATACATCGCTACTTAAGATGCTACCAAAGAGGCAGTCTGGGTATAAATTAGTTCATGAGATGAACTTCGTTCCTACCATTGTGTGACAATGGAGTTGTGGCTTATGCCTAGGAACACCCGTCCCATCAGTGATCCAGACATATTCTAAGGCAGTGTCACCTGATCATGGAAATGGTTGATCTCCAGAGGATCGAGGTTAGGAGAGTAGACTTAGAGGACGACACGACGGATCCACTCACAAAGGCCTTTTCCCCAGAGAGAGACTTTTATGCGATGGTTGAGTATGAGATACTACAACCACTGTTATCGGATGGCCCTAGTGCAAGTGGGAGATTGTTAGTTATATGTATGCCCTAGAGGCCATTACTATACATGTGATGTATATTGTAGTGGATGCTTGGACATATATAGGGATGACTTTCTTGCTCGACATGATAGTATGCTATCTGGTTACTCTTTACCTTAACGTGTACACTGATTATCTCTCTATTACATGTTGGTAAAGCCCTTCGGATGTGTACTTGACTACCTGGACTATGATGCGGATCATACTAGTGGGGACATGGTAGTCCATAAGTACATCCTTCAAGGTCCCTAGTCGTTGGTGTATCGAGACGGGGCATCGATATACCAGAGTAGACCCATACAGATGGGCGATGGATGATCCTATATCCATTGGTGTTTGACATCAGAGATGATATACGGGTGCTCAGTAGAGACTGGGTACACTGGACGTTCTCGCCGAGAACTCCCAGATCGTATTATACCTTACGTCAGATGGCAGTTCTCTGGTGACACTGGTACAGATTAGTCTGTAGACCCGAGATCGTCATAGAGTCTTGTGTGATTCCCACTGTGCTTTGATTTCCACCTTACCACGTCCAAGAGGACGTGCAAAACGGTGGTTTTTGGGTACAGTCCCGAGTCACATGGAGGCAATGAGCGATAGGAGGGGTTTCGTCTCTCCCGGTATTGGGGGTTGATGTTGCGCTATGCTCGATTGGCCATAACAGGGAAGTCCCTAGCTAGGGCTGGTTTAGAGATATACTAGTAAGTGTTACCAGTAGTTTCTCGACCCGTTATGTGCCTCATATTGGCATGACTTATCGGTTATTGGGGTCTGACGTTTACCACCCCTAGACTTGATATGCGACATATCAGACGAGGAGACCGGACTGTACGGTAGTGTCACTGTCAGGCTTTTTGCAGGAGTTGGAGCGGGCTTGCTTGCTGATCTTCTCTTCGCTCAATACCCGGGTAGCCGTTACGTCCAACTAGTACCGCTGATGGCTTGTGGGTGATTGATATGATCATCACCTACTGCCGGCGTATTTACGAGTCTTTAGAGTCCTACATAGAGGTTGTACTGGCTCAGGCAAAACAAAATAGGAGCGCATATGTGATATGTGTGGGACCGAGAATAATGCGTGTATGTGATACCGTATTCTATTCTCGCGATGTTTGTATCGATCGGTTGTATGCGATATAACCTAGTTATCGAATCAAGGGTTGATTCGATAAATCGATACATTGTATGTTAGTCGGTTATATATGATATAACCGGATTATTAAGTCATGTGTTGATTTAATAATTTAGCGTATAATTGTATATGTGATATACTAATTTACATTAACTAACATTGGTTCACTAAAGCATTTATTTTTCTCACTTGTACACAACTTAATATATATGTGATATATATTTATTTGTGTTCACATTTTTGTATCATGGTTGTTGATACACTTGTCATGGGTGTATGAGACATACACCATTATGTATATATTGGTATGGTTTTTAATATTCAAAGTAAATACAAAATTAGTGAGTATTTGTTCATAAGCATGAAGTTCATGAAGCTTATGGTGCTTTGACCAAAGTCCACTAGTTTTGTTTTACTTAGGATTTTATAAACCTAACCACTATAACTCACCATGGTTATGTCTCTACATGAGTTAAGTATATGATACTTACTCACCATGGTTACCACTCTCTCTCTTGATTTATTCTTCATATTCATTTTGAGCTCATCTTCTTCTTCCTTGAGTTTTCATTCTAGGGTTTGAAAAAGAGAGAGAACCAATGTGAGAAAAGAAATTCTAAAGTGTACCCATTTCCGATCTCACCATCCTCTACTAGACTAGCACTTTAGTTTAGGGTGTCTGCTTCACTAATTCTTTGGTTAGTGAGGTAGAAGCTTGAGTCCGTATTCCCTCGACGTAGATCATCTTCGGCATCGAAGACTTCAAGCGATCCCGTTGCAATTTTCTCATAGAGCCTTCCGAGAGTCCGGGAGTTGGATGATCGCAGCGAAGGGACTACATCAAGGAGCATATGAAGTGAAGGACCGATCTACAAAGGTTGTATTTCGAATTCCCTTTAGAGTAAAGTTGTTTACTTGCCATGCAGTTTCGCCTAAACTCGAGTACACGATCTTGCTAAGGGTTATTCGGCACCTAATTTTTTAATCCGGCATGGTCGATGCCTTGCAGAGCCTCCTTAGAGTGCCTAGTAACCCTACACTGTTCGTCAAGAAGAAGGATGGCAGTTTGCGCTTGTGCATTGATTACCGCCAGCTGAACAGGGTTACCGTACGGAACAGATATCACTTACCATGTATCGATGATCTGTTCGACCAGCTTCAGGGTGCGTGATACTTTTCGAGGATTGACTTGCGATCGGGTTACCATCAGTTGCGGGTGCGGCAGGAGGATATTCCGAGAATGGCTTTTCGCACGCGTTACGGACACTATGAGTTTTTGGTGATGTCGTTCAGACTCACCAATGCACCAGCCGTGTTTATGGATTTGATGAACCGCATTTTCAGGCCGTATCTAGATCTGTTCATTATCGTGTTTATTGACGACATTTTGGTGTATTCCAGGAGCCGAGGGGAGCACGAGTAGCACCTGTGGATCACGTTGCAGACTTTGAGGGAGCACCAGCTGTTGGCGAAATTTTCCAAGTGCGCGTTTTGGCTTGACAACGTTGATTTCTTGGGTCACGTGATTACGATAGATGACATTTGTGTGGACCCGAAGAAGATCGAGGCCGTTCAGCATTGGCCCAGACCAGCATCAATTACTGAGATCCGCAGCTTCCTAGGCCTGGCTAGCTACTACCGACGATTTGTTCAGGACTTCTCCCGTATCGCTGCACCGTTGACCGGGTTGACCTGGAAGGGAGTTCCTTTAGATTGGACCGAGGCGTGTGAGCATAGCTTCCAGTAGTTGAAGACTCGTCTGACTACTGCACCAGTATTGTCATTGCCTTCAGGATCGGGCGGATTCTTGGTTTATTGTGACGCTTCTCGAGTGGGACTAGGTTGCGTGTTGATGCAGCACGACAGGGCTATCGTGTATGCTTCTCGGCAGCTGAAGACATAAGAACAGAACTATCCTACCCACAATTTGGAGATGGTTGCAGTGGTGTTTGCACTCAAGATCTGGAGACATTACCTATATGGCGAGTCATGCCAGATATTCACGGACCACAAGAGCTTGAAGTACATATTTCAGCAACGAGACATGAATCTGAGACAGCGCCGTTGGATGGAGCTAGTGAAGGACTACGATTGCGAGATACTTTATCATCCGGGCAAGGCGAACATTGTGGCGGATGCTTTGAGTAGGAGGCCCGGAGGTAGTCTATCTTGTTTGAGCGCAGTGCAGAGGCAGTCGTCAACAGATTGGCAGATTCTATGCGACAGCCGAGTGGAGTTCGAGTTCACTCCGACCGGGGGACAGCTTGCGCATATTCGTGCACGTCCGCAGTTGCTTGACCGTATTCGAGAGGCGCAACCCAGTGATGACCGTCTTTCAGAGATCATGGAGCAGATTAGGCAGGGCAGAGATTCTGAGTTCGTGATCGATGATCAGGGGGTACTGCTATTTGGGACTAAACTGTGCGTACCGGATGCTGGGGGACTGAGGCGTGAGATTCTTGAGGAGGCACATAGATCGATTTATAGCGTTCATCCAGGTTCCACCAAGATGTACCACGATCTGAGAGATGTTTACTGGTGGGACGGAATGAAGAGGGACGTTACAGACTTTGTGTCGAGATGCCTGACTTGTCAGCAAGTCAAGGCCGAGCACCAGAGGCCCGCGGGAGAGCTACAGCCGTTGCCCATTCCGGACTGGAAATGGGAGCAGATATCAATGGATTTCATTGTGGGTCTACCCAGGACTAGTCGAGGGTACGAATCCATTTGGTGATTGTGGATAGATTGAAGAAAGCGACTCACTTTCTGCCAGTGAAGACGACTTTTCGATTTTCTCAGTATTCCCAGCTTTACATCGATGAGATCGTACGATTGCATGGCGTCCCGATGTGTATCGTGTCAGACCGAGTCACCCAGTTTACCAGCCGACTATGGCAGAGACTTCAGGAGGCGTTTGGTACCAGTTTGAGTTTCAGCACAGCATTTCATCCGCAGACCGACGGCCAGTCAGAGCGGACTATTCAGACTCTCGAGGACATGCTCCGAGAGTGCGTTTTAGACTTTGGTGGTAGCTGGGATCATCATTTACCCTTGGTGGAGTTCTCCTACAACAATAGTTTCCAGGATACTATTCCGATGGCACCTTTCGAAGCCTTGTATGGGAGGAGATGGAGATCGCCTGTCTGTTGGACAGAGCTCAGCGAAAGCAGCATTTGGGGGCCGCAGATCATGCAGGTGACGACCGAGAAGGTACAGTTGATTCGAGATCATATGAGAGTGGCCCAGAGTAGGCATAAATCGTATGCTGATAGACGCCGGTGCAGATTAGAGTTCGCAGTTGGCGATCGCGTTTTTCTGAGGGTCTCTCCGATGAAGGGCGTGATGAGATATGGGCAGAAAGGGAAGCTTAGCCCCAGATTTATAGGACCTTTCGAGATCCTCGTGCGTGTGGGCGCAGTTGCATATCGTTTGGCTATTCCACCCGACTTTCCGGACGTTCACACCGTATTCCACGTTTCGATGCTTCGTAGATATCTTCATGACCCTTCGCATGCGATTCAGCACCCGACGATCCAGCTGGAGCATGACCTTTCTTTTGCAGAGCAGCCGGTGGTCATCTTGGACAGGCAGGTGAAGAAATTGAGATCGAAGGTTATACTGTCCGTGAAGGTCCTTTGGCATGGCCCGAGCAGCGAGGGGGTTACCTGGGAGACCGAGGACGAGTTGAGGAAGAAATATCCCCATCTCTTTGAAGATACGCTTAGCTAAATTTTTTTAAATTCGGGGATGAATTTCTTTAAGGGGGGAAGATTGTAACACCTTAGAATGTGATTAGTGGCTAATTATACTTTAATGTGGGGGTTTTAGTAAAAAGTTTACCAAAACGTTTTCAAATATTTTATCAAAATTAATGAATATTTTAATAGAATTTAATTTGGCTTGCACACACATGTGCATGTTAACTAGGGCTAAGTTTGGGGTTAAAGCATGTTTAGGTAGCCATGGTGAACTAAACCATTTAGTTAGGTTAATATGAAGTTAATTTGGTGTATTGGTTTTCTTTTTTAAATTAAATACAATTAGTGTTTTGGGGGTTGACTTGAGTTTGAGAGAGAGAGAGAGAGAGGGCATGATGAATGAGGCATGCTTAGTAATGATGAGAGAGCGGGGGAGAGGGGTTTGACTCTCATATCTCTCATTTCTTTTTTTTCAAACACTTAAACACTCACACACTCCTCACATCTCTCTCCCTCTCATTCTTTCCCAACACACACACACAGCAGCAGCAGCAGCAACACACAGCAGCAGCAGCAGAAGGAGCAAGCAGCAGCAGCAGCACACACTTCTTCTTCTTCTTCTTCTTCTTCTTTCTTCTTCTTCTGTTTCCCCTCTTCTTGCACCCAAGCTCTATTCATCATCAAAAGTTCATTTTTCTTCATAAATCCCTTGCAAACTCGACCTTGCTGGTCCTTGTGGCAAAGTCATCAAGTTGAACCACCACTAACTCACTTTGAAGTATAAAACTCATCTCAACTTCCATTTTGCTAAACTTATAGTTATTTAGCTTAAGTTAGTGCTTAATGTGGATTTTTAGTGCTATTTGGTGGTTTAAGTGGGGTTTAAGCTAAGTTGGAATTATTATGGCTTAATTAACTTAATTATGTGTTATTTGTGCTGTGTAATCCTAATTATATCACTGGATTTTGCTAAAACACCTGAAAGTCGAAAATTAGAATTTTAAATACAGTTTTGAATCAAGTGTTAGGATACGAGAGACCTGCTTTATCTGTGATCTTTTTCTTGCTTAGCAAACATATACAGAATGGTGTACAGGGTAGCTAGAGTTTTGGGTTAAAATTCGAGCCCGTTCCACCCCTTAAAATCCGGCGACCTCTTTTGTATTTCCGGCCTCACCGGCCCCCCTGTGCATTTGGGTGTTGGTGTCTTGCTGAGTGGTGTCTGGAGGTTTTTGTCTGTGTTTTGTTTAGTTTGCTTTCTGGGATTTCTTCCAGATAAAAATCTGGGACCAATTACCCCTTTTAGTGTGTTTTGTGACTCGCGCGGCACGCACGCTTCGAGTCTGAGTTTAGTGGGTTCTTTGCATCGCAGCACATCGTGGTAATTCTGGTCTTTGCACACATACGAGTTAGTGTATAGATCTCACGAGTTTAGCTTCCGACGCGAGTTTTTCTAATAATCTTGATATCGCGTTTTTAACAATATTTTAGCCTTATTTGTGCTTGTGTGTTTCTAGGATCGATCGCGGGGACGTCGGACGCATCGCGGAAAGGAAAAGCTGTGGTTGGACCTGGCTAGCTGTGATATTCCGGTGAGTAGATGTAATATCTACGGAAGAAATCGTTTGGATGGCGTAAGACGCCGATAGTTTAGATAACCTAAAACATCTAGTAATACTGGTATTTATGATGTGTAGTTCCTAGTTAACTATCTTGCTGCATTCACGATCCTATATATGTGTGTGTGTGCGTGTGTCTGTGTGTGTGTGTGTACGAACTCATTGCATAGGACACTTTCACTATTACCATTGGCTTATGCTGCACGGGCACTATTCATGGGAACACACACGCCTTGGTAATTTCTATGCCACGAACACTTAACTAGTTAAAATCCAAATCTTATCACTTGCGCCCTTATGTTTAATAACCTGCAATTGATATATTAAATTCTTTAATATGGATATGTTGGATTGCTAGGTACATGTAAACATCCTATTGCATCGCTGTTCATGCATAGCTCCCCAGTTTCCCCATTGCATTTCATATTATTGATATCATAGACATTCATGTATCATGATTCGCTCGTGGATTTCCTTATTTATGATATTTATGGATTTGGAGGAACCACAAGGATCTGAAAACATATTACCATTTTAAAAATTGTAAGTTTGCGGTTTTCTCATGATATGTTATATGTGTCGTCCACCATGATGTTTTCTCGGTTATGAGATGGATTTCGAGACCCGATTCGAGGAGCCGGATGAACCGTCTGCGGGTACATGGTGGACCCGGTGAGGTACCCCGAGGCGAGAGTGATTTCATAGAGGATGATGAGCCTGGCAGGGGACACTACCTACCGGTGATATTATTGGGACACGTCGGTTATCCGGAGGATACCGACCGGATTCATGAGATGGATAATGGCTGATCCATTCTGCAGGAGCCCGCGGGACGATCCCGCAGATGATACGGATGCCTGAGATATGAGGATTTGAGATATTGATATATTGATTTCATTGATAAAACTACAATCAAAATTTCAGAAGTTTATTTAAGATAAAACACAGATTTTCAAGTTATTTTTTTCCAGATCTCGCATTTTTATTGCCTTCATGCTGCATGCATTTTATCGTATCACATCATATTTGTATATGTAGGTTGTGACATCATTGTGTACATTCTTACGATAGCCTTTAAAGATGTTATTTATTAATCACTAGTTGGAAACTCACCCTCGTTTTGCCACAGCCTTTCTGCATGTCCGATCCGTCAGCACTATAGCGGCAGACGCACTTGCTCCTTTTGCTTGGATTTGAGACTTTTGCTCGTAAGTGGGTTGTGAGATTATTTTGTTCCACATTGTATATTTATGGTATCTAGAGTACTCCATCTACTGTACTTGCTATTTATACTGATGTATATTGACCTGGAGATGAGACAATGAGATTTGTGGACTTATATGTTGTTTCTCTGGGTCGAGCTCACTTGAGCCGACGTGATGCTTATTGTTTGGGTTTTTTACATGCTTATTTTTGCACAGTAATGATTTTTATTGCGTGGGATTGTGAATTCTCTTTTTGGAGAAGAGCTAGCTCCCGGTTGGGGATTCCTTATTTCATGTTATATGTATATTCCTGTTTGTACCCGTTTGGGGTCATTTTTTACAAAGGAGACTCTGCCGAAATTTTCGGAAAAAAGTTGTTGCTTTAAAAAAATCATGATGTGAATTATTTGATTAAAATCGCTTTCAATAATTGGTTTTCCTTCACTCTATTTCTTAATTGGGTTTGGATTTCTAGGTTTTGGCTTGCTTAGATTGTGTACGCCTTGAGACGTTTCGTAATTTAAGTGCCAGTCACGTTCCATACTTTTCGGTTCGTGACACTAACAGTCACGATTCACAACATATATAAATATCTCTATATACCTATGTCCCAGGTCACATCCGCAACAATCTCATATCAGGGGGCCTGCAGGGTATCAATCTTCTCAATCGACTTGCATCCGTATACCAACATAACACCAAATCATCATATCACGTCATATATTCTTTTCATGGCATTTATATCCCTCATAAAGTCAATTTTACAAATACATTTTACCTTTACTATAAGCATAAGTATCTAATCTAACATGCACACCCGAACCATACAAACAGTTTTTAAAAGATGCGAATCGTAGTTTTGAAAGTAGGGGCTACTGTGTTTTTAAGGAAAAAATATCATTTGAAAATCTGTAACATCCCTCAAGGTATCTGTTTAAAAGATGCCTATGATTCTTCAGTTTGGAAATAGATATGGTTCGGATGACACATCTACGTCGACTATCTAGTCATATAGTACCATAAACGGCAATATCATCAAATATCATCCTCAAGTACCGTCATCACATACTAGCTGTATCATATCGCTTCTAACTATCCTTTAGTTTCAATTATGGTTCTCTAACTACCTTTTAACTCTATCTCTTTTTCTATTAAATGTTTCATTAACCATTTACTATGAATTGGTTTCTATCAAAGACTTGTGGGGGTGCTATACGCCATCCACCCGACTTCCCCCGTGGATATAGATCCACTCACCTTGGTCTTCGCTTGCCGAAGTCGATGACGCCACGCTCCGTTGCCTCGAAATCCACGTGAAGGTACCTACAATAACAACACATATCACAATGCTATAAAAATCAAGTTCTGAAATCCAAAACGACACACGGATCGCTTATAGGTTAGAACCTACAGCCCACGTATGCAAAACCAACAAATAACCCTCGTTGTTGACGTTCAAACGCCACACGATGGAACACAATAACAAATACCAAATCCCAATTCATTAAAAGCCGCAAAACGAAACCAGAAACTTGGAAAACATGCTCCAGATTTCACCCTAGGCCAAAGTGGTCAATTTTGCACATATGGAGGGTCTAATTTACTGAAAATAAAGCCCTGGAACAAACACGAATCAATTTGGGAGTACCAAGGCCAAAATTTGCGGGCCAAATGCATAAATCTGCGGCCTGGGTAGGGGGTTAGCGGCCTTGGTCTTCAGGATACACTCCAGGTTGCCTGCACGACTCCCAGTATTCTCTAAATAATTTTTAGTGCCTACGGGTTACTCCAGAATTGCTTATACCCTCACAAATCAACTCAAAACCGACATAATGAATTCCTAAATCCGTATTTTGGTTTCTATACTAAATTCAAGGTCTTAAACAGCCACCCAACAGCCACTCAATCATCACCAATCCACAATTTCACTCAAACCCTCACTAGGATTTCTAAGTATCACCAATCCATCACTAAATGAACTCTAAACTTAAACAAAAAAGATAGGAAAACATGAAACTAAACCAATGGAATAAATTATACCTCATGGATGTCACTTAAGCAAACCCTAAAAGTCCAAAGTCATCAAGATCTAACTTTTCTTGGTCTAATGTGATGAGCTTAAAGAGGGGATCATTTTTTGTGAAAGGGGTTTAGGGTTTTGATGGTGTTTTGGAGATGATTTCTTGGGTTGAAGTGGAGGGAGATGGGAAAGAAGAAGGAGATGAAGAAATAAAATGGGGTGAGGATATGGCAGCCCCCTCTCACACTCCTCTCTTATTCTAACTCTCTCTCACAATTTATTACCCTTTTACACTTTTAATTTTCCTTTTCCCTTTATTTAAAACCCAAATCACATAATACCCAAAAATAACACAAGAACACAACATGTAATCAAAATATAACATGACATGGTGCACTAGCCACGGAAAAACTGTAGAAACACGGATTTGGCTTAATCGCGATTAGTAGTGCACTAATCGGGTTTTATCAAAACTGCATATAATAAATTTTTAAAATGCCAAATCCTTTATATATATATTTTTAAATGAATAAATTATTTTAATTTCCAATTATTTCACAATTATTGGTATATATTTATACCCTTTTTTCGAAAAACCCCAATTTCACAAATCGGGCAGTTTTCGGGAAATATATTATTTTAATATTAAATTCCAAAAATAATATTTTATATTTTCTGAAATGTTACAATATCACACTTCAATTTTCGTTAAACCTTGATTTCTTAATACCACTTTGTCTTAATATTGATTGTCTTGATATTTCTTGTAGACGCATGGTCTCCCCATCCCGAGAGGGGGACTCGAGGCTCGAATCAGTCCCACAGGCTGAGACCCGACAGAGCTAGGGGGAGGCAGCATTCCCCCTCTTTTTCACCCCTGATTATCGCTGTACCGGCGATCATGTCGAGAGGTTCGGCCGGTATATGGGGGATGAGAGCCGCCTCGTGAAGAACTATCCACTTCACGTTGAGTGGGGCGACCAGCACCGGCGCTCATTCACCATCTTCTGGGATCAGGCTCGGGTATTAATATATATTTTCATTTGATTTATCCAATATATTTTTTATTAACAATTTCAATCTAATAGCAATGTTTTTTTTGTTTTTTCAGTTAGATTATGATTTTCAGCCTGTACCCGATCCTGATCACCCTAGGAGGGTGCTCGATCTTCACGCTCTGTACAATGGCCTGATGAAGAACATGTAGACGAAGGTCCGATACAACAGGAATGAGCTGAAGATCGACTGCTATTCCCTATGGATGGCGACCCCCGAGGCAGAGAGAGCGGCCCTCGTATCTGCTCCGGCTTTTGCGAGAGTCGACGTAGATACATGGCCTCTATTGTGCCAATATTTCGACTCTCATCGCAAACAGGTATGTATTTTAAATGTAATTCATTGCTTAGTATATAATTTATTTTTTTGTGTTGCTTAATTAGAAAACTAAATCTGAATGTGTTGTGCAGAAACAGGCCGATCAAAATAAAGAGAATAGAAAGTCGGCGAAGAGGGGTCGCCCCACTTATACAGGTGGCTCGAGGAATATTACTCGTGCAATGGAGTTATCGGTAAATTACAATAGACCGGCTTTTGTGATATAATGTAATATTAAGAGTTATTTTCTAATATATCTAATATTAAGAGTTATTTTATAATATTGTAGAGAGCTCAGACCCTGGCTCAGGGTGGTACATTGAACGTGTTGTCCGCGTATCTTGTCGTCCACGGCACCTCGACAGATCCCGCCACGGGCGAGCTTCGATACCCCGACACCGCTACCCAGGTGTATTGCGTAAGTGTTAATATTTATTCAACCCCTATTTGAAAATTTTGTTTTGAAAGGTTCAAATTTAAATGATATACTTATATTTTACTTGTTAATGTAGGTGTAGGAGCGGGTTGTTGAGCAGGCGGAGGCATCGGGAATCTATTTTACTGGACAGAACGATCCGATGCTGCTGACCCCAGTCCTAGACTCCGCACACGGAGGGCACCACGGAGGTTGGGAGAGAGGTCGGGGACTGGGTCCTATCAGGGCCCATATAAGGTTGGACTCCTCTCCGGCGGTTACTTCCTCTGTCTCCAGTGAGCGACGTTTCCAGCAAGAACTGGACACCTTGAAGGCCACCGTTCAGGAGTTGAAGGAGATGTTGGTATGTATACTACTTAATAGTAAAATATTATGTCATATTATAGATAGCAACATATCCAATATTAGTACGTAGCCTGAGCTTATTTGGTTGTAGACTTAGCTTTGATTAATCATACATACATATCTAATTAAAATAAACTACGGTTTTCAAAACTAGATATCCAAACGAGGCCTAAGTCCCTAAGTATACATAGATTGGGGTTTCTAAATAACTTGATAATGATACGAATTCGACTAATACACAGTTTTTACTCGTTTATTACACACAAAATTGAACAGACGCGACAGGGTACATCGGCCGAGCCTCCACATGAATCTCCTTCGGTTGCAGCTCCGCAAGCCACTACCTAAGCCACGGTTCCGCAGACAACTCCTATAGCTCCACTACCCGCTCAGACTCCCGCAGCCGCGGCTCCGCAAGCCACTACCTCGGCGGCGGTTGCGCAGACCACTCCTACAGCTCCACAGCCCGCTCAGACTCCCGCACACTCCGCATTGCATGAGATATTGACTCAGGGTATATCCGAGGAGCAGGCGCGCCAGATTACGACGTTTATCACAGGTGGAGCTGGACCGAGCTAGGGTAGCTTTTGATTCTTATATTTTAAACATGTATTTATTTATATGATACATATTGTATATATTTTGGACGATATTGATATTGGTGGTGTTTGCGTGTTTATATTGATATCGTATTCTTCTTGTTGATTTCTTTTGTATATTAAGCGTGAGATGTGATTATGAATACTGCGGTATATATTCTGCGTGTTGATTAATTATATATATGATGTATATATTATTGTGCACAGGGCGAGAAAAAAACAGGCAGCCTTTTTTTAAGAAAAAACCTAATAAGATGTCCCTACGGATTAATCCATAGGGTCCTACTTTCCCCCTACAGATCTATCTGTAGGTGCAAGATATCAGGATACCTGATATTTTCCTGATATTTTGCCCCTACATATCTGGACCTACGTATGTATCTGTAGGGGCAGAACATTGGCCCTACGAATAACTCCGTATGGACACCTATTTTATTTTAAAAACCGATAAATTAAATAACTTTTTTGTCCCTACGGCTTAATACGTAGGGACATATGTCCCTATGCATTAGGCCGTAGGGGCAAGTATTTAACCGTAGGGGCATGTTCAAGGCTAAGACATGCACCTGCGGCGTTTGCACCTACAGGGTAATTTCATGTCCCTACGGCTATATCCGTAGGGGCAGTGGTTTTCTCCTACGGATTTATCCGTATGGGCAACCCCCATTTGTAGTAGTGATTACAGACACTTTCTTTTGCTTTGCATAGTGGTATTCGGTTATGAATATCCTGCACCTCATTCGACGAGACAAGGGCCGAGATCCCTTCATCGGGAGTGACCCCTTGGGCAGAAGTTTGCGTCAACGTAATAACTTTACTATAGTCGATTATTTTTATTTGCATCGTGGTATTCAGTTTGGAATATCCTGCACCGCATTCGACGAGGAAAGAGCCGAGATCCTTTCACCGGGAGTGACCTCTTTAGCAAAATTTTTCGCCACTGTATATTTGTAAAACAACTCGATTCCTTCAACGATATCAAGTTCATTACGTTAAAAGTTTTTCGACAAAAACTAACCGTAGCCCTCCGTCATTTCAGATTAGTGTTGCTTCGTATTCGTGCTGCGTTTGTTGACCTTATGAAGGCGTAGTCTGCGGTAGCTCTGTAATACTTTTTTGTCGTATGGATATATGGATTGGTTAGGACAGTCGTTCGACCTTGTTGACCTCATCAAGTGTCGGTGTGGGTGGGTCTAATGCAATCAAGATAGTGACGGGTTGAACTTGACTAGGACCCTTTGACTTGTTGACCTCGTCAAGGTCACTTGGATCCTAAGGGTAAAAATCACATCGGGAGTTTCAAACATACAGGAAACTTGCCAGGCATGCACATACCTTCTGGAGTGTGGTGACTTGAGTGGCTTCCATCAAGTTATCATGGGATGATAGTTGAATCCCGATTCCCACTGATGAGTAGGATTACTCCTCGGGTGATTTTACATGATCCCGACTAATTCTCCTTTTGGGTTTGGAGGAGAATTAGAGGAAACAGTGGGAGCCATCCTGATTAGATAAATAACTAACCATTCTGATCTAGGTTAGAGTGCACGCTGAGTGTTTCTTTTCTCTCTTTCTCTTTGGCAGCGATCATGGCCCGACCCTTGACTAAAACTTATGAACCAAGTTAACCAAACCTTCTTAAAACACTTTGGCTTTTGGAATGTCACGGAGTCGCAAAATATCATTGCCACTTTTATACCACCTTTGCATTTCTCTAGAATACCCCGTATCACTACGAACATCCACTCCTATTGGAAAAATCTATCGTATAGTTACATACGAACTCGAAAGAACTTGTTCCAGATTCGAGGATGGATTCTGGTTCTTGAGAGATTGAATATGATTATTCGGTTGTTTTTTCTCTTTACCTTCTATCAGGTTGTGAGGGCTCTTAGGATTAGGAGAGGGTACCATAGGCAGGTGCCGGAATGTGGGGAAGGAAGAAAACCAATTAGCCTAAAGGTGGTGTACTGAAGGTAATAAATAAAGACATATAAAGGGATTAGAATAACGACAAAGAATATTGCGACTGCTATCATTAATGACAAAACCGTGTAAACCCCTGCCGCTCCCACATCCAGTTTGGTTTTCTCCAGAACACTCCGTATCACTACGGATATCCACTCCTATTGCATATGCCGTCATATAGTTACATACGAACTCGAAGGAACTTATTCTAGATTCGAGGATGGTTTCCAGTTTATGAGAAATAGAATAGGATTATCCAGATGTCTTTTCCCATTACCTTCTCTCAGGTTGCGAGGGATCCTGGAATAGGGAGTGTACACCTTTTACGCTTATTGGATAGTCGTCTTCCATACCTTAGGCTGGTGCAGAAGGGTAGAGAAGGAAGAAAACCAATTAGCCTAAAGAAGGTGTACAGATGGTAATAAGTAAAGACAAATAAAGGGATTGGTGTGAGGGTAGGTAAGTATATGGTTACTGTTATGAATCAGGATAGTGGAAGAGGCTTTACTAGGAATACCAGTTAACCCCGTTGAAACATTTTCATGTTTCAGTTTCACTGAGCGATGTAAATTGAAAATTGTTTTCCCAATTGGAATCTAACTCCAGGGTGTGTATTTACCAGATCAGTTTCTCACATCTGTATGTTATTGCAGATGGTGAGCGGGAGTAAGATATTGGGAATTGGGTGATTAGATCATCATTATATCGTAATTCGTTGTAATTTGTGATATTTGATGAAATCATCTGGTTTTTGCCTGATGATAATTTTTTGGTTTTGAATATCAGTTGTTATGCATCAATTTCAAACTGATATATCTGTACGTATATTTTATAAAGTGAGATATAACTTTTTGAAATTATGTCTGTGACATTTACCTATATCAGTTGGTGATTAGATAAGGTGCATTAAACAGCGGTGTAATTCTTCTTAACCATAGTACAGTTTTCAACTTACGACGCACAAGGTTTGAGTTATTAAACTCAGTGGACTTATACAAAGTATTGTATGTTGTCCGGTGTCAATTAGGACAAAGGGGTTGGTACTCGTACTATATTCTGTTTACTCATGACTTCTCCAGTTCTAGACAAGTATTTCGTTGAAATGCAAGGTCCAGATATTGAGAAGTTATAGGTATAAGAATAAAGTAGAGAACCATTTGTTGGAAGTATCAGGATTCTTCGAGGTAGTCGATGTTAGTTATATGTATGCCCTAGAGGCCATTACTGTACATACGATGTATATTGTAGTGGATGCTTGGACATATATAGGGAGGACTTTCTTGCTAGACATGATAGTACGCTATCTGATTGCTCTTTATCTTAACATGTACTCTGATTGTCTCTATGTTACATGTTGATAAAGCCCTTAGGATATGTACTCGACTACTGGGACTATGATGAGATCAAACTAGTTGGGCCATGGTAGTCGACGAGTACATCCTATAACAGTTTATAGTCGAGGGTGTATCAAGACAGGGCATCGATACACCAGAGTAGACTAGCGTATACGCATCTTGACCCATATGATGGGCGATGGATGATCCCATATCCATCGGTGTTTGACATCAAGGATGGTGTACGGGTGCTCAGTAGAGACTGGGTACACTGGACAGACTCGCCGAGAACTACCAGATGGTATTATACTTCACGTCAGATGGCAGTTCTCCGGTGTCACTGGTACAGAGTAGTCTGTTGACCCGGGATCGTCATAGAGTCTTGTGTGATTCCCAATGTGCTCTGATTTCCATCATACCACGTCCAAGAGGGCGTGCAAAATGGTGGCTTTTGGGTACAGTCCCGAATCACATAGAGGCAATGAGCGATAGGAGGGGATTCGTCTCTCTCGGTATAGGGAGTTGATGTTGTGCTGTGTTCGATTGGCTATAAGTGGAAATCCCTGGCCAGGGTTGATGAGATTTATTGGTAAGTGTTATCAGTAGTTGCTCATGCCACATGTTTGCTCACCTCTTCTTCATCTTCTTGAGTTGCTCTTAGAGCATTGGTGATGAGAGAAAAATTATAGTGACGCAATCCTACACCTCCCTCTCCATTGCTAGCAACCTTGGAACGTCGGTTGCCATGCTTTGCGAGGCTCAAGCTTGCGTCATTTCCCTCAGGTGGATCATCGTAGATGGAGGAAGACCGGCGACCAAATTCGATCCACGACCACTAGGAGCTTGGGATGATGGTTGAAGACCGAAGGACACAGATCAACTCGGTATAACCATCTAACTCCTAGTTTTACATATTGCTAGTATAGGGTTTAGGGTAGATCCGGGCTTTGTTTTACATATACATATTGTTAGTTATGTATATGCCCTAGAGGCCATTGTTGTACATATGATGTATATTATGATAGATGCTTAGATATATACAGAGTGGACTTTCTTGCTCGTCATGATAGTATGCTATTTGGTTTCATTTTATCTTAACATGTTGACTTGTATTGGTTTACTGTTTTTCTCTCACATTTTGATAAAGCCCTTAGGATCTGTACTCGAATACCGGGACTATGATGAGATCATACTAGTGGGGTCATGTTAGTCGATGAGTACTCCCAGATGTTGATATACCACACGTCAGATGGCAGTTCTCCGGTGACACTGGTACAGGGTAGTCTCTAGACCCGAGATCGTCATAGAGTCTTGTGTGATTCCTACTGTGCTTTGATTTCCACCTTACCACATCCAAGAGGGCGTGCAAAATGGTGGCTTTTGGGTACAGTCCCGAATCACATGGAGGCAATGAGCGATAGGAGGGGATTCGTCTCTCCCGGTATAGGGAGTTGATGTTGTGCTGTGTTCGATTGGCTATAACTGGAAGTCCCTGGCCAGGGCTGATATAGAGATTTACTGGTAAGTGTTACTAGTAGTTTCTCGACCCGTTATGAGCCATACATCGACACGACTTATCGGTTATTGGGGTCTGACGTTTACCACCGCTAGACTTGATATGCGACATATCATACGAACAGACCGGACTATACGGGAGTGTTACTGATTGGATTCACAGGAGAACGCACAGGCTAGCTTGTTGATCTTCTGATCACTCAATACCTGGGTGGCTGTTACGTTTAGCTGACCGCTTGCAGCTTGTGGGTGTTTGATATGATCATCACCTGCTACCGGCGTATTGACGATTTTTTAGAGTCCTACACAGAGGTTTCTTGGCTCAGGCGAAACGGAGTAGAGGCACATATGTGATATGTGCAGGACCGAGAATAATGCGATATGAGATACCGTATTATATTCTCGCGATATTTAGATATGAACCGGGTCATCGGATCAAGTGTTGATTCGATGAATCGGTACATGATATATTAGTCGGTAATATTCGATATAGCCGGATCGTCGGATGAAGTGTTGATTCGATGATTTAATGTATAATAATATATATGATATATTGTATTACATTATCTAATATTGGCTCGCTTTACTATTTCTATTTCTCACTGGATGATACATTGATATATATGCGATATATGTTAATTGTATTATTTTCTTTTGTTGCAAATATATAATATATATGTGATATATATTATTGTGACATGATATGATTTATTATTAAACATGTTTAAGGATTATTAAAAGGGATTAGGGTTTGATTAGGGTTAGCTTCTTCTTGCACCTTCTAGAAGCTTTGTTTTTGTCATGCTTAAGATATTATGGTTGATATTTTTGCATGACTCATAACTTAACCTAACCAAACCCTAACTCTAGTTTATTCTCTACAAACTCTTAGCCACTCATCCTTGACCATGGTTGATATATCAATCATATAGTTTTCTTTTCTATTCATCACAAAAGGAATTATCATTATCTTTTCCATCATCTTCTTCTTCTCTCTTGATTTTGAGCTCACTAGAAATTCCATTTGTGATGATAAATTGTGAGAAAGTGAATTAAAAAGAAAGCATAAATACTACTCCTTCATCCTCATTTCATCTAGCCCATGAGATTAGTGTGTTCATCTCTTTAGAGTGAGAAATCTTGAGTTATTGAAACTTCGACGTAGATCATCGGAGATTTGGAACACTTCAAGCTAGCATGTATCATTCGAGTCGTGGAACCTCTCTTGAGTCCGGGAGATCGAGGATTGCGGCGAATGGACTTCTACTCGGAGCTTGTGAAGCGAAGGAGCGGACTACAAAGGATGTAATCCCTCACACTTAGATAAAAAGTTGTTATCTTGCATGCTTAACCCTAATAATCTAGCAAAGATCCCGGCTTTGGGTTGTTCGGCATGTCTAAATTTTATTCGTGCATGTTTGATGCGTTATGAACCTTCACAAGTGTGCCTAGGAACCATACAGTGGTATCAGAGCCTAGCTAGAGCATTAGGCGACATGTTTACGAAGTTAAAACTCCGATCGAACCCGAACCGACAAAATTTACCCCCTCTCTGGAAATTTTTCAAAAACTGGGATTTTTCTGAATTAAAAATACGTTAAAAAATCAGCAGGGAATTCTAAGAATTACCATGAAACACGGGCCCACAATCCCACAAATCGGCCGCGGAACCGCGGCGGGAACATGCATCCCGTGGCGGTTCCGTGGCCGATTTGTGGGATTGTGACACGTGGCTTCATGGTAATATCCGTAGGTGCTTGTTGATGCTTCTGGGTATTTTTAAAAGTGATTCAAGTGTTGTTTAATTCTGGGGTTTGTTTTGTAATCGTAGATTCGATCAGAAAATTTAAATTCGTTGTTTTTCCAGATATTTAGAAATTATTAAAAAGTTCGAACGGATATCATTAACTCACTTTTTCCCGGCACGTAAAACTTTCATGTGTTGAATTTTTATCGGGTTTAAATCTTTCGGAAAAATTGTACAAGTTAAGCGGTGGACCCTCTAGAAGACAACAAACCTTAACTCGATTATGTGACCGTCTTGAACTGCCTTTTGAACCTTCGGGTTTGGGGCAGTACGGCGTGCCACATGTGAGGCATTGGCTTGACCCTTCTTTGGCTGGATCACCGATACTGTGACATAATCTGGGATTATTTGAACTCCGCTCAAGTGTTGAGCAATTTAGGAAATTTTGGGTATTTGATTATCTGTTCGGAAAGTTTAATACTGTCTATTTATCTGGAATGTGATACAATATGTGGAATTCATAGAGTTAGGAATGAAATGCGGAGTATGTGATATTTCGGATTTATGATGTCTAAAGTTATTGTGAATTCCAAATATTGTAGTTTTACACTTTCTTTTCTGTGACCGTAAGTGTAATATGTGATATCGCCGGTTTCGTTGCTATATGTCAACGACAATTGGGATGCGCATATTTACTTACGTTGATGATATGTGACATTATGTGTTGCTGTGATATGTTATATTGGATCGTCGTGTTCTGAATAGCCGGGGGTTTTATGTGAGATGAGGGTTTTTATTTTCATTCATGTAAAATTCATTTGTAATGTAATATTCTTTTATTTGGGGCACTTCCAGGTTGAAGTTGATGTCACCAGTGTATATTATTTACTTTTCCGCATTAGGTAGACCCAAGGAGGGGAGCACAAGTAACCGGGTTCTAGGGTCCAGTGGGAGGCCATCTCGAGGAGTCGAGACCGGGTCTCCTAACCCTAGAATTGGCAGTGTTACTTGCCGCTCTCGTAGGGGTCTTAGGATGTGGGTTTGGCTATTCGTCGCGACCGTGGAATCCGTGTTTTATACAAGCTCGTATTGAAAACACGGACGTCCTAGTATATCCAATATTTCATATATGTTCTTCTGCTGCAATGTTCTGTGATGAGATCATATTACTACCTGAGACGAATGCTTATACTATATATATATATGCTGATATATAAATATTACTGCTTTCGTTTCTTCTGTGATGCTTAGGAAGCATAAGCTGATGGGATTTTTATTAATAAGATTAATAAAAAGAAAAGAAACCTAAAGATGTTGTAGAATCAAAACTTTATAAAAAGGGTAGCTACAGTTTTTCTTTGCACAGTGATATATATGATATGTCCTGCACCTTATTCGATGAGGAAAGAGCCGAGATCCTTTCACCGGGAGTGACCTCTTTAGCGAAACTGGCAGATGCTACAAAACGCGGTTTGTCTTTTGAATGCTTTTAGTGTTTTGCTTTGCACAGCGGTATATATGATATATCCTGCACCTTATTCGATGAGGAAAGGGCCGACGATCCCTTCACCGAGAGTGGCCCCTTTAGCGAAACTAAGAAAAACCTCAAAAACACTCCTTTTTCAAAAACTACTCGATTCTACGACGATATCAAGTTCATTACGCAATAGGTTTTCTGAAAAACCTGTCGTAGCTCTCCGTCATTTCAGATAAATCCTACTTAGTATTCGTGCTGTGTTTGTTGACCTTGTCAAGGCACAGTGTACGGTAGCTAATTAGTGTTTATCTGCTAAAACATGAGATGTGATTGGATTAGGGTATTCGTACGGCCTTGTTGACCTTGTCAAGGGTCATGCGGGTGGGTTTAATTCAATCAGGAAATGACGGGTTGAACTTGACTTGCGATTTATGGTTTGTTGACCTTGTCAAGGTCATATATCGCTAGGGGCAAAATATCATCGGGAATTTCAAGTGTTGAAATTTGCAAAGAGATTGCATAGCTTCTATGAGATAGTTGGATCCCGATACCCATTGCGAGTGAGTGTTACTCCTGGGAGAGTTATACACAGGACAATTAGTCGATCAAGTAAGTGTCTCGAAAAGTGTTAACGGGGTTACGCCTCTGGGAAAACGAGGTTTACTTTAATTAGGTCCGTGCGAAAGCACGGGGAACCTCCCTCAAAGTACCGACACTAATCTGGCTGAAAGATTGACGAAATTGTAGGGTGTAATTAATCCCGGCTAATCTTACCTTTTAGGGTTTGAATGTAGATTTGATAAAAACAGTGGGAGACATCCTGATTAGATAAGATAATAACCAATTTAATCTTGCAAGAGCATACGCTAAAATGTTTTCTTCTCTCTCTCTCCAGGTAGCGACCATGTCAGGCCATAATCAAGATAATAATATGGATGTATTGACTAAACCCGATTATTGTACTGAGCAAGGGAACGTTAGACCCGTTCTTTCTTATAAGAGTTATAAGACTGAACAGGAAACAAGAGAATATCTGGATTCTCAAGCCGCCCAAAAGAACATGCATGTTGATGCATCTTCTTCGGGTGTGTTAGTTATTGAGAACTGTTTCTCAGTTCACCCTACGTCCTGGGTATTAGATACCGGATCAGGATCCCACATATGCAAATTGTTACATGGGTTACGAAAAGGTAGAGAACTGGGAAAAGGTGATCATTCCGTTCAAGTAGGGAACGGTGCAAGTATTGTAGCCAAAGCAGTTGGCGAATATCACCTAGTATTGCCAAGTCGTAATACACTGATTCTAATTGAGTGCTATTATATACCGAACATGATGTGCAACATTATATCAGTCTCTTTATTAAGTAAAGAAGGATATAATTTTGTAGTAAAGGATAATGTTATGAACATATTCCTAGATCAAAAGTTGATTGCATCAGGCTCGTTACATAATGGCATATTCATTCTAAATCAGAATACAGTCCTCAATATACAAAACACACACAAGAGGAAAAGTTCAGAAATGAACGAATCCTTCTTGTGGCATTGTAGACTTGGTCATATCAATGCGACACGACTGGCTAAGTTACATAAGGATGGTTATTTGAATCCGTTCGAATTATCATCTTATGATACTTGACATTCATGTCTCAAAGGAAAAATGACCAAAGCTCCGTTTAGTGGACACGGAGAAAGAGTTAATGAACTCTTAGGACTGATACATAGTGATGTATGCGGTCCCATGTCTACGCATGCCAGGAACGGTTCTTCCTACTTCATTACATTCACTGACGATCTCTCTAGATTCGGACATGTAATCCTGATGAAACACAAGTCTGAAGCTTTTGAGAAATTCAGAGAATATAAACACGAAGTAGAGAATCAAACGGGCAAAAGTATTAAGATTCTTCGATCTGATCGAGGAGGTGAATACTTAAGCAATGAGTTCCTAGATTATCTAAAAGAGAATGGGATTCTCTCTCAGCTTACTCCTCCTTATACACCACAGCACAACGGTGTATCGGAGCGGAGGAATCGCACCCTATTAGATATGGTGCGCTCCATGATGAGTACAGCTGAGTTACCTATTTCCTTCTGGGGGTATGCGCTTGAGATAGCAGCATACCTATTGAATCAAGTTCCAACTAAATCTGTACCTACCACACTATATGAGATATGGAGTGGGAAGAGACCGTATCTTAAACGAGTTAAGATATGGGGTTGTCCGGCCTATGTAAAAAGGCAAAATCCGGACAAACTCGAGGCACGGTCAGTTCTTTGCAAGTTTGTAGGATATCCGAAGAATTCTTATGGATATTTTTTCTATCACAGTGAGGAGCAAAAAGTGTCTGTTTCTCAACATGCCACCTTTTTAGAAAAGGAATTTCTTGCAAAAGAGATTAGTGGCTCTGAGGTAGAACTGGAAGAAGTTCCAGCAACACAAACTGCAACTGAAGATTTAGTGGAACCAGAGGATTCAGTAGTACGCGACGAACCCCAGCCTCTCCGCCGATCTAGTAGGGTTTCTCGTCCACCTGAGAGATACTACGGTTTTCTCATTGATGGTGGAACCGAGGACTGCATCATGGATGATGATGACCCGACTAGTTTCGAGCAGGCCATCACAAGTGATGACTCTGTGAAATGGCTGGATGCAATGCGATCTGAGATGAAATCCATGTACACCAATAAAGTATGGACTTTGGAAAATGCTCCTGAAGGGGTAAAACCCATAGGGAGCAAGTGGATCTTTAAAAAGAAATTTGGTGTAGATGGAAAAGTTGAGACTTTCAAAGCTAGACTTGTAGCAAAGGGTTTTCGTCAACGACCAGGTATGGATTATGACGAAACATTTTCTCCAGTGGCTATGCTTAAGTCCATCCGGATCTTACCTGCCATTGCTGCATACCATGACTACGAAATCTGGCAAATGGATGTTAAGACCGCCTTTCTAAACGGTGATTTGGAAGAGTGCGTGTACATGACTCAGCCAGAAGGCTTCGTAGACAGTGGGAGCAGCGGAAAGGTGTGCAAGCTACTTAAATCCATTTATGGGTTAAAGCAAGCATCGCGGAGTTGGAACATCTGTTTTGATGTTGTAGTCAAAGAGTTTGACTTCATCAAAAATATAGATGAACCTTGTATCTATAAGAAGGTAGCAGAGGGTAAGGTTGTCTTCCCCGTATTGTACGTGGATGACATACTCTTGATAGGAAATGATATTCCTATGCTGCAATCAGTCAAGCTCTTCTAATCACAGAGATTCTCAATGAAAGATCTAGGTGATGCCTCCTGCAAATTGGGAATCATGATCTATAGAGATAGATCTAAACGGATATTGGGATTGTCCCAATCCAGGTACATTGACACCATACTAAAGAGGTTTAGTATGGAAGAATCCAAGCGTGGGAACCAACCCACGATCTCTGGACTCACTCTCTCCAAAGAGATGTCTCCCAAGACTGATTTGGAGAGAGCTCGCATGCAAGGGATACCCTATGCTTCGGCAGTAGGCTCTATCATGTATGCGATGCTATGTACGAGACCCGATGTAGCATACTCACTAAGTGTAGTGAGTCGGTATCAAGCAGATCCTGGAGAGAGTCACTGGACAGCTGTGAAGAACATTCTCAAGTACTTACGAAGGACTAAGGAGATGTTCTTGGTGTATGGTAACGGAGAACTCCAGGTGGAGTCCATTACCGATTCCAGCTTCCAAAGTGATAAGGACGACTCTAAGTCGCACTCGGGATTTGTCTTTACCCTTAATGGAGAGGCGGTATGTTGGAAGAGTTCCAAACAGGATACCGTTGCAGACTCGACGATGGAGGCTGAATACATCGCTGCCAACGATGCTGCCAAAGAGGCTGTTTGGATAAAGAAGTTCATTAGTGAACTTGGAGTGGTTCCATCCATTGAGCATCCAATACCTCTGTATTGCGATAACAATGGAGCTGTGGCTTTGGCCAAGGAACCCAGATCCCATCATAAGTCCAGACATATTCTGAGGCGGTATCACCTGATCAGGGAGATAGTTGATCGCCGGGAGATCGAGGTCAGGAGAGTAGATACGAAGGACAACACTGCGGATCCACTCACGAAGGCTATTCCCCAGATACAGTTTGAGAGATTATTCGGGATGCTAGGTATGAGATACTACAGCAGCTGGCCTTAGTGCAAGTGGGAGATTGTTAGTTATGTATATGACCTAGAGGCCATTGTTGTACATATGATGTATATTATGATGGATGCTTAGATATATACAGAGAGGACTTTCTTGCTCGTCATGATAGTATGCTATTTGGTTTCACTTTATCTTAACATGTTGACTTGTATTGGTTTACTGTTTTTCTCTCACATGTTGATAAAGCCCTTAGGATCTGTACTCGACTAATGGGACTATGATGAGATCATACTAGTGGGGCCATGTTAGTCGATGAGTACATCCTATAACTGTTCCTAGTCGAGGGTATATCGAGACAGGGCATCGATACACCAGAGTAGACTAGCGTATACGCATCTTGACCCATATGATGGGCGATGGATGATCCCATATCCATCGGTGTCTGACATCAGAGATGGTGTACGGGTGCTCAGTGGAGACTGGGTACACTGGACGGACTCGCCGAGAACTCCCAGATGGTGATATACCACACGTCAGATGGCAGTTCTCCGGTGACACTGGTACAGGGTAGTCTGTAGACCCGAGATCGTCATAGAGTCTTGTGTGATTCCCACTGTGCTTTGATTTCCACCTTACCACATCCAAGAGGGCGTGCAAAACAGTGGCTTTTGGGTACAGTCCCGAATCACATGGAGGCAATGAGCGATAGGAGGGGATTCGTCTCTCCCGGTATAGGGAGTTGATGTTGTGCTGTGTTCGATTGGCTATAACTGGAAGTCCCTGGCCAGGGCTGATATAGAGATTTACTGGTAAGTGTTACGAGTAGTTTCTCGACCCGTTATGAGCCATACATCGACGCAACTTATCGGTTATTGGGGTCTGACGTTTACCACCCCTAGACTTGATATGCGACATATCAGACGAACAGACCGGACTGTACGGGAGTGTTACTGATTGGATTCACAGGAGAACGCACAGGATAGCTTGTTGATCTTCTGATCGCTCAATACCTGGGTGGCTGTTACGTTTAGCTGACCGCTTGCAGCTTGTGGGTGTTTGATATGATCATCACCTGCTACCGGCGTATTGACGATTCTTTAGAGTCCTACACAGAGGTTTCTTGGCTCAGGAAAAACAGAGTAGAGGCACATATGTGATATGTGTAGGACCGAGAATAATGCGATATGAGATACCGTATTATATTCTCGCGATATTTAGATATGAACCGGGTCATCGGATCAAGTGTTGATTCGATGAATCGGTACATGATATATTAGTCGGTAATATTCGATATAGCCGGATCGTCGGATCAAGTGTTGATTCGATGATTTAATGTATAATAATATATATGATATATTGTATTACATTATCTAATATTGGCTCGCTTTACTATTTCATTTTCTCACTGGATGATACATTGATATATATGCGATATATGTTAATTGTATTATTTTCTTTTGTTGCAAATATATAATATATATGTGATATATATTATTGTAACATGATATGATTTATTATTAAACATGTTTAAGGATGATTAAAAGGGATTAGGGTTTGATTAGGGTTAGCTTCTTCTTGCACCTTCTAGAAGCTTTGTTTTTGTCATGCTTAAGATATTATGGTTGATATTTTTGCATGACTCATAACTTAACCTAACCAAACCCTAACTCTAGTTTATTCTCTACAAATTCTTAGCCACTAATCCTTTACCATGGTTGATATATCAATCATATAGTTTTCTTTTCTATTCATCACAAAAGGAATTATCATTATCTTTTCCATCATCTTCTTCTTCTCTCTTGATTTTGAGCTCACTAGAAATTCCATTTGTGATGATAAATTGTGAGAAAGTGAATTAAAAAGAAAGCATAAATACTACTCCTTCAACCTCATCTCATCTAGCCCATGAGATTAGTGTGTTCATGTCACGACCCGAAAGAGCACGTGACTGGCCCTTGAATCCTATGAAGTCTACAGGACTCCATCTGATCCAAGTAAGCCAAAGCCCAGAAATCTAAAACCATTTTAAGAGAAAGTAAAGAAAACTGGTTTAAAGAAGTGAAGGAAAACATGTTTTGAAAATCAAGGTTTTTAAATAACTAAGCCGAATATGCATTTTTAAAATGTGTAACTTTTCCTGAAATTTCGGCAGAGTTTCCTTTGTAAAAACTGGCCCCGAACGGGGTACAACAAGAATAATATATATAACATGATAAAAGGCATCCCCAAGCGGGAGCTAGCTCTTCGTCAATCGACGGTCACAACCACGCAAGCAATAATAATATACAACGCCAAAGGGCGAGGATCAAATCTCAAGAAGAAACTCAAAACAGCCAGAAAACCGTAATACTACAAACGCGACTCTAAGGTCGAAATAATACAACACTGTCTCTAAGTCTGAAACAAAAATACAGGTTTTGGTTGATGGACCTTCTAGATACAATAAATAATACATGAACAATGGCGGTTCTGATACAAAAGAACCCACCTACCAACGCAAGTCACCCATAAGGAAGTAGTGTGCCAGAAATGCCGCTATGGAATCTGTACGGCAAACCTGCAAGAACTGGGGCACAACGGGGGTGAGTTGCCAACTCGAGAATAGAAAGATATCTACAAGCAGGAATCGAATGCATGACCCAACCTAGGTCAAACGATCAGATATAAATAAACCTCAATATGAATAAAGCTGAAACATGCTAAACTGGCAATAAAATCCCTATACATGAGTGTAGTGCCAAGTGCTCGTGCTAGAGCCTCAGGTAAAAGCATGTCATGAATATGAGGTATAATCAATGTAATCAAATCTGCACACACGTGGATCCCGTCCACTCGTCACCCACTGACAATAACCACCATGCATGTAAATATCATATATCATGTGCATGGGAAATAATATGAGGATATAACCATCTGTGTCCCTCGCGACACGTCAAAATCATGGAACCAGGGTGCCCAGCATCGACACCCGAAAACATCATGAAAACTGTGCCCAGCATCGGCACGTAAATCCTCATATATCGCGCTCCGTCAGTCCGGATCGGCCCGCGGGCTCTGTCTGCGGTATCGGCCCTCGGCCCCGGCAGTATGCCCAACCATCTATCGACTCTGGTCGGTATCCTCCGGATAACCGCCAGGTCCAACCAATCACCGGTAGGTACTCGCCCGCCTCCAGGCTCAATCGGCAAAGCTCATCGATCATCTTGACGAGGGGAACCATACCGGGTCCACCATGTACCCGCAATCGGCTCATCCACGCCTCGATTCGGGTTTCACATGTCGCTCTCAGCACCGAGAAAACACATGGTGGACGCACTGAAATATCATATCAAGGGTAACCGGGTTTTTAAAGTAATGATATATTCTCTTTTTAAAACACCCTCGGTTCCCAAATCCAGAAATATCATAGAAACAACATATCTCAATGCGTATAATCAAAGCATGAAGTATGCGACATATAAAGGAAAGTACACACATCATCATGTCACACAAGGATCATATACTGAATGCAATAGTACTACAGTGTAGTGACATGGCAATTATCGATGATAAGTGTGTGAGCCGGCAACAAGTGTACGTGGAACATATACATCATCGATAATAGTGCTGGTGTCCTAACAGCATGATAATAATATAGCAATAAACATATGCCAGCAATGCGAATAGCACGAATATGCGGAATCGGACAATCAACGCAAAAGTAAAGAATCTACACCAATCTGTACATGTCATGCAGGGGTGCCATTTGAAATAAGACGAATCAGGGCTTTTAGTAAAATAAGGGTTACGGTGTTTTAAGAAAAGGTGCATCATTTGAAAATATCCGTATGACCCTTCTGCCTATCTTTAAAATATCCCCGGTTCGTTAGTTTGAAATAGGTATGACTCGGTCTAGTCTAATGTCTACTAAGTAATCTAGACAGGAGGGGTATGAAACCACCTAATCTGAGTCAATATATATATAGATATGATAGTCGGTGATCTCGCCTCAATGTCATATCATAAGATATCCTCGAATTATGAGTGTGGATCTATCATCAATATCGGCTCGTACGGTAGATCGTCGTACGGCATCCCAATAGCTGGGTAGGGGTCAATATCACACTATCTCATCACATAACAGGTATCACTTATCATCAGATCACACCATCTGGGGTACTACTGTAAGTCTAGTACAAATCGATACCATCTATAAAAATATGAATGCGGGTAAAGCACATGTCCAAAGGCCCGCTAAAACTATCATATCGCACCTCAAAGCCACTATGCCATATCGCCGATCTCACGGCCTCACATCAAATATCACCTCAACCCACGTATCACCATCAACCCGTATATGAACACATAGTCCCATACCCATGTGTAGATATACGCACCATCAAATGAAAGAATGAATGCAAGAATGTGTGTAAGTATAGGTGTGAGTGCAACCACTACTCTAGGGTTCGCACTACACTAAAACCATATATTCTTATCATCAATAATATCATTATTGCTAACAATGATCCTAAACAACACATAAAAAATATACGTGTGTATACGTATTCGTATACCACACCACGGACTGCGGGGGTGCTATACGCCATCCACCCGACTTCTCCCCGTAGATATAAATCTACTCACCTCGCTTCTCGTGTGTCTGTGCCGATGTCGCCATCTTCATCTTCTTTGCCTCAACCTCTCGTAGGGTACCTACAAGGATATCAAACACGCTAAAGCATATGAAAATCATATCGGAAACTAAAACAGCACACGATACTCGCATAGGTAGAAACCTATCGCTTCGCATGTCAACACACTCAAAATCCACCCGTCGTTGACGTCCAAACGCCACCCGACAGGAATGAATCACCAAAAACCAAAATCCATACTAAAACAAGTCTCAAGTCATGCACCAACATAGGAAACTCATCCCAGATTTCACACTAGATGGAATCTGTCAAAACTAGATATACCCAGGGTCAAAATTATAGGAAATGGAGCCATGCACGAATTTCGAGGCAAATCCCCTCTGCTCTGGCCGCAATTTGCGGCCAGAATGGGAGAATTGGCGGCCGTACAGATGAATTGGGGGCTAGGGTTTGGGGTGTTGGTTCTATGGTGCCTGCATATCTCACTGTCAACTCAGTTTTATTTTAGGGGTCTCGGGGTGATAGCAGATTCCATAAAACAGTGACAGATTTACAGTTTTTCCCCGATATCGGTTCCGTAATTCCGTATTCTGTTTTCAATTCCACGTTTGGGTCCAACTTAGCATCACACAAGGGATTCTAAGGTCACTACAATCCTCAATTCCATCTCAAATTTCAGTTTTACCCTAAACCCTAACTTGAATTCTCCAAAATCCACAAAACGACACGATATCGATATAAAACTAGATTGAATGCAAAAGAAATTGAAATACTACTCTATGGGTGCGGAAATTACCACCTTTGGCAACTCAAGAAAATTCTTGAGTTGCTCAAAGTCCTTCAAATCCAATCTTGCTAGGTTCAATGGGTAGCTAGTGAGCTTGGGGTCATTTTTTGTGAAGTGGAATGAGGTTTTGGGGTTGATTTCATGATGGATCTAGGGTTTCTTTAAGAGGGTGAGTGAGGGAAGAGGGCAGCAGCAGCAACAAGGGAGAGGGGAGAGAGAAAGGAGATGGGGAAATGATGGAGGCATGGCTCAAAAAGGTGGGGTTGACTTGGTCTCTTTCTCTCACTCATTACTTACTTTTTCTTTCTCTTTTCTTTTCCTCACTAAACTCTTCTCACCCCAATAGTTCATCCAAAAGAAAACCATGGCACAAAATGTAACACAAGTGTAACAAGTGTGGAAAATGACATGTGCACATTTTTGCTCAAAAGTGCTAAAAATCCAATTAGCGATTTTTAATCGCGATTAACACTAAATTAGCATATAACTAGTCTTAAAAACTTTAAAATGGCATAATTCGGTAATTTACCCAATTTTAGAATTTTCCATAATTTTTCTAACATTTTTCCTATTTATTTGCATTTAATTATAAATTTAATATTAAAATAATCAATAAAATATTATTAAATTATAAAAATTCCCAAAATTAATATTTTATCTTTTTGAAAATGTTACAATCTACCCCCCTTAAAGAAATTCGGTCCCCGAATTTAAATTTAAAACCTCAATTTCTAAAACATTTCGATACGAATTCCAAGTCGTCGGGGCTCCGAAATCATCAACACAAAAAACGTCACAGCGCAACGCATGCGCAAGAGTACTGAGCAGATAATTCAAAAACAACGCTCCATCAAGCATCCCGCAATCATAGGAGTCAAGGTAAAGACACAATGTTAAATCCAATACAAAACCGATATGATACGGATCAGAACTACACATGTAGACATCCAATCTATACATGTGAATAGCTGATGTAAAAGCATGCCAATCCTTTTAAGTCGCTGTGCGATGTACCTAACACTGCACAGTGGCGGACGTTTATTCATAAGAAAATAACTATATATGTATATATATATATATCCTTTGTTTAATAAGCACGTTCCGCCGTTTTGAAAACAATCAGAAGGGTTTCCTTGTTTTTAAAACGTTTCGTGTCCTATCGGACACGTAGGTATATATTGAGACTATAGCTCGCTCTTCGGAAATCCCTTCGATAACTATCGATGCATGCAAAATATCCAACATCATAAAAAGTACTGCTCCAAGGAGAATAAATCTCAGAATGCACATAACACCACCTTGTGCGTCTGGTGCGCACGGAAATCAAAATCCATACATGTGCTAAACAGGTGCACAAAACAACATCTAGGTGCATCGGGTATGCACGAAGCATCTGTCATAGGCAACGGGTGTGCCTGACAGCCAAAAATCCGGTGCATCTGACATACACGAAGAATCCCGATTTAGTGCATCGGGTGTGCACCGAAATCGTATCTCAAAACATGCGCCCAACAAGCGCGAAAATCCAAATCGGTGCACCCATCGTGCACGAATGAAAATCCAAACCCTGCGCACTCAACATGCACGAAATCATAAAATCCCAAAAGCAAACGCCGAACATGCGTAAGTCACATCACAAGCACGGAGTGCAAGAGTCAATCATAAATATCAGGGTAAAAGTCGACGATATAATGCGGCTCAATCAAAATCAAGTGTACCGCAAAGGAAATCCCCAACCGTGTGCATCAGCGTGCACAAATCAGATCAAAACACTAGAAATGCATGAAAACTCTGCTGGATGCGTAAATCAAATCACTGGCATAAAATAAGCATGAAATCGCAATCAACACCTCAGGAGTAATAACTATGAGCAAGGTATAAATACCCAGTAAGTGCAACCGTGGTGCACAAAATCAAATATCATGAAACTCGGTCACCAAAACTAAATCACGCAAATAGATCGCCAAAATACCGAAATCCAAAGTGACGGATACGTGATAGTCAAATCACAAAATCATAAGTCATAAATACCGTCGTCGGTAGTTCCTCCTTCAAAGTCGAGAAGGTGCCGTTATATCCAATGCTAGCAGCGCAAGATATCTACTTGCCTCTTGCTCGCGGCTGGCGCCCTCTGCCTCTGATTCCTGATCTTTCCTGTAGATTACCAATCTCGCAATCCATCGGCTCACCGGCCCGGTCAGGAATGCTGACAGGGACGATTCCGTTCTGGCACTTTCCTGGTCATCTCTCGGTCAATCCTCACGACCGCTCGTAAAGCAATATATCTCTGGCGTCGGCCTCCGGCTCTCTGAATGCACATCACACGTCTGATCCTGGATGCAACATCATTGCAACGGTGCCCTGGAAGGAATCTTGCTCAAGGTCTCTGCCGATCTTGCCTATACCGATCTGTACGGAGGCTGGTACTCTAGCATAGTCTTTTCTCGTTCAATGGACATCTGTGTCCTCAGCACAACATTTCCTCGGGAATTGGTCGCATCCCAACGCCTCTGCAAGCATATCAGGCCTCTGGTCTCGACGCGAAGTAATGACAGCTCAATAGCGTCTCGCACGAACCTCTTGTCCCGCTAGTCTGTATCATCGTCCATTTCGACATCGCGTCTCTATCTGCGCACCGCAATGTCCTCGGCTACGGTCCATCCGAAGTCCCTCACGCGGACTCGAAATCACAACTCGGTATCTTCCCTTCTCAGTAGAAGATATCTAGCCGAACACGTCCTCAGCGTGCGTATCGCATCTCTGATGTCAGCGGAGTGAAACGCCATCTCGTCGAAATCTCGTGCGAACTCTTTACTCCACCTTGCTCCAATATCGACTGATTCGGACTCATCTCATCATGGCTACATGGACTGCGCTCCGACGGCTATGCTCGTATCTGGAGTCTCCGAAGCAGTGTCCTATCACAATATCCGAAAGATGTCGAACCATCCGATCGACTCGTCAGAACCTCATAATCCCCCAAGAGCCCACATCTCGGGTGAAAGGTTCCTAGGCACCCTAATGAGGTTATACAAGGCATCGAACATGCCATTTTCAAATTTTAACGGTGCCTACAAACCCTAACAAGATCGTTTGCTAGAAAACTAGGCGAAAAAGAACTAGTTAACAACTTAACTAATGGGATATCGGAAATACAACCTTTGTAGATCCGGTGCTCCACCTCCATAGCTCCGCAACAAAGTCGTCTCCGCTGTCCAAAAAGAATCCGGGCTCTAGAGTCGGCTTCGTCGGAGAATAAGCGAGCTAGGTCGTCGATGTCCATGCCGAAGATGATCTACGTCGAGGCATCGCTAAATCAAGCTCCACCTTCACCAAGCCATGAAAACTTGTGAAGGAAACACACTCTACTACTTGGCAAGGGATAGAGGATGAAGAAATAGGAGTTGGGTTCACTTTAGAATTGGATTTCTCACTCTTTATCATCAATCACCATTGATGACCTCAAGCTTCTTCAAAGAAGAAGATGAAGAAGAAGAAGAAGAAAGTTATGATAAGTTCAATTAAAAAGAATAGAATAATCCATTCTTATCATAACATAACCCAAGTTAAGTGTAGAGAATTGACCAAGGTTAAATAATGGTTAGGGTTAAGGAGATGAGACAAAAATGGTGACTTAATGAAAGCTTCATGAAGCTTCTTGTTAAAAACAAAACTAGCCACCATTTTTCACTTCTTTTCCTTTTCTCATTTATCTTTTAAATGCAAATGAAAAGATAAATGAATGAATAAATGAAAACCCTGATCATTTACTTAACCTAGGTTTAATTCATTACACTTAACACAAAAGATATGTATCATCAAACATGATACAATCAAGTGCACAAAAATCATATCGCATATGCAATGCGCACACCCGAGTGAGAAAATCCATTTAAAGTGAACCAATACTAGTTAATGTAAAGTAATATATCAAATATATAATTATACATTAAATCATTAAATAAACACTTGATTTAACGATCCGGTCATATCGTATATAACCGACTAGTATGCAATGTATCGGCTTATCGAATCAACCTTTGATTCGATAACTAGGGTATATCGCATATAACCTAATCGATACATTGATCGCGAGAAAGAAATACGGTATCACATACACGCATTATTCTCGGTCCCGCACATATCTCATATGCGCTCCTATTTCGTTTCGCTTGAGCCAGGAAACCTCTGTGTAGGACTCTAAAGACTCGTCAATACGCCGGCAGCAGATGATGATCATATCAAGCATCCACAAGCCGCAAGCGGTCTGCTAAACGTAACGGCCACCCGGGTATTGAACGATCAGAAGATCGACGAGCAAGCCCGCTCACACTCCAGTGAATCCAACCAGTAACACTACCGTACAGTCCGGTCTGATCGTCTGATATGTCGCATATCTCGCCTAGGGGTGGTAAATGTCAGACCCCAATAGCTCGATAAGTCGTGTCGATATGAGGTCTATAACAATTCGAGAAACTACTGGTAACACTTACCAGTAAATCTCAGCAACCCTGGCCACGGATTTCCTGTTATAGCCAATCGAACACAGCGCAACATCAACTCCCTATACCGGGAGAGACGAATCCCCTCCTATCGCTCATTGCCTCCATGTGACTCGGGACTGTACCCAAAAATCACCGTTTTGCACGCCCTCTTGGACGTGGTAAGATGGAAATCAAAGCACAGTGGGAACCACACAAGACTCTATGACGATCTCGGGTCAACAGACTACTCTGTACCAGTGTCACCAGAGAACTGCCATCTGACGTGAGGTATAATACCATCTGGGAGTTCTCGGCGAGTCCGTCCAGTGTACCCAGACTCTACTGAGCACCCGTATATCATCTCCGATGTCAAACACCAATGGATATAGGATCTTCCATCACCCATCTGTATGGGTCGAGAAGGTACACGCTAGTCTACTCTGGTATATCGATGCCCCGTCTCGATACACCCACGACTAGGGACTTTGAAGGATGTACTTATGGACTACCATGTCCCCACTAGTATGATCGGCATCACAGTCCAGGTAGTCAAGTACACATCCTAAGGGCTTTACCAACATGTAACAGAGAGACTATCAATGTACACGTTAAGGTAAAGAGTAACCAGATAGCATACTATCATGTCGAACAAGAAAGTCCTCCCTATATATGTCCCAGCATCCACTACAATGTACATCCTATGTACAGTAATGGCCTCTAGGGCATACATATAACTAACAATCTCCCACTTGCACTAGGGCCATCTGTAGCAGTGGTTGTAGTATCTCATACTCAACCATCCCATAAAAGTCTCTCTCTGGGAATAGGCCTTCGTGAGTGGATCCGCCGTGTTGTCCTCTTAGTCTGCTCTCCTTGCCTCGATCACCTTGGAGATCAACCATCTCCATGATCCGGTGATACTGCCTTAGAATATGTCTGGATCACTGATGGGATGGGGGTTCCTGGCATAAGCCACAACTCCATTGTCACACAATGGTAGGAACTAAGTTCATCTCATGAACTAATATACATCCAAACAACCTCTTTGGTAGCATCTAAAGTAGCGATGTATCCTGCCTTTATCGTCTAGTATGTCACGTTATCTAGCTTGGAACTCTTCCAACATACCGTCCCTTTACTGAGGGTAAAGACAATGCCTGCGACTGTCATTCAGTCGTCTTTATCACCCTGGAACACTTCCAGTGATTCTCCCCAGGATCGATTGATATCATCTCACTACAACTAGTGAGTATCCTAACATCCATTTAGATCTATCTCATAGATCCAAAATCTAGGATTTAGTAGGTATCACTTTCATCCTATGTGGAGAATCATTATGATAAGCGGAGATTGATCGAGCGTAGCATAAGAAACTCCTTTCTTATCAAGAGTATGTCATCCACGTACTCTACGAGGATCACCACCATACTCCCTACTACCTTTTTGTTTATACAAGGTTCATCTACCATTTTGATGATGTCAACTTCTTTGACCACTTCATCAAAACAGATGTTCCAACTCCACGATGCCTGCTTTATCCTATAAAGCATCTTGCACACGTTTCCGCTGCTCCCACTGTCTACGAGGCCCTCTGGCTGTGTACTTATAGACACTCTCTTCCAAAACATCATTTTGGAAGAGCTGTCATGACACCCAACCACCAGATATCGTAGTCATGGTATGTAGCCGTGGCAAGTAGGATCTGGATGGACTTAAGCATAGCTACTTGGAAAAAAAGGTTTCATCATAATCCACGCCTGGTACATGATGCAAACTTTTAACAAGTCTAGCTTTGAAAGTCTCAACTTTTCCATGTACACCAAGTAATCTTCTCAAGATATACTTGCTCCTGATGGGGATTTAACCCTTCAGATATAGCAACCAAAGTCCATACTTTGTTGGTGTATAAGGATTCCATCTCAGATCTCTAAGCATCCAACCATTCTTACAGAGTCTCATTCCTGATGGCCTGCTCGAAACTAGTTGGGTTATCATCTCATGACGCAATCCTCGCTCCCACTGTCATAGAGAAACGAAAGTATCTCTCAGGTGGGTGAGGAACCCTACTAGATCGGCGGAGAGGCTGAGGTTCGTTGGAATCTACTGAATCCTTTGGTTTTATCAAATCATCAGCTACATTTTGTATGGCTGGAACATTTCCAGTTGTACATAACTGACATTGCCTCGAGCTTGTCCGGATTTTGTTTTTCAGACATAGGCCGGACAACCCCAAATCTTAACTATCTTAAGAGATGGGCTCTTCCCTTTCCATATCACATATGAAGTGGTAGACAACTGATTTGATTGGATCCTTATTCAATAGGTATGCAGCTTCTCAAGTGCATAACACCCTTAAGGAAATAGGTGACTCAGTAGTACTCATCATAGAGCACATCATATCAAATAGGGTGTATCTGCTCCGCCCCGATATGCCATCGTGCAATGGTGTATACGGAGGAGTAATGCTGAGAGAAAATCTCATTCTCCTTTAGAAAAGTCCAAGAATTCCGTGCTCAAGTATTCTCCTCCTTGATCACATCAAAGGACATAATACTTATACCCGTATTTTGGTTCTCTACTTCTAGCTTATATTCTGTGAATATCTCAAAAGGTTCGGACTTGTGTTTCAACAGGAACATATGTCTGAATCTTGAGAGATTATCAGAGAATGTAATGAAGTACAAAGAACCGGTCTTGGTATGTGTAGACAGGGGACCTACATACATCAACATGTATCATCCCAAGAGTTCACTAACTCTTTCTCTGTTTCCAGTAAACAGAGCTATGGTCATCTTATCTTTGTGACATGACTGGCGAGTTTCACAAGATGTAAATTCAAACTAATTTAAATATGCATCTTTATGTAACTCTAGCTAGTCGGGTGACATTGATCTGACCTAGTCTACAATACCTCAAGAAGAATTCGTTCATTTCTGAACTCTTCCTCTTGTGTGTGTTCTGTATACTAAGAACTGTAGTTTGATTTAGAACATCAACGCTTTTAGATAACGTGCCTGAACCGATCAACTTTTGATATAGGAAATGTTCAAAACATTATCCAACAATACAAAATTATATCCTTCTTTACTAATAAAGAAACTGATATGATTTTGTATATCAGGTTCGGTATCTAATAGCATTTGTTCAGAATCAATGTATTGGTAATACAGGGTGACAGTTACCGACAGACTTGGCTGCAACACTTGCCCCGTTTTCTGCCTCATGAAACTTATCACCCGTTCTCAGTTTTTCTACCCTTTTGTAGCCCTATGTAACAGATTACATATCTGTGATCCTGATCCGGTATCATATACCTAGGATGCGGAGGATACTGAGAAACAGTTCTTTGTAACGAACACACCCGAAGATGATGCATCAGCATGCACTCTCTTCGTTTGGGCGGCACGGGAAATCTGGTATTCCCCAATTTCCTGCTCTGTCTCATAACAATTATAAGTAGGAGCGGGACCAACGTTCCCCAGCTCAGTATAACAAGCGGGTTCGGTCAAATATCCGTTTTATTATCTTGATTAAGGCGTGATATGGTCGCTACCAGGAGAGAGAGAGAAGAAAACACTCAGCGTGCGCTCTTACAAGAATAGATTGGTTATTATTTTATCTAATCAGGGTGGCTCCCACTGCTTTTTATCAAATCTTCCTTCAAACCCTAAAAGGAAAGACTAGCCGGGATTAATTACACACTACAAGTTCGCCAATCTTTCAGCCAGGCCAGTGTCGGTACTTTGAGGGAGGTCCCCCGTGCTTTCGCACGAACCTAATTAATGTAAACCTCGTTTTCCCAGAGGCGTAACCTCGTTAACACCTTTCTAGACACCTACTTGATCGGCTAATTGTAATGTGTAAAACTCTCCCAGGAGTAACTCTTACTCGCAGCGGGTATCGGGATCCAACTATCTCATAGAAGGTATGCAATCTCATTGCAAATTTCAACACTTGAAATTCCCGATAATATTTTGCCCCTAGCGTCCTATGACCTTGACAGAGGTCAACAAACCATAGTCTGCTAGTCAAGTTCAACCCGTCATTTCTTGATTGAAGTAAACCCACCCGCACGACCCTTGACAGAGGTCAACAAGGTCGCACGACTACCCTAAATCAATCACATCATATGCTTATGCAGATAAGCGCTAATCAGCTACCGCACACTACGCCTTGACAGAGGTCAACAAACGTAGCACGAATACTAACCAGTACATATCTGAAATGACGGAGGGCTACGACAGGTTTTTCTGAAAAACTATTGCGTAATGAACTTGATATCGTTGTAGGATCGAATGAATTTTGAAATGGAGTGTTTTTGAGGCTTTTCTAGTTTTGCTAAAGGAGTCACTCCCGGTGAAGGGATCGTCGGTCCTTTCCTTATCGAATAAGGTGCGGGATATATCATATACACCACTGTGCAAAGCAAAAACTCTTAAAAGCAATCAAAAGACAAACCGAGGGTGTAGCATCTGCCAGCTATTGCTAAAGGAGTCACTCCCGGTGAAGGGATCTCGGTCCTTTCCTTATCGAATAAAGTGCGGGATATATCATATACACCACTGTGCAAAGCAAGAACTGTAGCTACCTGTTTTTATTTTAAAATTCGATTCTACAACATCTTAGGTTTCTTTTATTTCATTAATCACATTAATGAAGTCCCATCATTTAAGTACCTAAACATCACAGATAAATACGACGTACACTTATGCCATCCGCATTCGCCTCGATGTCCCCTCGTGCACCGTTAGGTTAGGTAACTAACGGCAGAGCGGGGCAGGGCTAATACGGGTGTAAAACATAAGTAACGTCTATATAATATATCATATATACTATATACTGTATCTATCACAGAACATCACATTATCACATCACAGATATCGCAGCAGAAGAATCATATGAAATATTGGATATACTAGGACGTCCGTGTTTTCAATACGAGCCAGTATAAAACACGGATTCCACGGTCGTGATGAATTGCCAAACCCACACCCCTAGACCCCTACGAGAGCGGCAAGCAACCCTACCAATTCTAGAGTTAGGAGACCCGGCCTCGACTCCTCGAGTTGGTCTCCCACTGGACTCCAGAACCTGGTTACTTGTGCTCTCCTCCTTGGGTCTATCCTAGTGCGGAAAAGTAAATAATATACAAAAGGTGACTACTTCCGCAACCTGGAAGCGCCCCAATAAAAAGAATATTACATACAAGTTTTTACATGAATGAAAATGAAAAACACTCATCTCACATAAAAACCCCCGGCTATTCAAACACGACGATCCAATATAACATATCCAGCAACACATAACATCACATGTCATCAACGTAAGTAAATATGCGCATCCCAATTGTCGTTGACATATAGCAACGAAACCGGCGATATCACATATTACACTTACGGTCACAGAAAAGAAAGTGTAAAACTACAACAGTTGGAATCCGCAATCTCCTCAGACATCGCATGCCTGACCAAATGAATTACTTAGACATCGCATGCCTAACAATTATAAACCCCACATTTTAGTCTCATTATCGAAAACACTTTTCAATATCAAGTCGGGCAATTCAACAAGATTCCCGACATCCTGATCGAGTACTCGTCGCAAACTTCAGTAGGCGGCCGCACCCCTGATACCGTCGACGAAGTGCACCAAGGCGGAACACCGCTACCGCGAGCACCCGAACGGATGCTTTCGGCGACGGGGTTCTCCTACAGTCACTTGGTCGGGGCTATGGAGTGAAGCTGTATATTTAAGTTTACCCGGCGAGTATCCGCGTACGCTACGTGATTGCGACGGACTTTTGATCACATCAAAATTCCGTGGCAACCGATCAAGTGAGACTAAAGTGCTACGTTTATAACATTCATTCAGTTATCTCATAACAATTTGTGAATTCCAATTATTGTATCCCATTCCGGATAAATAGAAAATGTCAAACTTTCCGATCGAACAATCGAACACCCAAGTTTTCCCGAAACAGGTCAACACATGAAATAAGTCTAACAACATTCAGTTCGTGCCTCAGTACCAACGGTCCAGCCGTAGAAGGGTCAAGCCAACGCCTCACATGTGGCACGCCGTACTGCCCCAAACCCGAAGGTTCAAAGGGCAGTTCAAGACGGTCACATAATCGAGTTAAGGTTTGTTGTCTTCTAGAGGGTCCATCGCGTTACTTGCACTACTTAGAACGTCGTTAAACTACGGAAAAATCCAACACTTGGAAATTTCCCGACAGGGGAAAAATTGGGTATTTATATTCGGTCGAACTTTTTAACATAATCTAAAATTTACCCGGAAAGCCACACAGACAAAATTTGATAATCCGATCGAATATACCAAGTCCCCAAAACAACCCAGAAAATTCAACTCTTGAAAAATTATTAAAAATTCCCAGAAGACTCAGCACTACAAGACATGAGTTACTGTGGAAGACACGTGCTGTAATTCAATACAGTGGCCGCGGAACCGCCGCGCATCCCATGGTGGGGCCGCGGTTCCGCGCCTCTGTTGACGAATTACCATCACGTGCTTCACAGTAAATCATGTAATTCCCTGCTTAATTTTTTGGAAATATTTAATATGGAAAAATCCACGTTTTTAGAAAAAGGACAGAGAGCTATTTTGGGTTCTCAATTTCGGTTCGATCGGACTTCAAATTGCGTCTAGACTTCGCCTAAGGCTCTAGCTAGGCTCTGATACCAGTGAAAGGTTCCTAGGCACCCTAATGAGGTTATACAAGGCATCGAACATGCTATTTTCAAATTTTAACGGTGCCTACAAACCCTAACAAGATCGTTTGCTAGAAAACTAGGCGAAAAAGAACTAGTTAACAACTTAACTAAAGGGATATCGGAAATACAACCTTTGTAGATCCGGTGCTCCACCTCCATAGCTCCGCAACAAAGTCGTCTCCGCTGTCCAAAAAGAATCCGGGCTCTAGAGTCGGCTTCGTCGGAGAATAAGCGAGCTAGGTCGTCGATGTCCATGCCGAAGATGATCTACGTCGAGGCATCGCTAAATCAAGCTCCACCTTCACCAAGCCATGAAAACTTGTGAAGGAAACACACTCTACTACTTGGCAAGGGGTAGAGGATGAAGAAATAGGAGTTGGATTCACTTTAGAATTGGATTTCTCACTCTTTATCATCAATCACCATTGATGACCTCAAGCTTCTTCAAAGAAGAAGATGAAGAAGAAGAAGAAGAAAGTTATGATAAGTTCAATTAAAAAGAAAAGAATAATCCATTCTTATCATAACATAACCCAAGTTAAGTGTAGAGAATTGACCAAGGTTAAAGAATGGTTAGGGTTAAGGAGATGAGACAAAAATGGTGACTTAATGAAAGCTTCATGAAGCTTCTTGTTAAAAACAAAACTAGCCACCATTTTTCACTTCTTTTCCTTTTCTCATTTATCTTTTAAATGCAAATGAAAAGATAAATGAATGAATAAAAGAAAACCCTGATCATTTACTTAACCTAGGTTTAATTCATTACACTTAACACAAAAGATATGTATCATCAAACATGATACAATCAAGTGCACAAAAATCATATCGCATATGCAATGCGCACACCCGAGTGAGAAAATCCATTTAAAGTGAACCAATACTAGTTAATGCAAAGTAATATATCAAATATATAATTATACATTAAATCATTAAATCAACACTTGATTTAACGATCCGGTCATATCGTATATAACCGACTTGTATGCAATGTATCGGCTTATCGAATCAACCTTTGATTCGATAACTAGGGTATATCGCATATAACCTAATCGATACATTGATCGTGAGAATGAAATACGGTATCACATACACGCATTATTCTCGGTCCCGCACATATCTCATATGCGCTCCTATTTCGTTTCGCTTGAGCCAGGAAACCTCTGTGTAGGACTCTAAAGACTCGTCAATACGCCGGCAGCAGATGATGATCATATCAAGCATCCACAAGCCGCAAGCGGTCTGCTAAACGTAACGGCCACCCGGGTATTGAACGATCAGAAGATCGACGAGCAAGCCCGCTCACACTCCAGTGAATCCAACCAGTAACACTACCGTACAGTCCGGTCTGATCGTCTGATATGTCGCATATCTCGCCTAGGGGTGGTAAACGTCAGACCCCAATAGCTCGATAAGTCGTGTCGATATGAGGTCTATAACAATTCGAGAAACTACTGGTAACACTTACCAGTAAATCTCAGCAACCCTGGCCAGGGATTTCCTGTTATAGCCAATCGAACACAGCGCAACATCAACTCCCTATACCGGGAGAGACGAATCCCCTCCTATCGCTCATTGCCTCCATGTGACTCAGGACTGTACCCAAAATTCACCGTTTTGCGCGCCCTCTTGGACGTGGTAAGATGGAAATCAAAGCACAGTGGGAACCACACAAGACTCTATGAAGATCTCGGGTCAACAGACTACTCTGTACCAGTGTCACCAGAGAACTGCCATCTGACGTGAGGTATAATACCATCTGGGAGTTCTCGGCGAGTCCGTCCAGTGTACCCTGTCTCTACTGAGAACCCGTATATCATCTCCGATGTCAAACACCAATGGATATGGGATCATCCATCGCCCATCTGTATGGGTCGAGAAGGTACACGCTAGTCTACTCTGGTATATCGATGCCCCGTCTCGATACACCCACGACTAGGGACTTTGAAGGATGTACTTATGGACTACCATGTCCCCACTAGTATGATCCGCATCACAGTCCAGGTAGTCAAGTACACATCCTAAGGGCTTTACCAACATGTAACAGAGAGACTATCAATGTACACGTTAAGGTAAAGAGTAACCAGATAGCATACTATCATGTCGAGCAAGAAAGTCCTCCCTATATATGTCCCAGCATCCACTACAATGTACATCCTATGTACAGTAATGGCCTCTAGGGCATACATATAACTAACATCGGGTACAGTTTAATAGTATCGAGTACATGCCATAGCGTCGGTGGTCCAGCCGTAGAAGGGCAAACCCAAGCCTCACTAATGGCGCCGAGGAACTGCCGCAAACCCGAAGGTTCAAAGGCTTTCACAAGGTCATTAAGTCGAGTTAGGGTTTCATTCTTCTAGAGGGTCCGTAGAATCACCTGCATGCCTTTCCGTATACTTTAAACTTGGAAAATAGGTTCCTAACATTCGATCGTCTCAATCGACTCTCAACGAATCTGCGTGAAGTCGCCTCTAGCTGGAATCAACCAACCTGATGACCTCGCATCGGGGTAAGCGAACGAACCACATGTCCTAGTCATTCATCCTCGGTGACTAGCGACTCACTATCATGTCTCCAAGAACATGCCCATGCTGCAGTAGCTCCAATCATCTGGGCGATATCTCATCACTCGCAGCAACAACTGGCTCATTCGTCGGTACGCTAAGCAGCGCCTCAACCATCATGAATAAGTGATACATCAACGGTCATCACATCCTGGCTGGCCTCTATCAGTGGCTCAATCCTCTGGTGCCGATCAGCACATCCGGAAATCTCACAATAGCGACCTGTCAAACGCTCAAGTGCGGAAACACAAAATACGAAGCCTCAAAGCAACCGTATGTCTCTGGAATCACGCCCCGGTCAGCCCTCGTCCCCGACGAGCTCATGCTGACACAACTTGAGCCGTAGCTCACTCTGCCCGTACAATCACGGCAGCAAAACCACAACCAGTATCGATGAGGATAGAACATAGGAAGGAATGTAACATAATGCAAGGAAATGTACAACCTAAGGTTTCTTAAGCGGAGTGGCGTGTCGTAAGTATGCCGCGGAACATACCAACGGTACGTCACTCTACTTTAGTCACCTATTCCATCAACCAAGGGTCATCCTACACGACGAAAGTTCGGGTTTAACACCCCCTCGACTAAGTCTAAGTTCCGTAAGGTCAAGCCTAAGTCCCGTATATAAATAACTCCCTAGGCTCCACATAGTCAAACTCAGACTCGAACCAAGGTCAACCTAGCGCTCTGATACCAACTTTGTCACGACCCGAAAGAGCACGTGACTGGCCCTTGAATCCTATGAAGTCTACAGGACTCCATCTGATCCAAGTAAGCCAAAGCCCAGAAATCTAAAACCATTTTAAGAGTAAGTAAAGAAAACTGGTTTAAAGAAGTGAAGGAAAACATGTTTTGAAAATCAAGGTTTTTAAATAACTAAGCCGAATATGCATTTTTAAAATGTGTAACTTTTCCTGAAATTTCGGCAGAGTTTCCTTTGTAAAAACTGGCCCCGAACGGGGTACAACAAGAATAATATATATAACATGATAAAAGGCATCCCCAAGAGGGAGCTAGCTCTTCGTCAATCGACGGTCACAACCACGCAAGCAATAATAATATACAACGCCAAAGGGCGAGGATCAAATCTCAAGAAGAAACTCAAAACAGCCAGAAAACCGTAATACTACAAACGCGACTCTACGGTCGAAATAATACAACACTGTCTCTAAGTCTGAAACAAAAATACAGGTTTTGGTTGATGGACCTTCTAGATACAATAAATAATACATGAACAATGGCGGTTCTGATACAAAAGAACCCACCTACCAACGCAAGTCACCCATAAGGAAGTAGTGTGCCAGAAATGCCGCTATGGAATCTGTACGGCAAACCTGCAAGAACTGGGGCACAACGGGGGTGAGTTGCCAACTCGTGAATAGAAAGATATCTACAAGCAGGAATCGAATGCATGACCCAACCTAGGTCAAACGATCAGATATAAATAAACCTCAATATGAATAAAGCTGAAACATGCTAAACTGGCAATAAAATCCCTATACATGAGTGTAGTGCCAAGTGCTCGTGCATGAGCCTCAGGTAAAAGCATGTCATGAATATGAGGTATAATCAATGTAATCAAATCTGCACACACGTGGATCCCGTCCACTCGTCACCCACTGACAATAACCACCATGCATGTAAATATCATAAATCATGTGCATGGGAAATAATATGAGGATATAACCATCTGTGTCCCTCGCGACACGTCAAAATCATGGAACCAGGGTGCCCAGCATCGACACCCGAAAACATCATGAAAACTGTGCCCAGCATCGGCACGTAAATCCTCATATATCGGGCTCCGTCAGTCAGGATCGGCCCGCGGGCTCTGTCTGCTGTATCGGCCCTCGGCCCCGGCAGTATGCCCAACCATCTATCGACTCTGGTCGGTATCCTCCGGATAACCGCCAGGTCCAACCAATCACCGGTAGGTACTCGCCCGCCTCCAGGCTCAATCGGCAAAGCTCATCGATCATCTTGCCGAGGGGAACCATACCGGGTCCACCATGTACCCACAATCGGCTCATCCACGCCTCGATTCGAGTTTCACATGTCGCTCTCAGCACCGAGAAAACACATGGTGGACGCACTGAAATATCATATCAAGGGTAACCGGGTTTTTAAAGTAATGATATATTCTCTTTTTAAAACACCCTCGGTTCCCAAATCCAGAAATATCATAGAAACAACATATCTCAATGCGTATAATCAAAGCATGAAGTATGCGACATATAAAAGAAAGTACACACATCATCATGTCACACAAGGATCATATACTGAATGCAATAGTACTACAGTGTAGTGACATGGCAATTATCGATGATAAGTGTGTGAGCCGGCAACAAGTGTACGTGGAACATATACATCATCAATAATGGTGCTAGTGTCCTAACAGCATGATAATAATATAGCAATAAACATATGCCAGCAATGCGAATAGCACGAAAATGCGGAATCGGACAATCAACGCAAAAGTAAAGAATCTACACCAATCTGTACATGTCATGCAGGGGTGCCATTTGAAATAAGACGAATCAGGGCTTTTAGTAAAATAAGGGTTACGGTGTTTTAAGAAAAGGTGCATCATTTGAAAATATCCGTATGACCCTTCTGCCTATCTTTAAAATATCCCCGGTTCGTTAGTTTGAAATAGGTATGACTCGGTCTAGTCTAATGTCTACTAAGTAATCTAGACAGGAGGGGTATGAAACCACCTAATCTGAGTCAATATATATATAGATATGATAGTCGGTGATCTCGCCTCAATGTCATATCATAAGATATCCTCGAATTATGAGTGCGGATCTATCATCAATATCGGCTCGTACGGTAGATCGTCGTACGGCATCCCAATAGCTGGGTAGGGGTCAATATCACACTATCTCATCACATATCAGGTATCACTTATCATCAGATCACACCATCTGGGGTACTACTGTAAGTCTAGTACAAATCGATACCATCTATAAAAATATGAATGCGGGTAAAGCACATGTCCAAAGGCCCGCTAAAACTATCATATCGCACCTCAAAGCCACTATGCCACATCGCCGATCTCACGGCCTCACATCAAATATCACCTCAACCCACGTATCACCATCAACCCGTATATGAACACATAGTCCCATACCCATGTGTAGATATACGCACCATCAAATGAAAGAATGAATGCAAGAATGTGTGTAAGTATAGGTGTGAGTGCAACCACTACTCTAGGGTTCGCACTACACTAAAACCATATATTCTTATCATCAATAATATCATTATTGCTAACAATGATCCTAAACAACACATAATAAATATACGTGTGTATACGTATTCGTATACCACACCACGGACTGCGGGGGTGCTATACGCCATCCACCCGACTTCTCCCCGTAGATATAAATCTACTCACCTCGCTTCTCGTGTGTCTGTGCCGATGTCGCCATCTTCATCTTCTTTGCCTCAACCTCTCGTAGGGTACCTACAAGGATATCAAACACGCTAAAGCATATGAAAATCATATCGGAAACTAAAACAGCACACGATACTCGCATAGGTAGAAACCTATCGCTTCGCATGTCAACACACTCAAAATCCACCCGTCGTTGACATCCAAACGCCACCCGACAGGAATGAATCACCAAAAACCAAAATCCATACTAAAACAAGTCTCAAGTCATGCACCAACATAGGAAACTCATCCCAGATTTCACACTAGATGGAATCTGTCAAAACTAGATATACCCAGGGTCAAAATTATAGGAAATGGAGCCATGCACGAATTTCGAGGCAAATCCCCTCTGCTCTGGCCGCAATTTGCGGCCAGAATGGGAGAATTGGCGGCCGTACGGATGAATTGGGGGGTAGGGTTTGGGGTGTTGGTTCTATGGTGCCTGCATATCTCACTGTCAACTCAGTTTTATTTTTGGGGTCTCGGGGTGATAGCAGATTCCATAAAACAGTGACAGATTTACAGTTTTTCCCCGATATCGGTTCCGTAATTCCGTATTCTGTTTTCAATTCCACGTTTGGGTCCAACTTAGCGTCACACAAGGGATTCTAAGGTCACTACAATCCTCAATTCCATCTCAAATTTCAGTTTTACCCTAAACCCTAACTTGAATTCTCCAAAATCCACAAAACGACACGATATCGATATGAAACTAGATTGAATGCAAAAGAAATTGAAATACTACTCTATGGGTGCAGAAATTACCTCCTTTGGCAACTCAAGAAAATTCTTGAGTTTCTCAAAGTCCTTCAAATCCAATCTTGCTAGGTTCAATGGGTAGCTAGTGAGCTTGGGGTCATTTTTTGTGAAGTGGAAATGAGGTTTTGGGGTTGATTTCATGATGGATCTAGGGTTTCTTTAAGAGGGTGAGTGAGGGAAGAGGGCAGCAGCAGCAACAAGGGAGAGGGGAGAGAGAAAGGAGATGAGGAAATGATGGAGGCATGGCTCAAAAAGGTGGGGTTGACTTGGTCTCTTTCTCTCACTCATTACTTACTTTTTCTTTCTCTTTTCTTTTCCTCACTAAACTCTTCTCACCCCAATAGTGCATCCAAAAGAAAACCATGGCACAAAATATAACACAAGTGTAACAAGTGTGGAAAATGACATGTGCACATTTTTGCTCAAAAGTGCTAACAATCCAATTAGCGATTTTTAATCGCGATTAACACTAAATTAGCATATAACTAGTCTTAAAAACTTTAAAATGGCATAATTCTGTAATTTACCCTATTTTAGAATTTTCCATAATTTTTCTAACATTTTTCCTATTTATTTGCATTTAATTATAAATTTAATATTAAAATAATCAATAAAATAATATTAAATTATAAAAATTCCCAAAATTAATATTTTATCTTTTTGAAAATGTTACAGTTCATCTCTTTAGAGTGAGAAAGCTTGAGTTATTGAAACTTCGACGTAGATCATCGGAGATTTGGAACACTTCAAGCTAGCATGGATCGTTCGAGTCGTGGAGCCTCTCTTGAGTCCGGGAGATCGAGGATCGCGGCGAAGGGACTTCTACTCGGAGCTTGTGAAGCGAAGGAGCGGACTACAAAGGTTTTAATCCCTCACACTGAGATAAAAAGTTGTTATCTTTCATGCTTAACCCTAATAATCTAGCAAAGATCCCGGCTTTGGGTTGTTCGGCACGTCTAAATTTTATTCGTGCATGTTTGATGCGTTATGAACCTTCACAAGTGTGCCTAGGAACCCTACATATAGGTTTTAGGGTAGATCCGGGCATTGGGTAATGGTAGTGCCAGTTTAGAAAAATTTTGTTCCGCATTTGTCCACGGTTTGATGGCTGGGGCGCTGCCGTAACCCAACAGATGGATGATCCCATATCCATTGGTGTTCGACATTAAAGATTGTATACGGGTGCTCAGTGGAGACTGAGTACACTGAACGTACTCGCCGATAACTCCTATGTGGTATTATATCTATCGTTGGATAGAAGTTCTCAGGTGACACTTGTACATGATAGTCTGTAGACCTGAGATCGTCATAGAGTCTTGTGTGTTCTCCCATTGTACTTTGATTTCCACCCTACCACGGCTCTACAGAGTCGTGCAAACATGTGGCATTTGGGTACAATCCCGAGACACACGGAGGCAATGATCGATAGGAGGGGTTTCATCTCTTCCGGTATTGGGGGTTGATGTTGCGCTGTGCTCGATTGGCTATAACTGGAAGTCCCTGGCCAGTGCTGATGAGATTTACTGATAAGTGTTATCAGTAGTTTCTCGATCTATTATAGGCCATACATCGACATGACTTATTGAGTTATTTGGGTCGACGATACCATCCCTAGACTCAATATGCAGCATATCTGACGAAGAGACCGGACTATACAGTAAGTGTTGCTGGTTGGCTCTACGGGAGTTTTGACAGGTTCGCTTGTTGTTCGTCTGTTCGCTCAATACCTGGGAGACGTTACGTGCAGCTAGTACCGCCGACGGTTTGTGGGTATCAGATATGATCACTACCTACTGCTATCGTATTGATGAGTCTTAGAGTCCAACAAAGGGGTTTTCAAGCTCAGGCGAAACGAAGTGGGGCGTATATGGGGATGTGTGCAGGAGCTTGATTAAATACGTGTATTTGATACCGTATTTTAATCTGGTGTTTTCTATTGGTCGGGTCTTATGTGATATGACCGGATTATTAAATCAAGTGTTGATTTAATATCAATTGACCATTAGCTCATTTATTAATTCCTTTCTTTAGTTGTATGCATGTATGTATGTATGTTTATATTTGATATGTATGCACACATGCATGTATACATGTGTCATGGTTGATGATACATTGGAGATGGCTATGCTAGACTCACATGGAAACATTTGTGATATTTTTATTTTTGAGATTATGGAAATTAGGAATAAATCCATGGTTGATATTTTGTTTCTACACACTTCTTAAAATATCTTATGTAACCACGGTTTCATTTCTAATCCTCCACTAACTCAACTATTATAATATCTAGATATTTCCATGCCATTTTAAGAGTGAGTGTGACTCTCTCTCTCTCTCTCATATTATTGTTATTCTTGTGCTTATCTCTTTTGAGAAAAAGTTTAGCCATTTCCATGGCCTTCTTCCTCAAAGCTATCTACCATTTCTTAGTGAGTAAAAGAGAAAGAAAATAAAGGTTTAGTAGTGGGAAAGATTACCCACTTCATCAATCTACACTTGTCTAGCACACTAGTGTAGGTTGTTTTCCTCACTTGCACTTAGTTCAAGTAAAGCAAGGAGCTTGAGTCATGGAACCCCGTGGTGGATCATCGTGGACTTCGAAGGCTTCAAGCGGACCCGTTCAAGCTTCGAGTAGGACCATGGAGTCAAGGACATCTACACGGAGCTTTTGGAGAGAAAGAGAGGTCTACAAAGGTTGTATCTCTTTCCTCTTAGTGTTAGACACTTGCTAGTATGTGATACTTGTTACGCCTAATTTTCTAGTTCGATTCTAGGTTCGGGTTGGTCAGCACCCTAGATTTTTAAAGTTGCATAATTGATGCTTGTTAAAACCTAGTGAGCACCTGTATATGATCATAGGTGCGAAAAACCAATGGTTGCGGGACCATACCATCGCCCCCGTCGGGGTCTAGAAACGTATACACTAGTCTACTCCAGAATATCGATGTCCAGTCTCGATACTCCCCGACTAGTGTAGCGTTTTGAAAATCGTTTCGGTGAAATTTCGGAAAATCGGTAAAATGAGGGGGTTTTCTGTAAAAAGTCAAAATACAAATATCTTATTATAAAAATTAAATATAAATATTCTAGCTATGTAATTGCTATTATTTGGTGTTTATTGAGCCGCTGGTGAAATTTCAAATTTTCTGAAAAAAATATTATTTTATTATTATTTTAAGCCGTCACTAATACATTTAATTAGGAAAAATTACAAATTGGAATGAGTTGAAACAAATTTTGTGCATCATAAAACATTAAATAAAATTTTATCATGTGGTTTTTGGAACGAAATCATTTGCCAAAACGGTTTAGAAATTATTGAAGAAAAAAGGCTTTTTTTTAGCGTAAATGGATGTTTGGGGTATTGTATTTATCATTTTTCATCACCCCACACCCGTACCCACACCCACACACCCCCATTCACTTCTCCCCTTAGCTAAATTCAGCAGCCCCCTTTTTTTCCCCACTTGAATTTCAAAGGAAAAGAAATGAAAGAAAAGAAAAGAAAATGGATAAATTAGTTAGACTTTTGACCTTGAATTGACTCTGACTTTCTCCCCATTTTTCTCCACCTCCCTCTCTCTCCTCCCTTACTCATTTTCTGGCCAAAATCTGAACCCCAACAGCCCTTCATTCTTCATCTCCTTCTCTTTAAAAAAGTTCTTCAAAAATGCTTGAAAAATCCACAAAAAAATCAAGCAAAAATCCAAATCAAAATCCACCTCCTACCCATTTTCCCTTGGCTACCATAGCATGGATCTAGGGATTTAGATTTCAATTTGGGAGTCTAAGTGTGCTTGTGGGTTCTTCAAATTATTTGGGTATAAATTCTAACCATTTTGCCTAATGTGTTGTTAATTGCTTAGGTTAGCTTAATTAATTGTTTAATTAGGTTTTTAATTAGTATTAGGTGCATGATTTAAAATTCAAGAGAGGGGTTTGATTTTAAATTGATATGTTTGCAAACTAGAATTTTGGAGTTTATGAAATTTAATGAGATTAAATTATGGGAATTATTTTTATGACTTATTTAAGATATTTAGTGAATATTGTGGCCGCTAGATTCGTTTATACATCGAGTTCTGTATTAAAACGGTGATTTGTGCTTGCTAGATTTTCGGAAAAATGACTTTTTAAGTGAAATTGGGGTTTTTGTGAATTTTAAGCTATTTTATATTATAATTAGTGCTTGTAATTGTATAAATGAATGTGTTGGGAGCTTTCTCGATGGTTTGGCGTTTGTACGCCGACGTCGAGGGTTTTTAGGTCGATTTGTGAAAGCAACCTTAGGTTTTGACCTATGTGGGTTTCGTGCGTCGTTTTGGTCATGAGTCGGATTTTAATGCGATATGGTGCGTTATGATATGTAGGTACCCCATGTGGACTTTGAGACGACAAGCAAGCGCGTGGCGACGTCGGCACCGGCGAGCGAGGACCAGGTGAGTAGATTTATATCTACGGGGAGAAGTCGGGTGGATGGCGTATAACACCCCCGCAGTCCGTGGTGGTGTATACGGATGCGTATACACACCAACAATTATTATATGTTATTTGGGATTAATAACGATGCTTAGGATGGATATTGATGTGTTGGATTACTTTAGTGTTGTGAACCCTAGGGTAGTGTTACACACACACATACACACATACATACTTGCATACATTCCTATTGATATGTGCTCATGGGATTCTTTATAGTTATGTGTTCACATAGGTATAGGACTATGTGTTCACATACGGATTTGGGGATGATACTTGGGATTGAGATGAGTCGATAAGATTTGTATTGAGATTGTGATATCGGTGATATGGTAGGATTCGTACTTGAGGTACGTCCTGGTGTTATAGCGAATCTTGGGGCGACGATACGGATGAATGGTATTATAAATAGGTGGTCGACATGTGATCGTGATAGGAGATGTGTTATGCTAGGATATTGGTCCTAGGCTGTATTGGGCGATGTATACCCCTTGATGATGATATGTGCTGATGATATCGGTTTGTACGAGACTGTCGATCAGTAGTCAGATCATGACTATATTGATGATATTAGTATTGTACTAGACATAGGTCAGTACCTTAGACTATGATCTTTGATAAAGAGGATACCGGATGAATAGTGTGATGAATATGATTTTGACCCGTACCCAGATTTAGGATGCCGTACGACGGATTTACGTACCAGCTATATTGATGATTGATCCGCACTCTTGACTTGGGATGCCTGATTATAGATATGGTATCGGATATGATATTATTGAGGCGGGATCACCGACTATACATATACAAGTATGTATATGTATCGACTCAGATGATAGGCAGTTTCCTTACCTGTAGTTCAGCTTGTTAGTTCAGCCGTATAGTTTAGTGTAGTTGTTAGATTAGATTAGACTTCTTACCTATTTCAAAAACTAACGAATCGTGGGCATTTTTAAAAACAACTCAAGGGAATCTACGGATATTTCAAAAACGACGTATCCTTTCATAAAAACACCGTAGCCCCTATTTTCAAAACCCCATGATTCGTGTTATTTCAAAAGGCACCATTCGTAGGACTTATATTAGATTATTGCAGATTAGTTATCGTTGTGTCTAGTATTCAGCTCCCGCACATTATTGTTGTTCGCTCTGCCTCGCATATTTATTTTGCTGCATATTCCATTATTGATATCATGTTGTTAGGACACCAGCACCATTACCGATGATGCGTATGTACCACGTACACCTACTTGCCGGCTCACACACATCTTCATCGGTAATTGCCATGTCACGTACACTTTAGTGAATATAATTGCTTGACTTAGATTGTTAGCTAGTAGTGTTGACATGATATTAGTGTACTTCCTTTATATGTCATATTAGACATTGTGGTTATTACCTACCACTTCATGCATACTGTTATTCAGTTGTTCATGCCTAGTTCATTATCATTGACATATGCACTTGTGATGATTTCTTGAGATTTATGATATTTCTGGATTTCGGGGAAAGCCGCAAAATTTACAACTCATGATCTTTTAAAATATAAAATGTTGCGGTTTTCTAGTGATGTAAGTGTCGTCCACCATGAGTTTGCTGTGGTTTTGGAGATCCGTGTCGAGGAGTGGAGGAACCGTCACGGGTACATGGTGGGCCCGGTATGGTACCCCGGGGCAAGAGGAATGTGGTGTTGACGTTGAGCCTGGCTGGGGAGCACTACCTACCGGTGATATTACCCGACGCGTCGGATATCCGGAGGATACCGTCGTGGTCTTGAGATGGATGGTAGGGGCCGGTCTGGACTGACGGCGCCCTAGATATTGAGATTGAGACATTGATATTTCGAGACAGTGAGATTTATGTTTTGTGTCGATGCTAGACACTGTTGATACTGATTTCATTTATGATACCTCAGTTTAAAAATACGAAGGAAATCCCACTAATTTATGAAAACAGTTTCTTCATTTACATGTATTCTGTTTCATGCATGCATACCTCATTCATATGATATATTGCTACCTGGGGCACTGATACGGGCACATGAAATTATACTCGGGTTAGATATTACCCTAGCCATTGTTATAGGTTGCCGTTATACTTATATTTGAGGATATATTATGATCATTGACCTAGGTTGCGTTATTTATGTGATTTCTGTGCGTAGATGTTTTTCTATTCACGAGTTGGCAACTCACCCCCGTTGTGCCCCAGTTTCTTGCAGGTTTGCCGTACAGGTTTCATTACGGCTTTGCGGGCTCAGTTTCATTCGGGTGACTTGCTAGTAGGTGGGTTTTTTCTTGTATCGTACCCATCATATTATCTTGTATATCATTATTCTGTTGTATCTAGAAGTTCCATCAACCAAACATGTATTTATTGAGATAGAGACCAGTGTTGTTTAGTCTATCGACCTTAGAGTCGCGCGTTGTATTTATACGGATTTCATGCTGTTTTGAGTTTCCTTTGAGTTTTTAATCCTCGCCGTTGGCGTTGTATATTATATTGCTTGTGTGGTGGTGACCGTCGATTGACAAAGAGCTAGCTCCCGCTTGGGGATGCCTTTTATTGATGTCGTTTACTATTCATGTTGTATCCCGTTTGGGAGCCAGTATTTACAAAGGAGACTCTGCCGAAATTTTCAGAAAATACTTGATGTTTTTAAAAACCGCATAATTTGGCTTATGCTATTAAAACTTCTGGATTTAAATTGGTTTTCCTACTCTCTACTACTCTTCTTGGTTTGGATTTCTGGGTTTTTGGCTTACTTAGAATACGTACGCCTTGAGACGTTCGTAGTTTAAGTGCCGGTCATGTTCCGTACTTTCGGGTCGTGACAAAATTGGTATCAGAGCGTTAGGTTTTACCTTCGGAGTGTAGGATGACCCTTGGTTGATTGAATAGGTGACTAAAGTAGAGTGACGTATCGTTGGTATGTTCCGCGGCATATTTACGACACGCCACTCCACTTATGAAGCCTTAGGATGTACATTTCCTTGTTCAGTATTATATTCCTTGCTGATCTAGCCTCATCGGTACTAGTTGGTTTTGCTGCCACGATTACGGGCAGGGAGAGCTACAGCTAGAGTTGCGGTCAGCACGAGCTCGTCACGAACGAGGACTGACAAGGGCATGATTCCGGCGAAACCCGATTGCGGAGATGTGTCTTTTTACCGTGTTTCCGCGCCATGAGCGTTGGCGGATCGCCTTTATGAGATTTCTCAGACGTGCCGATCAGTATCAAAGGATTGGGCCACTGACAGAGGCCAGCCAGATTTTGATGACCGTTGGTGTGTTGCTTACTCCTGATGATTGAGGCACTGTTCAGCGTGCAGACGAGCGAGCCAGTTGTTGCTGCGAGCGACGAGATATCGCCCTATATGTTGGAAGTATGGCGGGGCGAGTTGTACGAATAGATGATAGAAGGTCGCTAGTCACCCGATGATGAATGACTAGGACAGGTGGTTCGTTCGCTTACCCCGATGCGAGGTCATCAGATAGATTGATTCCAGCTAGAGATGACTTCACGCGGAGGCGTTGGGAGTCGACTGAGACGATCGAATGTCAGAAACCTATTTATCCAAGTTTAAAGTAGTCGGAAAGACATGCAGGCAATTCTATGGTCCCTCTAGAAGAATGAAACCCTAACTCGACTTAATGACCGTGTGAAAGCCTTTGAACCTTCGGGTTTGCGGCAGTTCTACGACGCCATTAGTGAGGCTTGGGTTTGCCCTTCTACGGCTGGACCACCGATGCTGTGGTATGTACTCGATACTATTAAACTGTGCCCAAGAGGTTGAGCTCTTGGGGGATTATAAGGTTTTGACGACTCGATCGGATGGCTCGACTTAATTCGGATGCTAGTTGGTGAGATGCATTCTTGGGAGACTCCAGTTACGAGGATAGCCGTTGGAGCTCAGTCCATGCAGCCGCGACGAGACGAGTCCAAAGCAGACGACATTAGAGAAAAGTGGAGTAAGAGGTTCGCACCAGATCTAGATGAGATGACGTTCCACTCCGCCGACATCAGAGAGGCGATGCGCATGCCGAGGCATGGTACTTGGACTTACCTTCCAGAAGGAGTCGCAATGAGTATGCAGTCGTTCCAGAGCAAGATGCAGATATAGGAAAGGACAATGACTTCCGGACAGTTGGCAGAGACGAGAAATGGAAAAGACCGTGAGCAGGATTCCTTCCAGGATACTGCTGCGATGATACTTGCACCCAGGATCAGATGTGTCATGTGCATTCAGAGAGCCAGAGGCCGACGCCAGTGATATGCTGCCTTGACAGGGCCGATGAGCCGATGGATTGTGAGATTGGTAATCCATGGAGAAGACTTGGACCCAGGAGTGGTCATGTTACGCACACCAGCAGGCCAGAGTTCATGATCATCGACGAGACGTCCCACTAGTGACCGCGACAGTTGGCCCGAGATTCTTAGAGGATGCACTTGAGCGGTACTGTTCCGCCATTATTGATTTCGATGTTTTGGGTGATTTATTCGTATGATCTGATTTTGATGATTGAGGATTTATGATCTTTGCACAGTGTTGCACTTGATATTGTTTTCGTGCTTGGGTTTCACATGTTTGCGATTTTACGGTTTTAGACATTTGAGTTGATGTTGTGCGTATATACGCACACGATTTGGTTTTTGCACGCGGTGTAGTTCATATATGCTTGCAGTGTAGTATTACGTATGTTGTGCATTTAGATGCCCTGGATTTTGATTTCGATGGTGATGTTCGATATTTGTTTTGTGCACCTTGTGCACCTGATTTGATTTTGCGCATGTTCGGCACTTGATATTGGATTTCATGATTTCGTGCACGATGGATGCACCTGATTTGGAGTTTCGCGCATGTTGGGCGCATGTTTTGAAGTGTGATTTTGGTGCACACCAGATGCACTAAATCGAGATTTTCGTGCATGTCAGATGCACCTGATTTTGCTGTCGGGCACACATGTTGCCTACGACAGATGTTTCGTGCACACCCGATGCACTTAGATGTTGTTTCTGTGCGCATGTATGGCACATTCATGGATTTTGATTTCCGTGCGCACCAGACGCACGTAGCATTCATGTGCATATTTTGGAATTGATTTCGTATAGAGCAGTACGTTTTTATGATATTGCTATGTGTTTTCGTACTGAGCAGGACTAGTCAGAGGACAGTACCTGAATATATTTTTGCATGCATTGATAGTTATTGAAGGGAGTTCCAAAAAGCGAGCTATAGCCACAGTATTTACCTACGTGTCTGATATGACACGAAATGTTTAAATTAAGGAGACCCTTCTAAATTGTTTCCAAAACGGCGGAACGTACATTTCAAACAAAGGTATATATGTATACAGTTATTTTCTTATGATAGACGTCCGCCACTGTTCAGTGTTATACGCGTTGCACAGCGACTTAAAGAGATTTGGCATGCATTTCCTTCAGATACTTACAGATATAGATTCGATATTTACATGTATAGTTTCAAGTTATATCATATTGGTTTGATTAGGATTTAGCATTGATGTCTTCTCCATGACTCCGATGATTGCGGGATGCTTGACGGAGTTTTGATTTGAGTTATATACTCATTTTTCAAGCGCATGCGCTGCGCTACGATTTGTTTTATGTATTTATGATTTCGGAGCCCCGACGACTTGAAGGTTTTGCTTAGATATTTTAGTATTTGGGGGGAGTTTTAATTTAAATTCGGGGACCGAATTTCTTTAAGGGGGGGAAGATTGTAGCGTTTTGAAAATCGTTTCGGTGAAATTTCGGAAAATCGGTAAAATGAGGGGGGTTTCTGTAAAATGTCGAAATACAAATATCTTATTATAAAAATTAAATATAAATATTCTAGCTATGTAATTGCTATTATTTGGTATTTATTGAGCCGCTGGTGAAATTTCAAATTTTCTGAAAAAATTATTATTTTATTATTATTTTAAGCCGTCACTAATATATTTAATTAGGAAAAATTACAAATTGGAATGAGTTGAAACAAATTTTGTGCATCATAAAACATTAAATAAAATTTTATCATGTGGTTTTTGGAACGAAATTATTTGCCAAAACGGTTTAGAAATTATTGAAGAAAAAAGGCTTTTTTAGCGTAAATGGATGTTTGGGGTATTGTATTTATCATTTTTCATCACCCCACACCCGTACCCACACCCACACACACCCATTCACTTCTCCCCTTAGCTAAATTCAGCAGCCCCCATTTTTTCCCCACTTGAATTTCAAAGGAAAAGAAATGAAAGAAAAGAAAAGAAAATGGATAAATTAGTTAGACTTTTGACCTTGAATTGACTTTGACTTTCTCCCCATTTTTCTCCACCTCCCTCTCTCTCCTCCCCCACTCATTTTCTGGCCAAAATCTGAACCCCCACAGCCCTTCATTCTTCATCTCCTTCTCTTTAAAAAAGTTCTTCAAAAATGCTTGAAAAATCCACAAAAAAATCAAGCAAAAATCCAAATCAAAATCCACCTCCTACCCATTTTCCCTTGGCTACCATAGCATGGATCTAGGGATTTAGATTTCAATTTGGGAGGCTAAGTGTGATTGTGGGTTCTTCAAATTATTTGGGTATAAATTCTAACCTTTTTGCTTAATGTGTTGTTAATTGCTTAGGTTAGCTTAATTAATTGTTTAATTAGGTTTTTAATTAGTTTTAGGTGCAAGATTTAAAATTCAAGAGAGGGGTTTGATTTTAAATTGATATGTTTGCAAACTAGAATTTTGGAGTTTATGAAATTTAATGAGATTAAATTATGGGAATTATTTTTATGACTTATTTAAGATATTTAGTGAATATTGTGGCCGCTAGATTCGTTTATACATCGAGTTCTGTACTAAAACGGTGATTTGTGCTTGCTAGATTTTCGGAAAAATGACTTTTTAAGTGAAATTGGGGTTTTTGTGAATTTTAAGCTATTTTATATTATAATTAGTGCTTGTAATTGTACAAATGAATGTGTTGGGAGCTTTCTCGATGGTTTGGCGTTTGTACGCCGACGTCGAGGGTTTTTTGGTCGATTTGTGAAAGCAACCTTAGGTTTTGACCTATGTGGGTTTCGTGCGTCGTTTTGGTCATGAGTCGGATTTTAATGCGATATGGTGTGTTATGATATGTAGGTACCCCATGTGGACTTCGAGACGACAAGCAAGCGCGTGACGACGTCGGCACCGGCGAGCGAGGACCAGGTGTGTAGATTTATATCTACGGGGAGAAGTCGGGTGGATGGCGTATAGCACCCCCGCAGTCCGTGGTGGTGTATACGGATGCGTATACACACCAACAATTATTATATGTTATTTGGGATTAATAACGATGCTTAGGATGGATATTGGTGTGTTGGATTACTTTAGTGTTGCGAACCCTAGGGTAGTGTTACACACACACATACACACATACATACTTGCATACATTCCTATTGATATATGCTCATGGGATTCTTTATAGTTATGTGTTCACATAGGTATAGGACTATGTGTTCACATACGGATATGGGGATGATATTTGGGATTGAGATGAGTCGATGAGATTTGTATTGAGATTGTGATATCGGTGATATGGCAGGATTCGTACTTGAGGTACGTCCTGGTGTTATAGCGAATCTTGGGGCGACGATACGGATGAATGGTATTATAAATAGGTGGTCGACATGTGATCATGATAGGAGATGTGTTATGCTAGGATATTGGTCCTAGGCTGTATTGGGCGATGTATACCCCTTGATGATGATATGTGCTGATGATATCGGTTTGTACGAGTCTGTCGATCAGTAGTCAGATCATAACTATATTGATGATATTAGTATTGTACTAGACATAGGTCAGTACCTTAGACTATGATCTTTGATAAAGAGGATACCGGATGAATAGTGTGATGAATATGATTTTGACCCGTACCCAGATTTGGGATGCCGTACGACGGATTTACGTACCAGCTATATTGATGATTGATCCGCACTCTTGACTTGGGATGCCTGATTATAGATATGGTATCGGATATGATATTATTGAGGCGGGATCACCGACTATACATATACAAGTATGTATATGTATCGACTCAGATGATAGGCGGTTTCCTTACCTGTAGTTCAGCTTGTTAGTTCAGCCGTATAGTTTAGTGTAGTTGTTAGATTAGATTAGACTTCATACCTATTTCAAAAACTAACGAATCGTGGGCATTTTTAAAGACAGCTCAAGGGAATCTACGGATATTTCAAAAACGACGTATCCTTTCATAAAAACACCGTAGCCCCTATTTTCGAAACCCCATGATTCGTGTTATTTCAAAAGGCACCATTCGTTGGACTTATATTAGATTATTGCAGATTAGTTATCGTTGTGTCTAGTATTCAGCTCCCGCACATTATTGTTGTTCGCTCTGCCTCGCATATTTATTTTGCTGCATATTCCATTATTGATATCATGTTGTTAGGACACCAGCACCATTACCGATGATGCGTATGTACCACGTACACCTACTTGCCGGCTCACACACATCTTCATCGGTAATTGCCATGTCACGTACACTTTAGAGAATATAATTGCTTGACTTAGATTGTTAGCTAGTAGTGTTGACATGATATTAGTGTACTTCCCTTATATGTCATATTAGACATTGTGGTTATTACCTACCACTTCATGCATACTGTTATTCAGTTGTTCATGCCTAGTTCATTATCATTGACATATGCACTTGTGATGATTTCTTGAGATTTATGATATTTCTGGATTTCGGGGAAAGCCGTAAAATTTACAACTTATGATCTTTTAAAATATAAAATGTTGCGGTTTTCTAGTGATGTAAGTGTCGTCCACCATGAGTTTGCTGTGGTTTTGGAGATCCGTGTCGAGGAGTGGAGGAACCGTCACGGGTACATGGTGGGCCCGGTATGGTACCCCGGGGCAAGAGGAATGTGGTGTTGACGTTGAGCCTGGCTGGGGAGCACTACCTACCGGTGATATTACCCGACGCGTCGGATATCCGGAGGATACCGTCATGGTCTTGAGATGGATGGTAGGGGCCGGTCTGGACTGACGGCGCCCTAGATATTGAGATTGAGACATTGATATTTCGAGACAGTGAGATTTATGTTTTGTGTCGATGCTAGACACTGTTGATACTGATTTCATTTATGATACCTCAGTTTAAAAATACGAAGGAAATCTCACTAATTTATGAAAACAGTTTCTTCATTTACATGTATTCTGTTTCATGCATGCATACCTCATTCATATGATATATTGCTACCTGAGGCACTGACACGGGCACATGAAATTATACTCGGGTTAGATATTACCCTAGCCATTGTTATAGGTTGCCGTTATACTTATATTTGAGGATATATTATGATCATTGACCTAGGTTGCGTTATTTATGCGATTTCTGTGCGTAGATGTTTTTCTATTCACGAGTTGGCAACTCACCCCCGTTGTGCCCCAGTTTCTTGCAGGTTTGCCGTACAGGTTTCATTACGGCTTTGCGGGCACAGTTTCATTCGGGTGACTTGCTAGTAGGTGGGTTTTTTCTTATATCGTACCCATCATATTATCTTGTATATCATTATTCTGTTGTATCTAGAAGTTCCATCAACCAAACATGTATTTATTGAGATAGAGACCAGTGTTGTTTAGTCTATCGACCTTAGAGTCGCGCGTTGTATTTATACGGATTTCATGCTGTTTTGAGTTTCCTTTGAGTTTTTAATCCTCGCCATTGGCGTTGTATATTATATTGCTTGTGTGGTGGTGACCGTCGATTGACGAAGAGCTAGCTCCCGCTTGGGGATGTCTTTTATTGATGTCGTATACTATTCATGTTGTATCCCGTTTGCGAGCCAGTATTTACAAAGGAGTCTCTGCCGAAATTTTCAGAAAATACTTGATGTTTTTAAAAACCGCATAATTTGGCTTATGCTATTAAAACTTCTGGATTTAAATTGGTTTTCCTACTCTCTACTACTCTTCTTGGTTTGGATTTCTGGGTTTTCGGCTTACTTAGAATACGTACGCCTTGAGACGTTCGTAGTTTAAGTGCCGGTCATGTTCCGTACTTTCGGGTCGTGACAACTAGGGACCATTTAAGGATGTGCGTACCGACTACCCAGCTCCCACAAGCATGATCGCCATCACAACGCTCGCAGTTGTCACGACCCGAAAGAGCACGTGACTGGCCCTTGAACCATATGAAGTCTATAGGACTCCATCTATCCAAGTAAGCCAAAAGCCTAGAAATCTAAAACCATTTTATGAGTAAATAAAGAAAACTGGTTTGAAGAAGTGAAGAAAAACATGTTTGAAGTCAAGGTTTTTAAATAATTAAGCCGAATGTGCATTTTAAAAATGTAAAGTCTTTTCTAAATATTTCGGCAGAGTTTCTTTTGTAAAAATTGGCCCCGAACGGGGTACAACAAGAACAATATATATGCAGTGAATAAAAGGCATCCCCAAGCGGGAGCTAGCTCTTCGTCAATCGATGGTCACAACCACGCAAGCAATATAATATAGAACGCCGAAGGGCGAGGATCAAAGCTTAAAAGAACTCAAATAGCATGAAAACCGTAATACTACTACACGCGGCTCTAAGGTCGAAATAATATACATGTTTTGTTGATGGAATTCTAGATACAATGAATAATACATATACAAGGGTGGTTCTGATGCAAAGAACCCACCTACCAAAAGCAATTCACCCTCAAAGGAAGCAGTGTGCCAGAAATGCCGCTATGGAACCTCTACGGCAAAACCTGCAAGAACTGTGGCACAACGGGGGTGAGTTGTCAACTCGTGAATAGAAAACATCTACAAGCAGAAACCGAATGCAAGACATAATCCTAGGTCAAAACGATCAGATATAATATAAACCTCAAGAGTAAGTCTGAAGAGTAAAAAGGTGGCAATGTAGCATCTAAACATGTAGGTAGTGCCAAGTACTCGTGCCAGTGCCTCAGGTAATAACATGCCATAAATGTAAGGTATGTTTGCATGAAGTAAATATGATGTAGTATTTAAAATGATATCAATACACATATATTAGCGTCCCATTCCACTAATATTGGTGTAAGGATATATATAACATCGCCCTCATACCCTGTTATATATACAAATGAAGTGTGATCAATGTAGTCAAAGCCTGTATGTAACCAATGTCTGTATATATGTGGATCCCGTCCACTTGTCACCCAATGACAATAAGCATAATGCATGTAAATATGAGGATATAATCAAATCATGGAGAACATCATTAAACCTGTGCCTAGCATCGGTACGTAAATCCTCATCTATCAGGCACTGTCACCAAGACTAGCCCTGATAGACACGTATCATACGCTATCTCGAAACCCGAGTGCCCAGCTTCGACCCTCGAATTGCGACGTATGCATACGTACAAAGCACCGGTCGGTATCCCCAAGATAACCGCCGAGTAAGAGGTAATATCACCGGACGATATGGTTCCCCTGACTGGCTCACCGTCTAACAAATCCAGCGATCCGTTCTCGCCCCGAGGTACCACCGGGCCCCACCATGTACACTCATACGGCCTCTACGCCTCCTCGCATGGGGTATATATATATCCGAACCGATAAAACTCTTGGTGGAAGCTGAAATATCATATCAAGGGTAACCGGGTTTTATAAAGCATTTACATAATCTTTTGAAATACCCACGGTTCCCAAATCAAGAAATATCATAGAAACAACAAATGTCTCAATGCGCATAATCATAAAGCATGATGTATGTGACATATAAATGAAATGCAAGTATAACAGTATGCACATACAAGGGTCATATCCTGATGCAATAATACTACTGTGTAGTGACATGGCAATTATCGATGATGAAGTGTGTGAGCCGGCAAGCAAGTGTACGTGGAACATACGCATCATCGATAATGGTGCTGGTGTCCTAGCAACATGATAGTAATATAGCAATAAACATATGCAAAGCAATGTGAATAGCATGAACATGCGGAAATCAAATAATCAACACCTAGTGAAGAATCTACATCAATATGTATATGCCATGCAATTATGTCGTTTGAAATAAGACGAATCCGGATTTTTAGTAAAATAAGTGCTACGGTGTTTTTAAGAAAGATACTTCCTTTGAAAAATACCCATAGAATCCCTTAACTTGTCTTTTAAGATATTCCTGATTCGTAGTTTTTGAAATAGGTATGACTCGGGTCTAATCTAACATCTACTTTGCAAACTACAGATCTAAGTATCAAGTAAATTAGGAGGGGTATGGAAACCACCTAAATCTGAGTCGATATGTATATATAGTAGTCGGTGATCCCGCCTCAGTAGTATCGCGTACGATACAGTATATCATATGACATCCTCAAGTCATGAGTGCGGATCTATCATCAATATAAAGCTCGTACGGTAAATCGTCATACGGCATCCCAATAGCTGGGTACGGGTCAATATCGCATTCCTCTCAACAAATATCAAGTATCATTATCATCATATCACATAATCTGGGGTAGTGATCTAAGTCTTGTACAACTGATACCATCAATATGACTGCGTGTGTAAGCACACGTCCAAAGGCCCGGTAGAGATCACATGTCGTATCCCAAATACGAATCATATCCAATCACCGATCTCACGGCACAAAACCCTGTTGGAGATAGTGCCCTCAGAGTCAATTATTGGATCACAGGCACGTGATTGCAATGATTGAGGGAGGACCTATCCCGGTAGGACAGTCTTACTCGAGATGATAGTATGCTATCTGGTTTACCTTTATCATTGTGTACTGCTTTAGGTGACCTGAGAGGTCGCTATTGCACGTTGATAGAGCCCCTAGGATTCTTGCTTGACCACCAGCAGTATGAGGGCGATCATATAAGTGGGAGCTGGGGGTCTATAAGCTTTTCCTTAAAAGGTCCCTAGTCGTGGGAGTTTCGAGACTGGGCATCGATACTCCATTAGTAGACTAGTGTATACAGTCGAGACCCCGACGAGGGGCGGTGGCCGGTCTCACAAGCCACTGGTGTCAGTTGGATCACCTAAGATGTATACAGGTGCTCATTGGGTTATGAGTACACCGGACAGGACTCGCCGGGAACATGCTAGTTGGTCATATACCAGACGTCAGATGGCAGTTCCCTGGTGACATGTGTGCAGGTTAGTTCATCGACCTGGGGATCGTCATTTGTCTCGTGTGAGTTCCCACTGTACTTTGATTACTACCCTACCACGGCTCAAAGGAGTCGTGCAAACAGGTTTTAGTTGGGTACAGTCCCGAGCCACATGGAGGTAGTGAGCGGATCTTCAGGGGTTCGTCTCTCCCGGTATTGGGGGTGAGGTCGCGCTGTGTCTAGGAGAGCCATTACACAAAGACCTTGGCCAAGGCAGGAGATTTACTGGTAGGTATTCCAGTAGTATCTCAGGGTGTTCTGGGCTACACTCCGACACGACTTGTACCGCTTTTGGGGGTCTGACTTTTACCAACCCCCTAGGCCCGCCATGCGATGCTCATAGACGAACGGACCGGACTGCACGGATATTGTCACTGACAGGCTCAGTAGGGTGTCAGGATGAGCTCGCTCATCGACGTCCCTTTTGGTCAATAGCTGGTGGCCCGTTACGTATTGGCTTATACCTCTGACGTGCTAGTGGTTAAATCCATAGCCATAGTATTGACGAGTCTTTAGAGTCCACCACACTTTCTGTTACTCAAGCTTTCGGGTGAAACGCTGTAGAGGCCGTATGGAGATATGGCAAGGTACGATCAGATACGTGCGGTATTGCACGGATCAGGATCGGACAGTTTGTACTTTAGGCCGTATGGATATATGGCAGGGTTCGATCGGATACGTGCGGTATTGCACGGATCAGGATCGAACGGATTTTACTAGCCGGCTTTGGTTTAAGCCGGTCCTAGTTTTAGTACAGTGTAGATTTTGTCTCATTGCATTTGTATCCAGACGGAATACAGATGCGGGTGTGTATGCACAGTATCGGGGTTTTCCTGTATTTTATTACGGGACCAGTTTTCTGGAGTTGCCAGTTTGCATTCCGTTCCGGCCGGTTTTCATTTGTTCTTTCCCGGCCGGACTTTTCCGATGGAGGGGGTTATTTGCAATTGTGCAAATAACGCTTTGTGGAGGGTTTTATTGCATAATAATTGATTATGATAGCTTTATTATCTTTCCTCCATGCTTGCTTTTATGAGATTTGATATGAGTATGGGTTGAATAGTGTGTAAGCATGGTGTATGTTTTGGATATGGTCACTCTCCTCCTTTTCCTACACTCACTCTCCTTCATTGTTTTTAGTATGGTTGATTTCCTTTTTTACACCATCATTCTCATCTCCTTTTAGTGTGGCCGGCCTCATCTTGGAGTGGGAGAGAGAGGAGTTCATTTTTTTGGATGAGAGATTAATTCACATATCATTTCAATGCTTGCAAAATTCTTCACTTCATTCCAAAGTCCATTCATGTTTCCTCCATCCAAAGGCAACCAACCCCAAAGAGACATACTCTACACTACACTTCCTACAGCATATCTTGGGCACGTCGAGTAGCCGGCTTCGTGCCCGAGTTGCCTCGGCATTGAGGTGGGAGCCCGTAAACAAAGTAGGCTATGTGGTGCACTTCCGGCGACGAGGAGGAGACGGGACTTTTCCGCAGGAGATCCGGACGATGGCGAGAAGACCGGAGGACTTGGATCGTCGGTATATCTCTAACCCATCTTGTTAGTAGCTTAGACTAGTTAATGGTTCGATCCGGTTAAAGTGCGCGGTGGTGCCGGTTTGCAAAGTCCGCAAAATTTAAGTTTACCACCGTTTCCGCGTTTGGCCGTCGGGTTGACGGCCGGGGCGCCGCCGTGCACTTACAGTGGTATCAGAGCCTCCCCATTAACATTGTCTAGCTTGGTGTAATGTGTTTTTCTGTTTCGATCGATCGAATGTTCCAAAACTGCATTTTTAGTTCGAATCAGTTTCTGTTCAAAATTTTTGGTCTCGAAAAATTTTTCTGGTTGTAAAATATTGATGTACTGGGAAATCTAAGGGTTCTGTAAAAATTTGACGATGTAACTCCACAGTTGGAGCGCGGATCCGCCGCGAAACCCCCCATTGTGCGGCCCTTCCGCCGCGCACTATTCACATCACATCACCAAATTTTTTCAGAGGCCTTATGGGCTTAAAATATGGGTTTTGGAATATTAAAATTGGGCCCAGGGTTTCTGTGAGTGCTACAGTTTTGTTTGAGGGCCCACTTGTTAATTTTTGATCGATCGGATATTTCAAACACATTATTTCACAGTATTTACGTTATATCTGTGACCGTGAATGTCACTCGATCGGTAAATCCGGTCTAACTGCTATAGCCCGGTTAGACGGATTTGCGAACGTGACTTTCACGTTGATGTTCTATGTTTATGCTGTGATGTTGCGGATCGGTCGTGGGGGATAGCCTGGATGCAATGCTAGTACTGTATTGTTGTATTATGTACATTTGATATTGCGGGGCGAGCGTCCGACATGTGGACTGCCGTCACTGCCTGATTGTATTATTGTTTTGGGGCACGACCTGGTTGCGGTCGATGTACCCGGTGTATGTATATTTTACATTATGTACTAGGATTACCCCGCGGTGGGGTGCACGGATAGCCGGGTTCTAGAGGGCAACAAGCCCGCATCTCATGGCATTGAGACGGAGGGGGCTTCACTCTAGGATTGGCGGGCTATTCGCCGCACTCGTAGGGGGTACAGGTTGACCCAGGAGGGGTGCCCAAGTTGCCGGATTCCGTGGAGTGCTGGGTGGTCCATTCACGGAGCTGAAGGGGGCTGCCTCGCTTCAGGTTTTGGCGGGTGACTTGCCGCGCCCGTAGGGGTCTAGGTTTTCATTGCACAGGCTATCCATACGACCAGGGGAACGTCGGGTTTCAGTAGTGGCTCTGTGAAACCCGGGGATCCCAGATATCTGTATTGTTCTGTGATGCTGTACATTTCTGTGATGTTGCATTTCTTTTCACGCCTTGAGCGAAATATAATATATTGGTATATATATTAGTAGATGTTGTATATGTTTTTCATCCGCGCTAGTCCAGTCCCCGCTCTGTCGTTAGTTAGCTAACCTAACGGGTAATGACGGGACCCAGTGGCGAATGCGGATGGCATATACGTACGTCAGTATATTTCGTTCTTTGTGGTGTGATCAATTGATGGGACTGCGTTGATTCGGATCAATGCAAGTTAAACAAACCTAATCTGATGTTGTTGGAACACTTTTTCAAAAAGCTGTTATTGCAAGGACGTTCACTTTTGTTTTGCATCGTGGTATTCATTTGGAATATCCTGCTCCTCAGTCGACGAGGCAAGGGCCGAGATCCCTTCACCGGGAGTGACCCCTTGGACAAAAGTTTGCGTCAGGGCATTAACTTCACTATAGCCGATTACTTTTGCTTTGCATCGTGGTATTCATTTGGAATATCCTGCACCCCATTCTACGGGGAAAGAGCCGAGATCCCTTCACCGGGAGTGACCTCTTTAGTAAAGGTTTTCGTCACTATATTTTATAAAAAGCTATCCGTTCCTTCAACGATATCAAGTTCATTACGTTAAAGGTTTTCGCCAGAAACCATTCGTAGCCCTCCGTCATTTCAGTTAAATATTCGGTAGTATTCAAGCTATGTATTTTGACCTCACGCCAAGGCATAGTGATTGGTAGCTGCCGGGTATTTATCTGTTGCATAGATAGATGCGTTGGTTTGGGACAGCCGTACTACTATTTTGGCCTACGTCAAGGGTATGTACGGGTGGATTCAAATTAACCTGGATAATGATGGGTAGAACTTGACATGTGACTTATGATATTTTGACCTCACGCCAAGGTCATAAGAGCATGGGGCAGAAATCCACATCGGGAGTTTCAAAAGAACTGAAACTTGCCAGATATGCGCATACCTTCTGGAGTGTGATACCGTGAGCGGATTCCGTCACGTTATCATGCGATGAGAGTTGGATCCCGATTCCCACTGATGAGTTGGTTTACTCCTCGGGTGACCCCGACTAATTCTTCTTTCAGGTTTGGAGGAGAATTTGAGGTACAGTGGGAGGTTTCCAGATTAGATAAAGTGATAACCATTCTGATCTAGGATAGAGTGCACGCTGAGTGTTTCTTTTCTCTCTCTCTCTGGCAGCGACCATTGACCCGACCCTAGATTTTGACTCAGTGACCAAGTTGACCGAACCTTCTTAACACTGGCTTTTGGATTGTCAGAGTTGCAGACCTCATTGCCACTCCTACTTTTACCCTTTTCTCCAGGACACCCCGTATTACTACGAACGTCCACTTCCATTGGACAAAACCATCGTATGGTTAGATACGAACTCGAAGGAATTCGAGGATGGTTTCCGGTTCTGGAGAAAACGGATAGGATTATTCAGATGTCTTTTCTTTTCACCCTCTCTCAGGCTGCGAGTACTCCTTGGTTTAGGAGTAGTACACCTATTCTGCAAATTGGATAGTCTTCTTCCAAACCATAGGCTGGTGCCGACCGGTAGGGAATGAAGAAAACCAGTTAGCCTAAGCGGTGTACAGAAGGTATTAAGTTCAGACAAAGCAAGGGATTAGTAAGAGGGCAAAGTAAATTGCAACAGATATTCACGACCAAACCATGTATTCCTTCGCCAATCCTAAATCACCTTTGTATTTCTCCAGGACACTCCGTATCACTACGAAGATCCCATTTTATTGGATAATCCATCGTATGGTTATATACGAACTCGAAAGGAACTCGTTCCAGTTCGGGGATGGATCCTGGTTCAGGAGAAATAGGAATAAAGTACATTCAGGTGTCTTTTATCTTCACCTTCTCTCGCGATGCGAGTGCTCCTAGGATTAGGACAGTACACCCTTTATGCTTTTTGGATAGTCTTCTTCCAAACCATAGGCTGGTGCCGAACGGTAGGGAAGGAAGAAAACCATTTGGCCTAAAGGGGTGTACAGAAGGTAAAGACTAAAGACATATAAAGGGATTTGGAGAGGTGGCAAAGAATTATACGGTTATAGTTGTGAATCTGGATAATGGATGAGGCATTACTAGGAATACCAGGATACCCTACGAAACATTTCAATGTTTCAGTCTCACTGTGTACTGTTAAAGGAAAACTGATTTCCCGACTAGATACTTACTCCAGGGTATGTATTTACCAGGTATGATTCTCACATCTGTATGGTTTTACAGATGATGAGTGGGAGTAAGTTGTTGGGAATCTGGTGACTATCCTCATTATATCGGGATTCGTTGCAATCGGTGATATTTGAGGAAATCACCTGGGCTGTTTGCCAGTCGGCAAATATTTGGTTTTGAATATCCGCAGTTATGCACCAATTTCAAATTGATATATCTGTACGTCTATTTTCATAGAGTGAGATATACCTTTTGATATTATGTCGATGACATTTACCTATATCAGTGGATGGTTAGGTAAGGAGCATTAAACAGCGGTGTAATTCTTCTTAACCATTAGTACAGTTTTCAACCTACGACACACAGTGAAAGAGTTGTTAGACTCGGCGGACTTATACAGAGTATTGTATGTTGTCCAGTGTCCATTAGGACAGAGGGGTTGGTCCTCATACTATATTCTGTTTACTTTTGACTTCTCTAGTTCTTAGACAGGTGTTTCGTAGAAACACAGGGTCGAAGTTTTGAGAAGTTATAGGTATAAGAATAAAGTAGAGAACCAGGTGTTGCAAGTATCGGGATTCTTCAAAGTGATCGAAGATGTAGATACTTGTGTATGGTATTCAGTTGATAGTAATGATAAAGAGAAATTGCTTCTCTTTCAGGTTACTCATAATTGGAAGCATTCCTAAGTTGAGTAACGCTGATCGACCTCCTTCCATTTAGTTGACATGCACTGGAGATAGCTGCATGATTTGAATCTGGTTAAATTAAATCAGTGCCTCTGGTTCTATATTGGATATAGAACAGTTCATATCTTAACGATGTTAAGGTACGGGGAGTTGTCCGGCTTATGATTAAAACCAGACTCTGGATAACTCTAGGCACGTTTCTGTAATGGCTGTTTGTGGGTTGACCCAGGCTATGACGAGGGTTGACTTTCTACCATCTGGCAGATCAATAGAAATATTGTTCTAGACTCGCCACAGTTTTATTAAAAATGGATTTTTTCAAAAACAGCAGTGGGAGTATGGTAGAACTGGAAGTGATTCCAGAACCGCAAACGATTACTGAAGATTTGATAAGGAACCTAAAGATTCAATCTGATTTGGCATTCCATTGGCCACTCCGCAGATAAGGTGGGTAACTTCAGGCACCCGAGAGGTACCCCGGTAGCCTCAAGGACGGTGACAGGGAAGTTCTTGTATACCCACACTTGCCATTGTTGTTGTTCCAGGCTGCGAGACCCGGCAGGAGGATGAGTATAGCGTCGTTCTAAACTAGCTTTAGAAGTGCACGTCTGTATGACTCTGCCAGAGGGTTGTCGTAGTCAGTGGGAGCAGCGGAAGCATTGGTGGACATCAGGCTTATGTCTATTTATAGACTAAAGCAGATGTAGCGGAGATAGATCATCCATTTCTGATGTGACAGTCACAGGTTTGACGTCATCAGAATAGGGGATGGATCTGTTGAGAAGGTAGTAGGAAGTGAAACTCTTATACTACGATCGGTTAGACTTTGGTCGTCACACAGTGGTTTCTCCACACAGGACTTGGATATATATCAGACATTCTGGTTACTAGATCTATGATTTTAGATCTAGATTTGGGTGGTTTCCTAATCTGGGTACCTTGACAGCATTCTATGAGTATTTAGAATGGACGACTCCTGGCACGGTAGTGTACCTGCAGGTGATGGAGTCACCCTCTCTAAAGGTGTCTTACAGACTAAAGGGGAGAGGGACGTGCATGATTGACAGATCACTTGCTCAGGCAATTGAGTCAATCGTGAGATGTCAAGTACCACACCAGATGTTGTTCTTGCACTAGATGCAATAAGTTGATATTGATCCAATCCTGGAGAAACAGTAGGAAGCAGTTTTAGAACATAAGTGGATGTTCTAGGGATATGATAACGACAGCCTTATTCGGGAGACAGTTATCATTCCAGGCTTCCAAGGTGACATGGACGACAAGGAGGTTGTCAGAGTTACATTTTTCCTTCTGACGAGGGGCAGTATTTTGGACGGGTGGTCCAAGGCAATACTGAGGGTGGCATGGCACAGGATACTGATTAAGTTCAGTTGATGATACAGTCTAAGAAGTTTGGATTTGGAGTTCATTTATGAGCTAGGTCCCATCAGACATCCAGACATTCTAAGACAGGTATTGCTCATTTCGGGAGATGGCTTTCTCCGCGAATTTGAGATATAGAGAGACATAGAAAGATACATCAAGGCGGATCCACTCACTGAGGCTATTCCTCGAACGCAATAGTTTCACAAACGGTTTTTGTGAGACTGACTAGTAGAGGAGTTGGGTGTTCGGTATCACACGGGCTGTGAGTATGCGACATCGCAATAATTAGCCTTGAGTGCAAGTGGGAGATTGTTGGAGATAGTGCCCTCAGAGTCAATTATTGGATCACATGCACGTGATTGCAATGATTGAGGGAGGACCTATCCCGGTAGGACAGTCTTACTCGAGATGATAGTATGCTATCTGGTTTACCTTTATCATTGTGTACTGCTTTAGGTGACCTGAGAGGTCGCTATTGCACGTTGATAGAGCCCCTAGGATTCTTGCTTGACCACCAGCAGTATGAGGGCGATCATATAAGTGGGAGCCGGGGGTCTATAAGCTTTTCCTTAAAAGGTCCCTAGTCGTGGGAGTTTCGAGACTGGGCATCGATACTCCATTAGTAGACTAGTGTATACAGTCGAGACCCCGACGAGGGGCGGTGGCCGGTCTCACAAGCCACTGGTGTCAGTTGGATCACCTAAGATGTATACAGGTGCTCATTGGGTTATGAGTACACCGGACAGGACTCGCCGGGAACATGCTAGTTGGTCATATACCAGACGTCAGATGGCAGTTCCCTGGTGACATGTGTGCAGGTTAGTTCATCGACCTGGGGATCGTCATTTGTCTCGTGTGAGTTCCCACTGTACTTTGATTACTACCCTACCACGGCTCAAAGGAGTCGTGCAAACAGGTTTTAGTTGGGTACAGTCCCGAGCCACATGGAGGTAGTGAGCGGATCTTCAGGGGTTCGTCTCTCCCGGTATTGGGGGTGAGGTCGCGCTGTGTCTAGGAGAGCCATTACACAAAGACCTTGGCCAAGGCAGGAGATTTACTGGTAGGTATTCCAGTAGTATCTCAGGGTGTTCTGGGCTACACTCCGACACGACTTGTACCGCTTTTGGGGGTCTGACTTTTACCAACCCCCTAGGCCCGCCATGCGATGCTCATAGACGAACGGACCGGACTGCACGGATATTGTCACTGACAGGCTCAGTAGGGTGTCAGGATGAGCTCGCTCATCGACGTCCCTTTTGGTCAATAGCTGGTGGCCCGTTACGTATTGGCTTATACCTCTGACGTGCTAGTGGTTAAATCCATAGCCATAGTATTGACGAGTCTTTAGAGTCCACCACACTTTCTGTTACTCAAGCTTTCGGGTGAAACGCTGTAGAGGCCGTATGGAGATATGGCAAGGTACGATCAGATACGTGCGGTATTGCACGGATCAGGATCGGACAGTTTGTACTTTAGGCCGTATGGATATATGGCAGGGTTCGATCGGATACGTGCGGTATTGCACGGATCAGGATCGAACGGATTTTACTAGCCGGCTTTGGTTTAAGCCGGTCCTAGTTTTAGTACAGTGTAGATTTTGTCTCATTGCATTTGTATCCAGACGGAATACAGATGCGGGTGTGTATGCACAGTATCGGGGTTTTCCTGTATTTTATTACGGGACCAGTTTTCTGGAGTTGCCAGTTTGCATTCCGTTCCGGCCGGTTTTCATTTGTTCTTTCCCGGCCGGACTTTTCCGATGGAGGGGGTTATTTGCAATTGTGCAAATAACGCTTTGTGGAGGGTTTTATTGCATAATAATTGATTATGATAGCTTTATTATCTTTCCTCCATGCTTGCTTTTATGAGATTTGATATGAGTATGGGTTGAATAGTGTGTAAGCATGGTGTATGTTTTGGATATGGTCACTCTCCTCCTTTTCCTACACTCACTCTCCTTCATTGTTTTTAGTATGGTTGATTTCCTTTTTTACACCATCATTCTCATCTCCTTTTAGTGTGGCCGGCCTCATCTTGGAGTGGGAGAGAGAGGAGTTCATTTTTTTGGATGAGAGATTAATTCACATATCATTTCAATGCTTGCAAAATTCTTCACTTCATTCCAAAGTCCATTCATGTTTCCTCCATCCAAAGGCAACCAACCCCAAAGAGACATACTCTACACTACACTTCCTACAGCATATCTTGGGCACGTCGAGTAGCCGGCTTCGTGCCCGAGTTGCCTCGGCATTGAGGTGGGAGCCCGTAAACAAAGTAGGCTATGTGGTGCACTTCCGGCGACGAGGAGGAGACGGGACTTTTCCGCAGGAGATCCGGACGATGGCGAGAAGACCGGAGGACTTGGATCGTCGGTATATCTCTAACCCATCTTGTTAGTAGCTTAGACTAGTTAATGGTTCGATCCGGTTAAAGTGCGCGGTGGTGCCGGTTTGCAAAGTCCGCAAAATTTAAGTTTACCACCGTTTCCGCGTTTGGCCGTCGGGTTGACGGCCGGGGCGCCGCCGTGCACTTACAAACCCAATATCATCGACTCATCTCCAAAGTCATCCACTATCCATGAACACCGTGTAAGTATAAAGAATATGCAAGGGTGTAAATCTATTCTAGGGTTCGTGACTATGAACTACACTAGTTTACTTCTAGCCCTAAACTATCCATAATACACCTAACACAATATCCATGACACACTATAACTATCATATATAATATATATAATATATCAACTTCGGACTGCGGGGGTGCTATACGCCATCCACCCGACTTCCCCCTGTAGATATAATCTACTCACCTTGCGTCTTCATTTGTCGACGTCGCCACGCGCTTGCTTGTCGTCCCGAAGTCTTCATGGGTTACATACATATCAAAGTATCGTATATGCGTACTAAAACCAAATCAAAGCTAAAACAACACACGAAAACCAAAACGATATGCTATGGGGCCTATAGGTTAGAACCTATGGGTACGCCTCCAAAACCAACAATCAATCCTCGATATCGTCGTATAAACGCCAAATAGTCGATGTAAACACAATACGTAAATTCAAAATTAAAATACGGAATATGGAAACACGAATTCAAAACAGCAACTAAGGAAGAATGCTCCAGATTTCACCCTAGGTCAAATTAGACAAATCTATACATGCCAGGGGTCTAAACTACAGATAAGGGAACACCAAAACCAAAACGAGCCAATATGGGGTAGGTCTGGCCGCAAATTGCGGCCAAAAAGAATAAATCTGCGGCCGGGAAAATGAGTTAGGGGCTGGGGTCTTGTGTGGTGATTCTAGGATACCTGCACATCTCACTGTCCAATAAATTAAATTTTCAGAGTCTCGGGGTAAAAGCAGATTCAATGTAACCATCACAGATTTCACAAATTCTGCGATATCGGTTTCTAAATCCGTATTCCGGGTTTCAAGTCTCAGGTTTGTTTCTCAATTCCATCACTAGGGTGTTTGGGTAGCCTCTATTGAGCTCAATTTCATATCATAACTCAAATTTTCCTCAAACCCTAACTAGGTTTTCCTCAAGTCCACAAAATCAGACAATATCGGTTCTATCACAACATGGGAGTATAAGGAAGGCTAAAATTAAGCTAATGGTTCAGTAATTACATCATTTGGAAACTCAAGAAAATTCTTGAGTTGCCCCTAGTGGCCAAAATCCTTGCTTCCTTGGTCCAATGTGTAGATCTTGAGCTTATGCACACTTTTAATGAAATGAGAGTGGGGTTTTGGTGATGTTTGTGAGATGATTTAGGGCTTGAAGAGGTGAGGTGAGGTGAGGAGCAGGAGCAACAGTAGCAACAAGAGGGAGAGGGAGAGAAATGAGTGTTGAAAATGGAGGAGAATGGCTAGGACTTAGTCAAAGGAAGACCCCCTCACTTTCTCTCTCACACCCATACCTTATATTTTATTCTCTTTTCCATTTCTTTTCTTTTCTTCCTCTTTTCTAAAACCCTTCTCACTTGAATAGTGAACCCAAAAGAAACATGGTGGAAAAATGCACAAGTGTAAGAAAAATGATATGTACATATTTTGCACAAAAATGCTAAAAACCGATTAGCGATTTTTAATCGGGATTAGCACTAAATTAGGATACAACTAATCATAAAAGCTCAAAATGGCATAATTCCATAAAATACCCTATTTTAGAATTTTCCATAATTTTTTCCATATTTTTTTTGTATTTAATTATACAAAAATATTAAAATATTCAATAAAATAAGATTAAATTATAAAAATTCCCAAAAATAATATTTTATTTTTTGAAATGTTACAATCTTCCCCTCTTAAATAAATTCGGTCCCCGAATTTAAATTTAAACCCCCAATACTAAAACATTTCAGCAAAAATCCAAATTGTCGGGGCTCCGAAAACATCAATACATAGCGAATATCATAAAAATGTACTGCTCTATAAGAAATCAATCCCCAAAAATGAATATAAGAATACCTCGTGCGTCTGGTGCGCACGGAAATCAAAATCCATATATGTGCCATACATGGGCACAAAACAACATCTAGGTGCAACTGGTGTGCACGAAACATCTGTCATAGACAACTTGTGTGCCTGACAGCAAAATCAGGTGCATTTGACATGCAAGAAGAATTTCGATTTAGTGCATCTGGCGTGCCCCAAAATCGTAAATCAAAACACTAAAGGTGCATGAAAACTATGCTGAAAACGTAAATCACATCACTGGCATAAAATAGGCATTAAATCACAATCAATATCTCAAATGTAATAACTATGTGCAAAATATAAATACCCAGTGGGTGCATAAAACAAATATCATGAAACTCAGTCATCAAAACTAAATCATGCAAACAGAACGCCCAAAATACCAAAATCGAAGATGACGGATACGTGATAATCGAATCATAAAATCATAATTCATAAATACCATCGTCGGTAGTTCCTCCTTCAAGGTCGAGAAGGTGTCGGTGTATCCAATGCTAGCAGCGTAAGATATCTACTTGCCTCTTGCTCACGGTCTGGCGTCCTCTGTCTCTGGGTCTTTATCTTCCTGTGGATTACCAATCTCACGATCCATCGGCTCATCGGCCCTGTCAGGTGTGCTAACGGGGACGATTCCGTTCTGGCACTTCTCTGGTCATCTTTCGGTCAATCCTCACGACCATTCGTAAAGCAGTATGTCACTGGCATCGGCCTCTGGCTCTCTGAATGTACATCACACATCTGATCCTGGGTGCAAACATCATTACAGCAATGTCCTGGAAGGAATCCTGCTCAAGGTCTCTTTCGATCTTGCCTATGCCGAACTGTACGGAGGCTGGTACTCTTGCATAATCTCTTCTCGCTCGATGGACATCTGCGTCCTCAGCATAGCATTCCCTCGGAAATTGGTCGCATCCCAACGCCTCTGTAAGCATATCAGGTCTCCGGTCTCGATGGAAAGTAATGACAGCTCGTCAGTGTCTCGCACGAACCTCTTATCCTGCTTGTCTGTATCATCGTCCACATCGACGTCACGTCTTTATCTGCGCACTGCAACGTTCTCGGCTACGGTCCATCCAAAGTCTCTCGCGTATCTCTTTCTGCCGAATTGCTCGGAAGTCATCCTCCACTGCCGAAGCTAATTCTTGTTCTGGAATGGCTGCATACTCATCGCGCCTTTTTTTTTCCTGGAAGATATATACATAACAATGCCTCTGCGTGCGTATCACATCTCTGATGTCAGCGGAGGGGAACGTCATCTCGTCGAAATCTCTAGCGAACTCTTTACTTCACTCTGGTTCAATGTCGACTAATTCAGACTCGTCTCATCGTGGCTGCATGGACTGTGCTCCAACGGCTATACTCGTATCTGGAGTCTCCCAAGCAATGTGTCCCATCACATGATATTCGAATGATGTCGAACCATCCGATCGACTCGTCAGAACCTCATAATCCTCCAAGAGATCAACATCTTGAGTACAGTTTAATAGTATCGAGTACATGCCACAGCGTCGGTGGTCCAGCCGTAGAAGGGCAAACCCAAGCCTCATTAATGGCGCCGCAGAACTGCCGCAAACCCTAAGGTTCAAAGGCTTTCACATGGTCATTAAGTCGAGTTAGGGTTTCATTCTTCTAGAGGGTCCATAGAATCGCCTGCATGTCTTTCCGTATACTTTAAACTTGAAAAATTGGCTCCTGACATTCGATCGTCTCTGTCGACTCTCAACGTCTCCGCGTGAAGTCGTCTCTAGCTGGAAGCAATCTGATGACCTCGCATTGGTGTAAGCGAACGAACCACATGTCCTAGTCATTCATCCTCGGGTGACTAACGACTCACTATCATCCCTGTAAGTATATACTCATGCTGCAATAGCTCCAATCATCTGGGTGATATCTCGTCGTTTGCAGCAATAACTGGCTCATTCGTCTGTACGCTGAACAACGCCTCTATCATCCTGAATAAGCGACATATCAATGGTCATCACGTCCTGGCTGTCCTCTTGCAGTAGCCTGATCCTCTGGTACCAATCGGCTCATTTGAGAATTCCCGTAAAGCGATCTGACAAACGCTCATGGCGCGAAAACACAATAGAACGACACCTCTATATGCAATCTTAAGTCTCTGGAATCATGCCCTAGTCAGTCCTCGTCCATCACGAGCTCAAGCTGACGCAACTCGAGCCGTAGCTCACTCTGCCCGTGCAATCGTGGTAGCAAAACACAACCAGTATCGATGAAGATAGATCAGGAATGAATATAATACTGTGCAAGGAAATGTACATCCTAAGGCTCCTTAAGTGGAGTGGCATGTCGTAAGTATGCTGCGGAACATACCCACGGTACGTCACTCTACTTTAGTCACCTATTCCATCAACCAAGGGTCATCCTACGCGACGAAAGTTCGGGTCTAATACCCCCTTGACTAAGTCTAAGTTTCGTAAGGTCAAGCATAAGTTCCGTATATATATAGACGCCCTAGGCTCCACATAGTCAAACTTAGACTCGAACCAAGGTAAACCTAGCGCTCTGATACCAACTTTGTCACGACCCGAAAGTGCACATGACTGGCCCTTGAACCATATGAAGTTTATAGGACTCCATCTGATCCAAGTAAGCCAAAAGCCCAGAAATATAAAACCATTTTAAGAGTAAATAAAGAAAACTGGTTTGAAGAAGTGAAGAAAAACATGTTTGAAGTCAAGGTTTTTAAATAACTAAGCCGAATTTGCATTTTAAAAATGTAAAGTCTTTTCTAAAAATTTCGGCAGAGTTTCTTTTGTAAAAACTGGCCCCGAACGGGGTACTACAAGAACAATATATATGCAGTGAATAAAAGGCATCCCTAAGCAGGAGCTAGCTCTTCGTCAATCGACGGTCACAACCACGCAAGCAATATAATATACAACGCCGAAGGGCGAGGATCAAAGCTCAAAAGAACTCAAATAGCATGAAAACCGTAATACTACTACACGCGACTCTAAGGTCGAAATAATATATAAGTTTTGGTTGATGGAATTCTAGATACAATGAATAATACATATACAAGGGTGGTTCTGATGCAAAGAACCCACCTACCAAAAGCGAACCTGTACGGCAAAACCTGCAAGAACTGTGGCACAACGGGGGTGAGTTGCCAACTCGTGAATAGAAAACATCTACAAGCAGGAACCGAATGCAAGACATAATCCTAGGTCAAAACGATAAGATATAATATAAACCTCAATAGTAAGTCTGAAGCATAAAAAGGTGGCAATGTAGCATCTAAACATGTAGGTAGTACCAAGTACTCGTGCCAGTGCCTCTGGTAATAACATGTCATAAATGTAAAGTATGTCTGCATGAAGTAAATATGATGTAGTATTTAAAATGATTCAATACACATATATTAGCTTCCTATTCCACTAATATTGGTGTAAGGGTTTATATAACAGCACCCTCATACCCTGTTATATATACAAATGAAGGGGGATCAATGCAGTCAAAGTTTGTATGTAATCAAAGTCTGTATATATGTGGATCCTGTCCACCTGTCACCCAATGACAATAAGCATCATGCATGTAAATATGAGGACATAATCAAATCATGGAGAACATCATGAAACCTGTGCCTAGCATCGGCATGTAAATCCTCATCTATCAGGCACTGTCACCAAGACTAGCCCTGATAGGTACATATCATACGCTATCTCGAAACCCGAGTGCCCAGCTTCGACCCTCGAATTGCGACGTATGCATACGTATAAAGCTCCGGTCGGTATCCCCAAGATAACCGCCGAGTAAAAGGTAATATCACCGGACGATATGGTTTCCCTGACAGGCTCACCGTTTAACAAATCCAGCGATCCGTTCTCGCCCCGGGGTACCACCGGGCCCTACCATGTACACTCATACGGCCTCTACGCCTCCTCACATGGGGTATATATATATCAGAACCCATAAAACTCATGGTGGAAGCTGAAATATCATATCAAGGGTAATCGGGTTTTAAAAAGCATTTACATAATCTTTTGAAATACCCACGGTTCCCAAATCCAGAAATATCATAGAAACAACAAATGTCTCAATGCGCATAATCATAAAGCATGATGTATGTGACATATAAATGAAATGCAAGTATAACAGTATGCACATACAAGGGTCGTATCCTGATGCAATAATACTACTGTGTAGTGACATGCAATTATCGATGATGAAGTGTGTGAGCCGGCAAGCAAGTGTACGTGGAACATACGTATCATCGATAATGGTGATGGTGTCTTAGCAACAAGATAGTAATATAGCAATAAACATATGCAAAGCAATGTGAATAGCATGAACATGCGGAAATCAAATAATCAACACCTAGTGAAGAATCTACATCAATATGTATAGGTCATGCAGTTATGTCATTTGAAATAAGACGAATCGGGATTTTTAGTAAAATAAGGGCTACGGTGTTGTTAAGAAAGATACTTCCTTTGAAAAATACCCAAAGAATCCCTTTACTTGTCTTTTAAGATATTCCTGATTCGTAGTTTTTGAAATAGGTATGACTCGGGTCTAGTCTAACATCTACTATGCAAACTACAGATCTAAGTATCAAGTAAATCGGGAGGGGTATGGAGACCACCTAAATCTGAGTCGATATGGATATATAGTAGTCGGTGATCCCGCCTCAGTAGTATCGCGTACGATAGAGTATATCATATGACATCCTCAAGTCATGAGTGCGGACCTATCATCAATATAAAGCTCGTACGGTAAATCGTCGTACGACATCCCAATAGCTGGGTACGGGTTAATATCACATTCCTCTCAACAAATATCAGGTATCATTATCATCATATCACATAATCTGGGGTACTGATCTAAGTCTAGTACAACTGATACCATCAATATGACTGCGTGTGTAAACACACGTCCAAAGGCCCGCTAGAGATCACATGTCGTATCCTAAATACGAATCATATCAAATCACCGATCTCGCGGCACAAAACCCAATATCATCGACTCATCTCCAAAGTCATCCATTATCCATCAACACCGTGTAAGTACAAAGAATATGCAAGGGTGTGCGTGTGGGTGTAAATCTATTCTAGGGTTCGCGACTATGAACTACACTAGTTTACTTCTAACCCTAAACTATCCATAATACACCTAACACAATATCCATGACACACTATAACTATCATATATAATATATATAGTATATCAACTACGAACTGCGGGGGTGCTATACGCCGTCCACCCGACTTCCCCTTGTAGATATAATCTACTCACCTTGCGTCTTCATTTGTCGACGTCGCCACCCGCTTGCTTGTCGTCCCGAAGTCTTCATTGGTTACCTACATATAAAAGTATCGTATATGCGCATTAAAACCAAATCAAAGCTAAAACGACACACGAAAACCAAAACGATATGCTATGGGGCCTATAGGTTAGAACATATGGGTACGCCTCCAAAACCAACAATCAATCCTCGATATCGTCGTACAAACGCCAAATAGTCGAGGTAAACACAATACGTAAATTCAGAATTAAAATACGGAATACGGAAACACGAATCCAAAACAGCAACTAAGGAAGAATGCTCCAGATTTCACCCTAGGTCAAATTAGACAAATCTATACATGCAAGGGGTCTAAACTACAGATAAGGGAACACCAAAACCAAAACGAGCCAATATGGGGTAGGTCTGGCCGCAAATTGCGGCCAAACAGAATAAATCTGCGGCCGGGAAAATGTGTTAGGGGCTGGGGTCTTGTGTGGTGATTCTAGGGTGCCTGCACATCTCACTGTTCAATAAATTAAATTTTCAGAGTCTCGGGGTAAAAGCAGATTCAATGTAACCATCACAAATTTCACAAATTCTGCGATATCGGTTTCTAAATCCGTATTTCGGGTTTCAAGTCTCAGGTTTGTTTCTCAATTCCATCACTAGGATGTTCGGGTAGCCGCTATTGAGCTCAATTTCATATCATAACTCAAATTTTTCTCAAACCCTAACTAGGTTTTCCTCAAGTCCACAAAATCAAACAATATCGGTTCTATCACAACATGGGGATATAAGGAAGGCTAAAATTAAGCTAATGGTTCAGTAATTACATCATTTGGCAACTCATGAAAATTCTTGAGTTGCCCCTAGTGGCCAAAATCCTTGCTTTCTTGGTCCAATGTGTAGATCTTGAGTTTATGCACACTTTTAATGAAATGAGAGTAGGGTTTTGGTGATGTTTGTGAGATGATTTGGGGCTTAAAGAGGTGAGGTGAGGTGAGGAGCAGGAGAAGCAGCAACAACAAGAGGAAGAGGGAGAGAAATGAGTGTTGAAAATGGAGGAGAATGGCTAGGACTTAGTCAAAGGAAGACCCCCTCACTTTCTCTCTCACACCCATACCTTATATTTTATTCTCTTTTCCATTTCTTTTCATTTCTTCCTCTTTTCTAAAACCCTTCTCCCTTGAATAGTGAACCCAAAAGAAACATGGTGGAAAATTGCACAAGTGTAAGAAAAATGATATGTGCATATTTTGCACAAAAATGCTAAAAACCGATTAGCGATTTTAATCGCGATTAGCACTAAATTAGCATATAACTAATCATAGAAGCTCAAAATGGCATAATTCCATAAAATACCATATTTTAGAATTTTCCATAATTTTTTCCATTTTGTTTTTGTATTTAATTATACCAAAATATTAAAATATTCAATAAAATAATATTAAATTATAAAAATTCCTAAAAATAATATTTTATTTTTTTGAAATGTTACAGTAGTCTAGCAATGATCTTATGGGCTTTATCAACATGTATAAAAGATATGTAATAGCAAGTAAAACATACGCACATGTTAAGATAAATACAAACCAGATAGCATACTATCATATCAAGCAAGATTGTCATGTACATATATATGTCTAAGCATCCATATGTATACATATACAATAATGGCCTCTAGGGCATACATATCCAACAATCTCCCACTTTCACTAAGGCCATATATATCGGCGTATATACTACCCAACGTCTGCTCTGGGGTCAGTTGTTGGCGTATCGAATACCCAACATCTCAAAAAGTCTCTTCAACTGTGCTTGAGGAATGGCCTTGGTGAATGGATCCGCAGTATTGTCTTTTGAGTCCACTCTCCACACCTCGATCTCCCGGCGATCAATGATCTCCCTGATCAGGTGATACCGCCTCAAGATGTGCCTTGATTTCTGATGGGACAGTGGTTCCCTTGCTAAAGCCATAGCTCCATTGTTGTCGCAATACACAGGTATTGGGCTAACAATGGATGGAACCACCTGAAGTTCAGTAATGAACTTCTTAATCCAGACGGCTTCTTTTACGGCATTATTGAAAGCAATGTATTCAGCCTCCTTCGTCGAGTCTGCGACGGTGTCCTGTTTGGAACTCTTCCAATAGACCGCCCCTCCGTTAAGGATAAACACATAACCCGAGACAGACTTGTTGTCATTCTTGTCACTCTGGAAGCTCGAATTGGTAAAAGACTCCACCTAGAGGTCCTCATTACCGAATACCAGGAACAGTTCTTTAGTCCTTCTCAAGTACTTCAGAATGTTCTTAACAACTGTCCAGTGGTTCTCACCTGGGTTAGACTGATATCGTCTTACTACGCTAAGTGTGTAAGCTACATCTGGTCGGGTACATAGCAACGCATACATTATAGATCCTACCGCCGAAGCGTGCGATATAGTGCTCATGCGAACCCTCTCCTCATCAGTCTTGGGAGACATCTCTTTGGAGAGGGTGATTCCGTGCAATGCGGGTATGTTACCGCGCTTGAAATCTTCCATACTAAATCTCTTTAGTACGGTCTCTATGTACCTGGACTGAGAAATTCCCAGTAATCTCTTGGATTTATCTCTGTAGATCTTAATCCCCAGAATGTACGAGGCATCACCCAGGTCCTTCATGGAGAACCTTTATGATAAGAATAGCTTGACCGATTGTAACATAGGAATGTCATTTTCTATCAAAAGAATGGCGTCCACATACAAGACTAGGAACACGACAGTTCGGCCTACAATCTTCTTATATATACAAGGCTCATCTTCGTTCTTGATGAAGTCAAATCCATTGACTGTTTCATCAAAATAGATGTTCCATCTCCTCGATGCCTGCTTTAATCCATAAATGGATTTAAGCAACTTGCACACCTTCCCGCTGCTCCCACAGTCTACAAAACCTTCCGGCTAATCTATATAAAAGCACTCTTCTAAACTTCCGTTCAGAAAAGCCGTTTTTACGTCCATCTGCCAGATCTCATATTCATGGAAGGTTGCAATGTCAAGTAGGATCCGAATGGATTTGAGCATAGCCACTGGAGAAAAGGTTTCGTCATAGTTCACACCTGGTCTTTGACGAAAACCTTTCGCAAGAAGTCTAGCCTTATAAGTTTCCACCTGCCCATCTACACCAAATTTCTTTTTGTAGATCCATTTGCATCCAACGGGTTTTACCCCAGGTGGAGCAATTTCCACGGTCCACACTTTATTGGTGTACATAGACTCCATTTCGGATCGCATAGCATCCAGCCATTTATCAGAGTCCCTACTGATAATGGCCTGCCTGAAACTAGTAGGATCATCTTCTTCCATGATGCAATCCTCTCGATCCCCGTCAATAAGAAAACCGTAGTATCTCTCGGGCGGATGAGAATTCCTACCAGATCTGCGGAGTGGCTGAGGTTCGTCGGGTATAACTGAATCTAGCGGTTCCACCAAATTTTCAGTTATAGTTTGTGTTTCTAGAACTTCATCCAGTTCTACTGCGCTCCCACTGGTTTCTTTTGCAAGAAACCGCCATTCAAAAAATTTGGCATTCCGAGAAACAATAATCCTTTGTTCCTCTGCGTGGTAGAATAGATACCCATTAGAATCCTTTGGGTATCCCGCAAACTTACACAAAACTGATCGTGCCTCAAGTTTTTCTGGGTTCTTCTTTTTTACATAAGCAGGGCAACCACAAATCTTAACACGTTTAAGATACAAACTCTTACCACTCCATATTTCTTACGGAGTTTTATGCACGGATTTGGATGGAACATGATTCAAAAGATGTGGTGCTGTTTGAAGCGCATATCCCCAGAATGAAAGAGGCAACTAAGCACTACTCATCATGGAGCGAACCATATCCAATAGGGTACGATTCCTCCGCTCCGATACACCGTTGTTCTATGGGTGTATACGAAGGAGTAAGTTGAAAGAGAATACCATTCTCTTTTAAGTATTCTAGGAATTCCGTGCTTAAGTACTCCCCTCCTCTATCAGATCGGAGGATCTTGATACTTTTGTTAGTCTAGTTCTCTACTTCATTTGTGTTTCAAAAGATACACATATCCGAACCTAGTGAGATCGTCAGTGAATGTGAAGAAGTACGAGAACCCACCCCTTGCATGTATAGACATTGGACCACATACATCACTGTGTATGAGTCCCAAGAGCTCTGCTGCTCTTTCTCCGTGTTCGGTGAACGAATATTTGGGCATTTTTCCTTTGAGACAAGACTGACAAGTTTCATAAGATGAAAATTAGAATGTATCCAAAAATCCATCTTTATGCAACTTACTTAGCCTTTTCTCTCCGATATGACCAAGTCTATAATGCCACAAGTAGGATTCGTTCATTTCTGGACTCTTCCTCTTGTGTGTGTTTTGTACATTTAGAACTGTGTTTTGATTTAGAACATAGATACCATTACACAACCAATACCTGATTAAGGTAAATGTTCATGATATTTCTATCAAGAACAAACTTATATTCGTATTTATCAAGTAAAGAAACTGATATGATGTTGCAAACCATGGAAGGTACATAGTAGCAATTGTTCAAAATCAAAGTATTGCCATTTGGCAATGCAAGGTGATATTCACCGACGGCAGAAGTATCAACTTGTGCTCCGTTCCCTACTCTTAAGGACATATCACCAGGTCCAACCATCCTACTTTTTCTCAGTCCCTGCAACAAATTACAGATATGAGATCCTGATCCGGTATCTAGTACCCAGGAGGTAGGATTGACCGAAAAACAGTTCTCAATAACAAGAACACCTGAAAAAGATGCAATAATTTGCTTCTTCTTCGATAGGGTCATAAAGGAATTTATGCAATCCTCTTTCCTCTACTCATACTCATGATTGCTATCATAAGTTAGAGCCAAATTGATCTTCCCTAGCCCGGAATAAGAATTCGGAATGGTCAAGCGATACATTTTAATATCTTGATTAGGGCATGAAGTGGTTGCTACCTGGAGAGATAGAAAAGAAACACTCAGCGTGCGCTCTTGCAAGATTAGATTGGTTATTAATTTATCTAATCAGGATGTCTCCACTGTTTCCTCGAATTCTTCTTCAAACCTAAAAAAAAGAATTAGTTAGGATTAATCGCACGTCACAATACTTGCTTAACCTTTCGACCAGGCTAGTGTTGGTACTTTGAGGGAGGTGTTCCAACACTTTCGCGAAGTTCCTTAATTATATAACCTCTTTTCCCTGGAGGCGTAGCCCCGCTAACACCGTTCTAGACACCTACTAGGTTTATAGCATTGATTGTTAAGAGAAAAAAAATCTCCCAGGAGTAATCCTACTCATCAGTGGGATCGGGATCCAACTATCATTGCATGATAAACTAGAAGGAAGCCACTCTAGTCAGCACACTCCAGAAGGTATGCAGCACTAGCAAGTTTCCTGTATATTTGAAACCCCCGATGTAGTTTTTTCCCCCAACGAGTTATGACCTTGCCACAGTCAACATATCATAAGTAGCTAGTTAAGTTCAACCCGTCATTGTCCAAGATTGCATTAGACCAACCCGCATGACCCTTGACACAGTCAAAATGGACATACGACTGTCCTAACCAATCACATCATATGACACAAACAAGTATTTCTCAGCTACCGTACACTATGCCTTGACACAGTCAACATACGCAGCACGAATACTAAGCAATACTTGTAAGAAACGACGGAGGGCTACGGCTGGGTTTTTGGCGAAAAACCCGTTAACTTAATGAACTTGATATCGTTGAAGGAATCTGAGCAGTTTTGAAAAGGAGTGGTTTAGGCTCTGCTTTTGAAAACTTGTGGTTTTGTAAAAACCGAGTAATCTACAGTATAAACTTTTGCTCAAGAGGTCACTCCCTGCGAAAGGATCTCGGCTCTTGCCTCCTGGAATGAGGTGCTGGATATTCACAACCGAATACCACTATGCAAAGCGAAAGAATATAATTATAGTTTTTCGAAATTTGTTCCAAAAACAACTTTTAGGTTTTCTTATCTTGCATTAATCAAAATTAATGTGGTCCCATCAATTAATCCTATCACACCACAAAAAGAACGAAAATACAATGTACATATATGCCATCCGCATTCGCCACGGGGCCTCGTCATCACCCGTTGGGTTACTTAACTAACGACAGAGTGGGGGCTGGACTAGCGCGGGTGCAAAACATATATAGTATCTACTAGTATATATATAAGTATATATAACATTCGTCCTAGGCATGATAATAAGCAACATCACAGAATCTCAGCAAGCAACACAGAATGGTGGATAATCTTGGAGCCCCGGGTTTCATTTGAGCCGCAAATAAAACCTGACGTTCCCGGTCGTATGGATAGCATGTGCAATGAGAACCCGGACCCTATGAGCGCGGCAAGTTACCCGCCAATCCCAGAAGTGAGGCAACCCCCTTCGACAAAGTGAATGGGCCACCTAGCACTTCACGGAATCCGGTAACTTAGGCGCCCCTCCGTGGGTCATCCCTACACCCCCTACGAGTGCGGCGAATAGCCCACCAATTCTAGAGTGAAGCCCCTTCCGTCTCAACGCCATTAGATGCGGGCCTGTTGCCCTTTAGAACCCGGCTATTCGTGCACTCCGCCGTGGGGTAATTCTAGTACAGAAAATAAAAATATATGTACAAGGTGACATCGACCTCAACCCGGTTGTGCCCCAAACAAATAATATACAAACGGGCAGTGACGACAGTCTATATGTAGGACGCTCACCCCGCAATATCAAATGGACAAATAAATCCAAACTGTACTACCATTGCAACCAAGCAATCCACCACGACGATCCCGCCACAACCACAGCACAACATAGACCATCAACGTGAATGTCACGTTCGCAAACCCGTCTAAAAGACATATAGCAATTAGTCGAGTTGTACCGCTCTAATGACATTCATGGTCACAGATAGTAATGTATGTACTGAAAAAAACGACATTAGAATTCCGCACGCAATTAGCAAACTAAACCAATTTCCAAAACCATGAAAAAAACAGTGACCTAAAGTTCCAAAAATCGACCGTTTAAAGCCAATTCGGAAGTCCGAATCAAAATGAAACGCGCCCGAACCTTCGCAGGGAGTTAGAGCATGAAATTAACTTCGAGTCGGTGGCCTAGAGGGGGTACCCCACCCCAGAGGCCACAACGAGGTGGCCAGGGTTTGAGGCAGACCCGAACCTGCCCAAGGTGGGGCAGTTCGGGTCCCCACTGCCAAGAACACCATGTGGTGGTCTTGGGGAGTGGGCCCAGCCGTTTGGTCCCCCCGGGGTTTCCCCGAGGTTCCCAAGCACCACCCCGTGGTTTCTCAGTTCGAACCATGAGCCCGCGGGGTGTGCAAACTTCTCAAACTTTCAGTTTTTGGAACTGTTTTTGTTGGCAGTTTTTGCACGACAAAAACGGCGGATTTCTAATGTCGCAATGAGTTAACTAAGGCTTATGGAGTGGCTCTGATACCATGTTGGGTTACCTTAACGCCATATCCATCGAACGTGGCGGTTTGCGGAACAAAATTTTTTCTACGAGTTTAAAAACGGCGCTAAGTTAACCCAATAAAACCCGGATCTTTCCATAAACCTATCTAGTAAAGCTAAAAGAGCTAACTACTATGAAGGAAGTCTAACCAAACTATCCAAGTCGTTCGGTCTTCTTTCCTCATCGTTAGCTCCAAGTGACCACCTTGAACATGCTTGATCTACTTTTTCCGCTCCATCGGTTCTCCGGGATCGAGCTTGTTCTCCGGTCCTCCTTTGTCGTAGATGATCCACCCGAGGGATGTGATCCATGGCTCTAGCTCCTAACTATGTGTCAATAGGAGCAACTAAAGAACTTGGGTTGCTAATCCAAGTTGTCTAGGATATAGTGTGGAGTTTTATGTGTTCTACTATCTCTAACTTGCCACTTCACTTGTTTCTCAACTCATGAGAGTGTAGTGAAGAGGAAGATGATGAAGGTGGAGGAAATTCAAGAGGAAGGAGGAGGGTGAAGCAAAAATGGGAGCTCAAGAAATAATGAACCTGTAACATTTCAAAAAAAATTAAAATATTATTTTTTGGGAATTTTTATAATATAATATTATTTTATTGAATATTTTAATATTTAGGTAAAATTAAATACAAATAAATGGGAAAAATAATGGAAAAATTATGGAAAATTATAAAATAGGGTATTTTATAGAATTATGCCATTTTTAAGTATTTATGATTAGTTATATGCTAAATTATTGTTAATCGCGATTAAAAATCGCTAATCGGTTTTTTATCATTTTTGTGCAAAACATGCACATATCACTTTTTTCACACTTGTGCATTTTCTTGCCATGGTCCACTTTGGGTTTACTATTCTTGGGAGAAGGATTTTGAGAGAATAAGAAAAAGAAAAGAAAGAGAAAAGAGAAAAGAATAATGAATGAGGGTTGGTGAGAGAGAGAGGTATGGGCTTCTTTGACCAAACACTTAGCCATTTTCCTCCCCTCATTTCCCTCCCTCTCCCACCATTGCTGCTCCTTCTCCTGCACCTCACCTCCCTCCCCTCTTCAAGCCCTCTAAACACCTCTAAAACAACTCCAAAACCCCACTCTTAATTCATTAAAAGTGTGCACAAGCTCAAGATCTACATATTGGACCAAGAGAGCAAGGATTTTGGCCACTAGGGGCAACTAAAGAAAAATCTTGAGTTGCCAAATGAGGTATTTTCTGGATCATTAACTTAGTTTTAGCATTTCCTTTACCCCCATGTTATGATTGAACCGATATTGTGTGATTTTGGTGACTTGAGGAAAAACCTAGTTAGGGTTGTGAAGAATTTTGTGTTGTATTGTGAAACTGAGCTCAGTAGAGGTGATACTATCATCCAAGTGCATGAATTAAGACCCAAACCTGAGACTTAAGACCCGGATTATGGATTTAGAAACCGATATCGGGGAATTTGTGAAATCTGTGAGGGGTATATTGAATCTGGTATCACCCGAGAAATCCTAAATTAAAATTGATTGGACAGTGACATGTACAGGCACCGAGGAAGCTACCACCAGAACCCTAGCCCCTACCTCCCATACCCGGCCGCAAATTTATCCATTATGGCCGCAATTTGTGGCCAGACTATGGTGGAATTGCCTCGTTTTGGTCCTGCTGCTCCAACATGTATAGATTAGACCCCTGGTATATATAGATTTGTCTAATTTGACCTAGGGTGAAATCTGGAGCCTATTTCCTTAGTTGCTGTTTTGGATTCGTGTTTCCGTATTCCGTATTTTTAATTCTGAATTTACGTATTGTGTTTTACCTCGACTATTTGGCGTTTATACGACGGTATCGAGGTTTGATTGTTGGTTTTGGAGGCGTACCCATAGGTTTTAACCTATAGGCCCCATAGCGTATCGTTTTGGTTTTCGTATGCCGTTTTAGTGATGATTTGGTTTTGATACGCATTTGCGATACGTTAATGTGTAGGTACCCCATAAAGACTTCGGGACGACAAGCAAACGCGTGGTGACGTCGGCAACGAAGACGCAATGTGAGTAGATTATATTTACGGGGGAAGTCGGGTGGATGGCGTATAGCACCACCGCAGTCCGTAGTTGATATATTATATATATGGATCGTGTAGGGTTAGAAGCAACTAGTGTAGTTCATAGTCGCGAACCCTAGAATAGATTTACACCTACACGCACACCCTTGCATATTCATTGTACTTGCACTGTGTTTGATGATATTGGATGACATTGGAGATGAGTCGATGATGTTGGGCATTGTGCCGCGAGATCGGTGATTTGATGTGATTCGTATTTGGGATACGATACGTGATCTCTAGCGGGCCTTGGGACGTGTGCTTGCACACGCAGTATATAGATGGTATCGATTTGTACTAGACTTAGATCAGTACCCCAGATTATGTGTTATGATGATAATGATACCTGATATCTGATGAAAGGAATGTGATATTGACCCGTACCCAGCTATTGGGATGCCGTACGACGATTTACCGTACGAGCTTTATATGGATGATAGATCCGCACTCATGATTCGAGGATGTCAGATGATATGCTGTATCGTATGTGATACTATTGAGGCGGAATCACTGACTATTATACATATATATATATATATATCGACTCAGATTTAGGTGGTTTCCATACACCTCCTGATGGACTTTGCTTGGTAAATGTTAGACCAGACCCGAATCATACCTATTTCAAAACTAACGAATCGGGAATTATCTTAAGGACAAGTAAAAGGGATTCTATGGGTATTTTAAAGAGACGTATCTATTCTGAAAAACACCGTAACCCTTATTTTACCAAAACCCCGATTCGTCTTATTTCAAATGGCACCACTGCATGACATATACATATTGGTGTAGATTCTTCATTGTTGCATTGATTATTCGATTCCGCATCGCATTGCATGTGTTTATTTCTATATATTGCAATCATGCTGTTAGGACACCAGCACCATTATCGATGATGCATATGTTCCACGTACACTTGCTTGCCGGCTCACATACTTCATCATCGATAATTGCCATGTCACTACACAGTAGTATTATTGCATCAGGATATGACTTTGTATGTGCATACCACTATTCTATGTTGCATGATATACTGTTATACTTGCATCTCAATTATATGTCACATACATCATGCATTCTGATTCTGCGCATTGGGATATTGTTTTCATGATATTTATGGATTTGGGAACCGTGGATGGTTTTTCAAAGGAGAGTATGTACTTATTTGAAAAACCCGGTTTCCCTTGATATGATATTTGCGCAGCCACCATGAGATTTATCGGTTCTGATTATATACCCCATACGAGGAGTGTGTGTCGTATGAGGGTACATGGTGGGGCCCGGTATGGTTCCCCTCGGCAAGATGATCGAAGGATTATGCCGATTGAGCCTGGAGGTAGGCGAGTACCTACCGGTGATTGTATTTGAGCTTGGCGGATATCCGGGGGATACCGACCGGAGTTGAGAGACGGACATGGGTTGACCCGTGCTGCTGGGGCCGAGGGCCGATACCGCAGACGGAGTCCCATATGGACGAGGATTTACGTGCCGATGCTAGGCACAGGTTTCATGATGTTTCCATGATTTTGATTATATCCTCACATCTACATGCATGATGCTTATTGTCATTACGGTGACTGGTGGACGGGATTCACATATATACGGACTTTTATTTCATTGATCATACTTCACTTGTATATGTAACAGGGTATGAGGGCGCTGTTATATATACCCTTACACCAATATTAGTGGAATAGGACGCTTATATATGTGTATTGATATTCATTTGATATTTCATCATATTTACTTCATGCAGACATACCTTATACTGATGACATGTTATTACCTGAGTACTTGGCACTATATACAAGTTTAGATGTTACATTGCCACCTTATCATACTTCAGACGTACTCTTGTGGGTTATATTATATTGATCGTATTGACCTAGGATTATGTCTTGCTTTCGGTTTCTGCTTGTAGATATTTCTATTCACGAGTTGGCAACTCACCCCCGTTGTGCCAAAGTTCTTGCAGGTTTTGACGTAAAGGTTCCATTGCGGCATTTCTGGCACTCTGCTTCCTTGCGGGTGAATTGCATTTGGCAGGTGGATTCTTTTGCATCAAGAACCATTATTGTACTTGTATTATTCATTGTATCTAGAATTCCATCAAACAAAACTTTTATATTGTTTCAGACTTAGACACTAGTGGTTTATTATTTCGATCTTAGAGTCGCGCTTAGCAGTATTACAGTTTTCATGCTTATTGAGTTTCTTTTGAGTTTGATCCTCGCCTTTCGGCGTTGTATATTATTGCTTGCGTGGTTGTGACCGTCGATAGACGAAGATCTAGCTCCCGCTTGGGGATGCCTTTTATTCATTGCATATATACATTGTTCTTGTTGTACCCCGTTCGGGGCCAGTATTTACAGAAGAAACTCTGCCGAAATTTTTAGAAAGGACTTTATATTTTAAAATGCATGTTCGGCTTAGTTATTTAAAAAACTTGACTTCAAACATGTTTTTCGTCACTTCTTTAAACCAGTTTTCTTTATTTACTCCAAAAATGGTTTTAGATTTCTAGGATTTTGGCTTACTTGGATCAGATGGAGTCCTATAGACTTCATATGGTTCAAGGGCCAGTCAGGTGCTCTTTCGGGTCGTGACAGAACCATCCAAGTGAGAGAAAATCCAACACCATGGTTTTGTGTATCAATTTCCATGAATAAACAAGTGTATCCATGCTTCAATAGTAAACACAAATGAATAAAGAATTCATTTTTCAACTATTGAAGCCATGCCTCTCACAATGCCCCCATTCTCCTTAATTTCCACCTCATTTCCATTTATCAATAAATGGAAAAGTCCATGATGAGGTGTCCACCTTCTAGAAGGTAATCTGTAATAAAATACGGATTACAGTCTGCTGTACATACATACCTGCATTCGGATAAAAACATGAATGCCCAAAGAGATATAATAACACGAAGAACGTAATACTGGAATATACATATCGAAATACATATATGTAAATAATCAAATCAATAGCTGATTTAATAATCCGGCTCAAACCCGAGCCGTCTAGTATTACTAACTGTCCGATCGAAAGTCCAGGTACAAAGTACATCAATCGATCGGAACCTTGGACGTATCCAATACTGCTATTACATCATTTCACCTGAACCAGGGAAACCCTCTGTGTGGGACTCTAAAGACTCGACAGTACGTCGGCAGTGCGTTACTGGATAAATCCATAACCACAAGCATGTCAGCGGCACTAGCTGTACGTAACGGCTACCCGGGTACCCGTCGAAAAGGAAGGCCGACGAGGAAACTCATTCGGATCCCAACTGAGCCTATCTGTGATAATCTCCGTACAGTCCGGTCTCTTCGTCTGAGAGTATCGTATAACGGGTCTGGTGGGTGGTAAAAGTCATACCATAATAACCTGGTAATTCGTGCTGATGTGGCTCAGGACTAATCCGGGAAACTACTGATCAGCCTATCAGTAAATCCCAACTGCCATGGCCAAGGTCTTATGGTCCTGACCAATCGAACACAGTGCGATATCGACTCCCTATACCGGGAGAGACGAATCCCCGACAATCGCTCACTGCCTCCATGTGGCTCGGGACTGTACCCAACCAATCGACTCAGTAGAGCCATGGTAGGGTAGTGATCAAAGCACAGTGGGAACTCACACGAGACAAATGCCGATCTCAAGTCTAAAGACTAACTTGTACTCATGTCACCAGAGAACATCCACCTGAAGATAGGTATAGTACCATCTGGAAGTTCTCGGCGAATCCGTCCGGTGTACTCATCCCCAGTGAGCACCTGTATACGATATTAGGTGCGAAAAACCAATGGTTGGGGGATCATACCATCATCGCCCCTCGTCGGGGTCTAGAAACGTATACACTAGTCTATTCCGGAATATCGATGCCCTGTCGCGATATTCCCATGACTAGGGACCATTTAAGGATGTGCGTATCGACTACCCAGCTTCCACAAGCATGATCGCCATCACAACGCAGGTAGTCTAGCAATGATCCTACGGGCTTTATCAACATGTATAGAAGATATGTAATAGTAAGTAAAACATATGCACATGTTAAGATAAATAAAACCAGATAGCATACTATCATATCGAGCAACTGTCCTATACATATATATGTCCAAGCATCCATATGTATTCATGTACAATAATGGCCTCTAGGGCATACATATCAACCAGGATGATCCTGTAGGGTTCCTAGGCACTTTCAAGAGGTCTCACAAGGGATCAACCATGCCAATTTGAAAAATACGGTGCCGAGAAACCCTAGACTACGGATCGTTAGCTAGATGTCTAGGCGAAAAAGAACTAGTTAACACTTAACTATAAGTTAAACGGAAATACAACCTTTGTAGATCCGGTGCTCCACCTCCACGGCTCCGCAATGAAGTCCTCTCCGCTGTCCAAATCGAACCATGACTCTCACGGTGGTTTCATCGGAGAAAAGACCGGGCTAGGTCGTCGACAACGTGCCGAAGATGATCTACGTCGAGGCATCACTAGATCAAGCTCCACCTTCACCAAGCCTTGAAAACTTGTGAAGGAAACACACTCTACTACTTTGCAAGAGGTAGAGGATGAAGAAATAGGAAGTGGGTTGACTTTAGAATTGGATTTCTCACTCTATTCATCAATCTACCATTGATGAAGTGAAGCTTTCTTCATGGAAGAAGATGAAGAAGAAGAAGATAATGAATATGATAAGTTAATTAAATTAGAATAGAAAATCAAAACTTATCATAAACAAAACCATAGTTAGGTGTAGAGAGTGGACTATGGTTAAATGGAGTGGTTAGGGTTAAGCATGAGACAAAATGGTGACTTAGTCAAACCTTCATGAATCTTCATGAAAGAAACAAATGAAAGCCACCGTTTTCTCTTTATGCATTTTATTTTCCAAAAAGAATAAATGAAATAAATAAATGAATAAGTAAAAAAAAACCTAACCATTACACAACCATGGTTTAATCTTTACACTTAGCCAATTTAGCATGCATCATCAAACATGATACAAACTAGTGCACAAAATTATATCGTATATACAATGTGCACATCCGAGTGAGAAAATCCATCTTAAGTGAACCAATACTAGTTAATGCAAAGTAATATATCAAATATATAATTCTGCATTAAATCATTAAATCAACACTTGACACAATGATCCGGTCATGTCGCACACAACCGACTAGTATACAATGTATCGATTTATCGAATCAATCCTTGATTCGATAACTAGGTTATATCGCATACAACCATTCGACACATTCATCGCGAGAATAGAATACGGTATCACATACACGCATTATTCTCGGTCCCGCACATATCTCATATGCGCTCCTATTTCGTTTCGCTTGAGCCAGGAAACCTCTGTGTAGGACTCTAAAGACTCGTCAATACGCCGGCAGCAGGTGATGATCATATCAAACACCCACAAGCCGCAAGCGGTCTGCTAAACGTAACGGCCACCCGGGTATTGAGCGATCAGAAGATCGACGAGCAAGCCCGCTCTCACTCCAGTGAATCCAACCAGTAACACTACCGTACAGTCCGGTCTCGTCGTCTGATATGTCGCATATCTTGCCTAGGGGTGGTTAACGTCAGACCCCAATAGCTCGATAAGTCATGTCGATATGAGGTCTATAACAATTCGAGAAACTACTGGTAACACTTACCAGTAAATCTCAGCAACCCTGGCCAGGGATTTCCTGTTATAGCCAATCGAACACAGCGCAACATCAACTCCCTATACCGGGAGAGACGAATCCCCTCCTATCGCTCATTGCCTCCATGTGACTCGGGACTGTACCCAAAAACCACCGTTTTGCACGCCCTCTTGGACGTGGTAAGATGGAAATCAAAGCACAGTGGGAACCACACAAGACTCTATGACGATCTCGGGTCAACAGACTACTCTGTACCAGTGTCACCAGAGAACTGCCATCTGACGTAAGGTATAATACCATCTGGGAGTTCTCGGCGAGTCCGTCCAGTGTACCCAGTCTCTACTGAGCACCCGTATATCATCTCTGATGTCAAACACCGATGGATATGGGATCATCCATCGCCCATCTGTATGGGTCGAGAAGGTACAGGCTAGTCTACTCTGGTATATCGATGCCCCATCTCGATACACCCACGACTAGGGACTTTCAAGGATGTACTTATGGACTACCATGTCCCCACTAGTATGATCCGCATCATAGTCCAGATAGTCAAGTACACATCCTAAAGGCTTTACCAACATGTAACAGAGAGACAATCAGTATACACGTTAAGGTAAAGATCAACCAGATAGCATACTATCATGTCGAGCAAGAAAGTCCTCCCTATATATGTCCCAGCATCCACTACAATATACATCCAATGTACAGTAATGGCCTCTAGGGCATACATATAACTAACAGATCCCATATCCATTGGTGTTTGACATCAGAGATTGTATACAGGTGCTCATTGGAGACTGAGTACACTTAACTGACTCGCCGAGAACTCATATATGTTATTATACATATCGTCGAATAGAAGTTCTCTGGTGACACTTGTACAGGCTTTTCTGTAGACCCGAGATTGTCATAGGGCCTTGTGTGTTTCACACTGTGCTTTGATTTCCACCCTACCACGTCTCTACTGAGTCGTGCAAACAGGTGGCTTTTGGGTACAATCCCGAGACACACGGAGGCAATGAGCGATAGGAGGGGTTTCGTCTATCCCGATATTGGGAGTTGATGTTGTACTATGCGCGATTGGCTATAATTGGAAGTCCCTGGCCAGGGATGATGAGATTTACTGATAAGTGTTATCAGTAGTTTCTCGACCTGTTATAGGCCACACATTGGCATGACTTATTGAGTTATTGGGGCTTGATGATTCCATCCCCAGACTCAATATGCAACATATCAGACGAAGAGACTGGACTGTACGGTAAGTGTTGCTGGTTGGCTCTACGGGAGTTTGATCATGTTCGCTTGATGTTCTTCTGTTCTCTCAATACCTGGGTAGCCGTTACGTGCAGCTAGTACCGCTGACGGTTTGTGGGTATTTGATATGATCACTGCCTACTGCTAACGTATTGACGAGTCTTAGAGTCCCACATAGGGGTTTCCGAGCTCAGGTGAAAAGAAGTGGGGCACATATGGAGATATGTGCGGGAGCTTGATTAAATATGAGTATATGATACCGTATTTTAATCCAGCGTTTTTTATTAGTCGGGTTATATGTGATATGACCGGGTTATTAAATCAAGTGTCGGTTTAATACAAAGAATAATCACTCATTTATAATTCCTTTCTTTATGCATGTGTGTATATATATATTTATATTTGTATTTATATATATATATATGTATGTATATATGTGTCATGGTGGATGATACATTGGACATGGTTATGCTAGACTCACATGGGAATATATTAGATATTTATTTTTGTGAAAATTGAAAATAGAATAATGAGTCATGGTTTCTACACTCTTCTTGAAATATCTAACCATGATTGATTATTTATTCCTCCATTCACTAACAAATATCTAAGATATTTTCTATGCTTCATTAATTGTGATTGTGATCACTCTCATTATCTCAAGCTAAGCCATTAGTTCATCTTCTTCCTCTTAAGCTCTCTACCCTTTTCTAGGTTAGAAAAAGATAAAGAAAAAGAAAGGTCTTTAAGTGAGAAAAATCCTGAGAAAAATCCCACTTCATCAATCTATATTAGTCTAGCAAACTTGTATAGGTTGTTAGCTTCACTTCATCTTAGTTTAGTGACGCTAGAGCTTGAGTGTAAGGAACTCCGGGTGGATCATCGTGCACATCGAAGACTTCAAGCGGAATTGTTCTAAGCTTCGGGTGGAGCCAAGAGGAGCCTAAGGACTTCTACATGGAGCCATTGAATAGAAGGAGTTGTCTACAAAGGTTGTAGTTCTCTTTCTCTTAGTGTCAGACACTCTTTGTATATGATACTTACCCTAATCTCTAGTTCGATTCATGGTTTTTGTGCTTTAGCTCTCTAAATTTTTAAAATACACCATATATAGTTGTTTAAACACTTGTAGAGGTGCTAAGACACACTTACATGGTATCAGAGCCAAGATAGGGCATTAAGGTAGTTTAGACGACATTAAAAGTGTTCAATCGAAATCAAAATACTGACTTTTTCATGGTTTCTGTACATTTTTCGAAATGTTGGTATTTTGCAGAATAAAAATATTCAAAAAATCGTGCAGATAAATCTATGGAACCCCAAGAAAAACGAATACCCAATTCCTTAGAATGGCCGCGGAACCGCGGCTTAACCCTTGGTTTATCCGAGGTTCCGCCGCGTATTTGGAGAATTAGGGTTTCAATTTTTCTGTGCTGCTCCATTTTGATATTTGTGACTTTCTGGATATTTTTGTTGAGGCTCAAGGTGTTAAGGTCTCTGTGGTTTGAAGAAATTTTTGATGTCGATCGAAATGTTTAATATTGTCTAGACAGTTACTATGCGTGATTCAATATTTGGAATCTATACTAATTAGTTTTGAGAAAATTAATTGGTTGTTTGTAAATCTAACATTTCAGTCTCATTGATAATCGGGAATCTTGTTGAATTACCCGTCTTCTTTATGAAAAGGTGTTTTCATTTCGAGATTAAATGTAAGATTTATGAGGTTAGGCATGAAATCCGGAATATGAGATAATCCGGGTTTGCGATGTCTAAGGCTAGTGCGGATTCCAACTGTTGTAGTTTTACATTTCTTTTCTGCGACCGTAAGTGTAATATGTATATCCTGAATCTCGTTGCTATATGTCGACGACATTAGAAATACATATATTTACGTTGATGACCTGTGATGATTATTCTGTTTCTGTACTGATATGATGCATAGGATCGTCGTGATAGAATAGCCGGTTTTTTATGTGAGATGAGAGATTTTCTTTTCATTCATGTAAATTCAATGTATGTAATATTCTTTTATTGGAACACTTCCGGGTTGAGGTTGATGTCACCATTGATGTATATTATTTACTTTTCCGTATTAGGATAGACCCAAGGTGGGGAGCATAAGTAACCGGGGTTCTATAGTCCAGTGGGAGGCCATCTCGAGGAGTCGAGACCGGTCGCCTAACTCTATAATTGGCAGGGCTGCTTGTCGCTCTCGTAGGGGTCTAGGGGGATGGGCTTGGCTATTCATCACGATCGTGGAATCCGTATTTTTTTTTATCATTGGCTTAATCTAAAATACGGACTTCCTAGTAGATCATATATTTTCATATATCTTCTTCTGCTTCTGTTACTCTATGATGTGATCATATTAACTACATGAGACGAATGTTATTTATATATATATGATATATAATAAACGTTGCTTATGTTTTGCATCCGTGCTAGTCCTGCCCTCGCTCTGCTGTTAGTTAATGTCACGACCCGTAATTTAGCACGTGACCGGCACTTAAATCACGCAACGTCCAAAGGCGTAACGTAATTCAAGTAAGCCGAAGCCCATAAAATCTAAACCTTTTTACGGAAAATAGTGGGGGTGCAGTTTTAAAATAAAGGTATAATGAAATAAAGTTTATCTATAAATGCATAACTAATGATATAAGAAAATGCAAGTAGAATGTACTAAAATTGAGAACATTTTTCCTCTTTAAAATTTTGGGCAGCTCCTCCCTTGCATATTTTGAACCGAAACCACATATACATAACAATATAAAAGGCATCCCCAAGCGGGAGCTAGCTCAAATGGCGGAATCACAACCACGCAAGTAAGCAATATATATACGACACCCAACGGTGAAGATCAACACAGAAAGAATGATAAATAAAGCGAGACATCAAACTCCCAAGAAGCAAACGTACAACTATCGCTCTAAGTTTCGAAACCACACAAGTCTTTCTAGTCCACAAATATACAAATTCTAGTTCTGATTGATAGAGTTTATAAAGATACAATAGGAATAAAAGTACAAGAGTGGGCACGATCCAATTTGTCCCACATACCATAGCAAAACACCCGAATGCAAGCTGTGTGCCAGCGATACCGCTAATGATCCCAAGCGGTCAAACCTATAAGAAACTGTAGCACAACGGGGGTGAGTTTCCAACTCGTGAGTAGAAAACATCAGCAGGTAGAAATCAAATAAAACAACGATTTCCTAGGTCACTATATCAAGAAAGTAATACTCTGATATTTAGAGTGACCATGTATGCTTATATGTCAACAATATAATCAATGCCAATGACATATACAAATAAACGTCTGAATCATAAGCCTATATGTAGGTGGATATCATCCACGTGTCCATCAATGACACAATCAACATCATGGAACCTGAGTGTCCAACATCGACACTCGAAACATCATGAAAGCATATGCATGTATGTATGAGGATATCAACCAACGTGTGTCCATCAACAACACATCAAAATCTTGGAATCTGAGTGCCTAATACCGACACTCGAAACATCATGAAACCCGTGTCCAGCATCGACACGTAAATCCTCATATCTCGGGCTCCGTCAGTCCGGATCGGCCCATATCCATCTCAAGACCCCGGTCGGTATCTTCCGGATAACTGCCGGGTCCAAAACTATCACCGGTAGGTAGTAGTCCCTCTTCCAGGCTCATCGTCTACTGCACAACATACCTTTCTTGCCCCGGGGTACCAAACCGGGTCCACCATGTACCCGCAAACAGTTCATCCAGCTCCTCGAATCGGGTATCACAAAGCTCATAACCGAGAAAACTCATGGTGGACGCATCGAAATATCATATCAAATGAAACCGGGTTTTTAAAACAATACATACTTTCTTTTGAAATATAACCACGGTTCTCAAATCCAGAATCTCATGAAAACAACATCTCAATGCATATAATCATAAAGCATGATGTATGCAAACATAGAACAGAAATGTGAGCATATAAATATATCAACATAGAATAGTGATGTGAGCATATCAGTCTATCATGCAATATAGAATAGTGATGTGAGCAAATCAGTATATCGTGCCAACGAGTCATGTGATAATACTGAACAATTAAGAGTATTATCATGATATAGAAATTTGTCTGTGTAAGTGACATAGCAAGTACCGATGATGATTGTGTGTGAGCCGGCAAATCTGTGTAAGTGTAACATACGCATCAAGGATAATTGTGCAGGTGTACTAGCATACAATATCATAACAAACAACGGAAGAACAGGTATATACAATGCAATGAGAATATCATAAACGTAGCAGAAAGTAAACCCTAAGCGCCGCATTATAAAATATATGTATCTAATCTAACATATACCTAAGGGATTAAAATATCTATAATATATCCGAGTCGATGAATCTATCAATCGGCAATTCAGCCTCATAGCATCATGTACGGTATAATCCATCGTACGGCATCCTCGAGTCAAGGGTGTAGGGTGTTTTTCGTCACCCCATTGAGATGGGAATACGCGCACGCTTGTCAGGCGTACTACAGATTCCCCCTGCCTGGGGTAGGCCGGGGTTTAATGATTGTGGGGATCCGAATCTCCGGCAGCCGCGGACTAAGCTGCCGTTAATTACCCCTCGCCTTTGGGGCGAGGGAACCTCCGATTAACGGGTTAAACTAGTCATGCGAACCCAATGTGCGGTGTACGTGTGTTCTGTTTTGAAAGGGGGGTTTTGGATATATCGGGAGCCACGCAGAGTTTTTACGGGGGTCCCGCTACCCGGATAGCGGGCTGGGGGTCAAGGGGGCTAGCAGCCCCCTTGCGGGGTGCGGGGCAGCGCCCCGTTAGAAATTTTTTTCTAACAGGGACAGTGTCGTGGAGTGCGTATGTGCACAAATTTGTATACATATGTATATATATATGCATATATAAGTAAAGGGGAAAAAGACATCCAAAGGATGCGTGGGGCCAGCGCCTAGGCGCTTGAGCGCGAGCGCGCCACGTGTCGGCACGTGGGCGCTTTGCGCTCGAGCGCAGAGTGCTGGAGCGCAACGCGCCACGTGTCGGCACGTAGGCGACTTGCGCTCGAGCGCTTGCGCTTGAGCGCAAGCGCGCCACGTGTCGGCACGAGGGCGACTTGCGCTCGAGCGCTTGCGCTTACGCTTGAGCGCAAGAGCGCCACGTGTCGGCACGAGGGCGACTTGCGCTTGGGCGCTTGCGCTGGAGCGCAAGCGCGCCACGTGTCGACACCAGGGTGACTTGCGCTCGGGCGCTTGCGCTGGAGCGCAAGAGCGCCACGTGTCGGCACGAGGGCGACTTGCGCTCGAGCGCTTGCGCTGGAGCGCAAGCGCGCCACGTGTCGGCACGTGGGCGCTCTGCGCTTGAGCGCCGGCGAGAAAAAGAGGCTTTTAGCCTAAAAAGATTTCTCTGATGAGAAATCAAAGAGGAGTTGGACTCCTGAGTGTGGTTTTTTTTTATTTTTTTATTTTTTTGTGTTTAGTGAATGATGTTCTTCTTCCTCCTGTTGCTTGCTGGATCTTGAAGATCAAGAGACGTGAAATCTCAAAATCTCTTCTTTTTCAGATCTAATGATAGATCCAAGTTCCCCTGTGTGGGTTTTGTGGTGAAAAAACTAATTTGTTTTGAAAAAGGAAGAGTAAAACTCTTGATTTAATTCAAGAGAAAGAAGAAGGTTTTGGAACCTTGAAGAAGGAAGAAAGAGCTCAGCTCTAATTTTTTGTGGAGAGAATGAAAAGTATTACTTTTTTATTCATCATGTTGCCTTTTATAGGCTTACATATTTGCATATAGCCCCTTGGGCTTCACAAAAATGGCATTTTAGCCATCCCATGGCTCATGCGCCATTTCCTTTTTGCACATAAGCCATGGGCTTACAAAATATTGGCTTTATGCCCATTTTGCATACATTCATGTATAAAAAATTACATAAAAATTATTTATTACATGATCTATATTTTAGCATGGGGGAGGCTGGCCGCGGGCTCGACTTGGGCATGGGCCCGCTTGACCTGGGCTTTGGCCCACCTGGCTTAGGGTTGCCCTTGACTTTGACTCGGTCAACGGGGGTGTAAATTTTTACCCCAACAAAGTGCCCCCCATCAATAAATGCACACCGCACATTTGAGTTGTGTGCATGAAATTGATGGATCTTGAAGCTGATCTTCGAGGTGGAACATCATTCCGGAGGCGAAGCATCATCCCGGGGAGCATGATTCCCGAGGATCGGAGCATCATTCCGATTCGCGGAGCATAATTCCAAGGTCAGAACATCATTCCGAAGCGCGGAGCATAAGTCTAGGGTCGGAGCATCATTCCGATTTGCGGAGCATAATTCCATGAGATCGGAGCATCGTTCCGATTTGTGGAGCATAATTCCACGGATCGGAGCATCATTCCAATGATCGGAGCATAATTCCAGGGTTCAGAGCATCTTTCCGAAGAGCAGAGCATGATTCCAGGGGTTCGGAGCATCATTCCGAAAGGCGGAGCATGATTCCAAGGATCGGAGCATCATTCCGATGATCGGAGCATAATTCCAGGGTTCGGAGCATCTTTCCGAAGAGCGGAGCATGATTCCAGGGATCGGAGCATCATTCCAAGATTCGGAGCATCATTCCGAAGGGCGGAGCATGATTCCAGAGTTCGGAACATCTTTCCGAAGAGCGGAGCATGATTCCAGGGGTTCGGAGCATCATTCCGAAAGGCGGAGCATGATTCCAAGGATCGGAGCATCATTCCGAAGCGCGGAGCATAAGTCCAGGGTCGGAGCATCATTCCGATTTGCGGAGCATAATTCCATGAGATCGGAGCATCGTTCCGATTTGTGGAGCATAATTCCACGGATCGGAGCATCATTCCAATGATCGGAGCATAATTCCAGGGTTCAGAGCATCTTTCCGAAGAGCGGAGCATGATTCCAGGGGTTCGGAGCATCATTCCGAAAGGCGGAGCATGATTCCAAGGATCGGAGCATCATTCCGACACGGGGGGGTGCACATTCTGAGACGAAGCTTGATTCCGACGCAGAGCTGGTTGGTTAATTTGATTCCGAGGCGGGTACACCGAGGCGAAGCATCATTTCGACACGGGGTGCATTCTGAGACGAAGCATAATTCCGATGCAGAGCTTGCTGGTTGATTTGATTCCGAGGCGGAGCATAATTCCGGCAGGGAATGTAGATATCCCGAGGCGAAGCATGATTTCGACACGGGGTAAATTCTGGGACAGAGCATGATTCCGCCGTAGAGCTTGTTGGTTTGATCTGATTTGGGTTGACATCAGCATCGCTACACTGGAATATGGTACCAGGAGAGAATCATCATTTGTCATGAGAGGATTTGGGAATTGGGGTTTTTGTTTGGCATCTGCATTGCTGCACTGGAATAATGCCAGGAGCAACTCATCATGTGCCCCGAGAGGATTTGGATTTGGCTTGTTTGGCATCTGCATTGCTGCACTGGAATAATGCCAGGAGCAACTCATCATTTGCCCCGGGAGGACTTGGGAGAGATTGGGATAGTTTTACGCCCGTGGATTGTATACGGTTTTGCAGGATGTATGATCCAGACCGTAGGGCCGGAAAAATTTCAGGGCTTTGTTGGCGTCTGCATCGCTGCACTGGAATATGGTACCAGGAGCGACTCATCATTCGCTGTTGGGGTATGGGATTTGGAATTTGGTTGGCGTCTGCATCGCTACACTGGAATATGGTACCAGAAGCGACTCATCATTCGCCGTTTGGGGTATGGGATTTGGAATTTGGTTGGCGTCTGCATCGCTACACTGGAATATGGTACCAGAAGCGACTCATCATTCGCCGTTTGGGGTATGGGATTTGGAATTTGGTTGGCGTCTGCATCGCTACACTGGAATATGGTACCAGGAGCGACTCATCATTCGCTGTTGGGGTATGGGATTTGGAATTTGGTTGGCGTCTGCATCGCTACACTGGAATATGGTACCAGAAGCGACTCATCATTCGCCGTTTGGGGTATGGGATTTGGAATTTGGTTGGCGTCTGCATCGCTACACTGGAATATGGTACCAGAAGCGACTCATCATTCGCCGTTTGGGGTATGGGATTTGGAATTTGGTTGGCGTCTGCATCGCTACACTGGAATATGGTACCAGGAGCGACTCATCATTCGCCACTTGGGGATTGGGGAGCGATGGCTTAGGAGACAGGTTTGGATCCCTATCACCTAAGACTTTTCAATTTTATGGGCCGTGAGGGTCCCATAAAAGCATTTTCTCCCTACGAGTCGTAAGGATCCCGCAGGTGTATTTTCTCCTTAAGAGTCATGAGGACTCCTAAGTGTGTTTTTCCTTGGTGAGTCGTAAGGATCCCACAAAGGTTTGTTCTCCTCATGTATCGTGAGGACACATGAGTGGGTCTTCTCAATGGAGCATAATTCCACAGGCGGAGACCAGCCGCGTAACTGGTGATTACGGTGGGGTATGGGTATGATGAGAATTATTTGAGCCCGTGGATTGTATACGGTAGTCAATTTGAGGACTAACCGTAGGGCTGGAAGAATTTTGGGAAATTAGATTTTGGTTGGCGTCTGCATCGCTGCACTGGAATATGGTACCAGGAGCGACTCATCATTCGCCGTTTTTTTTGTTTTTGCATTTTTTTGTTTTACCGCGATTGCTCTATCATTTCAGCTTTTCTTATCGCGAAGGTCGCGATTGCCCCATCATTTCGGCTTTTATTCGCGGTTGCCCCATCATTTCGGCTCTATTTTCATCTTTATTTTACTCGCTGATTTTTATTGCGAGTTGCCCCATCATTTCGGCTTTTCTTTATTTTCCTTTTATTTACACATTTTTTTTTATTTACATTTACATTTTTTTTTACATTCCCAGTTTAACGACTTAGAGGTCGACTGTTCCAGTTTAATGACGTGGTGGTCGATTGTTTTCAGAGAAAGGCAGATGCCTGAGAGAATCGGTTTCACGAAGAACTTCGGTCTCCGCTTGTATGAAATTGGCGGTTGCAGCTTGACTGTTTGTTAGCACGCCTTTGGACAGTTCTATCTCTCCTGCCTTGTATTGCTTTTCGACCCAATCTTTGAAGACGAAGCAGTCCTCAATAGCATGGCCTATCACTCTGTGATAGGGGCAGTATTTGGGGTCGTCGGTCCTATTCGCTTCCTGCGGTCTTTTTGACTCTGGCAGTTGTAGACCGTTCTTCAGGGCGTCTTTGAATATTTTACGGATTTTGTCCCTTCTGAAGGAATAGACCTTATCCAGCTTCTCTTTCAGTGGAGATTCTCCTCCCTCTCCGAACATTGGCTTCCGAGGCTGGTTGGCGCTAGGCCCGCTCATCCTTTGCTTATTTCGGTTAGCCGAAGTGTTAAGAGATTCAGTATCGTCAGAACCTCCGCCTTTGCGATTTTCGTCCTTTCGGTTTTTCCAGGACCTATTGTTATTTTGGGAGTCAGAGGAGGACTCCTGCTTTGAGCGTTCCAACATCTGGACTTTTCTGGTCAGCTCTTGGAATGTTTTGAGACCCGCGGTGCATAAAAATGGGGCCATCCAATTGTTGAGATTTCCGACGAGAAGACTGACAGATTGGTCCTGCTCTATCGGCGGTTCGCATTTGACGGAGAGATTGCGCCATCGGGTTATAAAATCCGTGCTGCTTTCGTCGTTCTTGGGCTTGGTCCTTACGAGCTCGGCAATGGTAATCTTATCGCTGACGCTCATGAACCTCTGCCGAAACAGAGACTCCATTTGGACAAAAGTTATGACGGAGCCATCCGGTATGCTCGCATACCAGTCGAAAGCAACATCGGTCAAGCTATTAACGAACTGGCGGAGGAGAAGCGCATCATTGCCCCCAGTATTCCCGCATGAGGCTTTGAAGTGGGCGATATGCTGATTCGCATTTCCTGTCCCATCGAATCTTCCGAATTTGGGGATGACATAGCCGCTAGGAAACTCTACCAGATCATACTGAGCAGGATATGGTCTCCCACTACTCCTGATATCTTTTTGCGCTTCGGCTTCGGCTACCAAGGTTTTGACTTTGTTGGCAACCAAATCCATGATTTGATCTTGAGTTAGCGGGCTACTGTCATCGGTAGCCAAGACATTTCCTGAGATAGGATGCGATTGACTTTCATGCGGTCCGGCCACTTTTGGATTTGAGGGAATAGGCGTCGGCTGCCTTGGGACACCATTTCCCGGTTCATGAGAGCCCTGCGCCTGATTGGGCGGCTGAGAGGCAAGTTGGGCCGTAAGCCGTAAGACGACATTTGTCAAGTCGTCGATCTTTGAGTAGAGTTTGGTCATCTCCTTGTCTTTGCTTCTGAGCTGCTTTCGGAGCTCTTGGAGAAGTTGTTGCTCTGCGGTCTTAGGACGGAAAGTTGGCTCATCTTCGCTTTCCGAGCCTGACTCCTCATGAATTGAGGGCTCTCTTTGCCTATCAGCCTCATCGAGAGGGTTTTCATCATCCAGCGGAGGCGGCTGTTCTTGGGAAGTGGCAACCACATTCAAGCCAGATTGGATTTGAGATGTGGTGGCCCCGTCCTTGCTCTTGTTGCGCGTGCCCACCACGTAAACAGTGTGGATAACACATTCAGCCATCCCCTCATCTTCGACGGGGTAACCCTGTTCTTCGAACCTCATGAGGTTAAGCCTGGCAGGAGCCCTGGCCCTTTTGTTGGCTCTATATCTGAGCCTTTTCTCCCTCAGCTTCTCGATTTTGAAGGCTTGGCGGGCATCCGCTACCCGGGAAGCCATTGTGAGTTGATCAGCGGGGAGCTTAGAGAAGACACCCGATCGAGCATTTGTCAGGGGCGCCGATGGAGCTTGCTCGGGACGCGTTGTAACTTTGTTGGTGTTGATGGCCTTGCCCTCAGCTGGGGCCAAGGAAATTCGTTCAGACACCGACTTGCGTTTGGGTTGGGGCGCCCTTGAGATCACCACATTTGGTCTCCTGCCTTTCGAGACCGGTTTGTCTGCCACCGGGGCTTGAGGAGCCGGGATGGCGCCAACTGGCATGAACACAATAGAGCCGAATGGTAGCAGCGGCTCCTCCCATTGTCGCCCGAGACTGGCCGGGAGGACCGTCCGAGAGTCTATCTTCATCGTGTAGGAGACGGGAGCTGAGTTCATTATCGAAGACATCATTGAAAGGTGATTGCTTGAAAACCTGCATGAAAAAAAAACATTATTTCAGTATAAAAATAGGTATGTATATTGACTGAGTTCGCATGAATGCTTAACTCGAAATATGGGAGGAGAGATTGGTCCCACCGGGCGTGCCAGAATCTGTAGGGTGTTTTTCGTCACCCCATTGAGATGGGAATACGCGCACGCTTGTCAGGCGTACTACAGATTCCCCCTGCCTGGGGTAGGCCGGGGTTTAATGATTGTGGGGATCCGAATCTCCGGCAGCCGCGGACTAAGCTGCCGTTAATTACCCCTCGCCTTTGGGGCGAGGGAACCTCCGATTAACGGGTTAAACTAGTCATGCGAACCCAATGTGCGGTGTACGTGTGTTCTGTTTTGAAAGGGGGGTTTTGGATATATCGGGAGCCACGCAGAGTTTTTACGGGGGTCCCGCTACCCGGATAGCGGGCTGGGGGTCAAGGGGGCTAGCAGCCCCCTTGCGGGGTGCGGGGCAGCGCCCCGTTAGAAATTTTTTTCTAACAGGGACAGTGTCGTGGAGTGCGTATGTGCACAAATTTGTATACATATGTATATATATATGCATATATAAGTAAAGGGGAAAAAGACATCCAAAGGATGCGTGGGGCCAGCGCCTAGGCGCTTGAGCGCGAGCGCGCCACGTGTCGGCACGTGGGCGCTTTGCGCTCGAGCGCAGAGTGCTGGAGCGCAACGCGCCACGTGTCGGCACGTAGGCGACTTGCGCTCGAGCGCTTGCGCTGGAGCGCAAGCGCGCCACGTGTCGGCACGAGGGCGACTTGCGCTCGAGCGCTTGCGCTTACGCTTGAGCGCAAGAGCGCCACGTGTCGGCACGAGGGCGACTTGCGCTTGGGCGCTTGCGCCGGAGCGCAAGCGCGCCACGTGTCGACACCAGGGTGACTTGCGCTCGGGCGCTTGCGCTGGAGCGCAAGAGCGCCACGTGTCGGCACGAGGGCGACTTGCGCTCGAGCGCTTGCGCTGGAGCGCAAGCGCGCCACGTGTCGGCACGTGGGCGCTCTGCGCTTGAGCGCCGGCGAGAAAAAGAGGCTTTTAGCCTAAAAAGATTTCTCTGATGAGAAATCAAAGAGGAGTTGGACTCCTGAGTGTGGTTTTTTTTTATTTTTTTATTTTTTTGTGTTTAGTGAATGATGTTCTTCTTCCTCCTGTTGCTTGCTGGATCTTGAAGATCAAGAGACGTGAAATCTCAAAATCTCTTCTTTTTCAGATCTAATGATAGATCCAAGTTCCCCTGTGTGGGTTTTGTGGTGAAAAAACTAATTTGTTTTGAAAAAGGAAGAGTAAAACTCTTGATTTAATTCAAGAGAAAGAAGAAGGTTTTGGAACCTTGAAGAAGGAAGAAAGAGCTCAGCTCTAATTTTTTGTGGAGAGAATGAAAAGTATTACTTTTTTATTCATCATGTTGCCTTTTATAGGCTTACATATTTGCATATAGCCCCTTGGGCTTCACAAAAATGGCATTTTAGCCATCCCATGGCTCATGCGCCATTTCCTTTTTGCACATAAGCCATGGGCTTACAAAATATTGGCTTTATGCCCATTTTGCATACATTCATGTATAAAAAATTACATAAAAATTATTTATTACATGATCTATATTTTAGCATGGGGGAGGCTGGCCGCGGGCTCGACTTGGGCATGGGCCCGCTTGACCTGGGCTTTGGCCCACCTGGCTTAGGGTTGCCCTTGACTTTGACTCGGTCAACGGGGGTGTAAATTTTTACCCCAACAAAGGGTATGGATCAATCATCAGGTAACACTCATCGCGTACGATAATCCATTGTACGGCGGCATTAAACAAATAGGGATTCTATCAACCTATACAACAATGAGGGTACGGAACTAACGTCTCGTACGGTATATCACTCGTTATTCTCATAAATATATATATATATATATATATATATATATCAAGTCACATCCGTATCAATCTCATATCATGTCTTGGCAACAGTATCTATATTCACATATCGCCTCGCATCCGCATATTGACATATTAAGCCAAGCTATCTTATTTCATCATATTATTTTTCATCACATCAATATCTCACATCAAGTAATCTTATATATATTTATCTTATTTTACCGATCTCATAACACATCTATCTCAATCTTACCATATTCATCGATCTCTTATCATATCCTTATAGATCTTGTCTCATATCTTGGTATATGTATTCAATCATTCATATCATCTCCCACTAACTTTTTGATCATATCTATAGTTTCCAAGTATAGGTTTCTCCGACTATATTCTAAATATCGATCTCCATTTTATAATCGCAGGGGTGCTATACGCCATCCACCCGATTTCCCCCGTAGATATAAATCTACTCACCTACAATCTCCTTATTTAGCCATAGTCGATGTGCTTCGTCGTCTCGTAATCCACAAGAATGTACCTACAATCACAACACATCATAATGTTATTCAAATCAATGTCTGGAAAACCGATACGGCACACGGTGTGCTCATAGGTTAGAAACTATAGCCTATGTATGTAAAAACAACCAAAAACCCTCGTCGTTGACGTACAAAAATTCAACGACCAAATAAAATATAAAATACCAAAACCCAAATTTAGAAATCGCAAATACAAAATTCAGCAACATAGCAAATTGCTCCCAGATTTCACCCTAGGTCAAAACAAGACATTTTGCATATGGGATTGCTCTAGATATCAGATAACAAGACTACTGACCAAAAATCACCAAATTCCACTCTAATGTGGCCGCAATTTGCATCCAACATTAATAAATCTGCAGCCTGGTTAGGGTATTTGGGTCTCGGGTTTCAGGGGTTGCTTCTAGGTTGCCTGCATGTCTCTCTGTCATGGGAACTTATTTAATAGTGTTCTCGGGTCATCCCAGATTCCTATATACGATCAAAATCTGTCAATTATTCGATGTCAGAAAAATTCTAACTTCGTGTTTTGGGTTCTAGTATCGGCCATAAAATCATCACTAGGGTCTTGTAAACACTCACTACATCTCAATTTACCACTTACAAGTCAAGTCTCTCACTAAACATCATCTTGGAAAATTATAAGATCACAATCCATATTAAAATTTACTCTAAACTAAACTATAAGGTTAAGAAACTAATTACAAGATGAGGAGTGGAATTTATACCTCATGGGAGCAACTCAAGAAAAACCCTAGATGCCCAAAGTCTCCAAAATCCAAACTTGAAAGGTCCATAGGGTTTAGGAAGAGGTGGGGATCATTTTTAATGAAGGTGGCATGAGCTTTTGATGAAGATTTGTAGATGTTTTCATAGGGTAGAGGAGGTGGAGGAAGCATGAGGAAGGAGATGATGATGATGAGGTGATGAAGGAAAAGGAAAATGGTGATGTGAGGAAACAATGAGGAATGGTCAAGGTGGAGCCATAACCCCCCCCCCCCTCTCTCTCATTCTCATTCTCATTCTCTCTCTTACCCATACCTCTATGTCCCCCCTCATGTCATCTTTTCTTTTTCTTTTCTTTTCCTTTTTCTCTCTTTTAATTAAAATCACAAATACAAATAAAACAACACAAATGAAACTGTAGCATCTTGAAAAGTCGTTTTGGTGTTTTCCTGAAATTCGGTGAAAATTCGGTATTTTTCCGAAAACCGTCTTTCTCGATATTTTGCAGTTTAGGGCTAATTATACCTTAAATGGATAGGTAATTACTTGTTTTTAGTGACTAATGAGTTAATTATGAAATTTTGGTCATTTAAAAATTTTTCCCTATTTTTCAATTTTTTTTTATATATTATTTTAAGCCGGTAAGAAAATACATTAAATAAGCGATAAATACAAATTTTTCCGGGCTAATTTTAATCTCTAAAATTATGATAATTATAATCTAGTGATAACATGAATTTTTAGTAATTTATTTTGATTTTTAACCAATTTTTATGAATTGAAACGAAATTATTGAATTTTGGGCTAAAACTTGCAATTTTTGAGTTGTAGGGGGCCTTTTTGCATAAAATTTCTTTTGTAACACCCCTCTATCTTTTCCCTCAGCCCAAGAACAGCCCAAGTCTTGGCCAAGTCCAGAAATTCTGGTCTCTCTCTTCTTGGTTCCTTTCTTGTGTTAATTTGATAGTTTATGGTATTATTTTAATTAAAATGGATAATGTATGATACATTTGACTTTGGAAACTTGACCATGACTTTCCCCACTTGCCCACACCCTCCCCCATTCCCCTCCTCTGGCCGAAACCTGCACCATTTCCACCTCCATTATTTTCCTTCTCTTTCTCTCTCATTTTCTTCAAAATTTGCAACAAAATTCAATAAATATCCACAAATCCTTCTCTTTTTCAACACAAAATCCTTGTGCTACCTCTTCTCAAGCCTAATATAGTTGAAATCATGTGGAAAGGAGGCATTTTTGGAGCAAACTTTCTTGCTTGATCCATTGATCAAGAGGTATAATTCCTATCTTGTTAAATCCTTTGTTTAAGTGCTTATATTATATGGTTTAGTGATAATTTAGTGTAGTTAATCTAGATTTCTTAGATTTTGTTTGAAAATTGAAACTAGGGTTTGAAAACCATAATAGTTAATTAAGTTATTTTATAGTTAATCTAGTTGTTAATGACTAATCTATTTGGTTACCTTGTTGATATAGTTTTCAATTATGCTAATTTGATTAAATTAGAAGTGTGAAATTTGCTTTTTAGGATTTTCAAGAAAAGGTTTTTGTATGGAAATGGTATTTGAAAACATGATTAGTGAGTTGATTAAACCTAATTTGTGTTGATTAGACCTAATTTGCTATCTAGTGTTTTGCTAACCTTAATCTAAGTGGTTAATTTGCTTATTAGGCTAAAATATAGTGTTAAAGTAAGGATTTCATATATAGTTTGGGTTATGTTTGCTAAGTACAAAATTCAAGAAAAGGTTTTGTTATGTAAATTAGGTTTTTAAGCTTAGTTAATGGTTTAGAATTTGTGTATTGGCTAACTTTTTGGTTAGTTTGGAATGTTGGTGTTGGGTGGTGCTGACTTTGTCGCTATATTGTCGATGTTTGCATCAAATTGCAATTTCTGCTTGCTAGATTTTTATCTAAGTTATGTAATGAGTTAATTGTGGCATCTTGATGATTTTGTTGGCTTGTCCTACGACTTTTAGGATGCGTGAGTGCGGTTTTTGGGTAGTCGGGTTTTAGTTTTGCCGGGTGACCCAAATCGGCGTTTTTGGCAGTTTTTGCGATTTTCGCGTGTGTCCGCGCACTTTGTGCACGTTGTACCTAGCTAGCGAACCTTAGTAGTTTCGTTGGGGTTTTGCGTCGTTCTTGATACGTAACCTTATGTTTGGTATTGATGTAAATTCCAGGTTCGGTCGCGGAGACGTCAGACGTGGCGCGAAAGGGAAAGGCGGTGATTGGACACAGCTAGCCAGGGATCCCGGTGAGTAGATTTAACATCTACGGGGGACGATCGTCTGGATGGCGCAAGTCGCCCGATAGATTTAGTAAACTGGAAAATAGTAAATTGGATAATCACTTGTGACATTAGAATAATAATACTGGCATGATAATTGCTGCAATTAGATCGATAGGTTATACCCATATACGCAAACTCAATTGTAGGACACATGCACCATTACCAGGTTTTTATATGCAGCACGAGCACTATTCATGTTTACACACACACCCTGGTAATTGCCATGCCACCACACTAGATAACATTTAAATTTAAAACTTTTACTAATTGATACTTAAACTGGTGCTATTGCCTTTAATTCCTTAAAATGAAACCGTAGAATTGCTATTCATGTGCATGTACTTCATCATATTAATTGTTCACGCTTAATCCATTAATCACACATCGCAACTTGATTATTGATATCATACGCATTCATTATCATTGATATATGCACTTATGAGGATTTCTTGAGATTTTATGATATTGCTGGATTTCGGGGGAAAGCCGCAAAATTTCCAAACTTATGATATTTTTAAAACATGTAAATTGCGGTTTTCTAGTGATGTAAGTGTCGTCCACCATGAGTTTGCTGTGGCTTTGGAAATCCGTGTCGAGGAGTGGAGGAACCGGCACGGGTACATGGTGGGCCCGGTAAGGTACCCCGGGGCAAGAGGAATGTGGTGATGACGTTGAGCCTGGCAGGGGACGGATTACCTACCGGTGACTGTTTGGGACGGCGGATATCCAGAGGATACCGACCGTGGCCGCTAGATGATGAGATATTGATATTTGAGATGGGTCAGCCGGACGGCTGAGGCCAGAGATACATTTGTGAGATTTGAGACAGCTTTTGGGTGTCGTTGCTGGACACCGATTTTCGTCGATTCATTGGCATTATGCTGGCATTCTAAAAGAGTTTCAAAAACAAAAAGAGATAAAATATTTCTTATATATACCTATTGAGACCTCAGATTTTCATGTTGCATGCATATTATTACACTGATGTTATATACACACCTGCTAGTGCATCCAGTCTTACCTGTATTATAGATGCTAGGATGCTTGTGTACATGCATACGATAGCCTTTGTAGATGTTATTTTTTACTCACGAGTTGGCAACTCACCCCCGTTGTGCCACAGTCTTTTGCAGGTCCGCTCCGTCAGTTCAGTAGCGGCGGGCGCACTTGTCTTTTGCCTCTTTTGCCTGAGCTCGAGATTTGCTCATAGGTGGGTTATGTTATTTTTTTGTACCACCTTGTATATTCTTGTATCTAGTATACTCCATCTACTGTTCTACCAGATTATTGTATATTGACCTAGAGATGAGACTGTGAGGTTTGTGGATTTTATACTGTATTTGGGGTCGAGCTCACTTGAGCCGACATGCTACTTTTTCATGCTTCCTTATGCTTTATTATGCTTTATTATGCTTGTTGTCATTTACATTGCGTGGGATTTGTGACCGCCGTATGGCGAAGAGCTAGCTCCCGCTTGGGGATGCCCTATTTTGTGGATTCATGTATATATTTTGTTGTACCCATTTTTGGGGGTCAGTATTTACAAAGGAGACTCTGCCGAAATTTTCGGGAAAAATTTGTATTGTTTTTAAAAAGTGTTTTACATGACTTATTTGATAACTCGCTTTCAATTGATTGGGTTTTCTTCACTCTTTTGCTTCATTGGTTTTGTTTTCTGGGCTTTGGCTTACTTATTTTACGGACGCCTTTAGACGTTTCGTGAACTTAAGTGCCAGTCACGTTCCGTACCCTGCGGGTCGTGACAAAGTTGGTATCAGAGCGATAGGTTTTACCTTTGTGAGTGTAGGATGACCCTTGGTAGATGGAGTAAGTGACTTAAGCAGGGTAACGTAGCGTGCGTATGTCCGCGGCATACTTACGATACGGTACTCCGTCTAAGTGACTTTAGGATACTTGCTTGGAAATTTCCTTCTTCAATTCCGTGTATCCTATGATCCTATTGCACTGTTCTTACTATCCGTTTTCCTGTAACAGCCACTATGCCGCCGAAGGCTACGAGGGCACAGAGGGCTGCCGCCAGAGACGAGATTCGAGCTGGCTCGTCCGAGACTAGGACTGAGCAGGGTGGTATGCCTACGCCGCAGGGACAGACCGATCCACCTTCCCCAGGCCGTATGGATAGGCTCGAGACCGGTATGGAAGAGTTGCGACAGATGATGGGAGGCATGCAGGAGCTGCGTCAGATGGTAGGATCCCTAGTTGCAGCCAGTCGTACACCGAGGCCGGATGACGTACCTACTACATCACAGACGACCATGATACCTGCTCCAACTACCACCACCGTGGCCATTCCGGTTTCACTACAGGATTTCATGAGGCTGAGACCTCCAGTATTCACCGGCACCGAGGCAGCGGAGGACCCACAGACGTTCCTTGATAGTTTAGCCAGGATCTGCCGTTCGCTGAGATGTTCGGATGATCGATGGGTAGAGCTTGCCAGTTTCCGGCTAGAGGGTCTCGCGCAGACATGGTGGGAGTCAGTCTTGAGAGGTCGAGCTGCAGATCTACCGCCTATGACTTGGGTCGAGTTTACAGCGGTCTTTCTAGCCCGTTTTCTTCCAGAGAGCGTTCGTGACGCCAGAGCTCGCAGTTTCGAGGCCTTAGTCAAGACACCTGGGATGACGGTGTCTGAGTATGACATCCAGTTTACTCAGTTGTCCCGATATGCTCAGTATTTGGTGGATACCGAGGAGAAGATGGTGAAGAGGTTCGTACAGGGACTTGATGCCCAGCTATATCTTGCCATTGGCGCCCAGCGCTACGACACTTATTCAGCTGCTAGGGATACGGCATTGCGGATGGAGGCACGCATATCACAGACTTCGGCCGTTTCTGGGCCGAAGAGGATGCGCACCGATGTACCGCCTCAGAGGCAGCGCGCCAGATTCTTTCCGAGAGATAGGCCAGGCAGAGGATTTGGACGGGGACAGTTATATGGTTCTTATCCCCAGGGGCAGCAGCCGTCGCCAGGATGTTTTGGGTGCGGGAGTTTGCACCATCTTGTCAGAGACTGCCCGGTGAGACGACAGGGAGCAGCGACAGTTCCGCACGTGACCCTACCACCATCACCACCCCCTCCTCAGAGAGCCCTACTTCCTACCCCAGGCGATGCTCCACGCCAGTTAGGTGCACCGAGAGGCCGTGGACGCGGCGGTCCTGTTCAGAGAGGACGAGGAGGCAGAGGCCGAGGTCGAGGTCAGCCCGCTATTGGTGGAGGACAGGCCCGAGTTTTTGCTTTGACACCGCAGGATGCGCAGGCATCCAATGCCGTCGTGACAGGTACCTTGCCAGTTTGTTCTTTCGACGCACGGGTATTATTCGACCCAGGTTCCACACATTCGTACGTCTCTACACACTTTGCACCGATGTTGGGCCGTGAGTCGTCGTCGTTAGACCAGCCGCTTGTTGTTGTTACTCCGGTAGGCGAGTCGTTTGTCGCTCGGTTTGTATTTCGTTTGTGTTCCGTTCGTATCGGGGAGAGGGATTCATCAGTTGATTTGATACTCCTCGATATGTTGGACTTTGATGTGCTTCTGGGCATGGATTGGCTAGCCACTTGTTATGCTTCGGTGGACTGCCGTGAGAAGGCAGTCAGATTTAGCTTTCCGGGAGAGCCAGTCCTTGTTATTCAGGGAGACCGCAGTGTCGCCCTTCCCAGCTTAATTTCTTCTCTTCGCGCTGGTCAGCTCTTGCGGAAGGGATGTCAGGGATTCTTAGCGTTTGTTTGTGATACTCGAGCTACAGAGGTTCCGTTGGACCAGGTCCCGGTAGTTTGTGAGTTCCCTGATGTTTTCCCTGATGAGCTACCTGGGCTACCGCCTGAGTGCGATGTTGAGTTCTGCATTGATTTGATTCCCGGTTCGGGGCCTATTTCTATACCGCCTTATCGGATGGCCCCGGCAGAGCTTCGAGAGCTGAAGGATCAGTTGCAGGATTTGTTGGATAAGGGGCTTATTCGACCGAGTGTTTCTCCGTGGGGTGCTCCGGTCCTGTTTGTCAAGAAGAAGGATGGAAGTTTGCGCTTGTGTATCGACTACCGCCAGCTGAACAAAGTTACCATTCGGAACAGATATCCATTCCCGCGCATTGATGATTTGTTCGACCAGCTTCAGGGTGCGGGGTATTTTTCGAGGATCGACTTGCGATCAGGATACCATCAGCTGCGAGTCCGACAGGAGGATATACCGAGGACAGCTTTCCGTACACGCTATGGCCACTACGAGTTTTTGGTGATGTCGTTCGGACTCACCAACGCCCCAGCAGCATTTATGGATTTGATGAACCGTACATTCAGGCCGTATCTTGACTTGTTCATCATCGTGTTTATCGACGATATCTTGGTGTACTCCCGGAGCAGAGAGGAGCACGAGCAGCACTTGTGGATTACGTTACAGACTCTGAGGGAGCACCAGCTGTTCGCGAAGTTCTCCAAGTGTGCATTCTGGCTGGACAGCGTCGGATTCTTGGGTCACGTGGTTACGAGAGACGGCATTTGTGTGGACCCGAAGAAGATTGAGGCTGTTCAGCAGTGGCCCCGACCTACATCGGTTACTGAGATCCGTAGTTTTCTAGGCTTGGCGGGCTACTACAGGCGTTTTGTTCAGGACTTCTCCCGTATAGCTGCACCGTTGACCAGTTTGACCCGGAAGGGAGTTCCTTTCGTTTGGACAGAGGAGTGCGAGCGCAGTTTTCAGCAGCTGCGGACATGTTTGACTACGGCGCCGGTATTATCTCTACCTTCGGGATCAGGCGGATTTGTTGTCTACTGTGATGCTTCGCGAGTGGGATTAGGATGCGTTTTGATGCAGCATGGCCGGGTGATCGCTTATGCTTCTCGGCAGTTGAAGAAGCATGAACAGAACTACCCCACTCATGATTTGGAGATGGCTGCAGTGGTCTTTGCACTGAAGATTTGGCGACATTACCTTTACGGCGAGTCATGTCAGATATTCACCGATCACAAGAGCTTAAAGTACATATTTCAGCAGCGAGACCTGAACCTCAGACAGCGTCGTTGGATGGAGTTGGTGAAAGACTACGACTGCGAGATCTTATATCACCCCGGCAAGGCGAATGTGGTGGCAGATGCGTTGAGTAGGAGGCCCGGGGGTAGTCTATCCTTTTTGCGCGCAGTGCAGAGGCAGTCGTCAGCGGATTGGCAGACGTTATGCGACAGCCGAGTTGAGTTCGAGTTCACTCAGACAGGGGGACAGCTCGCGCATGTTCGTGCACGCCCACAGTTGCTTGACCGTATATATGAGGCACAGCGTAGTGACGACCGTTGCTCAGAGATCATGGCACAGATGGGACAGGGCAGATTTTCCGAGTTCATGGTTGACGATCAGGGGATTTTACGATATGGATCTAGACTGTGCGTACCAGATGCTGATGGATTACGGCGCGACATTCTCGAGGAGGCACACCGATCAGTGTATAGTGTCCACCCCGGTTCCACCAAGATGTACCATGATATGAGAGAGACCTACTGGTGGGACGGGATGAAGAGGGACATTGCGGAGTTCGTTTCGAGATGCCTGACTTGTCAGCAAGTCAAGGCCGAGCACCAGAGGCCCGCAGGAGAGCTACAGCCGTTACCCATTCCAGAGTGGAAATGGGAGCAGATTTCGATGGACTTCGTTGTGGGTCTACCCAGGACCAGTCGAGGGTACGACTCCATCTGGGTGATCGTGGATAGATTGACGAAAGCGGCTCACTTCCTGCCAGTGAAGACGACTTTCAGCTTCGCTCAGTATGCTCAGCTCTATATTGACGAGATCGTGCGACTACATGGCGTACCGACTTGTATCGTGTCAGATCGAGGCACTCAGTTCACCAGCCGACTTTGGCAGAGACTTCAGGAGGCTTTGGGCACTCGTTTGAGCTTCAGCACAGCGTTTCATCCGCAGACAGACGGACAGTCAGAGCGGACCATTCAGACTCTCGAGGACATGCTCAGAGCGTGCGTTTTAGACTTTGGGGATAGCTGGGATCGTCATTTACCTCTAGTGGAGTTCTCCTACAACAACAGCTTCCAGGATACTATTCAGATGGCACCTTACGAGGCATTGTATGGGAGGAGATGCAGATCGCCCGTTTGTTGGACAGAGCTCAGCGAGAGCAGTATTTTGGGGCCGCAGCTTGTTGAGGAGACGACAGCGAAGATACAGTTGATCCGAGACCGGATGAGAGCGGCTCAGAGCAGGCAGAAATCGTATGCAGACAGGCGCCGTCGCAGTTTAGAGTTCGCAGTTGGCGACCATGTTTTTCTGAAGGTCTCACCGATGAAGGGCGTGATGCGTTTTGGGCGAAAGGGGAAGCTTAGCCCTAGATTCGTAGGTCCCTTCGAGATCCTCGAGCGTGTCGGCGCTGTTGCATATCGTTTGGCTCTTCCACCCAGCTTTCCCGATGTTCACCCCGTTTTTCATGTTTCGATGCTCCGCAAGTACCTTCACGACCCTTCGCATGCGATTCAGCACCCGACAGTCCAGCTAGAGCGCGACCTTTCTTTTGCAGAGCAGCCGGTGGCCATCCTGGATCGGCAGGTGAAGAAGTTGAGATCGAAGATTATACCAACCGTCAAGGTCTTTTGGCGTAGCCCGAGCAGCGAGGAGGTTACCTGGGAGACCGAGGGCGAGATGAGGAAGAAATATCCCCATCTCTTTGAAGGTACGCGTAGCTATATTCTTAAATTCGGGGACCGAATTTCTTTAAGGGGGGAAGATTGTAGCGTCTTGAAAAGTCGTTTTGGTGTTTTCCTGAAATTCGGTGAAAATTCGGTATTTTTCCGAAAACCGTCTTTCTCGATATTTTGCAGTTTAGGGCTAATTATACCTTAATTGGATAGGTAATTACTTGTTTTTAGTGACTAATGAGTTAATTATGAAATTTTGGTCATTTAAAAATTTTTCCCTATTTTTCAATTTTTTTTTATATATTATTTTAAGCCGGTAAGAAAATACATTAAATAAGCGATAAATACAAATTTTTCCGGGCTAATTTTAATCTCTAAAATTATGATAATTATAATCTAGTGATAACATGAATTTTTAGTAATTTATTTTGATTTTTAACCAATTTTTATGAATTGAAACGAAATTATTGAATTTTGGGCTAAAACTTGCAATTTTTGAGTTGTAGGGGGCCTTTTTGCATAAAATTTCTTTTGTAACACCCCTCTATCTTTTCCCTCAGCCCAAGAACAGCCCAAGTCTTGGCCAAGTCCAGAAATTCTGGTCTCTCTCTTCTTGGTTCCTTTCTTGTGTTAATTTGATAGTTTATGGTATTATTTTAATTAAAATGGATAATGTATGATACATTTGACTTTGGAAACTTGACCATGACTTTCCCCACTTGCCCACACCCTCCCCCATTCCCCTCCTCTGGCCGAAACCTGCACCATTTCCACCTCCATTATTTTCCTTCTCTTTCTCTCTCATTTTCTTCAAAATTTGCAACAAAATTCAATAAATATCCACAAATCCTTCTCTTTTTCAACACAAAATCCTTGTGCTACCTCTTCTCAAGCCTAATATAGTTGAAATCATGTGGAAAGGAGGCATTTTTGGAGCAAACTTTCTTGCTTGATCCATTGATCAAGAGGTATAATTCCTATCTTGTTAAATCCTTTGTTTAAGTGCTTATATTATATGGTTTAGTGATAATTTAGTGTAGTTAATCTAGATTTCTTAGATTTTGTTTGAAAATTGAAACTAGGGTTTGAAAGCCATAATAGTTAATTAAGTTATTTTATAGTTAATCTAGTTGTTAATGACTAATCTATTTGGTTACCTTGTTGATATAGTTTTCAATTATGCTAATTTGATTAAATTAGAAGTGTGAAATTTGCTTTTTAGGATTTTCAAGAAAAGGTTTTTGTATGGAAATGGTATTTGAAAACATGATTAGTGAGTTGATTAAACCTAATTTGTGTTGATTAGACCTAATTTGCTATCTAGTGTTTTGCTAACCTTAATCTAAGTGGTTAATTTGCTTATTAGGCTAAAATATAGTGTTAAAGTAAGGATTTCATATATAGTTTGGGTTATGTTTGCTAAGTACAAAAATCAAGAAAAGGTTTTGTTATGTAAATTAGGTTTTTAAGCTTAGTTAATGGTTTAGAATTTGTGTATTGGCTAACTTTTTGGTTAGTTTGGAATGTTGGTGTTGGGTGGTGCTGACTTTGTCGCTATATTGTCGATGTTTGCATCAAATTGCAATTTCTGCTTACTAGATTTTTATCTAAGTTATGTGATGAGTTAATTGTGGCATCTTGATGATTTTGTTGGCTTGTCCTACGACTTTTAGGATGCGTGAGTGCGGTTTTTGGGTAGTCGGGTTTTAGTTTTGCCGGGTGACCCAAATCGGCGTTTTTGGCAGTTTTTGCGATTTTCGCGTGTGTCCGCGCACTTTGTGCACGTTGTACCTAGCTAGCGAACCTTAGTAGTTTCGTTGGGGTTTTGCGTCGTTTTTGATACGTAACCTTATGTTTGGTATTGATGTAAATTCCAGGTTCGGTCGCGGAGACGTCAGACGTGGCGCGAAAGGGAAAGGCGGTGATTGGACACAGCTAGCTAGGGATCCCGGTGAGTAGATTTAACATCTACGGGGGACGATCGTCTGGATGGCGCAAGTCGCCCGATAGATTTAGTAAACTGGAAAATAGTAAATTGGATAATCACTTGTGACATTAGAATAATAATACTGGCATGATAATTGCTGCAATTAGATCGATAGGTTATACCCATATACGCAAACTCAATTGTAGGACACATGCACCATTACCAGGTTTTTATATGCAGCACGAGCACTATTCATGTTTACACACACACCCTGGTAATTGCCATGCCACCACACTAGATAACATTTAAATTTAAAACTTTTACTAATTGATACTTAAACTGGTGCTATTGCCTTTAATTCCTTAAAATGAAACCGTAGAATTGCTATTCATGTGCATGTACTTCATCATATTAATTGTTCACGCTTAATCCATTAATCACACATCGCAACTTGATTATTGATATCATACGCATTCATTATCATTGATATATGCACTTATGAGGATTTCTTGAGATTTTATGATATTGCTGGATTTCGGGGGAAAGCCGCAAAATTTCCAAACTTATGATATTTTTAAAACATGTAAATTGCGGTTTTCTAGTGATGTAAGTGTCGTCCACCATGAGTTTGCTGTGGCTTTGGAAATCCGTGTCGAGGAGTGGAGGAACCGGCACGGGTACATGGTGGGCCCGGTAAGGTACCCCGGGGCAAGAGGAATGTGGTGATGACGTTGAGCCTGGCAGGGGACGGATTACCTACCGGTGACTGTTTGGGACGGCGGATATCCAGAGGATACCGACCGTGGCCGCTAGATGATGAGATATTGATATTTGAGATGGGTCAGCCGGACGGCTGAGGCCAGAGATACATTTGTGAGATTTGAGACAGCTTTTGGGTGTCGTTGCTGGACACCGATTTTCGTCGATTCATTGGCATTATGCTGGCATTCTAAAAGAGTTTCAAAAACAAAAAGAGATAAAATATTTCTTATATATACCTATTGAGACCTCAGATTTTCATGTTGCATGCATATTATTACACTGATGTTATATACACACCTGCTAGTGCATCCAGTCTTACCTGTATTATAGATGCTAGGATGCTTGTGTACATGCATACGATAGCCTTTGTAGATGTTATTTTTTACTCACGAGTTGGCAACTCACCCCCGTTGTGCCACAGTCTTTTGCAGGTCCGCTCCGTCAGTTCAGTTGCGGCGGGCGCACTTGTCTTTTGCCTCTTTTGCCTGAGCTCGAGATTTGCTCATAGGTGGGTTATGTTATTTTTTTGTACCACCTTGTATATTCTTGTATCTAGTATACTCCATCTACTGTTCTACCAGATTATTGTATATTGACCTAGAGATGAGACTGTGAGGTTTGTGGATTTTATACTGTATTTGGGGTCGAGCTCACTTGAGCCGACATGCTACTTTTTCATGCTTCCTTATGCTTTATTATGCTTTATTATGCTTGTTGTCATTTACATTGCGTGGGATTTGTGACCGCCGTATGGCGAAGAGCTAGCTCCCGCTTGGGGATGCCCTATTTTGTGGATTCATGTATATATTTTGTTGTACCCATTTTTGGGGGTCAGTATTTACAAAGGAGACTCTGCCGAAATTTTCGGGAAAAATTTGTATTGTTTTTAAAAAGTGTTTTACATGACTTATTTGATAACTCGCTTTCAATTGATTGGGTTTTCTTCGCTCTTTTGCTTCATTGGTTTTGTTTTCTGGGCTTTGGCTTACTTATTTTACGGACGCCTTTAGACGTTTCGTGAACTTAAGTGCCAGTCACGTTCCGTACCCTGCGGGTCGTGACAGAAACAATCATGCAGCAAAAATATAACATGTCATGGTGCACTAACCATGGTTAATTAGAAATTACGGATTTGGCATAATCGTGATTAATAGTGCACTAATAGAGTTTAATTTAAACTTGCATATAATTAATTATAAAAATACCCAAATCCGATAAATATATTTTTAAATGAATAAATAATTTTAATCTCTAATTATTTCCCAAATATTGGTATATATTTATACCATTTTACGAAAACCCAAATTCGCAAATCGAATAGTTTTCGCGAAATATATTATTTTAATATTTAAATTCCAAAAATAATATTTTATATTTCTGAAATGTTACAATCTTCCCCCTTAAATAAATTCGGTCCCCGAATTTAAATTTAATCCCCCAAATACTAAAACATTTCAATAATCTTGTTCGGATCAACGGGGCTCCGAAATCACAGAATACACAGAAATAGCACAGCGCATCATGTGCGCATGAAAACGAGTGTGAAACTCAAAATCGAACTCCGTCAAGCGTAACGCAATCATCGGAGTTACATTGGAGATATAGATCTCGAAATCCACTACTGAATTCCAATATACTATTGTAAAAATCATAATACGTATATAGTACGCATCCCTTTTAATTTCCTCTAAAAACTGGATAAAATACATGCAAAATCCTTTCCGAATCGCCATGCGATGCGTAGCTCACGACAAAAGTGGCGGACGATCATTCGTAAGGTAGTAAATATATCTATATATGTTTTTGCTCAAATTATACGTTCCGCCTTGTTGAAATATCCCAGAAGGTTTTCCTTTGTAAAGGTTCGTGTCACTCGCGGACACGTAGGAAATAGCGACACTATAGCTCATTTTAGAAAACCTCTTGGTAAACTTTTAATGCATGCAAAAGTACTCAGGCACTGTCCTCAGATCAGTCCTGCTCGGCTACTATATATAATATAGTGCCCACCATGAAAATATATGCTCAAAAGCAAAAATCAGCCTCAAAAGGCGTATCCAATCATCACGTGCGTCTGGTGTGCACGGAAAACCAAAACCAAATACAAGTGCCACGAATGTACACAAAAGCCAACTAAGTGCAACGGGTGTGCACGAAAGCATCTGTTAAATGCAACTAGTGTGCATGACAACAACATCAAGTGCATCTACAGTGCACGAAAATCTCAACCCAGTGCAACTAACCTGCACGAATGAAAATCCCAATCAAGTGCATCCTACATGTACGAATAAAATCTAAATCAAGTGCATCCAACATGCACGAATAAAATCTAAATCAAGTGGATCCAACATACACGAATAAAATCTCAATCAAGTGCATCCGGTGCGCACAAAATCCCATACCATGCGCCTAATATGCGCAAAAATCCAAACCAAGCGTGTCAGGTTTGTATAAAATATCTAATGTAGTAGCATGCACGATAACGAACGTCAAGTGCAAACGCGCACAAAAACATAAATCTGGTGAAACAAATGCTCAAAGACATAAATCGGATGCAACCAATGTACGGAGTATAAATCTAGTGCAACCAATGCACGAAATACCAATATGGTACAATAAATGCACGAAATAAAAATCTAGTGCAACAAATGCACGAAATAAAAATCTAGTGCAACAAATGCACGAAATACCAATCTGGTGCAACAAATGTGCGAAATAAAAATCTAGTGCAACAAATGCACAAAATACCATCAATATCTCAAATGCGTATTAAAACAATACCGAGTGTACCAAGGTGTATAAAATCATAAACGTGTGCAACTACGTGCACAAAATACGTATCAATGCACTGCAAGCACATGTGAGCTATACCGAGTGCAAAAATAAAATCGAGTGCGTACCACATGCACAAAATCAAATCACTTGATTGAAATCCACGAAATCATAAACAGGTGCAACTAAGGCACAAAATAAATATCCAGTGCAATGTATATGCACAAATCGCAAACCGATGTAGCGGTGTATAAACATAAATCAAGTGACATAACTGTGCACAAAAGAAAATATCCAATAGTTGCATCCATGGTGCACGAAAACATAAATCACGAAACCCAATCATCGAAACTCAAATCCAAGCGATAAAAGTGTGATACTCGATCACAAAACACAAATCTCAATAAATGACATTGAGGTACACCTCCTTCAATGTCGAAAATATGCCGGCGCGCCCAAGCTGACAGAGCAAGATCATCTACTTGCCTCCTGCTCATGGTCTGGCGTCTTCAGTCTATGGGTCTTTTTTTCCTCCGTGGATTACTAATCTCGCAATCTTTCAGCTCGTCGGCCCGGTTAGGTGTACTAACGGAACAATTCGCTCTGGCACTCCGCAGATTATGTCTTGGCAAATTATCATGACCACTCGCAAATGGCACGTTACTGATGTCGGCATCTGGCCCTCTGAATACACGCGACACAACCGATCCTGGGTGAAAATCGTATCGCAGCAGTGTCCTGGAAAGAACCTGCTCTAGGTCTCTCCCGATCTCGCCTATACCGAACTATACGGAGGTTGGTACTCTTAAATTATCCTTTTTCTCATAACCGGACAGCCGTGTCCTCTGCACGGCTTTCATCTGGAAATTGGCCGTATCTAACGCCTCTGCACACATATCAATCCTCTGGCATCAACGGAGAGTAACAACCGCTCGTTAACATCTCGCACGAACCTCTTGTTCCACCTGTCTTTATTATCATACACTTCGACATCATCTCCTTCTATATGTGTATTGCAATTCGTTCTCGGCTAGAATCAATCCGGAGTCTCTCACACGGACTCGAAATTACAAACTTAGTATCTCCATCACTCTGTAGAAGATATCTAGTCGAACACGCCATCATGAACTCGTACAAATCATCGGAGGAATACACTTTATTGGTCTGTTCTCGATCAACACACAACGCTGTTAGTTGTATGTATGCCCTAGAGGCCATTATTGTACATATGATGTATATTATATTGGATGCTTGGACATATATAGAGAGGACTTTCTTGCTCGACATGAGAGTATGCTATCTGGTTGATCTTTATCTTAACATGTATACTTGTCTCTTGATACTGTCTTATGGTTACATGTTGGTAAAGCCCTAAGGATGTGTACTCGACTACCAGGATTATGTTGTAGATCATACTAGTGTGGCCGTGGTAGTCTGTAAGTTCATCCTTTAATTTTCCTAGTCATGGGTGTATCAAGACAGGGCATCGATACACCAGAGTAGACTAGCGTATATGCATCTCGACCCATGTGATGGGCGATGGATGATCCCATATCCATTAGTGTTTGACATCAGAGATGGTATACGGGTTATTAGTGGAGACTGGGTACACTGGACGGACTCGCCGAGAACTCCCAGATGGTATTATACCTCACGTCAGATGGCAGTTCTCTGGTGACACTGGTATAGGTTAGTCTGTGTTGGATATATATGCCCTAGAGGCCTTCATTGTATAGGATACTGGGATATGTATGTACATAACAGTCTTGCTTAATATGATAGTACGCTATTTGGTTTGTCTTTATCTTAACGTATGATAATTTTGCGTAGTATTCATATATATATACATATTGATAAAGCCCTTAGGATGTTTGCCTGACTTCCGGCGTTATGATGGAAGTCATACTGGTGGGAGCTGGATAGTCAATTGGCACATCCTTAGATGTCCCTGGTCGCAGGAGTATCGAGACTGGGCATTGATACTCCAGAGTCGACTGGTGTATATATATCTAGACCCCGAGGAGGGGCGATGGATTGGTCCCGCAGCCATTGGTGGAGTGCACCTAAGATTGTATACAGATGCTCACCAGGTGTGAGTACACCGGACAGGACTCGCCGAGAACTGACTGGATGGTATTTATACCTAACGTCAGATAGCAGTTCTCAGGTGACATGTGTGCAGATAGTCCGTTGACTTAAAGTCATCATTTTTCTCGTGTGAGTTCCCACTGTGCTTTGATTACTACCCTACCACGGTTCAAAGGAGTCGTGCAAACAGGTTTTAGTTGGGCACAGTCACGAGCCACGTGGAGGCAGTGAGTGACTGTTAGGGATTCGACTCTCCCGGTATAGGGAGTTGATATCGCACAGTGATCGGTTGGTCATTACCAGAAGTCCCTGGCCAGGGCTGATTGAGAATTACTGATAGATTGATCAGTAGATTCTCGGATGGTGATAGAGCCATACCGACACGGCTTGTACGGTTATTAGGGGTCTGACGTTCACCACCTCCCTAGACCATACATGCGATACTCTTAGACGAACAGACCGGACTGCACGGATATTGTCACGCACAGGCTCAGAAGGAGTTCGGATGGGTATCCTCACCGGCCTTCTTATCGACATCTACCTGGGGACCGTTACATACAGCTAGTGCCGCTTGCGGTCTGTGGTTAATGTTAGTTGTATGTATGCCCTAGAGGCCAGTATTGTACAGATGATGTTTATTATATTGGATGCTTGGACATATATAGAGATGACTTTCTTGCTCGATAAGATAGTATGCTATCTGGTTACTCTTTATCTTAACAAGCATACTAGTCTCTTTAAACTGTCTTATAGTTACATGTTGGTAAAGCCCTTAGGATGTGTACTTGACTACCTGGACTATGATGCAGATCATACTAGTGGGGGCATGGTAGTCTATAGGTACATCCTTCAAGGTCCCTAGTCGTGGGTGTATCGAGACGGGGCATCGATATACCAGTGTAGACTAGCGTATACGCTTCTCGACCCATGAGATGGGCGATGGATGATCCCATATCCATTGGTGTTTGACATCAGAGATGGTATGCGGGTGCTCAGTGGAGACTGGGTACACTGGACGGACTCGCCGAGAACTCCCAGATGGTATTATACCTCACGTCAGATGGCAGTTCTCAGGTGACACTTGTGCAGGTTAGTCTGTAGACCCGAGATCGTCATAGAGTCTTGTGTGATTCCCACTGTGCTTTGATCTCCACCTTACCACGTCCATGAGGGCATGCAAAACGGTGGTCTTTGGGTACAGTCCCGAGTCACATGGAGCCAATGAGCGATAAGAGGGGTTTCGTCTCTCTCGGTATTGGGGGTTGATGTTGCGCAGTGCTCGATTGGCCGTAACAAGGAAGTCCCTGGCCAGGGCTGATAAGAGATTTGCTGGTAAGTGTTACCATTAGTTTCTCGACCCGTTATGAGCCTCATATCGGCACGACTTATCGGTTATTGGGGTCTGACGTTTACCACCCCTAGACTTGATATGCGACATATCAGACGAACAGACCGGACTGTAGGGTAAGTGTTACTGGTTGGATTCACAGGAGTGTGAGCGGGCTAGCTCGTTGATCTTCTGATCGCTCAATACCCGGATGGCCGTTATGTTTAGCAGACCGCTTGCGGCTTGTGGGTGCTTGATATGATCATCATCTGCTACCGGCGTATTGACGAGTCTTTAGAGTCCTACACAGAGGTTTCCTGGCTCAAGCGAAACGAAATAGGAGCGCATATGAGATATGTGCGGGACCGAGAATAATGCGTGTATGTGATACCGCATTTCATTCTCGTGATTAATGTTTCGATTGGTTATATGCGATATAACCTAGTTATCGAATCGAAGATCGATTCGATAAGTCGATACATTGGATACTAGTCGGTTATGTGCGACATGACCGGATCATTGAATCACGTGTGGATTTAATGATTTAATGTATAATTATATATTTGATATATTACTTTGCATTAACTAGTATTGTTTCACTTTAAAGGGATTTTCTCATTTGATATGCACATTGTATATGTGATATATTTTGTGTGCACTTGATTGTATCATGTTTGATGATGCATGCTCACTTGGATTTGTGTAAAGACTTAAACCATGTTTAGTGAATGGTTAGGGTTTCATATTTTCACATAATTATTTATCTTTTCTTTTTTGAGAAATAGATAATAGAAAACAAAATGGTTTCTTTATTCATGAAGCTTGTTGAAGCTTCATGAAGCATTGACCATGTGACCACTTTGTCTTCTTCTCCTAACCCTAACCACTCATCTAAACTATAGTTAACTCTCTACACTTGACCATGGTAAGAAGATGATAAGTATTGATTTTATTATTCTTTTTACACAATACTTATCATATCTTTTCTTCTTCTTCATCATCTTCAACAAGAAGGAAAGTTTGTCTTCATCAATGGCATCTTGAGCAAAAGTGTGTTAAATCCAATTCTAAAGTGAACCCACCTCCTATTTCTTCACCCTCTACCTCTTGCCAAGTTGTATAGGGTGTTTTCTTCACAAGTTTCACAACTTGGTGAAGTTGGAGCTTGATCTTGTGTTGCCTCGACGTAGATCATCTTCGGCACGAAGCCGACGACCTTGCCCGCCCATTTCTCCGATGAAGCCGATGCTTGAGTCTGGGATTCGAGACGGAGAGCAAGAGGACGTCTACGTAGAGCTAAGGAAGTGGAGAACCGGATCTACAAAGGTTGTAGCCTCTTTCTTATAGTTAAGATGTTAACTAGTTTCATTTTTCGCCTAAAATTCTAGTCGACGATCCGTATTAGGGTTTCTCGGCACCCATAAAATTTGAAACTGCCATGGTTAATGCCTTGTGAGACCTCATTAGTGTTCCTAGGAATCCTACAGTGGTATCAGAGCCTAGCTAGAGCCTTAGGCGAAGTCTAGACGACGTTTGAAATCCGAACGAACATCGAAACCCATTTCCAAAATGCTCTCTGGAAATTTTCTAAAAATTTGGATTTTTGTCAATTAAAAATATGCAGAAAAATAAGCAGGGTCTTATTTGAATTACTGTGAAAAACTAGGGTCTAAATCCATTAATCCACCGCGGAACCGCGGCACAAGCTAGGCACGTGCGGCGGTTCCGCGGCCGTACTGTCCCTTTCTCTGATGATTTCTACACAGTAACTCATATAATTTAATGCTATATTTTCTGGGTATTTTTATTGTGACTCTACAGATGAGTATTCTGGGGTTTTATTGTGAATCAAAGATTCGATCAGATTATCAAATTTTGTCTGTGTGGTTTTCCGGATATTTTTTTGAATATGTTAAAAAGTTCGGCCGGATATAAATACCCACCTTTTCCCTTATCGGAAAATTTCCATGTGTTGGACTTTTCCGTAGTTTAATGACGTTCTAAGTAGTGCAAGTAATACGATGATCCCTCTAGAAGACAACAAACCTTAACTCGATTATGTGACCGTCTTGAACTGCCCTTTGAACCTTAGGGTTTGGGGCAGTACGGCGTGCCACATGTGAGGCGTTGGCTTGACCCTTCTACGGCTGGACCGTTGGTACTGAGGCATGAAGTGAACGTCTTTGAACTTATTTCATGTGTTGAACGGTTTCGGGAAAACTTGGGTGTTCGAATGTTCGATCGGAAAGTTTAATATTTTCTATTTATCCGGAATGGGATACAATAATTGGAATTCACAAGAAGTTATGAGATAACTGAATGAATGTTATAAATCTAGCCGTTTAGTCTCACTTGATATTGAAAAGAGTTTTCGATAATGAGACTAAAATGCGGGGTTTATAACTGTTAGGCATGTGATGTCTAAGTATTTCATTTGATTAGGCATGCGATGTCTAAAGAGGTTACGGATTCCAACTGTTGTAGTTTTACACTTTCTTTTCTGTGACCGTAAGTGTAGTATGTTGATATCGCCGGTTTCGTTGCTATACGTCAACAACAATTGGGGTATGCATACTTACTTACGTTGATGACATGTGATGTTATGTGTTGCCGGATATGTTATATTGGATCATCGTGTTCGAATAGCCGGGGGTTGTTATGTGAGATGAGTGTTTTTCATTTTCATTCATGTAAAAACTTGTATGTAATATTCTTTTATTTCGGGCACTTCCAGGTTGCGGAAGTTGTCACCTTTTGTATATTATTTACTTTTCCGCATTAGGATAGACCCAAGGAGGGGAGCACAAGTAACCGGATTCTAGGGTCCAGTGGGAGACCATCTCGAGGAGTCGAGTCCGGGTCTCCTAACCCTAGAATTGGTAGGGTTTCTTGCCGCTCTCGTAGGGGTCTAGGGGTGTGGGACTTGCTATTCATCACGACCGTGGAATCCGTGTTTTATACTGGCTCGTATTGAAAACACGGACGCCCTAGTATATCTAATGTTTCATATGTTTCTTCTGCTGCGATATCTGTGATGTGATCATGTGATGTTCTGTGACATATACAGTATATAGTATATATGATATATTATATAGACGTTACTTATGTTTTGCACCCGCACTAGCCCTGCACTGCTCTGTCGTTAGTTACCTAACCTAACGGTGCACGAGGGGACAACGAGGCGAATGCGGATGGCATAAGTGTACGTCGTATTTATCTGTGATGTTTAGGTGACTTAAATGATGGGACTTCATTAATGTGATTAATGAAAGAAAAGAAACCTAAGATGTTGTAGAATCAAATTTTAAATAAAAAGGGTAGCTACAGTTCTTGCTTTGCACAACGGTATATGTGATATATCCTGCACCTTATTCGATGAGGAAAGGACCGAGATCCCTTCAACGGGAGTGACTCCTTTAGAAAAAACTGGCAGATGCTACACACTCGGTTTGTATTTTGATGGCTTCTATAGTTTCTGCTTTGCACAGTGATATATATGATATATCCCGCACCTCACTCGACGAGGAAAGGGCCGACGATCCCTTCACCGGGAGTGACCCCTTTAGCAAAACTAGAAAAGCCTCAAAATCACTCCATTTCAAAACTTTATTTGATTCTACAACGATATCAAGTTCATTACGCAAAAGGTTTTCAGAAAAACATGTCGTAGCCCTCCGTCATTTCAGATAAGTTACATATAGTATTCGTGCTACATTTGTTGGCTTTCGTCAAGGTGTAGTGTGCGGTAGCAATGTGCTGCTTATCTGCTGCATATGATGCGACTGGATTAGGGTAGTCGTACGGCTTTGTTGGCTTTCGTTAAGGGTCGTGCGGGTGGGTTTAATTCAGTCAAGAAATGTACGGGTCGAACTTGACTAGCGGGCTGTGGTTTGTTGGCTTTCGTCAAGGTCATAGCACGCTAGGGGAAAAAACCACTATCGGGAATTTCAAGTGTTGAAATTTGCAATGAGATTGCATACCTTCTATGAGATAGTTGGATCCCGATACCCATTGTGAGTAAGAGTTACTCCTGGGAGAGTTTTACATATTACAATTAGCCGATCAAGTAGGTGTCTAGAAAGGTGTCAACGGGGTTACTCCTCTGGGAATACGAGGTTTACTTTAATTAGGTCCGTGCGAAAGCACGGGGAACCTCCCTCAAAGTACCGACACTGGCCTGGATGAAAGATCGACGAAGTTGTAGGGTGTAATTAATCCCGGCTAGTTTTTCCTTTTAGGGTTTGAAGGAAGATTTGATAAAAACCAGTGGGAGCCATCCTGATTAGATAAGATAATAACCAATCTGATCTTGCACGAGCATACGCTAAAGTGTTTTCTTCTCTCTCTCTCCAGGTAGCGACCATGTCATGCCCTAATAAAGATAATAATATGGATGTATTGACCAAACCCGCATGTTATACTGTGCTGGGGAACGTTGGTTCCGTTCTTTTTTATAAGAGTTATAGGACTGAACAGGATATAGGGGAATACCAGGATTCCCATACCACCCGAATGAAGAAAGTACATGATGATGCATTTTCTTCGGGTGTGTTCGTTACAGAGAACTGTTTCTCCATTTGCTCTACGTCCTGGGTATTAGATACCGGATCAGGATCCCATATATGTAATCAGTTACATGGGCTTAGGAAAGGTAGAGAACTTGGGGAAGGTGATAAAGACATTAAAGTTGGAAATGGTGCAATTGTTGCAGCTAAGACTGTCGGGGAATATCACCTTGCATTACCAACTGGTAATACATTGGTTCTGAACGAATGCTATTACATGCCGAACCTGATATGCAACATTATATCGGTTTCTTTATTGAGTAAAGAGGGATATAATTTTGTATTACAGGACAATGTTATGAACATTTTCCGTAACCAAAAGTTGTTTGGATCAGGCACGTTGTGCAATGACATTTATGTTCTAAATCAATCAACAGTTCTGAGCATAACAAACACACACAAGAGGAAGAGTTCTGAACTGAACGAATCCTTCTTGTGGTATTGTAGACTGGGTCACATCAATGCGACACGACCGGCTAAGTTGCATAAGGATGGATATTTTAAACCATTCGAATTTTCATCTTATGACACTTGCCAGTCATGTCTCAAAGGAAAGATGACCAAAACTCCGTTTACGGGACACGGAGAAAGAGTTACCGAACTCTTGGGACTGATACATAGTGATGTATGCGGTCCCATGTCTACACATGCCAGGGATGGTTCTTCGTACTTCATTACATTCACTGACGATCTCTCAAGATACGGACATGTGTACTTGATAAGACACAAGTCTGAAACTTTTGAGAAATTTAGAGAATATAAACAAGAAGTCGAGAACCAAACCGGAAAAAGTATTAAAATCCTTCGATCTGATCGAGGAGATGAATACTTTAGCAATGAATTCCTGGACTTCCTAAAAGAGAATGGGATTCTCTCTCAGCAGACTCCTCCATATACACCACAGCACAACGGTGTATCAGAACAGAGGAATCGCACCCTATTAGATATGGTGCGCTCTATGATGAGCACAGCTGAGTTACCTATTTCCTTCTGGGGGTATGCGCTTGAAACAGCCATACATCTATTGAATATGGTCCCCACCAAATCTGTGTCTACCACTCCATATGAGATATGGAAAGGAAAGAGACCATGTCTTAACTATGTTAAGATATGGGGTTGTCCAGCCTGTGTCAAACGACAAAATCCGGACAAACTCGAGGCACGATCTGTTCTATGCAAATTTGTAGGATATCCCAAGAATTCACAAGGGTATATCTTCTACCACCCTGAGGAGCAAAGAGTGTTTGTTTCTCGGCATGCCACCTTTTTAGAAAAGGAATTTCTTGAAAAAGAGATTAGTGGTCATGAGGTAGAACTGGAAGAGGTTCCAGCTACAAAAGCTACAACAGAAGATCTGGTGGAACCAGAGGATTCCGTAGTTCCCAATGAACCCCAGCCACTCCACCGATCTAGTAGGGTTCCTCACCCACCTGAGAGATACTACGGTTTTCTCATGGATGGTGGGAGCGAGGATTGCAACATGGAGGATGATGACCCAACTAGCTTCGAGCAGGCAATCACGAGTAGGGACTCAGTGAAATGGCTGGATGCTATGTGGTCCGAGATGGAATCCATGTACACCAACAAAGTATGGACTTTGGAAATTGCTCCTGAAGGGGTAAAACCCATTGGGAGCAAGTGGATCTTCAAGAAAAAACTTGGTGTAGATGGGAAAGTGGAGACTTTCAAAGCTAGACTTATTGCAAAAGGTTTTCGTCAAAGACCAGGTGTGGACTATGACGAAACCTTTTCTCCAGTGGCTATGCTTAAATCCATCCGGATCATGCTTGCCATCGCTGCAAATCATGATTACGAAATCTGGCAAATGGATGTTAAGACCGCCTTTCTAAACGGTGATTTAGAAGAGTGCGTGTACATGACTCAGCCAGAGGGCTTCGTAGACACTGGGAGCAGCGGGAAGGTGTGCAAGCTGCTTAAATCAATTTATGGATTAAAGCAAGCATCGCGGAGTTGGAACGTCTGCTTTGACGTCGTTATCAAAGAGTTTGATTTCGTCAAAAATCCAGATGAACCTTGTATCTACAAGAAGGTGGCAGAGAGTAAGGTTGTCTTCCTCGTATTGTACGTGGACGACATACTCTTGATAGGAAATGATATTCCTATGCTGCAATCGGTCAAGCTCTTCTTATCACAAAGATTCTCAATGAAAGATCTTGGTGAAGCCTCCTGCATATTGGGGATTAGGATCTATAGAGATAGATCCAAACGGATATTGGGATTGTCCCAATCCAGGTACATTGACACCATACTAAAGAGGTTTAGTATGGAAGAATCCAAACGTGGGAACTTGCCCACGATCTCTGGAGTCACTCTCTCCAAAGAAATGTCTCCCAAGACTGATTTGGAGAGAGCTCGCATGCAAGGGATACCCTATGCTTCCGATGTAGGCTCTATCATGTATGCGATGATATGTACCAGACCCGATGTAGCATACTCACTAAGTATAGTCAGCAGGTATCAAGCTGATCCTGGAGAGAGTCACTGGACAGCTGTGAAGAGCATTCTCAAGTACTTACGAAGGACTAAAAAGATGCTCTTGGTGTATGGTAACGGAGAACTCCAAGTGGAGTCCTTTACCGATTCGAGCTTCCAGAGTGATAAGGACGACTCTAAGTCGCGGTCGGGATTTGTCTTTACCCTTTACGGAGGGGTGGTTAGCTGGAAGAGTTCCAAGCAGGAAACCGTGGCAGACTCGACGATGGAGGATGAATACATCGCTGCCAACGATGCTGCCAAAGAGGCTGTCTGGATCAAGAAGTTCATTACTGAACTTGGAGTGGTTCCATCCATTGAGCATCCAATACCTTTGTATTGCGATAACAATGGAGCGGTGGCTTTGGCCAAGGAACCTAGGTCCCATCAGCGATCCAGGCATATTCTGAGGCGGTATCACCTGATCCGGGAGATAGTTGATCGCCGGGAGATCGAAGTCAGGAGGGTTGACACGAAGAACAACACGGCGGATCCACTCACGAAGGCCATTCCCCAGATACAGTTTGAGAGACTCTTCGGGATGCTCGGTATGCGATACTACACCAGCTGGCCCTAGTGCAAGTGGGAGATTGTTAGTTGTATGTATACCCTAGAGGCCAGTATTGTACAGATGATGTATATTATATTGGATGCTTGGACATATATAGAGATGACTTTCTTGCTCGATATGATAGTATGCTATCTGGTTACTCTTTATCTTAACATGTATACTAGTCTCTTTAAACTGTCTTATAGTTACATGTTGGTAATGCCCTTAGGATGTGTACTTGACTACCTGGACTATGATGCAGATCATACTAGTGGGGGCATGGTAGTCTATAGGTACATCCTTCAAGGTCCCTAGTCGTGGGTGTATCGAGACGGGGCATCGATATACCAGTGTAGACTAGCGTATACGCTTCTCGACCCATGAGATGGGCGATGGATGATCCCATATCCATTGGTGTTTGACATCAGAGATGGTATGCGGGTGCTCAGTGGAGACTGGGTACACTGGACGGACTCGCCGAGAACTCCCAGATGGTATTATACCTCACGTCAGATGGTAGTTCTCAGGTGACACTTATGCAAGTTAGTCTGTAGACCCGAGATCGTCATAGAGTCTTGTGTGATTCCCACTGTGCTTTGATCTCCACCTTACCACGTCCATTAGGGCATGCAAAACGGTGGTCTTTGGGTACAGTCCCGAGTCACATGGAGGAAATGAGCGATAGGAGGGGTTTCTTCTCTCCCGGTATTGGGGGTTGATGTTGCGCAGTGCTCGATTGGCCGTAACAGGGAAGTCCCTGGCCAAGGCTGATAAGAGATTTGCTGGTAAGTGTTACCAGTAGTTTCTCGACCCGTTATGAGCCTCATATCGGCATGACTTATCGGTTATTGGGGTCTGACGTTTACCACCCCTAGACTTGATATGCGACATATCAGACGAACAGACCGGACTGTAGGGTAAGTGTTACTGGTTGGATTCACAGGAGTGTGAGCGGGCTAGCTCGTTGATCTTCTGATCGCTCAATACCTGGATGGCCGTTATGTTTAGCAGACCGCTTGCGGCTTGTGGGTGCTTGATATGATCATCATCTGCTACCGGCGTATTGACGAGTCTTTAGAGTCCTACACAGAGATTTCCTGGCTCAAGCGAAACGAAATAGGAGCGCATATGAGATATGTGCGGGAGCGAGAATAATGCGTGTATGTGATACCGCATTTCATTCTCGTGATTAATGTTTCGATTGGTTATATGCGATATAACCTAGTTATCGAATCGAAGATCGATTCGATAAGTCGATACATTGGATACTAGTCGGTTATGTGCGACATGACCGGATCATTGAATCAAGTGTTGATTTAATGATTTAATGTATAATTATATTTTTGATATATTAATTTTCATTAACTAGTATTGGTTCACTTTAAAAGGATTTTCTCACTTGATATGCACATTGTATATGTGATATATTTTGTGTGCACTTGATTGTATCATGTTTGATGATGCATGCTCACTTGGATTTGTGTAAAGACTTAAACCATGTTTAGTGAATGGTTAGGGTTTTATATTTTCACTTAATTATTTATCTTTTCTTTTTTGAGAAATAGATAATAGAAAACAAAATGGTTTCTTTATTCATGATGATTGTTGAAGCTTCATGAAGCATTGACCATGTGCCCACTTTGTCTTCTTCTCCTAACCCTAACCACTCATCTAAACTATAGTTAACTCTCTACACTTCACCATGGTAACAAGATGATAAGTATTGATTTTATTATTATTTTTACTCAATATTTATCATATCTTTTCTTCTTCTTCATCATCTTCATCAAGAAGGAAAGCTTGTCTTCATCAATGACATCTTGAGCAAAAGTGTGTTAAATCCAATTCTAAAGTGAACCCACCTCCTATTTCTTCATCCTCTACCTCTTCCCAAGTAGTATAGGGTTTTTTCTTCACAAGTTTCATAACTTGGTGAAGTTGGAGCTTGAACTTGTGTTGCCTCGACGTAGATCATCTTCGGCACGAAGCCGACGACCTTGCCCGCCCATTTCTCTGATGAAGCCGATGCTTGAGTCCGGGATTCGAGACGGACAGCGAGAGGACGTCTACGTGGAGCTAAGGAAGTGGAGAACCGGATCTACAAAGGTAGTAGCCTCTTTCTTATAGTTAAGATGTTAACTAGTTTCATTTTTCGCCTAAAATTCTAGTCGACGATCCGTATTAGGGTTTCTCGGCACCCATAATGATATAGAGGTCGTACGGTTTTACGACAAGGGTTCGGACGAATACGTGTTTAAACGCACGTACGACATTCGGGCAGTTTTTACTAGACGGCTTTGGTTTAAGCCAGATTCTAGTATCAGGTTTTTGGATTTATACTGTCTTTAGTTTTTCTGTGTTTTCACGGATGCGAAGGGCGTTCTCGTAATTATTCGAGAAGCTTCTAGAAGGAGGGTGACTAAGGAGGTTAAGGTGGCATTTTCATTAATTGCTTTGTGTGACTCATTTATATGATTCATCATATCATTAATGCTTCATTAATGATCTAATGACTCACATACTGAATCACTCTCTTTGAATAAATGAAACATGGTGAATAATCATTTAATTGATATTATTTGATAAATCATTATGTATCATATATTCAAGTGAGAAGGATTTTATTCTCATTATTCTCTCTACCTTCTCTCTCCTCAAGCTCTCTCTCCTTCTCCAAACCCTAATCCTATCACTCATGAGTTGAGTACAAGGATTAATAAAGACTAAACACTCCATAACCTAACTCTACATCATCTTAGTTACTTTGGTTAGCAACTAGAGAAACAAAGTTACCTCAAGTATTGAGGTGTAGCTTGGATTAGGGTACTCGGATGGATCATCTATCACGGATAGAAGGAAGAGGAGAACATAGAGTTCACAAAGACGAAGGACTATAATCGTTTGGTATAATCTCTTTACATAGTAGCTTAGAACTCTATGTTTATCGTTAAGTATTGTTTAGAAAAGATCTTCGGTTAGTCGATGTATGCTACCAAACAAGATTGTTTTTCATATTTCCGCCTCCCCGCAACACGTGGGGTGTTGCACATCGACTTACAGTGGTATCAGAGCCTCACTAAACAATAATTAACACACTTGTAAAATTGTATGAATTTCGAACGAAAAAACAAACCGGAAAAACCCCGATATCTAGTAGTTTCTGTCGAATTTTAAATGAGGTCCAAAAATTTTTCAGGGACCTCCAGAATGACCAGCATGAGAATATAAGAACATCCAAGAAAAATGGGCTCCTGAATCGGCCAAAGCGCCGCGGAACCGCGGCCGATACCACCGATCCGCCGCGGTTCCGCCGCCGAGTTGGGGCCGATTCAGCCCAGTTTTCTTCTGTGCCTTCTTTGTGATATTTAGGGTTTTCTGGTATGATTTATTTTTGCTCAGGTTTCAGATTTACAGAGAAGTATTGGAGCAAAATTAAATGTGTTTAATCGATCGAAATTATACGATGTTTGCTTGTTTGATTATATCTGTTTTGTATTATGTGTTCGTAAACCTCCCCTAACTACTTGTATGTCGGTTGGCTTGCACATATCTGTGATGTTATTTTTTAACTGTTTGTGTATATAAACTGTATTGGACTGTTGTGGTGATTAGCCGGGTTTTGTGATGGGTTATTGTATTAATTCATTCGATGTAAATGTAACAAGTTGTAATATTATTTTGCGGAGCACATCCAGGTTGCGGTTGTAGCCACCGTTGTATTATTTCTTTTTACTGTTTTTGCTCCTAGGATAGACCCAAGGTGGGGTGCACAAACTACCGGGTATTTTGAAGTGTTGAGGCAGACCGCTTCACTTCTGGTACTTGGCGGGTAGTTTGCCGTACCCGTAGGGGTCTGGGGTGGGGTAATGGCTATTCATCACAGCTGTGTAATCCGTATTTCGTTGCAGGCTCAAAACAAATGCGGATTGCTTGCAAATCCAATATTGTTTATCTGTGAACTGGAATGCCTATTATTGCGTCTGACGAATGTACAATTTCTATATATGATAGCTATTTAGACGTCACTTATGTTTTACACCCGCGCTAGCCCAGCCCCCGCTCTGCCGTTAGTTAAGTAACCTAACGGGTGATGACGGGACCCCGTGGCGAATGCGGATGGCATAAGAGGATGTTGTATTTTCGTTGTTATCTGTAATGATAGGTTAAAGATGGGACGCATTATTTTATTGCAAAGAAAATAAAACCTAAACTGAATCGTTGGAACAATTTCTAAAAACCACACGGTTTTCTTGAAAAAGCAAAACTTTAAATGCGGAGCTTAAACCACTCCTTTTAATGAAAGCTATCTTAGTTCCTTCGATCAAATCAAGTTCACTACGTTAACGGTTTTTTGCCAAAAACCAGCCGTAACCCTCCGTCATTTCAAATAGACAGCACTTCGTATTCATGCTATGCTTGTTGGCCTACGTCAAGGCATAGTGTATGGTAGCAGTGTGTGTGCCTATTTGTTGCATAGATAGATGCATTAGTTTAAGACAGACGTACACCTAGTTGGCCTACGTCAAGGGCTTGTACGATGTACTTAGATTGATCAGGACAACGACGGGTAGAACTTGACTTGCGTCTTATGACTTGTTGGCCTACGTCAAGGTCTATAAGAGCTTGGGGTAAAAATCATATCGGGAGTTTCAAACATAATGGAAACTTGCAGATTTAGCATACCTTCTGGAGTGTGGTGACTAGAGTGGCTTCCATCTAGGGCATCATGCAATGATAGTTGGATCCCGATCCCACTGATGAGTAGGATTACTCTCGGGAATTTCTCTCACTTAACAATCAATGCTATAAACCAAGTAGGTGCCTAGAAAGGTGTTAGAGGGGCTACGCCTTCAGGGAAAAGAGGTTCTTTAATAAAGGAACTTCGCGAAAGCGTTGGAAAACCTCCCTCGAAGTACCAACACCCGCCTGGCTGAAAGGTTAAGCAAGTATTGTGACGTGTGATTAAATCCTGACTAGTTCTTCTTTTAGGTTTTGAAGAAGGATTTGAGGGAACAGTGGGAGCCATCATGTTTAGATAAACTAATAACCAATCTAAACTTGCAAGAAGCATATGCTGAGTGTTTTCTTTTCTCTCTCTCTAGCAGCGAACATGACAAGATTAAAACTATTACTCGAGAAAAATATACTGACCGGACAGAACTATAAAGATTGGCTAAGGAACGTCAACATTGCGCTGACTTATGACAAAGTAGCATATGTTACCACCGCTGTTCCTCCCCTTATCCCTGGACCAGATTCCTCAGTTGTGGACAAGGAAGTCCGCAAAACTTGGGATCTGGATTCTGAGCGAGCTAAGTGTATCGTGCTGGCGTCCATGAACAATGAACTCCAGAAACAGCACGAGAGTATGGATATTGTATCCATCTTCCTCCATGTAAAGGAATTATATGGAGAACACTCCCGTATCGCAAGGTACGAGACCTCAAGGAAACTCTTCCAGATGAGGTTAGCTCCAGGATCGCCTGTAGGAGAGCACGTCCTCAAAATGATCAGCCTCATTGAGGAACTCGCAAACCTGGGATGCGTGCTAGAGAATGATTTGTATATCGACTTGATTTTGCAGTCCCTTCCCCACTCCTTCTCTCAGTTCGTGCTTAGCTTCAACATGCACGAAATGGAAGCTGATCTTCCAAAGCTCCTCAACATGTTGAGGGTAGCAGAGACCTCCTTGAAAAAGGAAAAGACCCCCGTTCTGTATGTCGGCCAATCATCCTCTTCTAAATCTAAAGCGAAAGCTAAGGAGAAGAAGAAGATGAAAGCCACCAAACCGAAGGGTGGGGTCAAGAAGGTGAAGGGAAGGAACAAGGCAGGAAGGGTGAAAGCGGATATAAACGAATGCCATTATTGTCACAAGCAAGGGCACTGGAAGAAAGACTGTATGGCCTTTAAGGCAAAGGACACGAAGCAAGCGGTTGCTTCTGCTTCAGGTGTGTTCGTAATCGAATATTGTCTTTCAGTAAACTCTACTTCATGGGTACTTGATACCGGTTCTGGTTCTCACATCTGTAATTCATTGTAGGATCTGAGAAATAGTAGAGTACTGGGGGCAGGTGATATGACTCTCCGGATAGGCAATGGAATGCATGTAGATGCTGTTGCAATAGGGGAGTATCACCTAGGGTTGACTAGTGGACACGTTTTGGTGTTGTACAACTGTTTTTGTATTCCCAGTATGCTGTGTAATATTATATGGGTATCTTTGTTGTCTAATAAAGGATATAATTTTGCGCTTGAAAGTAATGTCATGAACATTCTCCTAAATCAAGAACTGATTGGGTAAGGCACACTGGAAAACGGCATATACATACTTAATCAACCTCGAATTTTCAATATTCAAAACACACATAAAAGAAAGGCTCCAGATTCAAATCAAGCCTTCTTATGGCATTGTAGACTTGGTCATATAAACGAAACAAGGTTGACTAAGTTACATAAAGATGGATATCTTGATCCGTTTGAATATTCATCATATGCAACTTGTCAATCATGTATCAAAGGAAAAATGACCAAATCTCCGTTCTCCGGACACGGAGCATGAGCTACTGAACTCTTGGGACTTGTACACAGTGATGTATGTGGTCCAATGTCTACGCATGTAAGAAGCGGTCACTCCTACTTCATCACTTTTACTGATGACTTCTCTAGGTATGGACATGTGTTCTTAATGAAACATAAATCAGAGACCTTTAAGAAGTTTAAAGAGTATAAAAATGAAGTAGAGAAACAAACTGGTAAAAGCATCAAAACACTTCGATCTGATCGAGGTGGAGAATACTTAAGTACCAGTTTCCTTGAATACTTAAAAGAGAATGGAATTCTCTCTCAGCTTACTCCGCCTTATACACCTCAGCATAATGGTGTATCAGAAAGGAGGAATCGCACGCTATTAGATATGGTGCGTTCAATGATGAGTAGTGCTGAGTTACCACTTTCCTTCTTGGGATTTTCTCTAGAATCAGCGGCATACTTATTGAATAGAGTTCCAACTAAGTCTGTGCCTACCACTCCATATGAAATGTGGAGCGGGAAGAGACCATATCTCAAGTATATTAAGATATGGGGGTGCCCGGCATATGTTAAAAAGCATAAACCGGACAAGCTCGAGTCACGATCGGTTTTGTGCAAGTTTGTAGGATACCCCAAACATTCAAGAGGGTACATAGTCTACCACACTGAAGAACAAAAGGTGTTTGTCGCTCGCCACATTGTCTTCTTAGAGAGCGAATTTCTTGCAAAAGAAATTAGTAGGAGCGCGGTAGAGCTGGAAGAAATTCCAGAACCTCAAATTGCTACCGAGGACTTAGAAGAACCTCAGATTTCAATAGAACATGACGAACCAACGCCGCTCCGCAGATCTAGTAGGCTTTCTCATCCTCCAGAGAGATACTATGGTTTTCTTCTAGATGGGGATCGAGAGGATTGCATCATCAACGATGATGAGCCTACTAGTTTTCAGCAGGCTATCACGAGTGTTGACTCGATGAAGTGGCTGGATGCTATGAGATCCGAAATGGAATCCATGTACACCAATAAAGTATGGACTTTAGAAGTTGCTCCTCCTGGGGTTAAACCAGTTGGATGCAAATGGATCTTCAAAAAGAAGATTGGTGCACTTGGACAAGTGGAAACCTACAAAGCTAGACTCATTGCAAAAGGTTTTCGTCAAAGACCAGGACTGGACTATGATGAAACCTTTTCACCTGTAGCTATGCTTAAATCCATTCGGATCCTGCTTGCCATTGCTGCCTTCCATGACTATGAAATCTGGCAAATGGACGTAAAAATAGCTTTTCTAAATGGACATTTAGAAGTGAGTGTTTACATGGATCAACTAGAAGGTTTCTTAGACAGTGGGAGCAACGGAAAGGTGTGCAGGTTGCTTAAATCCATTTATGGATTAAAGCAAGCATCGCGAAGTTGGAACATCTGCTTTGATGAGACAGTCAAAGAGTTTGACTTTATCAAAAATGTAGATGAACCATGTATTTATAGGAAAATTGTAGAAGGAGCAGTAGTCTTCCTCGTTTTGTACGTCGACGACATACTACTGATAGGGAATGATATCCCTATGCTACAATCAGTAAAACTCTTCTTATCACAGAAATTCTCCATGAAAGACTTGGGTGATGCAACCTACATTTTGGGCATTAAGATCTATCGTGATAGATCTAATAGAATGTTGGGACTTTCACAATCCAGGTATATTGACACTATACTAAAGAGATTTAGTATGGAAGATTCCAAGCGTGGTAACATGCCCGCTTGTCACGGGATCACCCTTTCCAAAGAGATGTCTCCCAAGATTAATGAAGAGAGGGATCGCATGAGCATTTTACCCTACGCTTCGGCAGTAGGATCTATAATGTATGCGATGTTTTGTACAAGACCAGATGTAGCTTACGCACTTGGTGTGGTAAGCAGGTATCAGTCTGACCCAGGTGAGAAACATTGGATAGCGGTAAAGAACATTCTCAAGTACCTAAGAAGGACTAAGGAGATGTTCTTGATTTACGGTAATGGAGACCTCCAGATAGAGGCTTTTACCGACTTCGGCTTCCAAAGTGCCAAAGATGATTCTAAATCCATTTCGGGTTTTGTGTTTACCCTCAATGGAGGGGCGGTATGTTGGAAGAGTTCCAAACAGGATACCGTCGCAGACTCAACTATGGAGGCTGAGTATATAGCTGCTAGTGAAGCCGCAAAAGAGGTTGTCTGGATGAGGAAGTTCATTTCTTAACTTCAGGTGGTTCCGTCCATTGCAAATCCAATACCTTTGTATTGTGATAACAATGGGGCCGTAGCACTGGCAAAGGAACCCTGGTCCTATCAGAAATCCAGGCATATCTTAAGGCGTTTTCACTTGATCAGGGAGATCGTTGATCGTCGGGAGATCGAGGTACGGAGAGTGGATACAAAAGAAAACACGGCAGATCCATTCACAAAGGCCATTCCTCAAGTCCATTAGTGTTTGACATCAGAGATGGTATACGGGTTATTAGTGGAGACTGGGTACACTGGACGGACTCGCCGAGAACTCCCAGATGGTATTATACCTCACGTCAGATGGCAGTTCTCTGGTGACACTGGTATAGGTTAGTCTGTGTTGGATATATATGCCCTAGAGGCCTTCATTGTATAGGATACTGGGATATGTATGTACATAACAGTCTTGCTTAATATGATAGTACGCTATTTGGTTTGTCTTTATCTTAACGTATGATATATTTTGCGTAGTATTCATATATATATACATATTGATAAAGCCCTTAGGATGTTTGCCTGACTTCCGGCGTTATGATGGCAGTCATACTAGTGGGAGCTGGATAGTCAATAGGCACATCCTTAGATATCCCTGGTCGCAAGAGTATCGAGACTGGGCATTGATACTCCAGAGTAGACTGGTGTATACATATCTAGACCCCGAGGAGGGGCGATGGATTGGTCCCGCAGCCATTGGTGGAGTGCACCTAAGATTGTATACAGATGCTCACCAGGTGTGAGCACACCGGACAGGACTCGCCGAGAACTGACTGGATGGTATTTATACCTAACGTCAGATAGCAGTTCTCAGGTGACATGTGTGCAGATAGTCCGTTGACTTAAAGTCGTCATTTGTCTCGTGTGAGTTCCCACTGTGCTTTGATTACTACCCTACCACGGTTCAAAGGAGTCGTGCAAACAGGTTTTAGTTGGGCACAGTCCCGAGCCACGTGGAGGCAGTGAGTGACTGTTAGGGATTCGTCTCTCCCGGTATAGGGAGTTGATATCGCACAGTGATCGGTTGGTCATTACCATAAGTCCCTGGCCAGGGCTGATTGAGAATTACTGATAGATTGATCAGTAGATTCTCGGATGGTGATAGAGCCATACCGACACAACTTGTACGGTTTTTAGGGGTCTGACGTTCACCAACTCCCTAGACAATACATGCGATACTCTTAGACGAACAGACCGGACTGCACGGATATTGTCACGCACAGGCTCAGTAGGAGTACGGATGGGTATCCTCACCGGCCTTCTTATCGACATCTACCTGGGGACCGTTACGTACAGCTAGTGCCACTTGCGGTCTGTGGTTAAACTCACTGCCAGCGTAGTAGTCGAGTCTTTAGAGTCCCACACAGAGTTTTTCCAACTCCAGGGGAAATGATATAGAGGTCGTACGGTTTTACGACAAGGGTTCGGACGAATACGTGTTTAAACGCACGTACGACATTCGGACAGTTTTTACTAGACGGCTTTGGTTTAAGCCAGATTCTAGTATCAGTATAGTCTTTAGTTTTTCCGTGTTTTCACGGATGCGAAGGGCGTTCTCGTAATTATTCGAGAAGCTTCTAGAAGGAGGGTGACTAAGGAGGTTAAGGTGGCATTTTCATTAATTTCTTTGTGTGACTCATTTATATGATTCATCATATCATTAATACTTCATTAATGATCTAATGACTCACATAATGAATCACTCTCTTTGAATAAATGAAACATGGTGAATAATCATTTAATTGATATTATTCGATAATTCATTATGTATCATATATTCAAGTGAGAAGGATTTTATTCTCATTATTCTCTCCACCTTCTCTCTCCTCAAGCTCTCTCTCCTTCTCCAAACCCTAATCCTACCACTCATGAGTTGAGTACAAGGATTAGTAAAGACTAAACACTCCATAACCTAACTCTACATCATCTTAGTTACTTTGGTTAGCAACTAGAGAAACAAAGTTACCTCAAGTCTTGAGGTGTAGCTTAGATTAGGGTACTCGGGTGGATCATCTATCACGGATAGAAGGCCGAGGAGGACATAGAGATCACAAAGATGAAGGACTAGAATCGTTTGGTATAATCTCTTCACATAGTAGCTTAGAACTCTATGTTTATCGTTAAGTATTGTTTAGAAAAGATCTTCTGTTAGTCGATGTATGCTACCAAACAAGATTGTTTTTCATATTTCCGCCTCCCCGCAACTCGTGGGGTGTTGTACATCGACTTACAGTCTGTAGACCCGAGATCGTCATAGAGTCTTGTGTGATTCCCACCGTGCTTTGATTTCTACCTTACCACGTTCAAGAGGACGTGCAAAACGGTGGTTTTTGGGTACAGTCCCGAGTCACATGGAGGCAATGAGCGATAGGAGGGGTTTCATCTCTCCCGGTATTGGGGGTTGATGTTGCGCTGTGGTCGATTGGCCATAATAGGGAAGTCCCTGGCCAGGGCTGATTTAGAGATTTACTGGTAAGTGGTATCGGTAGTTTCTCGACCCTTATCAGCCTCATATCGGCATGACTTATCGGTTATTGGGGTCTGACGTTTACCACCCCTAGACTTGATATGCGACATATCAGACGAGGAGACCAGACTGTACGGTAGTGTTACTGTCAGGCTTTTACAGGAGATAGAGCGGGCTTTCTTGTTGATCTTCTGATCACTCAATACCCGGTTAGCCGTTACGTATAGCTAGTACTGCTGACGGCTTGTGGGTGCTTGATGTGATCATCACCTACTGCCGGCGTATTGACGAGTCTTTAGAGTCCTACATAGGGGTTTCACTGGCTCAGGTAAAATGAAGTAGAAGCACATATGTGATATGTGCGGGACCGAGAATAATACGAGTCTGTGATACCGTATTCTATTCTCGCGTTTTTTGTATCAGTCGGTTATATATGATATAGCCGGGTTATCGAATCAAGTGTTGATTCGATAAGATGGAACATATTATATTAGTCGGTTGTATGAGATACAGCCGGATTATTTAATCTAGTGTTGATTTGATAATTTAGTGTATAATTGTATATTTGATATGCTAATTTATATTAACAAATATTAGCTCACTTAAGCATTTATTATTCTCACATGTGCACACTTAATATATATGTGATATATATTAATTGTGCTTATTTTTTGTGTCATGGTAGATTATACACACTACATGGGTGTGTGAGACTTACACCATACTAATTATAATGCAAGGTTTAAATATTTATAGTATTTCCAAAATAGGTGGATAATTGTTCATGCTTGAAGCTTCACGAAGATTGTGAGTGCATTGACTTTAGTCCACTCATTTTGTTTTACTTTAGATATTTATTAACCTAACAATTATAATTTAGCTATGGTTATGTCTCTACATGAGTTAGTATATGATACAAAAACTCACCAATGGGTCACTCTCTCTCCTCATTTTTAGTTCATTCTCATCTCATTTGCTCATCTTCTTCTTCTTTGAGTAAAACTTGCTAGGGTTTTGAAAAAGAGAGAAAATTTTGTGAGAAAAATAAAAATAAAGTGAGTCCACTTCCTACTGCATCATCCTCTACTAGATTAGCACTTTGGTATAGGGTTTTTGCTTCACTAATCTCTCTTTAGTGAAGTGGTAGTTTGAGTCAGTGTCTCCTCGACATAGATCATCTTCGGCCTCGAACACTTCAAGCAAGATCGCTCTTTTCTTCTCATGGAGCCATTCAAGAGTCCGCAAGATCGTATCATCGCAGCGAAGGGACTACTATAAGGAGCATATGAAGTGAAGGACCGGTCTACAAAGGTTGTATTCCGCAAACACTGAGAAGTAAAGTAGTTTACTTTTGTTTCGTATGATTCTCTAGTTATCGATTCTAGTTTAGGGTTCGTTAAAACGACAAAAATTTGAAAATGGCATGGACGATGCCTCTCGAAACCTTGTTGTCGTTGATAGGAACCCTACAGTGTTATCAGAGCCTAGCTAGAGAATTAGACGGATTGTGTTAGATTACGAAACCGAAACAAACTCCGAAACTTGAAACATCAAAACCTGCATTCTGTCGATTTTTAAATGAGCTCTAAAAATTTTTCAAACAAGTGCAAAATCATATTTGAGTCAATATAGGAACATGGAAGAAAATTGGGACCCTGTGCTCAGATTTTGGCCGAGCACATAGGGGGAAATTCCGAGAAGGCGGGCCCAGTGTGGAAATTTGGACCTAAATTTTTTTCAAGTTCTGTGCTCTGGGTTTTGGTGTTTCAGGTGTTGTTTATTTTTGCTAAATTTTCATGTGATGTTAATTTACTATAAAGGCAACTCGAAGTGTTTCATAGTCGTAATTCTAACTGTTTTCGGGTTATTTTAGACGGTGTTAAAAAGTTCGATCGAATATCAAATACCCATTTTAACCCTAGCTTAAAATTTCCAAGTGTTGGAATTATCTTAAGTTAATTATATTCGATAGTCGTGCAAGTAACTCTATGGATCCTCTAGAAGAACAAAAACCATAACTCGATTCTATGCCGTTGGAACCGCGGCTGAACCTTAGGGTTTGCCGTAGTTCCGCGGTGTCATAGGTGAGGCGTTGGTTTGGCCCTTCTACGGCTGGATCATAGGTACTGTGGCACGTTTTTGGGTACTTTAACTTTGCTCAAGTGTTGAGCTCTTCTGGGTTATTGTGGGTGTTTGTTGATTCGATCGGAATGTTTAACATCGTCTAGTTTTTTCTGCGACCGTAAGTGTAGTATGTGATATCACCGGTTTCGTTGCTATATGTCAACGACAATTGGGATAAGCATATTTACTTACGTTGATGACATGTGATATTATGTGTTGTTGTATATGTTATATTGGATCGTCGTATATTGAATAGCCGGGGGTTTTATGTGAGATGAGAGTTTTTATTTTCATTCATGTAAAATTCAATGTATGTAATATTCTTATATTGGGGCACTTCCGGGTTGAGGATGATGTCACCATTGTTGTATATTATTTACTTTTCCGCGTTAGGATTGTAAGTCGATGTAGTACACCCCAGTACTTATGGGGAGGCGGAATTTTCAAAAACAATCAAGTTTAAACAACGAACATCGACTAACCGCTTGAATCGAAGCTAAACTATAAATAACCGTATCTTATGAGTTTCTTTTTACAAGTGATTAGGGATTATACCTAATGAAACCGGTCCTTCTTCTTTACGTCCTCCTTTGTTCTCCTCGACCTTCTCTAGGTAGTAGACGATCCACCCGAGAGCAAAACACCAAGCTAAACCTCTAACTTGAGGTAACTAATCAACTTTGATTGCTAATCAAAGATGAGAGGATGATATAGAGTGAAGGTTATGGATTGTTTAGTCTAACTAATCCTTTGATCTCAACACATGAGGATTAAGGATTAGGGTTTGAAGATGAGAGCTTGAGGAGAGAGAATGTGTGATATGATAATGAGAGAAGAGAGAGAGTGTATCATAATATTATGAAGCATTCTTATTATCAAATAATCAATAAAGGAAATGAATAAGCATGCTTCACAAAATATCTTGTGATGATTCATTAACATGAGTCATTAAGCAATAAATGTGCATTAATGAAGTGAATGAATCACCACTATGACTCACTCTCTTATCCAAAAGAAACCTCCTTAGTCACATCTTCTAGAAGCTTCTCGAGTAATTACGAGAACGCCCCTCCGATCCGTAAAAATACGGAAAAACTTTAGACTGTAAAAATCCAATAACCGGATACCAGTAACTGGCTTAAACCAAAGCCGACTGGTAAAATCTGTCCGAAAGTCGTACGCGCGTAAACGCACGTATGCGTCCGAACCCTTTGTCGCAAAACCATGCAACCTCTATATCGTTTCGCCTGGAGTAGGAAACTCTCTGTGTGGGACTCTAGAGACTCGACTACTACGCTGGCAGTGGGTTTAACCACAGACCGCAAGCGGCACTAGCTGTACGTAACGGTCCCCAGGTAGTTGTCGATAAGAAGGCCGATGAGTAAACCCATCCGAACTCCTACTGAGTCTGATGTGACAATCTCCATACAGTCCGGTCCGTTCGTCCAAGACTATCGCATATCGGGCCTAGGGGGGCGGCAAGCGTCAGTCCCCTAATAGCGGTATAAGTCGTGTCGGAGTGAAGCCCATTACACCCTGAGAAACTGCTGGAACCTACCAGCAAATCTCGCTTGCCCTGGCCAGGGACTTTGCGTAATGGCTCTCTGACACAGCACGATATCTACTCCCAATACCGGGAGGGACGAATCCTGTCTAACCGCCACTGCCTCCAAGTGCTCGGGACTGCACCCAACTGCCACCTGTTTGCACGACTCCTTTGAGCCGTGGTAGGGTAGCAATCTAAGAACAGTGGGACACACTCGAGGCGAAGTAGCAGTGTCAAGTCTGCGGACTACGCTGTACTCATGTCACCTGGGAACTGTTCACTGACGACTGGTATCAAACCAACCAACAGTTCCCTGTGAGTCCTGTCCGGTGTACCCGTAACCTAACGAGCACCTGTATACTATCTCCAGTACGACGTACTGACGGCTGTGGGACAGACCATCTCCCCAACTGGGATGAGAAGCGTACACACTAGTCTACTCCGGAGTATCGATGCTCTGTCTCGATAATCCAACGACCAGGGACCAGAATAAGGATGTGCTTGTAGACTACCCAGCCCCCACTAGTGTGACTGCCATCACAACGCTGGTAGACAAGCAAGATCCTAAGAGCTCTATCAATACGTATACTCACATATTAAGATAGAAAAACCAAGTAGCATACTACCATGTTTAGCAAGACTGTTATATACATGTGAATATCCCAAGCTTCCATTAAGTAATATACAAGCTAGTATGATACAGTAATGGCCTTCTAGGGCATAAACACTAACAATCTCCCACTTGCACTAGGGCCATGTACTGGCATATCGTAGACCAATGATCTCGAGTAGCCTCTCGAACTGAATCTGAGGAAGGGCCTTTGTGAATGGATCAGCAATGTTCTCTTCTGAAGCAACTCTCCGAACCTCGATCTCCTGACGATCAATGATCTCCCTGATCAGGTGATACCGCCTCAAGATGTGTCTGGACTTCTGATGGGACCTTGGTTCCTTCGCTAAAGCTATAGCTCCGTTGTTGTCACAATACAGAGGTATTGGATCAACTATGGTAGGAACCACCTGAAGTTCTGTTAGGAACTTCTTCATCCAGACTGCTTCTTTTGCGGCATCGCAAGCAGCTATATACTCCGCTTCCATCGTCGAGTCAGCAACGGTGTCCTGCTTGGAGCTCTTCCAGCACACCGCCCCTCCATTGAGGGTAAAGACATAACCCGACATGGACTTGGAATCGTCCTTATCACTCTGGAAGCCGGAATCAGCAAAGGCCTCCAACCTGAGGTCTTTTCCGCCGTAAACCAAGAACATCTCCTTAGTCCTCCTCAGGTACTTGAGAATGTTCTTTACTGCTATCCAGTGTTTCTCCCCTGGGTCTGACTAATACCGGCTTACCACGCTCAGTGCGTAAGCTACATCTGGTCTGGTACACAACATCGCATACATTATAGAGCCTACCGCAGAAGCGTAGGGTATAATAGACATGCGTTCCCTTTCCAAATCAGTCTTGGGAGACATCTCTTTGGAGAGGGTGATTCCGTGACAAGCCGGTAGATTACCGCGCTTAGAATCTTCCATACTGAATCTTTTCAGTACAGTGTTGATATACCTGGACTGCGAAAGTCCCAACATCCTCTTGGATCTATCACGATAGATCCGGATCCCCAGAATGTAAGAGGCATCACCCAGGTCTTTCATGGAGAACCTGTGTGACAAGAATCCTTTGACAGATTGTAGCATAGGAATGTCATTTCCTATCAATAGAATGTCATCCACGTACAAGACGAGGAATACGACACTTCTGGCCACAACTTTACTATATATGCACGGTTCATCTGGATTTTTGATAAAGTCATATTCTTTGACTGTCTCATCAAAACAGATGTTCCAACTCCGCGATGCCAGCTTTAGTCCATAAATGGACTTAAGCAGCTTGCATACTTTCCCGCTGCTCCCACTCTGATTGAAACCCTCTGGCTGATCCATATAGACGCTCTCTTCTAAATTTCCATTCAAAAAAGCCGTCTTTACGTCCATCTGCCAGATTTCATAATCATGGAAGGCAGCAATAGCAAGAAGGACCCGAATGGATTTGAGCATAGCCACTGGAGAAAAGGTTTCGTCATAGTCCAAACCAGGTCTTTGACGAAAACCCTTTGCAACAAGTCTAGCCTTATAGCTTTCCACCTGTCCATCTACACCAATCTTTTTCTTGAAGATCCATTTGCATCCTATGGGTTTTACCCCATCTGGAGCAAAGTCCAAAGTCCATACTTTGTTGGTGTACATGGACTCCATTTCGGTCCGCATTGCATCTAGCCATCGTACCGAGTCGCCGCTCTGGATGGCCTGCTGGAAGTCAGTAGGTTCATCATCATCTATGATGCAATCCTCTCTATCCCCGTCTATGAGAAAACCGTAGTATCTCTCAGGCGGACGAGACGGCCTACTACTCCTGCGGAGGGGTGCGGGAATGTTCTGTTCTTCTTGAACCTCTGGTTCTACCAAACTTTCAGTAACAGCTTGTGGTTCTGGAATTTCTTCCAGTTCTACTTCGCTCCCACTCTTCTGATTTTCTAAAAATTCAGTTTCTAAGAAGTGGGCATGACGAGAAACAAAAACCTTTTGTTCCTCTGCGTAATAGAAATAATATCCCTTGGAGTTCTTTGGATATCCCACAAGCTTACACAGTACTGAGCGTGCCTCGAGCTTGTCCACATGCTGCTTTTTTACAAAAGCTGGACACCCCCATGTCCTAAAATGTTTTAGACAGGGTTTCTTCCCACTCCACATCTGATATGGTGTGGTAGGCACAGTCTTGGTTGGAACCTGGTTCAAAAGATATGCCGCTGATTCTAGCGCATAACCCCAGAAAGATCGCGGTAACTCAGTATTACTCATCATGGATCGTACCATATCCAATAGGGTTCGATTCCGTCTCTCCGATACACCGTTGTGCTGTGGAGTGTATGGAGGAGTAAGCTGAGAGAGAATTCCTTTCTCTTTTAGGTAACCTAGGAACTCGGCACTTAAGTATTCTCCACCTCGATCAGATCTCAGTGTCTTAATACTTTTGCCTGTTTGGTTTTCCGCTTCACTCTTGAATTCCAGGAATTTCTCAAAGGCCTCTGATTTATGCTTCATTAAGAAAACATATCCATACCTAGAGAAATCATCTGTAAAAGTAATGAAGTAGGAATAACCACCTCTCGCATGTGTAGACATTGGACCACATACATCACTGTGTATGAGTCCTAAGAGCTCGCTCGCTCTTACTCCTTGTCCAGTAAATGGAGTCTTTGTCATCTTTCCTTTGAGACAAGATTGACAAGTGTCATAAGTTTGATATTCGAACGTGTCTAAATATCCTTCTCTATGCAACTTAGTCAACCTTCTCTCATTGATGTGACCCAGTCTACAATGCCATAAGAAAGCTTTATTTAAATCTGGAGACTTTCTTTTTAGTGTGTTCTGGACATTGAAAATTTGGAGTTGGTTTAACACATATATGCCGTTATTTAGAGTACCGGACCCAATCAAACCATGATTAAGGTGGATGTTGACAACATCTCTTACAAACGTGAAATCATAACCTTTATTTGATAACAAGGAAACTGATATGATATTACACGTTAAGCTGGGTACAAAATAACAGTTATGTAAAACCAAAATGTGTCCACTCGTCAATCCTAGGTGATAATCCCCGACGGACGCAGCTCCCACGCTAGCTCCGTTAGCAACCCTGAGGATCATATCACCTTCCTTCAGCACTCTACGGTTTCTCAGTGCCTGCAATGAATTGCAAATATGAGATCCTGATCCGGTATCCAATACCCAGGAAGTAGAGTTGATTGACAGACAATTCTCAATTACAAACACACCTGAAGTCGAAGCCACAGCTTGCTTCGGTTCCTGGTTCTTGGCGTTCCACGCCTTGCAATCCTTCTTCCAGTGCCCTTTCCTGTGACAATGGAAGCACTCATCCAGGCCAACTACCGGTGCTGTAAACTTTTTCTTTCCCTTCTTTCCCACCTTACTAACACCTCCTCTAGGTCTGGGTGCGGCCTTCTTCTTCCTTCCTTTGGCCCTAGCCTTGGACCCGGAAGAAGATGAACCGCCAACAAACATAGCGGGTGTTTCCCTTACCTTCTGCAAGGTGCCCTCTGCACTCCTTAACATGTTCAGGAGTTCCGCAAGTTCAACTTCTTTTCCTTGAAGATTGAAGTTGAGGATAAACTGGGCGTAGGTGGGAGGAAGGGACTGGAGAACAAGGTCTGTATAGAGCTCATTATCCAAAGTCGTCCCAAGGTCCGCGAGCTCTTCAATATAGCCGATCATCTGTAGGACATGTTCACCTACCGATGACCCGACAGCCAACCTCGCTCGAAACAATTTCTTAGAGGTCTCGTATCTTGCTATACGAGATTGCTCTCCATAAAGTTCCTTTGTATGGAGAAATATGCCATCTAGGGACATATCCTCGTGCCTCCTCTGATGTTCATTGTTCATCGAGGCAAGCACGATGCACTTGGCTCTCGCGCAATCTAAATCCCAGGTTTTGCGGATTTCCTTATCCGCATTGCTGGATTTGGGACCAAGGACAGCAGGTGCTGTAGCGGTGAGGACATACCCCAGTTTGTCATAGGTCAAAGCCATCTTGACATTCCGCAGCCAATCTTTATAGTTTGGCCCTGTCAGTATATTTTTCTTTAAAAGTAACTTAAGTCCAGTCATTTTCAGGGTCGCTGCAATTAGGAGAGAGAGAAGAAAACTCTTTAGCATGATGCTCTTGCAAGTTTAGAGTGGTTTTTAGTTTATCTAAACTGGATGGCTCCCACTGTTTCTCGAATCCTTCCTCAAACCATAAAAGAAGAATTAGCCAAGACTATTCTCACCGTACAATACTTGCTTAACCGTTCAGCCAGGCCGGTGTCGATACTTCGAGGGAGGTTTTCCAACGCTTTCGCGAAGTTCCTTAATTAAATAACCTCTTTTCTCTGGGGGCGTAACCCCGCTGACACTTTTCTGGACACCTACTAGGTTTATAGCATTGATCGTTAAGCGACGAATATCCTGATAAGTAGCATATACTCACAGTAGGATCGGGATCCAAATATCATCGTATGATAATGTTGAAGGAATCCTACCAACATTCATCAAACTCCAAATGGTATGCATCTCTTTGCAAATTTCAGTTTCTTTAGAAATTCCCGATATAAGTTTTTGCCCCATGCTCTTATGATCTTGACTAAGGGCCAACAAATCATAAGTCACATGTCAAGTTCTGCCCATCATTATCCTGTTGATTTGAACCCATCCGTATACTCTTGACTAAGGGCCAAACAAAGTAATACGACTGTCCCAAACCAACTCATCTATCTATGCAACAAATGAATACCCCAGCAGCTACCAAACACTATTTCTTGACTAAGGGCCAAACAAACATAGCTTGAATACTACTGACCATTCATAAGAAATGACGGAGGGCTACGACTGGTTTTGGCGAAACCGTGAACGTAGTGAACTTGATATAACCGAAGGAACCTGATAGCTTTTAAAAGGAGTGGTTAAAGCTCCGCATTTAAAAATATCTGTTTTAAAAATAACCGAGTGGTTTCTTTTAAATTGTTCCAACGATTTAAACTTTGGTTTGTTTTACTTTGCATTATAGATAATGCGTCCCATCATTAACCTATCATTGCAGAAAACAACGAAAATATAACGTCCTCTTATGCCATCCGCATTCGCCACGGGGTCCCGTCATCACCCGTTAGGTTACTTAACTAACGACAGAGCGGGGGCTGGGCTAGCGCGGGTGTAAAACATAAGTGACGTCTAAATAGCTATAATAAATATAGATATTTTACATTCGTCTGACGCAATGATATTCATTCCAGAACACAGATAAACAATATTGGATTTGCAAGCAATCTGTATTTCTTTTGAGCCTGCAAGAAAAGAAAGATTACACAGTTGTGATGAATAGCCGTTTACCCCACCCTCGACCCCTACGGGTACGGCAAACTACCCACCCGGCAGTCTGTGTACCCCACCTTGGGTCAGTCCTAGGAGCAAAAACAGTAAAATGAAATAATACAACGGTGGCTACAACCGCAACCTGGAAGTGCCCCGCGAAAATAATATTACAACAAATTACATTTACAACAAATGAATTAAACAATAACCCTTTGCTAACCCCGGCTATACACCACAACAGTCCAATACAGTTTATATGCACAAACAGATATAACCATTTCAGAAATGTGCAACCCCCTGCCAACCGACATACTAGCAGTTGGGGGAGGTTTACGAACACATCAAACAATCACAGATATAATCCAATACGCAAATACTGTACAATTCGATCGAATAAACAACTTCAATATTGCTCCAAAATCTGCTCTGTTAAACAGTAACCTGAGCAATAATTAAATATTCCAGAAAACACTAAATATCACAGGGGACCCACACAAAAAATTTGGGATCATGACTCGGCAACTCGGCGGCGGAACCGCGGCGGATCGGTGGGATCCGCCGCGCTTCCGCGGCGCTTTAGCCGAGTCATGGGCCCAATTTTCTTGGGTGTTCTCCTGGACCCATGTCAAGCTTTCTGAACATCCCTGAAAAATTTTAGGACATCATTTTGGATTCGACAGAAACTGATTTTTATTAGGGTTTTCCGGCTTCGTTTTTTCGTTTGAAATTCGTACAAATTTGCGATTAAGTTATTTAGTGTTTAGCGAGGCTCTGATACCACTGTAAGTCGATGTAATACACCCCAGTACTTATGGGGAGGCGGAATTTTCAAAAACAATCAAGTTTAAACAACGAACATCGACTAACCGCTTGAATCGAAGCTAAACTATAAATAACCGTATCTTATGAGTTTCTTTTTACAAGTGATTAGGGATTATACCTAATGAAACCGGACCTTCTTCTTTACGTCCTCCTTTGTTCTCCTCGACCTTCTCTAGGTAGTAGACGATCCACCCGAGAGCAAAACACCAAGCTAAACCTCTAACTTGAGGTAACTAATCAACTTTGATTGCTAATCAAAGATGAGAGGATGATATAGAGTGAAGGTTATGGATTGTTTAGTCTAACTAATCCTTTGATCTCAACACATGAGGATTAAGGATTAGGGTTTGAAGATGAGAGCTTGAGGAGAGAGAATGTGTGATATGATAATGAGAGAAGAGAGAGAGTGTATCATAATATTATGAAGCATTCTTATTATCAAATAATCAATAAAGGAAATGAATAAGCATGCTTCACAAAATATCTTGTGATGATTCATTAACATGAGTCATTAAGCAATAAATGTGCATTAATGAAGTGAATGAATCACCACTATGACTCACTCTCTTATCCAAAAGAAACCTCCTTAGTCACATCTTCTAGAAGCTTCTCGAGTAATTACGAGAACGCCCCTCCGATCCGTAAAAATACGGAAAAACTTTAGACTGTAAAAATCCAATAACCGGATACCAGTAACTGGCTTAAACCAAAGCCGACTGGTAAAATCTGTCCGAAAGTCGTACGCGCGTAAACGCACGTATGCGTCCGAACCCTTTGTCGCAAAACCATGCAACCTCTATATCGTTTCGCCTGGAGTAGGAAACTCTCTGTGTGGGACTCTAGAGACTCGACTACTACGCTGGCAGTGGGTTTAACCACAGACCGCAAGCGGCACTAGCTGTACGTAACGGTCCCCAGGTAGTTGTCGATAAGAAGGCCGATGAGTAAACCCATCCGAACTCCTACTGAGTCTGATGTGACAATCTCCATACAGTCCGGTCCGTTCGTCCAAGACTATCGCATATCGGGCCTAGGGGGGCGGCAAGCGTCAGTCCCCTAATAGCGGTATAAGTCGTGTCGGAGTGAAGCCCATTACACCCTGAGAAACTGCTGGAACCTACCAGCAAATCTCGCTTGCCCTGGCCAGGGACTTTGCGTAATGGCTCTCTGACACAGCACGATATCTACTCCCAATACCGGGAGGGACGAATCCTGTCTAACCGCCACTGCCTCCAAGTGCTCGGGACTGCACCCAACTGCCACCTGTTTGCACGACTCCTTTGAGCCGTGGTAGGGTAGCAATCTAAGAACAGTGGGACACACTCGAGGCGAAGTAGCAGTGTCAAGTCTGCGGACTACGCTGTACTCATGTCACCTGGGAACTGTTCACTGACGACTGGTATCAAACCAACCAACAGTTCCCTGTGAGTCCTGTCCGGTGTACCCGTAACCTAACGAGCACCTGTATACTATCTCCAGTACGACGTACTGACGGCTGTGGGACAGACCATCTCCCCAACTGGGATGAGAAGCGTACACACTAGTCTACTCCGGAGTATCGATGCTCTGTCTCGATAATCCAACGACCAGGGACCAGAATAAGGATGTGCTTGTAGACTACCCAGCCCCCACTAGTGTGACTGCCATCACAACGCTGGTAGACAAGCAAGATCCTAAGAGCTCTATCAATACGTATACTCACATATTAAGATAGAAAAACCAAGTAGCATACTACCATGTTTAGCAAGACTGTTATATACATGTGAATATCCCAAGCTTCCATTAAGTAATATACAAGCTAGTATGATACAGTAATGGCCTTCTAGGGCATAAACACTAACAAGGATAGACCCAAGGAGGGGAGCATAAGTAACCGGGTTCTAGAGTCCAGTGGGAGACCTACTCGAGGAGTCGAGTCCGGGTATTCTAACTCTAGAATTGGTAGGGTTGCTTGACGCTCTCGTAGGGGTCTAGGGATGTGGGTTTGGCTATTCATCGCGACCGTGGAATCTGTGTTTTATACAGGCTCAAAATAAAACACGGACCTCCTAGTATATCCAATATTTCATATGTTTCTTCTGCTGCTTTGTAATGTGATCACTGTGGATTATGAGACGAATGGATATACATTATATATGAGATATATAATAGACGTTGCTTATGTTTTCCACCCGCGCTAGTCCCGTCCCGGTATGCCGTTAGTTAAGTAACCTAACGGTGCATAACGGAACACTGTGGCGAATGCGGATGGCATAAGCTTATGTTGTATTTTCGTTTCTTCTGTGATGCTTAGGAAGCATAAATGATGAAATTTCATTAATATGATTAATGAAAGAAAAGAAACATAAAAGATGTTGTAGAATGAAATTTTCAAAAAGGGTAGCTATAGTTTTTTGCTTTGCATAGTGATATATGTGATATATCCTGCACCTTATTCCATAAGGAAAGAGCCGAGAACCCTCCACCGGGAGTGACATCTTTAGCAATAACTGGAAGATGCTATAACACTCGGTTTGTCTTTTGATTTTTTTTGGAGTTTTTTCTTTGCATAGTGATATATGTGATATATCCTGCACCTTATTCAATGAGGAAAGAGCCGAGATCCCTTCACCGGGAGTGACCTCTTTAGCAAAACTAGTGAAAACCTAAAAAACACTCCTTTTCAAAATTCACTCGATTCTACAACGATATCAAGTTCATTACGCAATAGGTTTTCAGAAAAACCTGTCGTAGCCCTCCGTGATTTCAGATAAGTCCTACTTAGTATTCGTGCTACGTTTGTTAACCTCCGTCAAGGCGTAGTGTGCGGTAGCTGACTAGTATTTATCTGCTTATGCATATGATGCAGATTAGATTAGGGTAGTCGTACAACCTTGTTGACCTTCGTCAAGGGTCATGCGGGTGGGTTTAATTCAATCAAGAAATGACGGGTTGAACTTGACTAGCAGCCTATGGTTTGTTGACTTCCGTCAAGGTCATAGGACGCTAGGGGCAAAATATTATCGGGAATTTCAAGTGTTGAAATTTGCAATGAGATTGCATACCTTGTATGAGATAGTTGGATCCCGATACCCACTGCGAGTAAGAGTTACTCCTGGGAGAGTTTTACACAGGACAATTAGCCTATCAAGTAGGTGTCTAGAAAGGTGTCAACGGGGTTATGCCTCTGCAAAAACGAGGTTTATTTTAATTAGGTCCATGCGAAAGCACGGGGAACCTCCCTCAAACTACCGGCACTGGCCTGGCTGAAAGATTGGCGAATTTGTAGGGTGTAATTAATCCCGGCTAGTCTTTCCTTTTAGGGTTTGAAGGAAGATTTGATAAAAATAGTGGGAGTCATCCTGATTAGATAAAATAATAACCAATCCGATCTTGCAAGAGCATACGCTAAAGTGTTTTCTTCTCTCTCTCTCCAGGTAGCGACCATGTCACGTCTTAATAAAGATAATAATATGGATGTATTGACCGAACCCGCATGTTATACTGTGCTGGGAAACATAGGTTCCGTTCTTTCTTATAAGTGTTATGAGACTGAACAGGGAATAGTGGAATATCCGGTTTCCCACGCCGCCCAAACGAAGAATAAGCATGTCGATGCATCTTCATCAGGTGTGTTAGTTATTGAGAACTATTTCTCAGTTCACTCTACGTCCTGGGTATTAGATACGGGATTAGGATCCCACATATGTAATATGTTATATGGGATACGGAAAGGTAGAGAACTGGGAATGGGTGATCATTCCGTAAGAGTAGGGAAAGGGGCAAATGTTGCAGCCAAAGCAGTTGGTGAATATCACCTTGTGTTACCAAGTGGCAACACATTGATTCTGAACGAATGCTATTACATTCCGACCCTGATATGCAATCTTATATTAGTTTCTTTATTAAGTAAAGAAGGATATAATTTTGTAGTACAGGATAATGTTATGAACATCTTCCTGATGTTAGTGTATATGCCCTAGGGGACATTATTGTATCATACTTGTATGTATATTACTTAATGGAAGCTTGGGATATTCACAGTTGTATATAAAGTCTTGCTAAAAATGGTAGTATGCTACTTGGTTTGTGTCTACTTTAAATATGTGCATATGTATCTTGTAACGTATCACTTATACATATTAGTAGAGCCCATAGGATCTTTGCTTGATTACCAACGTTGTGATGGCAGTCACACTAGTGGAGGCTGGGTAGTCTATAAGCAACATCCTATACTTGTCCCTAGTCGTAGGATTATCGAGACTGGGCATCAATACTCCAGAGTAGACTAGTGTGTACGCTTCTCATCCCAGTTGGGGAGATGGTCTGTCCCATAGTCATAAGTACGTCGTACTGGAGATAGTATACAGGTGATCGTTAGGTTACGGGTACACCGGACAGGACTCGCAGGGGAACTGTTGGTTGGTATTATACCAATCGTCAGTTAACAGTTCCCAGGTGACATGAGTACTGTTAGTTATATGTTTGCCCTAGAGGCCATTACTGTACATAGGATGTATATTGTAGTCGATGCTGGGACATATATATGTAGGACTTTCTTGCTCGACATAATAGTACGCTATCTGGTTGCTTTTTATCTTAACATGTATAATTTCTGTCTCTCTGTTACATGTTGATAAAGCCCTTAGGATGTGTACTCGACTTCCAGGACTATGATGCAGATCATACTAGTGGGGCCTGGGTGTTGGAGATAGTGCCTTCAGAGTCAATTATTGGATCACAGGCACGTGATTGCAATGATTTAGGGAGGACCTATCCCGGTAGGACAGTCTTACTCGAGATGATAGTATGCTATCGGTTTATCTTTATCATCGTGTACTGCTTTAGGTGACCTGACATGTCGCTATTACACGTTGATAGAGCCCCTAGGATTCTTGCTTGTCTACCAGCAGTATGATGGCGATCATATACGTGGGAGCTGGTAGTCTATAAGCACATCCTTAAAAGGTCCCTAGTCGTAGGAGTTTCGAGACAGGGCATCGATACTCCATTAGTAGACTAGTGTATACAGTCGAGACCCCGACGAGGGGCGGTGGCCGGTCTCACAAGCCACTGGTGTCAGTTGGTTCACCTAAGATGTATACAGGTGCTCATTGGGTTATGAGTACACCGGACAGGACTCGCCGGGAACATGCTAGTTGGTCTTATACCTGACGTCAGATAGCAGTTCCTTGGTGACATGTGTGCAGGTTAGTTCATCGACCTGGGGATCGTCATTTGTCTCATGTGAGTTCCCACTGTACTTTGATTACTACCCTACCACGGCTCAAAGGAGTCGTGCAAACAGGTTTTAGTTGGGTACAGTCCCGAGCCACATGGAGGCAGTGAGCGGATCTTCAGGGGTTCGTCTCTCCCGGTATTGGGGGTGAGGTCGCGCTGTGTCTAGGAGAGCCATTACGCAAAGCCCTCGGCCGAGGCAGGAGATTTACTGGTAGGTATTCCAGTAGTATCTCAGGGCGTTCTGGGCTACACTCCGACACGACTTGTACCGCTTTTGGGGGTCTGACTTTTACCAACCCCCTAGGCCCGACATGCGATGCTCATAGACGAACGGACCGGACTGTACGGATATTGTCACTGACAGGCTCAGTAGGGTGTCAGGATGAGTTCGCTCATCGACGTCCCTTTTGGTCAATAGCCGGTGGCCCGTCACATATTGGCTAATACCTCTGACGTGCTAGTGGTTAAATCCACAGCCATAGTATTGACGAGTCTTTAGAGTCCACCACACTTTCAGTTACTCAAGCTTTCGGGCGAAACGCTGTAGAGGCCGTATGGAGATATGGCAGGGTCCGATCAGATACGTGCGGTATTGCACGGATCAGGATCGGACAATTTTGTACTAGAGGCCGTATGGAGATATGGCAGGGTTTGATCTGATACGTGCGGTATTGCACGGATCAGGATCGAACGGATATTACTAGCCGGCTTTGGCTTAAGCCGGTCCTAGTTTAGTACAGTGTAGATTTTGTCTCATTGCATTTGTATCCGGTCGGAATACAGATGCGGGTGTGTGTGCACAGTATCGGGGTTTTCCTGTAATTTATTATGGGACCAGTTTTCTGGAGTTGCCAGTTTGCATTCCGTTCCGGCCGGTTTTCCTTTGTTCTTTCCCGGCCGGACTTTTCCGATGGAGGGGGGTTATTTGCAAGTTTGCAAATAACATTTGTGGAGGGGGTCCTTTGTAATTGTGTGGCTTCATGATGAGATTCCTTTTGCATCAACCTTTTTCATTTATGTTGATTAGAGTTGATTAGGAATTGATTTGAGTTTTTTTATCATGATGTTTTGATGTGGTCACCACTTGCTTTACACTACACTCACCTCCCTTCATGCTTCATATTCTTTCCTCCACCATTTTTCTAAGATGATAAGTTTTTCATGGTTGAAAAAAAAAGAAAAAGATGAGAGTTTTCATTCTTGAGAGTTTCATTTTCTTGATCCCATTTTCATGCTAGAAAAATGCAAGCACCATTTTTCTAGTCTTGATTCCTCCATCATCTTCAAAGGCAACAAACCCCAAATGAGACATAGCCTCTACACTACACATTCTACAGCATATCTTGACCATGTCGAGTTGCCGGCTTCATGCCCGAGTTGCCTCGGTATTGAGGCGGGAGCCCGTAAAAGACGCAGGCGATGTGGTGCCCTTCCGGCGAGGAGGCGACGATGTGGAGGAAAGACTTTCCGCGGGAGATCGGGACGATGACGAGAAGACCGGAGGACTCGGATCACTCGGTATACTTCTCTTCCTATCTCTTGTTAGCTAGTAAAGGTTAATGGTTAACGATCCGGGTTTTATTGTCCGCGGTAGCGCCAGTTTCCAAGTAAGGAAAATTTTTGATTCCGTATTTTGGCCTCGGTAAGACGGCCGGGGCGCTGCCGTGGCGCAACATGGTATCAGAGCCACGCCATTAACCTTGCCTAGCTTGTTCTAATGCGTTTTACTTATCCGATTGACCAAAATTCCAAAAACCGCGTTTTTGCTTGCATCAGTTTTCTGTCGATTTTTTCCGGGCTCGAAAATTTTTTCAGGTGATTGCAGAATGATGTACAGGGAATCCTAAGAACACTGCAAAAATTTGGTAACCCAACTCTTCCGTACGACCGCGAAACCGTGGCCTTAACCCCTCTTTGGCCGCGGTTCCGCCGCAGGAAGTTGGGGTCACTTTGCCATTTTTTTGCAGTGGGCTTTTGGGCTTCAGATAGGGGTTTTGGAATATTAAAATTGGGCCCAGAATTTCTGTGTGTGCTACAGTATTACTTGGGGGCCCACTTGTTAATTTTTGATCGATTGGATATTTTAAACACATTATTTCACAGTATTTACATTATATCTGCGACCGTGAATATCACTTGATCGGTAAATCCTGTCTAACTGCTATAGCCCGGTTAGACGGATTTGCGAACGTGATTTTCACGTTGATGTTTTATGTTTATGCTGTGATGTTGCGGATCGGTCGTGGGGGATAGCCTGGATGCAATGTTAGTACAGTTTTGTTTTATATGTACATTTGATATTGCGGGGCGAGCGTCCGACATGTGGACTGCCGTCACTGCCTGTTTGTATTATTCTTTTGGGGCACGACCTGGTTGCGGTCGATGTACCCGTTGTATGTATATTTTACTTTCTGTACTAGGATTACCCCGCGGAGGTGTGCACGGATAGCCGGGTTCTAGAGGGCAACGGGCCCGCATCTCATGGCATTGAGACGGAGGGGGCTTCACTCTAGGATTGGCGGGCTATTCGTCGCACTCGTAGGGGGTACAGGTTGACCCAGGAGGGGTGCCTAAGTTACCGGATTCCGTGAAGTGCTGGGTGGTCCATTCACGGTGCTGAAGGGGGCTGCCTCGCTTCAGGTTTTGGCGGGTGACTTGCCGCGCCCGTAGGGGTCTAGGTTTTCATTGCACAGGCTATCCACACGACCAGGGGAACGTCGGGTTTCAGCAGCGGCTCTGTGAAACCCGGGGCTTCCAGATATTTGTATTGTTCTGTGATGCTGTATATTTCTGTGATGTTGCATTTTATCACGCCTTGAGCGAAAATTATATATTGGTATATATATTAGTAGATGTTGTATATGTTTTGCATCCGCGCTAGTCCAGTCCCCGCTCTGTCCTTAGTTAAGTAACCTAACGAGTGATGACGGGACCCAGTGGCGAATGCGGATGGCATATACGTACATCAGTATATTTTCATTCTTTGTGGTGTGATCATTTGATAGGACTGCGTTGATTCGGATCAATGCAAGATAAACAAACCTATTCTGATGTTGTTGGAACAATTTTTCAAAAAGCTGTTATTGCAAGGACGTTCACTTTTGTTTTGCATCGTGGTATTCTTTTGGAATATCCTGCTCCTCAGTCGACGAGGCAAGGGCCAAGATCCCTTCACCGGGAGTGACCCCTTGGACAAAAGTTTGCGTCAGGGCAATAACTTCACTATAGCCGATTACTTTTGCTTTGCATCGAGGTATTCAGTTGGAATATCCTGCACCTCATTCTACGGGGAAAGAGCCGAGATCCCTTCACCGGGAGTGACCTCTTTAGCAAAGGTTTTCATCACTATATTTTTATAAAAAGTTATCCAGTTCCTTCAACGATATCAAGTTCATTACGGTAAAAGGTTTTTCGCCAAAAACCATTCGTAGCCCTCCGTCATATCAGATTAGTATTACTTAGTATTCGTGCTGCGTATGTCGTGCTTAGCCGAGGCGTAGTGTTCGGTAGCTATGTAGTGCTTTTCTGTTGCATGGATATGAGATTGGTTAGGACAGTCGTGCGGTCATTTTGGCTCAGTCAAGGATTCGTGCGGGTGGGTCTAATGCAATCAAGATAATGACGGGTTGAACTTGACTAGGATTCTTTGATATGTTGGCTCAGTCAAGGTCACTTGGGTCCTAGAGGTAAAAATCACATCGTGAGTTTCAAAAGAACTGAAACTTGCCAGGCATGCGCATACCTTCTGGAGTGTGGTGACTTAAGTGGATTCCGTCAAGTTATCATGCGATGATAGTTGGATCCCGATTCCCACTGATGAGTTGGTTTACTCCTCGGGTGATCCCGGCTAATTCTTCTTTCAGGTTTGGAGAAGAATTTGACGTTACAGTGGGAGGTTTCCTGATTAGATAAAGTGATAACCATTCTGATCTAGGTTAGAGTGCACGCTGAGTGTTTCTTTTCTCTCTCTCTTTGGCAGCGACCATTGACCCGACCCTAAGACTATGACTCAGTGACCAAGTTGACCGAACCTTCTTAACACTGGCTTTTGGATTGTCAGAGTTGCAGACCTCATTGCCACTCCTACTTTTACCCTTTTCTCCAGGACACCCCGCATTACTGCGAACGTCTACTTCCATTGGACAAAACCATCGTATGGTTAGATACGAACTCGAAGGAATTCGAGGATGGTTTCCGGTTCTGGAGAAAACGGATAGGATTATTCAGTTGTCTTTTCCCTTTTACCTTCTCTCAAGTTGTGAGTACTCCTTGGTTTAGGAGATAGCACACCTATCACGCAAATTGGATAGTCTTCTTCCAAACCTTAGGCTGGTGCCGACCGGTAGGGAATGAAGAAAACCAATTAGCCTAAACGGTGTGCAGAAGGTATTAAGATTAAGACAAAGCAAGGGATTAGTAAGAGGGCAAAGTAAATTGCGACTGCTATTCACGACCGAACCAAGTATTTCTTCGCCAATCCTAAATCACCTTTGTATTTCTCCAGGACACTCCGTATCACTGCGAAGATCCACAGTTTATTTGGATACTCCATCGTATGGTTATATACGAACTCGAAAGGAACTTGTTCCAGTTCGGGGATGGATTCTGGTTCAGGAGAAATAGGAATAAGGTTTATTCGGTTGTCTTTTATCTTCACCTTCTCTCGCTTTGCGAGTGCTCCTAGGATTAGGACAGTACACCTTTTATGCTTATTGGATAGTCTTCTTCCAAACCATAGGCTGGTGCCGAACGGTAGGGAAGGAAGAAAACCATTTGGCCTAAAGGGGTGTGCAGACGGTAATGACTAAAGATATATAAAGGGATTTGGACAGATGGCAAAGAGATATACGGTTACAGTTGTGAATCTGGATAATGGAAGAGGCATTACTAAGAATACCGGAATTCCCCACCGAAACATTTCAATGTTTCAGTTTCACTGTGTAATGTTAAAAGAAAATTGATTTCCCGATTAGATACTTACTCCAGGGTACGTATTTACCAGGTTTGATTCTCACATCTGTATGGTTTTACAGATGATGAGTGGGAGTAAGTTATTGGGAATAGGGTGATCATCCTCATTATATCGGGATTCGTTGTAATCGATGATATTTGAGGAGATCATCTGGGTTGTTTGCCGGTCGGCAAATATTTGGTTTTGAATATCCGCTGTTGTGCACCAATTTCAAATTGATATATCTGTACGTCTATTTTCATAGAGTGAGATATACCTTTTGATATTATGTCGATAACATTTACCTATATCAGTGGATGGTTAGGTAAGGAGCATTAAACAGCGGTGTAATTCTTCTCAACCATAAGTACAATTTTCAACATACGACGCACAGTGAAAGAGTTGTTAGACTCAGCAGACTTATACAGAGTATTGTATGTTGTCCAGTGTCCATTAGGACAGAGGGGTTGGTCCTCATACTATATTCTGTTTACTTTTAACTTCTCTAGTTCTTAGACACGTGTTTCGTAGGAACACAGGGTCTATGTTTTGAGGAGTTATAGGTATTTGAATAGAGTAGAGAACCAGGTGTAGCAAGTATCGGGATTCTTCAAAGTGATCGAAGATGTAGATACTTGTGTATGGTGTCCAGTTGATAGTAATGATTAAGAGAACTAGCTTCTCTTTTCAGGTTACTCATAATTGGAAACATTCCTAAGTTGAGTAACGCTGATCGGCCTCCTTCCATTTAGTTGACATGCACTGGAGACAGCTGCATGATTTGAATCTGTTTCAATTAAATCTGTGCCTCTGGTTCTATATTGGATATAGAACAGTTCATATCATAACGATGTTAAGGTACGGGGAGTTGTCCGGCTTATGATTAAAACCAGACACTGGACAACTCAAGGCACGTTTCTGTAATGGCTGTTTGCGGGTTGACCCAGGCTATGACGAGGGTTGATTTTCTACCATCTGGCAGATCAATAGAAATATTGTTCTAGACTCGCCACAGTTTTATTAAAAATAGATTTTTCAAAAACAGTAGTGGGAGTATGGTAGAACTGGAAGTGATTCCAGAACCGCAAACGATTACTGAAGATTTGATAAGAACCTAAAGATTCAATCTGATTTGACATTCCATTAGCCACTCCGCAGATATGGTGGGTAACCTCAGGCACTCGAGAGGTACTTCGGTATGCTCAAGGGCGGTGGCAGGGAGGTTCATGTTTACCCAGACTTACCATTGCTGTTGTTCCAGACTGTGAGACCCGGCAGGAGGATGAGTATAGCGTCGTTCTAAACTAGCTTTAGAAGTGTACGTCTATATGACTCTGCCAGAGGGTTGTCGTAGTCAGTGGGAGCAGCGGAAGCATTGGTGGACAGGTGGCTTATGTCTATTTATAGACTAAAGCAGTTACAGCGGAGATAGATCATCTATTTTTGATGTGACAGTCATAGGTTTGACTTCATCAGAATAGGGGATGGATCTGTTAAGAAGGTAGTAGGGTGTGATGTCATGGTATATGGATGACATACACAGAGTAGGAAGTGATATTCCTATACTACGATCGGTTATATACTTTGGTTGTCACACAGTAGTTTCTCCACACAGGACGTGGATATTATATATCAGACATTCTGGTTACTGGATCTATGGTTTTAGATCTAGATTTGGGTGGTTTCCCAATTTGGGTACCTTGACAGCATTCTATGAGTATTTAGAATGGACGACTCCTGGCACGGTAGTACACCTGCAGGTAATGGAGTCACCCTCTCTAAAGGTGTCTTACAGACTAAAGGGGAGAGGGATACGCATGATTGACAGATCACTTGCTTAGGCAATTGAGTCAATCATGAGATGTCAAGTACCACACCAGATGTTGTTCTTGCAGTAGATGCAATAAGTTGATGTTAATCCAATCTTGGAGAAACAATCGGAAGCAGTTTTAGGACATAAGTGCATGTTCTAGGGATGTGATAACGACAGCCTCTTGTAGGAGACGGTTATCACTCCAGGCTTCCAAGGTGACATGGATGGCAGAGTGGCTGTCAGAGTTATAGTTTCTCCTTCTGACGAGGGGCAGTATTTTGGACAGGTGGTCCAAGGCGATACTGAGGGAGGCATGGCGCTGGGTACTGATTAAGTTCAGTTATCGATACAGTTTAAGAAGTTTGGATTTGGAGTTCATTTATGAGCTAGATCCCATCAGACATCCAGACACATTCTAAGACAGGTATTGCTCTTTTCGGGAGATGGCTTTCTCCGTGAACTTGAGATATAGAGAGACATAGAAAGAAACATCCTGCGGATCCACTCACTGAGGCTATTCCTCGAACGCAATAGTTTCGCAAACGGGTTTTGTGAGATTGACTAGTAGAGGAGTTGGGTGTTCGGTATCACACGGGCTGTGAGTATGCGACATCGCAATAATTAGCCTTGAGTGCAAGTGGGAGATTGTTGGAGATAGTGCCCTCAGAGTCAATTATTGGATCACAGGCGCGTGATTGCAATGATTGAGGGAGGACCTATCCCGGTAGGACAGTCTTACTCGAGATGATAGTATGCTATCTGGTTTATCTTTATCATCGTGTACTGCTTTAGGTGACCTGACATGTCGCTATTACACGTTGATAGAGCCCCTAGGATTCTTGCTTGTCTACCAGCAGTATGATGGCGATCATATACGTGGGAGCTGGTAGTCTATAAGCACATCCTTAAAAGGTCCCTAGTCGTAGGAGTTTCGAGACAGGGCATCGATACTCCATTAGTAGACTAGTGTATACAGTCGAGACCCCGACGAGGGGCGGTGGCCGGTCTCACAAGCCACTGGTGTCAGTTGGTTCACCTAAGATGTATACAGGTGCTCATTGGGTTATGAGTACACCGGACAAGACTCGCCGGGAACATGCTAGTTGGTCTTATACCTGACGTCAGATAGCAGTTCCCTGGTGACATGTGTACAGGTTAGTTCATCGACCTGGGGATCGTCATTTGTCTCGTGTGAGTTCCCACTGTACTTTGATTACTACCCTACCACGGCTCAAAGGAGTCGTGCAAACAGGTTTTAGTTGGGTACAGTCCCGAGCCACATGGAGGCAGTGAGCGGATCTTCAGGGGTTCGTCTCTCCCGGTATTGGGGGTGAGGTCGCGCTGTGTCTAGGAGAGCCATTACGCAAAGCCCTCTGCCGAGGCAGGAGATTTACTGGTAGGTATTCCAGTAGTATCTCAGGGCGTTCTGGGCTAAACTCCGACACGACTTGTACCGCTTTTGGGGGTCTGACTTTTACCAACCCCCTAGGCCCGACATGCGATGCTCATAGACGAACGGACCGGACTGTACGGATATTGTCACTGACAGGCTCAGTAGGGTGTCAGGATGAGTTCGCTCATCGAAGTCCCTTTTGGTCAATAGCTGGTGGCCCGTCACGTATTGGCTAATACCTCTGACGTGCTAGTGGTTAAATCCACAGCCATAGTATTGACGAGTCTTTAGAGTCCACCACACTTTCAGTTACTCAAGCTTTCGGGCGAAACGCTGTAGAGGCCGTATGGAGATATGGCAGGGTCCGATCAGATACGTGCGGTATTGCACGGATCAGGATCGGACAATTTTGTACTAGATGCCGTATGGAGATATGGCAGGGTTTGATCTGATACGTGCGGTATTGCACGGATCAGGATCGAACGGATATTACTAACCGGCTTTGGCTTAAGCCGGTCCTAGTTTAGTACAGTGTAGATTTTGTCTCATTGCATTTGAATCCGGTCGGAATACAGATGCGGGTGTGTGTGCACAGTATCGGGGTTTTCCTGTAATTTATTACGGGACCAGTTTTCTGGAGTTGCCAGTTTGCATTCCGTTCCGGCCGGTTTTCCTTTGTTCTTTCCCGGCCGGACTTTTCCGATGGAGGGGGGTTATTTGCAAGTTTGCAAATAACATTTGTGGAGGGGGTCCTTTGTAATTGTGTGGCTTCATGATGAGATTCCTTTTGCATCAACCTTTTTCATTTATGTTGATTAGAGTTGATTAGGAATTGATTTGAGTTTTGTTATCATGATGTTTTGATGTGGTCACCACTTGCTTTACACTACACTCACCTCCCTTCATGCTTCATATTCTTTCCTCCACCATTTTTCTAAGATGATAAGTTTTTCATGGTTGAAAAAAAAATGAAAAGGTGAGAGTTTTCATTCTTGAGAGTTTCATTTTCTTGATCTTATTTTCATGCTAGAAAAATGCAAGCACCATTTTTCTAGTCTTGATTCCTCCATCATCTTCAATGGCAACAAACCCCAAATGAGACATAGCCTCTACACTACACATTCTACAGCATATCTTGAGCATGTCGAGTTGCCGGCTTCATGCCCGAGTTGCCTCGGTATTGTGGCGGGAGCCCGTAAAAGACGCAGGCGATGTGGTGCCCTTCCGGCGAGGAGGCGACGATGTGGAGGCAAGACTTTCCGCGGGAGATCGGGACGATGACGAGAAGACCGGAGGACTCGGATCACTCAGTATACTTCTCTTCCCATCTCTTGTTAGCTAGTAAAGGTTAATAGTTAATGATCCGGGTTTTATTGTCCGTGGTAGCGCCAGTTTCCAAGTAAGGAAAATTTTTGATTCCGCATTTTGGCCTCGGTAAGACTGCCGGGGCGCTGCCGTGGCACAACACTGGGTAGTCCATGAGTACATCCTTCAATGTTCCTAGTCGTGGGAATATCGAGACGGGGCATCGATATTCCAGAGTAGACTAGCGTATATCTTCTCGACCCATGTGATGGGCGATGGATGATCCCATATCCATTGGTATTTGACATCAGAGATGGTATGTGCGTGCTCAGTGGAGACTGGGTACACTGAACGGACTCGCCGAGAACTCCCAGATGGTATTATACCTCACGTCAGATGGCAGTTCTCTGGTGACACTGGTACAGCTTAGTCTGTTGACCCGAGATCGTCATAGAGTCTTGTGTGTCTCCCACTGTTCTTTGATTTCCACCCTACCACGGCTCTACTGAGTCATGCAAACAGGTGGTTTTTGGGTACAGTCCCGATTCACATGGAGGCAATGAGCGATAGGAGGGGATTCATCTCTCCCGGTATTGGGGGTTGATGTTGCGCTATGCACGACTGGCCATAACAGGAAATCCCTGGCCAGGGTTGCAGTGTTATACTGGTAAGAGTTATCAGTAGTTTCACGATAGTTATGGACCTCACGTCGGCATGACTTATCGAGCTATTTGGGTCTGACGTTTACCACCCCTAGGCGAGATATGCGACATATCAGACGAACAGACCGGACTGTACGGTAAGTGTTACTGGTTGGATTCACAGGAGTGTGAGCGGGCTTGCTCGTCGATCTTCTGATCGCTCAATACCCAGGCGGCCGTTACGTTTAGAAGACCGCTTGCGGCTTGTGGGTGTTTGATATGATCATCACCTGCTGCCGGCGTATTGACGAGTCTTTAGAGTCCTACACAGAGGTTTCCTGGCTCAAGCGAAACGAAATAGGAGCGCATATGAGATATGTGCGGGACCGAGAATAATGCGTGTATGTGATACCGTATTCCATTCTCGCGATGAATGTATCGATTGGTTGTATGCGATATAACCTAGTTATCGAATCAAGGATTGATTCGATAAGCCGATACATTGGATACTAGTCGGTTATATGCGATATGACCGGATCGTTAAATCAAGTATTGATTTAATGATTTAATGCATAATTATATATTTGATATATTACTTTGCATTAACTAGTATTTGTTCACTTTAAAAAGGATTTTCTCACTTGATATGCACATTGTATATGTGATATATTTTTGTGCACAAGATTGTATCATGTTTGATGATACATGAATGTTTGGGTGTATGTTTAGTTTAAACCATGGTTATGTTAATGGTTAGGGTTTTGGTTATTTACTTATTTATTTATTTATTTGTTCATTAATTCTTTTTTGGGGCAAGAATGAAATGGTGGCTTAGTTTGTTTCTTTCTTGAAAGTTCATGAAGCTTTGAAGCTTTGACCATTTTGTCTCTTAGCCCTAAACCTAACCATTCAACCTAACCATGGTTTATTCTCTACACCTAACTATAGTTTCCATTATGATAAGTATCATATTATTTCCTATTTTAATATACCTATCATAATTCTTTTTCTTCTTCTTCTTCATCATCAACAAGAAGAAACTTTGCCTTCATCAATGGCAACTTGAGAAAAAGAGTGAGAAATCCAATTCTAAAGTGAACCCACATCCTATTTCTTCATCCTCTACCACTTGCCAAGTAGTATAGGGTGTTTTCTTCACAAGTCTCATGGCTTGGTGAAGTTGGAGCTTGATCTTGTGTTTCCTCGACGTAGATCATCTTCGGCATCGAAGTCGGCGACCTAGCCCGCCCATTTCTCCGATGAAGCCGATGCTAGAGTCTGGGATTCGATATGGACAGCGGAGGGACGTCATCACGGAGCCTAGGAGGCGGAGGACCGGATCTACAAAGGTTGTAGCCTCTTTCCTTTTAAGTTAAAGTTGTTTATTTGCATTGCATCGCCTATAAATCTAGTTAACGATCCGTATTAGGGTTTGTAGGCACATGAAATTTTTTGAATTGGGCATGTTTGATCACTTATGAGACCTCATTAGTGTGCCTAAGAACCCTACAGTGGTATCAGATCCTAGCTAGAGCCTTAGGCGATGCACAGACGGAGTTAGAAGTCCGATCGAACCGAAACCCTAACTCAAAAATGCTCTCTGTACATTTTTTGAAATCGGCGATTTTTGAGAATTAAAAATATGCAGAAAAACCAGCAGGAGATTCTAAGAATTACTGAGAAGCCCGTACTCCTGAGTCCATCAAAGCGCGGTGAAACCGCGGCATTAGCATGGCTAATGCTGCGGTTCCGTGACCGTTTAGTCTCCTATTGCATTGAATTTTGCACAGTAATTCCTATTTTGCCGTGCTGGTTTTCCTGGGAATTTTTAATTTGAACTCAAGAGTTGAGTTTTCTGGGTTGTATTGGGAGTTCGTAGATTCAATCGGATTATCAAACTTTGTCTATGTGTTTTTCCGGATAGTTTTAGAATATGTTAAAAAGTTCGACCGGATATAAATACCCACTTTTTCCCCTGCCGGGAAATTTCCAATTGTTGGACTTTTCCGTAGTTTAATGACGTTCTAAGTAGTGCAAGAAACGCGATGGTCCCTCTAGAAGACAACAAACCTTAACTCGATTATGTGACCGTCTTGAACTGCCCTTTGAACCTTCGGGTTTAGGGCAGTACGACATGCCACATGTGAGGCGTTGGCTTGACCCTTCTACGGCTGGACTGTTGTTACTGAGGCATGAAGTGAATGTCTTTGAACTTATTTCATGTGTTGAGCTGTTTCGGGAAAATTTTGGTGTTCGATTGTTCGATCGGAAAGTTTAACATTTTCTATTTTGTCCGGAATGTGATACAATATTTGGAATCCACAAGTAGTTATGAGATAACTGAATGAATGTTATAAACATAGCAGTTTATGTAAGTCCACGTTGCCCACCCCGGTCCTTACGGGGAGGCGGAAAACATAATAAAAATTGGATTTTTAATGACTTAGGCAACATGGACCTTGCATGTGAGGATCTTTACTAAACTAGAACTAGCTAAAACAAACTAACAACTAGCTAAGTTGTAGAAAGGTTATACCTTGGGCTCGAACTCCTTCTCTCCTTGCTCGTCGGAATGGTAGAAAGGCCTCACCTTGCTTGTCTCCTTCCGTCAAAGAACGATCCACCCGAAAGCCTCGACCTTTAGCTTCAACTCCAAGCTAGGAGTAACTAGAGTGCAAGAAATGCTAAGACTTGAACCCTAGAAGTGAGTAGAGAAGATCAAGTGAAGGTTTTTCTCAAGCTTTTTGTTTCTCAACACATGAGAGGGAGAGAGCTTGAGGGAGAGGATGAGCAAGAGAGAGAAAAGATATGATAGAATGAAATAATAGTGAGCCATTCTCACTAATATGTGTGAGTTATTTTAATTAATTAATTAGCAAGAAAATTGTCATGGTTTTATCAAGAGGTGACCATTATCATTTCATCATTAATGCAAATTGCAAGAATCAAAGAGCATCTTCCAAATGAAATGATCATGGTCAAATTGTCAACTTGGTCAACAAGTCAACAAAGTCAAAGTGTCAACAATAACAACCATGCACAATAATTAAGCTAATTATTAATTAACAATAATACACACAAAAACAATAGGGTTAATAAAATGACAATAGTCATTAACCCTAAACAAGGTCCTCTCCCTCAATCTCAAGCAACCGTGCATACGCACCCGCATTCGTGATCCGAGGAACACGAACACAATGAGAAAAACCAATCTCAAATCATATACTAGGATCTGGCTTAAACCAAAGCCCGCTAGTATAAACTGTCCGGACAGCAACCGTGCACAAGTGCGCGGATGCGAACGAACCCTGTCGCAAAACCATGCGACCTCTACTCGTTTTGCCTAAAGGCGAATAGCTCTCTGTGTGGGACTCTAAAGACTCGACACTACGCTGGCAGTGGGTTTAACCACAGACCGCAAGCGGCACTAGCTGTACGTAACGGTCCCCAGGTAGATGTCGATAAGAAGACTGACGAGGTGAACCTCATCTGCACTCCTACTGAGCCTGTATGTGACAATCTCCGTACAGTCCGGTCTGTTCGTCTGATACATCGCATGGCGGGCCTAGGGGGGCGGTGAACGTCAGTCCCCTAATAGCGGTACAAGTCGTGTCGGAGTGAAGCCCAGAACACCCTGAGATAACACTGGAAGCCTACCAGTATATCTCGCTTGCCCTGGCCAGGGACTACTCGTGTAATGGCTCTCCTGGACACAGCGCGATGTCAACCCCCAATACCGGGAGAGACGAATCCTGTCTAACCGTCACTGCCTCCAAGTGCTTCGGGACTGCACCCAAAAACTACCTGTTTGCACGACTCCTCTGAGCCGTGGTAGGGTAGTAATCAAAGTGCAGTGGGAACACACTCGAGGCGAAGTGACAGTATCAAGTCAGCGGACTAAGCTGTACTCATGTCACCTGGGAACTGATAACTGACGATAGGTATATTACCAACCAACAGTTCCCGACGAGTCCTGTCCAGTGTACTCGTAACCTAACAAGCACCCGCATACTATCCCAAGTACGACGTACTAACGGCTGTGGGACAGACCGTCTCCCACACTGGGATGAGAAGCGCATACGCTGGTCTACTCCGGAGTATCGATGCCCTGTCTCGATAGTCCAACGACCAGGGACCTGTATAAGGATGTGCTTATAGATTACCCAGCTCCCACGAGTGCGAGCGCCATCGCAACGCTGGTAATCAAGCACAGATCCTAAGGGCTCTACTAATATGTATACCTGCAATATGCTAAAAGAAACACATGCACATATTAAAGCAGAGACAAACCAAGTAGCATACTACCATTTCGAGCAAGATTGTATATACAACTGTGAATATCCCAAGCTTCCATTAAGTAATATACAAACTAGTATGATACAGTAAAGGCCTCTAGGGCATATACACTAACAATCTCCCACTTGCACTAAGGCCATGTACTGGCGTATCGAAGACCTATCATCTCGATCAGCCGCTCGAACTGAGTTTGGGGCAAGGCCTTGGTGAATGGATCTGCTGTGTTATCCTCTGATGCAACTCTTCGGACCTCGATCTCCTGGAGATCCACAATCTCCCTGATCAGGTGATACCGCCTTAAGATGTGTCTGGATTTCTGATGGGACCTGGGTTCCTTCGCTAAAGCTATAGCCCCGTTGTTGTCGCAATACAGAGGTATTGGGTCAACAATGGACGGAACCACCTGAAGTTCTTTCAAGAACTTCCTCATCCAGACAGCTTCTTTTGTGGCATCAGATGCAGCGATGTATTCCGCTTCCATAGTCGAGTCAGCAACGGTTTCCTGTTTGGAGCTCTTCCAACACACCGCCCCTCCATTGAGGGTAAAGACAAAACCCGACATGGACTTGGAATCATCCTTATCACTCTGGAAGCTGGAGTCAGCAAAGGCCTCAATCTGCAGGTCTTTTCCGCCATACACCAAGAACATCTCCTTAGTCCTTCTCAGGTACTTGAGAATGTTCTTTACTGCTATCCAATGTTTCTCCCCAGGGTTTGACTGATACCTGCTTACCACACTCAGTGCATAAGCCACATCCGGTCTGGTACACAACATCGCATACATTATAGAGCCTACCGCAGAAGCGTAGGGTATAATAGACATGCGATCCCTCTCCAAATCAGTCTTGGGAGACATCTCTTTGGAGAGGGTGATCCCGTGACAAGCCGGTAGATTATCGCGCTTGGAATCTTCCATGCTGAATCTCTTCAGTATGGTGTCGATGTACCTGGACTGAGAAAGTCCCAATATCCTCTTGGATCTGTCACGGTAGATCCGGATACCCAGAATGTATGAGGCATCACCCAGGTCTTTCATGGAGAACCTGTGTGACAAGAACCCCTTGACAGATTGTAGCATAGGAATGTCATTTCCTATTAAGAGAATGTCATCCACGTATAAAACGAGGAATACTACAGTTCTCGCTACAAATCTACAATAGATGCATGGTTCATCTGGATTTTTGATAAAGCCAAATTCTTTGACCGTCTCATCAAAGCAGATGTTCCAACTCCGCGATGCCTGCTTGAGTCCATAAATGGACTTGAGCAACTTGCACACCTTCCCACTGCTCCCACCCTGAATGAAACCCTCTGGCTGATCCATATAGACACACTCTTCTAAATGACCATTTAGAAAAGCTGTCTTTACGTCCATCTGCCAGATCTCATAATCGTGGAAAGCAGCGATGGCAAGAAGGATCCGAATGGATTTCAGCATAGCTACTGGAGAAAAGGTTTCGTCATAGTCCAAACCAGGTCGCTGACGAAAACCCTTTGCTACCAGTCTAGCTTTATAGGTCTCAACCTGTCCATCTACACCAATCTTCCTTTTGAAGATCCACTTGCATCCTACGGGTTTTACCCCGTCTGGAGCAATGTCCAACGTCCATACTTTGTTGGTGTACATGGACTCCATCTCGGTCCGCATTGCATCCAGCCATTTTACCGAGTCGACGCTCTGAATGGCTTGCTGGAAGCTAGTAGGCTCATCACAATCTAGGATGCAGTCCTCTCTATCCCCGTCAATGAGAAAACCGTAGTATCTCTCGGGCGGATGAGACTGCCTACTACTCCTGCGGAGTGGCACGGGAATGTCTTGATCTTTCGAACCCTCTGGCTCTACTAAGCTTTCAGTAATAGCTTGCGGTTCTGGAACTTCTTCCAGTTCTACCGCGCTCCCACTTAATTCTTTTTCTATGAACTGATGTTCTAGAAAGTGGGCATGGCGAGAAACAAGGACTTTTTGTTCCTCTTCGCAATAGAAGTAATATCCCTTGGAGTTCTTCGGATATCCCACAAACTTGCACTGTACTGAGCGTGCCTCGAGCTTGTCCACATGTTGCTTTTTTACAAAAGCTGGACATCCCCATGTCTTAATGTGATTAAGATGGGGTCTCTTCCCACACCACATTTCATATGGTGTAGTAGGCACAGTCTTAGTTGGAACTCGGTTCAAAAGGTATGCTGCTGATTCTAGCGCATATCCCCAGAACGATCGCGGTAACTCAGCGTTACTCATCATGGACCGTACCATATCCAATAGGGTCCGGTTCCGTCTCTCCGATACACCGTTGTGTTGCGGAGTGTATGGAGGAGTAAGCTGAGAGAGAATTCCATTCTCTTTTAAGTAGTTCAGGAATTCGGCACTTAAGTATTCTCCTCCTCGATCCGATCTTAGGATCTTGATACTTTTGCCGATTTGTTTTTCAACTTCATTCTTATATTCCTGGAATTTTTCAAAAGCCTCGGATTTATGTTTCATTAAGAAGACATAACCAAACCTTGAAAAATCATCCGTAAAGGTAATGAAGTAAGAAAAACAGCTCCGCGCATGTGTAGACATTGGACCGCATACGTTGCTGTGTACGAGTCCCAAGAGCTCGCTCGCTCTTTCTCCGTGTCCAGAAAACGGAGCCTTTGTCATCTTTCCTTTGAGACAGGATTGACAAGTTGCATACGATTGATATTCGAACGGATCCAAATATCCTTCAGTATGTAACTTAGTCAATCTTCTCTCATTGATGTGACCCAGTCTACAATGCCATAAGAAAGTTTTATTAATTTCTGGAGACTTTCTTTTGTGTGTATTCTGGATATTGAAAACCTGCGGTTGGTTTAAAACGTAAATACCGTTGTTTAATGTACCTGACCCAATCAAAACTTGATTAAGGTGAATGTTCACTACATTACTTACAAATGCAAATTCATAACCTTCTTTAGATAATAAAGATACAGATATGATATTACAGGTTGCATTTGGTACATAATAACAACTACGCAAAACCAAAAAGTGTCCATCAGATAATCCCAGGTGATAGTCCCCCACGGCCTCTGCATCCATGCTAGCACCGTTCGCAACTCTGAGGGTCATGTCACCTGCCTTCAAAACTCTACGCTTTCTCAACGCCTGCAAAGAATTACAGATATGAGATCCTGATCCGGTATCCAATACCCAGGATGTAGAGTTTATTGATAGACAGTTTTCAATAACATACACACCTGAAGGTGAAGCTGCAACTCGCTTCAAATCCTGTGTTCTGGCTTTCCAAGCCTTGCAATCTTGTTTCCAGTGACCACTTTTGTGACAATAGAAGCATTCTTCCTTCCCCACCATCTTCCCTGCTACTTTTGTTGCTTTACCCTTTCCCTTCGTATCCACTTTACCGACACCGCCTCTTGGTTTGGCGGGGGCTTTCTTCTTCTTGCCCTTGGCTTTCGCCCTGGACCTAGAAGAGGAAGATCCTCCTACAAACAAAGTGGATGTCTCCCTACCCTTCTGTAGGGTGCCCTCAGCAGTCCTCAACATGTTCAGAAGCTCGGCAAGTTCAACCTCCTTTCCTTGCATGTTGAAGTTAAGAACGAACTGGGCGTAAGTGGAAGGAAGGGACTGGAGAATCAAATCGGTATAGAGTTCATTCTCCAACGTGGTCCCGAGGTCCGCGAGCTCCTCTATGTAGCCGATCATCTTAAGCACGTGGTCCGCTACCGATGATCCGACGGACAACCTTGCCAAAAAAAGCTTCTTCGACACTTCGTATCTAGCGATACGAGACTGCTCTCCATACAGTTCTTTTGTATGGAGAAATATGGACTCTAGGTCCATATTCTCGTGCCTCCTCTGATGTTCGTTGTCCATCGAGGCTAGTACGAGGCATCTGGCCCTCGCGCAATCTATCTCCCATGTCTTACGGATTTCTACATCCGCGACGCTGGAGGTGGGACCTGGGACAGGGGGAGCTTTGGTGGTAAGTATATACCCCAGCTTGTCATAAGTGATCGCCATCTTGACATTCCTGAGCCAATCTTTGTAGTTTGGCCCTGTCAATATATTTTTATCTAACAGTAACTTAAGTCCGGTCATGTTGAATGGTCGCTGCAATTAGGAGAGAGAAAAGAAACACTTTAGCATGATGCTCTTGCAAGTTTAGAGTGGTTTTTAGTTTGTCTAAACTGGATGGCTCCCACTGTTTCTCGAATCCCCTCTCAAACCATAAAGAAAAGGATTAGCCGGGATCATTCTCACCGTACAATACTTGCTTAACCGTTCAGCCAGGCCAGTGTCGGTACTTCGAGGGAGGTTTTCCAACGCTTTCGCGAAGTTCCTTAATTAAGTAACCTCTTTTCCCTGTGGGCGTAGCCCCGCTAACACCTTTCTAGGCACCTACTAGGTTTATAGCATTGATCGTTAAGTGAGAGTTTTCCCGAGGAGTAGCATATACTCACAGTAGGATCGGGATCCAAATATCATCGCGTGACGAAACTGAAGGAATCCTACCAGAATCACCACACTCCAAATGGTATGCAAATCTAGCAAGTTTCAGTACTTATGAAACTCCCGATGTGGATTTTTGCCCCATGCTCTTATGACCTTGACTTTGGCCAAAATATCATAAGTCACATGTCAAGTTCTACCCGTCATTCTCCTGGTTAATTTGGACCCACCCGTACCTACCCTTGACTTTGGCCAAAATGGCAGCACGACTGTCCCAAATCAACGCATCTATCTATGCTGCACATGAATGCCCAAACGCTACCAATCACTATGCCTTGACTTTGGCCAAAATACACAGCTTGAATACTTTTGACCATTCATGTGGAATGACGGAGGGCTACGAATGGTTTTGGCGAAACCGTGAACGTAGTGAACTTGATATGGTCGATGGAACGAGATAGCTTTTAAAAGGAGTGGTTCAAGCTCCGCGTTTAAAAGTTTAGTTTTGAAAAGAACCGAGTGGTTTTCAAAGTGTTCCAATCGACTTTTACTTGGTTTATTTCTTGCATTAGTTCTTTTAATGCGTCCCATCAATTAATCCTACCATTGCAGAAAACAACCAAAATATGACGTACGCTTATGCCATTCGCATTCGCCACGGGGCCCCGTCATCACCCGTTAGGTTACTTAACTAACGACAGAGCGGGGGCTGGGCTAGCGCGGCTGTAAAACATAAGCAACGCCTAAATAGTTATTTATATATAAATATACAGCAATGATAGACATTACAGATCACAGATGAATACATTGGATATACTAGGAATCCGCAATGTGTTCGAGCCTGCAACGCAAAGCGGATTACACGGTCGCGGTGAATAGCCAAAACCCCACCCAAGACCCCTACGGGTGCGGCAAACTACCCGCCAAGCACCCGAAGCGAAGCAACCTCCCTCACCACCGTGAGTAGGCCACTCGGCACTTCGAGATACCCGGTAGTTTGTGCACCCCCTCCATGGGTCTATCCTAGGAGCAAAAACAGTAAAAAGAATTATACAATGACGGCTACAACCCCGACCCGGTTGTGCGGCCATACAAAGAATATTATTACATCAATTTACATGTTACAAATGAATGAAAGAAAAAACAACGCTCATCTCACATCCACCCCGGCCATTCATCCGCGACAATCCAATCCATTCATATCCACAAACCAATAGCAATCACAGATCATGTATAACCCCGACTAATCGTCTTATAGCGATTAGCCGACGTTCAATACATGCAAGCATTACAGATATAACCGGTGTAGTTAAAGTGTAGTGAAGTTCCGAAAAATACGGATTTATAGGCCCCCAAAAGTAAATTTTAGTTCTGGAAAATCTGGGCATATAATATATATCTTAAAAATCCCAATACCAACACAGAAACTTACTGCACCAAAAACGATGCAGAGAGGGGACAAGACGGCCGCGCTTCCGCGGCAGGAGCCTCCTCTTGCCGCGGATCCGCGCTCCTCTCATCTCCTCTCTGGTTCGTCTTTGGTGGTTTTTCACACAAAACCCTGAGATAATTTTTGGTATATAACAAATGTCATTTTGACCAGAGGAAAAATCAACAGAAACTTGGGTTTTGCATGGTTTGGTTTTCGGATTTTCCGGTTTCGAAACTTCGTTACACTTCACTACCTAGCTAGTTTGAGTTTAGTTAGGCTCTGATACCACTGTAAGTCCACGTTGCCCACCCCGGTCCTTACGGGGAGGCGGAAAACATAATAAAAATTGGATTTTTAATGACTTAGGCAACATGGACCTTGCATGTGAGGATCTTTACTAAACTAGAACTAGCTAAAACAAACTAACAACTAGCTAAGTTGTAGAAAGGTTATACCTTGGGCTCGAACTCCTTCTCTCCTTGCTCGTCGGAATGGTAGAAAGGCCTCACCTTGCTTGTCTCCTTCCGTCAAAGAACGATCCACCCGAAAGCCTCGACCTTTAGCTTCAACTCCAAGCTAGGAGTAACTAGAGTGCAAGAAATGCTAAGACTTGAACCCTAGAAGTGAGTAGAGAAGATCAAGTGAAGGTTTTTCTCAAGCTTTTTGTTTCTCAACACATGAGAGGGAGAGAGCTTGAGGGAGAGGATGAGCAAGAGAGAGAAAAGATATGATAGAATGAAATAATAGTGAGCCATTCTCACTAATATGTGTGAGTTATTTTAATTAATTAATTAGCAAGAAAATTGTCATGGTTTTATCAAGAGGTGACCATTATCATTTCATCATTAATGCAAATTGCAAGAATCAAAGAGCATCTTCCAAATGAAATGATCATGGTCAAATTGTCAACTTGGTCAACAAGTCAACAAAGTCAAAGTGTCAACAATAACAACCATGCACAATAATTAAGCTAATTATTAATTAACAATAATACACACAAAAACAATAGGGTTAATAAAATGACAATAGTCATTAACCCTAAACAAGGTCCTCTCCCTCAATCTCAAGCAACCGTGCATACGCACCCGCATTCGTGATCCGAGGAACACGAACACAATGAGAAAAACCAATCTCAAATCATATACTAGGATCTGGCTTAAACCAAAGCCCGCTAGTATAAACTGTCCGGACAGCAACCGTGCACAAGTGCGCGGATGCGAACGAACCCTGTCGCAAAACCATGCGACCTCTACTCGTTTTGCCTAAAGGCGAATAGCTCTCTGTGTGGGACTCTAAAGACTCGACACTACGCTGGCAGTGGGTTTAACCACAGACCGCAAGCGGCACTAGCTGTACGTAACGGTCCCCAGGTAGATGTCGATAAGAAGACTGACGAGGTGAACCTCATCTGCACTCCTACTGAGCCTGTATGTGACAATCTCCGTACAGTCCGGTCTGTTCGTCTGATACATCGCATGGCGGGCCTAGGGGGGCGGTGAACGTCAGTCCCCTAATAGCGGTACAAGTCGTGTCGGAGTGAAGCCCAGAACACCCTGAGATAACACTGGAAGCCTACCAGTATATCTCGCTTGCCCTGGCCAGGGACTACTCGTGTAATGGCTCTCCTGGACACAGCGCGATGTCAACCCCCAATACCGGGAGAGACGAATCCTGTCTAACCGTCACTGCCTCCAAGTGCTTCGGGACTGCACCCAAAAACTACCTGTTTGCACGACTCCTCTGAGCCGTGGTAGGGTAGTAATCAAAGTGCAGTGGGAACACACTCGAGGCGAAGTGACAGTGTCAAGTCAGCGGACTAAGCTGTACTCATGTCACCTGGGAACTGATAACTGACGATAGGTATATTACCAACCAACAGTTCCCGACGAGTCCTGTCCAGTGTACTCGTAACCTAACGAGCACCCGCATACTATCCCAAGTACGACGTACTAACGGCTGTGGGACAGACCGTCTCCCACACTGGGATGAGAAGCGCATACGCTGGTCTACTCCGGAGTATCGATGCCCTATCTCGATAGTCCAACGACCAGGGACCTGTATAAGGATGTGCTTATAGATTACCCAGCTCCCACGAGTGCGAGCGCCATCGCAACGCTGGTAATCAAGCACAGATCCTAAGGGCTCTACTAATATGTATACCTGCAATATGCTAAAAGAAACACATGCACATATTAAAGCAGAGACAAACCAAGTAGCATACTACCATTTCGAGCAAGATTGTATATACAACTGTGAATATCCCAAGCTTCCATTAAGTAATATACAAACTAGTATGATACAGTAATGGCCTCTAGGGCATATACACTAACAGTTTAGTCTCACTTGATCGGTTGCCACAGAATTTTGATGTGATCAAAAGTCCGTCGCAATCACGTAGCGTACGCGGATACTCGCCGGGTAAACTTAATAGACAGCTACACCCCATAGCCCCGACCAAGTGACTGTAGGAGAACCCCGTCACCGAAAGCATCCGTTCGGGTGCTCGCGGCAATGGTGTTCCGCCTTGGTGCACTTCGTCGACGGCGTCGGCAGTGCAGCTGCCTAATAAAGTTTGCAACGAGCATTCGATCAGGATGTCGGGAATCTTGTTGAATTGCCCGACTTGATATTGAAAAGAGTTTTCGATAATGAGACTAAAATGCGGGGTTTATAATTGTTAGGCATGTGATGTCTAAGGAAATCATTGGTTTAGGCATGCGATGTCTAAAGAGGATGCGGATTCCAACTGTTGTAGTTTTACACTTTCTTTTCTGTGACCGTAAGTGTAATATGTGATATCGCTGGTTTCGTTGCTATATGTCAACGACAATTGGGATGCATATATTTACTTACGTTGATGACATGTGATGTTAAGTGTTGCTGGATATGTTATATTGGATCGTCGTGTTTGAATAGCCGGTTTTTTTTTTATGTAAGACGAGTGTTTTTCATTTTCATTCATGTAAAAACTTGTAAGTAATATTCTTTTATTGGGGCACTTCCAGGTTGCGGATGATGTCACCATTTGTATATTATTTACTTTTCCGCATTTGGATAGACCCAAGGAGGGGAGCACAAGTAACCGGGTTCTGGGGTCCAGTCGGAGACCAACTCGAGGAGTCGAGTCCGGGTCTCCTAACCCTAGAATTGGTAGGGTTGCTTGCCGCTCTCGTAGGGGTCTAGGGGTGTGGGATTGGCTATTCGTCACGACCGTGGAATCCGTGTTTTATACTGGCTCGTATTGAAAACACGGACGTCCTAGTATATCCAATATTTCATATGATACTTTCTGCTGCGTTATCTGTGATGTGATCATGTGATTTGTTCAGATAGATATATTATATAGTATATATGATATATTATATAGACGTTGCTTATGTTTTACACCCGCGCTAGCCCTGCCCCGCTCTGCCGTTAGTTACCTAACCCAACGGTGCAGACGGGACATCGAGGCGAATGCGGATGGCATAAGCGTACGTTATATTTATCTGTGATGATTAGGTGGATTTAAATGATGGGATATTCATTAATGAGATTAATGAAAGAAAATAAACCTAATTGATGTTGTGGAATCGAATTTCAAAATAAAACAGGTAGCTACAGTTCTTGATTTGCATCGCGGTGTTCATTATAGAACATCCTGCACCTTATTCGATGAGGAAAGGACCGAGATCCCTTCACCGGGAGTGACTCCTTTAGCAATAACTGGCAGATGCTACACACTCGGTTTGTCTTTTGATTGCTTCTATAGTTTCTGCTTTGCACAGTGATATATATGATATATCCCGCACCTCATTCGACGAGGAAAGGGCCGACGATTCCTTCACCGGGAGTGACCCCTTTAGCAAAACTAGAAAAGCTTCAAAAACATTCCATTTAAAAATCATTTGATTCCACAACGAGATCAAGTTCAAAGCGTTAAAGGTTTTCATAAAAACCATTCGCAACCCTCCGTCATTTTAGGAAGTAGAGTACTTAGTATTCGTGCTGTGTTTGTTGACCATAGTCAAGGCACAGTGTACGGTAGCTAAGTGATGTCTTCCTACACCGCATATGATGCGATTAGTTAGGACAGTCGCGTGACTTTGTTGATGTAACGTTTTGAAAATCGTTTCGGTGAAATTTCGGAAAATCGGTAAAATAAAGGGGTTTTCTGTAAAAAGTCAAAATGCAAATATCTTATTATAAAAATTAAATATACATATTCTAGCTATGAAATTGCTATTATTTGGTGTTTATTGAGCCCCGGGTGAAATTTCAAATTTTCTGAAAAAAATATTATTTTATTATTATTTTAAGTCGTCACTAATACATTTAATTAGGGAAAATTACAAATTGGAATGAGTTGAAACAAATTTTGTGCATCATAAAACATTAAATGAAATTTTATCATGTGGTTTTTGGAACGAAATCATTTGCCAAAACGGTTTAGAAATTATTGAAGAAAAAAGGCTTTTTTTAGCGTAAATGGATGTTTCGGGTATTGTATTTATCATTTTTCATCACCCCACGCCCGTACCCACACCCACACACCCCCATTCACTTATCCCCTCGAAGAATTCAGCAGCCCCCTCTTTTGTCCCCACTTGGATTTTCAAAGGAAAAGAAATGAAAGAAAAGAAAAGAAAAGAAAAGAGTAGAAAATGATATAATTTGAGTTGACTTTGACTTGAACTATCTTTCTTCACCTCACTCTCTCTCCTCCCTCACCCAACCCCTCCACAACCTGGCCGAAACCAGCAACCCCAACAGCCCCCTTTTTCCTCTTCTCCTCTCTTTGTTCCATCAAAGAAAAATCCACTAAAAATCAAGCAAAAATCCAAATCAAGATCCGACTCCTACCCATTTTAGCTTAGCCGTATAGCATGGATTTTTGGTGACAAGGGAGCATTTTGGAGGGCTATGTGTGCTTGTGGGATCTTCAATTTCTTTGGGTAAATTCTAACCCTTTTTCTTAAATTGTTGTTAATAGCTCGTAGTTAGCTTAATTAAGTGTTACTTTGGTTTTATGTGGGTTCAATTGTATGATTAAGGAATTCTAGTTAGGGTTTTGTTTTGAAATTGGGTTGTGATCACTTGTGCATGGTTTGTGATGTGATCTAACATCTTGAAAACTTGTTAAAATTTATCTAGTTTCATATTACAAGTTGTTACTTGAAAAATGTCCAAATTAAGCCTTTTTGTGCAAACTAGGGTTTTATGAAATGCATTTATATGTGAGATGAAAAATATGGTTAGGGTTTTTATCATATTATTAACTTTATTAAGTGTGGTTTAAGACTTTAGTTCATGGAAATCCAACCTAAATTGTAGTTTGTGCATTTTGCTTGAAAATTGTTAAAATTGGTTAATTTGTAAACTAGGTTTTTGGGGTTTATGGAATTTAATGAGATTAAATTATGGGAATCATTTTTTTGACTTATTTAAGATATTTAGTGAATATTGTGGCCTCTAGATTCGTTTAAACATCATGTTTTGTACAATAACGGCGAATTGTGCTTGCTAGTTTTTTCGGAAAAAATGACTTTTAAGTGAAATTGGGGTGTTTGTGAATTTTAAGCTATTTTATATTATAATTAGTGCTTGTAATTGTACAAATTAGTGTGTTGGGAGCTTTCTCGATGGTTTGGCGTTTGTACGCCGACATCGAGGGTTTTTGGTTCGATTTGTGAAGCAACCATAGGTTTTGACCTATGTGAGATTCGTGCGTCGTTTTGGTCATGAGGCGGATTTTAATGCGATACGGTGCGTTATGATATGTAGGTACCCCATGTGGACTTCGAGACGACAAGCAAGCGCGTGGCGGCGTCGGCACCGGCAAGCGAGGACCAGGTGAGTAGATTTATATCTACGGGGAGAAGTCGGGTGGATGGCGTATAGCACCCCCGCAGTTCGTGGTGATGCATACGAATACGTATCCACACATATATAAATATTGTTTATATATTGTTTGAGATTATTGATGATAGAGATGGATCCTTGGTGTGATTGGATTGGTTTAGTGTTGCGAAACCCTAGAGTTGAAGTTGCACCACACATACACACACACCCATATTTGCAGACATTCTTCTTTCTTATGTGCGTACATGGGATTATATATTGATGTGTATATTTACACATGGGTATGGGACTATGTGTTTATATACTGGATTTGAGGATAGTAATTGGGATTTGAGATGAGACGATGATATTGGGCTTCAGGCCAGAAGATCCGTGATGTGTTTTGGTTCGTATTGAGATACGACATGATGTTTTAGCGGGTCTTTGACGTAGTGATTCTTATACATGCATGCGTACATAGATGGTATCAATATTGTACTAGACGTAGATCAGTACCCCGATCATGATGTTTGATAAAGAGGATACCGGGTGAATAGTTTGATGAATGTGATATTGACCCGTACCCAGATTTGGGATGCCGTACGACGGATTTACGTACGAGCTATATTGATGATTGATCCGCACTCTTGACTTGGGATGCCTGATTATAGATATGGTATCGGATATGATATTATTGAGGCGGGATCACCGACTATACATATACAGGTATGTATATGTATCGACTCAGATGATAGGCGGTTTCCTTACCTGTAGTTCAGCTTGTTAGTTCAGCCGTATAGTTTAGTGTAGTTGTTAGATTAGATTAGACTTCTTACCTATTTCAAAAACTAACGAATCTTGGGTATTTTAGAAGACAGCCCAAGGGATCCTACGGATATTTCAAAAGACGTATCTTTTCATAAAAACACCGTAGCCCCTATTTTCAAAACCCCATGATTCGTGTTATTTCAAAAGGCACCATTTGTAGGACTTATATTAGATTATTGCAGATTAGTTATAGTTGCGTCTAGTATTCAGCTCCCGTTCATTTTTACTGTTCGCTCCGCATCGCATACTTATATTATAATTTCTTATTGCATTATTAATATCATGCTGTTAGGATACCAGCACCATTACCGATGACGCGTATGTACCACGTACACTTACTTGCCGGCTCACACACATCTTCATCGGTAATTGACATGTCACGAACACTTTAGAAAATACTATTTCATTTGACATAGGTTGTTAGCTAATAGTTTAGACATGATATTAGTGTACTTGCCTTATATGCTGGTTAGACATTGTAGTTATTGCCTACTAATTCATGCATGTTATTATTCACTGTTGTGTCGCATTCATGGATTCTCATGCCTATATTCACTGCTTACATGCTATTGATGACTTGGATTCGGATTTCATGAGATTTCTTGGATTTGGAGGAAAACTGCAAAAACATAAATAAACCTTTTCTCCCTTTTAAAATAAAAAGTGCGGTTTTCCCATGATGTATGAGTCGTCCACCATGAGTTTGCTGATGGATTTCGAGACCCGATTCGAGGAGTGGAGGAACCGTTTCGGGTACATGGTGGGCCCGGTATGGTACCCCGGGGCAAGAGGAATGTGGTGTTGACGTTGAGCCTGGCTGGGGAGCACTACCTACCGGTGATATTACCCGACGCGTCGGATATCCGGAGGATACCGTCGTGGTCTTGAGATGGATGGTAGGGGCCGGTCTGGACTGACGGTGCCCTAGATATTGAGATTGAGACATTGATATTTCGAGACAGTGAGATTTATGTTTTGTGTCGATGCTAGACACTGTTGATACTGATTTCATTTATGATACATCAGTTTAGAAATACGAAGGAAATCTTACTAATTTATGAAAACAGTTTCTTCATTTACATGTATTCTGTTTTCATGCATGCATACCTCATTCAAATGATATATTGCTACGTGAGGCACTGACACGGGCACATGAGTTTACACTCGGGTTAGATATTTACCCTAGCCATTGTTATAGGCTGCATGTTATATACATTTTTGAGGATATATTATTGATCATTGACCTAGGATTGCGTTATTTATGCGATTTCTGTGCGTAGATGTTTTTCTATTCATGAGTTGGCAACTCACCCCGTTGTGCCCCAGTTTCTTGCAGGTTTGCCGTACAGGTTTCATTACGGCTTTGCGGGCTCAGTTTCATTCGGGTGACTTGCTAGTAGGTGGGTTTTTCTTGTATCGTACCCATCATATTAGCTTGTATAATATTATTCCGTTGTATCTAGTAAATTCCATCAACCAAACATGTATTTATTGTGATAGAGACCAGTGTTGTTTATTCTTTCGACCTTAGAGTCGCTCGTTTTATTTCTGGTGGTTTTGAGTTTCCTTTTGAGTTTTGATCCTCGCCGTTGGTGTTGTATATTATATTGCTTGTGTGGTTGTGACCGTCGATTGACGAAGAGCTAGCTCCCGCTTGGGGATGCCTTTTCTTGATTTTCGTATACTATTCATGTTGTATCCCGTTTGGGGGCCAATATTTACAAAGGAGACTCTGCCGAAATTTTCAGTAAATTTTTGATGTTTTAAAAACCGCATAATTCGGCTTATGCTTTTGAAATTACTTGCTTTAAGATGGTTTTTCCTGCACTCTACTACTTTTCTTGGTTTGGATTTCTGGGTTTTCGGTTTACTTAGATTACGTACGCCTTGAGACGTTCGTAGTTTAAGTGCCGGTCATGTTCCGTACTTTCGGGTCGTGACAGTTGACCTTAGTTAAGGGCCATGTGGCTGGGTATAATTAATCACGAAATGACGGGTAGAACTTGACTAGTACTTATGATTTGTTGACCATAGTTAAGGTCATAAGTACTAGGGGTAAAAATCTTTATCGGGAGTTTCAAGTGTTGAAATTTGCAATAAGATTGCATACCTTCTATGTGATAGTTGGATCCCGATACCCACTGCGATTAATTGTTACTCCTGGGAGAGTTTTGCACTTTGCAATTAGCCGATCAAGTAGGTGTCTAGAAAGGTGTCAATGGAGTTATGCCTCTGGGAAAATGAGGTTTACTGTAATTAGGTCCGTGCGAAAGCACGGGGAACCTCCCTCAAAGTACCGACACTGGCCTGGCTGAAAGATTGGCGAACTTGTAGAGTGTAATTAATCCCGGCTAGTCTTTTCTTTTAGGGTTTGAAGGAAGATTTGATAAAAACAGTGGGAGCCATCCTGATTAGATAATATATATAACCAGTCTAATCTTGCAAGAGCGCACGCAGAGTGTTTTCTTCTCTCTCTCTCGTGGTAGAGACCATGTCACGCCTTAATCAAGATAATAATACGGAATATTGACCGAACCCGCTTGTTATACTGAGCTGGGGAACGTTGGTCCCGCTCCAACTTATAATTGTTATAAGACAGAGCAGGAAATAGGGGATTACCAGAATTCCTGTGCCGCCCAAACGAAGAAAGTATATGATGATGCATCTTCTTCGGGTGTGTTCTTTACAAAGAACTGTTTCTCAATATCCTCTGCGTCCTGTGTATTTGATACCGGATCAGGATCCCAGATATGTAATCTGTTACATAGGGATACAGATAGGTAGAGAACTGAGAACGGGTGATAAGTTTCATGAGGCAGAAAACGGGGCAAGTGTTGCATCCAAGTCTGTTGGTCACTGTCACCCTGTATTACAAATACATTGATTCTGAACGAATGTTATTAGATACCGAACCTGATGTACAAAATCATATCAGTCTCTTTATAAGTAAAGAAATGATAAAATTTTGTATTGTTGGATAATGTTTTGAACATTTCCTATATCAAAAGTTGATCGGTTCAGGCACGTGATCTAAAAGAATTGATGTTCTAAATCAATCTACAGTTCTTAGTATATAGAACACACACAAGAGGAAGAGTTCAGAAATGAACGGATCCTTTTTGAGACATTGTAGACTAGGTCATATCAATGCGACCCGACTGGCTGAAGTTACATTTAGATGCATATTTAAATCAGTTTGAATTTACATCTTGTGAAACTTGCCAGTCATGTCACAGAGATAAGATGACCATAGCTTCGTTTACTCGAAACAGAGAAAGAGTTAGTGAACTCTTGGGATTGATACATGTTGATGTATGTAAGGTCCCTTGTCTATGCATGCCAAGATCGGTTCTTTGTACTTCATTACATTCTCTGATAATCTCTCAAGATTCAGACATATGTTCCTGTTGAAACACAAGTCCGAGCCTTTTGAGATATTCACAGAATATAAGTTAGAAGTAGTGAACCAAAACGGGTAAAAGTATTATGTCCTTTGATGTGATCAAGGAGGAGAATACTTGAGCATGGAAATCCTGGACTATTCTAAAGGAGAATGAGATTCTCTCTCAGAATTACTCCTCCGTATACACCATAGCACGATGGTATATCGGGACGGAGCAATCACACCCTATGTGATATGGTGCGCTCTATGATGAGTACTACTGAGTGTCCTATTTCCTTTTAGGGAGTTATGCGCTTATGAAGTTGCAAACCTATTGAATAAGGTTCCGATCAAATCAGTTGCCTACCACTTCATATGTGATATGGAAAGGGAAGAGCCTATATCTTAAGTTAGTTAAGATTTGGGGTTGTCCGGCCAATGTCTAAAAACAAAATCCGGACAAGCTCGAGGCTAGGTCTGTTATGTAGAACTGGAAATGTTCCAGCTATACAAACTGCAGCTGATGATTTGAAAGAACCAAGGGATTCAATAGTTACCGACGAACCTCAGCCTCTCCGCCGATCTGGTAGGGTTCCTCATCCGCATGAGAGATACCTCGGCTTCTCGATGACAGTGGGAGCGAGGAATGCATCATGAGATGATGACCCAACTAGTTTCGAGCAGGTCATCAAGAGTAGGGACTCTGTAAGAATGGCTGGATGCTTAGCGATCTGAGATGGAATCCATGTACACCAGCAAAATATGGACTTTGGCTGCCAGATCTGAAGGGTTAAATCTCCATTAGGAGCAAGTATATCTTGAGTAGATTACTTGGTGTAGATGGAAAAGTTGAGACTTTCAAAGCTAGACTTGTTAATGGTTTTAGTCATCAACCAGGTGTGGATAATGATGAAACCATTTCTAGGGACTATGCTTAAGTCCATCCAGATCCTACTTGCCATTGCTACATACCATGACTACGATATCTGGTGGTTGGGTGCCATGACTACTTCTCTAAATAATGATTTAGAAAAGAACACCTATAAGAACACAGCCAGAGGGCTTCGTAAACAGTGGGAGCAGCAGAAATGTGTGCAAGTTGCTTTATATAATGAAGCTGGCATTGCGGAGTTGGAACGTCTCTTTTGATGTAGTATTTGACTTCATCAAAAATAGTAGATGAACCTTGTATATACAAAACGGTAGTAGAGAGTAAGGTAGTCATCCTCGTATTGTATGTGGACAACATACTCTTGATAGGAAAAGAGTTTCCTATACTACGATCGGTCGATCTCCTCTTATCACATGGATTCTCCAATAGGATCAAAGTGATACCTCCTAAATCCTGGGTTTTGGATCTATGAGATTGATCTGAATGGATGTTAGGATTCTCACTAGCGATAGTGAGATAGTATCAATCGATCCTGGGGAGAATCACTGGAGGGGTTCCAGGGTGATAAAGACGACTGAATGTCAGTCGCAGGCATTGTCTTTACCCTCAGTAAAGGGACGGTATGTTGGAAAAGTTCCAAGCTAGATACCGTGGCAAACTAGACGATAAAGGCTGGTAACATCGCTATTTAATATACTACCAAAGAGGAAGTTTGGGTGTATATTGGTTCATAAGATCAACTTGGTTCCCACCATTGTGTGACAATGGAAGTGTGGCTTTGGCCCTGGAACCCTGGTCCCATCAGTGACCCAGACAAATTCTGAGGCAGCATCACCTGATCATGGAGATAGTTGATCTCCAGGTTGATCGAGGTTAGGAGAGTGGACTCAGAGGACAACACGGCGGATCCACTCACGAAGGCCTTTTCTCAAAGAGAGACTTTTAGGGGATGGTTGAGTATTAGATACTACAACCACTGCTACAGATGGCCCTAGTGCAAGTGGGAGATTGTTAGTTATATGTATGCCCTAGTGTACAATGGATGTATATTGTAGTGGATGCTGGGACATATATAGGTACGACTTTCTTGCTCGACATGATAGTACGCTATCTGGTTGCTCTTTATCTTAATATGTATAATTTCTGTCTCTATGTTACATGTTGATAAAGCCCTTAGGATGTGTACTCGACTTCCAGGACTATGATGCAGATCATACTAGTGGGGCCTGGGTAGTCCATGAGTACATCCTTCAATGTTCCTAGTCGTGGGAATATCGAGACGGGGCATCGATATTCCAGAGTAGACTAGCGTATATCTTCTCGACCTATGTGATGGGCGATGGATGATCCCATATCCATTGGTGTTTGACATCAGAGATGGTATGCGGGTGCTCAGTGGAGACTGGGTACACTGAACGGACTCGCCGAGAACTCCCAGATGGTATTATACCTCACGTCAGATGGCAGTTCTCTGGTGACACTGGTACAGCTTAGTCTGTTGACCCGAGATCGTCGTAGAGTCTTGTGTGTCTCCCATTGTGCTTTGATTTCCACCCTACCACGGCTCTACCGAGTCATGCAAACAGGTGGTTTTTGGGTACAGTCCCGATTCACATGGAGGCAATGAGCGATAGGAGGGGATTCGTCTCTCCCGGTATTGGGGGCTGATGTTGCGCTATGCACGACTGGCCATAACAGGAAATCCCTGGCCAGGGTTGCATTGTTATACTGGTAAGAGTTATCAGTAGTTTCACGATAGTTATGGACCTCACGTCGGCATGACTTATCGAGCTATTGGGGTCTGACGTTTACCACCCCTAGGCGAGATATGCGACATATCAGACGAACAGACCGGACTGTACGGTAAGTGTTACTGGTTGGATTCAAAGGAGTGTGAGCGGGCTTGCTCGTCGATCTTCTGATCGCTCAATACCCGGGTGGCCGTTACGTTTAGCAGACCGCTTGCGGCTTGTGTGTGTTTGATATGATCATCACTTGCTGCCGGCATATTGACGAGTCTTTAGAGTCCTACACAGAGGTTTCCTGGCTCAAGCGAAACGAAATAGGAGCGCATATGAGATATGTGCGGGACCGAGAATAATGCGTGTATGTGATACCGTATTCCATTCTCGCGATGAATGTATCGATTGGTTGTATGTGATATAACCTAGTTATCGAATCAAGGATTGATTCGATAAGCCGATACATTGGATACTAGTCGGTTATATGCGATATGACCGGATCGTTAAATCAAGTATTGATTTAATGATTTAATGCATAATTATATATTTGATATATTACTTTGCATTAACTAGTATTTGTTCACTTTAAAAAGGATTTTCTCACTTGATATGCACATTGTATATGTGATATAGTTTTGTGCACAAGATTGTATCATGTTTGATGATACATGAATGTTTGGGTGTATGTTTAGTTTAAACCATGGTTATGTTAATGGTTAGGGTTTTGTTTATTTACTTAATTATTTATTTATTTATTCATTAATTCATTTTTGGGGCAAGAATGAAATGGTGGCTTTGTTTGTTTCTTTCTTGAAAGTTCATGAAGCTTTGAAGCTTTGACCATTTTGTCTCTTAGCCCTAAACCTAACCATGGTTTATTCTCTACACCTAACTATGGTTTCCATTATGATAAGTATCATATTATTTCCTATTTTAATATACTTATCATAATTCTTTTTCTTCTTCTTCTTCATCATCAACAAGAAGAAACTTTGCCTTCATCAATGGCAACTTGAGAAAAAGAGTGAGAAATCCAATTCTAAAGTGAACCCACTTCCTATATCTTCATCCTCTACCACTTGCCAAGTAGTATAGGGTGTTTTCTTCACATGTCTCATGGCTTGGTGAAGTTGGAGCTTGATCTTGTGTTGCTTCAACGTAGATCATCTTCGGCATGGAACTCGGCGACCTAGCCCGCCCATTTCTCCGATGAATCCGATGCTAGAGTCCGGGATTCGATATGGACAGCGGAGGGACGTCATCACGGAGCCTAGGAGATGGAGGACCGGATCTACAAAGGTTGTAGCCTCTTTCCTTTTAAGTTAATGTTGTTTATTTGCATTGCATCGCCTATAAATCTAGTTAACGATCCATATTAGGGTTTGTAGGCACATGAAAATTTTTGAATTGGGCATGTTTGATCACTTATGAGACCTCATTAGTGTGTCTAGGAACCCTACAAGTACAGCATAGTCCGCAGACTTGACACTGCTACTTCGCCTCGAGTGTGTCCCACTATTCTTAGATTGCTACCCTACCACGGCTCAAAGGAGTCATGCAAACAGGTAGCAGTTGGGTGCAGTCCCGAGCACTTAGAGGCAGTGGCGGTTAGAAAGGATTCGTCTCTACCGGTATTGGGAGTAGATATCGTGCTGTGTCAGAGAGCCATTACGCAAAGTCCCTGGCCAGAGCAAGCGAGATTTACTGGTAGGTTCCAGTAGTTTCTCAGGGTGTAATGGGCTACGATCCGACACGACTTATACCGCTATTAGGGGACTGACGCTTGCCGCCCCTAGGATAAATATGCGATAGTCTTAGACGAACAGAGCGGACTGTACGGAGATTATCACATCAGGCTCAGTAGGAGTTCGGATGGGTTTCCTCATCGGCCTTCTTATCGACATCTACCTGGGGACCGTTATGTACAGCTAGTGCCGCTTGCGGTCTGCGGTTAAACCCACTGCCAGCGTAGTGTCGAGTCCTTAGAGTCCCACACAGAGAGTTTCCCTGCTCCAGGCGAAACGATATAGAGGTCGTATGGTTTTACGACAAGGGTTCGGACGCATACGTGTGTTTACGCACGTACGACGTTCGAACAGTTTTTATTAGTCGGCTTTGTTTTAAGCCAGATTTTAGTATCAGGTTATTGGATTTATACAGTCTAAAGTTTTTCCGTGTTTTCATGGATTGGAGAGGCGTTCTCATAATTTTCCGGGAAGCTTCTAGAAGCATGTTGACTTGGGGGTTAAAGTGGCATAAGCATTTATTGCTTAATGACTCATTTGTGTGATTCATCCTTAGAGTTAATGATTCATTTATTGAGCTTATGACTCATGTGATGAATCACACAAGGTGAATGCATCAACCATGATGATTAATCACTTATATTATTTATTTGATAAATTGTTATGGTTGTTATATTCTAATGAGCTCATTATTCATATTCATTCTCATCATCACCTTCTCTCTCCTCAAGCTCTCTCATTCTTGAAACCCTAACCCTAACCTCTCATGTGTTGAGATCAAGGGTTAGGTAGACTAATACATCCATAACCTCACTCTATATCCCCTAGGTAGCCTAGATTAGCACTTTGAGCAACCTAGTTATCTCAAGTTAGAGATCAAGCTTGGCGTAGGAGCTCTCGGGTGGATAGTCTTTGACTCGAGGAGGCCGTTGAGGTGCCGATGTTCCAAGGAGCCTACGAGGAGTGGAGGACAGCGATGAAGACGCGAAGGACAAGTAACGTGAGGTATAACTTCGAATCCGAGTAGTTAAACCTCTCGTAGTTTGCTAGTAACGGTTTAGATACGATTCATGCGCTCAAGTCCGTGTTACGAAGTTTTGATAATAGTTTTGCATATATTCCGCCTCCCCGCTACTTTGTGGGGTGCGTGACATGGACTTACAGTGGTATCAGAGCCAACTAAACCATTACTAGCTTGTTAGCAACTAATTAGAACTTGGATCGACGGATAAACGCGAAAACAAAACCCTAACCCTAACAGTTTCTGTAAATTTTAAACGTGTCGAATTTTTTTTTTATATGGCTTAAAATTCACAGGAGGGGAATATAAGAATTTTAGAAAAATACGAGATTGCAACTCGGTTAGATGGCCGCGGATTCGCGGCAAGATAGTGCTTTTGGCCGCGGATCCGCCGCCGAGTCTACTCCGAGTTGACTCGGATTTGCTCTGTAATTCATATATTTTGGAGTTTTGGTTTCCTGTATATTCTGTTTCTTCCCAGGTTACTTCTGTGCTGGCTTGCAATTCGGGTAGACACGGAAAATGGTTGTCGATCGATGTTCTAAGATATTTGCTAATTGGGTTTTTTTCTGTAATGTTTAATGTGTTCGTAAACCTCCCCTAACTGCTAGTATGTCGGTTGGCAGGGGGTTGCACATTTCTGTAATGTTTACTGTTTGTGTATATGGACTTGATTGGAGTGTTGTGATGATTAGCCGGGGTTTTTGAGATGGGTTTAATATTCATTCATTCGATGTTAATGTAATATGATGTAATATTCTTTTGCGGGGCGCATCCAGGTTGCGGTTGTAGCCACCGTTGCATTATTTCTTTTTACTGTTTTTTGCTCCTAGGATAGACCCAAGGAGGGGTACACAAACTACCAGCTACGTTGAAGTGTTTAGTGGCCTACTCACGTAGTTGAGGGAGACCGCTTCACTTCGGGTACTTGGCGGGTAGTTTGCCGTATCCGTAAGGGTTTAAGGTTGGGGTAATGGCTATTCATCACAACTGTGTAATCCGTCTTTTATTGCAGGCTCAAAGCAAATGCGGATTGCTAGTAAATCCAATAAAGTTCATCAGTGATCTGGAATGCTTATTATTGAGTCTGACGAATGTACAATATCTATATATGATAGCTATTAGACGTCACTTATGTTTTACACCCGCGCTAGCCCAACCCCCGCTCTGTCGTTAGTTAAGTAACCTAACGGGTGATGACGGGACCCCGTGGCGAATGCGGATGGCATAAGAGGACGTGGTATTTTCGTTGTTTTCTGCAATGATAGGATAAATGATGGGACGCATTATTATAATGCAAAGAAAATAAACCAAAGTTAAGTCGTTGGAACAAATTTAAAAGAAACCACTCGGTTATTTTAAAAGGATCAGAATTTTTAATTGCGGAGCTTTAACCACTCCTTTTAAAAAGTATCAGGTTCCTTAGATTATATCAAGTTCACTACGTTCACGGTTTTTCCAAAACCAGTCGTAGCCCTACGTTATTTTATATGGTCAATAGTATTCAAGCTGTGTTTGTTGGCCAAAGTCAAGGCACAGTGTTTGGTAGCTATTGAATATTCATATGCAGCATAGATAGATGCGTTGGTTTGGGACAGTCGTACTGCTTTGTTGGCCAAAGTCAAGGGTATATATGGATGGGTTCAAATTAACCTGGAAATTGACGGGTAGAACTTGACATGTGACTTATGATTTGTTGGCCAATGTCAAGGTCATAAGAGCATGGGGCAAAAATCCACATCGGGAATTTCTAAAGAAACTGAAATTTGAAGAGCGATGCATACCATTTTTGAGTTTGATGAATGTTGGTAGGATTCCTTCAACATTATCATACGATGATATTTTGGATTCCGATCCTACTGTGAGTACAAGCTACTTATCAGGAGATTCGTCACTTAACGATCAATGCTATAAACCAAGTAGGTGCCTAGAAAGGTGTCAGCGGGGCTATGCCTCCAGAGAAAAGAGGTCATTTAATTAAGGAACTTCGCGAAAGCGTTGGAAAACCTCCCTCGAAGTATCGACACTGACCTGGCTGAACGGTTAAGCAAGAATTGTACGGTGAGAATAATCATGGCTAATTCTTCTTTTATGGTTTGAGGAGGGATTCGAAACAGTGGGAGCCATCCTGTTTAGATAAATTAAAAACCACTCTAAACTTGCAAGAGCATCATGCTAAAATGTTTTCTTCTCTCTCTCTTAATTGCAGCGACCTTGTGACCACGACTAGGTTACATCTAGCAAATTGACTGAATCTGACTTATATGACTGGAAAAGGTCTGTCCAGATGTCCATTGCCTATGACAAGCTGGACCACCCTATTACTACTCAAGATCCTGCTGTCCCAGGTCAAGTTTCTACTGTCGCGGATATGGATATCCGTCAGACAAAGGAAAAAGATAAAGCGAAAGCTAAGTACCTCGTGTTAGCTTCAGTTGATGGTGTATACCAGAAGCAGCACGAGAAGATGGACTTAGTTTCCATCTTTCTCCATAACAAATATTTATATGGAGAGCAATCTCATATCACAAGATATGAAACCTCAAACGAATTAATTCAAGCGAGGTTGGCTGACGGGTCATCTGTAGGGGACAACGTCCTTACAATGACGAGCTATATTGATGAGCTCACGGACCTGAAGACCACGTCGGAGAACGGGTCAGATACTGACTTGATTCTACAGTCTCTGCCTTCCACCCTGAAGGAAACCAGGAAAGTAGAAGGAAAGAAAAGGGCAAAAGTTTTGGGACTGGAAGTAGTAAAAAAAGGGACGTTCCTATTGTTACGGGAATGAACATTGGCAGAAGGATTGCAGGGCTAGAAAAGCCAGTAGCCAGGATTCGAAGCATGTTGTGGCTTCGGCTTCGAGTGTGTTTGTAATAGAGAACTGTTTGTCAGTTAACCCTACTTCCTGTGTATTGGATCCCTGATCAGGATCTCACATCTGTAATTCGTTACAGGCTCTGAGAAACCGTAGGTTTATCAGGATAGGTGATATGAACCTCGGGGTTGCTAACGGAATGAGCATGAACGCTGAATCCGTAAGGGAATATCATATTGGACTGATAACTGGACAGATATTGATTCCGCGTAACTATTTTTATGTACCAGGTACAACTTGTAATATCATATCTGTATCCTTACTTTCTAAAGAAGGATATGATTTTACTTTTATAAGCGATGTGGTTCACATCCACCTAAATCAAGTTATGATTGGGTCAGGTACATTAAAAAACGGGATATACGTATTAAATCAAGCTCAGGTTTTCAGTGTCCAGAGCACAATTAAAAGAAAGTCTCCGGAATTAAATCAGGCTTTCTTATGGCATTGTAGACTAGGTCACATCAATGAGAGAAGGTTAACTAAGTTACATAGAGAAGGATATTTTAATCCGTTCGAATATCAATCTTAACCTACTTATGAATCTTGTCTCATAGGAAAGATGACAAAAACTCCGTTTACTGAACACGGAGTAAGAGCAAGCAAGCTCTTGGGGCTCGTACATAGTGATGTGTGCGGACCAATGTCTACACATGCGAGAAGCGGTTATTCTTACTTCACTACTTTTACGGATGACTTTTCGAGGTACGGATATGTCTTCTTAATGAAACATAAATCTGAAGTCTTTGAAAAATTCCAGGAATACAAGAATGAAGTGGAAAACCAAACAGGAAAAAGTATTAAAACACTGAGATCTGATCGAGGTGGGGAATACTTATGTCACGACCCGCAGGGTACGGAACGTGACTGGCACTTAAGTTTACGAAACGTCTAAAGACGTCCGTAAAATAAGTAAGCCAAAGCCCAGAAAACAAAACCAATTAAGCAAAAGAGTGAAGAAAACCCAATCAATTGAAAGCGAGTTTATCAAATAAGTCATGTAAAACCCTTTTTTAAAAACAATACCAATTTTTCCGAAAATTTCGGCAGAGTCTCCTTTGTAAATACTGGCCCCCAAAATGGGTACAACAAGAATATATATATAAATCCAACAAATAAGGCATCCCCAAGCAGGAGCTAGCTCTTCGCCACAAGGCGGTCACAAATCCCACGCAATATAAAGCAACAACATGCGAAATAATCATAATGAAGCATAAGAAAAACATCATGCCGACTCAAGTGAGCTCGACCCCAAAATACAGCATAAAAGTCCACAAACCTCACAGTCTCATCTCTAGGTCAATATACAACAATACTGGTAGAAACAGTAGATGGAGTACACTAGATACAAAGAATATACAAGGTGGTACAAAAATAATAACATAACCCACCGATGAGCAAAATCTCGAGCCCAGGCAAAAGAGGCAAAAGAACAAGTGCGCCCGCCGCTACGGAACTGACGGAGCGGACCTGCAAAAGACTGTGGCACAACGGGGGTGAGTTTCCAACTCGTGAGTAATAAATAACACCTACAAAGGCTATCGTATGCATGCACACAAGCATCCTAGCATCTATAATACAGGTATGACTGGATGCACTAGCAGGTGTGTATACAACATCAGTGTACGAATATGTATGCAACATGAATATCTGAGGTCTCAATAGGTATATATAAGAAACATTTCATCTCTTTTTGTTTTTGAAACTCTTTCAGAATGCCAGCATAATACTCAAAGAATCGACGAGAACCGGTGTCCAGCAACGACACCCAAAAGCTGTCTCAAATCTCATAAATGTATCTCTGGCCTCAGCCGTCCGGCTGACCTATCTCAAATATCAATATCTCATCATCTAGCGGCCATGGTCGATATCCTCTGGATATCCGCCGTCCCAAACAGTCACCGGTAGGTAATCCGTCCCCTGCCAGGCTCAACGTCAACACCACATTCCTCTTGCCCCGGGGTACCTTACCGGGCCCACCATGTACCCATGCCGGTTCCTCCACTCCTCGACATGGATTTCCAAAACCACAGCAAACTCATGGTGGACGACACTTACATCACTAGAAAACCGCAATTTACATATTTTAAAAATATAATAAGTTTAGAAATTTTGCGGCTTTCCCCCGAAATCCAGAAATATCATAAAATCTCAAGAAGTCCTCATAAGTGCATATATCAATGATAATGAATGCATATGGTATCAATAATCAAGTTGAGATGTGTGATTAATAGATTAAGCATGAACAATTAATATGATGAAGTACATGCATATGAATAGCAATCCTACGGTTTCATTTTAAGGAATTAAAGGCAATAGCACAAGTTTAAGTATCAATTAGTAAAAGGTTTAAATTTAAAGGTTATCTAGTGTGGTGGCATGGCAATTACCAGGGTGTGTGTGTAAGCATGAATAGTGCTCGTGCTGCATATAAAAACCTGGCAATGATGCAGGTGTCCTATAAAATGGTTTCGCATAGGTATGTCAATATAATGCATGGATGCAGCAAATAATCATATACGTATTTCACCCCTAATTACTAACATCACTAAGAATCTTGTAAGTTACTAAAACTATCGGGCGTCTTGCGCCATCCAACGATAGTCCCCCGTAGATGTTACATCTACTCACCGGAATCCCTAGTTAGCTGTGTCCAATCACCGCTTTCCCCTTTCGCGCCGCGTCTGACGTCTCCGCGACCGAACCTGGAATTTACATCAATACCAAACATAAGGTTACTTATCAAAAACGACGCAAAACCCAACGAAACTACTAATGTTCGCTAGCTAGGTACAACGTGCACAAAGTGCGCGGAACACACGCGAAAATCTCAAAAACTGCCAAAAAACGCCGATTTGATCGTCCGGCAAAACTAAAACCCGACTACTCAAAACTCCGCGCTCACGCATCCTAAACGTCATAGGAGATGCTAAAAACATCCCCAAGGTATCACAAACAATTCACCAAATAATTTTAATAAAAACCTAGCAATTCTTAATCCAAACAATATATGAAAACCTTAAATTAACACTAATTTATAACTCAATTAGCAAGTTAACCTTCTAGATTAGGTTAGCAAAACAACTAGATAACAAATTAGATTTAATCAACTAGATAATGGTTTCTAAACCCTAATTCAACTCATTTATCATGCTTCACAACCCATTTTCCATACAAAAACCCTCTCTTGAATTTCCTAAAACAACAATTTACAACCAAAATCAAACTTTTAAAATTAACTAAATTAGCATAATTTGAAGACCACATAAACAAGGTAACTTCTTTGATTTGGTTGTGTAAGAACTAGCAAGCAAAATAAATTTAATTAATCAAATAATGGTGTGCTAAAAAACCCTAGTTTAAAACAAACTACTCTTTTGTAAACTAGATTAGAAATTAGCTAAACTTTTAACACTAAAACCATATAATTAAAGGAATTTAGCCAAAAGAGATTAACTTGATGGAAATTATACCTCAAGATCTATGGATCAAGCATGTGATTTGCCTCTAAGGATGGCTTCCTAGCTCCAAGATTCAAGCAAGAATGGGTAAGGATAAATGATAGCATAAGGATTTTGTTTGGATTTTTGAATAAATTGTGGATTTTGATGTGTTTTCTTGAAGAAATTTGAAGAAAATGAAAAGAAAAGAGATGAAGAAGAGGGGGTGCAGGTTTCGGCCAGAGGGAGGTAAGGGGAGGGGTGTGGGTGTGTGGGAAAAGTCATTGGTCAACACCCCAAAAGTCAATGCACCATACTTTAACAACTATTTTTAAAATAAATTCCTAAACAAAACAATTCCACACATGAAAGAGAAAGCAATGTGAGACTAGAAATTTCTGGACTTGATCAAGGTGGGGCTGTCCTAGGGCTGAGGGAAGAGAGAGAGGGGTTTTACAAAAGAAATTTTATGCAGAAAGACCCCCTACAAGTCAAAAATTGCAAGTTTTAGCTTAAAATTCAATAAATTCGTTTCCTATCATAAAAATTTGTTAAAAATCAAAATAAAATACTAAAAATTTATGTTTCAACTAGATTTTAATTATCATAATTTTAAAGATTAAAATTAGCCCGGAAAAATTTGTATTTATCGCTAAATTAATGTATTTTCTTACCTGCTTAAAATAATATTAAAAAATTGAAAAATTAGGGAAAATTTTTAAACGACCAGAATTTCATAATTAACTCATTAGCTACTAAAAACAAGCAATTACCTATCCATTTTAAGTATAATTATCCCTAAACTGCAAAATAACGAGAAAGACGGTTTTCGGAAAAATACCGAATTTTCACCGATTTTCAGGAAAACACCAAAACGACCTTTCAAGACGCTACAACTTAAGTGCCGAGTTCCTAGGTTACTTAAAAGAGAATGGAATTCTCTCTCAGCTTACTCCTCCATACACACCACAACATAACGGTGTATCGGAAAGACGGAACCGAACCCTATTGGATATGGTTTGTTCCATGATGAGTAACGCTGAGTTGCCGCAATCATTCTGGGGATATGCACTAGAATCAGCTGCATACCTTTTGAACCTAGTTTCAACCAAGACTGTGCTTACCACACCATATCAGATGTGGAGTGGGAAGAAACCCTGTCTTAAGTATCTTAAGCCATGGGGATGTCTAGCTTTTGTAAAGAAACAGCATGCGGACAAGATCGAGGCACGCTCAGTAAAATGCAAATTTGTGGGATATCCAAAGAACTCCAAGGGATATTATTTCTATTACGCAGAGGAACAAAAGGTCTTTGTTTCTCATCATGCTTGCTTCTTGGAAACTGAGTTTTTAGAAAATCAGAAGAGTGGGGGTGCAATAGAACTAGAAGAAATTCCAGAACCACAAGCTATTACTGAAACCTTGGTATAACAAGAAGGTTCAGGAGAACAGGACATCCCGACGCCACTCTGCAGGAGTAGTAGGCAATCTCATCCGCCCGAGAGATACTACGGTTTTCTTATAGACGGGGATAGAGAGGATTGCACTATTGACTATGATTAGCCTACTAGCTTCCAGCAAGCCATTCAGAGCGGTGACTCAGTAAAATGGCAGGATGCAATGCGGACCGAAATGGAGTCCATGTACACTAACAAAGTATGGACTTTCGACATTGCTCCAGATGGGGTAAAACCCGTAGGATGCAAATGGATCTTCAAAAAGAAGATTGGTGTAGATAGACAGGTTGAAACCTATAAAGCTAGACTTGTTGCAAAGGGTTTCCGTTAAAGACCTGGTTTTGGACTATGACGAAACCTTTTCTCCAGTGGCTATGCTCAAATCCATTCGGGTCCTTCTTGCTTTTGCTGCCTTCCACGATTATGAGATCTGGCAGATGGACGTAAAGACGGCCTTTCTAAATGGAAATTTGGAAGAGAGCGTCTATATGGATCAGCCAGAGGGATTCATTCAGAGTGGGAGAAGCGGTAAAGTATGCAAGCTGCTTAAGTCCATTTATGGACTAAAGCAGGCATCGAGGAGTTGGAACATCTGTTTTGACGATGCTGTCAAAGAATTTGACTTTATCAAAAATCCAGATGAACCTTGCATATACAGTAAGATTGTAGGGAGAGCTGTAGTATTCCTCGTCTTGTACGTGGATGACATTCTTCTAATAGGAAATGATATTCCTATGTTACAGTCAGTCAAAAGATTCTTATCACAGAAATTCTCCATGAAAGACCTGGGTGATGCCACCTACATTCTGGGGATCCGGATCTATCATGATAGATCAAAAAGGATGTTGGGACTTTCACAGTGCAGGTACATAGACACCATAGTGAAGAGATTCAGTATGGATGATTCTAAGCGCGGTAACCTACCGGCTTGTCATGGAATCACCCTCTCCAAAGAGATGTCTCCCAAGACTGATTTGGAAAGGGATCGCATGTCGATTATACCCTACGCTTCTGCGGTAGGCTCTATAATGTATGCGATGTTATGTACCAGACCAGATGTAGCATACACATTGAGCGTTGTAAGCCGGTATCAAGCAAACCTAGGGGAGAAGCACTGGATAGCAGTAAAGAACATTCTAAAGTACCTAAGGAGGACTAAGGAGATGTTCTTGGTGTATGGCAGAAAAGACCTCCAGAAGGAGGCCTTTGCCGACTCTGGCTTCCAAAGTGACAAGGATGACTCCAAATCCATGCCGGGTTATGTCTTTACCCTTAATAGAGGGGCGGTCTGTTGGAAGAGTTCCAAGCAGGAGACCGTTGCTGACTCAACAATGGAAGCGGAGTACATAGCTGCTTGCGATGCCGCAAAAGAAGCTGTCTGGATGAAGAAGTTCCTCACAGAACTTCAGGTGGTTCCTACCAGTGTTGATCCAATACCTCTGTATTGTGACAACAACGGCGCTATAGCTTTAGCGAAGGAACCCAGGTCCCATCAGAAATCCAGACACATATTAAGGCGGTATGACCTGATCAGGGAGATCGTAGATCGCCGGGAGATCGAGGTGAAAAGAGTAGAGACGGATAATAACATTGCTGATCCATTAACAAAGGCCATTCCTCAGACACAGTTCGAGAGGCTATTCGAGATGATAGGTCTGCGATATGCCAGCTCATGGCCCTAGTGCAAGTGGGAGATTGTTAGTGTATATGCCCTAGGGGCCATTATTGTATCATAGTTGTATGTATATTACTTAATGGAAGCTTGGGATATTCACAGTTGTATATACAGTCTTGCTAAAAATGGTAGTATGCTACTTGGTTTATGTCTACTTTAAATATGTGCATATGTTTCTTATAACGTATCACTTATACATATTAGTAGAGCCCATAGGATCTTTGCTTGATTACCAGCGTTGTGATAGCAGTCACACTAGTGGGGGCTGGGTAGTCTATAAGCAACATCCTATACTTGTCCCTAGTCGCAGGATTATCGAGACTGGGCACCAATACTCCAGAGTAGACTAGTGTGTACGCTTTTCATCCCAGTTAGGGAGATGGTCTGTCCCATAGCCATCAGTACGTCGTACTGGAGATAGTATACATGTGCTCGTTAGGTTATGGGTATACTGGACAGGACTCGCAGGGGAACTGTTGGTTGGTACTATACCAATCGTCAGTTAACAGTTCCCAGGTGACATGAGTATAGCATAGTCCGCAGACTTGACACTGCTACTTCGCCTCGAGTGTGTCCCACTCTTCTTAGATTGCTACCCTACCACGGCTCAAAGGAGTCATGCAAACAGGTAGCAGTTGGGTGCAGTCCCGAGCACTTGGAGGCAGTGGCGCTTAGAAATGATTCGCCTCTCCCGGTATTCGGAGTTGATATCGCGCTGTGTCAGAGAGCCATTACGCAAAGTCCCTGGCCAGGGCAAGCGAGATTTACTGGTAGGTTCTAGTAGTTTCTCAGGGTCTAATGGGCTACGCTCCGACACGACTTATACCGCTATTAGGGGACTGACGCTTGCCGCCCCTAGGCTAAATATGCGATAGTCTTAGACGAACAGACCGGACTGTACAGAGATTGTCACATCAGGCTCAGTAGGAGTTCGGATGGGTTTCCTCATCGGCCTTCTTATCGACATCTACCTGGGGACCGTTACGTACAGCAAGTGCCGCTTGCGGTCTGTGGTTAAACCCACTGCCAGCGTAGTGTCGAGTCTTTAGAGTCCCACACAGAGAGTTTCCCTGCTCCAGGAGAAACGATATAGAGGTCGTATGGTTTTACGACAAGGGTTCGGACGCATACGTGTGTTTACGCACGTATGATGTTCGGACTGTTTTTACTAGTCGGCTTTGGTTTAAGCCAGATTCTAGTATCAGGTTATTGGATTTATTCAGTCTAAAGTTTTTCCGCGTTTTCACGGATTGGAGGGGCGTTCTCATAATTTTCCGGGAAGCTTCTAGAAGTATGGTGACTTGGGGGTTAAGGTGGCATAAGCATTTATTGCTTAATGACTCATTTGTGTGATTCATCCTTAGAGTTAATGATTCATTTATTGAGCTTATTACTCATGTGATGAATCACACAAGGTGAATGCATCAACCATGATGATTAATCACATATATTATTTATTTGATAAATTGTTATGGTTGTTATATTCTAATGAGCTCATTATTCATATTCATTCTCATCATCACCTTCTCTCTCCTCAAGCTCTCTCATTCTTGAAACCCTAACCCTAACCTCTCATGTGTTGAGATCAAGGGTTAGCTAGACTAATACATCCATAACCTCACACTATATCCCCTAGGTAGCTTAGATTAGCACTTTGAGCAACCTAGTTATCTCAAGTTAGAGATCAAGCTTGGCGTAGGAGCTCTCGGGTGGATCGTCTTTGACTCGAGGAGGCCGTTGAGGTGCCGATGTTCCAAGGAGCCCACGAGAAGTGGAGGACAGCGATGAAGACCCGAAGGACAAGTAACGTGAGGTATAACTTCGAATCCGAGTAGTTAAACCTCTCGTAGTTTGCTAGTAACGGTTTAGATACGATTCATGCACTCAAGTCCGTGTTACGAAGCTTTGATAATCTTTTTTCATATATTCCTCCTCCCCGCTAGTTCGTGGGGTGCGTGACATGGACTTACACCTGAATCAAAAGTTGATTGGATTAGGCTCGTTAAATAATGGCATATACATTCTAGATCAAAGCATAGTTCTTAATATATAAAACACACACAAGAGGAAGAGTTCAGAAATGAACGAATTCTTCTTGTGGCATTGTAGACTAGGTCATATCAATGTGACACGGCTAGCAAAGTTGGATAAGAATGGATATTTGAATCCGTTCGAATTTTTATCTTATGTCACTTGCCAGTCATGTCTCAAAGGCAAGATGACCAAAACTCCGTTTTCAGGACACGGAGAAAGAGTTATGGAACTCTTAGGACTCATACAAAGTGATGTATGCGGTCACATATCTACACATGCCAGGAATGGTTCTTCGTACTTCATTACATTCACTGACGATCTCTCAAGATTCAGACATGTGTTCCTGATGAAACACAAGTCTGAAGCTTTTGAGAAATTCAAAAAATATAAATCTGAAGTCGAGAACCAAATGGGTAAAAGTATTAAAATCCTTCGATCTGATCGAGGAGGTGAATACTTGAGCACGGAGTTCCTGAATTTCCTAAAAGAGAATGGGATTCTCTCTCATCTTACTCCTCCGTATACACCACAGCACAACGGTGTATCGGAGCGGAGGAATCGCACCCTATTAGATATGGTGCGCTCTATGATGAGCACCGCTGGTTACCTATTTCCTTTTGGGGTTATGCGCCTGAAACGGCTGCATACCTATTGAATCAGGTTCCTACCAAATCAGTGCCTACCACTCTATATGAGATATGGAATGGGAAGAGGCCATATCTTAATTTTATTAAGATATGGGGTTGCCCGGCCTATGTTAAAAAGTAAAATCCGGACAAGCTCGAGCCAAGGTCTGTTCTGCGCAAGTTTGTAGGATATCCGTGGCAAGGAGGTTGAACTGGAAGATGTTCCAGCTATACAAACTACGACAGAAGATTTGGTAGAACCAGAGGATTCGATAGCACCCAACGAACCTCAGCCTCTCCGCCGATCTAGTAGGGTTCCTCATCCACCTGAGAGATACTACGGTTTTCTCATTGATGGTGGAAGCAAGGATTGCATCATGAAGAATGATGACCCGACTAGCTTCGAGCAGGCCATCACAAGTGAGGACTCTGTGAAATGGCTGGATGCTATGCGATATGAGATGGAATCCATGTACACCAACAAAGTATGGACTTTGGAAGTTGCTCCTGAAGGGGTAAAACCCATTAGGATCAAATGGATCTTTAAGAAGAAACTTGGTGTAAATGGAAAAGTTGAGACTTTCAAAGCTAGACTTGTTGCAAAGGGTTTTCGTCAACGACCAGGTGTCGATTATGACGAAACCTTTTCTCCAGTAGCTATGCTTAAGTCCATCCGGATCATGCTTGTCATTTCTGCATACCATGACTACGAAATCTTGCAAATGGATGTAAAGACCGCTTTTCTAAATGGTGATTTGGAAGAGTGCATGTACATGACTCAGCCAGAGGGCTTCGTAGACATTGGGAGCAGTGGAAAGATGTGCAAGCTGCTTAAATCCATCTACGGATTAAAGCAAGCATCGTGGAGTTGGAACATCTGCTTTGATGTCGTTATCAAAGTGTTTGATTTCGTCAAAAACGTAGATGAACCTTATATATACAAGGAGGTGGCAGAGAGTAAGGTTGTCTTCCTAGTATTGTACGTGGATGATATACTCTTGATAAGAAATGACATTCCTATGCTGCAATCAGTCAAGCTCTTTTTATCACAAAAATTCTCAATGAAAGATCTAGGGGATGCCTCCTACATCTTGGGGATTAAGATCTATAGAGATAGATCTAAACAGATACTGGGATTTTCTCAATCCAGGTACATTGACACCATACTAAAGAGGTTCAGTATGGACGAATCCAAGCTTGGGTTTTTACCCACGATCCCTGGACTCACTCTCTCCAAAGCGATGTCTCCCAATACCGATTTAGAGAGAGCTCGCATGCAAGGGATACCCTATGCTTCGGCAGTAGGCTCTATCATATACGCGATGCTATGTACCAGACCCGATGGAGCACACTCACTAAGTGTAGTGAGTAGGTATCAAGCACATCCTGGAGAGAGTCACTGGACAGCTGTGAAGAGCACTCTCAAGTACTTGAGAAGGACTAAAGAGATGCTCTTGGTGTATGGTAACGGAGAACTCCAAGTGGAGTACTTTACCGATTCGAGCTTCCAGAGTGATAAGGACGACTCTAAGTCGCACTCGGGATTTGTCTTTATCCTCAATGGAGGGGCGGTATGCTAGAAGAGTTCCAAGAAGGAAACTGTTGCAGACTCGACGATGGAGGCTAAATACATCGCTGCCAATGATGCTGCCAAAGAGGCTGTCTGGATGAAGAAGTTCATAACAGAACTTGGTGTGGTTCCATCCATTGAGCATCCAATACCTTTGTATTGTGATAACAATGGAGCGGTGGCTTTGGCCAAGGAACCAAGGTCCTATCAGTGATCCAGGCATATTCTGAAGTGGTATCACCTGATCCGGGAGATAGTTGAACGCCGGGAGATCGAGATCAGGAGAGTTGACATGAAGAACAACATAGTGAATCCACTCACGAAGGCCATTCCCCAGATACAGTTCGAGAGACTCTTCGGAATGCTGGGTATGCGATACTACAGCAGCTGGCCCTAGTGCAAGTAGGAGATTGTTAGTTGTATGTATGCTCTAGAGGCCATTATTGTACATATGATGTATATTATATTGGATTCTTGGACATATATAGAGAGGACTTTCTTGCTCGACATCATAGTATGCTATCTGGTTGCTCTTTATCTTAACATGTATACCTGTCTCTTGATACTGTCTTATGGTTACATGTTGGTAAAGCCCTTATGATGTGTACTTAACTACCAGGATTATGATGTAGATCATACTAGTGGGGCCGTGGTAGTCTATAAGTTCATCCTTTAATGTTCCTAGTCGTGGGTGTATCGAGACAGGGCATCGATACACCAGAGTAGAGTAGCGTAAACGCATCTCGACCCATGTGATGGGCGATGGATGATCCCATATCCATTGGTGTTTGACATCAGAGATGGTATACGAGTGCTCAGTGGAGACTGGGTACACTGGACGGACTCGCCGAGAACTCCCAGATGGTATTATACCTCACGTCAGATGGCAGTTCTCTGGTGACACTTGTACAGGTTAGTCTCTAGACCCGAGATCGTCATAGAGTCTTATGTGATTCCCACTGTGCTTTGATTTCCACCTTACCACGTTCAAGAGGACGTGCAAAACGGTGGTTTTTGGGTACAGTCCCGAGTCATATGGAGACAATGAGCGATAGGAGGGTTTCCGTCTCTCCCGGTATTGGGGGTTGATGTTGCGCTGTGCTCGATTGGCCATAACAGGGAAGTCCCTGGCCAGGGTTGATTCAAAGATTTACTGGTAAGTGTTATCAGTAGTTTCTCGACCCGTTATGAGCCTCATATCGGCATGACTTATCGGTTATTGGGGTCTGACGTTTACCACCCCTAGACTTGATATGTGACATATCAGATGAGGAGACCGTACTGTACGGTAGTGTTACAGTCAGGCTTTTATAGGAGATAGAGCGGGCTTGGTTGTTGATCTTCTGATCGCTCAATACCCGGGTAGTCGTTACGTCCAGCTAGTACCGCTGACGGCTTATGGGTGCTTGATGTGATCATCACCTACTGCCGGCGTATTGACGAGTCTTTAGAGTCCTACATAGGGGTTTCACTGGCTCAGGCAAAACGAAGTAGGAGCACATATGTGATATGTGCGGGACCGAGAATAATACGAGTATGTGATACCGTATTCTATTCTCGCGATTTTTGTATCAGTCGGTTATATGTGATATAGCCGGGTTATCGAATCAAGTGTAGATTCGATAAGATGGTACATATTATATTAGTCGGTTGTATGAGATATAGACGGATTATTAAATCAAGTATTGATTTGATAATTTAGTGTTTAATTGTATATTTGATATGCTAATTTACATTAACTAATATTAGCTCACTTAAGCATTTATTATTCTCACATGTGCACACTTAATATATATGTGATATATATTAATTATGCTTATTTATTGTGTCATGGTAGATGATACACACTACATGGGTGTATGAGACTTATACCATACTAATTATAATGCAAGGTTTAAATACTTATAGTAATTCCAAAATTGGTGGATAATTGTTCATGCATGAAGCTTCATGAAGCTTGTGAGTGCATTGACTTTAGTCCACTCATTTTGTTTTACTTTAGATATTTGTTAACCTAACCATTATAATTTAGCCATGGTTACGTGTCTACATGAGTTAGTATATGATACAAAAACTCACCCATGGTTCACTCTCTCCCCTCATTTTTAGTTCATTCTCATCTCATTTGCTCATCTTCTTCTTCCTTGAGAAAAGCTTGCTAGGGTTTTGCAAAAGAGAGAAAATATTGTGAGAAAATTAAAACTAAAGTGAGCCCACTTCCTACTTCATCATCCTCTACTAGATTAGCACTTTGTTATTGGGTGTTTGCTTCACTAATCTCTCTTTAGTGAAGTGGTAGTTTGAGTTAGTGTCTCCTCGACGTAGATCATCTTCGGCCTCAAAGACTTCAAGCAAGATCGCTCTATTCTTATCATGGAGCCATTCAAGAGTCCGCAAGATCGTATCATCGCAGCGAAGGGACTACTACAAGGGGCATATGAAGTGAAGGACCGGTCTACAAAGGTTGTATTCCGCAAACACTGAGAAGTAAAGTAGTTTACTTTTGTTTCGTATGATTCTCTAGTTATCGATTCTAGTTTAGGGTTCGTTAAAATGGCAAAAATTTGAAAATGGCATGGACGATGCCTCCCAAAACCTTGTTGTCGTTGATAGGAACCCTACAGAACGCATCAGGGTGAGGTCCTTCTATCCGAAACTGGTCAACTTACCGATCTCACTTCGGAGCATCCGACGAACAACGTCCTCTCTTGATCGATCTACTCTAGATCCAAGTAAGATCCTTCAACTAGAATTCTTCAACTCAACTGAGCCTACGTCGGCACATCAAATCAGAAGAATCATCTTCGTCTCACTATTCAAGATGGACTAGCGGTCCTCTATCAAATCTCTTTCTGAAAGCTCTAGTGGTCTCAACTCTAACACTCTGGAGGTGACATCCCATCAATCTCAGCAATAGCTGGGTCATCTGTCTGCACGGTGACAACATCGCGATCTCTGAGGTAGGCTGTACATCAACAGTCCTCCTAATCTGGCAGCCTCTATCAATGGCACGATCATCCGATGCAAAATCGAACACTCGCCTCAAACGAGAGATAACAACACAAGCACTATACCTACACGTCCCTATGTCACCAGAAAACATCATGGCCAGTCCTCGTCCGTGACGAGCTCGCTCTGACCGCATCTCTAGCCGCAGCTCAATCTGCGCTCAAACCATAGAGAAAGGAACCTCAAGCAGGTATCGAAGAAGATAGATCAAATGAACGAAAGAGATCAACAGATCCCAAATGGATATATGAACATAGGAACGAATAGTATCACAGATCTCAAGATAAGTACATCCTTGATTATTAGGATACGTGCGTGTTCAAGTTTAGTTTTAAATACCGCAATCAAGACGGTTTCGCTTGTAGCTAGCCGGTTGAGTACGGGTCGTCCGCAGGGAGATGGGAGTCTTTTTCAATGTGTTTTAACGAGTTAAGTCCGGTTGTTCAGATTTTGTTTGTGACTAAGTAAGTGTTGAGTTGATATTTAAAGAGAGCTTGTTAGGGTTAGGATTAGGTTAGTTTGAGTTAGGAGTCTCCACATCTTTCGTTGCCCCACTTAATATCGGTGTTACGGTAATCGGCAACAACGGGGATTAGCACGACTAGGAAGGAACTTGCGAGTATAAGCTAGGCTTTCCAACGCATAGTCCTTCCTTTTGGTGCTTGTCCGTCCGTTCTTGGCTCTTATCCATAACCTCCGGTTAATTCAACCACAACCGGTCTCACTACGGAATCACCGCTATCATGTATGATAGGGTGCCGTAAGGAGCGGATTGTGGTTCAATTAACGGGAGTTGTTTTAAGTTGTTGGGCAAGGAAAGAGTGAGAGAGATTTCCTTCTCTCAAACTTCCCTTATCCTACCCTAACAAGTATAGAACTACTCACACTTCATAATACGGAAAAATAAAACAAACAAAAGAGGAAGATAGAAAGAAGGAGACTAGAAGAATACGACTAACTATTTGCGACCTCACCTTGGCGAGGATCAAGCGTAAGTATCATTGTCGTATGTAAGGATAAAGAAAAAGAAAGAAGAAAGAAACAATAAGGAAATAACAACAACTACTTAACGAATTTAAAGTTCGAACAATTATAACATAAGTAAAGAGACAAGCATGATAATAAATGGTTCTTCTTTATTCATCACTCTTCACTCAAAAGCTCACTACAAGTTTAATGGAGAAGAGGTGAGAAGAGGAAAAAGAAACACACTAAAACTAGGCAAAAAGAAATACAAGCATTGGACCCCTTCCTTCACAAACTTCTGGGCTATTTATAGGCCATAAACTGAAACCCTAGGGCAACCACCAGAACACCTTTACAATGACAAAAATACCCCCCAAAACCCTGCGCATGCGGCGCCAGTATGGCCGCGGATCCGCGGCCTGGACCCCACTTTGGCCGCGGATCCGCGGCCTGGACCCCACTTTGGCCGCGGATCCGCGGCCCTTTTGATGAATTGGGTCTTGGGCCTTCTTGTGGTTTCCTGGTCTGGTGTGTACATTATTCTGATACATATACTTTCTCAATTTGGCTCTACGATTTTTCCAGAATTTCTGTTGAGGGAAAGGTGGACTTTTTGTCAAGATTTTGTCATGATTGCCTCGAGCTCCGCGTAGATCTCTTGGATTTTGTGCTACCATTGAGCCTTGTGCATGAAGGTGACATTGATTTGACATTTTGTCTTCCTAAACTGGTATCTGGCAACATACAGATGACGAGCGGAGACCGTGTTTTCTCAGTGGTTGGCAGGAACCCGGATTTTGTTGTGTTTTTCATGAATTTCACCGTTTTAGAACCGAGAACCTGTATCCTGCAATTGACTAGCAAACACGGCTCAAGAGTATCTACTGATATGCAATGTGACAAAAATTGGGCGGTATGAAAATGCAAAAATCTGATATGAACAAATACCCCCAAACTTATCATTTGCTCGTCCCGAGCAAAGCCCATTTATTCAAAAAAAATTTCCTAACCTCACTTTCGCAGGGAACGCGATTGCACTGAGCATGTGCAACAAGCCGTTAAACCTCTAGGTGTCCCTAGTAGGAGGAGTGTTGTCTCCTGAGGGTTTTCAGCGGATACTACCCACAAAATCCAGTCAAGTTGGTTTTGTAAAATAACTAAGCTTCAAACCCTAAAGTTTTGTTTTAGAAAATAACAATTCTATAATCCTAAGTCTAGACCATCGAACCTTTATTTTTCACACCTCGCTTCTTATTTAACTACAGATTTTATATGTCTTTACGTGCAGTGCGTATAGTGTCGTTAAGTTCCCGAAAGGTCGATTAAAGTCATCATGTCGCACAATAAATCCCAGATAACAATTTTAAAAGGATCACATAAGTTTTATAACGAGTTAAGCATTTTTCAAGTTTCGTTTTCCAGTAAGGTTTCAACTTCAGAATTTCTATCTTCCTTAACAGGAAACTAAGTCGTATTTTTCACTCCACCTTTTTCTTGTTTTCATTTCATACACACCTCTGTGAACGTGCAATAGTCTTTATCAAAGAGTAAAACCTTCATATCTCCGTTAAATTTTTTTAAAAGCCTGTCTTTTATCAAGATTATTCTCACACAAAGAACCGTTAGGAATTTTAACTCGGAGAGAACACTTGCTTGACTTTGTTTTAAACTGGACTTTCTAGGCTTCTTAGCGAGCTTTGGGCCAATGCACCCAAACCAGTTGATTTTAGGGCATTAGGTGTAGAAACACCCCAGCGGACTTAATTACTCAAGTTACCTAGGTCCAAAAACAAAAGACAGTTTGGCGTGAAAATCAGATGATTTAATACGAACGGAGATATAACTGGCAGTTCAAATAATTTTTTGGATAAAAGACGTGTTTGGTGTGTTTGGTGTGTAATCATTCCAATCAAGTTTTAGATGGGTTATTTTTCAGACTTAGCTCCAATTACGGCATCAATAACATTCCTTCATATTCGCTTTACTTCATAAACTATTCTTGACATTACTTATTTCAGAACAAACCTATTTGATCCTCAGAAAATCATTTATCTGTTTAAAAGTTTAAACATGAAAGACTTGTCATCTAATTCCCAAAATCTTACGACACGTGTAGTGTGATGTAAAGACCTATATCAGCTATAGTTAACTTCAAAGGAGAGTTATCTTTCAGGTTTTCAAAATCCAAACATAAGATCTAGTTATTCCTATTTTTTTCAAACAAAAACCGTCGAATGTTGAATTAGAGTTCTTCCACAAGCTAACTTGACAAAAAGTTTTTATAGTTTTTAGAAAATTTTCAAATTTTTATGGATTTTATGGATTTTAATATGCAGATGCAAAAATATACATATGAATGCGAAGGGAAGAAATGCGTACCGAGCGTACCCCCAAACTTAAACTGGACAGTGTCCTCACTGTCGTTGCATGAAGAGAGTAGTTGGAAGGTTCAAAATTGTCGGTTAGTGATACACAAATTTTTATTTGTTTTTGTTTTTAAAGAAAAGAAAAAGAATATACACAAATATATACAAAATGGTTTGTACATACCCCCAAACTTATTTGGAACAGTGTCCACTGTTCTTGGCTGGATAACCGAAATTTGGAGGTAGGCAGAGGAAGATTATTCAGGGTAAACCGGCTCCTGTAAGAACAGGAGCTTCTCTGTTGGTTCGGCGCTAAGGTACGGTTTGCATCGGTGTCCATTTACCTTGAAGAGTGAACCGTCCTTTGGATTTTCCAAATCCACAGTGCCCTGCGGATACACATTCCGCACAAAATACGGCCCTTTCCAGCGAGATCGGAGCTTTCCTGGATGAAAATGAAGTCGGGTGTCGTAAAGAAGTACCTGCTGACCAGGTACGAAGGTTTTGCGCAAAAGGTGTTTATCATGAAACACCTTCGTTCGATTCTTAACGACAACCGTGTTGTCGTAAGCCTCATCCCTAAGCTCGCTCAGTTCGTTCAGCTGCAGCTTCCGATGGCTTCCCGCGTCCTCAAGAGAAAGATTCAGCTCCTTAATCGCCCAAAATGCGCGATGCTCGATTTCGACAGGAAGGTGGCAGGCTTTTCCGTACACAAGCCGATAGGGAGACATGCCGAGGTCGGTCTTATAAGCGGTTCTAAATGCCCAAAGGGCATCAGTCAGTTTCAGAGACCAATCCTTACGGTTCTTGGAAACCGTCTTCTCCAGTATCTGCTTGATTTGCCGATTTGAAACTTCGGCCTGCCCGCAGGTTTGGGGGTGGTAGGGCGTAGAGAGCTTATGATTAATGGAGTATTTCCGCATCAAGGCCTCGAAAGTCCTATTGCAGAAATGACTTCCATTGTCGCTAATGATCGCTCGGGGGTGCCCAAACCGGGAGAAAATGTTTTCTTTATGGAATCTAACGACAACCTTGTTGTCGTTAGTCCGGCTGGGCACAGCTTCGACCCATTTAGAGACTTAATCAACAGCTAGAAGAATGTACAAGTTCCCAAAAGAGTTGGGGAACGGCCCCATGAAGTCTATCCCCCAAACATCGAAAATCTCCACAACCAAGATCGGTTGGAGCGGCATCTCGTTTCTCCGGGATATCCGGCCCATGTGTTGGCACCGGGAGCAAGTCTTGCAATATTCGTGAGCATCTTTGAAAAGTTGTGGCCAGTAGAAACCACATTGCAAGATCTTCTCAGCTGTCTTTCTGGGCCCAAAATGCCCGCCACACGCTTGATCGTGGCAAAATGACAACACACTCTTGAATTCCTCATCGGGGACACACCGACGAATAATCTGGTCGGGACAGTACTTGAACAAGTAGGGTTCGTCCCAGTAAAAGTGTTTTACTTGGGATAAGAAGCGAAGTCTGTCCTGACTCGACCATTCGGTCGGTAATAATCCCGTGGCCAAATAGTTCACAATATCTGCGAACCAGGGTTCGCACGATACTGTCAAGAGTTGTTCATCCGGAAAAACGTCGTTAATTGGGATTGGAAGCGAAGGCGAAGAAGGAAGTCATGAGAGATGGTCGGCAACCACGTTTTCACATCCTCGTTTGTCCTTAATGACAAGGTCAAACACTTGAAGCAAGAGGATCCAACGGATTAACCGAGATTTAGCATCTTTCTTCGCAAAAAGATGACGCAGAGCTGAATGGTCCGTGTAGACAATGACTGGAGAGCCGATGAGGTAGGGCCTGAACTTTTCTAGAGCAAATACAACAGCTAAGAATTCCTTCTCAGTTGTTGTATAATTGAGTTGGGCGTCGTTCAGGGTCCGGCTCGCGTAATAGATCACGTGCGGCATCTTGTTGATGTGCTGTCCAAGGACAGCACCGATGGCAAAGTCGGGTGCATCGCACATAATCTCGAATGGGTGCGTCCAGTCAGGGGAAGAAAGAACGGGAGCAGAAGTGAGTGAGAGTTTCAGTGACTCGAATGCAGTCACACAGCTCGAGTTGAAGGTGAAAGGCGTGTCCTTGGCCAGCAAAAGCGTCAAGGGCCTAGCAATCTTGCTAAAGTCCTTGATAAACCGTCTGTAAAAACAGGCATGGCCAAGGAAGGCTCGGATATCTCTGACGCATCGGGGAGGAGGCAGATTGGAAATGACCTCAATCTTTGCTCTGTCAACCTCTATGCCATTTTGCGAGATGATATGTCCTAGGACAATACCTTCGCGCACCATGAAGTGGCATTTCTCCCAGTTCAAAGTGAGATTCTTGTCCTTACATCGGGTAAGGACAGCGTCAAAATGCAGCAAACACTCGTCAAAGGAGTCGCCGAAGATGGAGAAGTCATCCATGAAAATCTCCAAAAAATTTTCCACCATGTCAGAGAAAATTCCCATCATACACCGCTGGAAGGTAGCGGGCGCATTGCATAACCCAAAGGGCATGCGTCGATATGCAAACGTGCCGAAAGGACAAGTGAAAGTGGTCTTGTCCTGGTCTTTTTCGGCGATGGGAATTTGATTATAGCCAGAGTAGCCATCTAGAAAGCAATAGTACTCATGTCCGGCCAATCGTTCAAGCATCTGGTCAATGAAGGGTAGCGGAAAGTGGTCTTTCCGCGTAGCGGCGTTGAGTTTTCTGTAATCAATGCAAACTTGCCACCCAGTTTGGGTGCGAGTAGGGATTAACTCATTCGCCTCGTTGGTTATGACCATGATGCCCGACTTCTTGGGGACAACATGAATGGGGCTAACCCACTGGCTATCAGAGATAGGGTAAATGATACCACTATCTAGACATTTGATGATCTCCTTCTTCACAGCCTCCTTCATGACTGGATTAAGACGTCTTTGTGGATCCCGGGCTGGTTTGGCATCATCCATCAGATGAATGTGATGCTCAACGATCAGGGGACTAATCCTCTTGATGTCCGCCATGGACCAGCCAAAAGCTTGCATGTTGCTGTGCAAGACCGCGAGAAGGGCTTTCTCTTGCTCGGGAGCTAGAGAAGCCGAAATGATGACAGGGAGGGTCTCGTTCTCACCTAAGTAAGCATACTTAAGGTGAGACGGCAACGGCTTGAGTTCGAGCGTTGGAGGTGAAATGATGGAAGGAAAGACTGGTGCAAAGGTCTCGAACTCAAAGGATTCCAGCAAAGGTTCAAAACGAGTGTAGGCAACCGAGTCGGATGGTTCAGGTAACTCATCCGGAAAGTCGAAAGATTCGAACTCGGGTTGTGCGCGGCTAAGATCGTTCGAGAACGTGAAACACTCGTATTCATTATCGGGCGCAGAAACAGCAGCAGATTCGAAGAGAAACGCACTAGTGGCGTCAAGATTATCGTGGTCAAACAGAAACTCCTCGAATTCACACTCTTCTGGTGTGATCTCCTGGATCGAGCAGACATCCAGTATATGAGCATTAGGTTCGGCGGGCTGATTCCCTAACCTAAAAATGTTGAGTTCAATCGTCATGTTTCCAAAAGAGAGGTTCATCGAACCATTGCGACAATTGATCACAGCATTTGAGGTTGCGAGAAATGGTCGACCGAGTATTACCGGAATTTGATTCCGGGGGTTAGCTACATGCTGTGTATCTAATACAATGAAGTCAACGGGGAATATGAAGTCCCCGACTCTTATCAACACATCCTCTAGCTCACCCCTAGGATGGGTGATCGATCGGTCGGCCATTTGGAGAGTGCAGTGTGTGGGTTTCAACTCTCCGACGCCTAATTGCTCGTATACTGAATACGGAAGCAGGTTAACACTGGCACCAAGATCTAATAGTGCGCGGTTGATGTTCTTATCCCCAATGGTAATTGAAATCGTAGGACAGCCAGGGTCCTTCCGTTTTTGTGGTAAAGATTGGGTAAGGGCATCACTCACAGCACTAGCCAAGAAAACTTTCTTGGGTACCTGAGACTTCCTCTTTTTTGTGCACAAGTCCTTTAAAATTTTAGCGTAGGACGGGACTTGTTGGACAGCATCTAAAAGAGGAATGTTAATGTTAACCTGCTTGAATAACTCCAGAATCTTCTCCATTTGAGGATTTTGTTTGTTAGACCTCAACCGGTTTGGAAATGGAACATTTTGAAAATTGGTTGAGTCTAATGCTGGAGGAGGAGATTTTGGAGTTGGAACGGATCCCAGAATAGGTGTTTTCGTGGAGTGAGAAGTGGGTCCATTCAGAGCAGAAGAAGAGGAAGGGGAGCCTTGTGAAGAACGGAGAATAGGCTCAGAAGACGAAGAAGAAGAAGAAGGAGAAGAAGAAGAAGAAGAAGAAGAAGCGGCGGCCGGGGTGTCATCGTTGATTCGCTTGCCAATGTTGTTTTGCAGCATCCTTCCCGATCTCAGAGTAGTCACGGCACTCACATTATGGTTTTGTTGTTCAAGAGCAACATGTGCATTATGTGGGTGACCGGGATTTGGATGTGGCTGGGACGGGAGCTTCCCCTTCTCTCGCTCGCTCAAGGCCGTGTTCAGCTGTGCAATCTGGGCCTCGATAGTCTTGATGCTCTGCCCGTGTGCGGCGGTGTGTTGAACTAAAGATTGGATCGAAGACTAGATGTTGGCGGTGGATTGAGTCGATTGTTTAACAAACGCCTCCAGACTTCGCTCGAGCGAGGAAACCTTATCGTTGTTTGACGGAACAAAATTGTTTGGTGGAAAAGAGTTGTTGGGTGCAAAATTGTTCGTCGGGTTTTGGAAAGGTTGGGGTTGGAAAGGCTGCTGATATTGGTGTTGAGTTTGTTGCTGTGCTTGTTGTTGCGGCGGAGGGGCCCTTTGGAAATTGTTGCCTTGGAATTGATTCTGATTCTGATTCCAGGCGAAATTGGGGTGGTTCCTCCAACCGGGATTGTAGGTGGAAGAGTATGGATCATTCCTCGGTCTTTGCTGGAATGCATTAACCTGATCCTGTCCTTGCGATGGTGGATTGTAAGGACACTCTTCGGTCAAGTGAGAAGGATCGGAACAACAAGCGCAGATGGTATGAAGGGGGAGAACAGGGGCAGGGGCAGGAGCAGAAAATTTGCTCTCTATCGCTTCAAGCTTTCGTGTTATCGCAGCCATTTCAGCTTTCATCGCAATAGAGACGTCAAGTTGGTGGATTCCTACCCTAGACTGACCGGTAGAAGTGGAGGTAAAAGAAGAAGAAGTCGGTCTGGTGCTCTCCCACTGTAGCGTTTGCTCCGCTAGATCGTCAAAGAACTGCCACGCTTCCTCGTCAGATTTCGATAAGAAGTGGCCCTGACAGATGGTTTCCAGCAACTGCTTCGTTGCTGGGTTCAGTCCCTCGTATAAGGTTTGGCAGAGTTGCCATTTCTCTATACCGTGGTGAGGACACTGAACAAGAAGGTCTTTGTATCGGTCAAAGCACTTCCAGAAGGGTTTAGAAGGAAGCTGGGAGAATTGGTTGATTTCATTTCGAATTCTTGCGGTCTTATGATTTGGATAGAATTTTTTTAGAAACGCTTTAACAAACTCGTCCCAGCTGGTGATTGAGTGGGAAGCGGTGCTATACAGCCATTTTTCAGCGAGATCGCATAAAGTGAACGGAATGACCCGTAGACGTATAGCATCGTCCGACAGCTGGGTTGTTTTCATCATGGCACAGACATTTTGAAATTTGTTGATGAAGATATAGGCATCTTCAGATTCAAGCCCATGAAAACGTGGAAGCATGTTGATGAAATGGGACTTAATTTCAAAGTTGTCCCCAATGGCCGGAGGAAGAGAAAGGCAGGTGGGAAGTGCAGAACGGGTGGGGTAGAAACGATCCTGGAGCGCAATTCGCTGCGGCGCTACAACAGGCGGAGGTGGTGGGATATTGGCCTCCGTAGGAGGTGGAGCCAATCCAGCGGTGGTCAAAGAGATGTTCGGATTAAATCCCGACATCGCGGAAGAAGATGTTGGTGAAGGTGAAGGTGAAGGTGAAGATGTGTGAACAGAATTCCGGTCAACGTCGGAGTTGGCCGGCAAAAGAAGGGGTGAAAGAGGAGTGGACGGAGTATCGACTTTAGAGTCGATCGCGTAGTCGGTCGCGACTAACGTAACGCGGACTAGACGGGCGCTAGTGTCCCGAGTCCAAGCGGACATACACTAAACGAGTTTAGTATAGTCAAAGCGGAGAAGGTGAGGGTAAGAAAATGTTAATGGAGAAAGGCGATGGGTGGTGGGTGAAAATGGATTTGGCGACAAAAGGGCAAGTTTTTATAAAAGTTTTTGATTTTTTTTTAGAAAGATTTTTACAGAAGTATGTAAGGAAATATGGCTTAAGCAATCACAAACAAGATATGCACAATCTCACCTAGATCTACGGTCGCCTAGGTCTACTAGACCTGCTCCTGAACTTGATTTTCGAAGTTAAACAATGTCGAGAAACGGGCTTAAAAATACACTGATCACGAGGCCAGGTAAGTGCAGAGATAAGGGGAGGTTGTCCAACGCTTTCGCGAAGTTCCTTAATTAAATAACCCTTTCTCTTTCGGCGGTTGCGCCTTTAACACTTTCCTAGATACCCCGTAAACAATGTACGGTTAAGCGAGGTTCTAAACACGGTTTATCTTCTCCTAATGAGCGCGAAGTCCTTAGGTCTGAAGTCTAGTATTTTTTTAATTTACAATGGAAAATGCATATGCTTTAGTGATTTTTGGGGTCCTGGGAAGGGTGATGAAATCCCCACCCAATCTGGATTGGTTTCAAGTCCCTTAAGTCCGTATTAAAGAATGCAAAACAGTAACAAATCAACTGCAAACAATTTTTATTTTGCGGCGCAAAGAATCCTGCACAAGAACAGTTTATTGGAAGGGGGAGAAGAGTTTGCGCAAAGAAGGCTGCAGAAAACACAGTTTATTGGAGTTCAGAGGAGTGGAAGATAGGAGAGGAACACTTACAGAGAAGATGACACACTGACCCCACTAAGTGGCCGCGGAACCGCGGCCTAAGCTTTCTTATGCCTCGTTTTCGCGGCAGTACTAGGGATTTGGGTCTCTGGAAAAATTGGGTGATGTTCTGTGGCTTTCCACTTCTTGTCTGGATCTACTGAATCTTTAGTTGCTCACTATAACTGCTCCAGATCTTGATAGTAGACCGTTTGTTCCGTTTCGATCCGTCGCGGTGTTGCCACGAAATGTGGGTCTATCTTCCCACGTCTTTGGCACTGTACCTGAACTCCGTATTTTCAACGTCTTGGCCACTGAACTCGAACCTTGTATTTTCCTGCACACTCGCACAAAAGCTAATCAAAAATAACAAGATGGTTTTGTTTACAATGTATATAATTTTTTTTGTTTTTCGGTTAGAGTTATACTTACAAATTAACCCGAAATTTCACAAAGAAACAAACTACCGTCTCCCCGGCAACGGCGCCATTTGATTGTTAGGATACGTGCGTGTTCAAGTTTAGTTTTAAATACCGCAATCAAGACGGTTTCGCTTGTAGCTAGCCGGTTGAGTACGGGTCGTCCGCAGGGAGATGGGAGTCTTTTTCAATGTGTTTTAACGAGTTATGTCCGGTTGTTCAGATTTTGTTTGTGACTAACTAAGTGTTGAGTTGATATTTAAAGAGAGCTTGTTAGGGTTAGGATTAGGTTAGTTTGAGTTAGGAGTCTCCACATCTTTCGTTGCCCTACTTAATATCGGTGTTACGGTAATCGGCAACAACGGGGATTAGCACGACTAGGAAAGAACTTGCGAGTATAAGCTAGGCTTTCCAACGCATAGTCCTTCCTTTTGGTGCTTGTCCGTCCGTTCTTGGCTCTTATCCATAACCTCCGGTTAATTCAACCACAACCGGTCTCACTACGGAATCACCGCTATCATGTAGGATAGGGTGCCGTAAGGAGCGGATTGTGGTTCAATTAACGGGAGTTGATTTAAGTTGTTGGGCAAGGAAAGAGTGAGAGAGATTTCCTTCTCTCAAACTTCCCTTATCCTACCCTAACAAGTATAGAACTACTCACACTTCATAATACGGAAAAATAAAACAAACAAAAGAGGAAGATAGAAAGAAGGAGACTAGAAGAATACGACTAACTATTTGCGACCTCACCTTGGCGAGGATCAAGTGTAAGTATCATTGTCGTATGTAAGGATAAAGAAAAAGAAAGAAGAAAGAAACAATAAGGAAATAACAACAACTACTGAACGAATTTAAAGTTACAACAATTATAACATAAGTAAAGAGACAAGCATGATAATAAATGGTTCTTCTTTATTCATCACTCTTCACTCAAAAGCTCACTACAAGTTTAATGGAGAAGAGGTGAGAAGAGGAAGAAGAAACACACTAAAACTAGGCAAAAAGAAATACAAGCATTGGACCCCTTCCTTCACAATCTTCTGGGCTATTTATAGGCCATAAAATGAAACCCTAGGGCAACCACCAGAACACCTGTACAATGACAAAAATACCCCCCCAAAACCCTGCGCATGCGGCGCCAGTATGGCCGCGGATCCGCTGCCTGGACACCACTTTGGCCGCGGATCCGCGGCCCTTTTGATGAATTGGGTCTTGGGCCTTCTTGTGGTTTCCTGGTCTGGTGTGTACATTATTCTGATACATATACTTTCTCAATTTGGCTCCACGATTTTTCCAGAATTTCTGTTGAGGGAAAGGTGGACTTTTTGTCAAGATTTTGTCATGATTGCCTCGAGCTCCGCGTAGATCTCTTGGATTTTGTGCTACCATTGAGCCTTATGCATGAAGGTGACATTGATTTGACATTTTGTCTTCCTAAACTGGTATCTGGCAACATACAGATGACGAGCGGAGACCGTGTTTTCTCAGTGATTGGCAGGAACCCGGATTTTTTTGTGTTTTCCATGAATTTCACCGTTTTAGAACCGAGAACCTGTATCCTGCAATTGACTAGCAAACACGGCTCAAGAGTATCTACCGATATGCAATGTGACAAAAATTGGGCGGTATGAAAATGCAAAAATCTGATATGAACAATCCTAAGGTTTCTTAAGTGGAGTATCGTATCGTAAGTATGCCGCGGAACATACGTATGGTACGTCACTCTACTCAAGCTACCTACTCCATCAATCAAGGTCAACCTATGTAACGAAAGTTCGAGTCTAACACCCCCCTTCAAGTCTAAGTTCCGTAAAGTCAAGCCTAGGTTCCGAAATATATATATATATATATATATATATATATATATATATATATATATATACATACGCTGTAGACCCCGCATAGTCAAACCCAGACTCAAATCAAGGTTAAACCTAACGCTCTGATACCAACTTTGTCACGACTCGTAATTTAGCACTTGACCGGCACTTAAATCACGCAACGTCCAAAGGCGTAACGTAATTCAAGTAAGCCGAAGCCAAGAAAATCTAAACATTTTTACAAAAAATAGTGGGGGTGAAGTTTTGAAATAAAAGTATAATGAAATAAAGTTTATCTATATATGCATAAATAATGATATAAGAAAATGCAAGTAGAATGTACTAAAATTGAGAACATTTTTCTTCTTTAAAATTTTGGGCAGCACCTCCCTTGTATATTTTGAACCGAAACCACATATACATAACAAAATAAAATGCATCCCTAAGCGGGAGCTAGCTCTTCGCCAAATGGCGGAATCACAACCACGCAAGTAAGCAATATATATACGACACCCAACGGTGAAGATCAGCACAGAAATAATGATAGATAAAGAGAGACATCAAACTCCCAAGAAGCGAACGTATAACTATCGCTCTAAGTCTCACAACCACACAAGTCTTTCTAGTCCAGAAATATACAAATTCTAGTTCTGATTGATGGAGTATCTAGATACAATAGGAATAAAAGTACAAGAGTGGGCACGATCCAATGTGTCCCACCTACCATAGCAAAACACCCGAATGCAAGCTGTGTGCCAGCGATACCGCTAATGATCCCAAGCGGTCAAACCTGCAAGAAACTGTGGCACAACGTGGGTGAGTTGCCAATTCGTGAGTAGAAAACATTAGCAGGTAGAAATCGAATAAAACAATGATTTCCTAGGTCACTATATCAAGAAGGTAATACTATGATATCTATGGTGACCATGTATGCTTATATGTCAACAATATAATCAATGCCAATGACATATACAAATAAACGTCTTAATCATATGCCTATATGCAGGTGGATATCATCCATGTGTCCATCAATGACACAATCAACATCATGGAACCTGAGTGTCCAACATCGACACTCGAAACATCATTAAAGCATATGCATGTATGTATGAGGATATCAACCAACGTGTGTCCATCAACGACACATCAAAATCATGGAATCTGAGTGCCCAATACCGACACTCGAAACATCATGAAGCCCGTGTACAGCATCGACACGTAAATCCTCATATCTTGGGCTCCGTCAGTCCGGATTGGCCCATGGGCTCCGTAAGTCCGGATCGGCCCATATCCATCTCACGACTCCGGTCGGTATCCTCCGGATAACCGCCGGGTCCAAACTATCACCGGTAGGTAGTAGTCCCTCTGCCAGGCTCATCGTCTACTGCACAACATACCTTTCTTGCCCCGGGGTACCATACCGGGTCCACCATGTACCCGCAAACGGTTTTTCCATCTCCTCGAATCGGGAATCACATAGCTCATAACCGAGAAAACTCATGGTGGACGCATTGAAATATCATATCAAAAGAAACCGGGTTTTTAAAACAATACAAACTTTCTTTTGAAATATAACCACGGTTCTCAAATCCAGAATCTCATGAAAACAACATCTCAATGCGTATAATCATAAAGCATGATGTATGCAAACATAAAACAGAAATGTGAGCATATCGGTATATCATGCAACATAGAATAGTGATGTGAGCATATCAGTCTATCATGCAATATAGAATAGTGATGTGAGCATATCAGTATATCATGCAACATAGAATAGTGATGTGAGCATATGAGTATATCATGGCAACGAGTCATGTGATAATAATGAACAATTAAGAGTAATAGCATGATATAGAAATTTGACCGTGTAAGCGACATAGCATATACCGATGATGATTGTGTATAAGCCGGCAAATCTGTGTAAGTGTAACATATGCATCATCGATAATTGTGCAGGTGTACAAGCATACAATATCATAACAAACAATGGAAGCACAGGTATATACAATGCAATGAGAATATCATAAACATAGCAGAAAGTAAACCCTAACCGCCGCATTATAAAATATATGTATCTAATCTAACATATACCTAATGGATTAAAATATCTATAACATATCCGAGTCGATAAATCAATCAATCGGCAATCCAGCCTCATAGCATCGCGTACGGTATAATCTATCGTACGACATCCTCGAGTCAAGGGTATGGATGATTTATCAGGTAACACTCATCGCGTACGGTAATCCATCGTACGGCGGCATTAAACAAATAGGCAATCTATCAACCTATACAACAATGAGGGTACGGATCTAACGTCTCGTACGTTATATCACTCATTATTCTCATATATATATATCAAGTCACATCCGTATCAATCTCATATCATGTCATGGCAACAGTATATATATTCACATATCGCCTCGCATCCGCATATTGACATATTAAGCCAAGTCATCTTATTTCATCATATTCTCTTTTTATCACATCAATATCTCACATCAAGTAATCTTATATATATTTATCTTATTTTACCGATCTCATAACACATCTATCTCAATCTTATCATATTCATCGATCTCTTGTCATATCCTTATAGATCTTGTCTCATATCTTGGTATATGTATTCAATCATTCATATCATCTCCCACTAACTTTTTAATCATATCCATAGTTTCCTAGTGTAGGTTTCTCTGACTATATTCTAAATATCAATCTCCATTTTATAATTGCGGGGGTGCTATACGCCATCCACCCGACTTCCCCTGTAGATATAAATCTACTTACCTGCAATCTCCTTGTTTAGCCGTAGTCGATGTGCTTCGTTTTCTCGGAATCCACAAGAAGGTACCTTCAATCACAACACATCGTAATGCTATTAAAATCAATGTCTGGAAAACCGATACGGCACACGTTGTGCTCATAGGTTAGAACCTATAGCCTACGCATGTAAAAACAACCAAAAACCCTCGTCGTTGACATACAAACGTCCAACGACCAAATACAATATCAAATACCAAAACCCATGTTCAGAAATCGCAAATACCAAATTCAGCAACATAGGAAATTGTTCCCAGATTTCACCCTAGGTCAAAACAAGACATTTTGCATATGGGATTCCTCTAGATATCAGATAACAAGACTACTGACCAAAAATCACCAAATTCCACTCTAATGTGGCCGCAATTTGCGGCCACCATGAATAAATCTGCGGCCTGGTTCAGGTATTTGGGTCTCGGGTTTCAGGGGTTGCTTCTAGGTTGCCTGCATGTCTCTCTGTCATGGGAACTTATTTTATAGTGGTCTCGGGTCATCCCAGATTCCTATATACCATCAAAATCTGTCAATTATTCGATGTCGGGAAAATTCTAACTTCATGTTTTGGGTTCTAATCTCGGCCATAAAATCATCACTATGGTCTTGTAAACACTCACTACATCTCATTTTATCACTTACAAGTCAAGTCTCTCACTAAAGGTCATCTTGGAAAATTCTAAGATCACAATCGACATTAAAATGAACTCTAAACTAAACTATAAGGATAAGAAAATAATTAAAAGATGAGAAGTGGAACTTATACCTCATGGGAGTAACTCAAGAAAAACCCTAGATGCTCAAAGTCTCCAAAATCCAAACTTGAAAGGTCCATAGGGTTTAGGAAGAGGCGGGGATCATTTTTAATGAAGGTGGCATGAGGTTTTGATGAAGATTTGTAGATATTTTCATGTGGTAGTGGAGGTGGAGGAAGCATGAGGAATGAGATGAAGATGATGAGGTGATGAAGGCAAAGGAAAATGGTGAAGTGAGGAAACAATGAGGAATGGTCTAGGTGGAGCCATACCCCCCTCTCTCTCATTCTCATTCTCTCTCTTACCCATACCTCTATATCCCCCACATGTCTTCTTTTCTTTTTCTTTTCTCTTCCTTTTTCACTCTCTCAAATAAAATCACAAATACAAATAAAACAACACAAATGAAACAATCATGCAACAAAAATGTAACATGCCATGGTGCACTAACCATGGTTAATTAGAAATTACGGATTTGGCATAATCGTGATTAGTAGTGAACTAATCGGGTTTAATTTAAACTTGCATATAATTAATTATAAAAATGCCCAAATCCGATAAATATATTTTTAAATGAATAAATCATTTTAATCTCCAATTATTTCCTAAATATTGGTATATATTTATATCATTTTACGAAAACCCCAAATTCGCAAATCGAATAGTTTTCGCAAAATATATTATTTTTATATTTAAATTCCAAAAATAATATTTTATATTTCTGAAATGTTACAGTTAAGTAACCTAACGGTGCATGACGGGACCCTGTAGCGAATGCGGATAGCATAAGCGTGCGTTCTATTTTCGTTCTTCTGTGATGCTTAGGAACTTAAATGATGGGACTACATTAATGAGATTAATGTAAAGAAAAGAAGGTTAAAGATGTTGTAGAATCAAATTTGAAACCCACTCGGCATTTTTATGAAAAAGCAAGTTTCAAAATGCGGAGCTTAATCCACTCCTTTCTAAATTATTTGGTTCTACAATGATATCAAGTTCAAAACGTTAAAGGTTTTCATCAAAACCATCCGTAACACTCCGTCATTTTAGAAAGTTGAATACTTAGTATTCGTGCTACGTTTAATGACCATAGTTAAGGCGTAGTGTACGGTAGCTAAGTGATGTCTTTCTATACAGCATATGATGCGATTAATTAGGTCATTTATATGACTTTGTTGACCATAGTTAAGGGTCATATGAGTGGGTCTAATTAATAAAGAAATGATGGGTAGAACTTGACTATTGCTTATGATTTGTTGACCATAGTTAAGGTCATAAGCCTTTAGGGGTAAAAACGAATCGGGTATTTCAAGAGTTGAAATTTGAAATGAGATTGCATACCTTCTATGTTGATAGTTGGATCCCGATCCCACTGTGAGTAAAAATTACTCCCGGGAGAGTTTTGCACTTTACAATTAGTTAATCCACTAGGTGTCTAGAAAAGTGTCAACAGGGTTACGCCTCTAGGGAAACGAGGTTTATTTTAATTAGGTCCGTGCGAAAGCACGGAGAACCTCCCTCGGAGTACCGACACTGGCCTGGCTGACCGGTTAACGAACTTGTAGAATATAATTAATCCTGGCTAATTTTCTTTTTGAGGTTTAAAGGATAATTTGATAAAAGCAGTCGGAGACATCGATTAGATAAGATAAATAACCAATCTAATCTTTGCAAGAGCTTTTGCTGAGTGTATTCTTTTCTCTCTCTTAATGGCAGATACCAATGACTGGACTTAAGCTACTATTAGAGAAAAATAAACTGACAGGTCCCAATTATAAAGACTGGTTGAGGAACGTAAACATTGCCCTTACATACAATATGGTTTCATATGTCCTCACTGCCCCAGACCCTCCCATCCCTGGCCCTGATTCCTCTATTGCGGATAAGGAGATCTGCAAGACATGGGATATTGATTGTGCCACAGCCAAATGCCTCACGTTAGCTTCGATGGACAATGTACATAAAAGCAACATGAGAAGATGGAAATTCAATCCATATTTTTCCATACAAAGGAGTTGTATTGGGAGCAATCTCGTACTCTTCGTTACGAGGCATCTAGAAGTTGTTTCAGATGTGGATGGCTGCTAGTACGTCAGTAAGAGATCATGTCTTGAAGATGATAGGAATTATTGAAGAACTAGAGGACCAGGGATGGACCATGGAGAACGAACAATATATTGATATAGTTCTACAGTCTCTCCCCTGCCTTTGCTCAGTTTATAGTGAACTTCAATATGCACAACATGGAGAAGTCACTTCCTGCAGAGAGCACGCTTAAGACAGTGAAAACTCCCTCTCTGTTTAATGGATCCATTCCACCTTCCGTCCTAAAAGCCAAGGCTAAGGGAAAGAAGAAGAAGAAACCCACTAAACTGAGATGTGGAGTTATAAAGGCAAAAGGGAAAGACAAATCCGGGGCTGAGGGGTCGGGAAAGGGATAATGTTTCTACTGCCACAATTCAGGACACTAGAAGCGTAATTGTATTGAGTACCTTGTTGATCTCAAGAAGAAGAAGCATGATGATGCTTCCGCTTCAGGTGTGTTCGTCACTGAAAACTGTTTTTCTGTAAACTCTGCATCCTGGGTATTAGATACCGGTTCAGGTTCTCACATCTGCAATTATGTGCAGGGATTGAGAAATAACAAAGTTTTGAAAACAGGTGATCATGCTCTTCGGGTTGGAAATGGTTCCAATATACATCCTGTATCAGTAGGATAGTATCACCTAGGGTTGCCCTCGGGATGTATATTGGTTTTGAACCCGTGTTATTTTGTACCAAGCGTGGTATGTAATATAATATCCGTATCTTTGTTAGAAAATGAAGGGTATCATTTTGTGTTGAAAAATTATGTTATGAACATTAACCTGAATGAACAGTTGATTGGGTGTGGTACACTAATTAATGGTATTTACGTCCTAAATCAACACAAAGTTTTCAATATACAACACACAAACAAAAGAAAAATTTCAGATATAAATGAAGCTTTTGTATGGCATTGTAGACTTGGTCATATTTACGAAACAAGACTAACCAAGCTACATAGTAATGGATATTTAAATACTTTTGAATATAAATCTTATGCAACCTGTCAGTCTTGTATCAAGGGTAAAATGACAAAAACTCCGTTTATTGGACACGGAGAGAGAGCTACTGAACTCTTAGGCCTCATACATAGTGATGTATGCGGACCAATGTCTACACATGCTAAAGGCGGTTATTCTTACTGCATAACTTTTACAGATGATTTCTTGAGGTTTGGACACGTGTTCCTGTTGAAACATAAGTCTGAAGCTTTCGAAAAATTCAAGGAGTATAAACTTGAAGTATAAAAACAAACTGATTTGAGCATCAAGAAACTTCGATCAGGTCGTGGAGAAGAGTATTTAAGTACAGAGTTTTTAGACTTCCTAAAAGAGAATGGGATTCTCTTTTAGCTTACTTCCCCTTACACACCACAGCACAACGGTGTGTCAGAACGGAGGAATCATACCCTATTAGATATGGTACATTCAATGATGAGTGATGCTGAGTTACCACTTTCCTTTTGGGGAGATGCATTGGAGACTGCAGTATATCTATTGAATAGGGTTCCATCCAAAAGCGTTCCTACCACTCCATATGAGATATGGCATGGGAAGAGACCATCTCTTAAACAAAGTAGGATATTGGGTTGTCCTGCTTTTGTTAAAATGTAAAATCCAGACAAAATCGAGACACGATCGGTTCTGTGTACATTTGTGGGATATCCAAAACATTCATATGGATATCTTTTCTACCACAAGAAGGAACAAAGAGTGTTTGTTTCTCAGTATGCCACATTTTTAGAAAATGAATTTTTTACAAATAATACTGTTGGAAATGAGGTAGAACCAGAAGAAGTTCTAGAGACACAAATAACTACTGAAGATTTGGTTGAACCTGAAGTTGCAATAGAACCCCACGAGCCTTAGTCACTCCGTAGATCTAGTAGGACTTCTCGCCCACCGGAGAGATACTATGGTTTCCTCATTGATGGTGATAGAGAAGATTGCATCATGGATGATGATGACCCTATTAGTTTTCAGCAAGCTATCATGAGTAGTGACTCAGTGAAATGGCTGGATGCCATGCGATCCGAAATGGAGTCCATGCACACCAACAAATTATGGACTTTGGAAGTTGCACCTTCTGGAGTAAAACCCATAGGGTGCAATTGGATCTTTAAGAAAAAGAATGGTGTAGATGGACAGGTGGTGACCTATAAAGCATGGCTTGTAGCGAAAGGATTTCGTCGTAGACCAGGACTGGACAATGATGAGACTTTCTCTCTAGTATCAATGCTTAAATCCATTAGGATCCTACTTGCTATTGCTGCTCACTATGACTATGAGATCTGGTAGATGGATGTTAAAACTGCATTTCCAAATGGTGATTTAAATGAGTGCATTTTTATGGATCAGCCGGAAGGCTTCATTGATAGTGGAAGCAGCGAGAAGGCATGCATGTTGCTTAAATCAATTTATGGATTAAAGCGGGCATCACGTAGTTGGAACATCTGCTTTGATGATACAATCAAAAAGTTTGATTTTATCAAAAATGTAAACGAACCTTGTATTTATAAGAAGATTATAGGGAGTACGGTCACATTCCTCGTATTGTACGTGGATGACATTCTCTTGATAGGAAATGACGTTCCTATGCTGCAATCGGTCAAACTATTCTTATCACAAAGGTTCTCCATGAAAGATCTGGGAGATGCCTCATACATTTTGAGCATTAAGATCTAAAAGATTGTTGGGATTGTCCCAATCAAGGTACATTAACACCATCCTAAAGAGGTTTAGTATGGAAGATTCTAAGCGAGATACTTTACCCGCTTGTCACGGAATCACTCTCTCCAAAGACTTTTGTCCAAAATCTAATGAAGAGAGAGCTCAAATGAGTGTTATACCATACGCTTCTGCTGTAGGATCTATAATGTATGCGATGTTATGTACTCACCCAATGTTGCTTATGCACTTAGTGTAGTAAGCAGTTATCAATCCAATCCAGGGGAGAAACGCTGGACAGCTGTAAAGAACATTCTTAAGTACTTGCAAATGACTAAAGAAATGTTCTTAGTGTATAGTAATGAGGATCTCTAGATGGAGGCCTTTACCGATTCGAGCTACCAGAGTGATAAAGATGACAAAAAATTTATCTCGGGGTTTGTATTTACCCTCAATGGAGGGACGGTTTGTTGGAAGAGTTCCAAATAGGACACCGTTGCAGGCTCAACGATGGATGCTAAGTACATTGCAGCAAATGATGCTGCCAAGGAAGTCGTATGGATGTGGAAGTTCATTTCGGAACTAGGAGTAGTTCCCACAATTATTGATCCAATACCATTGTATTGTGATAATAATGGGGCTATGGCATTAGCCAAAGAGCCCAAGTCCCATCAACGATCCAGACACATCCTGAGGCGATATCATCTGATCCGGGAGATAGTTGATCATCGCGAGATCGAGATTCGGAGAGTAGACACAACGAATAACATCGCGGATCTACTAACCAAGGCCTTTCCACAGCCGCAACAAGAGCGACTTTTTGAGATGTTGGGTATGAGATACGCCAATAATTGGCCTTAGTGAAAGTGGGAGATTGTTGGATGTATGTATGCCCTAGAGGCCATTATTTGTATAGTGGATGCTTGGACAAGTATATATATAGAGGACTTTCTTGCTCGATATGATAGTATGCTATCTGGTTGTTCTTTATCTTAACATATTCTGTTGATTGTGTTTACTGTTCATTTGATATATGTTGATAAAGCCCTTAGGATATCAGCTTGACTACTATGATTATGATGCAGATCATTCTAGTAGGGCATGTGTAGTATATAAGCATATCCTTAATTGTTCCTAGTCGTCGGTGTATCGAGACGGGGCATCGATATTCAAGAGTAGACTAGTGTATACGTTTCTTGACCCAGTTGAGGGGGAGATGGATGATTCCATATCCATTCATGTTTGACATCAGAGAATGTATACAGGTCCTCATTGGAGACTGAGTACACTGAACGGACTCGCCGAGAACTCCTATATGGTATTATACCAATCGTCGATTAGCAGTTCTCTAGTGACACTTATACAGGTTAGTCTGTGACCCGAGATTGTCATAGAGCTTTGTGTGTTTCCCACTATGCATTGATTTCCACCCTACCACGGCTCTACCAAGTCATGAAAACAGGTGGCTTTTGGGTACAGTGCCAAGACACATGGAGGCATTGAGAGACAGGATGGGTTTCGTCTCTACCGGTATTGGGAGTTGATGTTGTACTATGCGCGATTGGCTATAACTAGAAGTCTCTGGCCAGGGCTGATGGGATTTACTGATAAGTGTTATCAGTAGTTTCTCAACCTGTTACAGGACACACATCGGCATGACTTATTGAGATATTGGGCTTGACAATTCCATGCCTAGACTCAATATGCAACATATCAGATGAAGAGACCGGACTGTACGGTATGTGTTGCTGGTTAGCTCTACGGGAGTTTGAAAAAGTTCGCTTGTTGTTCTTCTGTTCGCTCAATATCTGGGTAGCCGTTATGTGCATCTAGTACCGCTGATGGTTTGTGGGTGTCTAATATGATCACTGCCTACTGCTAGCGTATTGAAGAGTCTTAGAGTCCCATATAGGGGTTTCCGAGCTCAGGTGAAAAGAAGTGGGGCACATATGGAGATATGTGCAGGAGCTTGATTAAATACGTGTATATGATACCGTATTTTAATTTAGCATTTTTAATAGTCGGGTTATATGTGATATGACTGGGTTATTAAATCAATTGTTGATTTAATACAAAGACTAATTACTCATTTTTAATTCTTTTCTTTATGCATGTGTGTATATATATATATTTATATTTGTATATGTGTGTGTGCGTGTGTGTGTGTGTGTGTGTCACGGTGGATGATACATTGGACATGGCTATGCTAGACTCACATGGGAATATATTAGTTATTTATTTTTGTGAAAATGGAAAATAGAATAATGAGTCATGGTTTCTACATTCTTCTTGAAATATCTAACCGGGGCTATTCTCTATGGGCCCTTCAAGTATGCTTGTTGAAGATAATGAGCATTTTCTTCTTTGATTGAGTGATTAGCGCATGTCTCAGCAACACAAAACGAGGGTTTCGCTCAATTGATTATTTTATTCCTCCACTCACATACAAATATCTAAGATATTTTTTTTTACTTCATTAATTGTGATTGTGATCACTCTCATTATCTCAATTAGTTCATCTTCTTCCTTTTAAGCACTCTACCCTTTTCAAGGTTAGAAAAATAGAAAGAAAAAGAAAGGTCTTTGAGTGAGAAAAATCCCACTTCATCAATCTATATTAGTCTAGCAAACTTGTATAAGTTGTTAGCTTCACTTCATCTTAGTGTAGTGAAGCTAGAGCTTGAGTGTAAGGAACTCCGGGTGGATCATCGTGGACATCCAAGACTTCAAGCGGAATTGTTCCAAGCTTCGAGTGGAGTCAAGGGGAGCCCAAGGACTTATACACGGAGCCATTGAAGAGAAGGAGTGGTCTACAAAGGTTGTAGTTCTCTTTCTCTTAGTGTTAGACACTCTTTGTATATGATACCTACCCTAATCTCTAGCTCGATTCGTGGTTTGTGTGTTTTATCTCTGTAAAAATTTTAAAATACACCACATATAGTTGTTTAAACACTTGTAAAGGTGCTAAGACACACTTACACGTCTGTGATCGGAACCCTGCCGTAAAACCATACAGCCTCTACATTGTTTCGCCCGAAGTTGGGAAACCCTCTGTGTGGGACTCTAAAGACTCGTCAATACGCCGGAAGTAGGTAATGATCACATCAGTTACCCACAAGCCGTCAGCGGTACTAAGTGGACATAGCGGCTAATCAGGTATTGAGCGAATAGAAGATCAATAAGAAAACTTATCCAAACTCCCGTGAATCCTATAAGTAACACTTACTGTACAGTCCGGTCTCTTCGTCTGATATGTCGCATATCGAGTCTAGGGGTGGAATCGTCAGAACCCAGTAACTTGATAAGTCATACCGATGTGTGGCCCATAACGGTTCGAGAAACTACAGATAACACTTACCAGTAAATCTCATCAGCCCTGGCCAGGGACTTCCTATTATAGTTAATCGAGCATAGCGCAACATCAACTCCCAATACCGGGAGAGACGAAACCCCTCCTATCGCTCAATGCCTCTATATGACTCGAGACTGTACTCAAAATCCACCTATTTGCATGACTCCTTTGAGCCGTGGTAGGGAGGAAATCAAAGCATAGTAGGAACCACAAAAGACACTATGACGATCTCGGTTCTATAGACTAATCTGTACAAGTGTCACCAGAGAACTGCTATCTGACGATAGGTATGGTACTATCTAGGAGTTCTTGGTGAGTCTTGTTCGGTCTACCCATTCTCTAATGAGCACATGTGCACAATCTTTGATGTCAAACACCAATGGTTATGAGATCAACCACTTCCCCATACAGGGTCAAGAAACGTACACACTATTCTACTATGGAATATCGATGCCCTGTCTGGATATTCCCCCGACTAGGAATTGTTAAGGATGTGCTTATGGACTACTCAGGCCCCACTAGTATGATCTTCATCCTAGTCCTGGTAGTTAAGCCTACATCCTAAGGGCTTTATCAACATGTATCAGAGAGACAGTATAATAATACAAGTGTACATATTAAGATAAAGAGCAACCAGATAGCATACTATCATGTTGAGCAAGAAAGTCATATATATATATATATATGTCCAAGCATCCGCTATAATATACAATAATTGCCTCTAAGGCATACATATTCCTAACACTTATCACTTTTTACTAAAAAAAAGCTAAGTAGACTTAGCCCAAATTGGCTAAATCTCTGAAATTTTCTTGCAGCTGAGCCCAAATGCTCTTTTGCTGGATCTTAAATAAAAATGATCCTTGAAATTTTGCTAAGTTGATCTTAGTCTCAAATTATACCATTGTGTCCCTAGTTAAAATAAATTGAGCCAAAATGCTCATATATTTAAGTTGATCTTAATCTCAAACTAGATTAACGGTCCTTAAATAAAACAAACCCAAATCTAAAATATACGGATTTGGACTGATACGCGCCCTACGGGCGACATAAAAATAATCTCCGTATACAATCCACGGGCAACCTAAACAAAAAAAAAACACACGACACGAAGTGAACTTCCGGAGCAGGAGAAAGTGGTTATCGCAATGCTGTAACGTAATTTACTGCAAGGGCTTACGCATGTAGGGAAGAGCGTCCCCACAATCAAAAACCCCTCATAAAATGAGGGGGAATCTGATGAAGTTTGCTACAACGGCCGAATCTATCCAAACCTCCGATATATGTTGCCATAAATCAACTTGGTATCTTCGGAGAGGTGGATGGATAAATCCAAATAGCATCTGCTCTAAACTCAGGCAAGACGATCAATCCCAGTTCGTCTCTGTTTTCGGCGGTAAACAGGTTTGAAAGAGAATTTGGGGAAACAGTGGGAGCCATCCTGTTTAGATAAACTAATAACCAATCTAAACTTGCAAGAGTATCATGTCGAGTGTTTCTTCTCTATCTCCTAAATGCAGCGAACAAAATGACAGGCTTAAGTTACTGCTAGATAAAAATATATTACCGGGGCCAAACTATGAAGATTGGCTAAATAATGTCCAGATGGCCATAACCTATGACAAGCTGGGCTACTTCGTTACAACCAAAGCTCCTGCCGTCCCAGGTCCATATTCCACTGTCGCGGATATAGAAATCTATAAGACATGCGAAATAGACAGTGCGAAAGCCAAGTGCCTCATGCCGGCCTCAATGGATAATGAACACCATAGGTGGCACGAGACGATGGATTTAGCTTCCATCTTCCTCCAAAACAAAGATTTATATGGAGATCAATCTTGTATCGCAAGATATGAGACCACGAAGAAATTGTTTCAAGCGAGGTTGGCTATCGGGTCATCTGTGAAGGACCACGTCCTTACGATGATTAGCTATATTGAAGAGCTCAAGGTCCTTGGGACCACGTTGGAGAACGAGTTATACATAGACTCGATTCTACAGTCCCCCCTTCTACCTATGCCTAGTTAATTTTGAATTTCAATATTCAAGCTAAGGAAGTTACACTTTCAAAACTGCTCAACATGTTGAGCAGTACAGAGAGCACCCTAAAAAAACCAGGGAGACACCCGCTCTTCTTATTGGGGAATCTTCTTGCTCTAGATCCAAAACGAACAAGGGGAAGATGAAGAAGACCCCCAGGGTTGCTAACAGAATGAGCGTGGATGTTGTATCCGTAGGGGAATATTGTTAGTTATATGTATGCCCTAAAGGCCATTACTGTACATATGATGTATATTGTAATGGATGCTTGGACATATATAGGGAGGACTTTCTTGCTCGACATGATAGTATGCTATCTGGTTTCACTTTATTTTAACATGTACTCTGATTGTCTCTATATTACATGTTGATAAAGCCCTTAGGATATGTACTCGACTATAGGGATTATGATGAGATCATACTAGTGGGGCCATGGTGGTCGACGAGTACATCCTATAACTGTTCCTAGTCGAGGGTGTATCGAGACTGTAGGACTACGGTAGCGCCCTGGCCGTCTATCCGAGGCCAAATGCGGAAACGAAATTTTTTCTTTACATTAAAACCGGCACTACCGCATCCTAAAACCCCGGATCGTAACCATTAACCTAATGCTAGCTAACATGAGAATGGGTAGGAAGCTATACCGAGCGATCCGTGTCCTTCGGCCTTCGGCCTCCACTCCAATCTCCTCGCGGAATCTCCGGTCTTCATCTCCTCGTCGGAAAGGGCACCACATCGAGAAGTCTTTTTACGGGCTCCCGCCTCTTCCGAAGTAACTCGGGCGCGAAGTGTGCTAGCCGACGCGTCCAATGTGTTGTAGAGAATGTTGTGGTCACTTTGTCTCTTTCATCCATGGATTTGGATGGAGGTAGAAGGTGTTGCCATTGGAGGAGACAATGAGCTAGAGGAAGAAGAAGAGAAGCTTTCTCATCTTTTCTTTTTCTTTTGTTGTGATGAGAGTGAGAGAGTGAGATTATGAAAATACAAGACCAATAATCACAACCATGGCAGCCCCTCTCTCTCTCCATCTCATTTCAACACATTAAACAAAACACTAATGTGACATATTTGCTAAAAAAGAGACCATGAGTCATCTAAATGTCCATGTCACATTTAATGCAATGCATAATGAATTTCTAGCTCATTATTTCCATTAACAAACATTAATCCAAATGTTTGTCACAACAAAAAGATCCGGCAACATTTAAAGTAAACTCGTGACGGATCACAAGGATACCCCTCACCTGTATATACATACTTGCACCCGCATTCCGACTGAATGCGAATGCGATGAGACTAAAGTAATCCAACAAATCTAATACTAGGATCCGGCTTAAACCAAAGCCCACTAGTATGATCCGCCCGATCATGATGCGTGCAATACCGCACGTATAAGATCGAACCCTGCCATATATCTTACGGCCTCTACAACGTTTCGCCCGAAACTTGAGAAACTGTCTGTTGGGGACTCTAAAGACTCGTCAAAACTTTGGCTGTGGATTTAACCACTAGCACGTCAGAGGTATTAGCCATACGTAACGAGCTACCAAGTATTGACTAAAAGGGAGGTCGATGAGCGAACTCATCCTGACACCCTACTGAGCCTGTCAGTGACAATATCCGTACAGTCCGGTCCGTTCGTCTATGAGTATCGCATGGTGGGCCTAGGGGGTTGGTAAAATTCAGACCCCCATAAGCGGTAAAAGTCGTGTCGGAGTGTAGCCCATAACACCCTGAGATACTACTGCAATACCTACCAGTAAATCTCCTGCCTCGGCTGAGGGCTTTCTGTAATGGCTCTCCGAGACACAGCGCGATCTCACCCCCAATATCGGGAGAGACGAAACCCCTGCCGATCCGCTCACTGCCTCCATGTGGCTCGGGACTGTACCCAACTAAAACCTGTTTGCACGACTCCTTTGAGCCATGGTAGGGTAGTAATAAAAGCACAGTGGGAACTCACATGAGACAAATGACGATCACAGGTCGATGAACTAACCTGTACACATGTCACCAGGGAACTGCTATCTGACGTCTGGTATAATCCCAACTAGCATGTTCTCGGCGAGTCCTGTCCGGTGTACTCATAACCCAATGAGCACCTGTATACATCTTAGGTGATCCAACTGACACCAGTGGCATGTGAGACCGGCCACCGCTCCTCGTCGGGGTCTCGACTGTATACACTAGTCTACTCTGGAGTATCGATGCCCTGTCTCGAAAAATCCCACGACTAGGGACCTTTTAAGGATGTGCTTATAGACCCCAGCTCCCACGTATATGATCGCCCTCATACTGCTGGCAGTCAAGAAAGAATCATAGGGGCTCTATCAACGTGCAATAGTGACCTGTAAGGTCACCTAAAGCAGTACACGATGATAAAGATAAACCAGATAGCATACTATCATCTTGAGTAAGACTGTTCCACCGGTATAGGTCCTCCCTCAATCATTGCAATCACGTGCCTGTGATCTAATAATTGACTCTGAGGGCACTATCTCCAACAATCTCCCACTTGCACTCAAGGCTAATTATTGCGATGTCGCATACTCACAGCCTGTGTGATACCGAACATCCAACTCCTCTACTAGTCAGTCTCACAAAGCTCATTTGCGAAACTACTGCGTTCGAGGAATAACATCAGTGAGTGGATCCGCTGTGATGAATCTTTCTATGTCTCTCTTTATCTCAAGTTCGCGGAGAAACCCATCTCCCGAAATGAGCAATACCTGTCTTAGAATATGGTTGTGTTAGTTATATGTATGCCCTAGAGGCCATTACTGTACATAGGATGTATATTGTAGTGGATGCTGGGACATATATAGGGAGGACTTTCTTGCTCGACATGATAGTATGCTATCTGGTTACTCTTTACCTTAACGTGTACATTGATTGTCTCTCTGTTACATGTTGGTAAAGCCCTTAGGATGTGTACTTGACTACCTGGACTATGATGCGGATCATACTAGTGGGGACATGGTAGTCCATAAGTACATCCTTCAAAGTCCCTAGTCGTGGGTGTATCGAGACGGGGCATCGATATACCAGAGTAGACTAGCGTATACCTTCTCGACCCATACAGATGGGCGATGGATGATCCCATATCCATTGGTGTTTGACATCAGAGATGATATACGGGTGCTCAGTAGAGACTGGGTATACTGGACGGACTCGCCGAGAACTCCCAAATGGTATTATACCTTACGTCAGATGGCAGTTCTCTGGTGACACTGGTACAGAGTAGTCTGTTGACCCGAGATCGTCATAGAGTCTTGTGTGGTTCCCACTGTGCTTTGATTTCCATCTTACCACGTCCAAGAGGGCGTGCAAAACGGTGGTTTTTGGGTACAGTCCCGAGTCACATGGAGGCAATGAGCGATAGGAGGGGATTCGTCTCTCCCGGTATAGGGAGTTGATGTTGCGCTGTGTTCGATTGGCTATAACAGGAAATCCCTGGCCAGGGTTGCTGAGATATACTGGTAAGTGTTACCAGTAGTTTCTCGAATTGTTATAGACCTCATATCGACACGACTTATCGAGCTATTGGGGTCTGACGTTTACCACACCTAGGCGAGATATGCGACATATCAGACGATCAGACCGGACTGTACGGTAGTGTTACTGGTTGGATTCACTGGAGTGTGAGCGGGCTTGCTCGTCGATCTTCTGATCGCTCAATACCCGGGTGGCCGTTACGTTTAGCAGACCGCTTGCGGCTTGTGGGTGATTGATATGATCATCACCTGCTGCCGGCGTAATGACGAGTCTTTAGAGTCCTACACAGAGGTTTCCTGGCTCAAGCGAAACGAAATAGGAGCGCATATGAGATATGTACGGGACCGAGAATAATGCGTGTATATGATACAGTATTCCATTCTCGCGATGAATGTATCGATTAGGTTATATGCGATATACCCTAGTTATCGAATCAAAGATTGGTTCGATAAGCCGATACATTGAATACTAGTCGGTTGTGTGCGACATGACCGGATCATTGAATCAAGTGTTGATTTAATGATTTAATGCATGATTATATATTTGATATATTACTTTGCACTAACTAGTATTGGTTCACTTTAAACGGATTTTCTCACTTGGATTGTACACATTGTATATGTGATATACTTTTGTGCACATGATTGTATCATGTTTGATGATACATGTTTACTTGGTTAAGTGTAAAGAATTAAACCATGGTTAAGTTTATGATTAGGGTTCTCTTTTTCTTACTTATTTATTTGTTTATTTATTTTTGGAAAGGATGAGAAAAGAATGGTTGCTATTTTTGTTTTTAGTTGAAGTTTCTTGAAGCATTGACTTAGTCTTCATTCTTGTCTCATGCTTAACCCTAACCATCTAAGTTAACCATGGTCCATTCTCTACAATTAACCAAGGGTTAATATATGATAAGTATTGATTTATTTATCCAATAATTCAAGACTTATCATATCTTCTTCTTCTTCTTCTTCTTCATCTTCTTTTTCAAGTGAAGAAAGCTTGCTACTCCAATGGCAAGTGAAGAAATCAAGTGAGAAATCCAAAACTAAAGTCTACCCACTTCCTATTTCTTCATCCTCTACCTCTTGCCAAGTAGTAGAGTGTGTTTACTTCACAAGTTTCTTGACTTGGTGAAGTCGGAGCTTGATTTAGCGATGCCTCGACGTAGATCATCTTCGGCACGTCGTCGATGACCTAGCCCGTCCATTCTCCGATGAAGCCGACGCTAGAGCCCGGGACTTGTTATGGACAGCGAGGAGACTTCATTACGGAGCTATGGAGGTGGAGAACCGGATCTACAAAGGTTGTATTTCCATATCTCTTAGTTAAGTGTTAACTAGTTATCTTTTCGGCTAAATATCTAGCCGACGATCCGTAATCGGGTTTCCTGGCACCCATAATTTTTGAAATTGGCATGTTCGATGCCTTGTGAGACCTCATTAGGATGCCTAGGAACCCTACAGTGGTATCAGAGCCTAGCTAGAGCCTTAGGCGAAGTCTAGACGGAGTTTGAAAGCCGGACGAACCGAAAACCTATCCCCAAAATAGCTCTCTGGAAATTTTCTGATTTTTTGGATTTTTGTGAATTAAAAATTGCTAAAAAATTCAGCAGGTAATATGATGAATTACTGTGAAGCACGTGCATTTGATTCGATAGATGAGCCGCGGAACCGCGGCCCCACCCTGGCTTAAGCGGCGGTTCCGCGGCCATAATACTGAATCAATGCACGTGGTTTGCACAGTAATTAGTTTCTGCATGTGCTGGAATTTCTGGGAATTTTTAAGATTTAAGTATTGATTTATTTTAAGATTTAAGCATGGTTAGGGCCAAGGTCATAATACGTTAGGGGCAAAAGTATTATCGGGAATTTCAAGTGTTCAAATTTGCAATGAGATTGCATATCATCTATGAGATAGTTGGATCCCGATACCCGCTGCGAGTAATTGTTACTCCTGGGAGAGTTTTACACATTACAATTAGCCGATCAACTAGGTGTCTAGAAAGGTGTCAACGGGGTTACGCCTCTGGGAAAACGAGGTTTACATTAATTAGGTTCGTGCGAAAGCACGGGGGACCTCCCTCAAAGTACCGACACTGGCCTGGCTGAAAGATTGGCGAACTTGTAGTGTGTAATTAATCCCGGCTAGTCTTTCCTTTTAGGGTTTGAAGGAAGATTTGATAAAAAGCAGTGGGAGCCATCCTGATTAGATAAAATAATAACCAATCTGATCTTGCAAGAGCGCACGCTGAGTGTTTTCTTCTCTCTCTCTCCAGGTAGCGACCATATCACGCTTTAATCAAGATAATAATACAGAATATTGACCGAACCCGCTTGTTTTACTATGCTGGGGAACGTTGGTCCCGCTCCAACTTATAATAGTTATAAGACAGAGCAGGAAATAAAGAAATACCAAGATTCCCATGCCGCCCAAACGAAGAGAGTGCATGCTGATGCATCATCTTCGGGTGTGTTCATTATACAGAACTGTTTCTCAATGTCCTTTACGTCCTGGGTATATGATACCGGATCAGGATCCCAGATATGTAATCTGTTAGATGGGCTACAGATAGGTAAAGAACTGAGAACGGGTGATAAGTTTCATGAGGCAGAAAACGGGGCAAGTGTTGCAGCCAAGTCTGTCGGTCACTGTCACCCTGTATTACCAATACATTGATTCTGAACGAATGTTATTAGATACCGAACCTGATATACAAAATCATATCAGTCTCTTTATTAGTAAAGAAATGATAAAATTTTGTATTGTTGGATAATGTTTTGAACATTTCCTATATCAAAAGTTGATCGGTTCAGGCACGTTATCTAAAAGCATTGACGTTCTAAATCAAACTACAGTTCTTAGTATTCGGAACACACACAAGAGGAAGAGTTCAGAAATGAACGAATCCTTCTTGAGGTATTGTAGATTAGGTCATATCAATGCGACCCGACTAGCTAAAGTTACATTTAGATGCATATTTAAATCAGTTTAAATTTACATCTTATGAAAGTTGCCAGTCATGTCACAGAGATAAGATGACCATAGCTCCGTTTACTGGAAACAGAGAAAGAGTTAGTGAACTCTTGGGATGATACATGTTGATGTATGTAAGGTCCCCTGTCTACACATGCCAAGACCGGTTCTTTGTACTTCATTACATTCTCTGATAATCTCTTTAGATTCGGAAATATGTTCCTATTGAAACACAAGTCCGAATCTTTTGAGATATTCACAGAATATAAGTTAGAAGCAGAGAACCAAAATACGGGTATAAGTATTATGTCCTTTGATGAGATCGAGGAGGAGAATACTTGAGCACGGCAATCCTGGACTATTCTAAAGGAGAATGAGATTCTCTCTCAGCATTACTCCTCTGTATACACCATAGCACAATGGTATATCGGGGCGGAGCAGAAACACCCTATTTGATATGGTGTGCTCTATGATGAGTACTACTGAGTTACCTTTTTCCTTTTTGGGGGTTATGCACTTGGGAAGTTGCATACCTATTGAATAGGGTTCCAATCAAATCTATAGCCTACCGCTTCATATATGATATGGAAAGGGAAGAGCCCATCTTTTAAGTTAGTTAAGATTTGGGGTTGTCCGGCCTATGTCTAAATGCAAAATCCGGACAAGCTCGAGGCAAGGACTGTTATGTAGAACTGGAAATGTTCCAGCTATACAAACTGCAGCTGATGATTTGCTAGAACCAAAGGATTCAATAGATTCCAACGAACCTCAGCCTCTCCGCCAATCTAGTAGGGTTCCTCACCCACCGGAGAGATACTTCGGTTTCTCTATGACAGTGGGAGCGAGGAATACATCATGAGATGATGACCCAACTAGTTTCGAGCTGGCCATCAGGAATGAAACTCTGTAAGAATGGCTGGATGTTTATCGATCTGAGATGGAATCCTTATACATCAGCAAAGTATGGACTTTGGCTGCTATATCTGAAGGGTTAAATCCCCATCAGGAGCAAGTATATCTTGAGAAGATTACTTGGTGTAGATGGAAAAGTTGAGACTTTCAAAGCTAGACTTGTTAAAAGTTTGCATCATTTACCAAGCGTGGATTATGATGAAACCTTTTTCAAGTAGCTATGCTTAAGTCCATCCAGATCCTACTTGCCACGGCTACATACCATGACTACGATATCTGGCGGTTGGGTGCCATGACTGCTTTTCTAAATGATGTTTTAGAAGAGTGGGTCTATAAGTACACAGCCAGAGGGCCTCGTAGACAGTGGGAGCAGCGGAAACGTGTGCAAGATGTTTTATGTGATAAAGCAGGCATCGCGGAGTTGGAACATCTGTTTTGATGAGTTAGTCAAACAGTTTGACATCATCAAAATGGTAGATGAACCTTGTATATACAAAAAGGTTGTAGGGAGTATGGTAGTGATCCTCGTAGAGTACGTGGATGACATACTCTTGATAGGGAAGGAGTTTCCTATGCTACGCTCGGTCAATCTCCGCTTATCACATGGATTCTCCATATAGGATCAGAGTGATACATCCTAAATCCTGAGTTTTCATCTATGAGATAGATCTAATTAGATATTAGGATACTTACTAGTTGTAGTGAGATGGTATCAATCGATCCTAGGGAGAATCACTGGAAAGGTTCCAGGCTGATAAGGATGACTGAATGTCAGTCGCGGGAATTGTCTTTACCCTCAGTAAAGGGACGGTATGTTGGAAGAGTTCCAAGCTAGATACCGTGGCATACTAGACGATAAAGGCTGGATACATCGCTACTTAAGATGCTACCAAAGAGGCAGTCTGGATGTATATTTGTTCATAAGATGAACTAAGTTCCCTCCCATTGTGTGACAATGGAGTTGTGGCATATGCCAAGGAACGTCCGTCCCATCAGTGATCCAGACATATTCTAGGGCAGTATCACCTGATCATGGAGATGGTTGATCTCCAGGCTGATCGAGGTTAGGAGAGCAGACTCAGAGGACAACACGGCGGATCCACTCACAAAGGCCTTTTCCCAGAGAGAGACTTTTATGGGATGGTTGAGTATGAGATACTACAACCACTGCTACAGATGGCCCTAGTGCAAGTGGGAGATTGTTAGTTATATGTATGCCCTAGAGGCCATTACTGTACATATGATGTATATTGTAGTGGATGCTGGGATATATATAGGGAGGACTTTCTTGCTCGACATGATAGTATGCTATCTGGTTATACTTTACCTTAACGTGTATACTGTTTGTCTCTCTGTTACATGTTGGTAAAGCCCTTAGGATGTGTACTTGACTACCTGGACTATGATGCGGATCATACTAGTGGGGACATGGTAGTCTATAAGTACATCCTTCAAGGTCCCTAGTCGTGAGTGTATCGAGATGGGGCATCGATATACAAGAGTAGACTAGCGTATACCTTCTCGACCCATACAGATGGGCGATGGATGATCCCATATCCATTGGTGTTTGACATCGGAGATGATATATGGGTGCTCAGTAGAGACTGGGTACACTGGACGGACTCGCCGAGAACTCCAAGATGGTATTATACCCCACGTCAGATGGCAGTTCTCTGATGACACTGGTACAGAGTAGTCTGTTGACCCGAGATCGTCATAGAGTATTGTGTGGTTCCCACTGTGCTTTGATTTCCACCTTACCACGTCCAAGAGGGCGTGCAAAACGGTGGTTTTTGGGTACTGTCCCGAATCACATGGAGGCAATGAGCGATACGAGGGGATTCGTCTCTCCCGGTATAGGGAGTTGATGTTGCGCTGTGTTCGATTGGCTATAACCGGAAATACCTGGCCAGGGTCGCTGAGATTTACTGGTAAGTGTTACCAGTAATTTCTCGAACTGTTATAGACCTCAAATCGACACGACTTATCGAGCTATTGGGGTCTGACGTTTACCACCCCTAGGCAAGATATGCGACATATCAGACGACGATACCGGACTGTACGGTAAGTGTTACTGGTTGGATTCACAGGAGTGTGAGCGGGCTTGCTCGTCGGTCTTCTGATCGCTCAATACCCGGGTGGACGTTACGTTTAGCAGAACGCTTGCGGCTTGTGGGTGTTTGATATGATCATCATCTGCTGCCGGCGTATTGACGAGTCTTTAGAGTCCTACACAGAGGTTTCCTGGCTCAAGCGAAACGAAATAGGAGCGCATATGAGATATGTGCGGGACCGAGAATAATACGTGTATGTGATACCGTATTCCATTCTCGCGATGAATGTATCGATTGGTTGTATGCGATATAACCTAGTTATCGAATCAAGGGTTGATTCGATAAATCGACATTTGATATTAGTCGGTCATATACGATATGACCGGATCGTTAAATCAAGTATTGATTTGATGATTTAATGCATAATTATATATTTGATATATTGCTTTGCATTAACTAGTATTGGTTCACTTTAAATGGTTATTCTCACTTGTTGTACACAAGTTGTATATGTGATATACTTTTGTGCACTTGATTGTATCATGATTGATGATACATGCTTACTTGATTTTGTGTAAAGACTTATACCATGGTTATCATAATGGTTAGGGTTTTGAATTATTCATTTATTTGTTTATCCATTTATTTTTTTGGACAAATAAAGAGAGAAGAAAACAAAATGGTTGCTTGAATATCATGATGCTTGTTGAAGTTTCAAGAAGGTTTGACCATTTTGTCTTCATCTACTAAACCTAACCATTCACTAACCCTAGTAAATTCTCTACACTTAATCATAGTTAGGATATGATAAGTATTCAATTATTTTATTATTTTGATATAACACTTATCATATTCTTGCTTCTTCTTCTTCTTCTTCACATGAAGAAAGCTTTCTACCAACAATGGTGAAATGTGAAAAAGAGTGAGAAATCCAATTCTAAAGTGAACCCACATCCTATTTCTTCATCCTCTACCTCTTACCAAGTAGTATAGGGTGTTTTCTTCACAAGTTTTATGACTTGGTGAAGTGGGAGCTTGATCTTGTGATGCCTCGACGTAGATCATCTTCGGCATCGACGTCGACGACATAGCCCGCCTATTTCTCCGATGAAGCCGATGTTAGAGTCATGGATTCGATTTGGACAGCGAGGAGACTTCATCGCGGAGCCATGGAGGTGGAGAAACTGATCTACAAAGTTTGTATGTTCGTTCACTAAGTTAAGTTGTTAACTAGTTTCTTGTTTCGCCTAAACTTCTAGTTAACGATCCGTATTAGGGTTTCTCGGCACCCGTAAACTTTGAAGTTGGAATGGTTGATGCCTTGTGAGACCTCATTAGTGTGCCTAGGAACCCTACACCGCTTGGACCACCTGTCCAAAATACTGCCCCTCGTCAGAGGGAAAACTATAACTCTGACATCCACTCTGTCAACCAGGTCACCTTGGAAGCCTGGAATGATAACTGTCCCCCAAAGGAGGCTGCTGTTATCATTTCCCTAGAACATCAACTTATGTTCTAAAACTGCTTCCGAATGTTTCTCCATTATTTGATCTGCATCAACTTATTGCACCTACTGCAAAAAAAAATCTGGTGTGGTACTTGACATCTCATGATTGACTCAACCGCCTAAGCAAGTGATCTGCCAATCATGCATATCCCTCTCCCCTTTAGTCTGTAAGACACCTTTAGAGAGGGTGACTCCATCACCTGCAGGTACACCACCATGCCAGGAGTCGTCCATTCTAAAATACCATTAGAATGCTGTCTATATACCCAGATTGGGAAACTACCCAAATCTAGATCTAAAACCATAGATCTAGTAACCAGAATGTCTGATATAATATCCATATCCTTTGTGGAGAAACCACTGTGTGACAACCAAAGCATAACCGATCGTAGTATAGGAACTTCACTTCCCACTCTGTGTATGTCATCTAAATACCAGGACATCACACCCTACTATCTTCTTAACAGATCCATCACCTATTCTGATGAAGTCAAACCTATGACTGTCACATCAGAAATAGATGATCTATCTCCGCTATATCTGCTTTAGTCTATAAATAGACATAAGCCACTTGTCCACTAATGCTTCCGCTGCTCCCACTGACTACGACAACCCTCTGGCATAGTCATATAGACGTGCACTTCCAAAGCTAATTTAGAACGACGCTATATTCATCCTCCTGCCGGGTCTCACAGTCTGGAACAACAGCAATGGCAAGTCTGGGTAAACAAGAACCTCCCTGTCACCGTCCTTAAGGCTACCGGAGTACCTCTCGGGTGCCTGAGGTTACCCACCATATCTGCGGAGTGGCCAATGGAATGTCAAACCAGATTGAATCTTTAGGTTCTTATCAAATTTTTAGTAATCGTTTGCGGTTCTGGAATTACTTCCAGTTCTACCATACTCCCACTACTGTTTTCTGAAAAAATTCATTTTTCTAAAACTGTGGCGAGTCAAGAACAATATCACTATTGATCTTCCAGATGGTAGAAAATCAACCCTCATCATAGCCTGGGTCAACCCACAAACAGCCATTACAGAAACGTGCCTTGAGTTATCTAGAGTCTGGTTTTAAGCATAAGCCAGACAACTCCCCGTACCTTAACATCGTTAAGATACGAACTGTTCTATATCCAATACAGAAACAGAAGCACTGATTTAATTGAACCAGATTCAAATCATGCAGCTGTCTCCAGTGCATGTCAAGTAAATGGAAGGAGGCCGATCAGCGTTACTCAACTTAGGAATGCTTCCAATTATGAGTAACCTGAAAGAGAAGCAAGTTCTCTTAATCATTACTATTAACTGAATACCATACACAAGTATCTACATCTTCGATCACCTTGAAGAATCCTTATACTCACAACATCTGGTTCTCTACTTTACTCTTATACCTATAACTTCTCAAAACCCAGACCTTGCATTTCAACGAAACACATGTCTAGGAACTAGAGAAGTCACAAGTAAACAGAATATAGTACGAGTACCAACCCCTCTGTCCTAATGGACAATGGACAACATACGATACTCTGTATAAGTCTCCTGAGTCTAATAACTCATTCCCTGTGTGTCGTAGGTTGAAAACTGTACTTATGGTTAAGAAGAATTACACCGCTGTTTAATGCTCCTTACCTAACCATCCACTGATATAGGTAAATGTCATGGACATAATTTTAAAAAGGTGTATCTCACTCTATAAAAATAGACGTACAGATATATCAATTTGAAATTGGTACATTACAACGGATATTCAAAACCAAATGTTTGCCGTTCGGCAAACAACCCAGGTGACCTCCTCAAATATCACCAATTAGAACGAATCCCGATATAATAAGGATGATCACCTAATTCCCAATAACTTACTCCCACTCATCATCTGTAAAACCATACAGATGTGAGAATCATAGATGATAAATACATACCCTGGAGCAAGGGCTAATTGGGAAATCAGTTTTCTTTTAACAATACACAGTGAAACTGAAACATGGATATGTTTCGAAAGGATATTCTGGTATTCCTAGTAATTCCTCTTCCATTATCCAGATTCACAACTGTAACCGTATATTACATTGCCATCTGTCCAAATCCCTTTATATGTCTTTAGTCATTACCTTCTGTACACCCCTTTAGGCTAAATGATTTTCTTCCTTCCCTACCGTTCGGCACCAGCCTATGGTTTGGATGAAGACTATCCAATAAGCATTAATGGGTGTACTGTCCTAATCCTAGGAGCACTCGCAACGCGAGAGAAGGTGAAGATAAAAGACAACTTAATAAAACCTTATTCCTATTTCTCCTGAACCAGAATCCATCCCCGAACTGGAACAAGTTCCTTTCGAGTTCGTATATAACCATATGATGGAGTATCCAATAAACTGTGGATCTTCGTAGTGATACAGAGTGTTCTGGAGAAATTCAAAGGTGAAGTGGGAGTGGTAATGAAATACTTGTTTTGGTCGTGAATAGCAGTCGCAATTTACTTTGCACTCTTACTAATCCCTTTATTTGTCTTTACTTAATACCTTCTGCACACCGTTTAGGCTAAATGGTTTTCTTCATTCCCTACCGTTCGGCACCTGCCTATGGTTTGGAAGAAAACTATCCAATAAGCGTAATAGGTGTACTGTCCTAATCCAAGGAGCACTCGCAACCTGAGAGAAGGTAAAAGGAAAAGATAACTGAATAGTCCTATTCGTTTTCTCCAGAACCGGAAACCATCCTCGAATAAATTCCTTCGAGTTCGTATATAACCATACGATGGTTTTATCCAATGGAAGTGGACGTTCGTAGTAATACGGGGTGTCCTGGAGAAAAGGGTAAAAGTAGGAGTAGCAATGAGGTATGCAACTCAGACAATCCAAAAGCCAGTGTTATAAGAAGGTTCGGTCAACTTGGTCACTGAGTCATAGTCAAGGGTTGGGTCATGGTCGCTGCCAAAGAGAGAGAGAGAAAAGAAACACTCAGCGTGCACTCTAACCTAGATCAGAATGGTTATCACTTTATCTAATCAGGAAACCTCCCACTGTACCATCAAATTCTCCTCCAAACCTGAAAGGAGAATTAGTCGGGATCAACCGAGGAGTAAACCAACTCATCAGTGGGAATCGGGATCCAACTATCATCGCATGATAACGTGACGGAATCCACTCACATTATCACACTCCAGAAGGTATGCACATGCCTGGCAAGTTTCAGTTTCTTTAGAAACTCCCGATGTGTGTTTTTACCCCTAGGACCCAAGTGACCTTGACGGAGTCAACAAATCAAAGAGTCCTAGTCAAGTTCAACCCGTCATTATCTGGATTGCATTAAACCCACCTGTACGTGCCCTTGACGGAGTCAACAAGACCGCACGACTGTCCTAACCAATCCCATTTATGCAACAAACAAGCACCACTTAGCTACCGTACACTACGCCTTGACAGAGTCAGCAAACGCAGCACGAATACTAAACAATACCCGTAAGAAATGACGGAGGGCTACGGCTGGTTTTTGGCGAAAAACCATTAACATAATGAACTTGATTTTGTTGAAGGAACTGTATAGCCTTTTTATAAAAAATATAGTGACGAAAACTTTTGCTAAAGAGGTCAATCCCGGTGAAGGGATCTCGGCTCTTTCCCCGTAGAATGAGGTGCAGGATATTCCAACTGAATACCACGATGCAAAGCAAAAAGTAATCGGCTATAGTGAAGTTATTGCCCTGACGCAAACTTCTGTCCAAGGGGTCACTCCCGGTGAAGGGATCTCGGCCCTTGCCTCGTCGACTGAGGTGCTAGATATTCATAACCGAATACCACTGTGCAAAACAAAAGAGAACGTCCTTGCAATAACAGCTTTTTGAAAAATGTTCCAACAACATCAGAATAGGTTTGTTTAGCTTGCATTGATCCGAATTAACGCAGTCCCATCAATTGATCACACCAATAAAGAACGAAAATACGATGTACGTATATGCCATCCGCATTCACCACTGGGTCCCGTCATCACCCGTTAGGTTACTTAACTAACGACAGAGCGGGGACTGGACTAGCGCGGATGCAAAACATATACAACATCTACTAGTATATATATCAATATATAATATTCACTCAAGGCGTGATAAAATGCAACATCACAGAAATGTAATAAGCATCACAGAACAATACAAATAATCTGGAAGCCCCGGGTTTCACAAAGCCGCTGCTGAAACCCGACGTTCCCTTGGTCTTGTGGATAGCCTGTGCAATGAAATCCTAGACCCCTACGGGCGCGAAAAGTTACCCGCCAAAACCCGAAGAGAGGCAGCCCCCTTCAACAACGTGAATGGACCACCCAGCACTTCACGGAATCCGGTAACTTGGGCACTCCTCCTGGGTCAACCTGTACCCCCTACGAGTGCGGCGAATAGCCTGCCAATTCTAGAGTGAAGCCCCCTCCGTCTCACAGCCATGAGATGCGGGCCCGTTGCCCTCTAGAACCCGGCTATCCGTGCACCCCTCCGCGGGGCAACCCTAGTACGGAAAGTAAAATATACAATAGGTACATCGACCTCAGCCCGGTCATGCCCCAAAAGAATAATATACAAACAGCCAGTGACGGCAGTCCACATGTCGAACGCTCGTCCCGCAATATCAAATGTACATAATAAACCAAACTGTACTAACATTGCAACCAGGATATCCGCACGATAAATCCGCAACATCACAGCACAACACAGAACATCAACATGAATGTCACGTTCGCAAATCCGTCTAAAAGGGTTATAGCAGTTAGACAGGATTTACCGATCAAGTGACATTCACGGTCGCAGATATAATGTAAATACTGCGAACTAACATGTTTAAAATTTTCGATCGATCAAATTTGCCGAAGTGGGCCCCAAGCACTACTGTAGCACTCAAAGAAATTCTGGGCCAAAAAAGAATATTCCAAAAACCCTATTTCCGTGTCAGAGAGGCACTGTAGAAATTTGGTGCAGAGAGGAGTCAAAAGTGCGGCAGAACCGCGGCCAAAGCATGGGTTTGGCCATGGTTCCGCGGCGGAACAGTAATGTTAGGGCACCAAATTTTCACAGAATGGATAAAAAACCCTGCACGATTTTTTGACATGTACCAAATAATTATTTGAGCACTGCAAAAATTCGACAAAAACTGCACTTTAGAAATCGGGTTTTCGGAAAATCCGTTCGATCGAACTTGTAAACACGTTAGAGCAAGGTAGACTAGGTTAATGGCATGGCTCTGATACCATGTAGGACTACGGTAGCGCCCTGGCCGTCTATCCGAGGCCAAATGCGGAAACGAAAATGTTTCTTTACTTTAAAACCGGCACTACCGCATCCTAAAACCCCGGATCGTAACCATTAACCTAATGCTAGCTAACATGAGAATGGGTAGGAAGCTATACCGAGCGATCCGTGTCCTTCGATCTTCGGCCTCCACTCCGATCTCCTCGCGGAATCTCCGGTCTTCATCTCTTCGCCGGAAAGGGCACCACATCGAGAAGTCTTTTTACGGGCTCCCGCTTCATCCGAAGCTACTCGGACGCAAAGTATGCTAGCCGACGCGTCCAAGGTGTTGTAGAGAATGTTGTGGTCACTTTGTCTCTTTCATCCATGGATTTGGATGGAGGTAGAAGGTGTTGCCATTGGAGGAGACAATGAGCTAGAGGAAGAAGAAGAAGAAGAGAAGCTCTCTCAACTTTTCTTTTTCTTTTGTTGTGATGAGAGTGAGAGAGTGAGATTATGAAAATACAAGACCAATAATCACAACCATGGCAGCCCCTCTCTCTCTCCATCTCATTTAAACACATTAAACAAAACACTGATGTGACATATTTGCTAATAAAGAGACCATGAGTCATCTAAATGTCCATGTCACATTTAATGCAATGCATGATGAATTTCTAGCTCATTATTTCCATTAACAAACATTAATCCAAATGTTTGTCACAACAAAAAGATCCGACAACATCTAAAGTAAACTCGTGACGGATCACAAGGATACCCCTCACCTGTATATACATACCTGCACCCGCATTTCGACTGAATGCGAATGCGATGAGACTAAAGTAATCCAACAAATCTAATACTAGGATCCGACTTAAACCAAAGCCCACTAGTATGATCCGTCCGATCATGATGCGTGCAATACCGCACGTATAAGATCGAACCCTGCCATATATCATACGGCCTCTACAACGTTTCGCCCGAAACTTGAGAAACTGTTTGTGGGGGACTCTAAAGACTCGTCAATACTTTGGTTGTGGATTTAACCACTAGCACGTCAGAGGTATTAGCTGTACGTAACGGGCTACCAAGTATTGACTAAAAGGGAGGTCGATGAGCGAACTCATCCTGACACCCTACTGAGCCTGTTAGTGACAATATCCGTATTGTCCGGTCCGTTCGTCTATGATTATCGCATGGCGGGCCTTGGGGGTTGGTAAAAGTCAGACCCCCATAAGCGGTACAAGTCATGTCGGGGTGTAGCCCAGAATACCCTGAGATACTACTGCAATACCTACCAGTAAATCTCCTGCCTCGGCCGAGGGCTTTGTGTAATGGCTCTCCTAGACACAACGCGATCTCACCCCCAATACCGGGAGAGACGAAACCCCTGCCGATCCACTCACTGCCTCCATATGGCTCGGGACTGTACCTAACTAAAACCTGTTTGCACGACTTCTTTGAGCCGTGGTAGGGTAGTAATCAAAGCACAGTGGGAACTCACACAAGACAAATGACAATCTCAGGTCGATGAACTAACCTGTACACATGCCACCAGGGAACTGCTATCTGACGTCTGGTATAATCCCAACTAGCATGTTCCCGGCGAGTCCTGTCCGGTGTACTCATAACCTAATGAGCACCTGTATATATCTTAGATGATCCAACTGACACCAGTGGCTTGTGAGACCGGCCACCGCCCCTCGTCGGGGTCTCCACTGTATACACTAGTCTACTCTGAAGTATCGATGCCCTGTCTCGAAAACTCCCACGACTAGGGACCATTTATGGATGTGCTTATAGATCCCAGCTCCCACGTATATGATCGCCCTCATACTGCTGGCAGTCAAGAAAGAATCCTAGGGGCTCTATCAACGTGCAATAGTGACCTGTAAGGTCACCTAATACAGTACACGATCATAAAGATAAACCATATAGCAACTATCATCTTGAGTAAGACTGTCCCACCGGTATAGGTCCTCCCTCAATCATTACAATCACGTGCCTATGATCCAATAATTGACTATGAGGGCACTATCTCCAACTGAGACAGGGCATCGATACACCAGAGTAGATTAGCGTATACGCATCTTGACCCATATGATGGGCGATGGATGATCCCATATCCATCGGTGTTCGACATTAAGGATGGTGTACGGGTGCTCAGTAGAGACTGGGTACACTGGACGGACTCGCCGAGAACTCCCAGATGGTATTATACCTCACGTCAGATGACAGTTCTCCGGTAACACTGGTACAGAGTAGTCTGTGGACCCGAGATCATCATAGAGACTTGTGTGATTTGTAAGTCCATGTCACGCACCCCACGAACTTGCGGGGAGGCGGAATATATAAAAAACGATTATCAAAGCTTCGTAACACGGACTTGAGCGCATGAATCGTATCTAAACCGTTACTAGCAAACTACGAGAGGTTTAACTACTCGGATTCGAAGTTATACGTCATGTTACTTGTCCTTCGGGTCTTCATGACTGTCCTCCACTCCTCGTACGCTCCTTGGAACATTGGCACCTCAACGGCCTCCTCGAGTCAAAGACGATCCACCCGAGAGCTCCTACGCCAAGCTTGATCTCTAACCTGAGATAACTAGGTTGCTCAAAGTGCTAATCTAAGCTACCTAGGGGATATAGAGTGAGGTTATAGATGTATTAGTCTAGCTAACCCTTGATCTCAACACATGAGAGGTTAGGGTTAGGGTTTCAAGAATGAGAGAGCTTGAGGAGAGAGAAGGTGATGATAAGAATGATATTGAAAAATGAACTCATTTGAATATATCAACCATAACCATTTATCAAATAAATAATATACATGATTAATCATCATGGTTGATTCATTCACCTTGTGTGATTCATCTCATGAGTCATTAGCTCAATAAATGAAGCATTAACTCCATGGATGAATCACACAAATGAGTCATTAAGCAATAAATGCTTATGCCACCTTAACCCCCAAGTCACCATGCTTCTAGAAGCTTCCCGGAAAATTACGAGAACGCCCCTCGAATCCGTGAAAACACGGAAAAACTTTAGACTGTATAAATTCAATAAGCAGATGCTAAAATCTGGCTTAAACCAAAGCCGGCTAGTAAAAACTGTCCGAACGCCGTACGTGCGTAAACACACGTATGCGTCCGAACCCTTGTCGTAAAACCATACGACCTCTATATAATTTTGCCTGGAGCAGGGAAACCCTCTGTGTGGGACACTAAAGACTCGACACTACGCTGGCAGTGGGTTTAACCACAGACCGTAAGCGGCACTAGCTGTACGTATCGGTCCCCAGGTAGATGTCGATAAGAAGGCCGATGAGGAAACCCATCCGAACTCCTACTGAGCTTGATATGACAATCTCCATACAGTCCGGTCTATTCGTCTAAGACTATCGCATATCGAGCCTATGGGGCGGCAAGCGTCAGTCCCCTAATAGCGGTATAAGTCGTGTCGGAGCGAAGCCCATTACACCCTGAGAAACTACTGGAACCTACCAGTAAATCTCGCTTGCCCTGGCCAGGGACTTTGCGTAATGGCTTTCTAACACTGCGCGATGTCATCTCCCAAAACCGGGAGAGACGAATCCTTTCTAACCACCACTGCCTCCAAGTGCTCGGGACTGCACCCAACTGCTACCTGTTTGCACGACTCCTTTGAGCCGTGGTAGGGTAGCAATCTAAGAACAGTGGGACACACTCGAGACGAAGCAGCAGTGTCAAGTCTGCGGACTATGCTGTACTCATGTCACCTGGGAACTGTTAACTGACGACGGGTATAATACCAACCAATCAGTTCCCCTGCGAGTCCTGTCCGGTGTACCCGTAACCTAACGAGCACCTGTATACTATCTCCAGTATGACGTACTGACAGCTGTGGGACACACCATCTCCCTAACTGGGATAAGAAGCGTACACACTAGTCTACTCTGGAGTATCGATGCCCTGTCTCGATAATCCTACGACTAGGGACAAGTATAGGATGTTGCTTATAGACTACCCAGCCCCCACTGGTGTGACTGCCATCACAACGCTGGTAATCAAGCAAAGATCCTATAGGCTCTACTAATATGTATAAGAGATACGTTACAAGAAACATATGCACATATTAAAGTAGACACAAACCAAGTAGCATATTACCATTTTTAGCAAGACTGTATATACAACTGTGAATATCCCAAGCTTCCATTAAGTAATATACATATAAGTATGATACAATAATGGCCCCTTGGGCATATACAATAACAATCTCCCACTTGCACTAGGGCCATGAGCTGGCATATCGTAGACCTATCATCTCGAATTGCCTCTCGAACTGCGTCTGAGGAATGTCCTTTGTGAATGGATCAGCATTGTTATTCTCTGTCTCTACTCTCTTTACCTTGATCTCCCGGCGATCTACAATCTCCCTATTCAGGTGATACCACCTTAAGATGTGTCTGGATTTTTGATCGGACCTGGGTTCCTTCGCTAAAGCAATAACGTCGTTGTTGTCACAATACAGAGGTATTGGATCAACACTGGTAGGAACCGCCTGAAGTTCTTTGAGGAACTTCTTCATCCAGACAGCTTCTTTTGCGGCATCGCAAGTAGCTATGTACTCCGCTTCCATTATTGAGTCAGCAACGGTCTCCTGCTTGGAATTCTTCTAATAGACCGCCCCTCCATTGAGGGTAAAGACATAACCCGACAAGGACTTGGAGTCTTCTTTGTCACTCTGGAAGCCGGAGTCGGCAAAGGCCTCAATCTGGAGGTCTTTTCCGCCATACACCAAGAACATATCTTTAGTCCTCCTCAGGTATTTGAGAATGTTCTTTACTGCTATCCAGTGATTCTCCCCTGGGTTTGCCTGATACCGACTTACAACGCTCAATGCGTATGCTACATCTGGTCTGGTACATAACATCGCATACATTATAGAGCCTACCGGTGAAGAGTAGGGTATAATCGACATGCGATCCCTTTCCAAATCAGTCTTGGGAGACATGTCTTTGGAGAAGGTGATTCCATGACAAGCCGGTAGGTTACCGCGCTTAGAATCTTCCATACAGAATCTATTTACTATGGTGTCTATGTACCTGGACTGCGAAAGTCCCAACATCCTCTTTGATCTATCACGAAAGATCCGGATCCCCAGAATGTAGGTGGCATCACCCAGGTCTTTCATGGAGAATTTCTGTGATAAGAATCTTTTGACTGACTGTAATATAGGAATATCATTTCCTATTAGGAGAATGTCATCCATGTACAAGACGAGGAATACTACAGCTCTCCCTACAATCTTACTGTATATGCATGGTTCATCTGGATTTTTGATAAAGTCGAATTCTTTGACAGCATCATCAAAACAGATGTTCCAGCTCCGCGATGCCTGCTTTAGTCCATAAATGGACTTAAGCAACTTGCATACTTTACCGCTGCTCCCACTCTGAATGAATCCCTCTGGCTGATCCATATAGACGCTCTCTTCTAAATTACCATTTAGAAAGGCCGTCTTTACGTCCATCTGCAAGATTTCATAATCGTGGAAGGCAGCAATAGCAAGAAGGACCCGAATGGATTTAAGCATAGCCACTGGAGAAAAGGTTTCGTCATAGTCCAAACCAGGTCTTTGACGGAAACCCTTTGCAACAAGTCTAGCCTTATAGGTTTCAACCTGTCTATCTACACCAATCTTCTTTTTGAAGATCCATTTGCATCCTACGGGTTTTACCCTATCTGGAGCAATGTCCAAAGTCCATACTTTGTTAGTGTACATGGACTCCATTTCGGTCCGCATTGCATCCAGCCATTTTACTGAGTCACCGCTCTGAATGGCTTGCTAGAAGCTAGTAGGCACATCATAGTCAATTGTGCAATCCTCTCTATCCCCGTCTCTGAGAAAACCATAGTATCTCTCGGGCGGATGGACTTCCTACTACTCCAGCAGAGTGGCGTCGGGATGTCCCTTTCTTCTGAAACCTCTGGTTCTACCAAGCTTTCAGTAATAGCTTATGGTTCTGGAATTTCTTCCAGTTCTAATGCGCTCCCACTTATCTGATTTTCTAAAAACTCAGTTTCCAAGAAGCGAGCATTATGAGAAACAAAAATCTTTTGTTCCTCTGCTTAAAAGAATAGATACCCCTTGGAGTTCTTTGGATATCTCACAAACTTACATTGTACTGATCCCCCGAGCTTGTCCGCATGCTGCTTCTTTACAAAAGCTGGACATCCCCATATCTTAATATGCTTAAGATAGGGTTTCTTTCCACACCACATCTGATATGGTGAAGTAGGCACAGTCTTAGTTGGAACTCGGTTCAAAAGGTATGCAGCTGATTCTAGTGCATATCCCCAGAATGATCGTAGTAACTCATCTTTACTTATCACGGAACGAACCATATCCAATAGGGTTCGATTCCTTCTTTCCAATACACCGTTGTGTTGTGGTGTGTATGGAGGAGTAAGCTGAGAGAGAATTCCATTCTTTTTTAAGTAACCTAGAAACTCGGCACTTAAGTATTCACCACCTCGATCAGATCTCAGTGTCTTGATACTTTTTCCAGTTTGGTTTTCCACTTCATCTTGTATTCTTGGAATTTCTCAAAGGCCTCGGATTTATGTTTCATTAAGAAGACATATCCAAACCTAGAGAAATCATCCGTAAAAGTAATGAAGTAGGAATAACCACCTCGCGCATGTGTAGACATTGGACCGCACGCATCACTGTGTATGAGTCCCAAGAGCTCGCTTGCTCTTACTCCGTGTCCAGTAAACAGAATCTTTGTCATCTTTTCCATGAGACAAGATTCACAAGTAGCATAAGATTGATATTCGAACGGATTCAAATATCCTTCTATATGTAACTTAGTTAATCGTGTTTCATTGATGTGACCTTGTCTACAATGCCATAAGAAAGCCTGATTTCTTTCTGGAAACTTTCTTTTCAGTGTGTTCTGGATATTGAAAACCCGAGCTTGACTTAATACGTATATACCGTTATCTAATGTACCTGACCCAATCAGAACTTGATTTAGGTGGATGTTAACTACATCGCTTACGAATGTAAATCATATCCCTCTCTAGAAAGTGAGGATACTGAAATGATATTACAAGTCATACTAGGTATATATAAACAGTTAAGTAAAATCAATATATTCACACTTGTCAAACCTAGGCGATATTCTTCCACGAATTCAGCGTTCACTGTCATTCCGTTTGCAACTTTGAGAGACCAATCTCCTACCTTTATAACTCTACGGTTTCTCAAAGCATGTAATGAATTACAGATATGAGATCCTGCTCCGGTATCTAGTACCCAGGAAGTAGAGTTAATTGACATACAGTTCTCAATTACAAATACACTTGAGGCTGAAGCCACAACATGCTTCGCATCCTGGCTACTGGCTTCAAAAGCCCTGCAATCATTCTGCCAATGCCCAATCCCATAACAATAAGAATGTCCTTCTTTTACTACATTCAGTCCCGAAACTATTCCCTTTCTCTTTCCTTCTACTTCCCTGGTTTCTTTCAGGGTAGAAGATAGAGACTGTAGAACCAAGTCAGTATCTGACCTGTTTCCCAACGTGGTCTGCAGGTCCTTTAGATCATCAATATAGCTAGTTATTTTAAGGATGTTGTCCCCTACAGATGACCCGACGGCCAACCTAGCTTGAATTAATTCGATCGAGGTCTCATATCTTGCGATATTAGATTGCTCTCCATATAAATCTTTGTTATGGAGAAAGATGGAAACTGAGTCCATCTTCTCGTGCTGCTTCTGGTTTAGACCATCAACTGAAGCTAACACGAGGCACTTGGCTTTCGTTTTATCCTTTTCCCTTGTCTGACGGATATCCATATCCGCGACGGTGGAAACTAGACCTGAGACGGCGGGATGTTGAGTAGTGTTAGGGTGTTCCAGCTTGTCATAGGCAATGGACATGTGGACAGACCTTTGCCAGTCATATAAGTCAGATTCAGTCAATTTGTTATCTAGATGTAACCTATGTGTGGTCACAAGGTCGCTGTAATGAGAGAAAGAGAATAAAACATTTTATCATGATGCTCTTGCAAGTTTAGATTGGTTTTAAGTTTATCTAAACTGGATAGCTCGCACTGTTTCTCGAATCCTTCCTCAAACCATAAAAGAAGAATTGGCCAGGACTATTCTCATCGTACAATACTTGCTTAACCGTTCAGCCAGGTCAGTGTCGATACTTCGAGGGAGGTTTTCCAACGCTTTCGCGAAGTTTCTTAATTAAAGAACCTCTTTTCTCTGGGGGCGTAACCCCGCTGACATCTTTCTAGGCACCTACTTGGTTTATAGCATTGATCGTTAAGTGATGAATCTCCTGATAAGTAGTATATACTCACAGTAGGATCGGGATCCAAAATATCATCGTATGATAATGTTGAAGGAATCCTACCAACATTCATCAAACTCCAAAATGGTATGCAATACTAGAAAATTTCAGTTTCTTTAGAAATTCCCGATGTGGATTTTTGCCCCATGCTCTTATGACCTTGACTTTGGCCAAACAAATCATAAGTCACATGTTAAGTTCTACCCGTCATTTTCAAGGTTAATTTGAACCCATCCGTACATACCCTTGAGTTTGGCCAAACAAGGCAGTACGACTGTCCCAAACCAACACAACTATCGATGCTACATATGAATATCCAACAATTACCAAACACCGTGCCTTGACTTTGGCCAAACAAACACAGCTTGAATACTATTGACTAACCATATGAAATGATGGAGGGCTACGACTGGTTTTGGCAAAACCGTGAACGTAGTGAACTTGATATAATCGAAGGAACCTGATACTTTTCAAAAGGAGTGGTTAAAGCTCCGCAATTTAAAAATTCTGATCTTTTAAAATAACCGAGTGGTTTCTTTAAAATTTATTCCAACGACTTAACTTTGGTTTATTTTCTTTGCATTATTATAATGCGTCCAATCATTTATCCTATCATTGCAGAAAACAACGAAAATACTACGTCCTCTTATGCCATCCGCATTCGCCACGGGGTCCCGTCATCACCCGTTAGGTTACTTACCTAACGACAGAGCGGGGGCTGGGCTAGCGCGGGTGTAAAACATAAGTGGCGTCTAATAGCTATCAAATATAGATATTGTACATTCGTCAGACGCAATAATAAGCATTCCAGATACTGATGAACTTTATTGGATATACTAGTAATCAGAATTTGCTTTGATCCTGCAATAAAAGACGGATTACACAGTTTTGATGAATAGCCATTACCCAAACCCTAGACCCCTACGGGTACGACAAACTACCCGCCAAGTACCCGAAGTGAAGCGGTCTCCCTCAACAACGTGAGTAGGCCACTAAACACTTCAACGTACCCGGTAGTTTGTGTACCCCGCTTTGGGTCTATCCTAGGAGCAAAAAACAGTACAAAGAAATAATACAACGGTGGCTACAACCGCAACCTGGATGTGCCCTGCAAAAGAATATTACATCATATTAAAATTACATCGAATGAATGAATATTAAACCCATCTCAAACCCCGGCTAATCATCACAACACTCTAATCAAGTCCATATACACAAACAGTAAACATTACAGAAATGTGCAACCCCTTACCAACCGACATACTAGCAGTTAGGAGAGGTTTACGAACACATTAAACATTACAGATAAAAACCCAATTAGCAAATAACTTAGATTATCGATCGACAGCCTTTATCCGTGTCTACCCCAAAAGCAAACCTGCACTGAAGTAACCTGGGTAGAAACAGAACATTCTGGAAAACAGAAAACCATAAAATATGAATTACAGAGGAAATCCGAGTCAACTTGGCGGCGGATCGGCGGCCAAAAGCACCATCTTGCCGCGGATCCGTGGCTATCTTGCCGAGTTAGGGTCTCGTATTTTCTCAGAATTCTTATATTTCCCTGCTGTGAATTTTAAGGCATATCAAATAATTTTTAGACATGTTTAAAATTAAAAGAACTGTTAAGGTACGGTTTTTCGTTTTTCGCATTTTTCCGTCGATCGAACTTCTAATTAGTTGCTAATAAGCTAGTAATGGTTTAGTTGGCTCAGATACCACTGTAAGTCCATGTCACGCACCCCACGAACTTGCGGGGAGGCGCAATATATGAAAAACGATTATCAAAGCTTCGTAACACGGACTTGAGCGCATGAATCGTATCTAAACCGTTACTAGCAAACTACGAGAGGTTTAACTACTCGGATTCGAAGTTATACCTCACGTTACTTGTCCTTCGGGTCTTCATCAATGTCCTCCACTCCTCCTAGGCTCCTTGGAACATCGGCACCTCAACGGCCTCCTCGAGTCAAAGACGATCCACCCGAGAGCTCCTACGCCAAGCTTGATCTCTAACCTGAGATAACTAGGTTGCTCAAAGTGCTAATCTAAGGTACCTAAGGGATATAGAGTGAGGTTATAGATGTATTAGTCTAGCTAACCCTTGATCTCAACACATGAGAGGTTAGGGTTAGGGTTTCAAGAATGAGAGAGCTTGAGGAGAGAGAAGGTGATGATAAGAATGATATTGAAAAATGAACTCATTTCAATATATCAACCATAACCATTTATCAAATAAATAATATACATGATTAATCATCATGGTTGATGCATTCACCTTATGTAATTAATCTCATGAGTCATTAGCTCAATAAATGAAGCATTAACTCCATGGATGAATCACACAAATGAGTCATTAAGCAATAAATGCTTATGCCACCTTAACCCCCAAGTCACCATGCTTCTAGAAGCATCCCGAAAAATTACGAGAATGCCCCTCGAATCGGTGAAAACACGGAAAAACTTTAGACTGTATAAATCCAATAACCTGATACTAGAATCTGGCTTAAACCAAAGCCGGCTAGTAAAAACTGTCCGAACGCCGTACGTGCGTAAACACACGTATGCGTCCGAACCCTTGTCGTAAAACCATACGACCTCTATATCGTTTCGCCTGGAGCAGGAAAACCCGCTGTGTGGGAATCTAAAGACTCAACACTACGCTGGCAGTGGGTTTAACCACAGACCGCAAGCGGCACTAGCTGTACGTAACGGTCCCCAGGTAGATGTCGATAAGAAGGCCGTTGAGGAAACCCAACCGAACTCCTACTGAGCCGGATGTGACAATCTCCGTACAGTCCGGTCTATTCGTGTAAGCCCATGTCACGAACCCCACGAACTTGCGGGGTGGCGGAATATATGAAAAACGATTATCAAAGCTTCGTAACACGGACTTGAGCGCTTGAATCGTATCTAAACCGTTACTAGCAAACTACAAGAGGTTTAACTACTCGGATTCGAAGTTATACCTCACGTTACTTGTCCTTCGGGTCTTCATCGCTGTCCTCCACTCCTCATAGGCTCCTTGGAATATCGGCACCTCAACGGCCTCCTCGAGTCAAAGACGATCCACCCGAGAGCTCCTACGCCAAGCTTGATCTCTAACTTGAGATAACTAGGTTGCTCAAAGTGCTAATCTAAGCTACCTAGGGGATATAGAGTGAGGTTATAGATGTATTAGTCTGTCTAATCCTTGATCTCAACACATGAGAGGGGAGGATTAGGGTTTCAAGAGAGAGCTTGAGGAGAGAGAAGGTGAGCATATGTTGTGAATGAAAAAGCTTCTCACTTCTAATATATTATGAAGCATAAGAAAATCAAAAAGAATAAATCAAAATGCATTATCATCATACTTCATTAAACATATGCAACGAATCATTAAGCAATAAATGCTTCATTAACTCACTTGAATGATTCATCTAAGTGAGTCACAATTTCATTAAATGTTAATGCCACCTTACCCTCCATGTCATCACCCATCTAGAAACTTCGTGAAAAATTACGTGAACGCCCCTCCTTTCCGTGAAAACACGGAAAAACTTTAGACTGTATAAATCCAATAACCTAATACTAGAATCTTGCTTAAACCAAAGCCGACTAGTAAAAGCTGTCCGAACATCGTACGTGCGTAAAAACACGTATGCGTCCGAACCCTGTCGTAAAACCATACGACCTCTATATCGTTTCGCCTGGAGCAGGGAAACCCTCTGTGTGGGACTCTAAAGACTCGACACTACGCTGGCAGTGGGTTTAACCACAGACCGCAAGCGGCACTAGCTGTACGTAACGGTCCCCAGATAGATGTCGATAAGAAGGCCGATGTGGAAACCCATCCGAACTCCTACTGAGCCTGATGTGACAATCTCCGTACAGTCTGGTATGTTCGTCTAAGACTATCGCATATCTAGCCTAGGGGGTGGCAAGCATCAGTCCCCTAATAGCGGTATAAGTCGTGTCGGAGCGTAGCCCATTACACCCTGAGAAACTACTGGAACCTACCAGTAATTCTCGCTTTCCCTGGCGAGGGACTTTGCGTAATGGCTCTCTGACACAGCGCGATATCAACTCGCAATACCGGGAGAGACGAATCCTGTCTAACCGCCACTGCCTCCAAGTGCTCGGGACTGCACCTAACTGCTACCTGTTTGCACGACTCCTTTGAGCCGTGGTAGGGTAGCAATCTAAGAAGAGTGGGACACACTCGAGGCAAAGTAGCAGTGTCAAGTCTGCGGACTATGCTGTACTCATGTCACCTAGGAACTGTTAACTGACGATTGGTATAATACCAACCAACAGTTCCCCTACGAGTCCTGTCCGGTGTACCCGTAACCTAACGAGCACCTGTATACTATCTCCAGTATGACGTACTGATGGCTGTGGGACAGACCATCTCCTCAACTGGGATGAGAAGCCTACACGCTTAGTCTACTCCGGAATATCAATGCCCTATCTCGATAATCCAATGACCAGGGACCTGTATAGGATGTTGCTTACTGACTACCCATCCCCCACTAGTGTTACTGCCATCACGAAGCTGGTAATCAAGCAAAGATCCTATGGGCTCTACTAATATGTATAAGTGATACGTTACAAGAAACATTTGAACATATTAAAGTAGACACAAACCAAGTAGCATACTACCATTTTTAGCAAGATTGTATATACAACTGTGAATATCCCAAGCTTCCATTAAATAATATACATACAAGTATGATACAATAATGGCCCCTAGGGCATATACACTAACAATCTTCCACTTGCACTAGGGCCATGAGCTGGCATATCATAGACCTATCATCTCGAACTGCGTCTGAGGAATGGCCTTTGTGAATGGATCAGCAATGTTATTCTCCGTCTCTACTCTCTTTATCTCGATCTCCCGGCGATGTGCAATCTCCCTGATCAGGTGATACCGTCTTAAGATGTGTATGGATTTCTGATGGGACTTGTGTTCCTTCGCTAAAGCTATAGTGCCGTTGTTGTCACAATACAGAGGTATTGGATCAACACTGGTAGGAACCACCTGAAGTTCTGTGAGGAACTTCTTCATCCAGACAGCTTATTTTGCGGCATCGCAAGCAACTATGTACTCCGCTTCCATCGTTGAGTCAGCAACGGTCTCCTGTTTGGAACTCTTCCAACAGACCGCCCCTCAATTGAGGGTAAAGACATAACCCGACATGTACTTGGAGTCATCTTTGTCACTCTGGAAGCCGGAGTCGGCAAAGGCCTCATTCTGGAGGTCTTTTCCCCCATACACCAAGAACATATCTTTAGTCCTCCTTAGGTACTTGAGAATGTTCTTTACAGCTATCCAGTGATTCTCCCCTAGGTTTGCCTGATACCGGCTTACAACGCTCAATGTGTATGCTACATATGGTCATGTACATAACATCGCATACATTATAGAGCCCACTGCTGAAGCGTAGGGTATAATCGACATGCGATCCCTTTCCAAATCAGTCATGGGAGACATCTCTTTGGAGAGGGTGATTCCATGACAAGCCGGTAGGTTACCGCGCTTAGAATCTTCCATACTGAATCTCTTCACTATGGTGTCTATGTACCTGGACTGCGAAAGTCCCAACATCCTTTTTGATCTATCACGATAGATCCGGATCCCCAGAATGTAGGTGGCATCACCCAGGTCTTTCATGGAGAATTTATGTGACAAGAATCTTTTGACTGACTGTAACATAGGAATATCATTTCCTATTAGGAGAATGTCATCCACGTACAAGACGAGGAATACTACAGCTCTCCCTACAATCTTACTGTATATGCATGGTTCATATGGATTTTTGATAAAGTCAAATTCTTTGACAGCATCATCAAAACAGATGTTCCAACTCCGCGATGCATGCTTTAGTCCATAAATGGACTTAAGCAGCTTGCATACTTTACCGCTGCTCCCACTCTGAATGAATCCCTCTGGCTGATCCATATAGACGCACTCTTCTAAATTACCATTTAGAAAGGCCGTCTTTACGTCCATCTGCCAGATCTCATAATCATGGAAGGCAACAATAGCAAGAAGGACCCGAATGGATTTGAGCATAGCCACTGGAGAAAAGGTTTCGTCATAGTACAAACCAGGTCTTTGACGAAAACCCTTTGCAACAAGTCTAGCCTTATAGGTTTCAACCTGTCTATCTAAACCAATCTTCTTTTTTAAGATCCATTTGCATCCTACGGGTTTTACCCCATTTGGAGCAATGTCCAAAGTCCATACTTTGTTAGTGTACATGGACTCCATTTCGGTCCGCATTGCATCCAGCCATTTTACTGAGTCACCGCTCTGATTGGCTTGTTGCAAGCTAGTAGGCTCATCATAGTCAATAGTGCAATCCTCTCTATCCCTGTCTATGAGAAAACCGTAGTATCTCTCGGGCGGATGAGACTGCCTACTACTCTTACGGAGTGGTGTCGGGATGTCCCTTTTTTCTGAAATCTCTGGTTCTACCATACTTTCAGTAGTAGTTTGTGGTTCTGAAATTTCTTCCAGTTCTATTTCGCTCCCACTTGTTTCCTTTTCTAAAAACTGATATTCTAGAAAATGGGTATTACGAGAAACAAAAACCTTTTGTTCCTCTGCGTAATAGAATAGATACCCCTTGGAGTTCTTTGGATATCCCACAAACTTACATAGTACTGATCGTGCCTCTAGTTTGTCCGTATGCTGCTTTTTAACAAAAGCCGGACATCCCCAAATCTTTAGATACTGAAGATAGGGTTTCTTCCCACTCCACATCTGATATGGTGTGGTAGGCACAGTCTTGGTGGGAACCTGGTTCAAAAGATATGCAGCTGATTCTAGTGCATATCCCCAGAATGATCGCGGTAACTCAGCGTTACTCATCATGGAACGAACCATATCCAATAGGATTCGATTCCTCCTTTCTGATACACCGTTATGTTGTGGTGTGTATGGAGGAGTAAGCTGAGAGATAATTCCAATCTATTTTAAGTAAACCAGGAACTCGGCACTTAAGTATTCACCACCTCGATCAGATCTCAGTGTCTTTATACTCTTACCTGTTTGTTTTTCTACTTAATTTTTGTATTCTTGGAATTTCTCAAAGGCCTCGGATTTATGTTTCATTAAGAAGACATATCCATACCTAGAGAAATCATCCGTAAAAGTAATGAAGTAGGAATAACCACCTCGCGCATGTGTAGAAATTGGACCGCACGCGTCACTGTGTACGAGTTCCAAGAGCTCACTTGCTCTCACTCCGTGTCCAGTGAATGGAGTCTTTGTCATCTTTCATTTGAGACAAGATTCACAAGTAGCATAAGATTGATATTCGAACGGATTAAAATATCTTTCTCTATGTAACTTAGTTAACCTTCTCTCATTGATGTGACCTAGTCTACATTTCCATTAGAAAGCCTGATTTATTCTGGTGACTTTCTTTTAAGTGCGTTCTGGACATTGAAAACCTGAGCTTGACTTAATACGTATATACCGTTATCTAATGTACCGGACCCAATCAGAACTTGATTTAGGTGGATGTTAACTACATCGCTTACGAATGTAAAATCATATCCCTCTCTCGAAAGTGAGAATACTGATATGATATTACAAGTCATACTAGGTACATATAAACAGTTCCGTAAAATCAATATATACCCACTTGTCAAACCTAGGCGATATTCACCCACTGATTCAGCGTTCACTATCATTCCGTTTGCAACTCTGAGAGACCAATCACCTACCTTTATAACTCTACTGTTTCTCAAAGCATGTAATGAATTACAGATATGAGATCCTGCTCCGGTATCTAGTACCCAGGAAGTAGAGTTAATTGACATACAGTTCTCAATTACAAACACACTTGAGGCCGAAACCACAACATTCTTCGTATCCTCGCTACTGGCTTCCAAAGCCCTGCTATCTTTCTGCCAATGCCCAATCCCATAACAATAGGAACATCCCTCTTTCACTATATCCAGTCCTGAAACTTTTGCCCTTCTCTTTCCATCTACTTCCCGGGTTTCCTTCAGGGTAGAAGGTAGAGATTGTAGAATCAAGTCAGTATCTGACTCGTTCTGTAACGTGGTCTTCAGGTCCTTGAGCTGATCAATACAGCTAGTCATTGTAAGGACGTTGTCCCCAACAGATGACCCGACGGCCAACCTTGCTTTAATTAATTCGGTCGAGGTCTCATATCTGGTGATATGAGATTGCTCTCCATATAAATCTTTGTTATAGAGAAAGATGGAAACTGAGTCCATCTTCTCGTGCTGCTTCTGGTATAAACCATCAACTGAAGCTAACACGAGGCACTTGGCTTTTGCTATATCTTTTTCCCTTGTCTGGCGGATATCCATATCCGTGACGTTGGAAACTGGACCTAGGACGGCGGGATCTTGAGTAGTAATAGGGAGGTCCAGCTTGTCATAGGCTATGGACATTTGGACAGACCTTTGCCAGTCATATAAGTCAAATTCAGTCAATTTGTTATCTAGATGTAACCTAGTCATGGTCACAAGGTCGCTGCTATTAATTGAGAGAAGAAAACTCTTTAGCATGATGCTCTTACAAGTTTAGAATGGTTTTTAATTTATCTAAACAGGATGGCTCCCACTGTTTCTCGAATCCCTCCTCAAACCATAAAAGAAGAATTAGCCAGGACTATTCTCACCGTACAATTCTTGCTTAACCGTTCAGCCATGTCAGTGTCGATACTTCGAGGGAGGTTTTCCAACGCTTTCGCGAAGTTCCTTAATTAAATAACCACTTTTCTCTGGGGGTGTAGCCCCGCTGACACCTTTCTAGGTACCTACTTAGTTTATAGCATTGATCGATAAGTGACGAATCTCCTGATAAGTAGCTTGTACTCACAGTAGGATCGGGATCCAAAATATCATCCTATGATAATGTTGAAGGAATCCTACCAACATTCATCAAACTCCAAAATGGTATGCAACACTAGCAAATTTCAGTTTCTTTAGAAACTCCCGATATGGATTTTTTCCCCATGCTCTTATGACTTTGACTAAGGGCCAAATATGTCATAAGTCACATGTCAAGTTCTACCCGTCGTTATCCAGGTTAATTTGAACCCACCCGTATATACTCTTGACTAAGGGTCAAGAAAAGTAATACGACTGTCCCAAACCAACGCATCTATCTATGCAACAAATGAATACCCCAGCAGCTACCAAACACTATGTTTTGACTAAGGGCCAAATATACATAGCTTGAATACTACTGAATACCCAAATGAAATGACGGAGGGCTACGAATGGTTTTGGCAAAACCGTGAACGTAGTGAACTTGATATAATCGAAGGAACTTGATACTTTTTAAAAGGAGTGGTTAAAGCTCCGTAATTAAAAAAATTCTGATCTTTTTTTTTCAAATAACCGAGTGGTTTCTTATAAATTTGTTCCAACGATTAAACTATGGTTTATTTTTTTTTGCATTATAATAATGCGTCCCATCATTAATCCTATCATTGCAGAAAACAACGAAAATACCACGTCCTCTTATGCCATCTGCATTCGCCACTGGGTCCCGTCATCACCCGTTAGGTTACTTAACTAACGACAGCGCGGGGGCTGGGCTAGCGCGCAGCGCGGGGGCTGGGCTAGCGCGGGTGTAAAACATAAGTGACGTCTAATTGCTATCTTATATAGATATTGTACATTCGTCATACGCAATAATAAGCATTCCAGATCACTGATGAATTTTATTGGATATACTAGCAATCCACATTTTCTTTGAGCCTGCAATAAATGATGGATTACACAGTTGTGATGAATAGCCATTACCCCAACCCTAGACCCCTACGGTACGGCAAACTACCCGCCAAGTACCCGAAGTGAAGCGGTCTCCCTCAACAACGTGAGTTGGCCACTAAACACTTCAACGTACCCGGTAGTTTGTGTACCCCGCCTTGGGTCTATCCTAGGAGCAAAAAACAGTAAAAAGAAATAATACAACGGTGGCTACAACCGCAACCTGGATGCGCCCCGCAAAAGAATATTACATCATATTACATTTACATCGAATGAATGAATATTAAACCCATCTCAAACCCCGGCTAATCATCACAACACTCCAATCAAGTCCATATACAAAAACAGTAAACATTACAGAAATGTGCAACCCCCTGCCAAACGACATACTAGCAGTTAGGGGAGGTTTATGAACACATTAAACATTACAGATAAAAACCCAATTAGCAAATATCTTAGAATATCGATCGACAACCATTTTCCGTGTCTACCCCAATTACAAACTAGCACTGAAGTAACCTGGGCAGAAACAGAATATACAGGAAACCAAAACACCAAAAAATATGAATTACTGAGCAAATACGAGTCAACTCGGAGTTGACTCGGCGGCGGATCCGTGGCCAAAAGCACTATCTTGCTGCGGATCCACGGCCATCTAACCGAGTTGCAATCTCGTATTTTCCCAGAATTCTTATATTTTCATGCTGTGAATTTTAAGGCATATCAAATATTTTTTCGACACGTTTAAAATTTACAGAAACTGTTAGGGTTAGGGTTTTGTTTTCACGTTTATCCGTCGATCCAAGTTCTAATTAGTTGCTAACAAGCTAGCAGTGGTTTAGTTGGCTCTGATACCACTGTAAGTCCATGTCACGCACCATACGAACTTGCGGGGAGGCGGAATATAAGAAAAACGATTATCAAAACTTCGTAACACGGACTTGAGCGCATGAATCGTATCTAAACAGTTACTAGCAAACTATGAGAGGTTTAACTACTCGGACTCGAAGTTATACCTCACGTTACTTGTCCTTCGGGTCTTCATCGCTGTCCTCCACTCCTCGTAGGCTCCTTAGAACATCGGCACCTCAACGGACTCCTCGAGTCAAAGACGATCCACCCGAAAGCTCCTACGCCAAGCTTGATCTCTAACTTGAGATAACTAGGTTGCTCAAAGTGCTAATCTAAGCTACCTAGGGGATATAAAGTGAGGTTATGGATGTATTGGTCTATCTAATCCTTGATCTCAACACATGAGAGGGGAGGATTAGGGTTTCAAGAGAGAGCTTGAGGAGAGAGAAGGTGAGCATATGTTGTGAATGAAAAAGCTTCTCAATACTAATATATTATGTAGCATAAGAAAATCAAAAAGAATAAATAAAAATGCATTATCATCATGCTTCATTAAACATATGCAATGAATCATCAAGTGAGTCATTAAGCAATAAAAGCTTCATTAACTCACTTGAATGATTAATCTAAGTGAGTCACAATTTCATTAAATGTTAATGCCACCTTACCCTCCATGTCATCATCCATCTAGAAGCTTCTCGACAAATTACGAGAACACCCCTCCTTTCCGTGAAAACACGGAAAAACTTTAGACTGTATAAATCCAATAACCTAATACTAGAATCTGGCTTAAACCAAAGCCGACTAGTAAAAACTGTCCGAACATCATACGTGCGTAAAAACACGTATGTGTCCGAACCCTGTCGTAAAACCATACGACCTCTATATCATTTCGCCTGGAGCAGGGAAACCCTCTGTGTGGGACTCTAAAGACTCGACACTACGCAGGCAGTTGGTTTAACCACAGACCGCAAGCGGCACTAGCTGTAAGTAACGGTCCCCAGGTAGATGTCGATAAGATGGCCGATGAGGAAACCAATCCGAACTCCTACTGAGCCTGATGTGACAATCTCCGTACAGTCCGGTCTGTTCGTCTAAGACTATCGCATATCTAGCCTAGGGGAGGCAAGCGTCAGTCCCCTAATAGCGGTATAAGTCGTGTCGGAGCATAGCCCATTACACCCTGAGAAACTACTGGAACCTACCAGTAAATCTCGCTTGCCCTGGCCAGGGACTTTGCGTAATGGCTCTCTGACACAGTGCGATATCAACTCCCAATACCGGGAGAGACGAATCCTGTCTAACCGCCACTGCCTCCAAGTGCTCGGGACTGCACCCAACTGCAACCTGTTTTCACGACTCCTTTGAGCCGTGGTAGGGTTGCAATCTAAGAACAGTGGGACACACTCGAGCGAAGTACCAGTGTCAAGTCTGCGGACTATGCTGTACTCATGTCACCTAGGAATTGTTAACTGACGATTGGTATAATACCAACCAACAGTTCCCCTACGAGTCCTGTTCGGTGTACCCGTAACTTAACGAGCACTTGTATACTATCTCCAGTACGACGTACTGATGGCTGTGGGGCAGACCATCTCCTCAACTGGGATGAGAAGCGTACACACTTAGTCTACTCCGGAATATCGATGCCCTATCTCGATAATCCAACGACCAGGGACATGTATAGGATGTTGCATACAGACTACCCAGCCCCCACTAGTGTGACTGCCATCACGACGCTGGTAATCAAGCAAAGATCCTATGGGCTCTACTAATATGTATAAGTGATACGTTACTAGAAACATATGAACATATTAAAGTAGACACAAACCAAGTAGCATACTACCATTTTTAGCAAGATTGTATATACAACTGTGAATATCCCAAGCTTCCATTAAGTAATATACATACAAGTATGATACAATAATGGCCCCTATGGCATATACACTAACAGTTCGTCTAAGACTATCGCATATCGAGCCTAGGGGGCGGCAAGCGCCAGTCCCCTAATAGCGGTATAAGTCGTGTCGGAGCGTAGCCCATTACACCCTGAGAAACTACTGGAACCTACCAGTAAATATCGCTTGCCCTGCCCTGGTTATTTGCGTAATGGCTCTCTAACACAGCGCGATATCATTTCCCAATACCGGGAGAGACGAATCATTTCTAACCGCCACTGCCTCCAAGTGCTCGGGACTGCACCCAACTGCTACCTGTTTGTACGACTCCTTTGAGCTGTGGTAGGGTAGCAATCTAAGAACAGTGGGAAGCACTCGAGGTGAAGCAGCAGTATCAAGTTTTCGGACTATGCTGTACTCATGTCACTTGGGAACTGTTAACTGACGACGGGTATAATACCAACCAACCAGTTCCCATGTGATTCCTGTCCGGTGTACTCGTAACCTTACGAGCACCTGTATACTATCTCCAGTACGACGTACTGACGGCTGTGGGACAGACCATCTCCCCGACTGGGATGAGAAGCATACACACTAGTCTACTATAGAGTATCGATGCCCTGTCTCGATAATCCTACGACTAGGGACAAGTATAGGATGTTGCTTATAGACTACCCTGCCCCCACTAGTGTGACTGCCATCACAACGCTGGTAATTAAGCAAAGATCCTATGGGCTCTACTAATATGTATAAGTGATACGTTACAAGAAACATATGCACATATTAAAGTAGACACAAACCAAGTAGCATACTACCATTTTTAGCAAGACTGTATATACAACTGTGAATATCCCAAGCTTCCATTAAGTAATATACATACAAGTATGATACAATAATGGCCCCTAGGGCATATACACTAACATGATTCCCACTGTGCTTTGATTTCCATCATACCACGTCCAAGAGGGCGTGCAAAAAGGTGGCTTTTGGGTACAGTCCCGAATCACATGGAGGCAATGAGCGATAGGAGGGGATTCGTCTCTCCCGGTATAGGGAGTTGATGTCGCGCTGTGTTCGATTAGCTATAACTGGAAATCCCTGGCCATGGTAGCTGAGATTTACTGCTAAGTGTTATCACTAGTTTCTCGAACTGTTATCCACCTCATATCGACACGACTTATCGAGCTACTGGGGTCTGACGGTTACCACCCCTAAGCGAGATATGCGACATATCATAAGACGAGACCGGACTGTATGGGAGTGTTACTGATTGGATTCACAGGAGAATGTACAGGCTTGCTTGTTGATCTTCTGAGCGCTCAATACCTGGGTGGCTGTTACGTTTAGCGGACCGCTTGCAGCTTGTGGGTGTTTGATATGATCATCACCTACTGCTGGCATATTGACGATTCTTGAGAGTCCTACACAGAGATTTCTTGATTCAGGAAAAACGGAGTAGGAGCACATATGTGATATTTACGGGACCGAGGATAATTCGGTATGTGATACCATATTGGATTCTCGCGATATGAGATATCGGCCGGGTATATGTGATATAGCCGGGTCATCGTATTAGTCGGTTATATACGATATAACCGGATTGTCGGATCATGTGTTGATTCGATAATTTAATGTATACTAATATATATGATATATTAAATTACATTAACTGATATTAGCTCACTAAAAGATTATTTTTCTCACTCGGGTAATACATTGATATATATGCGATATATGTTAATTGTATTATTTTATTTTGTTACAATAAATATTGTATATGTGATATATAATATTGTAACATGATATGATTACTAATGCAACATGTTTATTGGAGTTTAAATATGGTTAGGGTTTGGATTAGGGTTAAGAGTTCTAGTAGTTTCTAGAAGCTTTTCTTTTGTCATGGAAAAGATATTATGCTTGATATTTTCAAGTGACCCACCTTTAACCCAACCCAAACCCTAGCCCTAGTTAAATCTCTACAAAGGTTTGTTTAACCATGGTTGCATTATTCATCATTATCTTTTTTGCATTATTCATCATAAAAGGATTATGATTTATTTTTCTTCTTCCTCCTTCTTCTTTTCATGGAAAAAGCTTACTAGTTTTTCTTAGTGATGATTATGTGTGAGAAAAAGATTATAAATGAGAGCTAAAAATCTTACTTCATCATCCTCATCTATCCTTGCCATTTAGATGAGGGTGTTCACTTCATTTAGTGAGTGTTAGCTTGTGTTGATGAAACTTCAAGATAGATCATCTATGTTATCGAAGATCGGAAGCAAGACTGCATCTTTCTCTTCGTGGACTCTCGAGAGTCCGGAACACGATAATCGCAGCGAAGGGACCACAACACGGAGCTTATGAAGTGAATGACCGGATCTACCAAGGTTGTAATCCCTCTCACTTAGTGTTAAAGTGTTTAACATGCTTGTTTTCGCATAAACTCTAGTTTAAAGATCCGGCTTTCGGTTGTTCAGCACGGCTAAATTTTAACTTGGGCATGGTTGATGCCTCGTAGAACCTTGTGCGTGTGCCTAGCAACCCTACAGTGGTATCAGAGCCAAGCTAGAGCTTTAGGCGAAGTCTAGACGAAGTTTAAAGTCCAATCGAACACCGAATCCCTAATTTGAACCCCTCTCTGGATATTTTTCAAAAATGTGATGTTTTATGAATTAAAAATGCTCAGAAAATTAACCAGGAAAAACTAAGAATTACTGTGAAGTACGGACCTGTAATTCGCTGATTTGACCGCGGAACCGCGGCCAAACCAATGGTTTGGCGGCGGTTACGCGGCCAAAATTTTGAATTAGTCCCTAGAACTTCATATATTTATTCTTAGGTCCTTTCTTGTCATTTTGTTTCTGGGAATTTTTTAATTCCACTCAAGTGTTGAGTTTTCTTGGGTTGTATTGGGGATTCGTTGATTCGATCGGATAATTTAACTTCCTTTAGTTTTTTCCGGATAATTTTTAGAATGTGTTAAAAAGTTCGAACGGATATCAATAACTCACTTTTTCCCCTGCCGGAAAATTTCCAAGTGTTGGATTTTTCCGTAGTTTAAGAACGTTCTAAGTTATGCAGGTAACGCGGTGGACCCTCTAGAAGATAACAAACCTTAACTCGATTATGTGACCATCTTGAACTGCCTCTAAACCTTAGGGTTTGTGGCAGTACGGCGTGCCACATGTGAGGCATTGGCTTGACCCTTCTACGGCTGGACCATTGGTACTGTAGCATGTGATGGATGTTTTAAAACTAATTTCAAGTGTTGAGAACAATTTGGGAAAACTTGGATGCTTGATTATTCGATCGGAAAGTTTAACATTGTCTATTTATCTGGAATGCGATACAATATTTGGAATCCACAAATAGTTAGTTATGAGATAACTAATTTGAATGTTGTAAATCTAGCAGTTCAGTCTCATTTGATCGGTTGCCACGGGATTTTGATGTGATCAAAGGTCCGTCGCAATCACGTAGCGTACGCGGATACTCGCCGGGTAAACTTAATAGACAGCCACGCCCCCATAGCCCCGACCAAGTGACTGTAGGAGAACCCCGTCACCAAAAGCATCCGTTCGGGTGCTCGTGGCAACGGTGTTCCGCCTTTGTGCACTTCGTCGACGGCATCTGGGGTGCGGCCGTCTACTAAAGTTTGCGACGAGCATTCGATCAGGATGTCGGGAATCTTGTTGAATTGCCCGACTTGATATTGAAAAGTGTTTTCGATAAAGAGACTAAAATGCGGGGTTTATAATTTTTAGGCATGAGATGTCTAAGGAATTCATTTGGTTAGGCATGAGATGTCTAAGAAGGTTGCGGATTCCAACTGTTGTAGTTTCACACTTTCTTTTCCGCGACCGTAAGTGTAGTATGTAGTTGTATCGCCGGTTTTCGTTGCTATATATCGACGACAATCGGTGTATGCATACTTACTTACGTTGATGATATGAGATATTATCTGTTGCTGTGATATGTTATTTTGGATCGTCGTGTTCTGAATAGCCGGGGGTTTTATGTGAGATGAGGGTTTTTATTTTCATTCATGTAAAATTCATTTGTATGTAATATTCTTTTATTGGGGCACTTCCGTGCTAAGGATGATGTCACCATTGTATATTATTTACTTTTCCGCATTAGGTTGACCCAAGGCGGGGAGCATAAGTAACCGGGTTCTATGGTCCAGTGGGAGACCATCTCGATGAGTCGAGACCGGGTCTGCTAACCCTAGAATTGGCAGTGTTACTTGTCGCTCTCGTAGGGGTCTAGGGATATAGGTTTGGCTATTCATCGCGACCGTGGAATCCGTGTTTTATACAGGCTCGTATTGAAAACAGGGACGTCCTAGTATATCCAATATTTCATATATGTTCTTCTGCTGCGATGTTCTGTGATGAGATCATATTACTACCTGAGACGAATGTTTATATTATATATATGAGATATATATAATATATTGTTGATTTCGTTTCATATCTGATGCTTGTGAAGCATATTAAAATGGGACTTCATTAATAAGATTAATGAAATAAAAGAAACCTAAGATGTTGTAGAAAATTGTTTAAAAACTGGTAGCTCTAGTTCTTGCTTTACATAGCGGTGTTCCTTGTAGAACATCCAGCACCTTATTCGTTAAGGAAATAGCCGAGATCCCTTCACCAGGAGTGACATCTTTAGTGAAACTAGCAGATACTACAAACTCGATTTGTCTTTTGATTGCTTCAATAGTTTTTTCTTTGCAATAGTGGTATTTGTGAAATATCCTGCACCTTATTCGATAAGGAATGGGCCGACGATCACTTCACCGGGAGTGACCCCTTTAGCAAAACTAGAAAAGCCTAAAAAACACTCCATTTAAAATCACTCGATTCTACAACGATATCAAGTTCATTACGCAAAGGGTTTTCTTAAAAACCCATCGTAGCCCTCCGTCATTTCAGATAAGTACTTCATAGTATTCGTGCTGCGTTTGTTGACCTTGTCAAGGCGTAGTGTGCGGTAGCTGTAGGGCTGCTAGGAACTGCCACAAGGGTCTGCGAGGCATCAACCATGCCCGATTAAAAATTTAGCCGTGCCGAACAACCCGAAGCCGGATCTTTAAACAAGAGTTTAGGCGAAAACAAGTATGTTAAACACTTTAACATTAAGTGAGAGGGATTACAACCTTTGTAGATCCGGTCCTTCACTTCTTAAGCTCCGTGTTGAAGTCCCTTCGCTGCGATCATCGTGTTCCGGACTCTCGAGAGGTTCCACGAAGAGAAAGATGCAGACTTACTTCCGATCTTCGATACAAAGATGATCTACCTTGAAGTTTCGTTAACACAAGCTAACACTCATAATATGAAGTTAACACCCTCATCTAAATGGCAAGGATAGATGAGGATGATGAAGTAGGATTTTTGCTCTCATTTGTTTTCATATTCTCACTCATTTTCATCACAAAGCAAAAAGCTAGAAAGCTTTTGCTCAAAGGAAGAAGAAGGAAGAAGATGATGAATAATATCATTCGAAACCTTTTATGGTGAATAATGAAAGATAAATATGATGAATAATGCAACCATGGTTGAATAAACCATTGTAGAGAATTAACCAAGGCTAGGGTTTGGGTTAGGTTAAGAATGAGTCAGTACAAAATATCTTTCACAAAACAAAACTAAACTTTCTAGAATCACCTAGAAAGTATTAACTCAAATCAAACCCTAATCTTGTTTAATCTCTACTAAACATGTTGCATTAGTTATCATATCATGTTACAATATTATATATCACATATATAATATTTATTGTAACCAAATAAAATAATACAATTAACATATATCGCATATATATCAATGTATTACCCGAGTGAGAAAAAGAATCTTTTAGTGAGAAAATATTAGTTAATGTAATTTAATATATCATATATATTATTTTACATTAAATTATCGAATCAACACTTGATCCGACAATCCAGCTATATCGCATATAACCGACTAATATTTAACCGTACCGATTCGTCGAATCAACACTTGATCCGATGACCCGGCTGATATCAAATATCACGAGAATAGAATACAGTATCTCATATCGTATTATCCTCGGTCCCGCACATATCACATATGTGCTCCTACTCCATTTTGCCTGAGCCAAGAAACCTCTGTGTAGGACTCTAAAGAATCGTCAATACGCCGGTAGTAGGTGATGATCATATCAAACAGTTACAAGCTGCAAGCGGTCAGCTAAACGTAACTCCACCCAGGTATTGAGCGCTCAGAAGATCAACAAGCAAGCCTGTACATTCTCCTGTTAATCCAAACAGTAACACTCCCGTACAGTCCGGTCTCGTCGTCTGATATGTCGCATATCTCGCCTAGGGGTGGTAAACGTCAGACCCCAGTAGCTCGATAAGTCGTGTCGATATGAGGTCTATAACTGTTCGAGAAACTACTGAAAACACTTACTAGTAAATCTCAGCAACCCTGGCCAGGGATTTCCGGTTATAGCCAATCGAACACAGCACAACATCAACTCCCTATACCGGGAGAGACGAATCCCCTCCTATCGCTCATTGCCTCCATGTGATTCGGGACAGTACCCAAAAGCCACCTTTTTGCACGCCCTCTTGGACGTGGTATGATGGAAATCAAAGCACAGTCGGAATCATACAAGACTCTATGACGATATCGGGCCAACAGACTACTCTGTACCGTGTCACCGGAGAACTGCCATCTGACGTGAGGTATAAAACCATCTGGGAGTTCTCGGCGAGTCCGTCCAGTGTACCCAGTCTCCACTGAGCACCCGTACACCATCCTTGATGTCAAACATCGATGGATATGGGATCATCCATCGCCCATCATATGGGTCAAGATGCGTATACGCTAGTCTACTCTGGTGTATCGATGCCCTATCTCGATACACCCTCGACTAGGAACAGTTATAGGATGTACTCATCGACTACCATGGCCCCACTAGTATGATCTCATCATAGTCCCAGTAGTCGAGTACATATCCTAAGGGCTTTATCAACATGTAACATAGAGACAATCAGAGTACATGTTCAGATAAAGTACAACCAGATAGAATACTATCATGTCGAGCAAGAAATTCCTCCCTATATATGTCCAAGCATCCATTACAATATACATCGTATGTACAGTAATGGCCCCTAGGGCATACATAAAACTAACAATCCCCCCATGCACTAAGGTCATCTGTTGTGGTATTACATACCCAACAATTATCCGCGGTTGAAGTATCTCATACTCAACCATCCCATAAAAGTCTCTACTGGGAAAAAGGCCTTTGTGAGTGGATCCGTGCTGTTGTCCTCTGCGTCTGCTCTCCAAACCTCGATATTCCTGGAGATCAACCATCTCCATGATCAGGTAATACTGCCTAAGAATTATATCTGGATTTCTAATGGGACGGGGGTTCCTTGGCTAAAGCCATAACTCCATTGTCACACAATGGTAGGAACGAAGTTCATCTCATGAACTTATATTTATCCAGACTGCCTCTTTGGTAGCATCTTTGCTAACGATGTATCTTGCCTTTAATCGTCTAGTACGTCACGGTATCTAGCTTGGAACTCTTCCAACATACCGTCTCTCCACTGAGGGTAAAGACAATGCCTGCGACTGACATTCAGTCGTCCTTATCACCCTGGAACCTTTCCAGTGATTCTCCTCAGGATCGATTGATACCTTATCACTACAACTAATGAGTATCCTAACATCCAATTAGATCTATCTCATAGATCCAAAATCCAGGATTCTGGAGGTATCACTATGATCCTATATGGAGAATCCTTATGATAAGCGGCGATTGACCGAGCGTAGCATAGGAAACTCCTTCCCTATCAAGAGTATGTCATCCACGCACTCTACGAGGATCATCACCATACTCTCTACTATCTTTTTGTATATACAAGGTTCAACTACAATTTTGATGAAGTCAAAATCTTTGACTACCACATCAAAACAGATGTTCCAACTCTGCGATGCCTGTTTTATCAAATAAAGCATCTTGCACACCTTTCCGCTGCTCCCACTGTCTACGAAGCCCTCTGGCTGTGTACTTATAGACGCTCTCTTCTAAAACATCATTTAGAAAAGCAGTCATGACACCCAACCACCAGAAATCGTAGTCGTGGTAAGTAGCAGTGGCAAGTAGGATCTGGATGGACTTAAGCATAGCTTTGAAAGTCTCAACTTTTCCATGTAAACCAAGTAATCTTCTCAAGATATACTCGCTCCTGATGGGAATTTAACCCTTTAGATAAAGCAACCAAAGTCCATACTTTGTTGGTGTATAAGGATTCAATCTCAGATTGATAAGCATCCATCCATTCTTACAGAGTCCCACTCCTGATGGCCTGCTCGAAACTAGTTGGGTCATCATCTCATGATGCAATCCTCGCTCCCACTGTCATAGAGAAAACCGAAGTATCTCTCAGGTGGGTGAGGAACCCTACTAGATCGGCGGAGAGGCTGAGGTTCGTTTGAAACTATTGAATCCTTTGGTTCTACCAAATCATCAGCTGCAGTTTGTATAGCTGGAACCTTTCCAGTTCTACATAACAGACCTTGTCTCGAGCTTGTCCGGATTTTTCTTTTAGACATAGTCCGGAAAACCCTAAATCTTAACAAACTTAAGATATGGGCTCTTCCCTTTCCATATCACATATGAAGTGGAAGGCAACTGATTTGATTTGAACCCTATTCAATAGGTATGCAGCTTCTCAAGCGCATAACACCCAAAAGGAAATAGGAAACTCAATAGTACTCATCATAGAGCACACCATATCATATAGGGTGCAATTGCTCCGCCACGATACACCGAGGTGCTGTGGTGTATTCGGAGGAGTAATGCTGAGAGAGAATCTCATTCTTCTTAAGAATAATCCAGGAATTCCGTGCTCAAGTATTCTCCTCCCTGATCTCATAAAAGGACATAATACTTATACCCATTTTTGGTTCTCTACTTCTAACTTATATTCTGTGAATATCTCAAAAGCTTCAGACTTGTGTTTCAACAGGAACATATGTCTGAATCTTTAGAGATCATCAGAGAATGTAATGAAGTTGTAACGCTTTGAAAATCGTTTCGGTGAAATTTCGAAAAAATCGGTAAAATAAGGGGGTTTTCTGTAAAAAGTCAAAATGCAAATATCTTATTATAAAAATTAAATATACATATTCTAGCTATGTAATTGCTATTATTTGGTGTTTATTGAGCCGCTGGTGAAATTTCAAATTTTCTGAAAAAATATTATTTTATTATTATTTTAAGCCGTCACTAATACATTTAATTAGGGAAAATTACAAATTGGAATGAGTTGAAACAAATTTTGTGCATCATAAAACATTAAATAAAAATTTATCATATGGTTTTTGGAACGAAATCATTTTCCAAAACGGTTTAGATATTATTGAAGAAAAAAGGCTTTTTTTTAGCGTAAATGGATGCCTGGGGTATTGTATTTATCATTTTTCATCACTCCACACCCGTACCCACACCCACACACCCCCACTTACTCCTCCCCATGGCTGAATTCAGCAGCCACCATTTTATTTCCCACTTGAATTTTCAAAGGAAAAGAAATGAAAGAAAAGAAAAGAATTGGGTAAATAAGTTAGACTTTGACTTTGCTTTGACCTTGACTTTGCCCCACTTTCTCTACCTCCCTCTCTCTCCTCCCCCACTCCCATTTTCTGGCCGAAATCCCTTCTCCCTACAGCAGCAGCCCCCCCTCCATTTTCCCCTCTCTTTTCCCTTCAAAACTACATGAAAAATTGCATCAAAATCCACCAAAAATCCCACAAAATCAAAATCAAAGTCCTACCAATTTTAGCTTAGCCCGTTTAGCATGGATCCTAGTGAAAAGAGAGCATTTTGGGAGGCCATGGAGTCTTGTGGACCTTCATATATTTTTGGGTATAATTCTAAACTTTTTTTTGCTTAATTTGTTACTTGTTTCTTAAAGTTAATTTAATTAAGTTTTAATGTGGTTTATGCGAGTTTAATTGCATGATTAAGATTTCAAGTTAGGGTTTGTTGTGGAAATGAGTTGTGTTTAATTGTGCATGGTTTAGTGATGTGGATTAACACATTTAGTTTTGTAGAAAACTAATCTAGTTGTTAATTACAAGTTGTTACTTGAAAAATGTCCAAATTAAGCTTTTTGTTGCAAACTAGGTTTTTTTGATTTAATTCGAAATATGAGATTAAAATTATGGTTAGGGTTTTTATCATATTATTAACTTTATTAAGTGTAGTTTAACACTTTAGTTCATGCAAATCTAAGCTAGATTGTAGTTTGTGCATTTTTGCTTTGAAATTGTTAAAATTTAAGTATTTTGTAAACTAGAATATTAGGATTTTTGGAATTTAATGAGATTAAATTCCGGAAATTGTTATACGACTTATTTAAGATATTTAATAAATATATTGGCCGCTACATTCATTTAAACATCCTGTTTTGTACAAAAACGGCGAATTGTGCTTGCTAGATTTTCGGAAAAGTGACTTTATAAGTAAAGCTGGGGTTTTTGTGAGTTTTAACCTAGTTTATATTAAAATTAGTGTTCGTGTATGTGCAAATGAGTGTGATTGGATTTTCCTTGATGGTTTGACGTTTGTACATCGATATCGAGGGTTGGTTTGACTATTCTTGCATGCGTAGGCGATAGGTTTGGACCTATGCGTGATACGCGTGCCGATTTGGTTTTCTTATGACGTTTCGATTTCGAATTGGGTTTTTATGCGATACGGTGCGTTATGATATGTAGGTACCCCAGGTGGACTTCGAGACGACAAGCAAGCGCGTGGCGACGTCGGCACCGGCGAGCGAGGTTCAGGTGAGTAGATTTATATCTACGGGGAGAAGTCGGGTGGATGGCGTATAGCACCCCCGCAGTCCGTGGTGGTGTATACGGATGCGTATACACACCAACATTTATTATATGTTATTTGGGATTAATAACGTTGCTTAGGATGGATATTGGTGTGTTGGATTACTTTAGTGTTGCGAACCCTAGGGTAGTGTTACACACACATACAAACATACATACTTGCATACATTCCTATTGATATGTGCTCATGGGATTCTTTATAGTTATGTGTTCACATGGGTATGGGACTATGTGTTCACATACGGATTGAGGATGATACTTGGGATTGAGTTGAGTCGATGAGATTCGATTTGAGGCCGTAAGATCGGTGATATAGCAGGGTTCGTATCTTAGATACGACATGACGTTGTAGCGGGTCCTTGACGTAGTGTTTCACACACGTCCATGCATACGTAGGCGGTATCAGTATGGTACTAGACGTAGATCAGTACCTCGATCATATTATTTGATAAAGAGGATACCAGGTGAATAGTATGATGAATGTGATATTGACCCGTACCCAGATTGGGATGCCGTACGACGGATTTACGTACTAGGTATATTGATAATTGATCCGCACTCTTGACTTGGGATGCCTGATTATAGATATGGTATCGGATATGTATTATTGAGGCGGGATCACCGACTATACATATACAGGTATGTATATATATCGACTCAGATGATAGGCGGTTTCCTTACCTGTAGTTCAGCTTGTTAGTTCAGCCGTATAGTTTAGTGTAGTTGTTAGATTAGATTAGACTTCTTACCTATTTCAAAAACTAACGAATCGTGGGCATTTTTAAAGACAGCTCAAGGGAATCTACGGATATTTCAAAAACGACGTATCTTTTCATAAAAACACCGTAGCCCCTATTTTCAAAACCCCATGATTCGTGTTATTTCAAAAGGCACCATTCGTAGGACTTATATTAGATTATTGCAGATTAGTTATCGTTGTGTCTAGTATTCAGCTCCCGCACATTATTGCTGTTCGCTCTGCCTCGCATACTTATTGTGCTGCATATTCCATTATTGATATCATGCTGTTAGGACACCAGCACCATTACCGATGATGCGTATGTTCCACGTACACCTACTTGCCGGCTCACACACATCTTCATCGGTAATTGCCATGTCACGTACACTTTAGAGAATATATTTGCTTGACTTAGCTTGTTAGCTAGTAGTTTTGACATGATATTAGTGTACTTTCCTTATATGCCATATTAGACATTTCAGTTATTACTTGCTACTTCATGCATATTGTTATTCATTGTTATACCGCACGCATGGATTCTCATGCCTTTATTCACTAGTTTATGTGCTATTGAGGTTTTGGACTCGGATTTCCATGATATTTCTGGATTTGGGAACCGTGGAGATTTCAAAAGAGAATATGTAATTGTTTTAAAAACCCGGTTACCCTGGATATGATATTTCAGTGCGTCCACCATGTGTTTTCTCGGTGCTGAGAGCGACATGTGAGACCCGAGTTCGAGGAGTGGAGGAACCGTTTCGGGTACATGGTGGACCCGGTAAGGTACCCCGGGGCAAGAAGCTCGTGGTGATGACGATGAGCCTGGCAGGGGGAGACTACCTACCGGTGATATTACCCGACGTGTCGGATACCCGGAGGATACCGTCGTGGTCTTGAGATGGATGGTAGGGGCCGGTCTGGACTGGCGGCGCCCTAGATATTGTGATTTAGATATTGAGATTTTGAGACATTGAGATTTATGTTTTGTGTCGATGCTAGACACCGTTGGTGTTGATTTCAGTTATGATACCTCATTTGAAAAAAATACAAAGGAAATCTCACTAATTTATGAAAACAGTTTCTTCATTTACATGTATGCTGTTTTCATGCATTCATACCTCACTCATATGATATATTGCTACCTGAGGCACTGACACTGGCACATGAAATTACACTCGGGTTAGATATTACCCTAGACATTGTCATAGGCTGCCTGTTATACATATATTTGAGGATATATTATGATCATTGACCTAGGTTGCGTTATTTATGCGATTTCTGTGCGTAGATGTTTTTCTATTCACGAGTTGGCAACTCACCCCCGTTGTGCCCCAGTTTCTTGCAGATTTGCCGTACAGGTTTCATTACGGCTTTGCTGGCACTATTTCCATTCCGGGTGGCTTGCTAGTAGGTGGGTTATTTGTATCTCACCCATCCTTATATCTTGTATATTATTATTCAGATGTATCTAGAAGTTCCATCAACCAAACATGTTTTTATTGAGATAGAGACCAGTGTTGTTTATTCTTTCGACCATAGAGTCGCTCGTTATATTTCTGGTGGTTTTGAGTTCCTTTTGAGTTTTGATCCTCGCCGTTGGCGGTGTATATTATATTGCTTGTGTGGTTGTGACCGTCGATTGACGAAGAGCTAGCTCCCGCTTGGGGATGCCTTTTTTCTTGATTTCGTATACTATTCATGTTGTATCCCGTTTGGGGGCCAGTATTTACAAAGGAGACTCTGCCGAAATTTTCAGTAAATTTTTGATGCTTTTAAAAACCGCATAATTCGGCTTATGCTATGGAAACTACTTGCTTTGATTTGGTTTTTCTACACTCTACTACTTTTCTTGGTTTGGATTTCTGGGTTTTCGGTTTACTTAGATTACGTACGCCTCGAGACGTTCGTAGTTTAAGTGCCGGTCATGTTCCGTACTTTCGGGTCGTGACAAAGTTGGTATCAGAGCGTTAGGTTTTTACCTTCGGAGCGTAGGATGACCTTTGGTTGATGGAATAGGTGACTAAAGTAGAGTGATGTACCGTTGGTATGTTCCGCGGCATATTTACGACACGCCACTCCACTTAAGAAGCCTTAGGATGTACATTTCCTTGTTCAGTATTATATTCCTTCCTGATCTAGCCTCATCGTTACCAGTTTGGTTTTGCTGCCATGATTTCGGGCAGGGAGAGATACGGCTAGAGTTGCTGTCAACAGGAGCTCTTCACAAACGAGGACTGACCAGGGAGTGATTCCGGCGACACACGATTGCAGAGATGTGTCTTTTCACTGTGTTTCCGCGCCACGAGCGTTTGGCGGATCGCCTTTATGAGGTTACTCGGAGGTGCTGATCGACACTAGATAATTGAGCCAATGATGGAGGACAGCCAGATTTTGATGACCGTTGGTGTGTTGCTTACTCCTGATGATTGAGGCACGGTTCAGCATGCAGACGAGTGAGCCAGTTATTGCTGCGAATGACGAGATATCGCCCCAGATGTTGGAGCTATTGCAGTATAAGTTGTACTAAGAGATGATAGGAGGTCGCTAGTCATCTAGGATGAATGACTAGGACATGTGGATCGTTCGCTTACCCCGATGCGAGGTCATCAGATAGATTGATTCCAGCTAGAGACGACTTCACGCAGAGACGTGAGGGTCGACAGAGACGATCGAATGTCGGAAACCTATTATTCCAAGTTTAAAGTAGTCGGAAAGACATGCAGGCAATTCTATGGTCCCTCTAGAAGAATGAAACCCTAACTCGACTTAATGACCATGTGAAAGCCTTTGAACCTTCGGGTTTGCGGCAGTTTTACGGCGCCATTAGTGAGGCTTGGGTTTTCCCTTCTACGGTTGGACCACCGATGCTGTAGTATGTAATCGATACTATTAAACTGTACCCAAGATGTTGAGCCCTTGGGGGATTATGAGGTTTTGACAATCGATTGGATGGTTCGACTTAATTCGGATGCTAGGTGGTGAGATGCATTTCTTGGGAGACTCCAGATTCGAGGATAGTCGTTGGAGATCAGTCCATGCAGCCGCGACGAGACGAGTCCAAAGCAGACGACATTAGAGAAAAGTGGAGTAAGAGGTTCGCACCAGATCTAGATGAGATGATGTTCCACTCCGCCGACATCAGAGAGGCGATGCGCATGCCGAGGCATGGTACTTGGACTTATCTTCCAGAAGGAGTCGCGATGAGTATGCAGTCGTTCCAGAGCAAGATGCAGATATAGGAAAGGACAATGACTTCCGGACAGTTGGCAGAGACGAGACATGGAAGAGACCGTGAGCAGGATTCCTTCCAGGACACTGCTGCAATGATACTTGCACCCAGGATCAGATGTGTCACGTACATTCAGAGAGCCAGAGGCCGACGCCAGTGATATGCTGTCTTACGAGTGGTCGTGATGATTGACTGGGAGATGACAAGAGACGTACCAGAACTGGATCATCCCCGTTAGCACACCCGACAGGGCCGATGAGCCGATGGACCGAAAGATTGGTAATTCACAGTGTAGACCTTGACCCAGGAGTGGTCATGGTTACGCACACCAGCAGGACAGAGTTCATGATCATCGACGAGACGTCCCACTAGTGACCGCGACAGTTGGCCGAGATTCTTAGAGGATGCGCTGGAGCAGTACTATTCCGCCATTATTGATTACGATGTTTTGGGTGATTTATTCGTATGATTTGATTTTGATGATTGAGGATTTACGATCTTTGCACAGTGTTGCACTTGATATCGTTTTCGTTCTTTAGTTTCACATGTTTGTGATTTTACGGTTTTAAACAGTTGAGTTGGTATTGTGCGTATGCATGCACACGATTTCGTTCCTGCACTCGGTATAGTTTATATATGCTTGCAGTGCAGTGATACGCCTTTTGTGCACTTAGATGCACTGGACTTCGATTTTGATTGTGATACTCGATATTTGTTTTGTGCACCTTGTGCACCTGATTGCTTTAGCGCACGTTCGGCGCTTGATATTGGATTTCATGATTTCATGCACGATGGATGCACCTTATTTGGATTTTCGCGCATGTTGGGCGCATGTTTTGAAGGGTGACTTTGGTGCACACCAGAGGCACTAAATCGAGATTTTTTTTTCTTTTTTTTCGTGCATGTCAGATGCACCTGATTTTGCTGTCAGGCACACATGTTGCCTACGACAGATGTTTCGTGCACACTTGATGCACTTAGATGTTGTTTCTGTGCGCATGTATGGCACATTCATGGATTTTGATTTCCGTGCGCACCAGACGCACGTAGTATTCATATGCATATTTTGGGATTGATTTCTTATAGAGCAGTACGTTTTTATGATATTGCTATGTGTTTTCGTACTGAGCAGGACTAGTCAGAGGACAGTACCTGAATATATTTTGCATGCATTGATAGTTATTGAAGGGATTTCCAAAAAGCGAGCTATAGCCTCAGTATTTACCTACGTGTCTGATATGACACGAAATGTTTAAAATAAGGAGACCCTTCTAAATTGTTTCCAAAACGGCGGAACGTACATTTCAAACAAAGGTATATATGTATATAGTTATTTTCTTATGATAGACGTCCGCCACTGTGCAGTGTTATACGTGTTGCACAACGACTTAAAAAGATTTGGCATGCATTTCCTTCATATACTTACAGATATAGATTCGATGTTTACATGTATAGTTTCGAGTTATATCATATTGGTTTGATTTAGATTTGGCATTGATGTCTTCTCCATGACTCCGATGATTGCGGGATGCTTGATGGAGTTTTGATTTGAGTTATATACTCATTTTTCAAGCGCATGCGCTGCGCTACGATTTGTTTTATGTATTTACAAATTTCGGAGCCCCGACGACTTGATGGGTTTTCTTAGATGTTTTAGTATTTGGGGGAGTTTGAATTTAAATTCGGGGACCGAATTTCTTTAAGGGGGGAAGATTGTAACTCTTTGAAAATCGTTTCGGTGAAATTTCGAAAAAATCGGTAAAATAAGGGGGTTTTCTGTAAAAAGTCAAAATGCAAATATCTTATTATGAAAATTAAATATACATATTCTAGCTATGTAATTGCTAATATTTGGTTTTTATTGAGCCGCTGGTGAAATTTCAAATTTTCTGAAAAAATATTATTTTATTATTATTTTAAGCCGTCACTAATACATTTAATTAGGGAAAATTACAAATTGGAATGAGTTGAAACAAATTTTGTGCATCATAAAACATTAAATAAAAATTTATCATATGGTTTTTGGAACGAAATCATTTGCCAAAACGGTTTAGATATTATTGAAGAAAAAAGGCTTTTTTTTAGCGTAAATGGATGCCTGGGGTATTGTATTTATCATTTTTCATCACCCCACACCCGTACCCACACCCACACACCCCCACTTACTCCTCCCCATGGCTGAATTCAGCAGCCACCATTTTATTTCCCACTTGAATTTTCAAAGGAAAAGAAATGAAAGAAAAGAAAAGAATTGGGTAAATAAGTTAGACTTTGACTTTGCTTTGACCTTGACTTTGCCCCACTTTCTCTACCTCCCTCTCTCTCCTCCCCCACTCCCATTTTCTGGCCGAAATCCCTTCTCCCTACAGCAGCAGCCCCCCCTCCATTTTCCCCTCTCTTTTCCCTTCAAAACTTCATGAAAAATTGCATCAAAATCCACCAAAAATCCCACAAAATCAAAATCAAAGTCCTACCCATTTTAGCTTAGCCCGTTTAGCATGGATACTTATGAAAAGAGAGCATTTTGGGAGGCCATGGAGTCTTGTGGACCTTCATATATTTTTGGGTATAATTCTAAACTTTTTTTTGCTTAATTTGTTACTTGTTTCTTAAAGTTAATTTAATTAAGTTTTAATGTGGTTTATGCGAGTTTAATTGCATTATTAAGATTTCAAGTTAGGGTTTGTTGTGGAAATGAGTTGTGTTTAATTGTGCATGGTTTAGTGATGTGGATTAACACATTTAGTTTTGTAGAAAACTAATCTAGTTGTTAATTACAAGTTGTTACTTGAAAAATGTCCAAATTAAGCTTTTTGTTGCAAACTAGGTTTTTTTGATTTAATTCGAAATATGAGATTAAAATTATGGTTAGGGTTTTTATCATATTATTAACTTTATTAAGTGTAGTTTAACACTTTAGTTCATGCAAATCTAAGCTAGATTGTAGTTTGTGCATTTTTGCTTTGAAATTGTTAAAATTTAAGTATTTTGTAAACTAGAATATTAGGATTTTTGGAATTTAATGAGATTAAATTCCGGAAATTGTTATACGACTTATTTAAGATATTTAATAAATATATTGGCCGCTACATTCATTTAAAAATCCTGTTTTGTACAAAAACGGCGAATTGTGCTTGCTAGATTTTCGGAAAAGTGACTTTTTAAGTAAAGTTGGGGTTTTTGTGAGTTTTAACCTAGTTTATATTAAAATTAGTGTTCGTGTATGTGCAAATGAGTGTGATTGGATTTTCCTCGATGGTTTGACGTTTGTACATCGATATCGAGGGTTGGTTTGACTATTCTTGCATGCGTAGGCGATAGGTTTGGACCTATGCGTGATACGCGTGCCGATTTGGTTTTCTTATGACGTTTCGATTTCGAATTGGGTTTTTATGCGATACGGTGCGTTATGATATGTAGGTACCCCAGGTGGACTTCGAGACGACAAGCAAGCGCGTGGCGACGTCGGCACCGGCGAGCGAGGTCCTTCGGATGCGTATACACACCAACATTTTTTATATGTTATTTGGGATTAATAACGTTGCTTAGGATGGATATTGGTGTGTTGGATTACTTTAGTGTTGCGAACCCTAGGGTAGTGTTACACACACATACAAACATACATACTTGCATACATTCCTATTGATATGTGCTCATGGGATTCTTTATAGTTATGTGTTCACATGGGTATGGGACTATGTGTTCACATACGGATTGAGGATGATACTTGGGATTGAGCTGAGTCGATGAGATTCGATTTGAGGCCGTAAGATCGGTGATATAGCAGGGTTCGTATCTTAGATACGACATGACGTTGTAGCGGGTCCTTGACGTAGTGTTTCACACACGTCCATGCATACGTAGGCGGTATCAGTATGGTACTAGACGTAGATCAGTACCCCGATCATATTATTTGATAAAGAGGATACCAGGTGAATAGTATGATGAATGTGATATTGACCCGTACCCAGATTGGGATGCCGTACGACGGATTTACGTATGAGCTATATTGATGATTGATCCGCACTCTTGACTTGGGATGCCTGATTATAGATATGGTATCGGATATGATATTATTGAGGCGGGATCACCGACTATACATATACAGGTATGTATATGTATCGACTCAGATGATAGGGGGTTTCCTTACCTGTAGTTCAGCTTGTTAGTTCAGCCGTATAGTTTAGTGTAGTTGTTAGATTAGATTAGACTTCTTACCTATTTCAAAAACTAACGAATCGTGGGCATTTTTAAAGACAGCTCAAGGGAATCTACGGATATTTCAAAAACGACGTATCTTTTCATAAAAACACCGTAGCCCCTACTATGCTGTAGTAAGTATACCTCACGAAACCGGTCCTTCGGGTCATCATTCCGCTGTCCCGCTCATCCATCCAAGCTCCAAGCGTCGATCCGGACCTTGGGCACCTCCGCGGCCTTCTTGAGTCGAAGACGATCCACCCGAGAGTTGTACACTAAGCTTCGCCTAAAGCCAAGGCAACTAGGGCAAAGAGATTGCTAATCTAAATGCCTTAGGTTGTGTAGAAGAGAAAGATGGAAGTGTTTGTCTATGTGGATTCTTTTTCTCTCAACACATGAGATCAAAAGAATTTACAAGAGGAGGATGATGAAGGAGAAACATAGCAACCATGGAGCTTTTCTTTTTCTTCTCACTTCATGAGAGAGAATGAGAAGATAATAATGAAAAAGGTTTAAGCCAAATGAAATGAACCATGGTTGCAATAATACACTAATCTCATCATTACTAATCCTATCATGATAAAGTTGATGGCACATTGAATTGACCATTATCATAACTCAAGAATTATAAAGAAAATGAAAGAAGAGTGTAGATCCCTCTATTAGGTCAATGGTCAACACGGTCAACGGGTCAACAAAGTCAAGAGAGGTCTAAGGGGTCAAATGGTCAATGCAATTAGCCATCACTAATCTATCACCAAAAAGATTAGTAAACAATGTCTCCGGCTCATAACGGTTTTGACCAAACGATTTGTCAAAACCCTAATGAGTGTGCCACATTACGGTTTTGGCCGAACCAACTGCCAAAACCCTAATGGGGCACCTCCTCCTTCACCGTTCCTCAAAACTGTGCATACACACCTGCATCCGCATTCCGTAGAATGCGAATGCACAAAAGACAAATCAAATCCATCTGTGCAATACTAGGATCTGGCTTAAACCAAAGCCCACTAGTATTGCCTGCCCGAACAACATACGCACACAAGTGCACGTAAGTAATCGTAGCCCTGCCGTAAAACCATACGGCCTCTACACGTTTCGCTCAGTGCAGGGAAACTCTCTGTGTGGGACTCTAAAGACTCGACACTACGCTGGCAGTGGGTTTAACCACAGACCGCAAGCGGCACTAGCTGTACGTAACGGTCCCTAGGTAGATGTCGATAAGAAGGCCGATGAGGTAAACCCATCCGGACTACTACTGAGCCTGTATGTGACAATCTCCGTACAGTCCGGTCTGTTCGTCTGATACATCGTATGGCGGGCCTAAGGGGGCGGTGAACGTCAGTCCCCTAATAGCGGTACAAGTTGTGTCGGAGTGTAGCCCAGAACACCCTGAGATAACATTGGAAACCTACCAGTATATATCGTTTGCCCTGGCCATGGACTACTTGTGTAATAGCTCTCCTAGACACAGCGCGATATCAACCCCTAATACCGGGAGAGACGAATCCTGTCTAACCGTCACTGCCTCCAAGTGCTTCGGGACTGCACCCAAGTACTACTTGTTTTCACGACTCCTTTAAGCCGTGGTAAGGTAGTAATCTAAGTACAGTGGGAACACACTCGAGGCGAAATGACAGTGTCAAGTCAGCGGACTAAGATGTACTCATGTCACCTGGGAACTGATAACTGAGGATAGGTATAATACCAACCAACAGTTCCCGACGAGTCCTGTCCAGTGTACTCGTAACCTAACGAGCACCCGCATACTATCTCAAGTACGACGTACTGACGGCTGTGGGACAGACCGTCTCCCCCGCTGGCATGAGAAGCGCATACGCTAGTCTACTCCGGAGTATCGATGCCCTGTCTCGATAGTCCAACGACCAGGGACCTGTAAAAGGATGTGCTTATGGATAACCCAGCCCCACGAGTGTGAGTGCCATCACAACGCTGGTAATCAAGCGAAGATCCTAAGGGCTCTACTAATATGTATATAAGAGATATGCTAAAAGAAACACATGCACATATTGAAGTAGAGACAAACCAAGTAGCAAACTACCATTTTAAGCAAGATTGTCTATACAACTGTGAATATCCCAAGCTTCCATCAAGTAATATACAAGCTAGTATGATACAGTAATGGCCTCTAGGGCATATACACTAACATTCACCACCTCGATCAGATCGAAGTGTCTTGATACTTTTGTCTGTTTGTTTTTCAACTTCATTCTTGTATTCTTGGAATTTCTCAAAGGCCTCGGATTTATGTTTCATCAAGAATACATGTCCATACCTTGAGAAATCATCCGTAAAGTAATGAAGTATGAATAACCACATCTTGCATGTGTAGACATTGGACCACACACATCGCTGTGTATGAGTCCCAAGAGGTCGGTGGCTCTTACTCCGTGTCCAGTGAATGGAGTCTTTGTCATCTTTCCTCTGAGACAAGATTGGCAAGTTGCATAAGGCAGAAATTCAAACAGATCCAAATATCCCACTTTATGTAATTTCGTCAACCGTGTTTCATTGATGTGACCTAGACTAAAATGCCATAAGAAAGTTTGACTTAATTCTGGAGACATTCTTTTAAGTGTGTTCTGGACATTGAAAACTTGGTGTTTATTTAATACGTATATACCATTGTCTAGTGTACTGGACCCAATCAAACCATGATTAAGATGAATGTTTACAACATTTCTTAAAAATGTAAGATCATAACCTTCTTTAGATATTAAAAATACAGAGTTGATATTACATGTCAAACTAGGTACACAAAAACAATTGCGCAAAATCAAAAAGTGTCCACTTGTCAATCCTAGGTGATATTTGTAGGGTTGCTAGGCACACGCACAAGGTTCTACGAGGCATCAACCATGCCCGATTTAAAATTTAGCGGTGCCGAACAACCCAAAGCTGGATCTTTAAACTAGAGTTTATGCGAAAACAAGCATGTTAAACACTTTAACACTAAGTGAGAGGGATTACAACCATGGTAGATCCGGTCATTCACTTCATAAGCTCCGTGTTGTCGTCCCTTCGCTGCGATCATCGTGTTCCGGACTCTCGAGAGGCTCCACGAAGAGAAAGATGCAGTCTTGCTTCCGATCTTCGATAACATAGATGATCTAACTTGAAGTTTCATTAACACAAGCTAACACTCACTAAATGAAGTGAACACCCTCATCTAAATGGCAAGAATAGATGAGGATGATGAAGTAGGATTTTTAGCACTCATTTATAATCTTTTTCTCACACATAATCATCACTAAGAAAAACTAGTAAGCTTTTTCCGTGAAAAGAAGAAGGAAGAAGAAGAAAAATAAATCATAATTCTTTTGTGATGAATAATGCAAAAAAGATAATGATGAATAATGCAACCATGGTTGAACAAACCTTTGTAGAGATTTAACTAGGGCTAGGGTTTGGGTTGGGTTAAAGGTGAGTCACTTGAAAATATCAAGCATAATATCTTTTCCATGACAAAAGAAAAGCTTCTAGAAGCTACTAGAAGTCTTAACCCTAATCCAAACCCTAACCATGTTTAAACTCCACTAAACATGTTGCATTAGTAATCATATTTTGCTACAATATTATATATCACATATACAATATTTATTGTAACAAAATAAAATAATACAATTAAAAAATATCGCATATATATCAATGTATTACCCGAGTGAGAAAAAGAATCTTTTAGTGAGCTAATATTAGTTAATGTAATTTAATATATCATATATATTAGTATACATTAAATTATCCAATCAACACTAGATCCGACAATCTGGCTATTTCGCATATAACCGACTAATACGATGACCCGGCTATATCACATATACCCGGCCGATATCTCATATCGCGAGAATCCAATAAGGTATCACATACCGCATTATCCTCAGTCCCGCACATATCATATATGTGCTCCTACTCCGTTTTGTCTGAGTCAAGAAACCTCTATGTAGGACTCTAAAGAATCGTCAATACGCCGGCAGTAGGTGATGATCATATCAAACACCCACAAGCTGCAAGCGGTCAGCTAAACGTAACAGCCACCCAGGTATTGAGCGCTCAGAAGATCAACAAGCAAGCCTGTACATTCTCTTGTGAATCCAATCAGTAACACTCCCGTACAGTTCGGTCTCGTCGTCTGATATGTCGCATATCTCGCTTAGGGGTGGTAAACGTCAGACCTCAGTAGCTCGATAAGTCGTGTCAATATGAGGTCCATAACTGTTCGAGAAACTGCTGATAACACTTACCTATAAATCTCAGCAACCCTGGCCAGGGATTTCCAGTTATAGCCAATCGAACACAGCGCAATATCAACTCCCTATACCAGGAGAGACGAATCCCCTCCTATCGCTCATTGCCTCCATGTGATTCGGGACTGTACCCAAAAGCCACCTTTTTGCACACCCCCTTGGACGTGGTATGATGGAAATCAAAGCACAGTGGGAATCACACAAGACTCTATGACGATCTCGGGTCAACAGACTACTCTGTACCAGTGTCACCGGAGAACTGTCATCTGACGTGAGGTATAATACCATTTGGGAGTTCTCGGCGAGTCTGTCCAATGTACCCAGTCTCTACTGAGCACCCGTACACCATCCTTGATGTCAAACACCGATGGATATGGGATCATCCATCGCCCATCATATGGGTCAAGATGCGTATACGCTAATCTACTCTGGTGTATCGATGCCCTGTCTCGATACACCCTCGACTAGGAACAGTTATAGGATGTACTCGTCGACTACCGTGGCCCTACTAGTATGATCTCATCATAATCCCAGTAGTCGAGTACATATCCTAAGGGCTTTATCAACATGTAATATAGAGACAATCAGAGTACATGTTAAGATAAAGTACAACCAGATAGCATACTATCATGTCAAACAAGAAAGTCCTCTCTATATATTTCCAAGCATCCATTACAATATACATCGTATGTACAGTAATGGCCTCTAGGGCATACATATAACTAACAATCTCCCACTTCCAGTAGGGCCATCTGTTGTGGTATCGCATACCCAACAATTAGCTGGGGTTGAAGTATCTCATACTCAACCATCCCATAAAAGACTCTACTGGGTAAAAGGCCTTCGTGAGTGGATCCGCGCTGTTGTCCTATGTGTCTACTCCCCTAACCTCGATCTCCCTTGAGATCAACCATCTCAATGATCAAGTGATACTGCCTAAGAATTATATCTGGATTACAGATGGAACGGTAGTTCTTAGGCAAAAGCCACAACTCCATTGTCACACAATTGTAGGAACGAAGTTCATCTCATGAACTTATATATCCAGACTGCCTCTTTGGTAGCATCCTTGGTAACGATGTATCTTGCCTTTAATCCTCTAGTAAGTCACGGTATCTAGCTTGGAACTTTTCCAACATACCGTCCCTCCACTGAGGGTAAAAACAATGCCTGCGACTGACATTCAGTCGTCCTTATCAACCTGGAACCTTTCCAGTGATTCTCCCCAGGATCGATTGATACCATCTCAGTACATCTAGTGAGAATCCTAACATCCAATTAGATCTACCTCATAGATCCAAAACCCAGGATTTAGGAGGTATCACTTTGATCCTTTATGGAGAATCCTTGTGATAAGCGGAGATTGACCGAGCGTAGCATAGGAAACTCCTTCCCTATCAAGAGTGTGTCATCCACGTACTCTACGAGGATCACCATCATACTCCCTACTACCTTTTTGTATATACAAGGTTCATCTACCATTTTGATGAAGTCAAACTCTTTGACTACCACATCAAAACAGATGTTCCAACTCCGCGATGCATGTTTTATCACATAAAACATCTTGCACACGTTTCCGCTGCTCCCTCTGTCTACGAAGCCCTCTGGCTGTGTACTTATAGACGCTCTTTTCTAAAACATCATTTAGAAAAGCAGTCATGACACCCAACCGCCAGATATCGTAGTCATGGTATGTAGCCGTGGCTAGTAGGATCTGGATGGACTTAAGCATAGCTTTGAAAGTCTCAACTTTTCCATGTACACCAAGTAATCTTCTCAAGATATACTTGCTCCTGATGGGGATTTAACCCTTCAGATAAAGCAACCAAAGTCCATACTTTGTTGGTGTATAAGGATTCCATCTCAGATCGATAAGCATCCATCCATTCTTACAGAGTCCCACTCCTGATAGCCTGCTCGAAACTAGTTGGGTCATCATCTCATGATGCAATCCTCGCTCCCACTGTCATAGAGAAACCGAAGTATCTCTCAGGTGGGTGAGGAACCCTACTAGATCGGCGGAGAGGCTGAGGTTCGTTGGTTACTATTGAATCCTTTGGTTCTACCAAATCATCTGACGTAGTTTGTATAGCTAGAACTCTTTCCAGTTCTACCTCGTGACCGCTAATTTTTCATAAAAAATACCCTTTCACAAAGGTGGCATGCTGAGAAATAAAACATATTTTGTTCCTCGGTTTGGTAGAAGATATTCCCTGCGAATGCTTGGGATATCCAACAAACTTCTACAGATCTGACTTTACCTCGAGCTTGTCCGGATTTTGCTTTTCAGACATAGGCCGGACAACCCCAAATCTTAACATACTTAAGATATGGGGTCTTCCCATTCCATATCACATATGAAGTGGTAGGCAATTGATTTGATTTGAACCCTATTCAATAGGTATGCAGCTTCTCAAGTGCATAACTCCCAAAAGGAAATAGGAAACTACTCATCATAGAGCACACCATATCAAGTAGGGTGTGATTGCTCCGCCCCGATACACCGATGTGTTGTGGTGTATAAGGAGGAGTAATGCTAAGAGAGAATCTCATTCTCCTTTAGATTAGTCCAGGAATTCCGTGCTCAAGTATTCTCCTCCTTGATCTCATCAAAGGACATAATACTTATACCCGTATTTTGGTTCTCTACTTCTAACTTACATTCTGTGAATAACTCAAAAGGTAAGGACTTGTGTTTCAACAGGAACATATGTCTGAATCTTGAGAGATCATCAAAGAATGTAATGAAGTACAAAGAATCGGTCTTGGCATGTGTAGACAGGAGACTTTCATACATCAGCATGTATCAATCCCAAGAGTTCACTAACTCTTTCTCTGTTTCCAATAAACAGAGCTATGGCCATCTTATCTTTGTGACATGACCGGCAAGTTTCATAAGATGTAAATTCAAACAGATTTAAATATGTATCTAAATGTAACTTAGCTAGTCGGGTCGCATTGATATGACCTAGTCTACAATGCCTCAAGAAGGATTCGTTCATTTCTGAACTCTTCCTTCGTGTGTGTTATGTATACTAAGAACTGTAGTTTGATTTAGAACGTCAATGCTTTTAGATAACGTGCCTGAACCGATCAACTGTTAATATAGGAAATGTTCAAACATTATCCAACAATACAAAATTATATCTTTTCTTTACTAATAAAGAGACTGATATGATGTTGTATATAAGGTTCGGTATCTAATAACATTCATTCAGAATCAATGTATTCTGGTAATACAGGGTGATAGTGACCAACAGACTTGGCTGCAACACTTGCACCGTTTTCTGTCTCATGAAACTTATCACCCGTTCTCAGTTCTCTAACTTTCTGTAGCCCATGTAACAGATTACATATGCAGGATCCTGATTCGGTATCTCATACCCAGGACGTAAAGGATACTGAGAAACAGTTCTCTGTAATGAACACACCCGAAGAAGATCCATCAGCATCCACTTTCTTCGTTTGGGCGGCACGGTAAATCTGGTATTCCCTAATTTCCTGCTCTGTCTTATAACAATTATAAGTTAGAGCTGGACCAACGTTCCCCAGCTCAGTATAACAAGCGGGTTCGGTCAATATATCCGTATTATTATCTTGATTAAGGCGTGATATGGTCTCTACCTGGAGAGAGAGAGAAGAAAACACTCAGCATATGCTCTTGCAAGATTACATTGGTTATCTAATATATCTAATAAGGATGTCTCCCTCTGTTTTAGTCAAATCTTCCTTCAAACCCTAAAAGGAAAGACTAGCCAAGATTAATTACACGCTACAAGTTCGCCAATCTTTCAGCGAGGCCAGTGCCGGTACTTTGAGGGAGGTCCCCCGTGCTTTCGCACGAACCTAATTAAAGTAAACCTCATTTTCCCAGGGGCGTAACCCCGTTAACACCTTTCTAGACACCTACTTGATCGGCTAATTGTAATGTGTAAAACTCTTCCAGGAGTAACTCTTACTCGCAGCGGGTATCGGGATCCAACTATCTCATAGAAGGTATGCAATCTCATTGCCAAATCTCTTTAAGTCGTTGTGCAACGCGTATAACACTGCACAGTGGCGGACGTCTATCATAAGAAAATAACTATATACATATATACCTTTGTTTGAAATGTACGTTCCGCCGTTTTGGAAACAATTTAGAAGGGTCTCCATATTTTAAACATTTCGTGTCATATCAGACACGTAGGTAAATACTGAGGCTATAGCTCGCTTTTTGGAAATCCCTTCAATAACTATCAATGCATGCAAAATATATTCAGGTACTGTCTTCTGACTAGTCCTGCTCAGTACGAAAACACATAGCAATATCATAAAAACGTACTCCTCTATAAGAAATCAATCCCAAAATATGCACATGAATACTACGTGCGTCTGGTGCGCACGGAAATCAAAATCGATGAATGTGCCATACATGCGCACAGAAACAACATCTAAGTGCATCAGGTGTGCACGAAACATCTGTCGTAGGCAACATGTGTTCCTGACAGCAAAATCAGGTGCATCTGACATGCACGAAAAAAAAGAAAAAAAAAATCTCGATTTAGTGCCTCTGGTGTGCACCAAAATCACCCTTCAAAACATGCGCCCAACATGCGCGAAAATCCAAATCAGGTGCATCCATCGTGCATGAAATCATGAAATCCAATATCAAGCGCCGAACGTTCGTGGATGTGCAAATGAGTGTGATTGGATTTTTCTCGATGGTTTGACGTTTGTACATCGACATCGAGCGTTGGTTTGACTATTCTTGCATGCGTAGGCGATAGCTTTGGACCTATGCGTGATACACGTGCCGATTTGGTTTTCTTATGACGTTTCGATTTCGAATTGGGTTTTTATACGATACGGTGCGTTATGATATATAGGTACCCCAGGTGGACTTCGAGACGACAAGCAAGCGCGTGGCGACGTCGGCACCGGCGAGCGAGGTTCAGGTGAGTAGATTTATATCTACGGGGAGAAGTCGGGTGGATGGCGTATAGCACGCCCGCAGTCCGTAGTGGTGTATACGGATGCGTATACACACCAACATTTATTATATGTTATTTGGGATTAATAACGTTGCTTAGGATGGATATTGGTGTGTTGGATTACTTTAGTGTTGCGAACCCTAGGGTAGTGTTACACACACATACACACATACATACTTGCATACATTCCTATTGATATGTGCTCATGGGATTCTTTATAGTTATGTGTTCACATGGGTATGGGACTATGTGTTCACATACGGATTGAGGATGATACTTGGGATTGAGCTGAGTCGATGAGATAGCAGGGTTCGTATCTTAGATACGACATGACGTTGTAGCGGGTCCTTGACGTAGTGTTTCACACACATCCATACATACATAGGCGGTATCAGTATGGTACTGGATGTAGATCAGTACCCCGATCATATTATTTGATAAAGAGGATACCAGGTGAATAGTATGATGAATGTGATATTGACCCGTACCCAGATTGGGATGCCGTACGACGGATTTACGTACGAGCTATATTGATGATTGATCCGCACTCTTGACTTGGGATGCCTGATTATAGATATGGTATCGGATATGATATTATTGAGGCTGGATCACCGACTATACATATACAGGTATGTATATGTATCGACTCAGATGATAGGCGGTTTCCTTACCTGTAGTTCAGCTTGTTAGTTCAGCCGTATAGTTTAGTGTAGTTGTTAGATTAGATTAGACTTCTTACCTATTTCAAAAACTAACGAATCGTGGACATTTTTATAGACAGCTCAAGGGACTCTACGGATATTTCAAAAACGACGTATCTTTTCATAAAAACACCGTAGCCCCTATTTTCAAAACCCCATGATTCGTGTTATTTGAAAAGGCACCATTCGTAGGACTTATATTAGATTATTGCAGATTAGTTATCGTTGTGTCTAGTATTCAGCTCCCGCACATTATTGCTGTTCGCTCTGCCTCGCATACTTATTGTGCTGCATATTCCATTATTGATATCATGCTGTTAGGACACCAGCACCATTACCGATGATGCGTATGTACCACGTACACCTACTTGCCGGCTCACACACATCTTCATCGGTAATTGCCATGTCACGTACACTTTAGAGAATATATTTGCTTGACTTAGCTTGTTAGCTAGTAGTTTTGACATGATATTAGTGTACTTTCCTTATATGCCATATTAGACATTTCAGTTATAACTTGCTACTTCATGCATATTGTTATTCATTGTTATACCGCACGCATGGATTCTCATGCCTTTATTCACTAGTTTATGTGCTATTGAGGTTTTGGACTCGGATTTCCTTGATATTTCAGGATTTGGGAACCGTGGAGATTTCAAAAGAGAATATGTAATTGTTTTAAAAACCCGGTTACCCTGGATATGATATTTCAGTGCGTCCACCATGTGTTTTCTCGGTGCTGAGAGCGACATGTGAGACCCGAGTTCGAGGAGTGGAGGAACCGTTTCGGGTACATGGTGGACCCGGTAAGGTACCCCGGGGCAAGAAGCTCGTGGTGATGACGATGAGCCTGGCAGGGGGAGACTACCTACGGGTGATATTACCCGACGTGTCGGATATCCGGAGGATACCGTCGTGGTCTTGAGATGGATGGTAGGGGCCGGTCTGGACTAGCGGCGCCCTAGATATTGTGATTTAGATATTGAGATTTTGAGACATTGAGATTTATGTTTTGTGTCGATGCTAGACACCGTTGGTGTTGATTTCAGTTATGATACCTCATTTGAAAAAAATACAAAGGAAATCTCACTAATTTATGAAAATAGTTTCTTCATTTACATGTATGCTGTTTTCATGCATTCATACCTCACTCATATGATATATTGCTACCTGAGGCACTGACACTGGCACATGAAATTACACTCGGGTTAGATATTACCCTAGACATTGTCATAGGCTGCCTGTTATACATATATTTGAGGATATATTATGATCATTGACCTAGGTTGCGTTATTTATGCGATTTCTGTCTGTAGATGTTTTTCTATTCATGAGTTGGCAACTCACCCCCGTTGTGCCCCGGTTTCTTGCAGATTTGCCGTACAGGTTTCATTACGGCTTTGCTGGCACTATTTCCATTCCGGGTGGCTTGCTAGTAGGTGGGTTATTTGTATCTCACCCACCCTTATATCTTGTATATTATTATTCAGATGTATCTAGAAGTTCCATCAACCAAACATGTTTTTATTGAGATAGAGACCAGTGTTGTTTATTCTTTCGACCTTAGAGTCGCTCGTTATATTTCTGGTGGTTTTGAGTTCCTTTTGAGTTTTGATCCTCGCCGTTGGCGTTGTATATTATATTGCTTGTGTGGTTGTGACCGTCGATTGACGAAGAGCTAGCTCCCGCTTGGGAATGCCTTTTTTCTTGATTTCGTATACTATTCATGTTGTATCCCGTTTGGGGGCCAGTATTTACAAAGGAGACTCTGCCGAAATTTTCAGTAAATTTTTGATGCTTTTAAAAACCGCATAATTCGGCTTATGCTATGGAAACTACTTGCTTTGATTTGGTTTTTCCTGCACTCTACTACTTTTCTTGGTTTGGATTTCTGGGTTTTCGGTTTACTTAGATTACGTACCCCTCGAGACGTTCGTAGTTTAAGTGCCGGTCATGTTCCGTACTTTCGGGTCATAGATCGCTTGGGGTAAAATATTATTAAGAAATTCAAGTGTTGAAATTTGCAATGAGATTGCATACCTTCTATGAGATAGTTGGATCCCGATACCCGTTGCGAGTAAGAGTTACTCCTGGAAGAGTTTTACACATTACAATTAGCCGATCAAGTAGGTGTCTAGAAAGGTGTTAACGGGGTTACGCCCCTGGGAAAATGAGGTTTACTTTAATTAGGTTCGTGCGAAAGCACGGGGGACCTCACTCAAAGTACCGGCACTGGCCTCGCTGAAAGATTGGCGAACTTGTAGCGTGTAATTAATCTTGGCTAGTCTTTCCTTTTAGGGTTTGAAGGAAGATTTGACTAAAACAGAGGGAGACATCCTTATTAGATATATTAGATAACCAATGTAATCTTGCAAGAGCATATGCTGAGTGTTTTCTTCTCTCTCTCTCCAGGTAGAGACCATATCACGCCTTAATCAAGATAATAATACGGATATATTGACCGAACCCGCTTGTTATACTGAGCTGGGGAACGTTGGTCCAGCTCTAACTTATAATTGTTATAAGACAGAGCAGTAAATTAGGGAATACCAGATTTACCGTGCCGCCCAAACGAAGAAAGTGGATGCTGATGCATCTTCTTCGGGTGTGTTCATTACAGAGAACTGTTTCTCAGTATCCTTTACGTCCTGGGTATGAGATACCGAATCAGGATCCTGCATATGTAATCTGTTACATGGGCTACAGAAAGGTAGAGAACTGAGAACGGGTGATAAGTTTCATGAGACAGAAAACGGTGCAAGTGTTGCAGCCAAGTCTGTTGGTCACTATCACCCTGTATTACCAGAATACATTGATTCTGAATGAATGTTATTAGATACCGAACCTTATATACAACATCATATCAGTCTCTTTATTAGTAAAGAAAAGATATAATTTTGTATTGTTGGATAATGTTTTGAACATTTCCTATATCAACAGTTGATCGGTTCAGGCACGTTATCTAAAAGCATTGACGTTCTAAATCAAACTACAGTTCTTAGTATACATAACACACACGAAGGAAGAGTTCAGAAATGAACGAATCCTTCTTGAGGCATTGTAGACTAGGTCATATCAATGCGACCAGACTAGCTAAGTTACATTTAGATACATATTTAAATCTGTTTGAATTTACATCTTATGAAACTTGCCGGTCATGTCACAAAGATAAGATGGCCATAGCTCTGTTTATTGGAAACAGAGAAAGAGTTAGTGAACTCTTGGGATTGATACATGCTGATGTATGAAAGTCTCCTGTCTACACATGCCAAGACCGATTCTTTGTACTTCATTACATTCTCTGATGATCTCTCAAGATTCAGACATATGTTCCTGTTGAAACACAAGTCCGAACCTTTTGAGTTATTCACAGAATGTAAGTTAGAAGTAGAGAACCAAAATACGGGTATAAGTATTATGTCCTTTGATGAGATCAAGGAGGAGAATACTTGAGCACGGAATTCCTGGACTAATCTAAAGGAGAATGAGATTCTCTCTCAGCATTACTCCTCCTTATACACCACAACACGTCGGTGTATCGGGGCGGAGCAATCACACCCTACTTGATATGGTGCGCTCTATGATGAGTACTTCTGAGTTTTCTATTTCCTTTTGGGAGTTATGCACTTGAGAAGCTGCATACCTATTGAATAGGGTTCAAATCAAATCAATTGCCTACCACTTCATATGTGATATGGAATGGGAAGACCCCATATCTTAAGTATGTTAAGATTTGGGGTTGTCCGGCCTATGTCTGAAAAGCAAAATCCGGACAAGCTCGAGGTAAAGTCAGATCTGTAGAAGTTTGTTGGATATTCCAAGCATTCGCAGGGGAATATCTTCTACCAAACCGAGGAACAAAATATGTTTTATTTCTCAGCATGCCACCTTTGTGAAAGGGTATTTCTTATGAAAAATTAGCGGTCACGAGGTAGAACTGGAAAGAGTTCTAGCTATACAAACTACGTCAGATGATTTGGTAGAACCGAAGGATTCAATAGTAACCAACGAACCTCAGCCTCTCCGCCGATCTAGTAGGGTTCCTCACCCACCTGAGAGATACTACGGTTTCTCTATGACAGTGGGAGCGAGGATTGCATCATGAGATGATGACCCAACTAGTTTCGAGCAGGCTATCAGGAGTGGGACTCTGTAAGAATGGATGGATGCTTATCGATCTGAGATGGAATCCTTATACACCAACAAAGTATGGACTTTGGTTGCTTTATCTGAAGGGTTAAATCCCCATCAGGAGCAAGTATATCTTGAGAAGATTACTTGGTGTACATGGAAAAGTTGAGACTTTCAAAGCTATGCTTAAGTCCATCCAGATCCTACTTGCCACGGCTACATACCATGACTACGATATCTGGCGGTTAGGTGTCATGACTGCTTTTCTAAATGATGTTTTAGAAAAGAGCGTCTATAAGTACACAGCCAGAGGGCTTCGTAGACAGAGGGAGCAGCGGAAACGTGTGCAAGATGTTTTATGTGATAAAACATGCATCGCGGAGTTGGAACATCTGTTTTGATGTGGTAGTCAAAGAGTTTGACTTCATCAAAATGGTAGATGAACCTTATATATACAAAAAGGTAGTAGGGAGTATGATGGTGATCCTCGTAGAGTACGTGATGACACACTCTTGATAGGGAAGGAGTTTCCTATGCTACGCTCGGTCAATCTCCGCTTATCACAAGGATTCTCCATAAAGGATCAAAGTGATACCTCCTAAATCCTGGGTTTTGGATCTATGAGATAGATCTAATTGGATGTTAGGATTCTCACTAGATGTACTGAGATGGTATCAATTGATCCTGGGGAGAATCACTGGAAAGGTTCCAGGTTGATAAGGACGACTGAATGTCAGTCGCAGGCATTGTTTTTACCCTCAGTGGAGGGACGGTATGTTGGAAGAGTTCCAAGCTAGATACCGTGACTTACTAGAGGATTAAAGGCAAGATACATCGTTACCAAGGATGCTACCAAAGAGGCAGTCTGGATATATAAGTTCATGAGATGAACTTCGTTCCTACCATTGTGTGACAATGGAGTTGTGGCTTTTGCCTATGAACTACCGTTCCATCAGTAATCCAGATATAATTCTTAGGCAGTATCACCTGATCATTGAGATGGTTGATCTCCAGGGAGATCGAGGTTAGGGGAGTAGACACATAGGACAACAGCGCGGATCCACTCACGAAGGCCTTTTACCCAGTAGAGTCTTTTATGGGATGGTTGAGTATGAGATACTTCAACCCCAGCTAATTGTTGGGTATGCGATACCACAACAGATGGCCCTACTGGAAGTGGGAGATTGTTAGTTATATGTATGCCCTAGAGGCCATTACTGTACATACGATGTATATTGTAATGGATGCTTGGACATATATAGGGAGGACTTTCTTGTTTGACATGATAGTATGCTATCTGGTTGTACTTTATCTTAACATGTACTCTGATTGTCTCTATATTACATGTTGATAAAGCCCTTAGGATATGTACTCGACTACTGGGATTATGATGAGATCATACTAGTAGGGCCACGGTAGTCGACGAGTACATCCTATAACTGTTCCTAGTCGAGGGTGTATCGAGATAGGGCATCGATACACCAGAGTAGATTAGCGTATACGCATCTTGACCCATATGATGGGCGATGGATGATCCCATATCCATCGGTGTTTGACATCAAGGATGGTGTACGGGTGCTCAGTAGAGACTGGGTACATTGGACGGACTCGCCGAGAACTCCCAAATGGTATTATACCACACGTCAGATGGCAGTTCTCCGGTGACACTAGTACAGAGTAGTCTGTTGACCCGAGATCGTCATAGAGTCTTGTGTGATTCCCATTGTGCTTTGATTTCCATCATACCACATCCAAGGGGGTGTGCAAAAAGGTGGCTTTTGGGTACAGTCCCGAATCACATGGAGGCAATGAGCGATAGGAGGGGATTCGTCTCTCCCGGTATAGGGAGTTGATATTGCGCTGTGTTCGATTGGCTATAACTGGAAATCCCTGGCCAGGGTTGCTGATATTTATAGGTAAGTGTTATCAGCAGTTTTTCGAACAGTTATGGACCTCATATTGACACGACTTATCGAGCTACTGGGGTTTGACGTTTACCACCCCTAAGCGAGATATGCGACATATCAGACGACGAGACCGAACTGTACGGGAGTGTTACTGATTGGATTCACAGGAGAATGTACAGGCTTGCTTGTTGATCTTCTGAGCGCTCAATACCTGGGTGGCTGTTACGTTTAGCTGACCGCTTGCAGCTTGTCGGTGTTTGATATGATCATCACCTACTGCCGGCGTATTGACGATTCTTTAGAGTCCTACACAGAGGTTTCTTGACTCAGACAAAACGGAGTAGGAGCACATATATGATATGTGCGGGACTGAGGATAATGCGGTATGTGATACCTTATTGGATTCTCGCGATATGAGATATCGGACGGGTATATGTGATATAGCCGGGTCATCGTATTAGTCGGTTATATGCGAAATAGCCAGATTGTCGGATCAAGTGTTGATTGGATAATTTAATGTATACTAATATATATGATATATTAAATTACATTAACTAATATTAGCTCACTAAAAGATTCTTTTTCTCACTCGGGTAATACATTGATATATATGCGATATTTTTTAATTGTATTATTTTATTTTGTTACAATAAATATTGTATATGTGATATATAATATTGTAGCATAATATGATTACTAATGCAACATGTTTAGTGGAGTTTAAACATGGTTAGGGTTTGGATTAGGGTTAAGACTTCTAGTAGCTTCTAGAAGCTTTTCTTTTGTCATGGAAAAGATATTATGCTTGATATTTTCAAGTGACTCACCTTTAACCCAACCCAAACCCTAGCCCTAGTTAAATCTCTACAAAGGTTTGTTTAACCATGGTTGCATTATTCATCATTATCTTTTTTGCATTATTCATCACAAAAGAATTATGATTTATTTTTCTTCTTCTTCCTTCTTCTTTTCATGGAAAAAGCTTACTAGTTTTTCTTAGTGATGATTATGTGTGAGAAAAAGATTATAAATGAGTGCTAAAAATCCTACTTCATCATCCTCATCTATTCTTGCCATGTTCACTTTATTTAGTGAGTGTTAGCTTGTGTTAATGAAACTTCATGTTAGATCATCTATGTTATCGAAGATCGGAAGCAAGACTGCATCTTTCTCTTCGTGGAGCCTCTCGAGAGTCCGGAACACGATGATCGCAGCGAAGGGACCACAACACGAAGCTTATGAAGTGAATGACCGGATATACCAAGGTTGTAATCCCTCTCACTTAGTGTTAAAGTGTTTAACATGCTTGTTTTTGCATAAACTCTGGTTTAAAGATCCAGCTTTGGGTTGTTCGGCACCACTAAATTTTAAATCGGGCATGGTTGATGCCTCGTAGAACCTTGTCGTGTGCCTAGCAACCCTACAAATATCACCTAGGATTGACAAGTGGACACTTTTTGATTTTGCGCAATTGTTTTTGTGTACCTAGTTTGACATGTAATATCAACTCTGTATTTTTAATATCTAAAGAAGGTTATGATCTTACATTTTTAAGAAATGTTGTAAACATTCATCTTAATCATGGTTTGATTGGGTCCAGTACACTAGACAATGGTATATACGTATTAAATAAACACCAAGTTTTCAATGTCCAGAACACACTTAAAAGAATGTCTCCAGAATTAAGTCAAACTTTCTTATGGCATTTTAGTCTAGGTCACATCAATGAAACACGGTTGACGAAATTACATAAAGTGGGATATTTGGATCTGTTTGAATTTCTGCCTTATGCAACTTGCCAATCTTGTCTCAGAGGAAAGATGACAAAGACTCCATTCACTGGACACGGAGTAAGAGCCACCGACCTCTTGGGACTCATACACAGCGATGTGTGTGGTCCAATGTCTACACATGCAAGAAGTGGTTATTCATACTTCATTACTTTACGGATGATTTCTCAAGGTATGGACATGTATTCTTGATGAAACATAAATCCGAGGCCTTTGAGAAATTCCAAGAATACAAGAATGAAGTTGAAAAACAAACAAACAAAAGTATCAAGACACTTCGATCTGATCGAGGTGGTGAATGTTAGTGTATATGCCCTAGAGGCCATTACTGTATCATACTAGCTTGTATATTACTTGATGGAAGCTTGGGATATTCACAGTTGTATAGACAATCTTGCTCAAAATGGTAGTTTGCTACTTGGTTTGTCTCTACTTCAATATGTGCATGTGTTTCTTTTAGCATATCTCTTATATACATATTAGTAGAGCCCTTAGGATCTTTGCTTGATTACCAGCGTTGTGATGGCACTCACACTCGTGGGGCTGGGTAATCCATAAGCACATCCTTTTACAGGTCCCTAGTCGTTGGACTATCGAGACAGGGCATCGATACTCCGGAGTAGACTAGCGTATGCGCTTCTCATCCCAGCGGAGGAGACGGTCTGTCCCACAGCCGTCAGTACGTCGTACTTGAGATAGTATGCGGGTGCTCGTTAGGTTATGAGTACACTGGACAGGTCTTGTCGGGAACTGTTGGTTGGTATTATACCTATCGCCAGTTATCAGTTCCCAAGTGACATGAGTACATCTTAGTCCGCTGACTTGACACTGTCATTTCGCCTCGAGTGTGTTCCCACTGTACTTAGATTACTACCCTACCACGGCTCAAAGGAGTCGTGCAAACAAGTAGTACTTGGGTGCAGTCCCGAAGCACTTGGAGGCAGTGACGGTTAGACAGGATTCGTCTCTCCCGGTATTAGGGGTTGACATCGTGCTGTGTCTAGAAGAGATATTACACAAGTAGTCCATGGCCAGGGCAAACGAGATATACTGGTGGGTTTCCAATGTTATCTCTGGGTGTTCTGGGCTACACTCCGACACAACTTGTACCGCTATTAGGGGACTGACGTTCACCGCCCCCTTAGGCCCGCCATACGATGTATCAGACGAACAGACCGGACTGTACGGAGATTGTCACATACAGGCTCAGTAGTAGTCCGGATGGGTTTACCTCATCGACCTTCTTATCGACATCTACCTAGGGACCGTTACGTATAGCTAGTGCCGCTTGCGGTCTGTGGTTAAACCCACTGCCAGCGTAGTGTCGAGTCTTTAGAGTCCCACACAGAGAGTTTCCCTGCACTGAGCGAAACGTGTAGAGGCCGTATGGTTTTACGGCAGGGCTACGATTACTTACGTGCACTTGTGTGCGTATGTTGTTCGGGCAGGCAATAGTAGTGGGCTTTGGTTTAAGCCAGATCCCTGTATTGCACAGATGGATTTAATTTGTCTTTTGTGCATTCGCATTCTACGGAATGCGGATGCAGGTGTGTATGCACAGTTTTGAGGAACGGTGAAGGAGGAGGTGCCCCATTAGGGTTTTGGCAGTTGGTTCGGCCAAAACCGTAATGTGGCACACTCATTAGGGTTTTGACAAATCGTTTGGTCAAAACCGTTATGAGCCGGAGACATTGTTTACTAATCATTTTAGTGATAGATTAGTGATGGCTAATTGCATTGACCATTTGACCCCTTAGACCTCTCTTCACTTTGTTGACCCGTTGACCGTGTTGACCATTGACCTACTAGAGGGATCTACACTCTTCTTTCATTTTCTTTATAATTCTTGAGTTATGATAATGGTCAATTCAATGTGCCATCAACTTTATCATGATAGGATTAGTAATGATGAGATTAGTGTATTATTGCAACCATGGTTCATTTCATTTGGCTTAATCCTTTTTCATTATTATCTTCTCATTCTCTCTCATGAAGTGAGAAGAAAAAGAAAAGCTCCATGGTTGCTATGTTTCTCATTCATCATCCTCCTCTTGTAAATTCTTTTGATCTCATGTGTTGAGAGAAAAAGAATCCACATAGAAAAACACTTCCATCTTTCTCTTCTACACAACCTAAGGCATTTAGATTAGCAATCTCTTTGCCCTAGTTGCCTTGGCTTTAGGCGAAGCTTAGTGTACAACTTTCGGGTGGATCGTCTTCGACTCAAGAAGGCCGCGGAGGTGCCCAAGGTCCGGATCGACGCTTGGAGCTTGGATGGATGAGCGGGACAGCGGAATGAAGACCCGAAGGACCGGTTTCGTGAGGTATACTTACCACAGCATAGTAGTTAAAACCTCCAGTAGTTTACTAGTTTCTAGTTTAGCAAAGATCTTTGCTTTTGAGTCCATGTTGCCTTGCGCCAAATCATTATTTTTCGCAGTTTCCGCCTCCCCGTAAGAACCGGGGTGAGCAACGTGGACTTACAGTGGTATCAGAGCCTAGCTAAACTAGAAACTAGTAAGTTAGCAAAGTGTTTAGAATATCGATCGGAAAAAAGTCGCAAAACACGTCCGCAAAACATCAAGTTTCTGTCGATTTTTATACTGCTCAAAATGTGATTTAAAATATATGAAAAATCGTCTCACGGTTTTGTGAAAACACTGCAGAAAAACGATCCAGTGAATCGATCAAACGACTGCGGTTCCACGGCAAAGACATGCTCATTGCCGCTGTTCCGCCGCCGTTTTGACTCGGCACTGGATCGGATTTTGTGCGGTGTTTTAGTTTGGCTGTTTTGGGATTTTTAATACATGTTTTTTCTACCCAGATTTTCCAGAGAGCAAATTTACTTTTGGGGTGGTTAAAAATCCGTATTTTGATCGATATTCCGTACTCTTTGGCTAATGAATATTATCTGTGATGTGATATATGTATTGAACGTCCGCTAATCGCTATACGTCGATTAGTGGGGGTTATACATATCCGTGATCTGTAATGTTGATGGTTTGTGTATATTAACTTGGTGGATTGTCGCGGATGAATAGCCAGGAATGGGTATGAGATGAGAGTTTCTTTTTTCTTTCATTCATTGTAAAATTTGTAAATTGATGTAATATTATTTGTTTGGCCGCACAACCGGGTCGGGGTTGTAGCCGTCATTGTATAATTTCTTTTTACTGTTTTTGCTCCTAGGATAGACCCAAGGTGGGGTGCACAAACTACCGGGTATCTCGAAGTGCCGAGTGGCCTACTCACAGTGTTGAGGGAGGTTGCTTCGCTTCGGGTACTTGGCGGGTAGTTTGCCGCACCCGTAAGGGTCTAGGGTGGGGTTTGGCTATTCATCGCGACCGTGTAATCCGCTTTTCGTTGCAGGCTCGAACGAATCGCGGATTCCTAGTATATCCAAAGTATTCATCTGTGATCTGTAATGGCTATCATTGCTATATATTTATATATGATAACTATTTAGGTGTTGCTTATGTTTTGCATCCGCGCTAGTCCAGCCCCCGCTCTGTCGTTAGTTAAGTAACCTAACGGGTGATGACGGGGCCCCGTGGCGAATGCGGATGGCATAAGCGTACACCATATTTTGGTTGTTTTCTGCAATGGTAGGATTAATTGATGGGACGCATTAAAAGAACTAATGCAAGAAAAATAAACCAAGTAAAAGTCGTTGGAACACTTTGAAAACCACTCGGTTCTTTTCAAAAACCAGCATTTTAAACACGGAGCTTGAACCACTCCTTTTAAAAGCTATCTCGTTCCATCGACTATATCAAGTACACTACGTTCACGGTTTCGCCAAAACCATTCGTAGCCCTCCGTCATTTCGTATGGATATTCAACAGTATTCAAGCTATGTTTGTTGACCTTCGTCAAGGCATAGTGATTGGTAGCTGTTGGGTGTTCATATGTAGCATAGATAGATGCGTTGGTTTGGGACAGTCGTATTACCTTGTTGACCTTCGTCAAGGGTATGTGCGGGTGGGTTCAAATTAACCTGGATAATGACGGGTAGAACTTGACATGTGACTTATGATTTGTTGACCTTCGTCAAGGTCATAAGAGCATAGGGCAAAAATCCACATCGGGAGTTTCAAAAGTACTGAAACTTGCTAGCGCTGCATACCATTTGGAGTGTGATGATTCTGGTAGGATTCCTTCAGTTTTGTCACGCGATGATATTTGGATCCCGATCCTACTGTGAGTATATGCTACTCCTCGGGAACTCTTTCACATAACGATCAATGATATAAACCAAGTAGGTGTCTAGAAAGGTGTTAGCGGGGCTACGCCCACAGGGAAAAGAGGTTACTTAATTAAGGAACTTCACGAAAGCATTGGAAAACCTCCCTCGAAGTACCGACACTGGCCTGGCTGAACGATTAAGCAAGTATTGTACGGTGAGATTGATCCTCACTAATTCTTCCTTTATTGTTTGAGGAGGGATTCGAGAGACAGTGGGAGCCATCCTGTTTAGATAAATTAAAAACCAATCTAAACTTGCAAGAGCATCATGCTAAGTGTTTTCTTCTCTCTCTCTTAATTGCAGCGACCCAGTGACTGCACCTACATTACATCTAGATAATAAAATTACTGAATCTGACTGTTATGACTGGCAAAGGTCTGCCCAGATGTCCATTGCCCATGACAAGCTGGGACACCTCTTGACTGATCCAACCCCTACCGTCTAAGGTACTTTCCCTTGTCACGGATATTGATATCCGTAGGACATCGGAAGAAGACTGTGCGAAAGCCAAGTGCCTCGTGTTAGCCTCAGTTGATGGTATATACCAGAGGCAGCACGAGAAGATGGACTCAGCTTCTATCTTCCTCCATATCAAAGTTTTATATGGAGAGCAATCTCGTATCGCAAGATATGAGACCTCGAACGAATTGCTTCCAGCGAGGTTGGCTATTGGGTCATCTGTAGGGGGTAACGTCCTTACAGAGACCAGCTCTTTTGAGCTCTCGAACCTGAAGACCACGTTGAAGAACGGGTCAGATGCTGACTTAGTTCAACAGTCTCTACCTACTACCCTGAAGGAAACTAGGGAAGTAGAAAGAAAGGGAAGGGCAAAAGTTTTGGGACTGGATGTAGTAAAAGTGGGATGTTCCTATTGTAACGGGAATGAACATGGGCAGAAGGATTGCAGGGCTTGCAAAGCCAGTAGCCAGAATTCGAAGCATGTTGTGGCTTCGGCTTCAGGTGTGTTTGTAATAGATAACTGTATGTCAGTTAACCCTACTTCCTGGGTATTGGATACCGGATCAGGATCTCATATCTGTAATTCGTTACAGGCTCTGAGAAACCGTAGGGTTATCAAGAAAGGTGATATGACTCTCAGGGTTGCTAACGGAATGAGCATGTATGCTGAATCCGTAGGGGAATATCATCTAGGACTGACAACTGGGCAGATATTGATTCTGCGTAACTGTTTTTATGTACCAGGTGCGACTTGTAATATCATATCTGTATCCTTAATTTCTAAAGGGGATATGATTTTAGTTTTGTAAGCGATGTAGTAAACATCCACCTAAATCAAATACTGATTGGGTCAGGTACATTAAAATACGGTATATACGTTTTGAATCAAGCTCAGGTCTTCAATGTCCAGAACACACTTAAAAGAAAGTCTCCAGAATTAAATCAGGCTTTCTTATGGCATTGTAGACTGGGTCACATTAATGAGACACGGTTGACAAAGTTACATAAAGAAGGATACTTGGATCCGTTCGAGTACCAGTCTTATGCCACTTGTGAATCTTGTCTCATGGGAAAGATGACAAAGACTCCGTTCACTGGACACGGAGAAAGAGCGAGCGAGATCTTGGGAATCATACACAGTGATGTGTATGGTCCAATGTCTATACATGCGCAAAGTGGATATTCATACTTCATTACTTTCAAAGATGATTTCTCTAGGTATGGACATGTCTTCTTGATGAAGCACAAATCCGAGGCCTTTGAGAAATTTCAGGAATACAAGAATGAAGTTGAAAAACAAACAGGCAAAAGTATCAAGACACTGAGATCTGATCGAGGTGGTGAATACTTGAGTGTCGGGTTTCTGGGCTTCTTAAAAGAGAATGGAATTCTCTCTCAGCTTACTCCTCCATACACACCACAACACAACGGTGTATCGGAAAGGCGGAATCGAACCCTATTGGATATGGTTCGTTCCATGATGAGTAAGGCTGGGTTACCGCGATCCTTCTGGGGTTATGCGCTAGAAACAGCAGCACATCTCTTGAACAAGGCTCCAACCAAGACTGTGCCTACCACCCCATATCAGATGTGGAGTGGGAAGAAACCCTGTCTTAAGTACCTTAAGACATGGGGATGTCCAGCTTTTGTAAAAAAGCAGCATGCGGACAAGATCGAGGCACGCTCAGTACTGTGTAAGTTTGTGGGATACCCAAAGAACTCCAGGGGGTATCTTTTCTATTCCGCAGAGGAACAAAAGGTTTTTGTTTCTCAGCATGCCCACTTCTTGGAAACTGAATTTTTAGAAAATCAGATAAGTGGGAGCGCAATAGAACTGGAAGAAATTCCAGAACCACAAGCTGTTACTGAAACCTTGGTAGAACCAGAAGGTTCAGGAGAACCGGACATCCTAGCGCCACTCCGCAGGAGTAGTAGGCAGTCTCATCCGCCCGAGAGATACTACGGTTTTCTCATTGACGGGGATAGAGAAGATTGAACTATGGATTATGGTGAACCAACTAGCTTCCAGCAAGCCATTCAGAGCTGTGACTCGGTAAAATGGCTGGATGCAATGCGGGCCGAGATGGAGTCTATGTACACCAACAAAGATTGGACTTTGGACTTTGCTCCAGAAGGAGTAAAACCCGTAGGCTGCAAATGGATCTTCAGAAAGAAGATTGGTGTAGATGGGCAGGTTGAGACCTATAAAGCTAGACTTGTTGCAAAGGGTTTTCGTCAAAGACCTGGTTTGGACTATGACGAGACCTTTTCTCCTGTGGCTATGCTGAAATCCATTCGGATCATTCTTGCCATTGCTGCCTTCCACGATTATGAAATCTGGCAGATGGACGTAAAGACGGCTTTCCTAAATGGAAATTTGGAAGAGTGCGTCTATATGGATCAGCCGGAGGGATTCATTCAGAGTGGGAGCAGCGGTAGAGTGTGCAAGTTGCTCAAGTCCATTTATGGACTTAAGCAGGCATCGCAGAGTTGGAACATCTGCTTTGATGATACTATCAAAGAATTCGACTTTATCAAGAACCTAGATGAACCATGCATTTACAGTAAGATTGTAAGGAGAACTGTAGTATTCCTTGTCTTGTACGTGGATGACATTCTCCTAATAGGAAATGATATTCCTATGCTACAGTCAGTCAAAGGATTCTTGTCGCAGAGGTTCTCCAAGAAGGACCTGGGGGATGCCAACTACATTCTGGGGATCCAGATCTATCGTGATAGATCTAAGAGGATGTTGGGACTTTCACAGTCAAGGTACATCGACACCATACTGAAAATATTCAGTATGGAAGATTCCAAGCGCGGTAATTTACCGGCTTGTCACGGAATCACCCTCTCCAAAGAGATGTCTCCCAAGACTGATTTGGAAAGGGATCGCATGTCTATTATACCCTACGCTTCTGCGGTAGGTTCTATAATGTATGCGATGTTGTGTACCAGACCAGATGTAGCATACGCATTGAGCGTTGTAAGCCGGTATCAGTCGAACCCAGGGGAGAAACACTGGATAGCGGTAAAGAAAATTCTCAAGTACCTGAGAAGGACTAAGGAGATGTTCTTGGTGTATGGCGGAAAAGACCTCCAGCTTGAGGCCTTTGCTGACTCCAGCTTCCAGAGTGACAAGGATGACTCCAAGTCCATGTCGGGTTATGTCTTTACCCTCAATGGAGGGGCGGTTTGCTGGAAGAGTTCCAAGAAGGAGACCATTGCAGACTCAACTATGGAAGCGGAGTACATAGCTGCTTGCGATGCCGCAAAGGAAGCTGTCTGGATGAAGAAGTTCCTCACGGAGCTTCAGGTGGTTCCTACCATTGTTGATCCAATACCGCTGTATTGCGACAACAATGGCGCTCTAGCTTTAGCGAAGGAACCCAGGTCCCATCAGAAGTCCAGGCACATTTTGAGGCGGTACCACCTGATCAGGGAGATCGTAGATCGCCGGGAGATCGAGGTGAAGAGAGTAAATACGGAGAACAACACTGCAGATCCACTGATGAAGGCCCTACCCCAGACTCAGTTCGAGAGGCTGATTGAGATGATAGGTCTTCGATACGCCAGTACATGGCCTTAGTGCAAGTGGGAGATTGTTAGTGTATATACCTTAGAGGCCATTACTGTATCATACTAGCTTGTATATTACTTGATGGAAGCTTGGGATATCACAGTTGTATAGACAATCTTGCTCAAAATGGTAGTATGCTACTTGGTTTGTCTCTACTTCTATATGTGCATGTGTTTCTTTTAGCATATCGCTTATATACGTATTAGTAGAGCCCTTAGGATCTTTGCTTGATTACCAGCGTTGTGATGGCGCTAACACTCATGGGGGCTGGGTATTCCATAAGCACGTCCTTTTACAGGTCCCTAGTCGTTGGACTATCGAGACAGGGCATCGATACTCCGGAGTAGACTAGCGTATGCGCTTCTCATCCCAGCGGGGGAGACGGTCTGTCCCACAGCCGTCAGTACATCGTACTTGAGATAGTATGCGGGTGCTCGTTAGGTTACGAGTACACTGGACAGGACTCGTCGGGAACTGTTGGTTGGTATTATACCTATCGTCAGTTATCAGTTCCCAGGTGACATGAGTACAGCTTAGTCCGCTGACTTGACATTGTCATTTCGCCTCGAGTGTGTTCCCACTGTACTTAGATTACTACCCTACCATGGCTCAAAGGAGTCGTGCAAACAGGTAGTAGTTGGGTGCAGTCCCGAAGCACTTGGAGGCAGTGACGGTTAGACAGGATTCGTCTCTCCCGGTATTAGGGGTTGACATCGCGCTGTGTCTAGGAGAGCCATTACACAAGTAGTCCCTGGCCATGGCAAGCGAGATATACTGGTAGGTTTCCAGTGTTATCTCAGGGTGTTCTGGGCTACACTCCGACACGACTTGTACCGCTATTAAGGGACTGACGTTCACCGCCCCCTAGGCTCGCCATGCGATGTATCAGACGAACAGACCGGACTGTACGGAGATTGTCACATACAGGCTCAGTAGGAGTCCGAATGGGTTTACCTCATCGGCCTTCTTATCGACATCTACCTGGGGACCGTTACGTACAACTAGTGCCGCTTACGGTCTGTGGTTAAACCCACTGCCAGCATAGTGTCGAGTCTTTAGAGTCTTTCCCTGCACTGAGCGAAACGTGTAGAGACCGTATGGTTTTACGGCAGGGCTACAATCACTTACGTGCACTTGTGTGCGTATGTTGTTCGTGCAGGCAATACTAGTGGGCTTTGGTTTAAGCCAGATCCTAGTATTGCACAGATGGATTTGATTGGTCTTCTGTGCATTCGCATTCTACGGAATGCGGATGCAGGTGTGTATGCACAGTTTTGACGAGCGATGAAGGAGGAGGTGCCCCATTAGTGTTTTGGCAGTTGGTTCGGCCAAAACCGTAATGTGGCACACTCATTAGGGTTTTGACAATTCGTTTGGTCAAAACCGTTATGAGCCGGAGACATTGTTTACTAATCCTTTTAGTGATAGATTAGTGATGGCTAATTGCATTGACCATTTGACCCCTTAGACCTCTCTTGACTTTGTTGACCCGTTGACCGTGTTGACCATTGACCTTCTAGAGGGATCTACACTCTTCTTTCATTTTCTTTATAATTCTTGAGTTATGATAATGGTCAATTCAATGTGCCATCAACTTTATCATGATAGGATTAGTAATGATGAGATTAGTGTATTATTGCAACCATGGTTCATTTCATTTGGCTTAATCCTTTTTCATTATTATCTTCTCATTCTCTCTCATGAAGTGAGAAGAAAAAGAAAAGCTCCATGGTTGCTAAGTTTCTCCTTCATCTTCCTCCTCTTGTAAATTCTTTTGATCTCATGTGTTGAGAGAAAAAGAATCCACATAGACAAACACTTCCATCTTTCTCTTCTACACAACCTAAGGCATTTAGATTAGCAATCTCTTTGCCCTAGTTGCCTTGGCTTGAGGTGGAGCTTAGTGTACAACTCTCGGGTGGATCGTCTTCGACTCAAGAAGGCCGTGGAGGTGCCCAAGGTCCGGATCGACGCTTGGAGCTTGGATGGACGAGCGGGACAGCGGAATTAAGACCCGAAGGACCGGTTTCGTTAGGTATACTTACTACAGCATAGTAGTTAAAACATCCAGTTGTTTACTAATTTCTAGTTTAGCAAAGATCATTGCTTTTGAGTCCATGTTGCCTTGCGCCAAATCATTATTTTTCGCCGTTTCCGCCTCCCCGTAAGAACCGGGGTGCGCAACGTGGACTTACAGTGAATACTTAAGTGCCGAGTTCTTGGATTTTTTAAAAGAGAATGGAATTCTCTCTCAGCTTACTACTCCATACACATCTCAACATAACGTTGTATCGGAAAGGCGGAACCACACCTTATTGGATATGGTACGTTCCATGATGAGTAATGCTGAGTTACCACGATCCTTCTGGGGTTATTCACCGGAATCTGCTTCATATCTTTTGAATAAGGTTCCTTCTAAGTCTGTGCCTACCACACCATATGAAACGTGGAATGGGAAGAAGCCCTATCTTAAGTATCTTAAGATATGGGGATGTATAGCATTTGTCAAAAAGCTGCATATGGACAAGCTCGAGGCACGATTAGTACAGTGTAAGTTTGTGGGATACCCAACGAACTCTACGGGGTATCTTTTCTATTATGTAGAGGAACAAAAGGTTTTTGTTTCTCGGCATGCCTACTTTCTGGAGAATCAATTTCTTGAAAAGGAAATAAGTGGGAGCGTAATAGAACTGGAAGAAATTCCAGAACCGCAAAATATTACTGAGAGCGTGGTGGAGCCAGAAGTTTCAAAAGAACCGGATGTCCTTGCGCCACTCCGCAGATTTAGTAGGCAGTCTTATCCGCCCGAGAGATACTATGTTTTTCTCATAGACGGGGATAGAGAGGATTGCATCATCAATGATGATGAGACAACTAGTTTCAAGCTGGCCACTGCGAGCAGAGACTCGGTAAAATGGCTGGATGCAATGCGGACCGAAATGGAATCCATGTACAATAACAAAGTATGGACTTTAGACATTGTTGGGTTCCTTAGCATCCTCACTATGTTTTCTAAGGCATCATGCATGCAATTTAAAAAAAATCTAGAGTGCTAAGAAACCCAGACCGAGGCTCTAACTTGAGAATTAGGGTTTAACTAAGCAAGTAAACAACTTGACTCTAAGTGAACAAGGAATACAATCTTTGTAGACCGGTCCTTCACTTCTAAACCTTCGTGTAGTAGTCCCTTCACCCCAAGTAGTGGTCTCCCAGACTCTCGTTAGGCTCCACCAGGCGAAAGGAACAAGCTTGCTTGAAGAACTTCGAGGCCGAAGATGATCTACGTCGAGGAATCTCCAACTCAAGCTACCTCTTCACTAATTGAGAATTAGTGAAGCAAACAACCTATACTAAATGGCTAGTCTAGTGTAGATTGATGAAGTAGGAATTTTGCTCACTTTAGAATAATTTTTCTCATTCTTTTTCTTCACATCAAGAAAACCTAGCAAGCTCAAAGGAGATGAAGAAGAAGATGAAGCGGTCTAGAAGAATGGCAACCATGGGTGAGAAAATATCATATATGAACTCATGTAGAGATTTAACCATGGCTAAAGATAATGGTTGGGGTAATAAATATCTAAAGTAAAGACAAAATTAGTGGACTTAAGTCAAAGCTTCTCCAACCCTCTTAGCCACACTTATTTCCACCTAATTTTGTTTATACTTTAAATAATTAATCACCATAATTATCTATGGTATGGTATGAGTCGCATAGCCACTGGAGAAAAGGTTTCGTCGTAGTCCAAACCAGGTCTTTGACGGAAACCCTTTGCAACAAGTCTAGCCTTATAGGTTTCAACCTGTCTATCAACACCAATCTTCTTTTTGAAGATCCATTTGCATCCTACGGGCTTTACCCCATCTGGAGCAATGTCCAAAGTCCATACTTTGTTAGTGTACATGGACTCCATTTCGGTCCGCATTGCATCCAGCCATTTTACTAAGTCACCGCTCTGAATGGCTTGCTAGAAGCTAGTAGGCTCATCATAGTCAATAGTCCAATCCTCTTTATCCCCGTCTATAAGAAAACCGTAGTATCTCTCGGACGGATGAGACTGCCTACTACTCCAGCCGAGTGGCGTCGGGATGTCCCTTTCTTCTGAAACCTCTGGTTCTACCAAGCTTTCAGTAATAGCTTGTGGTTCTGGAATTTCTTCCAGTTCTATTGCGATCCCACTTATCTGATTTTCTAAAAACTCAGTTTCCAAGAAGCGAGCATTATGAGAAACAAAAATCTTTTGTTCCTCTGCTTAAAAGAATAGATACCCCTTGGAGTTCTTTGGATATCTCACAAACTTACATTGTACTGATCGTGCCGTGATCTTGTCCGCATGCTGCTTCTTTACAAAAGCTGGACATTCCCATATCTTAATATGCTTAAGATAGGTTTTCTTTCCACACCACATCTGATATGGTGAAGTAGGCACGGTCTTAGTTGGAACTCGGTTCAAAAGGTATGCAGCTGATTCTAGTGCATATCCCCAGAATGATCGTAGTAACTCAGCTTTACTTATCATGGAACGAACCATATCTAATAGGGTTTGATTCCTTCTTTCCAATACACCGTTGTGTTGTGGTGTGTATGGAGGAGTAAGCTGAGAGAGAATTCCATTCTCTTTTAAGTAACCTAGAAACTCGGCACTTAAGTATTCACCAGCTCGATCAGATCTCAGTGTCTTGATACTTTTGCCATTTTGGTTTTCCACTTCATTCTTGTATTCTTGGAATTTCTCAAAGGCCTCGAATTTATGTTTCATTAAGAAGACATATCCATACCTAGAGAAATCATCCGTAAAAGTAATGAAGTAGGAATAACCACCTCGTGCATGTGTAGACATTGGACCGCACGCATAACTGTGTATGAGTCCCAAGAGCTCGCTTGCTCTTACTCCGTGTCCAGTAAACGGAGTCTTTGTCATCTTTTCCATGAGACAAGATTCACAAGTAGCATAAGATTGATATTCGAACGGATTCAAATATCCTTCTCTATGTAACTTAGTTAATCGTGTTTCATTGATGTGACCTAGTCTACAATGCCATAAGAAAGCCTGATTTCTTTCTGGAGACTTTCTTTTCAGTGTGTTCTGGATATTGAAAACCCAAGCTTGACTTAATACGTATATACCGTTATCTAATGTACCTGACCCAATCAGAACTTGATTTAGGTGGATGTTAACTACATCGCTTACGAATGTAAAATCATATCCCTCTCTAGAAAGTGAGGATACTGAAATGATATTACAAGTCATACTAGGTATATATAAACAGTTAAGTAAAATCAATATATTCCCACTTGTCAAACCTAGGCGATATTCTCCCACGGATTCAGCGTTCACTGTCATTCCGTTTGCAACTTTAAGAGACCAATCTCCTACCTTTATAACTCTACGGTTTCCCAAAGCATGTAATGAATTACAGATATGAGATCCTGCTCCGGTATCTAGTACCCAGGAAGTAGAGTTAATTGACATACAGTTCTCAATTACAAATACACTTGAGGCTGAAGCCACAACATGCTTCGCATCCTGGCTACTGGCTTCAAAAGCCCTGCAATCATTCTGCCAATGCCCAATCCCATAACAATAAGAATGTCCCTCTTTTACTACATTCAGTCCCGAAACTATTGCCTTTCTCTTTCCTTCTACTTCCCTGGTTTCTTCCAGGGTAGAAGGTAGAGACTGTAGAACCAAGTCAGTATCTGACCTGTTTCCCAACGTGGTCTGCAGGTCCTTTAGATCATCAATATAGCTAGTCATTGTAAGGGTGTTGTCCCCTACAGATGACCCGACGGCCAACCTAGCTTGAATTAATTCGGTCGAGGTCTCATATCTTGCGATATGAGATTGCTTTCCATATAAATCTTTGTTATGGAGAAAGATGGAAACTGAGTCCATCATCTCGTGCTGCTTCTGGTTTACACCATCAACTGAAGCTAACACAAGGAACTTGGCTTTCGTTTTATCCTTTTCCCTTGTCTGACGGATATCCATATCCGCGACGGTGGAAACTGGACCTTAGACGGCTGGATCTTGAGTAGTGTTAGGGTGGTCCAGCTTGTCATAGGCAATGGACATGTGGACAGACCTTTGCCAGTCATATAAGTCAGATTCAGTCAATTTGTTATCTAGATGTAACCTATGTGTGGTCACAAGGTCGCTGTAATGAGAGAAAGAGAATAAAACATTTTATCATGATGCTCTTGCAAGTTTAGATTGGTTTTTAGTTTATCTAAACTGGATAGCTCCCACTGTTTCTCGAATCCTTCCTCAAACCATAAAAGAAGAATTAGCCAGGATTATTCTCATCGTACAATACTTGCTTAACCGTTCAGCCAGGTCAGTGTCGATACTTCGAGGGAGGTTTTCCAACGCTTTCGCGAAGTTTCTTAATTAAAGAACCTCTTTTCTCTGGGGGCGTAACCCTGCTGACATCTTTCTAGGCACCTACTTGGTTTATAGCATTGATCGTTAAGTGACGAATCTCCTGATAAGTAGTATATACTCACAGTAGGATCGGAATCCAAAATATCATCGCATGATAATGTTGAAGAAATCCTACCAACATTCATCAAACTCCAAAATGGTATGCAATACTAGAAAATTTCAGTTTCTTTAGAAATTCCCGATGTGGATTTTTGCCCCATGCTCTTATGACCTTGACTTTGGCCAAACAAATCATAAGTCACATGTTAAGTTCTACCCGTCATTTTCATGGTTAATTTGAACCCATCCGTACATACCCTTGACTTTGGCCAAACAAGGCAGTACGACTGTCCCAAACCAATGCATCTATCTATGCTACATATGAATATCCAACAGCTACCAAACACCGTGCCTTGACTTTGGCCAAACAAACACAGCTTGAATACTATTGACTAACCATATGAAATGACGGAGGGCTACGACTGGTTTTGGCAAAACCGTGAACGTAGTGAACTTGATATAATCGAAGGAACCTGATACTTTTCAAAAGGAGTGGTTAAAGCTCCGCAATTTAAAAATTCTGATCTTTTAAAATAACCGAGTGGTTTCTTTTAAATTTGTTCCAACGACTTAACTTTGGTTTATTTTCTTTGCTTTATTATAATGCGTCCAATCATTTATCCTATCATTGCAGAAAATAACGAAAATACTACGTCCTCTTATGCCATCTGCATTCGCCACGGGGTCCCGTCATCACCCGTTAGGTTACTTAACTAACGACAGAGTGGAGGCTGGGCTAGTGCGGATGTAAAACATAAGTGGCGTCTAATAGCTATCATATATAGATATTGTACATTCGTCAGACGCAATAATAAGCATTCCAGATACTGATGAACTTTATTGGATATACTAGCAATCCGTATTTGCTTTGATCCTGCAATAAAAGACGGATTACACAGTTGTGATGAATAGCCATTACCCCAACCCTAGACCCCTACGGGTACGGCAAACTACCCGCCAAGTACCCGAAGTGAAGCGGTCTCCCTCAACAACGTGAGTAGGCCACTAAACACTTCAACGTACCCGGTAGTTTGTGTACCCCACTTTGGGTCTATCCTAGGAGCAAAAAACAGTAAAAAGAAATAATACAACGGTGGCTACAACCGCAACCTGGATGTGCCCCGCAAAAGAATATTACATCATATTACAATTAAATCGAATGAATGAATATTAAACCCATCTCAAACCCCGGCTAGTCATCACAACCCTCTAATGAAGTCCATATACACAAACAGTAAACATTACAGAAATGTGCAACCCCCTGCCAACCGACATACTAGCAGTTAGGGGAGGTTTACGAACACATTAAACATTACAGATAAAAACCCAATTAGCAAATAACTTAGATTATCGATCGACAACCTTTATCCGTGTCTACCCCAAAAGCAAACCTGCACTGAAGAAACCTGGGTAGAAACAAAACATTCTGGAAAACATAAAACCATAAAATATGAATTACAGAGGAAATCCGAGTCAACTCGGCGGCGGATCGGAGGCCAAAAGCACCATCTTGCCGCGGATCCGTGGCCATCTTGCCGAGTTAGGATCTCGTATTTTCTCAGAATTCTTATATTTCCCTGCTGTGAATTTTAAAGCATATCAAATAATTTTTAGACATGTTTAAAATTAAAAGAACTGTTAAGGTACGGTTTTTCGTTTTTCGCATTTTTCCGTCGATCGAACTTCTAATTAGTTGCTAACAAGCTAGTAATGGTTTAGTTGGCTCTGATACCACTGTAAGTCCATGTCACGCACCCTACGAACTTGCGGGGAGGCGGAATATATGAAAAACGATTATCAAAGCTTCGTAACACGGACTTGAGCGCATGAATCGTATCTAAACCGTTACTAGAAAACTATGAGAGGTTTAACTACTCGGATTCGAAGTTATACCTCACGTTACTTGTCCTTCGGGTCTTCATCAATGTACTCCACTCCTCCTGGGCTCCTTGGAACATCGGCACCTCAACGGCCTCCTCGAGTCAAAGGCGATCCACCCAAGAGTTCCTACGCCAAGCTTGATCTCTAACTTGAGATAACTAGGTTGCTCAAAGTGCTAATCTAAGTTACCTAGGGGATATAGAGTGAGGTTATAGATGTATTAGTCTAGCTAACCCTTGATCTCAACACATGAGAGGTTAGGGTTAGGGTTTCAAGAATGAGAGAGCTTGAGGAGAGAGAAGGTGATGATAAGAATGATATTGAAAAATGAACTCATTTGAATATATCAACCATAACCATTTATCAAATAAATAATATACATGATTAATCATCAAGGTTGATGCATTCACCTTGTGTGATTCATCTCATGAGTCATTAGCTCAATAAATGAAGCATTAACTCCATGGATGAATCACACAAATGAGTCATTATGCAATAAATGCTTATGCCACCTTAACCCCCAAGTCACCATGCTTCTAGAAGCTTCCCGGAAAATTACGAGAATGCCCCTTGAATCCATGAAAACATGGAAAAACTTTAGACTGTATAAATCCAATAACCTGATACTAGAATCTGGCTTAAACCAAAGCCGGCTAGTAAAAACTGTCCGAACGACGTACGTGCATAAACACACATATGCGTCCGAACCCTTGTCGTAAAACCATACGAGCTCTATATCGTTTCTCCTGGAGAAGGAAAACCCTCTGTGTGGGACTCTAAAGACTCGACACTACGCTGGCAGTGGGTTTAACCACAGACCGCAAGCGGCACTAGCTGTACGTAACGGTCCCCAGGTAGATGTCGATAAGAAGGCCGTTGAGGAAACCCATCCGAACTCCTACTGAGCCGGATGTGACAATCTCCGTACAGTCCGGTCTGTTCGTCTAAGACTATCGCATATCTAGCCAAGGGGGTGGCAAGCGTCAGTCCCCTAATAGCGGTATAAGTCGTGTCGGAGCGTAGCCCATTACACCATGAGAAACTACTGGAACCTATCAGTAATTCTCGCTTTCCCTGGCCAGGGACTTTGCGTAATGGCTCTCTGACACAGCGCGATATCAACTCCCAATACCGGGAGAGACGAATCTTGTCTAACCGCCACTGCCTCCAAGTGCTCGGGACTGCACCCAACTGCTACCTGTTTGCACGACTCCTTTAAGCCGTGGTAGGGTAGCAATCTAAGAACAGTGGGACACACTCGAGGCGAAGTAGCAGTGTCAAGTCTGCGGACTATGCTGTACTCATGTCACCTAGGAACTGTTAACTGACGATTGGTATAATACCTACCAACAGTTACCCTGCGAGTCCTGTCCGGTGTACCCGTAACCTAACGAGCACCTGTATACTATCTCCAGTACGACGTACTTATGGCTGTGGGACAGACCATCTCCTCAACTGGGATAAGAAGCGTACACACTTAGTCTACTCCGGAATATCGATGCCCTATCTCGATAATCCAACGACCAGGGACCTGTATAGGATATTGCTTACTGACTACCCATCCCCGACTAGTGTTACTGCCATCACGACGCTGGTAATCAAGTAAAGATCCTATGGGCTCTAGTAATATGTATAAGTGATACGTTACAAGAAACATATGAACATATTATAGTAGACACAAACCAAGTAGCATACTACCATTTTTAGCAAGATTGTATATACAACTGTGAATATCCCAACCTTCCATTAAGTAATATACATACAAGTATGATACAATAATGGCCCCTAGGGCATATACACTAACAATCTCCCACTAGCACTAGGGCCATGAGCTGGCATATCATAGACCTATCATCTCGAACAGCCTCTCGAACTGCGTCTGAGGAATGGCCTTTGTGAATGGATCAGCAATGTTATTCTCCGTCTCTACTCTCTTTATCTCGATCTCCCGGCGATCTGCAATCTCCCTGATCAGGTGATACCGCCTTAAGATGTGTCTGGATTTCTGATGGGACTTGTGTTCCTTCGCTAAAGCTATAGTGCCGTTGTTGTCACAATACAGAGGTATTGGATCAACACTGGTAGGAACCACCAGAAGTTCTGTTAGGAACTTCTTTATCCAGACAGCTTATTTTGCTACATCGCAAGCAAATATGTACTCCGCTTCCATCGTTGAGTCAGCAACGGTCTCCTATTTGGAACTCTTCCAACAGACCGCCCCTCAATTGAGGGTACAGACATAACCCGACATGGACTTGGAGTCATCTTTGTCACTCTGGAAGCCGGAGTAGGCAAAGGCCTCAATCTGGAGGTCTTTTCCGCCATACACCAAGAACATATCTTTAGTCCTCCTTAGGTACTTGAGAATGTTCTTTACTGCTATCCAGTGATTCTCCTCTGGGTTTGCCTGATATCGGCTTACAACGCTCAATGCGTATGCTACATATGGTATGGTACATAACATCGCATACATTATAGAGCCCACTGCTGAAGCGTAGGGTATAATCGACATGCGATCCCTTTCCAAATCAGTCTTGGGAGACATCTTATTGGAGAGGGTGATTCCATGACAAGCCGGTAGGTTACCGTGCTTAGAATCTTCCATACTGAATCTCTTCACTATGGTGTCTATGTACCTGGACTGCGAAAGTCCCAACATCCTTTTTGATCTATCACGATAGATCCGGATCCCCAGAATGTAGGTGGCATCACCCAGGTCTTTCATGGAGAATTTATGTGACAAGAATCTTTTGACTGACTGTAACATAGGAATATCATTTCCTATTAGGAGAATGTCATCCACGTACAAGACGAGGAATACTACAGCTCTCCCTACAATCTTACTGTATATGCATGGTTCATCTGGATTTTTGATAAATTCAAATTCTTTGACAGCATCATCAAAACAGATGTTCCAACTCCGCGATGCATGCTTTAGTCCATAAATGGACTTAAGCAGCTTGCATACTTTACCGCTGCTCCCACTCTGAATGAATCCCTCTGGTTGGTCCATATAGACGCACTCTTCTAAATTGCCATTTAGAAAGGCCGTCTTTACGTCTATCTGCCAGATCTCATAATCGTGGAAGGCAACAATAGCAAGAACGACCCGAATGGATTTGAGCATAGCCACTGGAGAAAAGGTTTCGTCATAGTACAAACCAGGTCTTTGACGGAAATCCTTTGCAACAAGTCTAGACTTATAGGTTTCAACCTGTCTATCTACACCAATCTTCTTTTTGAAGATCCATTTGCATCCTACGGGTTTTACCCCATCTGGAGCATTGTCCAAAGTCTATACTTTGTTAGTGTACATGGACTCCATTTCGGTCCGCATTGCATCCAGCCATTTTACTGAGTCGCCGCTCTGAATGGCTTGCTACAAGCTAGTAGGCTCATCATAGTCAATAGTGCAATCCTCTCTATCCCCGTCTATGAGAAAACCGTAGTATCTCTCGGGCGGATAAGACTGCCTACTACTCCTACGGAGTGGTGTCGGGATGTTCCTTTCTTCTAAAATCTCTGGTTCTACCATACTTTCTGTAGTAGTTTGTGGTTGTGGAATTTCTTCCAGTTCTATTTCGCTCCCACTTGTTTCCTTTTCTAAAAACTGATATTCTAGAAAATGGGTATTACGAGAAACAAAAACCTTTTGTTCCTCTGCGTAATAGAATAGATACCCCTTGGAGTTCTTTGGATATCCCACAAATTTACATAGTACTGATCGTGCCTCGAGTTTGTCCGCATGCTGCTCTTTAACATAAGCCGGACATCCCCAAATCTTTAGATACTGAAGATAGGGTTTCTTCCCACTCCACATCTGATATGGTGTGGTAGGCACAGTCTTGGTGGGAACCTGGTTCAAAAGATATGCAGCTGATTCTAGTGCATATCACCAGAATGATCGCGGTAACTCAGCGTTACTCATCATGGAACGAACCATATCCAATAGGGTTCGATTCCTCCTTTCCGATACACTGTTATGTTGTGGTGTTTATGGAGGAGTAAGCTGAAAGAGAATTCCATTCTCTTTTAAGTAAACCAGGAACTCGGCACTTAAGTATTCACCACCTCGATCAGATCTCAGTGTCTTTATACTCTTGCCTGTTTGTTTTTCTACTTCATTTTTGTATTCTTGGAATTTCTCAAAGGCCTCGGATTTATGTTTCATTAAGAAGACATATCCATACCTAGAGAAATCATCCGTAAAAGTAATGAAGTAGGAATAACCACCTCGCGCATGTGTAGATATTGTACCGCACACGTCACTGTGTACGAGTCCCAAGAGCTCGCTTGCTCTCACTCCGTGTCCAGTGAATGGAGTCTTTGTCATCTTTCCTTTGAGACAAGATTCACAAGTAGCATAAGATTGATATTCGAACGGATTAAAATATCCTTCTCTATGTAACTTAGTTAACCTTCTCTCATTGATGTGACCTAGTCTACATTTCCATAAGAAAGCCTGATTTATTTCTGGTGACTTTCTTGTAAGTGCGTTCTGGACATTGAAAACCTGAGCTTGACTTAATACGTATATACCGTTATCTAATGTACCGGACCCAATCAGAACTTGATTTAGGTGGATGTTCACTACATCGCTTACGAATGTAAAATCATATCCCTCTCTCGAAAGTGAGGATACTGATATGATATTACAAGTCATACTAGGTACATATAAACAGTTCCGTAAAATCAATATATACCCACTTGTCAAACCTAGGCGATATTCACCCACGGATTCAGCATTCACTATCATTCCGTTTGCAACTCTGAGAGACCAATCACCTACCTTTATAACTCTACTGTTTCTCAAAGCATATAATGAATTAAAGATATGAGATCCTGCTCCGGTATCTAGTACCCAGGAAGTAGAGTTAATTGACATACAGTTCTCAATTTCAAACACACTTGACGCCGAAGCCACAACATGCTTCGTATCCTCGCTACTGGCTTCCAAAGCCTTGCTATCTTTCTGCCAATGCTCAATCCCATAACAATAGGAACATCCCTCTTTTACTATATCCAGTCCTGAAAATTTTGCCCTTCTCTTTCCATCTACTTCCCTGGTTTCCTTCAGGGTAGAAGGTAGAGATTGTAGAATCAAGTCAGTATCTGACTCGTTCTCCAACGTGGCTTTCAGGTCCTTGAGCTGATCAATACAGCTAGTCATTGTAAGGACGTTGTCCCCTACAGATGACCCGACGGCCAACCTCGCTTGAATTAATTCGGTCGAGGTCTTATATCTGGTGATATGAGATTGCTCTCCATATAAATCTTTGTTATAGAGAAAGATGGAAACTGAGTCCATTTTCTCGTGCTGCTTCTCGTATACACCATCAACTGAAGCTAACACGAGGCACTTGGCTTTTGCTATATCTTTTTCCCTTGTCTGGCGGATATCCATATCCGTGACGTTGGAAACTGGACCTAGGACGGCAGGATCTTGAGTAGTAATAGGGAGGTCCAGCTTGTCATAGGCTATGGACATTTGGACAGACCTTTGCCAGTCATATAAGTCAGATTCAGTCAATTTGTTATCTAGATGTAACCTAGTCATGGTCACAAGGTCGCTGCAATTAATTGAGAGAAGAAAATACTTTAGCATGATGCTCTTGCAAGTTTAGAATGGTTTTTAATTTATCTAAACAGGATGGCTTCCACTGTTTCTCGAATCCCTCCTTAAACCATAAAAGTAGAATTAGCCAGGACTATTCTCACCGTACAATTCTTGCTTAACCGTTCAGCCAGGTCAGTGTCGATTCTTCGAGGGTGGTTTTCCAACGCTTTCGCGAAGTTCCTTAATTAAATAACCTCTTTTCTCTGGGGGCGTAGCCCCGCTGACACCTTTCTAGGTACCTACTTGGTTTATAGCATTGATCGTTAAGTGACGAATCTCCTGATAAGTAGCTTGTACTCAAAGTAGGATCGGGATCCAAAATATCATCCTATGATAATGTTGAAGGAATCCTACCAACATTCATCAAACTCCAAAATGGTATGCAACACTAGCAAATATCAGTTTCTTTAGAAACTCCCGATATGGATTTTTGCCCCATGCTCTTATGACTTTGACTAAGGGCCAAATATGTCATAAGTCACATGTCAAGTTCTACCCATCATTATCCAGGTTAATTTGAACCCGCCCGTATATACTCTTGACTAAGGGCCAAGAAAAGTAATACGACTGTCCCAAACCAACGCATCTATCTATGCAACAAATGAATACCCCAGCTGCTACCAAACACTATGTTTTGACTAAGAGCGAAATATACATAGCTTGAATACTACTGAATACCCAAATGAAATGACGGAGGGCTACGAATGGTTTTTGCAAAACCGTGAACGTAGTGAACTTGATATAATCGAAGGAACCTGATACTTTTTAAAAGGAGTGGTTAAAGCTCCGTAATTTAAAAAATTCTAATCTTTTTTTTTAAATAACCGAGTGGTTTCTTATAAATTTGTTCCAACGATTAAACTATGGTTTATTTTCTTTGCATTATAATAATGCGTCCCATCATTAATCCTATCATTGCAGAAAACAACGAAAATACCACGTCCTCTTATGCCATCTGCATTCGCCACTGGGTCCCGTCATCACCCGTTAGGTTACTTAACTAACGACAGCGCGGGGGCTGGACTAGCGCGGGTGTAAAACATAAGTGACGTCTAATAGCTATCTTATATAGATATTGTACATTCGTCATACGCAATAATAAGCATTCCAGATCACTGATGAACTTTATTGGATATACTAGCAATCCATATTTGCTTGGAGCCTGCAATAAAAGACGGATTACACAGTTGTGATGAATAGCCATTACCCCAACCCTAGACCCCTACGGGTATGGCAAACTACCCACCAAGTACCCAAAGTGAAGCGGTCTCCCTCAACAACGTGAGTAGGCCACTAAACACTTCAACGTACCCGGTAGTTTGTGTACCCCGCCTTGGGTCTATGCTAGGAGCAAAAAACAGTAAAAAGAAATAATACAACGGTGGCTACAACCGCAACCTGGATGCGCCCCGCAAAAGAATATTACATCATATTACATTTACATCGAATGAATGAATATTAAACCCATCTCAAACCCCGGCTAATCATCACAACACTCCAATCAAGTCCATATACAAAAACAGTAAACATTACAGAAATGTGCAACCCCCTGCCAACAGACATACTAGCAGTTAGGGGAGGTTTATGAACACATTAAACATTACAGATAAAAACCCAATTAGCAAATATCTTAGAACATCGAACGACAACCATTTTCCGTGTCTACCCCAATTGCAAACCAGCACTGAAGTAACCTGGGCAGAAACAGAATATACAGGAAACCAAAACAACTAAAAATATGAATTACTGAGCAAATACGAGTCAACTCTGAGTTGACTCGGCGACGGATCCGTGGCCAAAACAACTATCTTGCCGCGGTTCCACGGCCATCTAACCGAGTTGCAATCTCGTATTTTCCCAGAATTCTTATATTTTCCTGCTGTGAATTTTAAGGCATATCAAATATTTTTTTCGACACGTTTAAAATTTACAGAAACTATTAGGGTTAGGGTTTTGTTTTCGCGTTTATCCGTCGATCCAAGTTCTAATTAGTTGCTAACAAGCTAGTAGTTGTTTAGTTGGCTCTGATACCACTGTAAGTCCATGTCACGCACCATACGAACTTGCGGGGAGGCGGAATATATGAAAAACGATTATCATAGCTTCGTAACACGGACTTGAGCGCATGAATCGTATCTAAACCGTTACTAGCAAACTATGAGAGGTTTAACTACTCGGATTCAAAGTTATACCTCACGTTTCTTGTCCTTCGGGTCTTCATCGCTGTCCTCCACTCCTCGTAGGCTCTATGGAACATCGGCACCTCAACGGACTCCTCGAGTCAAAGACGATCCACCCGAGAGCTCCTACGCCAAGCTTGATCTCTAACTTGAGATAACTAGGTTGCTCAAAGTGCTAATCTAAGCTACCTAGGGGATATAAAGTGAGGTTATGGATGTATTAGTCTATCTAATCCTCGATCTCAACACATGAGAGGGGAGGATTAGGGTTTCAAGAGAGAGCTTGAGGAGAGAGAAGGTGAGCATATGTTGTGAATGAAAAAGCTTCTCACTACTAATATATTATGTAGCATAAGAAAATCAAAAAGAATAAATCAAAATGCATTATCATCATGCTTCATTAAACATATGCAATGAATCATCAAGTGAGTCATTAAGCAATAAATGCTTCATTAAATCTGTAACACCCGAGCCCAATAATACTATGTATATTACTAGTTGAGGGTTGTGCTTTGCTCTTTCCAATTTTCCTGATTTTCTGGTGTTTATTGCTAAATTTTACCCGGTTAAGTCATTTTGGCACATAACAAATTTTAACTCCGAAAATGAAATTTAAGATGTCCATGTTAGCCTACTCGTCGCCACTAGTCGCGTGGTAGCGTCCGCGTGTCGAGATTCCGTTCCGTTTGGCTAAACGGGCAAGTTTGGGCGACTACGCGCGCGTGCAAGTGTCCGACTTGGGGGCATGCATTTTAATCATTAAACACCTATTTTCGAAATTTGGAACCCGCTTAAAATCTTATAATTTGAATTTGGAACATTTGGGCGCAACCCGGGCGCGATTTGGAAATGTTTCATTTTGCGCCAAAAAGGGCCCGTTTCAATTTAATATATATAACTTAATTTATACTATACATATCTTCCCTAACAGTAAATCCTTTGTAATCGTTTTCTTTATATTTTGGGCAGCCAATCACGAGAGACTTAAGTCTCTCGTGGGCCCCCCCTTCATCCATCTCTCTCTCTCTTTCTCTCTCCCCCTCTCGCTCAAATCTCTCTCTGCCTCTCTCCTCTATCTCTCTCTTTCCCTCAGTCTCTCTCTCTCATCCTCACGAATCTCTCTACGATCTCTCTATCTCTCTCTTCACCGTTTCTCTCTCTCCCTCTATCTCCTCAATCTTTCTCTCTCCCTCTTCTTATATTTTTGCGCTCACCTGCATGCAGCCGCCTCCCATCGCGTGAAACCCCTCAACCCTAACCCTAACTCACCGCAGACCCACCGCCGGCCTCCTCGCGACCTCGCCGTCGCCGCCCTCACCATCACGACCTCCACCGCACCCACCTACCCTCCTTCCCCCGTTCTTCCGCTCCTCCCCGCGCCTGCGACCCATTCCCGACGACGCCTCCATCCCTCGCGACCTCGCCGTCGACGTCGACTCCGACCGCCGAGGCCTCCCGCGACTCCCTTGCACCCTCCTCGTTGAGACCTCGCCGTCACCCCTCCTCCCTCGCCGGAACAGTGAACCCGACCCTCACCCAACGTCTGCACCATCTCCAGGTCGCCGGAAACCGCGCCGACGACCCTCGTCGACGTCTCCCGCGCCACCTCCTTTCCCCCTCGACCACCCTAGCCGACCACCACCCTCGCACTCGCTGCAGCACCCCTTTCCAGCGAACTCAAGATTGTTCCAGCCACCGCCTTCGCCGTCGCTGCCTCGCCGGCGATCCGGTGCCGTCGAGCCGTCGGGTTGCACCTTGTTTCTTCCCTGTAAGTTTCTTCTCTTTCATTTTTGGTGCAACACCCCCGCTGATCTTGCATGTTTATCGTATTGCTAACTTCGCTCTTTGTCGTTGCCGGAATCCGACCGTGTCGTCTGACGAACCCGACGCTCCAGCGAAGTCCCCTGGTCCGTGTGATTCCGTTGACCTCTGTCGGGACTCGATCCGTGGCCCGTACTTCCTTATCGCAGTTTCTGCCGACATCGCATCCGTGTTTCGGTTTGCGGAACCGCCGAGGCAAGTATCTGAATACTTGCTTTAACATGCTACAAACTTAATAATCATGTTATCGGTTACAACCACACGACTTGATGACATTACAATCATCCGTAATGTTAAACAATTGTAGTTGCTACTTGTAGTTAATCGGTATGCTATCAATTTCACACTTTAACTAATTAACCAATTGGCACATCATTGCTTAAATTGCAAGCTCATTCTTGTAACTATTATTATGCTGTAATTTAATGGTTTCATTGCTTCGTGTTAATCATACTGTTTTACCCTGGAAATTGTTGCACCCTAAAGACGATTGAACCTGTTAATAAGAGAATACCAACATCACTGTCGTTATACGGAATATTGTGGTTAATTATTGTTTCATGATGCTGTCCACTATTGATCATATACCTGATTGCACCTGACACATGTTCTGACACACTGGACACAACACCCTGTACATATCGACTCTACCTGTGGAAAGTAACCTGACCTGTTACCTGATCTCATGCCTAATGCCGACAAACCTAACCATTCCTGCTGTCGACCCAGATAGACCTACGGTTACTTGACCTTGCGTCGGCATTAGTCCTCGACTACTGAATACCTGACTTGACATACATAGTTTGGGGGTATGGGGAAATCAAAGGTGAAACCGACTTGTAACTCAACAGTTCGATATATTGTTCTGATCAGTCTTACGGGCTTGGCCGGTCCGGGAGTGATGATGCTGACATCACTCGTCTATCCTACTACCTTTTACTGCTTAGCGGCACGTCTCGGACTCAGCCCCGAGGATCATGACCGTGGTCCCGGGCCCGCACGGGATACTATTGAGTTACATCGACGATTCATCAATTGGTTTCAAAGACTATAGAGTAGAAAACCTGATAGAACAGTTTAGTCACTACTGCACATTACCCTGTTTATTACTTCTTATTGCTGATTTATTCATGTTCATGACTGCATTGTTTATTATCATGTTTATGCTACATACTTGATATCATGACGCGCTGACGTCTGGGTTTTGCATGGCCCAGATTCCGTACCTTCGTCGTCAACCGAGCAGGAGTCCTTCAGCCAGCCGGCTGAACTGTGAGTTCTTTAGAGTTTAGTTTATTTATGTCATTTCATTTCCAGATGTGAGCCCGCATTATGGGACATACTGTTTATTCATTGTATTGGATCATTAGCTTCCGCATTTATTATTTATTGATTCTTGTTATTATGGATTTGGACATGTATTAGTTTAGTTCATTTTACTGTTCTTGATATCTTTACAACCGTAATGTGACTGTGGATGGATACTTCCTACCCACAGGTAGCATGGTTGGCTATGTCACGTGCCCAAATCTTGCGTACTCTGGGAAGCGGGGCGTGACATGGTTTTATGGTATCAGAGCCATAGGTTAGTTGGGTTGACTCTTTGTAGTTGGGTATTGCACCCGATACGCGAATCAGAATACCCGTGATTAGGAAACATGTCCTGCCACTTTGACCGTTTTACTATCCTTGAATCATTCTTCCGGATCATGTCGACGTGCAAACTTACTTTGCATTTGTCAACTCAAAAACCTAACTTCTTGTTATCTCTAGGACTTAGGCGACTTGGGTGGAGTTAAGCAATTGCGGCTATGATACCGCGGCATAGCTACAATGCAGCACTCTATTTAAGTATCTTGGAGTTCTAGCCTTGATCTATACTCGAAAACTATCATCATGCTAATGTTGGGTACTTTGATTTCCAGGAATATGGCCGATCAGAATTTGAAGATGGACCCAGGGCATGCGGTCTTAGCCGCCAGGCATAGAGTGATAAGGGGATTGCTGGAGAAACTAAAGGAACAACTCGAGCTGGAACCATCTTTTGCACTGGACCCCACTTCCGTACGTAGAAGTATTCCGGTGAACAGGCGCAGCGTAGCGCCAATGAAGAAGCCTGGGATCGCTGATCGAAGGAAGAGCATAAGTTGTAACTACTGCAATTTACCGGGCCACATGAGAAGGGATTGTCGAAGGAGGCTGGGACTCTGTTTTAGATGTGGAGCGGCAGATCACGCCGTTAATGCTTGTCCGTCGAAGCCTCGCACAAAGGATGATACACAGAAGCCTCCGCAGGGACCGTTCCAAGGATAGGAACCGCTTACTCAAGGACCACAGCAGGCTCGAGCGTTCACGTTGACAGCTGAAGAAGCTAAGGCATCGGGAGAAGTGGTTTCAGGTAATTTACTCGTTCATGGTTTTCCCGCTTTGGCATTACTTAATTTTGGAGCATCCCATTGTTTATGTCATCCAATTTATAACTACACACTCGATCACCTGCACGACCCTGTCTAGTTTATGGGACATACACACTGGGAATGGGAAAATTATAGCTAGTAAGGATAGTAGAGATCGTACATTTGTTATTTGCGGACGGGAGCTTTTTGCAGACTTCTTGGTGATAGGTACGAGCAGCTACGAGGTTGTCTTGGGGATGGATTTTCCTGGCACTTTCCACGCCCACATTGGCTGGAGGGCAAGGAAGGTAATTCCAGATTCCCGGACATCCTAAGTTTACTTTCATTGGAGAAAGAGATTCTGTCGGGCCAGTCGAGTTTAGGGCTAGGCCGACGAACAGTGTTCTTGCGGCTATGGTAGTGGAGAGTGATGAAGAGCCGGCAGTCGTCCGCGACATTATGGATGTGTTTGAAGACATTTCGGGCTTACCACTGAAGCGAGATGTGGAGTTTGCGTTTGACCTTACTCCTGGTGCAACGCCAGTATCAAAACTGACTGTCCAATGGCACCAGTAATGTTGGAGGGAGTTAAGAAACAAGTGAGTGAATTACTCGAGAAGGGATGGATTCGAAGCAGCAACTCACCGTAGGGAACTCCAGTTCTCTTAGTGAAGAAGAAGGATCGCACTGCCGACGCTGAGACAAGAGAAGTTATTTGCGAAAGTGAGTAAGTGCGAATTCTGGTTGGAAGAAGTGAGGTTTCTGGGGCATGTCGTGTCAGGCGATGGAATCGCCGTTGATCCCGAGAAGATAGCAGCAGTTCGAGATCGGCCTGTTCCAAAGAATGTTGCAGAGATAAGAAGTTTTCTTGGACTCGCCGGTTACTACAGAAGATTTGTGGAGAACTTCGCTCGTTTAGCTGAGCCGTTGACCAAGCTTACGCGTAAGGAGGTACCGTTTGTTTGGACAGATGGATGTGCATTGGCCTTCGGGACGTTGAAGCAGAAGTTGATAACCGCCCCTATCCTAACCGTACCGGATGATTCAGGAGGACTAGTGATTCACAGCGACGCATCTGGAAAAGGATTGGGATGTGTTTTGATGCAGAATGGGAAAGTCGTCGCTTACGCTTCGAGACAGCTGAAGACTCATGAGCAGAACTATCCGACTCACGACTTGGAGCTTGCAGCCGTGATCTTCGCCCTGAAGATTTGGAGACACTACCTTCTGGGCGAGAGAGTTGAAGTCTTTACCGATCACAAGAGTTTGAAATATGTGTTCACTCAGAAGGAGTTAAACATGTGGCAACGCAGATGGTTGGAGCTGATGGCCGACTACGACCTTGATCTTGAGTACCATCCAGGAAAGGTTAACGTCGTGCCAGATGCGCTAAGGCGGTTACCAGCAATTCAGTTATTGACTGCACAGAGAGAGATCGTTGAGGAGTTTCGGAGATTTGACTTGGAGGTTGTGCTACCGCGTGCTACAGGACAGTTGATGCAGATGCAAGTACAATCGTCCTTAGTGGAAAGGATTAAAGCGGCGCAATCGCAGGATCCTAGACTGCAAAAGTTTCGAGGGCAGATTGGAGCCGGACTACGAACCGATCTACTGATTCATGAAGATGGTTCGTTGAGATATGGTAGTCGTGTGTGTGCGCCAAAAGGAGATGCGCGTGAAGAGCTTGTGAAGGAGGCACACAATTCAGCTTACTCTATACATCCAGGAGGGACAAAGATGTACCGGGATATTCGACAGCATTTCTGGTGGGAAGGTATGAAATGGGAAATCGCTCGCTTCGTGGCTAAGTGCTTGGTGTGTCAACAAGTCAAGGCTGAACACCAAAGGGTTGCCGGTTCGTTGCAACCACTTCCGATTCCTCAATGGAAGTGGGAACATATAACCATGGATTTCGTGATGGCTTTACCGCGGAGTCCAAAAGGCAACAATGCAGTATGGGTGATTGTCGATCGGTTGACCAAGGCAGCTCATTTTATTCCTTTTCGGGTTGGTCAATCGACAGAGACCTTGGCAGAGCGATACATGCAGGAGATTGTCAGATTGCATGGAGTACCGGTAAGCATCGTGTCCGATCGGGACACTCGGTTCTTGTCACACTTTTGGAGGAGTTTACAAGAAAGTTTGGGGACTCGATTGAAATTTAGCACAGCTCATCATCCTCAGACTGATGGACAAATCAAAGAGAACGATCCAGACCCTTGAAGATATGTTGAGGGCTTGCATGTTGGACTTCAAGGTTCTTGGGAAGATCATCTACACCTGGTGGAGTTTTCATACAACAACAGCTTCCAAGCAACTTTTCAGATGGCACCGTTTGAAGCGTTGTATGGTCGTAAGTGCCGTTCGCCGGTTGTTGGGATGATGTTGGTGAACGAAGGTTACTAGGACCAGATTTGGTAGTGCAGACAGTCGAGAAGGTGAATACAATCAGGAAGCATATGAAGGCAGCTCAAGACAGAAAGAAGAGTTGGGCCGACACGTCAAGAAGACCTCTAGAGTTCACCGTGGGCGATTTGGTATTCCTGAAGATATCACCGACCAGAGGGGTGATTCGCTTTGGAAGTCGGGGAAAGCTTAGTCCCCGATTCGTTGGACCCTTCGAGATATTGGAGCGGGTCGGAGAGGTAGCGTACCGATTGGCGTTACCATCGTCATTAGCAGGAGTTCATGATGTGTTTCATGTGTCTCAACTACGGAGGTATGTTCGTGACGAGACTCATGTCTTGGATCATTCGGAGTTGACCGTTCGGGAGGACCTGACTTTTGAGGAGCGACCAGTCGAGATCAAAGATCGAAGGGAAAAGGTTCTTAAGAACAAGGTTATCCCTCTTGTGCTAGTTTCTTGGGGTAACCGATCGCATGGAGAATCTACTTGGGAGCGAGAAGACGAGATCCGGTAGAAATTCCCTCATCCTTTCCAGTAGTTAGCTATCTTGTGTTCTTGGAATTTCGAGGACGAAATTCTTTTGTAGTTGGGTATGATGTAACACCCGAGCCCAATAATACTATGTATATTACTAGTTGAGGGTTGTGCTTTGCTCTTTCCAATTTTCCTGATTTTCTGGTGTTTATTGCTAAATTTTACCCGGTTAAGTCATTTTGGCACATAACAAATTTTAACTCCGAAAATGAAATTTAAGATGTCCATGTTAGCCTACTCGTCGCCACTAGTCGCGTGGTAGCGTCCGCGTGTCGAGATTCCGTTCCGTTTGGCTAAACGGGCAAGTTTGGGCGACTACGCGCGCGTGCAAGTGTCCGACTTGGGGGCATGCATTTTAATCATTAAACACCTATTTTCGAAATTTGGAACCCGCTTAAAATCTTATAATTTGAATTTGGAACATTTGGGCGCAACCCGGGCGCGATTTGGAAATGTTTCATTTTGCGCCAAAAAGGGCCCGTTTCAATTTAATATATATAACTTAATTTATACTATACATATCTTCCCTAACAGTAAATCCTTTGTAATCGTTTTCTTTATATTTTGGGCAGCCAATCACGAGAGACTTAAGTCTCTCGTGGGCCCCCCTTCATCCATCTCTCTCTCTCTTTCTCTCTCCCCCTCTCGCTCAAATCTCTCTCTGCCTCTCTCCTCTATCTCTCTCTTTCCCTCAGTCTCTCTCTCTCATCCTCACGAATCTCTCTACGATCTCTCTATCTCTCTCTTCACCGTTTCTCTCTCTCCCTCTATCTCCTCAATCTTTCTCTCTCCCTCTTCTTATATTTTTGCGCTCACCTGCATGCAGCCGCCTCCCATCGCGTGAAACCCCTCAACCCTAACCCTAACTCACCGCAGACCCACCGCCGGCCTCCTCGCGACCTCGCCGTCGCCGCCCTCACCATCACGACCTCCACCGCACCCACCTACCCTCCTTCCCCCGTTCTTCCGCTCCTCCCCGCGCCTGCGACCCATTCCCGACGACGCCTCCATCCCTCGCGACCTCGCCGTCGACGTCGACTCCGACCGCCGAGGCCTCCCGCGACTCCCTTGCACCCTCCTCGTCGAGACCTCGCCGTCACCCCTCCTCCCTCGCCGGAACAGTGAACCCGACCCTCACCCAACGTCTGCACCATCTCCAGGTCGCCGGAAACCGCGCCGACGACCCTCGTCGACGTCTCCCGCGCCACCTCCTTTCCCCCTCGACCACCCTAGCCGACCACCACCCTCGCACTCGCTGCAGCACCCCTTTCCAGCGAACTCAAGATTGTTCCAGCCACCGCCTTCGCCGTCGCTGCCTCGCCGGCGATCCGGTGCCGTCGAGCCGTCGGGTTGCACCTTGTTTCTTCCCTGTAAGTTTCTTCTCTTTCATTTTTGGTGCAACACCCCCGCTGATCTTGCATGTTTATCGTATTGCTAACTTCGCTCTTTGTCGTTGCCGGAATCCGACCGTGTCGTCTGACGAACCCGACGCTCCAGCGAAGTCCCCTGGTCCGTGTGATTCCGTTGACCTCTGTCGGGACTCGATCCGTGGCCCGTACTTCCTTATCGCAGTTTCTGCCGACATCGCATCCGTGTTTCGGTTTGCGGAACCGCCGAGGCAAGTATCCGAATACTTGCTTTAACATGCTACAAACTTAATAATCATGTTATCGGTTACAACCACACGACTTGATGACATTACAATCATCCGTAATGTTAAACAATTGTAGTTGCTACTTGTAGTTAATCGGTATGCTATCAATTTCACACTTTAACTAATTAACCAATTGGCACATCATTGCTTAAATTGCAAGCTCATTCTTGTAACTATTATTATGCTGTAATTTAATGGTTTCATTGCTTCGTGTTAATCATACTGTTTTACCCTGGAAATTGTTGCACCCTAAAGACGATTGAACCTGTTAATAAGAGAATACCAACATCACTGTCGTTATACGGAATATTGTGGTTAATTATTGTTTCATGATGCTGTCCACTATTGATCATATACCTGATTGCACCTGACACATGTTCTGACACACTGGACACAACACCCTGTACATATCGACTCTACCTGTGGAAAGTAACCTGACCTGTTACCTGATCTCATGCCTAATGCCGACAAACCTAACCATTCCTGCTGTCGACCCAGACAGACCTACGGTTACTTGACCTTGCGTCGGCATTAGTCCTCGACTACTGAATACCTGACTTGACATACATAGTTTGGGGGTATGGGGAAATCAAAGGTGAAACCGACTTGTAACTCAACAGTTCGATATATTGTTCTGATCAGTCTTACGGGCTTGGCCGGTCCGGGAGTGATGATGCTGACATCACTCGTCTATCCTACTACCTTTTACTGCTTAGCGGCACGTCTCGGACTCAGCCCCGAGGATCATGACCGTGGTCCCGGGCCCGCACGGGATACTATTGAGTTACATCGACGATTCATCAATTGGTTTCAAAGACTATAGAGTAGAAAACCTGATAGAACAGTTTAGTCACTACTGCACATTACCCTGTTTATTACTTCTTATTGCTGATTTATTCATGTTCATGACTGCATTGTTTATTATCATGTTTATGCTACATACTTGATATCATGACGCGCTGACGTCTGGGTTTTGCATGGCCCAGATTCCGTACCTTCGTCGTCAACCGAGCAGGAGTCCTTCAGCCAGCCGGCTGAACTGTGAGTTCTTTAGAGTTTAGTTTATTTATGTCATTTCATTTCCAGATGTGAGCCCGCATTATGGGACATACTGTTTATTCATTGTATTGGATCATTAGCTTCCGCATTTATTATTTATTGATTCTTGTTATTATGGATTTGGACATGTATTAGTTTAGTTCATTTTACTGTTCTTGATATCTTTACAACCGTAATGTGACTGTGGATGGATACTTCCTACCCACAGGTAGCATGGTTGGCTATGTCACGTGCCCAAATCTTGCGTACTCTGGGAAGCGGGGCGTGACAAAATCACTTGAATGATTCATCTAAGTGAGTCACAATTTCATTAAATGTTAATGCCACCTTACCCTCCATGTCATCATCCATCTAGAAGCTTCTCGACAAATTACGAGAAAACCCCTCCTTTTCGTGAAAACACGGAAAAACATTAGACCGTATAAATCCAATAACCTAATACTAGAATCTGGCTTAAACCAAAGCCGACTAGTAAAAACTGTCCGAACATCGTATGTGCGTAAAAACACGTATGCGTCCGAACCCTGTCGTAAAACCATACGACCTCTATATCGTTTCGCCTGGAGCAGGGAAACCCTCTGTGTGGGACTCTAAAGACTCGACACTACGCTGGCAAAGGGTTTAACCATAAACCGCAAGCGGCACTAGTTGTACGTAACGGTCCCCAGGTAGATGTCGATAAGAAGGCCGATGAGGAAACCAATCCGAACTCCTACCGAGTCTGATGTTACAATCTCCGTACAGTCCGGTCTGTTCGTCTAAGACTATCGCATATCTAGCCTAGGGGGAGGCAAGCGTCAGTCCCCTAATAGCTGTATAAGTCGTGTCGGAGCATAGCCCATTACACCCTGAGAAACTACTGGAACCTACCAATAAATCTCGCTTGCCCTGGCCAGGGACTTTGTGTAATGGCTCTCTGACACAGCGCGATATCAACTCCGAATACCGGGAGAGACGAATCATGACTAACCGCCACTGCCTCCAAGTGCTCGGGACTGCACCCAACTGCAACCTGTTTGCACGACTCCTTTGAGCCATGGTAGGGTAGCAATCTAAGAACAGTGGGACACACTCGAGGCGAAGTAGCAGTGTCAAGTCTGCGGACTATGCTGTACTCATGTCACCTAGGAACTGTTAACTGACGATTGGTATAATACCAACCAACAGTTCCCCTACGAGTCCTGTCCGGTGTACCTGTAACTTAACGAGCACCTGTATACTATCTCCAGTACGACGTACTGATGGCTGTGAGACAGACCATCTCCTCAACTGGGATGAGAAGCGTACACACTTAGTCTACTCCGGAATATCGATGCCCTATCTCGATAATCCAACGACCAGGGACCTGTATAGGATGTTGCGTACAGACTACCCAGCCCCCACTAGTGTGACTGCCATCACGACGCTGGTAATCAAGCAAAGATCCTATGGGCTCTACTAATATATATAAGTGATACGTTACAAGAAACATATGAACATATTAAAGTAGACACAAACCAAGTAGCATACTACCAATTTAAGCAAGATTGTATGTACAACTGTGAATATCCCAAGCTTCCATTAAGTAATATACATACAAGTATGATACAATAATGGCCCCTATGGCATATACACTAACAGTTCGTCTAAGACTATCGCATATCGAGCCTAGGGGGCGGCAAGCGCCAGTCCCCTAATAGCGGTATAAGTCGTGTCGGAGCGTAGCCCATTACACCCTGAGAAACTACTAGAACCTACCAGTAATATCGCTTGCCCTGCCCAGGTTATTTGCGTAATGGCTCTCTAACACAGCGCGATATCATTTCCCAATACCGGGAGAGACGAATCCTTTCTAACCGCCACTGCCTCCAAGTGCTCGGGACTGCACCCAACTGCTACCTGTTTGCACGACTCTTTTGAGCCGTGGTAGGGTAGCAATCTAAGAACAGTGGGACGCACTCGAGGCGAAGCAGCAGTATCAAGTCTTCGGACTATGCTGTACTCATGTCACTTGGGAACTGTTAACTGACGACGGGTATAATACCAACCAATCAGTTCCCCTGTGATTCCTGTCCGGTGTACTCGTAACCTAACGAGTACCTGTATACTATCTCCAGTACGACGTACTGACGGCTCTGGGACAGACCATCTCCCCAACTGGGATGAGAAGCATACACACTAGTCTACTCTGGAGTATCGATGCCCTGTCTCGATAATCCTACGACTAGGGACAAGTATAGGATGTTGCTTATAGACTACCCTGTAGGGTTGCTTGGCACGCGCACAAGGGTCTACGAGGCATCAACCATGCCCGAATAAAAATTTAGCCGTGCCGAACAACCCGAATACGGAACTTTAAACTAGAGATTAGGCGATAACTTGCATGCTAAACAATTTAACAATAAGTGAGAGGGATCACAACCTTTGTAGATCCGATCCTTCACTTCATATGCTCCGTGTTGTGGTCCCTTCGCTGCGATCATCGGGTTCCGGGCTCTCGAGAGGTTCCACGAAGAGAATGACGCAACCTTTGCTTCCGATCTTCGATACTATGATGATCTACCTCGAAGTTTCTTTAACACAAGCTAACACTCATGAAATGATGTGAACACCCTCATCTAAATGGCAAGGGAAGATGAGGATGATGAAGTAGGAATTTTGCTCTATTTATTTCTCTTTTTCTCAAATTTATTCATCACCTTTGAAAAATCTAGTGAGCTTTTTCATGGAAGAAATGAAGGAGGAAGCAGAAGATCAATCCATTTGTGATGAATAGGAAATAATAATATGATAGATAAAGCAACCATGGTTCACTTAACCTATGTAGAGAATTGACTAGGGTTAGGGTTTTTGGGTAATTAAAAGAATGAGTCATGAACAAATATCTTTCACAAAACAAAACAAATCCTTCTAGAAACTTCTAGAAAGATTAACCCTAATCCGAACCCTAATCAAGTTTAACTCCACTAAACGAGTTGCATTAGTTATCATATCATGTTACAATATTATATATCACATATATAATATTTATTGCAACAAAATAAAATAATACAATTAACATATATCGCATATATATCAATGTATTACCCGAGTGAGAAAAAGAATCTTTTAGTGAGCTAATATTAGTTAATGCAATTTAATATATCAAATATATTATTGTACATTAAATTATCGAATCAACACTTGATCCGACATTCCGGCTATATCGCATATAACCGACTAATATTTATCCGTACCGATTCACCGAATCAACACTTGATCCGATGACCCGGCTGATATCAAATATCGCGAGAATAGAATACGCTATCACATATCGCATTATCCTCGGTCCCGCACATATCACATATGTGCCCCTACTCCGTTTTGCCTGAGTCAAGAAACCTCTGTGTAGGACTCTAAAGAATCGTCAATACGCCGGCAGTAGGTGATGATCATATCAAACACCCACAAGCTGCAAGCGGTCAGCTAAACGTAACAGCTACCCAGGTATTGATCGCTCAGAAGATCAACAAGCAAGCCTGTAACTTCTCCTGCGAATCCAAACAGTAACACTCCCGTACAGTCCGGTCTCGTCGTCTGATATGTCGCATATCTCGCCTAGGGGTGGTAAACGTCAGACCCCAGTAGCTCGATAAGTCGTGTCGATATGAGGTCTATAACAGTTCGAGAAACTACCGATAACACTTACCAGTAAATCTCAGCAACCCTGGCCAGGGATTTCCGGTTATAGCCAATCGAACACAGCACAACATCAACTCCCTATACCGGGAGAGACGAATCCCCTCCTATCGCTCATTGCCTCCATATGATTCGGGACTGTACCCAAAAGCCACCTTTTTGCACGCCCTCTTGGACGTGGTATGATGGAAATCAAAGCACAGTGGGAATCACACAAGACTCTATGACGATCTCGGGTCAACAGACTACTCTGTACCAGTGTCACCGGAGAACTGCCATCTGACGTATGGTATAATACCATCTGGGAGTTCTCGGCTAGTCCGTCCAGTGTACCCAGTCTCCACTGAGCACCCGTACACCATCCTTGATGTCAAACACCGATGGATATGGGATCATCCATCGCCCATCATATAGGTCAAGATGCGTATACGCTAGTCTACTCTGGTGCATCGATGCCCTGTCTCGATACACCCTCGACTAGGAACAGTTATAGGATGTACTCGTCGACTACCGTGGCCCCACTAGAATGATCTCATCATAGTCCCAGTAGTCGAGTACATATCCTAAGGGCTTTATCAACATGTAACATAGAGACAATCAGAGTACATGTTAAGATAAAGTACAACCAGATAGCAAACTATCATGTCGAGCAAGAAAGTCCTCCTTATATATGTCCTAGCATCCACTACAATATACATCGTATGTACAGTAATGGCCTCTAGGGCATACATATAACTAACAATCTCCCACTTGCACTAGGGCCATCTGTTATGGTATCGCATACCCAACAATTAGCTGCGGTTGAAGTATCTCATACTCAACCATCCCATAAGAGTCTCTACTGGGAAAAAGGCCTTTGTGAGTGGATCCGCGCTGTTGTCCTCTGTGTCTACTCTCCTAACCTCGATCTCCCTGGAGATCAACCATCTCCATGATCAGGTGATACTGCCTAAGAATTATATCTGGATTTCTGATGGGACGGTAGTTCCTTGGCATAAGCCACAACTCCATTGTCACACAATGGTGTTGGAGATAGTGCCCTCATAGTCAATTATTGGATCGCAGGTACGTGATTGCAATGATTGCGGAGGACCTATCCCGGTAGGACAGTCTTACTCGAAATGATAGTATGCTATCTGGTTTGCCTTTATCAGTCGTGTACATGTTCAGGTGACTGATTGCATGTTACACTTTGATAGAGCCCTTAAGATCATGCTTTACTACCAACAGTATGATGGCGATCATATACGTGAGAGTTGGGTAGTTTATATGCATATCCTTAATTGTGGTCCCTAGTCGTGGGAGTTTCGAGACAGGGCATCGATACTCCGGAGTAGACTAGTGTGTACAGTCGAGACCCCGACGAGGGGCGGTGGCCGGTCTCACAAGCCACTGGTGTCAGTTGGATCACCTAAGATGTATACAGGTGCTCATTGGGTTATGAGTACACCGGACAGGACTCGCCGGGAATCTGCTAGTTAGTATTATATCTACCGTCAGATAGCAGTTCCCTGGTGACATGTGTACAGGTTAGTTCATCGACCTGAGGTCGTCATTTGTCTCGTATGAGTTCCCACTGTGCTTTGATTTCTACCCTACCACGGCTCAAAGGAGTCGTGCAAACAGGTAGCTTTTGGGTACAGTCCCGAGCCATATAGAGGCACGTGAGCGGATCGGCAGGGGATTCGTCTCTCCCGGTATTGGGGGCGAGATCGTGCTGTGTCTAGGAGAGCCATTACACAAAGCCCACGGCCGTGGCAGGAGATTTACTGGTAGGTACTCCAGTAGTATCTCAGGGTGTTATTGGGCTTCACTCCGACACGACTTATACTGCTATTGGGGGTCTGACGTTGCTAGCCCCCTAGGCGGATATGCGATACTCATTGACGAACGGACCGGACTGTATATACATTGTCACTGTTAGGCTCAGTAGGGTTTTCGGAGGAGTTCGCTCATCGGTCTCCCTTGAGTTCGCTCCTCAGCCACCCTTGAGGTCAGTCCATGGGTAACCGTTATGCATAGCTAGTGCCGCTGACGGTTTGTGGTTAAACCCACTGCCAGGGTACTGACGAGTCATTAGAGTCCCCCATAGACAGTTTCCCAAGTTCGGGCGAAACGTTGTAGAGGCCGTATGGTTTTATGGCAGGGTTCGGAAAATGCACGTGCGTTTACGCACGTGTCAGTTTTCGGGCAGATGATACTGGTCGGCTTTGGTTTAAGCCGGATCCGAGTATTATATTGAGTAGGTATAATATCTTTGTCTCAGTTGCATTTGTATTCGGTCGTAATACAAATGCGGGTATATTTATACAGTTTCGGGGTTATCCTGAAAGTTGTTTCAGGATCACTTTTGGAAGTTGCCAGTTTCCAGTTTTCTATCAGCCGTCTTTTAACATTCGGTTAAAGACGGATTTATCTTTTCTTCAGATATGAGTGAGTCATCATTCTAGAAGCTTCTAGAAGTGATGAAGTGGCTAATGAGTCATCTTGGCTTTAATGGTGCATTTATTAAGTGATGACTATGTTAATTTGAGTCATGCTTTGATTTTAACCATTTCTTGTTTAGCTAAAGATCTTTATGCTTGATATTTCTTCATGATATTTATCATATGGTCACCCCCCTCTCCTACGGTCACCTCCCTCTTCACTATAAGAGGCCGGCCCCTCTCTCTCTCTCATGGTTGTTGATTTCATCGGTTAGAAAAGATATGATAGTTTTGGGGTGTATGGAATTCACAGTTCATTTCATTCCATCACCCGATTTCCACGGCAACTTCATTAACCGATCGTCCACGGATTTGGACGAAATGAGACAAAGTCATCTACTCATTCTCTACATCAATCTTGGTCGTCTCTTTTAGCAAACTTGACGATCGAGTTGCCTCGAGTCAGAGGCGGGAGCCCGTTTAAAGAACCGATCATGTGGTGCCACCTCGATGAGGAGATCGGCGATCGACGAGATCGGAGCAGCCGCAACGGAGCGTGGGATGATGGTTGAAGAACGAAGGACTCGGATCGTTCGGTATAACATTCCTACACTCTTTACAGTTTGTTAGTTTAGCAATAATGGCAGATCCGGGTTAAAGTATACGATAGCGCCAAGTTAAAAAGTTTTGTTCCGCATTTGGCGTCTGTAGACTGCCGGGGCGCTAGCGTAGACTTATAGTGGTATCAGAGACTAACCATTTTGCTATACTAACTTGTGCTAACGCGTTTAAAACATCGATCCGACCGGAAATCGAAAACTACAAAATCCTATGCCGACAGTTTCTGTTGATTTTGAACAGTGTCAAAATTGATTTCTGGATGTCTTAAAAATCCGAGCAGGCAATTTTAAGACCCACGACAAAATTTGGACTCGTGACTCCTCCAAGTTGCCGCGGAAGCGCGGCCAAACCCATGGTTTGGCCGCCCTTCCGCGGCCATGTGAGGAGCACGTGCTCCCAATTTTTGCCAGTGGGTTCTAATTGGGATTTTGGGGTTTTTGATATATTTATTTTTGGCCCAGGTTTTGTTACTGTTCACCAGTAAGCTGTGGGGCCCACTTTTTAATATTTCATGTTTGGTCGATCGAAATTTAAACACGTTAGTTTACAGTGCTTACATTATATCTCCGACCGGGAATGTCATTTGATCGGTAAACCGCGTTTAATTGCTATAGTTCTTTTAGACGGGTTTGCGAACGTGACTTTCGCGTTGATGTTCTGTGTTGTGCTGTGATGTTGCGGATTTGTCGTGGTGGATAGCAGTGTGCAATGGTAGTACAGTTTATGTTTATTTGTACATTTGATATTGCGGGGCGAGCGTCCAACTTGTGGACAGCCGTCACTGCCTGTTGTATAATATTCTTTTAGGGCACGACCAGGTTGCGGTCGATGTACCTATTGTACTATTTTTCATTACTGTACTAGGTTTTACACCGAGACGGAGTGCACGGATAGCCGGGTTCGGGAGGGCAACGGGTCCGCATCTCATGGCTTTGAGAGGCAGAGGGGCCCCACTTCAGAATTGGCAGACTATTCGCCGCGCTCGTAGGGGGTACAGGTTGACCCAAGGAGGGGTGCCCAAGATTACCGGATTCCGTGGAGTGCTGGGTGGTCCATTCACTATGCTGTAAGGGGCTGCCTCGCTTCAGGTTTTGGCGGGTAACTTGCCGCAACCGTAGGGGTCTAGGTTTCATTGCACAGGCTATCCACACGACAGGGGAACGTCGAGGTTCAGCAGCGGCTCTGTGAAACTCGGGGATCCCAGATATCTGTATTGTTCTGTGATGCTTATTACTTTTCTGTAATGTTGCATACTATCACGCCTGGAGCGATTATTGTATATTGGTTTATATACTATTAGATGTTGTATATGTTTTACACCCACGCTAGTCCAGTCCTCGCTCTGTCGTTAGTTAAGTAACCTAACGGGTGATGACGGGACCCAGTGACGAATGCAGATGGCATATACGTACATTTTATTTTCGTTCTTTTCTGGTGTGATTATTTGATGGGACTGCGTTGATTCTGATCAATGCAAAGTTAAACAAACCTGTATACAGTTGTTGGAACAATTTAAAAAGTGTTATTGCAAAGACGTTTTCTTTTGTTATGCATAGCGGTATTCAGTGGAATATCCAGCACCTCATTCGACGGGGCAAGGGTTGATATCCCTTCACCGGGACTGACCCCTTGGGCAGAAGTTTGCGTCAGGGTAATAACTTCAGTATAGTCGATTACATGTTGCTTTGCATAGCGGTATTCAGTGGAATATCCTGCACCTCATTCCACGAGGAAAGAGCCGAGATCCCTTTACCGGGAGTGACCTCTTTAGCAAAAGGTTTTCGCCACTATATTTTAAAAAGCTATCAGGTTCCTTCAGCGATATCAAGTTCACTACGCTAAAGGTTTTTCGCCAAAAACCAGCCGTAGCCCTCCGTCACTTCTTTTGGGTATTCAGTAGTATTCAAGCTATGTATTTTGACCTAACGCCAAGGCATAGTGTTTGGTAGCTGCTGGGTATTCAATTGTTGCATAGATAGATGAGTTAGTTTGGGACAGCCGTTCTGCCATTTTGACCTAACGCCAAGGGCATGTGCGGGTGGGTTCAAATTAACAAGATAGTGATGGGTAGAACTTGGCATGTGACTTATGACATTTTGACCTAACGCCAAGGTTATAAGAGCATGGGGCAAAAACTATATCAGGAGTTTCTAAAGAAACTGAAACTTGCCGAGTATGTGCATACCTTCTGGAGTATGAGTAACGTGGATGCATTCCATCACGTTATCATGCGATGAGAGTTGGATCCCGATTCCCACTGATGAGTTGGTTTACTCTTCGGGTGATCCCGATTGATTCTTCTTTAGGTTTGGAGGAGAATTTGACAGAACAGTGGGAGGTTTCCGGATTAGATAAAGTGATGACCATTCTGATCTAGGTAAGAGTGCACGCAGAGTGTTTCTTTTCTCTCTCTCTCTTTGGCAGCGACCTTTGACCGACCCTAGACTATGACTCAGTGACCAGGTTGACCGAACCTTCTTAAAATACTGGCTTTTGGATTGTCTTAGTTGCATAAGTCATTGCCACTCCTTCTTTTACCCTTTGAATTTCTCAGAACACCCGTATTACTACGGATATCCACTTCCATTGGATAGATCCATCGTATGGTTATATACGAACTCGAAGGGACTTCTTCGGGGATGGATCCAGGTTCAGGAGAAATAGAATTGGTTTATTCAGTTGTCTTTTATTATCACCTTCTCTCAGGTTGCGAGAGCTCCTTGGTTTAGGAGAGTACACCTATTACGCCTATTGGATAGTCTTATTCCAAACCATAGGCTGGTGCCGAAAGGTAGGGAATGAAGAAAACCAATTAGCCTAAGTAGGGTGTGCAGAAGGTAATATGTAAAGACAAAATAAAGGGATTAGAAAAAGGGCAAAGTAAATTGCGACTGATATCATTCACGACCAAAACCGCGTACTTCATCGCCACTCCTATTTCACCTTTTAAAAGAATAAGGTATTATTCAGTTGTCTTTTATCATCACCTTCTCTCAGTTGCGAGTACTCCTTGGTTTAGGAGGGTACACCTATTATGCTTACTGGATAGTCTTCTTCCAAACCATAGGCTGGTGCCGAACGGTAGGGAAGGAAGAAAACCATTTAGCCTAACGATGGTGTGCAGAAGGTAATGACTAAAGACAAGTAAGGGGATTTGGAGAGACGGCAATAAAATATACGGTTGAAGTCATGAATTGGATTATGGAAGAGGCATTACTATGAATACCAAGATACCCCTACGAAACATTTTCATATTTCAGTGTATTGTTAAGAGAAAAACTGTTTTCCCGATTAGACACTTACTCCAAGGGTATGTATTTACCAGGTTTCATTCTCATATCTGTATGGTTTTACAGATGATGAGTGGGAGTAAGATATTGGGAATTAGGTGATCATCCTCATTATATCGGAATTCGTTGTAATTGGTGATATTTGAGGAAATCGCCAGGGTACAGTTTTCCACCTACAACGCACAGGTTTTGAGTTGTTCAACTCAGCGGACTTATACAGAGTATTGTATGTTGTCCAGTGTCCATCAGGACAAAGGGGTAGGTCCTCGTACCATGTTCTGTTTACTTATAACTTCTCTAGTATTTAGACAAGTGTTTCGTAGAAATACAAGGTCTAAGTTTTGAGAAGTTGTGGGTATAAGAATAAAGTGGAGAACCAGGTGTCACAAGTATCGGGATTCTTCAAAGAGATCGAAGATGTAGATTCTTGTGATTGGTATTCAGATGATAGTGATGGTTTTGAGAAACGTGTTTCTCTTTCAGGTTACTCATAATTGGATGGATTCCTAAGTTGAGTAATGCTGATTAGCCTCTTTCCATTAAGTTGATATGCACTGGAGACAGCTGCATGGATTGAATCTTGGTTCCAATTAAATAAGTGCCAAAGTTTCTGTATTGGATATAGAATGGATCGTACCTTAAAAGAAATTAAGGTACGGGGAGTTGTCCAGCTTATGATTAAAACCAGACTCTGGATAACTCAGGGCACGATTCTGTAATGGCTGTTTGTGGGTTGACCCTGGCTACGACGAGGGTTGATATTCTACCGTTTGGAAGATCAATAGTGATATTGTTCTTAACTCGCCACAGTTTTAGTAAAAATGGATCTTTTTCAGAAAACAGTAGTGGGAGTATGGTAGAACTGGAAGTGATTCCAGAACCGCGAACGATTACGGGAAAATTTAATAGGACCTATACATTCAATCAAGTTTGACATTCCAATAGCCACTCCGCAGGTATGGTAGGTAACCTCAGACACCCGAGAGGTACTTCGGTAGCCTCAAGGACGGTGACAGGGAGGTTCTTATCTACCCAGACTTGACACTACTGTTGTTCCAGGATATGAGACCCGGTAGGAGGGTTGTCGTAGTCAGTGGGAGCAGCGGAAGCATAGTGGGCAAGATGCTTATATCTATTTATAGACTTGAGCAGTTATAGCGGAGATAGATCATCTAATTTTGATGTGACAGTCATGGTTTTGACTTCAATCAGAATAGGGGATGGATCAGTTAAGGAGGTAGTAGGGTGTGATGTCATGGTATACAGATGACATACACAGAGTAGGAAGTAAAATTCCTATACTACGATCGGTTGTACTGTGGTCGTCACACAGTTATTTCTCCAGACAGGATATGGATATAATTTTTGACATTCTGGTTTCTAGATCTATGGTTTTAGATCTGGATTTGGGTAGTTTCCCAATGTGGGTACTTTGACAGATATTCTAATGGTTTTTGGAATAGTTGACTCCTAGCATGGTAGTGTACCTGCAGATGATGGAGTCACCCTCTCTAAAGGTGTCTTACAGACTAAAGGGGAGAGGGAAGTGCATGATTGGCAGATCACTTGCTTAGGCAATTGAGTCAATCATGAGATGTCAAGTACCACACCAAATGTTGGTTTTGCACTAGATGCAATAAGTTTGTATTAATCCAATCCTGGAGAAACATAAGGAAGCAGTTTTAGAACATTGGTACATGTTCTACGGATTTGATAACGGCAGCCTCTTTCGGGAGACGGTTATCATTCCAGGCTTCAAAGGTGACATGGATGACAGAGTGTTTGTCAGAGTTTTAGTTTTCCCTCTGACGAGGGACAGTATTGTGGACAGGTGGTCCAATGTGATACTGTGGGAAGCAAGGTGCCCGATACTGATTAGGTTCAGTGATCGATTCAGTCTAAGAAGTTCGGATATGGAGTTCATTTATGAACTAAAGGTCCCATCAGATATCCAGACATGTTCTAAGACAGGTACTACTCAATTCGGGAGATGGCTTTCTCCGCGAACTTGAGATTAAGAGAGATACAGAAAGAAACTTCTAGGCGGATCCACTCACCAAGGCTATTTCTCGAACACAATAGTTTTACAAACGGGCTTTGTGAAACTGATTAGTAGAGGAGTTGGATGTTCGGTTTCACACGGGCCGTGAGTAGTCGACATCGCAATATTAGCCTTGAGTGCAAGTGGGAGATTGTTGGAGATAGTGCCCTCATAGTCAATTATTGGATCGCAGGTACGTGATTGCAATGATTGCGGAGGACCTATCCCGGTAGGACAGTCTTACTCGAAATGATAGTATGCTATCTGGTTTGCCTTTATCAGTCGTGTACATGTTCAGGTGACTGATTGCATGTTACACTTTGATAGAGCCCTTAAGATCATGCTTTACTACCAACAGTATGATGGCGATCATATACGTGAGAGTTGGGTAGTTTATATGCATATCCTTAATTGTGGTCCCTAGTCGTGGGAGTTTCGAGACAGGGCATCGATACTCCGGAGTAGACTAGTGTGTACAGTCGAGACCCCGACGAGGGGCGGTGGCCGGTCTCACAAGCCACTGGTGTCAGTTGGATCACCTAAGATGTATACAGGTGCTCATTGGGTTATGAGTACACCGGACAGGACTCGCCGGGAATCTGCTAGTTAGTATTATATCTACCGTCAGATAGCAGTTCCCTGGTGACATGTGTACAGGTTAGTTCATCGACCTGAGGTCGTCATTTGTCTCGTATGAGTTCCCACTGTGCTTTGATTTCTACCCTACCACGGCTCAAAGGAGTCGTGCAAACAGGTAGCTTTTGGGTACAGTCCCGAGCCATATAGAGGCACGTGAGCGGATCGACAGGGGATTCGTCTCTCCCGGTATTGGGGGCGAGATCGTGCTGTGTCTAGGAGAGCCATTACACAAAGCCCACGGCCGTGGCAGGAGATTTACTGGTAGGTACTCCAGTAGTATCTCAGGGTGTTATTGGGCTTCACTCCGACACGACTTATACTGCTATTGGGGGTCTGACGTTGCTAGCCCCCTAGGCGGATATGCGATACTCATTGACGAACGGACCGGACTGTATATACATTGTCACTGTTAGGCTCAGTAGGGTTTTCGGAGGAGTTCGCTCATCGGTCTCCCTTGAGTTCGCTCCTCAGCCACCCTTGAGGTCAGTCCATGGGTAACCGTTATGCATAGCTAGTGCCGCTGACGGTTTGTGGTTAAACCCACTGCCAGGGTACTGACGAGTCATTAGAGTCCCCCATAGACAGTTTCCCAAGTTCGGGCGAAACGTTGTAGAGGCCGTATGGTTTTATGGCAGGGTTCGGAAAATGCACGTGCGTTTACGCACGTGTCAGTTTTCGGGCAGATGATACTGGTCGGCTTTGGTTTAAGCCGGATCCGAGTATTATATTGAGTAGGTATAATATCTTTGTCTCAGTTGCATTTGTATTCGGTCGTAATACAAATGCGGGTATATTTATACAGTTTCGGGGTTATCCTGAAAGTTGTTTCAGGATCACTTTTGGAAGTTGCCAGTTTCCAGTTTTCTATCAGCCGTCTTTTAACATTCGGTTAAAGACGGATTTATCTTTTCTTCAGATATGAGTGAGTCATCATTCTAGAAGCTTCTAGAAGTGATGAAGTGGCTAATGAGTCATCTTGGCTTTAATGGTGCATTTATTAAGTGATGACTATGTTAATTTGAGTCATGCTTTGATTTTAACCATTTCTTGTTTAGCTAAAGATCTTTATGCTTGATATTTCTTCATGATATTTATCATATGGTCACCCCCCTCTCCTACGGTCACCTCCCTCTTCACTATAAGAGGCCGGCCCCTCTCTCTCTCTCATGGTTGTTGATTTCATCGGTTAGAAAAGATATGATAGTTTTGGGGTGTATGGAATTCACAGTTCATTTCATTCCATCACCCGATTTCCACGGCAACTTCATTAACCGATCGTCCACGGATTTGGACGAAATGAGACAAAGTCATCTACTCATTCTCTACATCAATCTTGGTCGTCTCTTTTAGCAAACTTGACGATCGAGTTGCCTCGAGTCAGAGGCGGGAGCCCGTTTAAAGAACCGATCATGTGGTGCCACCTCGACGAGGAGATCGGCGATCGACGAGATCGGAGCAGCCGCAACGGAGCGTGGGATGATGGTTGAAGAACGAAGGACTCGGATCGTTCGGTATAACATTCCTACACTCTTTACAGTTTGTTAGTTTAGCAATAATGGCAGATCCGGGTTAAAGTATACGATAGCGCCAAGTTAAAAAGTTTTGTTCCGCATTTGGCGTCTGTAGACTGCCGGGGCGCTAGCGTAGACTTATAAATGGTAGGAACGAAGTTCATCTTATGAACTTATATATATCCAGACTGCTTCTTTGGTAGTATCCTTGGTAACGATGTATCTTGCCTTTAATCGTCTAGTATGTCACGGTATCTAGCTTGGAACTCTTCCAACATACCGTCCCTCCACTGAGGGTATAGACAAGCCTGCGACTGACATTCAGTCATCCTTATCACTCTGGAACCCTTCCAGTGATTCTCCCCAGGATCGATTGATACCATCTCACTACAACTAGTGAGTATCCTAACATCCAATTAGATCTATCTCATAGATCAAAACCCAGGATTTAGGAGGTATCACCTTGATCCTATATGGAGAATCCTTGTGATAAGCGGAGATTGACCGAGCGTAGCATAAGAAACTTCTTCCCTATCAAGAGTATGTCATCCACATATTCTACGAGGATCACCACCATACTCCCTACTACCTTTTTGTATATACAAGGTTCATCTACCATTTTGATGAAGTCAAACTCTTTGACTACCACATCAAAACAGATGTTCCAACTCCGCGATGCCTGTTTTATCATATAAAACATCTTGCACACGTTTCCGCTGCTCCCACTGTCTACGATGCCCTCTGGCTGTGTACTTATAGACGCTCTCTTCTAAACATCATTTAGAAAAGCAGTCATGACACCCAACCACCAGATATCGTAGTCATGGTATGTAGCCGTGGCAAGTAGGATCTGGATGGACTTAAGCATAGCTTTGAAAGTCTCAACTTTTCCATGCACACCAAGTAATCTTCTCAAGATATACTCGCTCCTGATGGGGATTTAACCCTTCAGATAAAGCAACCAAAGTCCATACTTTGTTGGTGTATAAGGATTCCATCTCAGATCGATAAGCATCCAGCCATTCTTACAGAGTCCTACTCCTGATGGCCAGCTCGAAACTAGTTGGGTCATCATCTCATGATGCAATCCTCGCTCCCGCTGTCATAGAGAAACCAAAGTATCTCTCAGGTGGGTGAGGAACCCTATTAGATCGGCGGAGAGGCTGAGGTTCGTTGGAAACTATTGAATCCTTTGGTTCTACCAAATCATTAGTTGCAGTTTGTATAGCTGGAACCTTTCCAGTTCTACATAACACACCTTGCCTTGAGCTTGTCCGGATTTTACTATCAGACATAGGCCGGACAACCCCAAATCTTAACAAACTTAAGATATAGGCTCTTCCCCTTCCATATCACATATGAAGTGGTAGGCAACTGATTTGATTTGAACCCTATTCAATAGGTATGCAACTTCACAAGTGCATATCTCCCTAAAGGAAATAGGAAACCCAGTAGTACTCATCATAGAGCACACCATATCACATAGGGTGAGTTTGCTCCGCCCCGATATACCATCGTGCTATGGTGTATACGGAGGAGTAATGCTGAGAGAGAATCTCATTCTCCTTTAGAATAGTCCAGGAATTCCATGCTCAAGTATTCTCCTCCTTGATCTCATCAAAGGACATAATACTTATACCCGTATTTAGGTTCTCTACTTCTAACTTATATTCTGTGAATATCTCAAAAGGTTCGGACTTATATTTCAACAGGAACACATGTCTGAATCTTAAGAGATTATCAGAGAATGTAATGAAGTACAAAGAACCAATCTTGGCATTTGTAGACAGGGGACTTTCATACATCAGCATGTATCAATCCCAAAAGTTCACTAACTCATTCTCTGTTTCCAACAAACAGAGCTGTGGTCATCTTATCTTTGTGACATGACCGGCAAGTTTCACAAGATGTAAATTCAAACTAATTTAAATATGCATCTTTATGCAACTTCAGCCAGTCGGGTCGCATTGATATGACCTAGTCTACATTGCCTCAAGAAGGATTCGTTCATTTCTGAACTCTTCCTCTTGTGTGTGTTGCGTATACTAAGAACTGTAATTTGATTTAGAACATCAATGCTTTTAGATAACGTGCCTAAACCGATCAACTATTGATATAGGAAATGTTCAAAACATTATCCAACAATACAAAATTATATCCTTTCTTTACTAATAAAGAGACTGATATGATTTTGTATATCAGGTTCGGTATCTAATAACATTCGTTCAGAATCAATGTATTCTGGTAATACAGGTTGACAGTGACCAACAGACTTGGCTGCAACACTTGCACCGTTTTCTGTCTCATGAAACTTATCACCCGTTCTCAGTTCTCTACCTATCTGTAGCCCATGTAACAGATTACATATACGGGATCCTGATCCGGTATCACATACCCAGGACGTAAAGGATACTGAGAAACAGTTCTCTGTAATGAACACACCCGAAGATGATGCATCAACATGCACTTTCCTCGTTTGGGCGGCACGGGAAATCTGGTATTCCCCAATTCCTTGCTCTGTCTTATAACAATTATAAGTTGGAGCGGGACCAACGTTCCCCAGTACAGTATAACAAGCGGGTTCAGTCAATATATCCATTTTATTATCTTGATTAAGGCGTGATATGGTCGCTATCTGGAGAGAGAGAGAAGAAAACACTCAGCGTATGCTCTTGCAAGATTAGATTGGTTATATAATATATCTAATCAGGATGTCTCCTACTGTTTTAGTCAAATCTTCCTTCAAACCCTAAAAGGAAAGACTAGTCGGGATTAATTACGCGCTACAAGTTCGCCAATCTTTCAGCCAGGCCAGTGTCGGTACTTTGAGGGAGGTCCCCCGTGCTTTCGCACGAACCTAATTACAGTAAACCTCGTTTTCCCAGAGGCGTAACCCCGTTAACACCTTTCTAGACACCTACTTGATCGGCTAATTGTAGTGTATAAAACTCTCCCAGAAGTAACTCTTACTCGCAGCGGGTATCGGGATCCAACTATCTTATAGAAGGTATGCAATCTCATTGCAAAATTCGACTCTTGAAATTCCCAATAATATTTTACCCCTAGCATCCCATGACCTTGACGCAGGCCAACAAACCACAGTGCGCTAGTCAAGTTCAACCCGTCATTTCTTGATTGAATTAAACCCACCCGCACGACCCTTGACGCAGGCCAACAAAGTCGCACGACTATCCTAACTCAATCTGCATCATATGCAAAAGAAGATAAATACTAGTCAGCTACCGCACACTACGCCTTGACGGAGGCCAACAAACGTAGCACGAATACTAAGTAGGACTTATCTGAAATGACGGAGGGCTACGACAGGTTTTTCAGAAAACCTATTGCGTAATGAACTTGATATCGTTGTAGAATCGAGTGATTTTAAATGGAATGCTTTTGAGGCTTTTCTAGTTTTGCTAAAGGGGTCACTCCCGGTGAAGGGATCGTCGGCCCTTTCCTCATCGAATAAGGTGCAGGATATATCACATATACCGCTGTGCAAAGCAAGAAGTATAGAAGCAATCAAAAGACAAACCGAGTTTGTAGCATCTGCCAGTTATTGCTAAAGGAGTCACTCCCGGTGAAGGGATCTCGGTCCTTTCCTTATCGAATAAGGTGCTGGATGTTCTACAAGGAACACCGCTATGCAAAGCAACAACTAGAGCTACCAGTTTTTAAACAAGTTTCTACAACATCTTAGGTTTCTTTTATTTCATTAATCTCATTAATGAAGTCCCATTTTAATTATGCTTCTCAAGCATCTCTTTTTGAAACGAAATCTGCAATATAACATATATCTCATATATATAATATAAACATTCGTCTCAGGCAGTAATATGATCTCATCACAGAACATTACAGCAGAAGAAAATATATGAAATATTGGATATACTAGGACGTTCGTGTTTTCAATACGAGCCTGTATAAAACACGGATTCCACGGTCGCGATGAATAGCCAAACCCACATCCCTAGACCCCTACGAGAGCAGCAAGTAACACTGCCAATTCTAGGGTTAGGAGACCCGGTCTCGACTCCTCGAGATGGTCTCCCACTGGACCCTAGAACCCGGTTACTTGTGCTCCCCGCCTTGGGTCTACCTACTGCGGAAAAGTAAATAATATACAACGGTGACATCTTCCGCTACCTGGAAGTGCCCCAATAAAAGAATATTACATACAAATGAATTTTACATGAATGAAAAAGAAAAACTCTCATCTCACATAAAACCCCCGGCTATTCAAACGCGACGATCCAATATAACATATCACAGCAACACATAATATCTCATATCATCAACGTAAGCAAGTATGCGTATCCCGATTGTCGTTGATGTATAGCAACGAAGCCGGCGATACACCACATACTACGCTTACGGTCACAGAAAAGAAAGTGTAAAACTACAACAGTTGGAATCCGCAATCTCTTTAGACATCACATGCCTAACCAAATGAATTCCTTAGACATCGCATGCCTAACAATTATAAACCCCGCATTTTAGTCTCATTATCGAAAACTCTTTTCAATATCAAGTCGGCCAATTCAACAAGATTCCCGATTGTCCTGATCGAATGCTCATCGCAAACTTTAGTAGACGGCCGCACCCCCGATACCGTCGACGAAGTGCACCAAGGCGGAACACCGCTACCGCGAGCACCCTAACGGATGCTTTCGGCGACGGGGTTCTCCTACAGTCACTTGGTCGGGGCTATGGGGCGTAGCTGTCTATTAAGTTTACCCGGCGAGTATCCGCGTACCCTACGTGATTGCGACGGACTTTTGATCACATCAAAATTCCGTGGCAACCGATCATCTGAGACTAAACTGCTATGTTTATAATATTCAAATTAGTTATCTCATAACTACATGTGGATTCCAAATATTGTATCACATTCCAGATAAATAGAAAAAGTTAAACTTTCCGATCGAATTGTCAAGTACCCAAGATTTCCCCAATATATTTCAACACTTGAAAACAGTTTAAAAACATCCATTACATGCCACAGTACCAATAATCCAGCCGTAGAAGGGTCAAGCCAACGCCTCACATGTGGCACGCCGTACTGCCCCAAACCCTAAGGTTCAAAGGGCAGTTCAAGACGGTCACATAATCGAGTTAAGGTTTGTTGTCTTCTAGAGGGTCCACCGAGTTACTTGCACGACTTAGAACATTCTTAAACACGAGGAAAAATCCAACTTTTGAAAAAATTTCCGACAGGGGAAAAAGTGAGTTATTGATATCCGTTCGAACTTTTTAACAGTTTCTAAAAGTTATCCGGACAAAACTAAACAAAGTTATAATATCCGATCAAAACTTTAAATCCCCAATACAACCTGGATAATTCAACAGTTGAATAAAAAAAAATAAAAATTTCCAGAAAATACAATATAAGAAAATAGGAGTTACTGTGAAAAGCACGTGCGCCAAATCGATCACGTGGCCGCGGAACCGCCGCGCAAGCTGGGGTGGGGCCGCGGTTCCGCGGCTCTTTGATCTAATTACGCTCACGTGCTTCACAGTAATTCTTGTAATTACCTGCTGTAATTTTTGGATATTTTTAATGTGGAAAAATCCCAATTTTTAGAAAATTTCCAGAGAGCACGTTATATCGGGGTTTCGGGTTTCGATCGGACTTTAAACTTCGTTCAGACTTCGTCTAAAGCTCTAGCTTGGCTCTGATACCACTGTAGGGTTGCTAGGCACGCGCACAAGGGTCTACGAGGCATCAACCATGCCCGAATAAAAATTTAGCCGTGACGAACAACCCGAATACGGAACTTTAAACTAGAGATTAGGCGATAACTTGCATGCTAAACAATTTAACAATAAGTGAGAGGGATCACAACCTTTGTAGATCCGATCCTTCACTTCATATTCTCCGTGTTGTGGTCCCTTCGCTGCGATCATCGGGTTCCGGGCTCTCGAGAGGTTCCACGAAGAGAATGACGCAACCTTTGCTTCCGATCTTCGATACTACGATGATCTACCTCGAAGTTTCTTTAACACAAGCTAACACTCATGAAATGATGTGAACACCCTCATCTAAATGGCAAGGGAAGATGAGGATGATGAAGTAGGAATTTTGCTCTATTTATTTCTCTTTTTCTCATATTTATTCATCACCTTTGAAAAATCTAGTGAGCTTTTTCATGGAAGAAATGAAGGAGGAAGAAGAAGATCAATCCATTTGTGATGAATAGGAAATAATAATATGATAGATAAAGCAACCATGGTTCACTTAACCTTTGTAGAGAATTGACTAGGGTTAGGGTTTTTGGGTAATTAAAAGAATGAGTCATGAACAAATATCTTTCACAAAATAAAACAAATCCTTCTAGAAACTTCTAGAAAGATTAACACTAATCCGAACCCTAATCAAGTTTAAACTCCACTAAACGAGTTGCATTAGTTATCATATCATGTTACAATATTATATATAACATATATAATATTTATTGCAACAAAATAAAATAATACAATTAACATATATCGCATATATATCAATGTATTACCCGAGTGAGAAAAAGAATCTTTTAGTGAGCTAATATTAGTTAATGCAATTTAATATATCAAATATATTATTGTACATTAAATTATCGAATCAACACTTGATCTGACAATCCGGCTATATCGCATATAACCGACTAATATTTATCCGTACCGATTCACCGAATCAACACTTGATCCGATAACCCGGCTGATATCAAATATCGCGAGAATAGAATACGCTATCACATATCGCATTATCCTCGGTCCCGCACATATCACATATGTGCCCCTACTCCGTTTTGCCTGAGTCAAGAAACCTCTGTGTAGGACTCTAAAGAATCGTCAATACGCCGGCAGTAGGTGATGATCATATCAAACACCCACAAGCTGCAAGCGGTCAGCTAAACGTAACAGCTACCCAGGTATTGATCGCTCAGAAGATCAACAAGCAAGCCTGTAACTTCTCCTGCGAATCCAAACAGTAACACTCCCGTACAGTCCGGTCTCGTCGTCTGATATGTCGCATATCTCGCCTAGGGGTGGTAAACGTCAGACCCCAGTAGCTCGATAAGTCGTGTCGATATGAGGTCTATAACAATTCGAGAAACTACCGATAACACTTACCAGTAAATCTCAGCAACCCTGGCCAGGGATTTCCGGTTATAGCCAATCGAACACAGCACAACATCAACTCCCTATACCGGGAGAGACGAATCCCCTCCTATCGCTCATTGCCTCCATATGATTCGGGACTGTACCCAAAAGCCACCTTTTTGCACGCCCTCTTGGACGTGGTATGATGGAAATCAAAGCACAGTGGGAATCACACAAGACTCTATGACGATCTCGGGTCAACAGACTATTCTGTACCAGTGTCACCGGAGAACTGCCATCTGACGTATGGTATAATACCATCTGGGAGTTCTCGGCGAGTCCGTCCATTGTACCCAGTCTCCACTGAGCGCCCGTACACCATCCTTGATGTCAAACACCGATGGATATGGGATCATCCATCGCCCATCATATGGGTCAAGATGCGTATACGCTAGTCTACTCTGGTGCATCGATGCCCTGTCTCGATACACCCTCGACTAGGAACAGTTATAGGATGTACTCGTCGACTACCGTGGCCCCACTAGTATGATCTCATCATAGTCCCAGTAGTCGAGTACATATCCTAAGGGCTTTATCAACATGTAACATAGAGACAATCAGAGTACATGTTAAGATAAAGTACAACCAGATAGCATACTATCATGTCGAGCAAGAAAGTCCTCCTTATATATGTCCTAGCATCCACTACAATATACATCGTATGTACAGTAATGGCCTCTAGGGCATACATATAACTAACATACCCAGCCCCCACTAGTGTGACTGCCATCACAACGCTGGTAATCAAGCAAAGATCCTATGGGCTCTACTAATATGTATAAGTGATACGTTACAAGAAACATATGTACATATTAAAGTAGACACAAACCAAGTAGCATACTACCATTTTTAGCAAGACTGTATATACAACTGTGAATATCCCAAGCTTCCAATAAGTAATATACATACAAGTATGATACAATAATGGCCCCTAGGGCATATACACTAACATGATTCCCACTGTGCTTTGATTTCCATCATACCACGTCCAAGAGGGCGTGCAAAAAGGTGGCTTTTGGGTACAGTCCCGAATCACATGGAGGCAATGAGTGATAGGAGGGGATTCGTCTCTCCCGGTATAGGGTGTTGATGTCGCGGTGTGTTCGATTAGCTATAACTGGAAATCCTAGGCCATGGTTGCTGAGATTTACTGCTAAGTGTTATCACTAGTTTCTCGAACTGTTATGGACCTCATATCGACACGACTTATCGAGCTACTGGGGTCTGACGTTTACCACCCCTAAGCGAGATATGCGACATATCAGACGACGAGACCGGACTGTACGGGAGTGTTACTGATTGGATTCACAAGAGAATGTAAAGGCTTGCTTGTTGATCTTCTGAGCGCTCAATACCTGGGTGGCTGTTACGTTTAGCTGACCGCTTGCAGCTTGTGGGTGTTTGATATGATCATCACCTACTGCCGGCATATTGACGATTCTTGAGAGTCCTACACAGAGATTTCTTGATTCAGGCAAAACGGAGTAGGAGCACATATGTGATATTTGCGGGACCGAGGATAATCCGGTATGTGATACCATATTGGATTTTCGCGATATGAGATATCGGCCGGGTATATGTGATATAGTCGGGTCATCGTATTCGTCGGTTATATATGATATAGCCGGATTGTCGGATCATGTGTTGATTCGATAATTTAATGTATACTAATATATATGATATATTAAATTACATTAACTGATATTAGCTCACTAAAAGATTATTTTTCTCACTCGGGTAATACATTTATATATATGCGATATATGTTAATTGTATTATTTTATTTTGTTACAATAAATATTGTATATGTGATATATAATATTGTAAAATGATATGATTACTAATGCAACATATTTATTGGTGTTTAAACATGGTTAGGGTTTGGATTAGAGTTAAGACTTCTAGTAGTTTCTAGAAGCTTTTCTTTTGTCATGGGAAAGATATTATGCTTGATATTTTCAAGTGACTCACTTTTAACCCAACCCAAACCCTAGCCTTAGTTAAATCTCTACAAAGGTTTGTTTAACCATGGTTGCATTATTCATCATTATCTTTTTTGCATTATTCATCATAAAAGGATTATGATTTATTTTTCTTCTTCCTCCTTCTTCTTTTCATGGAAAAAGCTTACTAGTTTTTCTTAGTGATGATTATGTGTGAGAAAAAGATTATAAATGAGAGCTAAAAATCTTACTTCATCATCCTCATCTGTCCTTACCATTTAGATGAGAGTGTTCACTTCATTTAGTGAGTGTTAGCTTGTGTTGATGAAACTTCAAGGTAGATCATCTATGTTATCGAAGATCGGAAGCAAGACTGCATCTTTCTCTTCGTGGAGCCTCTCGAGAGTCCGGAACACGATGATCGCAGCGAAGGGACCACAACACGGAGCTTATGAAGTGAAGGACCAGATCTACAAAGGTTGTAATCCCTCTCACTTAGTGTTAAATTGTTTAACATGCTTGTTTTCGCATAAACTCTAGTTTAAAGATCCGTCTTTCGGTTGTTCGGCACGGCTAAATTTTAAATTGGGCATGGTTGATGCCTCGTAGAACCTTGTGCGTATGCCTAGCAACCCTACAGTGGTATCAGAGCCAAGCTAGAGCATTAGGCGAAGTCTAGACGAAGTTTAAAGTCCAATCGAACACCGAATCCCTAATTTGAACCCCTCTCTGGATATTTTTCAAAAATGTGATGTTTTATGAATTAAAAATGCTCAGAAAATTAAGCAGGAAAAACTAAGAATTACTGTGAAGTACGGACCTGTAATTCGCTGATTTGACCGCGGAACCGCGGCCAAACCAATGGTTTGGCGGCGGTTACGCGGCCAAAATTTTGAATTAGTCCCTAGAACTTCATATAATTATTCTTAGGTCCTTTCTTGTCATTTTGTTTCTGGGAATTTTTTAATTCCACTCAAGTGTTGAGTTTTCTTGGGTTGTATTGGGGACTCGTTGATTCGATCGGATAATTTAACTTCCTTTAGTTTTGTCCGGGTAATTTTTAGAATGTGTTAAAATGTTCGAACGGATATCAATAACTCACTTTTTCCCCTGCCGGAAAATTTCCAAGCGTTTGATTTTTCCGTAGTTTAAGAACGTTCTAAGTCATGCAGGTAACGCGGTGGACCCTCTAGAAGATAACAAACCTTAACTCGATTATGTGACCGTCTTGAACTGCCTCTAAACCTTAGGGTTTGTGGCAGTACGGCGTGCCACATGTGAGGCATTGGCTTGACCCTTCTACGGCTGGACCATTGGTACTGTAGCATGTGATGGATGTTTTAAAACTAATTTCAAGTGTTGAGAACAATTTGGGAAAACTTGGATGCTTGATTATTCGATCAGAAAGTTTAACATTGTCTATTTATCTGGAATGCGATACAATATTTGGAATCCACAAATAGTTAGTTATGAGATAACTAATTTGAATGTTGTAAATCTAGCAGTTCAGTCTCATTTGATCGGTTGCCACGGGATTTTGATATGATCAAAGGTCCGTCGCAATCACGTAGCGTATGCGGATACCCGCCGGGTAAACTTAATAGACAGCCACGCCCCCATAGCCCCAACCAAGTGACTGTAGGAGAACCCCGTCACCAAAAGCATCCGTTCGGGTGCTCGCGGCAATGGTGTTCTGCCTTAGTGCACTTCGTCGACGGCATCGGGGGTGTGGCCGTCTACTAAAGTTTGCGACGAGCATTCGATCAGGATGTCGGGAATCTCGTTGAATTGCCCGACTTGATATTGAAAAGAGTTTTCGATAAAGGGACTAAAATGCAGGGTTTATAATTGTTAGGCATGAGATGTCTAAGGAATTCATTTGGTTAGGCATGAGATGTCTAAGAAGGTTGCGGATTCTAACTGTTGTAGTTTTACACTTTCTTTTCTGCGACCGTAAGTGTAGTATGTAGTTGTATCGCCGGTTTTCGTTGCTATATATCGACGACAATCGGTGTATGCATACTTACTTACGTTGATGATATGAGATATTATGTGTTGTTGTGATATGTTATATTGGATCATCGTGTTCTGAATAGCCGGGGGTTTTATGTGAGATGAGGGTTTTTATTTTCATTCATGTAAAATTCATTTGTATGTAATATTCTTTTATTGGGGCACTTCCGTGCTAAGGATGATGTCACCATTGTATATTATTTACTTTTCCGCATTAGGTAGACCCAAGGCGGGGAGCACAAGTAACCGGGTTCTAGGGTCCAGTAGGAGACCATCTCGAGGAGTCGAGACCGGGTCTCCTAACCCTAGAATTGGCAGTGTTACTTGCCGCTCTCGTAGGGGTCTAGGGATGTGGGTTTGGCTATTCATCACGACCATGGAATCCGTGTTTTATACAGGCTGGTATTGAAAACACGGACGTTCTAGTATATCCAATATTTCATATATGTTCTTCTGCTGCAATGTTCTGTGATGAGATCATATTACTACCTGAGACGAATGTTTATATTATATATATGAGATATATATTATATATTGTTGATTTCGTTTCATATCTGATGCTTGTTAAGCATATTAAAATGGGACTTCATTAATGAGATTAATGATATAAAAGAAACCTAAGATGTTGTAGAAAATTGTTTAAAAACTGGTAGCTCTAGTTCTTGCTTTGCATAGCGGTGTTCCTTGTAGAACATCCAGCACCTTATTCGATAAGGAAAGAGCCGAGATCCCTTCACCGGGAGTGACCTCTTTAGTGAAACTAGCAGATGCTACAAACTCGGTTTGTCTTTTGATTGCTTCAATAGTTTTTGCTTTGCATAGTGGTATTTGTGAAATATCCTGCACCTAATTCGATGAGGAAAGGGCCGACGATCCCTTCACCGGGAGTGACCCCTTTAGCAAAACTAGAAAAGCCTAAAAAATACTCCATTTAAAATCACTCGATTCTACAACGATATCAAGTTCATTGCGCAAAGGGTTTTCTTAAAAACCCGTCGTAGCCCTCCGTCATTTCAGATAAGTACTTCATAGTATTCGTGCTGCATTTGTTGACCTTGTCAAGGCGTAGTGTGCGGTAGCTGTAGGGTTGCAAGGCACTGCCACAAGGGTCTACGAGGCATCAACCATGCCCGATTAAAAATATAGCCGTGCCGAACAACCCGAAGCCGGATCTTTAAACTAGAGTTTAGGCGAAAACAAGTATGTTAAACACTTTAACATTAAGTGAGAGGGATTACAACATTTGTAGATCCGGTCCTTCACTTCTTAAGCTCCGTGTTGAAGTCCCTTCGCTGCGATCATCGTGTTCCGGACTCTCTAGAGGTTCCACGAAGAGAAAGATGCAGTCTTGCTACCGATCTTCGATACAAAGATGATCTACCTTGAAGTTTCGTTAACACAAGCTAACACTAATAATATGAAGTTAACACCCTCATCTAAATGGAAAGGATAGATGAGGATGATGAAGTAGGATTTTTTTCTCTCATTTGTTTTCATATTCTCACTCATTTTCATCACAAAGCAAAAAGCTAGAAAGCTTTTGCTCAAAGGAAGAAGAAGGAAGAAGATGATGAATAATATCATTCGAAACCTTTTATGATGAATAATGAAAGATAAATATGATGAATAATGCAACCATGGTTGAATAAACCATTGTAGAGAATTAACAAAGGCTAGGGTTTGGGTTAGGTTAAGAATGAGTCAGTACAAAATATCTTTCACAAAACTAAACTAAACTTTCTAGAATCACCTAGAAAGTATTAACTCAAATCAAACCCTAATCTTGTTTAATCTCTACTAAACATGTTGCATTAGTTATCATATCATGTTACAATATATAATATTTATTGTAACCAAATAAAATAATACAATTAACATATATCGCATATATATCAATGTATTACACGAGTGAGAAAAAGAATCTTTTAGTGAGCAAATATTAGTTAATGTAATTTAATATATCATATATATTATTTTACATTAAATTATCGAATCAACACTTGATCCGACAATCCAGATATATCGCATATAACCGACTAATATTTATCCGTACCGATTCATCGAATCAACACTTGATCCGATGACCCGGCTGATATCAAATATCGCGAGAATAGAATACAGTATCTCATATCGTATTATCCTCGGTTCCGTACATATCACATATGTGCTCCTACTCCGTTTTGCCTGAGTCAAGAAACCTCTGTGTAGGACTCTAAAGAATCGTCAATACGCCGGCAGAAGGTGATGATCATATCAAACACCCACAAGCTGCAAGCGGTCAGCTAAACGTAACATCCACCCGGGTATTGAGCGCTCAGAAGATCAACAAGCAAGCCTGTACATTCTCATGTGAATCCAATCAGTAACACTCTCGTACAGTCCGGTCTCATCGTCTGATATGTCGCATATCTCGCCTAGGGGTGGTAAACGTCAGACCCCAGTAGCTCGATAAGTCGTGTCGATATGAGGTCCATAACAGTTCGAGAAACTACTGATAACACTTACCAGTAAATATCAGCAACCCTGGCCAGGGATATCCGGTTATAGCCATTAGAACACAGCACAACATCAACTCCTTATACCGGGAGAGACGAATCCCCTCCTATCGCTCATTGCCTCCATGTGATTCGGGACTGTACCCAAAAGCCACCTTTTTGCACGCCCTCTTGGACGTGGTATGATGGAAATCAAAGCACAGTGCGAATCACACAAGACTCTATGACGATCTCGCGTCAACAGACTACTCTGTACCTGTGTCACCGGAGAACTGCCATCTGACGTGAGGTATAAAACAATCTGGGAGTTCTCGGCGAGTCCGTCCAGTGTATCCAGTCTCCACTGAGCACCCATACACCATCCCTGATGTCAAACACCGATGGATATAGGATCATCCATCGCCCATCATATGGGTCAAGATGCGTATACGCTAGTCTACTCTGGTGTATCGATGCCCTGTCTCGATACATCCTCGACTAGGAACAGTTATAGGATGTACTCGTCGACTACCGTGGCCCCACTAGTATGATCTCATCATAGTCCCAGTAGTCGAGTACATATCCTAAGGGCTTTATCAACATGTAACATAGAGACAATCAGAGTACATGTTAAGATAAAGTACAACCAGATAGCATACTATCATGTCGAGCTAGAAAGTCCTCCCTATATATGTCCAAGCATCCATTACAATATACATTGTATGTACAGTAAAGGCCTCTAGGGCATACATATAACTAACAGTAGCTATTTATGCTTATCTGCATAAGCATATGATGCGATTGGATTAGGGTAGTCGTGCGACTTTGTTGACCTTGTCAAGGGTCGTGCGGGTGGGTTTAATTCAATCAGGAAATGACGGTTTGAACTTGACTTGCGGTCTATGGTTTGTTGACCTTGTCAAGGTCATAGATCGCTTGGGGTAAAATATTATTAGGAAATTCAAATGTTGAAATTTGCAATGAGATTGCATACCTTCTATGAGATAGTTGGATCCCGATACTCGCTGCGAGTAAGAGTTACTCCTGGGAGAGTTTTACACATTACAATTAGCCGATCAAGTAGGTGTCTAGAAAGGTGTTAACGGGGTTACGCCCCTGGAAAAATGAGGTTTACTTTAATTAGGTTCGTGCGAAAGCACGGGGGACCTCCCTTAAAGTACCGGCACTGGCCTGGCTGAAAGATTGGCGAACTTGTAGCGTGTAATTAATCTTGGCTAGTCTTTCCTTTTAGGGTTTGAAGGAAGATTTGACTAAAACAGAGGAAGACATCCTTATTAGATATATTAGATAACCAATATAATCTTGCAAGAGCATATGCTGAGTGTTTTCTTCTCTCTCTCTCTAGGTAGCGACTATATCACGCCTTAATCAAGATAATAATACGGATATATTGACCGAACCCGCTTGTTATACTGAGCTGGGGAACGTTGGTCCAGCTCCAACTTATAATTGTTATAAGACAGAGCAGGAAATTAGGGAATACCAGATTTCCCGTGCCGCCCAAACGAAGAAAGTTCATGCTGATGCATCTTCTTCGGGTGTGTTCATTACAGAGAACTGTTTCTCAGTATCCTTTACGTCCTGGGTATGAGATACCGAATCAGGATCCTGCATATGTAATCTGTTACATGGGCTACAGAAAGGTAAAGAACTGAGAACGGGTGATAAGTTTTATGAGACAGAAAACGGTGCAAGTGTTGCAGCCAAGTCTGTTGGTCACTATCGCCCTGTATTACCAGAATACATTGATTCTGAATGAATGTTATTAGATACCGAACCTGATATACAACATCATATCAGTCTCTTTATTAGTAAAGAAAGGATATAATTTTGTATTGTTGGATAATGTTTTGAACATTTCCTATATCAAGAGTTGATCGGTTCAGGCACGTTATCTAAAAGCATTGACGTTCTAAATCAAACTACAGTTCTTAGTATACAGAACACACACGAGAGGAAGAGTTCAGAAATGAACGAATCCTTCTTGAGGCATTGTAGACTAGGTCATATCAATGCGACCCGACTAGCTAAGTTACATTTAGATACATATTTAAATCTGTTTGAATTTACATCTTATGAAACTTGCCGGTCATGTCACAAAGATAAGATGGCCATAGCGCTGTTTATTGGAAACAGAGAAAGAGTTAGTGAACTCTTGGGATTGATACATGCTGATGTATGAAAGTCTCCTGTCTACACATGCCAAGACCGATTCTTTGTACTTCATTACATTCTCTGATGATCTTTCAAGATTCAGACATATGTTCCTGTTGAAACACAAGTCCGAACCTTTTGAGATATTCACAGAATGTAAGTTAGAAGTAGAGAACCAAAATACGGGTACAAGTATTATGTCCTTTGATGAGATCAAGGAGGAGAATACTTGAGCACGGAATTCCTGGACTATTCTAAAGGAGAATGAGATTCTCTCTCAGCATTACTTCTCCTTATACACCACAGCACGTCGGTGTATCGGGGCGGAGCAATCACACCCTACTTGATATGGTGCGCTCTATGATGAGTACTACTGAGTTTCCTATTTCCTTTTGGGAGTTATGCACTTGAGAAGCTGCATACCTATTGAATAGGGTTCAAATCAAATCAATTGCCTACCACTTCATATGTGATATGGAATGGGAAGACCCCATATCTTAAGTATGTTAAGATTTGGGGTTGTCCGACCTATGTCTGAAAAGCAAAATCCGGACAAGCTCGAGGTAAAGTCAGATCTGTAGAAGTTTGTTGGATATCCGAAGCATTCGCAGGGGAATATCTTTTACCAAACCGAGGAACAAAATATGTTTTATTTCTCAGCATGCCACCTTTGTGAAAGGGTATTTCTTATGAAAAATTAGCGGTCATGAGGTAGAACTGGAAAGAGTTCTAGCTATACAAACTACAGCAGATGATTTGGTAGAACCGAAAGATTCAATAGTAACCAACGAACCTCAGCCTCTCCGCCGATCTAGTAGGGTTCCTCACCCTCCTGAGAGATACTTCGGTTTCTCTATGACAGTGGGAGCGAGGATTGCATCATGAGATGATGACCCAACTAGTTTCGAGCCGGCTATCAGGACTGGGACTCTGTAAGAATGGATGGATGCTTATCGATCTGAGATGGAATCCTTATACACCAACAAAGTATGGACTTTGGTTGCTTTATCTGAAGGGTTAAATCCCCATCAGGAGCAAGTATATCTTGAGAAGATTACTTGGTGTACATGGAAAAGTTGAGACTTTCAAAGCTATGCTTAAGTCCATCCAGATCCTTCTTGCCACGGCTACATACCATAACTACCATATCTGGTGGTTGGGTGTCATGACTGCTTTTCTAAATGATGTTTTAGAAAAGAGCGTTTATAGTACACAGCCAGAGGGCTTCGTAGACAGAGGGAGCAGCGGAAACGTGTGCAAGATGTTTTATGTGATAAAACATGCATCGCGGAGTTGGAACATCTGTTTTGATGTGGTAGTCAAAGAGTTTGACTTCATCAAAATGGTAGATGAACCTTGTATATACAAAAAGGTAGTAGGGAGTATGATGGTGATCTTCGTAGAGTACGTGGATGAGACACTCTTGATAGGGAAGGAGTTTCCTATGCTACGCTCGGTCAATCTCCGCTTATCACAAGGATTCTCCATATAGGATCAAAGTGATACCTCCTAAATCCTGGGTTTTGGATCTATGAGATAGATCTAATTGGATGTTAGGATTCTCACTAGATGTACTGAGATGGTATCAATCGATCCTGGGGAGAATCACTGGAAAGGTTCCAGGTTGATAAGGACGACTGAATGTCTGTCGCAGGCATTGTTTTTACCCTCAGTGGAGGGACGGTATGTTGGAAGAGTTCCAAGCTAGATACCGTGACTTACTAGAGGATTAAAGGCAAGATACATCGTTACCAAGGATGCTACCAAAGAGGCAGTCTGGATATATAAGTTCATGAGATGAACTTCGTTCCTAGCATTGTGTGACAATAGAGTTGTGGCTTTTGCCTATGAACTACCGTTCCATCAGTAATCCAGATATAATTCTTAGGCAGTATCACTTGATCATGGAGATGGTTGATCTCCAGGGAGATCGAGGTTAGGGGAGTAGACACATAGGACAACAACGCGGATCCACTCACGAAGGCCTTTTACCCAGTAGAGACTTTTATGGGATGGTTGAGTATGAGATGCTTCAACCCCAGCTAATTGTTGGGTATGCGATACCACAACAGATGGCCCTAGTGCAAGTGGGAGATTGTTAGTTATATGTATGCCCTAGAGGCCATTACTGTACATACGATGTATATTGTAATGGATGCTTGGACATATATAGGGAGGACTTTCTTGTTCGACATGATAGTATGCTATCTGGTTGTACTTTATCTTAACATGTACACTGATTGTCTCTATATTACATATTGATAAAGCCCTTAGGATATGTACTCGACTACTGGAATTATGATGAGATCATACTAGTAGGGCCACGGTAGTCGACGAGTACATCCTAAAACTGTTCCCAGTCGAGGGTGTATCGAGATAGGGCATCGATACACCAGAGTAGATTAGCGTATACGCATCTTGACCCATATGATGGACGATGGATGATCCCATATCCATCGGTGTTTGACATCAAGGATGGTGTACGGGTGCTCAGTAGAGACTGAGTACATTGGACGGACTCGCCGAGAACTCCCAGATGGTACCATACCTCACGTCAGATGGCAGTTCTCCGGTGACACTGGTACAGAGTAGTCTGTTGACCCGAGATCGTCATAGAGTCTTGTGTGATTCCCACTGTGCTTTGATTTCCATCATACCACGTCCAAGAGGGTGTGCAAAAAGGTGGCTTTTGGGTATAGTCCCGAATCACATGGAGGCAATGAGCGATAGGTGGGGATTCGTCTCTCCCGGTATAGGGAGTTGATATTGCGCTGTATTCGATTGGCTATAACTGGAAATCCCTGGCCAAGGTTGCTGAGATTTACTGGTAAGTGTTATCAGTAGTTTCTCGAACTGTTATGGACCTCATATTGACACGACTTATCGAGCTACTGGGGTCTGACGTTTACCACCCCTAAGCGAGATATGCGATATATCAGACGACGAGACCGGACTGTACGGGAGTGTTACTGATTGGATTCACTGGAGAATGTACAGGCTTGCTTGTTGATCTTCTGAGCGCTCAATACCTGGGTGGCTGTTACGTTTAGCTGACCGCTTGCAGCTTGTGGGTGTTTGATATGATCATCACCAACTGTCGGCGTATTGACGATTCTTTAGAGTCCTACACAGAGGTTTCTTGACTCAGACAAAACGGAGTAGGAGCACATATATGATATTTGCGGGACCGAGGATAATGCGGTATGTGATACCTTATTGGATTCTCGCGATATGAGATTTCGGCCGGGTATATGTGATATAGCCGGGTCATCGTAATAGTCGGTTATATGCGATATAGCCAGATTGTCGGATCAAGTGTTGATTCGATAATTTAATGTATACTAATATATATGATATATTAAATTACATTAACTAATATTAGCTCACTAAAAGATTCTTTTTCTCACTCGGGTAATACATTGATACATATGCGATATATGTTAATTGTATTATTTTATTTTGTTACAATAAATATTGTATATGTGATATATAATACTGTAACATGATATGATTACTAACGCAACATGTTTAATGGAGTTTAAACATGGTTAGGGTTTGGATTAGGGTTAAGACTTCTAGTAGCTTCTAGAAGCTTTTCTTTTGTCATAGAAAAGATATTATGCTTGATATTTTCAAGTGACTCACCTTTAACCCAACCCAAACCCTAGCCCTAGTTAAATCTCTACAAAGGTTTGTTTAACCATGGTTGCATTATTCATCATTATCTTTTTTGCATTATTCATCACAAAAGGATTGTGATTTATTTTTCTTCTTCTTCCTTCTTCTTTTCATGGAAAAAGCTTACTAGTTTTTCTTAGTGATGATTATGTGTGAGAAAAAGATTATAAATGAGTGCTAAAAATCCTACTTCATCATCCTCATCTATTCTTGCCATTTAGATGAGGGTGTTCACTTCATTTAGTGAGTGTTAGCTTGTGTTAATGAAAATTCAAGGTAGATTATCTATGTTATCGAAGATCGGAAGCAATACTGCATCTTTCTCTTCGTGGAGCCTCTCGAGAGTCCGGAACACGATGATCGCAGTGAAGGGACTACAACACGGAGCTTATGAAGTGAATGAACGGATCTACCAAGGTTGTAATCACTCTCACTTAGTGTTAAAGTGTTTAACATGCTTGTTTTCGCATAAACTCTAGTTTAAAGATCCAGCTTTGGGTTGTTCGACACGGCTAAATTTTAAATCGGGCATGGTTGATGCCTCGTAGAACCTTGTGCATGTGCCTAGCAACCCTACAAATATCACCTAGGATTGATAAGTGGACACTTTTTGATTTTGCGCAATTGTTTTTGTGTACCTTGTTTGACATGTAATATCAACTCTGTATTTTTAATATCTAAAGAAGGTTATGATCTTACATTTTTAAGAAATGTTGTAAACATTCATCTTAATCATGGTTTGATTGGGTCCAGTACACTAGACAATGGTATATACGTATTAAATAAATACCAAGTTTTCAATGTCCAGAACTCACTTAAAAGAATGTCTCCAGAATTAAGTCAAACTTTCTTATGGCAATTTAGTCTAGGTCACATCAATGAAACACGGTTGACGAAATTACATAAAGTGAGATATTTGGATCTGTTTGAATATCTGCCTTATGCAACTTGTCAATCTTGTCTCAGAGGAAAGATGACAAAGACTCCGTTCACTGGACACAGAGTAAGAGCCACTGACCTCTTGGGACTCATACACAGCGATGTGTGTGGTCCAATGTCTACACATGCAAGAAGTGGTTATTCATACTTCATTACTTTACGGATGATTTCTCAAGGTATGGTCATGTATTCTTGATGAAACATAAATCCGAGGCCTTTGAGAAATTCAAAGAATACAAGAATGAAGTTGAAAAACAAACAGACAAAAGTATCAAGACACTTCGATCTGATCGAGGTGGTGAATGTTAGTGTCACGACCCGAAAGAGCACGTGACTGGCCCTTGAACCATATGAAGCCTATAGGACTCCATCTGATCCAAGTAAGCCAAAAGCCCAGAAATCTAAAACCATTTTGAAGAAAAAAAAGTAAAGAACTGGTTTAAAGAAGTGAAGAAATACAGGTTTGAAATCAAGTTTTTTAAATAACTAAGACGAATGTGCATTTTAAAAACGGTACAGTCTTTTCTAGAAATTTCGGCAGAGTTTCCTTTGTAAAACTGGCCCCGAATGGGGTAAAACGATAATAACAAGATATAACATGATAAAGGCATCCCCAAGCGGGAGCTAGCTCTTCGTCAATCGACGGTCACAACCACGCAATGATATAATAATATACAACGCCAAGTGGCGAGGATCAAATCTAAAGAAAGCTCAAAAGCAACAAGAAACCGCAATACTACTAAGCGCGACTCTAAGGTCGAAATATACAACACTGATATCTAGGTCTGAAAGAATAAACAAGTTTTGGTTGATGGACATTTCTAGATACAATGAATAAATTAAATACAAAGGTGACTCCTGATACGAAGGAATCCACCTACCAAAGCAAATCACCCGCAAGAAGGAAATGTGCCAGAAATGCCGCAATAGAACCTGTACGGCATAACCTGCAAGAGCTGTGGCACAACGGGGGTGAGTTGCCAACTCGTGAATAGAAACATCTACAAGGATAAATCGAATGCAAGACATAATCCTAAGTCAACGATCAGTAAAATATCCACAAGAGTACATCTGAGTGTAATAAGGTGGCAAGGTAACATCTAATCATGTATATAGTGCCAGGTACTCAGGTAACAACATGTCATCAGTATAAGGTATGTCTGCATGAAGTATCAATGAAGAAATATCAATAATATCAATACACATATATTAGCGTCCCATACCACTAATATTGGTGTAAGATAAGTGTAAATCCAGTCTGTATATGAACCAAGTCTGTATATATGTGGAACCCGTCCACCTGTCACCCACTGACAGCAAGCATCATGTATGCAATGTGAGGATATAACCAAAAGCATGGAAAACTCATCATGAAACCCGTGCCAAACACCGACACGTAAATCCTAATCCATATAGGGCTCCGTCTGCGGATATCGGCCCTCGGCCCCGGCAGTATGAGTCAACCCATGTCCATCTCTGGGCTCCGTCTGCGAATATCGGCCCGTCGGCCCCGGCAGTATGCCCATCTCTCGGCTCCAGGCGGTATCCCCCGGATATCCGCCGAGCTCAGGTAAAATCACCGGTAGGTACTCGCCCGCCTCCAGGCTCAATCGGCATAACCCATCGATCATCTCGCCGAGGGGAACCATACCGGGCCCACCACGAACCCGCAAACGGTACATCACCTCCTCGAATCGGGTTTCAAGCACACGTCTCAGCACCGAGAAAACGCGTGGTGGACGCACCGAAATATCATATCACGAGGTACCGGGTTTTCATAAAGTGCCTCTTTTCTTAAATAACCCCACGGTCCTCAAAACCAGAAATCACATGAAAACCCAACATCCAGCAGTAAATCCAATGCGATGTACTATGCAATCAATCCATGATATATGCGACATGTAAAGAGAGTAATCATATCGGAAATCATGCAACATGGAATAGGAATGCGCATATGTCAAAGGAAGCATCATATCACGAATGTAATAGTACTACTGTGTAGTGACATGGCAATTATCGATGATGAAGTGTGTGAGCCGGCAGATAGTGTACGTGAAACATTCGCATCATCAATAATGGTGCTGGTGTCCTAACAGCATGATAATAACATGGTAATGAACATATGCCAGCATTGCGAATAGTATGAATATGCGGAAATCTAGTACTCAACAGCACAGTGAAGTATCTACTATGCAACTACATCTAAGTATCCTGTCAATCAGGAGGGGTAGGTGTGGAAACCACCTAAAACTGAGTCTAAGTATACATGTAGATATATAGTCGGTGATCCCGCCTCAATGTCATATCGTAAGATATCCTCTAGCTATGAGTGCGGATCTATCATCAATATCAGCTCGTACGATAAATCATCGTACGGCATTCCCAAAAGCTGGGTAGGGGTCAACATCTCACTGTCTCATCACATAACAAATATCACCATCATCAGATCATATAGTCTGGAGTACTACTCTATGTCTAGTACAAACGGTAACATCGGTAAAGTATGCATGCGGGGGTAAACACACATCCCAAGCCCGCAAGAATCACAAGTCATACCCCACATATGAATCGTATCAAATCACCGATCCCAGGGCACCAAGCCCACAATATCGACTCATCTCCAAAGTCGTCACATATCATCAATCACAGTATAAGTACATGTGAAAAGCAAGGGTATATGTATAGGGTAATTCTATCCTAGGGTTCGCGACAATGAACTAGACTAGTCACTTCTAACCCTACATATCCAACATACACCTAATATCACAATACCATATAATAAGCTATCTACGGACTGCGGGGGTGTTATACGCCATCCACCCGACTTTCCCCCGTAGATATAATCTACTCACCTTGCATCACCATTTGCGGACATCCCCATGCATTTGCTTGTCGTCCGAAGTCTTCATGGGTACCTACACATCAAAATATCGTATATGCGCATTAAAACCAAATCCAATCTAAAACGGCGCATAAACTCCAAAACGATACGATAAGGGGGCCTATAGGTGAGAACCTATGGCACGCCTTCAAAACCATCCATAATCCTCTATATCGTCGTATAAACGACAATAGTCGAGGCAAAACACATTCCACCATTTCAGAATCCAAAAATACGGAATACGGAAACACGAATCCAAAACGACAACATAGGATATATGTCCCAGATTTCACCCTAGGAAGAATCTGTCAAAACTAGAAGTACCCAGGGCCAAGAATTGATGAAATGGGGCCAGGCACGCAAAACGAGGAGATTCCTCCCTGGTCTGGCCGCAATTTGCGGCCAGAATGCAGGTTTTGGCGGCCGGAAAGTGGAATGGGGAGCTAGGGTTTTGGGTGTTGCCTCTATGTTGCCTGCACATCTCAATTCCCACTCAAAATTATTTTAGGGTTCTCGGGGTGTTAGCAGATTCCAAATAACAGTGACAGATTACACAATTTCCCCGATATCGGTTTCTAAAATCCGTATTCTGGTGTTTGCTTCAGGTTTTGGGTTTCAATTCAAACACTAGGGTGTTGGTGTATCCTCAATTGAACTCAATTTCACAATACAACCCAAGTTCCTCTCAAACCCTAACTAGGTTTTCATCGAATCCATAATATCACACAATATCGATTAAATCTTAACATGGGGTTATAGGAAAAGCTATAATTAAGCAATTGGTTCAGAAATTACCTTCATTAGCAACTCAAGAAAATTCTTGAGTTGCCCTCTAGTGGCCAAATCCATGCTTCTTTAGCTCCATGTGTAGATCTAGGGATTTTGCACATTTTTAATGAAGTGAGTGTGATGTTTTGGGGTGTTTTTAGAGATGATATGAGGAGTTGAAGAGGGGGAGAAAGGGGCTAGGCAGCAGCAGCAGCAACTATGGGAGAGAGGGGAAGAAATGAGAGTGAAGGAATGATGGAAGCATGGTGCAAAAAGGTAGGGTTGACCTTGTCCCTCTCTCTCTCATCATTACCTACTCTTTCCTTTTCTTTTCCCTTTTCTTTTAATCCCTAAACCTTCTCACAAGAATAGTGATCCCAAATGAAAAACCATGGCAAGAAAAGTGTACAAGTGTAGAAAATGTGATATGTGCAAGTTTTGCACAAAATTACCAAAAAACCCGATTAGCGATTTTAATCGCGATTAGCACTAAATTAGTGTCAAAATGATCACAACAACTTAAAAATGTCATAATTTCAATAATTAACCCATTTTAGAATTTTCCATAATTTTTCATAATTTTTCTAACATTTTTCCTATTTATTTGCATTTAATATTAAAATAATCAATAAAATAATATTAAATTATAAAAATTCCCAAAATTAATATTTTATATTTTTGAAGATGTTACAATCTACCCCCCTTAAAGAAATTCGGTCCCCGAATTTAAATTTAAACCCCCACTACTAAAACAATCTCAGTAATAAACCAAAGTCGTCGGGGCTCCGAAATCATCAACACAAAGAACGTCACAGCGCAATGCATGCGCAAGGGTACTGAGCAGATAACTCAAAAACAAAACTCCGTCAAGCATCCCGCAATCATCGGAGTCGATGTAAAAACACAATGTCAAACCCAATACAAAACCGATATGATATGGATCGAAACTACATATGTAGACATCCAATCTATACACGTAAAAAAGCTGATGTAAAACATGCAAAAGTATATCCAGGTATTGTCTACTGACTAGTCCTGCTCAGCATGAAAGCAAAAACCCAACATCATAAAAGGTACTGCTCCAAAGGGAATAAATCTCAAAATGTACATAACACAATCCTGTGCGTCTGGTGCGCACGGAAATCAAAAATCCAATATGTGCTAAACAGGTGCACAAAACAACATCTAGGTGCAACGGGTGTGCACGAAACCTCTGTCATGGGCAACGTATGTGCCTGACAGCCAAGGTCCGGTGCATCTAACATGCACGAAGAAATCTCGATTTAGTGCATCGGGTGCGCACCAAAATCGTATCTAAAAAAAAAAAACATGCGCCCAACACGCGCGAAAATCCAAATCTGTGCACCCATCGTGCACGAATGAAAATCTAAACCCTGCGCACTCAACATGCACGGAATCACGAAATCCAATAACAAACATCGAATCGGTGTAAAGCACATCACCAGCACGGAGTGCAAAACCAACCATCAAAATCTGGGTCAAAATCAACGATAAAATGCGTCTCAAACCAAAATCAGGTGTACCTCAAAGGAAAATCTCACAATCGTGTGCATCAGCATGCACGAATCAAAGCATAACACTAAAATGCATGAAAACTCTGCGCGAAATATATAAATATCCAGTGGGTGCATGAAACCAATATCATGAAACTCAGTCACCAAAACTAAATCATGCAAACAGAACACCCAAAATACCGAAATCCAAAATGACGGATACGTGATAATCGAATCACAAAATCACAAATCACAAATACCGTCCTCGGTAGTTCCTCCTTCGAGGTCGAGAAGGAGTTGGTGCAATCCACAGCTAGCAGCGCAGGATATCTACCTGCCTCTTGCTCACGGTCTAGCGTCTTCTGACTCTCTGGATCCTTATCTTCTCTGCGGATTACCTATCACGCGGTCAATCGGCTCACCGGCCCTGTCAGGTGTGCTAACGGGGACGATTCCGTTCTGGCACTTCTCTGGTCACCTCTCGGTCAAACCTCACGACCACTCGTAAGGCAGCATATCACTGGCGTCGGCCTCTGGCTCTCTGAAAGCACGTCACACATCCGATCCTGGGTGCAACATCATGGCAGCTATGTCCTGGAAGGAATCCTGCTCAAGGTCTCTTCCAATCATGCCTATGCCGATCTGTACAGAGGCTAGCTCTCCTGCATAACCTCTTCTCGCTCAAAGGGCATCTGTGTCCTCAGCACAATATTTCCCCAGAAACTGGTCACATCGCAACGTCTATGTAAGCATCTCAGGTCTCTAGTCTCGACGGGAAGCAATGACAGCTCGTCAGGGTCTCACACGAACCTCTTGTTCCAACTGTCTCTATCGTCGTCCACTATGACGTCACGCCAAGCTACTATGCACTGCACTGTCTCGGCCACGGTCAATCTGAAGTCTCTCAGACGGACTCGAAATCTCGTACTCTGTAGCTTCATCACTCTGTAGCAGATGTCAGGCCGAACTGGTCCTCGGGAACACGTCTCAACCATCGGAGGAATACTCATCACTCGTCCATCCTTGATCAATTCGCAACGCATCTGGTTAAGTTCCTCTATCCGAACTTGGTCAACTACCTCGTCGACAATGCTGAACTCTGCCCTGCTGGGTGTGCACAAAATGACCACTCTGGGTCTAAGTCTTCTCGTATCGTACTCCAGAAAGGTCCTGCCGAGATTCCTTTCTCAAATCTCAATCCTGCCGAAGTGCCCGGAAGTCATCATCCAATGCTGAAGCTCACGCTTATTCCGGAACGGCTGCATACTTATCGCGCTTCTTTCTGGAAGATATATCCATATACCACGCCTCTGGGTGCGTATCACATCTCTAATATTAGTGGAGTGGAACATCATCTCGTCGAAACCTCGTACGAACTCTTTTCTTCACTCTGCTCAAATGTCGACTGATTCGGACTCGTCTCATCATGGCTACACAAACTGCGCTCCGACGGCTATCCTCGCATCTGGAGTCTCCCAAGCAGTGTCCCATCACAATGTCCGAAAGATGTCGAACCAACCGATCGACTCGTCAGATCCTCATAATCCCCCAAGAGCTCACATCTCGGGTACAGTCTAATAGTATCGAGTACATGCCACAGCGTCGGTGGTCCAGCCGTAGAAGGGAAAACCCAAGCCTCACTAATGGCGCCGCGGATCCGCCGTAAACCCTAAGGTTCAAAGGCTGTCACATGGTCATTAAGTCGAGTTAGGGTTTCATTCTTCTAGAGGGTCCATAGAATCACCTGCATGTCTTTCCGTATACTTTAAACTTGGAAAATGGCTTCTGACATTCGATCGTCTCAATCGACTCTCAACGAACCTGTGTGAAGTCGTCTCTAGCTGGAAACAATCAATCTGATATCCACGCATCGGGGTAAGCGAACTCACCACACGTCCTGGTCATTCATCCTCGGTGACTAGCGACTCGCTATCATCTCTCTAAGTACCTGCTCATGCTGCAGTAGCTCCAATCATCTGGGCGATATTTCATCATTTGCAGCAACAACTGGCTCATACACCTGTACGTCGAACAATGCCTCAATCCTCCAGGAAAGGCAATACATAAGCGGTCATCTCTGAATCGTCCTGCTCTAGGTCTGAGTAAGACTCTCCACACTGGAAATCTTCAACTCAACTGGGCCCGCTCTGGCGCAAAATCGGACGAATCACCTTCGTCTCTCAAATCGGGAAGTCTAGCTACCATCTGTCGCAAATCTGCCTGCAAGCTCCGGCGATCTCAGCTCGTAGGCTCCGAAAGCAACCTCCTATCAATCTCAGCAACAGCTGGTCCATCTGTCTGCACGGTAGGCGACATCACAATCTCTGAGGTATGCTGTACATCAACAGTCATCTCTCAACTGGCAGCTCTAACAATGGCCCGATCATCCGGTGCAAGACCAAGCACTCGCCTCCACTAGAGGTCACAAACATCAACACTAACTCGAGACGTTCCCATGTCACCAGAAAACACAATGGTCGGCCCTCGTACCAAACGAGCTCACACCGGCCGTAACCCTAGCTGCAGCCCAAACTGCGCTCAAACATGGTGACAGGGATCTCAATCGAGTATCAAAAGAGAGCGCATCAAAGGCAAGAAAGGAAACAACAGATCCAAAGGGGATACATGATCATAGGAAGGAACAGCATCAATGAAGGTATGATCATGAAACTAATAGAATCGGGGATCTCAAATGGATGTATAATCCTGGATAGGAAGAGAATCACTGATCTCTAAACAAATGTCCATCCTAAGGTTCCTTAAGCGGAGTGGCGTGTCGTAAGTATGCCGCGGAACATACCAACGGTACGTCACTCTACTTTAGTCACCTAGTCCATCAACCAAGGGTCATCCTAAAACGACGAAAGTTCGGGTCGAATACCCCTTCGACCAAGTCTGAGTTCCGTAAGGTCAAGCCTAAGTTCCGTAAATAAATAACTCCCTAGGCTCCACATAGTCAAACTTAGACTCGAACCAAGGTCAACCTAGCGCTCTGATACCAACTTTGTCACGACCCGAAAGAGCATGTGACTGGCCCTTGAACCATATGAAGCCTATAGGACTCCATCTGATCCAAGTAAGCCAAAAGCCCAGAAATCTAAAACCATTTTGAAGAAAAAAAAAGTAAAGAACTGGTTTAAAGAAGTGAAGAAATACAGGTTTGAAATCAAGGTTTTTAAATAACTAAGCCGAAAGTGCATTTTAAAAACGGTACAGTCTTTTCTAGAAATTTCGGCAGAGTTTCCTTTGTAAAACTGGCCCCGAATGGGGTAAAACGATAATAACAAGATATAACATGATAAAGGCATCCCCAAGCAGGAGCTAGCTCTTCGTCAATCGACGGTCACAACCACGCAATGATATAATAATATACAACGCCAAGTGGCGAGGATCAAATCTAAAGAAAGCTCAAAAGCAACAAGAAACCGCAATACTACTAAGCGCGACTCTAAGGTCGAAATATACAACACTGATATCTAGGTCTGAAAGAATAAACAAGTTTTGGTTGATGGACATTTCTAGATACAATGAATAAATTAAATACAAAGGTGACTCCTGATACGAAGGAATCCACCTACCAAAGCAAATCACCCGCAAGAAGGAAATGTGCCAGAAATGCCGCAATAGAACCTGTACGGCATAACCTGCAAGAGCTGTGGCACAACGGGGGTGAGTTGCCAACTCGTGAATAGAAACATCTACAAGGATAAATCGAATGCAAGACATAATCCTAAGTCAACGATCAGTAAAATATCCACAAGAGTACATCTGAGTGTAATAAGGTGGCAAGGTAACATCTAATCATGTATATAGTGCCAGGTACTCAGGTAACAACATGTCATCAGTATAAGGTATGTCTGCATGAAGTATCAATGAAGAAATATCAATAATATCAATACACATATATTAGCGTCCCATACCACTAATATTGGTGTAAGATAAGTGTAAATCCAGTCTGTATATGAACCAAGTCTGTATATATGTGGAACCCGTCCACCTGTCACCCACTGACAGCAAGCATCATGTATGCAATGTGAGGATATAACCAAAAGCATGGAAAACTCATCATGAAACCCGTGCCAAACACCGACACGTAAATCCCAATCCATATGGGGCTCCGTCTGCGGATATCGGCCCTCGGCCCCGGCAGTAGGAGTCAACCCATGTCCATCTCTGGGCTCCGTCTGCGGATATCGGCCCGTCGGCCCCGGCAGTATGCCCATCTCTCGGCTCCAGGCGGTATCCCCCGGATATTCGCCGAGCTCAGGTAAAATCACCGGTAGGTACTCGCCCGCCTCCAGGCTCAATCGGCATAACCCATCGATCATCTCGCCGAGGGGAACCATACCGGGCCCACCACGAACCCGCAAACGGTACATCACCTCCTCGAATCGGGTTTCAAGCACACATCTCAGCACCGAGAAAACGCGTGGTGGACGCACCGAAATATCATATCACGAGGTACCGGGTTTTCATAAAGTGCCTCTTTTCTTAAATAACCCCACGGTCCTCAAAACCAGAAATCACATGAAAACCCAACATCCAGCAGTAAATCCAATGCGATGTACTATGCAATCAATCCATGATATATGCGACATGTAAAGAGAGTAATCATATCGGAAATCATGCAACATGGAATAGGAATGCGCATATGTCAAAGGAAGCATCATATCACGAATGTAATAGTACTACTGTGTAATGACATGGCAATTATCGATGATGAAGTGTGTGAGCCGGCAGATAGTGTACGTGAAACATTCGCATCATCAATAATGGTGCTGGTGTCCTAACAGCATGATAATAACATGGTAATGAACATATGCCAGCATTGCGAATAGTATGAATATGCGGAAATCTAGTACTCAACAGCACAGTGAAGTATCTACTATGCAACTACATCTAAGTATCCTGTCAATCAGGAGGGGTAGGTGTGGAAACCACCTAAAACTGAGTCTAAGTATACATGTAGATATATAGTCGGTGATCCCGCCTCAATGTCATATCGTAAGATATCCTCTAGCTATGAGTGCGGATCTATCATCAATATCAGCTCGTACGATAAATCATCGTACGGCATTCCCAAAAGCTGGGTAGGGGTCAACATCTCACTGTCTCATCACATAACAAATATCACCATCATCAGATCATATAGTCTGGAGTACTACTCTATGTCTAGTACAAACGGTAACATCGGTAAAGTATGCATGCGGGGGTAAACACACATCCCAAGCCCGCAAGAATCACAAGTCATACCCCACATATGAATCGTATCAAATCACCGATCCCAGGGCACCAAGCCCACAATATCGACTCATCTCCAAAGTCGTCACATATCATCAATCACAGTATAAGTACATGTGAAAAGCAAGGGTATATGTATAGGGTAATTCTATCCTAGGGTTCGCGACTATGAACTACACTAGTCACTTCTAACCCTACATATCCAACATACACCTAATATCACAATACCATATAATAAGCTATCTACGGACTGCGGGGGTGCTATACGCCATCCACCCGACTTTCCCCCGTAGATATAATCTACTCACCTTGCATCACCATTTGCGGACATCCCCATGCATTTTCTTGTCGTCCGAAGTCTTCATGGGTACCTACACATCAAAATATCGTATATGCGCATTAAAACCAAATCCAATCTAAAACGGCGCATAAACTCCAAAACGATACGATAAGGGGGCCTATAGGTGAGAACCTATGGCACGCCTTCAAAACCATCCATAATCCTCTATATCGTCGTATAAACGACAATAGTCGAGGCAAAACACATTCCACCATTTCAGAATCCAAAAATACGGAATACGGAAACACGAATCCAAAACGACAACATAGGATATATGTCCCAGATTTCACCCTAGGAAGAATCTGTCAAAACTAGAAGTACCCAGGGCCAAGAATTGATGAAATGGGGCCAGGCACGCAAAACGAGGAGATTCATCCCTGGTCTGGCCGCAATTTGAGGCCAGAATGCAGGTTTTGGCGGCCGGAAAGTGGAATGGGGAGCTAGGGTTTTGGGTGTTGCCTCTATGTTGCCTGCACATCTCAATTCACACTCAAAATTATTTTAGGGTTCTCGGGGTGTTAGCAGATTCCAAATAACAGTGACAGATTACACAATTTCCCCGATATCGGTTTCTAAAATCCGTATTCTGGTGTTTGCTTCAGGTTTTGGGTTTCAATTCAAACACTAGGGTGTTGGTGTATCCTCAATTGAACTCAATTTCACAATACAACCCAAGTTCCTCTCAAACCCTAACTAGGTTTTCATCGAATCCATAATATCACACAATATCGATTAAATCTTAACATGGGGTTATAGGAAAAGCTATAATTAAGCAATTGGTTCAGAAATTACCTTCATTAGCAACTCAAGAAAATTCTTGAGTTGCCCTCTAGTGGCCAAATCCATGCTTCTTTAGCTCCATGTGTAGATCTAGGGATTTTGCACATTTTTAATGAAGTGAGTGTGATGTTTTGGGGTGTTTTTAGAGATGATATGAGGAGTTGAAGAGGGGGAGAAAGGGGCTAGGCGGCAGCAGCAGCAACTATGGGAGAGAGGGGAAGAAATGAGAGTGAAGGAATGATGGAAGCATGGTGCAAAAAGGTAGGGTTGACCTTGTCCCTCTCTCTCTCATCATTACCTACTCTTTCCTTTTCTTTTCCCTTTTCTTTTAATCCCTAAACCTTCTCACAAGAATAGTGATCCCAAATGAAAAACCATGGCAAGAAAAGTGTACAAGTGTAGAAAATGTGATATGTGCAAGTTTTGCACAAAATTACCAAAAAACCCGATTAGCGATTTTAATCGCGATTAGCACTAAATTAGTGTCAAAATGATCACAACAACTTAAAAATGTCATAATTTCAATAATTAACCCATTTTATAATTTTCCATAATTTTTCATAATTTTTCTAACATTTTTCCTATTTATTTGCATTTAATATTAAAATAATCAATAAAATAATATTAAATTATAAAAATTCCCAAAATTAATATTTTATATTTTTGAAGATGTTACAGTTAGTGTATATGCCCTAGAGGCCATTACTGTATCATACTAGCTTGTATATTACTTGATGGAAGCTTGGGATATTCACAGTTGTATAGACAATCTTTCTCAAAATGGTAGTTTGCTACTTGGTTTGTCTCTACTTCAATATGTGCATGTGTTTCTTTTAGCATATCGCTTATATATATATTAGTAGAGCCCTTAGGATCTTTGCTTGATTACCAGCGTTGTGATGGCGCTCACACTCGTGGGGGCTGGGTAATCCATAAGCACATCCTTTTACAGGTCCCTAGTCGTTGGACTATCGAGACAGGGCATCGATACTCCGGAGTAGACTAGCGTATGCGCTTCTTATCCCAGCGGGGGAGACGGTCTGTCCCACAGCCGTCAGTACGTCGTACTTGAGATAGTATGCGGGTGCTCGTTAGGTTACGAGTACACTGGACAGGACTCGTCGGGAACTGTTGGTTGGTATTATACCAATCGTCAGTTATCAGTTCCCAGGTGACATGAGTACATCTTAGTCCGCTGACTTGAGACTGTCATTTCGCCTCGAGTGTGTTCCCACTGTACTTAGATTACTACCCTACCACGGCTCAAAGGAGTCATGCAAACAGGTAGTAGTTGGGTGCAGTCCCGAAGCACTTGGAGGCAGTGACGGTTAGACAGGATTCATCTCTCCCGGTATTGGGGGTTGACATCGCGCTGTGTCTAGGAGAGCCATAACACAAGTAGTCCCTGGCCAGGGCAAGCGAGATATACTGGTAGGTTTCCAGTATTATCTCAGGGTGTTCTGGGATACACTCCGACATGACTTGTACCGCTATTAGGGGACTGACGTTCACCACCCCCATAGGCCCACCATGCGATGTATCAGACGAACTGACCGGACTGTACGGAGATTGTCACATACAGGCTCAGTAGGAGTCCGGATGGGTTTACCTCATCGGCCTTCTTATCGACATCTACCTGGGGACCGTTACGTACAGCTAGTGTCGCTTGCGGTCTGTGGTTAAACCCATTGCCAGCGTAGTGTCGAGTCTTTAGAGTACCACACAGAGAGTTTCCCTGCACTGAGCGAAACGTGTAGAGACCGTATGGTTTTACGGCAGGGCTACGATCACTTACGTGCACTTGTGTGCGTATGTTGTTCAGGCAGGCAATACTAGTGGGCTTTGGTTTAAGCCAGATCCAAGTATTGCACAGATGGATTTGATTTGTCTTCTGTGCATTCGCATTCTACGGAATGCGGATGCAGGTGTGTATGCACAGTTTTGAGGAGCGATGAAGGAGGAGGTGCCCCATTAGGGTTTTGGCAGTTGGTTCGACCAAAACCGTAATGTGGCACACTCATTAGGGTTTTGACAATTCGTTTGGTCAAAACCGTTATGAGCCTGAGACATTGTTTACTAATCCTTTTAGTGATAGATTAGTGATGGCTAATTGCATTGACCATTTGACCCCTTAGATCTCTCTTGACTTTGTTGACCCGTTGACCGTGTTGACCATTGACCTTCTAGAGGGATCTACATTCTTCTTTCATTTTCTTTATAATTCTTGAGTTATGATAATGGTCAATTCAATGTGCCATCAACTTTATCATGATAGGATTAGTAATGATGAGATTAGTGTATTATTGCAACCATGGTTCATTTCATTTGGCTTAATCCTTTTTCATTATTATCTTCTCATTCTCTCTCATGAAGTGAGAAGAAAAAGAAAAGCTCCATGGTTGCTAAGTTTCTCCTTCATCATCCTCCTCTTGTAAATTCTTTTGATCTCATGTGTTGAGAGAAAAAGAATCCACATAGACAAACACTTCCATCTTTCTCTTCTACACAACCTAAGGCATTTAGATTAGCAATCTCTTTGCCCTAGTTGCCTTGGCTTTAGGCGGAGCTTAGTGTATAACTCTCGGGTGGATCATCTTCGACATAAGAAGGCCGCGGAGGTGCCCAAGTTCCGGATCGACGTTCGGAGCTTGGATGGATGAGCGGGACAGCGGAATGAAGACCCGAAGGACCGGTTTCGTGAGGTATACTTACTACATCATAGTAGTTAAAACCTCCATTAGTTTACTAGTTTCTAGTTTAGCAAAGATCCTTGCTTTTGAGTCCATGTTGCCTTGCGCCAAATCATTATTTTTCGCAGTTTCCGCCTCCCCGTAAGAACCGGGGTGAGCAACGTGGACTTACAGTGGTATCAGAGCCTAGCTAAACTAGAAACTAGTAAGTTAGCAAAGTGTTTAGAATATCGATCGGAAAAAAGTCGCAAAACACGTCCGCAAAACCTCAAGTTTCTGTCGATTTTTATACTGCTCAAAATGTGATTTAAAATATATGAAAAATTGTCTCAGGGTTTTGTGAAAACACTGCAGAAAAACGATCCAGTGAATCGATCAAACGACCGCGGTTCCATGGCAAAGACATGCTCATTGCCGCTGTTCCGCCGCCGTTTTGACTCGGCACTGGATCGGATTTTGTGCAGTGTTTTAGTTTGGCTATTTTGGGATTTTTAATACATGTTTTTTCTACCCAGATTTTCCAGGAATCCGTATTTTGATCGATATTCCGTACTCTTTGGCTAATGAATATTATCTGTGATGTGATATATGTATTGAACGTCCGCTAATCGCTATACGTCGATTAGTTGGGGTTATACATATCTGTGATCTGTAATGTTGATGGTTTGTGTTTATGAACTCGGTGGATTGTCGCGGATGAATAGCCGGGAATGGGTATGAGATGAGAGTTTCTTTTTTCTTTCATTCATTGTAAAATTTGTAAATTGATGTAATATTATTTGTTTGGCCGCACAACCGGGTCGGGGTTGTAGCCGTCATTGTATAATTTCTTTTTACTGTTTTTGCTCCTAGGATAGACCTAAGGTGGGGTGCACAAACTACCGGGTATCTCGAAGTGCCGAGTGGCCTACTCACAGTGTTGAGGGAGGTTGCTTCGCTTCGGATACATGGCGGGTAGTTTGCCGCACCCGTAGGGGTCTAGGGTGGGGTTTGGCTAATCATCGCGACCGTGTAATCCGCTTTTCGTTGCAGGATCGAACGAATCACGGATTCCTAGTATATCCAAAGTGTTCATCTGTGATCTGTAATGGCTATCATTGCTATATATTTATATATGATAACTATTTAGGTGTTGCATATGTTTTGCATCCGTGCTAGTCCAGCCCCCGCTCTGTCGTTAGTTAAGTAACCTAACGGGTGATGACGGGGCCCAGTGGCGAATGCGGATGGCATAAGCGTACACAATATTTTGGTTGTTTTCTGCAATGGTAGGATTAATTGATGGGACGCATTAAAAGAACTAATGCAAGAAAAATAAACCAAGTAAAAGTCGTTGGAACACTTTGAAAACCACTCGGTTCTTTTCAAAAACCAGCATTTTAAACACGGAGCTTGAACCACTCATTTTAAAAGCTATCTCGTTCCATCGACTATATCAAGTACACTACGTTCACGGTTTCGCCAAAACCATTCGTAGCCCTCCGTCATTTCGTATGGATATTCAACAATATTCAAGCTATGTTTGTTGACCTTCGTCAAGGCATAGTGATTGGTAGCTGTTGGGTGTTCATATGTAGCATAGATAGATGCGTTGGTTTGGGACAATCGTATTACCTTGTTGACCTTCGTCAAGGGTATGTGCGGGTGGGTTCAAATTAACCTGGATAATGACGGGTAGAACTTGATATGTGACTTATGATTTGTTGACCTTCGTCAAGGTCATAAGAGCATGGGGAAAAAATCCACATCGGGATTTTCAAAAGTACTGAAACTTGCTAGCGCTGCATACCATTTGGAGTGTGATGATTTTGGTAGGATTCCTTCAGTTTTGTCACGCGATGATATTTGGATCCGATCCTACTGTGAGTATATGCTACTCCTCGGGAACTCTTTTACTTAACGATCAATGCTATAAACCAAGTAGGTGTCTAGAAAGGTGTTAGCGGGGCTACGCCCACAGGGAAAAGAGGTTACTTAATTAAGGAACTTCGCGAAAGCGTTGGAAAACCTCCCTCGAAGTACCGACACTAGCCTGGCTGAACGATTAAGCAAGTATTGTACGGTGAGATTGATCCTGACTAATTCTTCCTTTATGGTTTGAGGAGGGATTCGAGAGACAGTGGGAGCCATCCTGTTTAGATAAATTAAAAACCAATCTAAACTTGCAAGAGCATCATGCTAAGTGTTTTCTTCTCTCTCTCTTAATTGCAGCGACCCAGTGACCGCACCTAAGTTACATCTAGATAATAAAATGACTGAATCTGACTGTTATGACTGGCAAAGGTCCGCCCAGATGTCCATTGCCCATGACAAGCTGGGACACCTCTTGACTGATCCAACCCCTGCCGTCTCAGGTCTAGTTTCCCCTGTCACGGATATTGATATCCGTAGGACATCGGAAGAAGACTGTGCGAAAGCCAAGTGCCTTGTGTTAGCCTCAGTTGATGGTATATACCAGAGGCAACACGAGAAGATGGACTCAGCTTCTATCTTCCTCCATAACAAAGTTTTATATGGAGAGCAATCTCGTATTGCAAGATATGAGACCTCGAACGAATTGCTTCCAGCGAGGTTGGCTATTGGGTCATCTGTAGGGGGCAACGTCCTTACAGAGACCAGCTCTTTTGAGCTCTCGGACCTGAAGAGCACGTTGAAGAACGGGTCAGATGCTGACTTAGTTCAATATTCTCTACCCACTACCCTGAAGGAAACCAGGAAAGTAGAAAGAAAGGGAAGGGCAGAAGTTTCGGGACTGGATGTAGTAAAAGAGGGATGTTCCTATTGTAACGGGAATGAACATGGGCAGAAGGATTGCAGGGCTTGCAAAGCCAGTAGCCAGAATTCGAAGCATGTTGTGGCTTCGGCTTCGGGTGTGTTTGTAATAGAGAACTATATGTCTGTTAACCTTACTTCCTGGGTATTGGATACCGGATCAGTATCTCATATCTGTAATTCGTTACAGGCTCTGAGAAACCGTAGGGTTATCAGGAAAGGTGATATTACTCTAAGGGTTGCTAACGGAATGGCATGTATGCTGAATCTGTAGGGTTCCTAGGCACTCTTGTGAAGGTTCATAAGGCATCAAACATGCCCGGATTAAATTTTAGACGTGCCGAACAACCTAAAGCCGGGATCTTTGCTAGATTATTAGGGTTAAACATGCAAGATGATAACTTTTATCTAAGTGTGAGGGATTACAACCTTTGTAGTCCGCTCCTGCGCTTCACAAGCTCCGAGTAGAAGTCCCTTTGCCGCGATCCACGATTTCCCGGACTCATGAGAGGCTCCACGACTCGAACGATCCATGCTAGCTTGAAGTGTTCCAAATCTCCGATGATCTACGTCGAAGTTGCAAAGACTCAAGCTTTCTCACTCTAGAGAGATGAACACACTAATCTCATGGGCTAGATGAGATGAGGATGAGAGAGTAGTATTTATGCTTTATTTTTAAATCATTTTCTCATATTTATTCATCACATAAAGAATTTCTAGTGAGCTTTTTCAAGAGAGAAGAAGATGATAATGGAAAAGATAATGATAAATCCTTTTGTGATGAATAGAAATAAAAGTATATGATTGATGTATAAACCATGGTCAAGGATGAGTGGCTAATAATGTGTAGAGAAACAACTAGAGTTAGGGTTTGGTTTGGTTAGCAATGTGTCATCAAAAAAATATCTTAACCATGACAAAAGATAAAGCTTCTAGAAGGTGGATGAAGCAACTAACCCTAATCACACCCTAACCACATTTAATCATCCTTAAACATGTTTAACAATAAATCATATCATGTCACAATAATATATATCATATATATATTATATATTTGCAACAAAAGAAAATAATACAATTAACATATATCGCATATATATCAATGTATCATCCAGTGAGAAAATGAAATAATAAAGAGAGCCAATATTAGATAATGTAATACAATATATCATATATATTATTATACATTAAATCATCGAATCAACACTTGATCCGACGATCCGGCTATATCGAATATTACTGACTAATATATCATGTACCGATTCATCGAATCAACACTTGATCCGATGACCCGGTTCAAATCTAAATATCGCGAGAATATCATACGGTATCTCATATCGCATTATTCTCGGTCCTGCACATATCACGTATGTGCCTCTACTCCGTTTCTCCTGAGCCAAGAAACATCTGTGTAGCACTCTAAAGAATCGTCAATACGCCGGTAGCAGGTGATGATCATATCAAACACCCACAAGCTGCAAGCGGTCAGCTAAACGTAACAGCCACCCAGGTATTGAGCAATCAGAAGATCAACAAGCTAGCCTGTGCGTTCTCCTGTGAATCCAATCAGTAACACTCCCGTACAGTCCGGTCTGTTCGTCTGATATGTCGCATATCAAGTCTAGGGGTGGTAAACGTCAGACCCCAGTAACCGATAAGTCGTGTCGATGTATGTCTCATAACGGGTCGAGAAACTACTAGTAACACTTACCAGTAAATCTCTATATCAGCCCTGGCCAGGGACTTCCAGTTATAGCCAATCGAACACAGCACAACATCAACTCCCTATACCGGGAGAGACGAATTCCCTCTTATCGCTCATTGCCTCCATGTGATTCGGGACTGTACCCAAAAGCCACCGTTTTGCACGCCCTCTTGGACGTGGTAAGGTGGAAATCAAAGCACAGTAGGAATCACTTAAGACTCTATGACGATCTCGGGTCTACAGACTACCCTGTACCAGTGTCACCGGAGAACTGCCATCTGACGTGTGGTATATCACCATCTGGGAGTTCTCGGCGAGTCCGTCCAGTGTACCCAGTCTCCACTGAGCACCCGTACACCATCTCTGATGTCAAACGCCGATGGATATGGGATCATCCATCGCCCATCATATGGGTCAAGATGCGTATACGCTAGTCTACTTCAATGTATCGTTGCCCTGTCTCGATATACCCTCGACTAGGAACAGTTATAGGATGTACTCATCGACTACCAAGGCCCCACTAGTATGATCTCATCATAGTCCCAGTAGTCGAGTACAGATCCTAAGGGCTTTATCAACATGTGAGAGAAAAAACAGTAAACCAATACAAGTCAACATGTTAAGATAAAGTGAAACCAAATAGCATACTATCAAGACGAGCAAGAAAGTCATCTCTATATATATCCAAGCATCCATTATAATATACATCATATGTACAACAATGGCCTCTAGGGCATATACATAACTAACAATCTCCCACTTGCACTAAGGCCAGCTGCTGTAGTATCTCATACCTAGCATCCCGAATAATCTCTCAAACTATATCTGGGGAATAGCCTTCGTGAATGGATCCACAGTGTTGTCCTTCGTATCTACTCTCCTGACCTCGATCTCCCGGCGATCAACTATCTCCCTGATCAGGTGATACCGCCTCAGAATATGTCTGGACTTCTGATAGGATCTGGGTTCCTTGGCCAATGCCACAGCTCCATTGTTATCGCAATACAGAGGTATTGGATGCTCAATGGATGGAACCACTCCAAGTTCAGTAATGAGCTTCTTGATCCAGACAGCCTCTTTGGCAGCATCGTTGGCAGCGATGTATTCAGCCTCCATCGTCGAGTCTGCAACGGTATCCTGTTTGGAACTCTTCCAACATACCGCCCCTCCATTGAGGGTAAAGACAAATCCCGAGTGCGACTTAGAGTCGTCCTTATCACTTTGGAAGTTGGAATCGGTAAAGGACTCCACCTGGAGTTCTCCGTTACCATACACCAAGAACATCTCCTTAGTCCTTCGCAAGTACTTGAGAATGTTCTTCACTGATGTCCAATGACTCTCTCCAGGATCTGCTTGATACCGACTCACTACACTTAGTGAGTATGCTACATCGGGTCTGGTACATAACATCGCATACATGATAGAGCCTACTGCCGAAGCGTAGGGTATCCCTTGCATGCGAGCTCTCTCTAAATCAGTCTTGGGAGACATCTCTTTGGAGAGAGTGAGTCCAGAGATCGTGGGTTGGTTCCCACGCTTGGATTCTTCCGTACTAAACCTCTTTAGTATGGTGTCAATGTACCTGGATTGGGACAATCCCAGTATCCGTTTAGATCTATCTCTATAGATCATGATTCCCAATATGCAGGAGGCATCACCAAGATCTTTCATTGAGAATCTCTGTGATAAGAAGAGCTTGACTGATTGCAGCATAGGAATATCATTTCCTATCAAGAGTATATCATCCACGTACAATACGAGGAAGACTACCTTACCCTTTGCTACCTTCTTATAAATACAAGGTTCATCTATATTTTTGATGAAGTCAAACTCTTTGACTACAACATCAAAACAGATGTTCCAACTCCGCGATACTTGCTTTAACCCATAAATGGATTTAAGCAGCTTGCACACCTTTCCGCTGCTCCCACTATCTACGAAGCCTTCTGGCTGAGTCATGTACACGCTCTCTTCTAAATCACTGTTTAGAAAGGCGGTCTTAACATCCATTTGCCAGATTTCGTAGTCATGGTATACAGCAATGGCAAGTAAGATCCGGATGGACTTAAGCATAGCCACTGGAGAAAAGGTTTCGTCATAATCCACACCTGGTCGTTGACGAAAACCCTTTGCTACAAGTCTAGCTTTGAAAGTCTCAACTTTTCCATCTACACCAAATTTCTTTTTAAAGATCCACTTGCTCCCTATGGGTTTTACCCCTTCAGGAGCATTTTCCAAAGTCCATACTTTGTTGGTGTACATGGAATCCATCTCAGATCGCATTGCATCCAGCCATTTCACAGAGTCACCACTCGTGATGGCCTGCTCGAAACTAGTCGGTTCATCATCATCCATGATGCAATCCTCGCTTCCACCATCAATGAGAAAACCGTAGTATCTTTCAGGTGGATGAGAAACCCTACTAGATCGGCGGAGAGGCTGGGGTTCGTCGGGTACTACTGAATCCTCTGGTTCCACTAAATTTTCAGTTGCAGTTTGTGTTGCTGGAACTTCTTCCAGTTCTACCTCAGAGCCACTAATCTCTTTTGCAAGAAATTCCTTTTCTAAAAAGGTGGCATGTTGAGCAACAAACACTTTTTGCTCCTCACCGTGATAGAAAAAATATCCATAAGAATTTTTCGGATATCCTACAAACTTGCAAAGAACTGACCGTGCCTCGAGTTTGTCCGGATTTTTCCTTTTTACATAGGCCGGACAACCCCATATCTTATCTCGTTTAAGATACGGTCTCTTCCCACTCCATATCTCATATGGTGTGGTAGGTACAGATTTAGTTGGAACTTGATTCAATAGGTATGCTGCTGTCTCAAGCGCATACCCCCAGAAGGAAATAGGTAACTCAGCTGTACTCATCATAGAGCGTACCATATCTAATAGGGTGCAATTCCTCCGCTCCGATACACCGTTGTGCTGTGGTGTATAAGGAGGAGTAAACCGAGAGAGAATCTCATTCTCTTTTAGATAATCTAGGAACTCATTGCTTAAGTATTCTCCTCCTCGATCAGATCGAAGAATCTTAATACTTTTGCTCGTTTGATTCTCTACTTCATGCTTATATTCTCTGAATTTCTCAAAAGCTTCAGACTTGTGTTTCATCAGGAACACATGTCCGAATCTAGAGAGATCGTCAGTGAATGTAATGAAGTAGGAAGAACCGTTCCTGGCATGCGTAGACATGGGACCGCATACATCACTATGTACCAGTCCTAAGAGTTCGGTAACTCTATCTCCGTGTCCACTAAACGGAGCTTTGGTCATTTTTCCTTTGAGACATGAATGGCAAGTATCATAAGATGATAATTCGAATGGATTCATATAACCATCCATATGTAACTTAGCCAGTCGTGTCACATTGATATGACCAAGTCTACAATGCCACAAGAAGGATTCGTTCATTTCTGAATTTTTTCTCTTGTGTGTGTTTTGTATATTGAGGACTGTATTCTGATTTAGAATGAATATGCCATTATGTAACGAGCCTGATGCAATCAACTTTTGATCTAGGAATATGTTCATAACATTATCCTGTACTACAAAATTATATCCTTCTTTACTTAATAAAGAGACTGATATAATGTTGCACATCATGTTCGGTATATAATAGCATTCATTTAGAATCAGTGTATTATGACTTGGCAATACAAGGTGATATTCGCCAACTGCTTTGGCTACAATACTTGCACCGTTCCCTACTTGAACGGAATGATCACCTTTTCCTAGTTCTCTACCTTTTCGTAGCCCATGTAACAATTTACATATGTGGGATCCTGATCCGGTATCTAATACCCAGGACGTAGGGTGAACTGAGAAACTGTTCTCAATAACTAACACACCCGAAGAAGATGCATCAACATGCATGTTCTTTTGGACGGCTTGAGAATCCAGATATTCTCCTGTTTCCTGTTCAGTCTTATAACTCTTATAAGAAAGAACGGGTCCAACATTCCCTAGCTCAGTACAATAATTGGGTTCAGTCAATACATCAATATTATTATCTTGATTATGGCCTGACATGGTCGCTACCTGGAGAGAGAGAGAAAAAAACACTTTAGCGTATGCTCTTGCAAGATTAGATTGGTTATTATCTTATCTAATCAGGATGTCTTCCACTGTTTTTATCAAATCTACCTTAAAACCCTAAAAGGTAAGATTAGCCGGGATTAATTACACCCTACAATTTCGTCAATTTTTCAGCCAGATCAGTGTCGGTACTTTGAGGGAGGTTCCCCGTGCTTTCGCACGGACCTAATTAAAGTAAACCTCATTTTCCCAGAGGCGTAACCCCGTTAACACTTTTCTAGACACCTACTTGAATGACTAAATGTCCTGTGTAAAACTCTCCCAGGAGTAACACTTACTCGCAGTGGGTATCGGGATCCAACTATCTCATAGAAGGTATGCAATCTCATTGCAAATTTCAACACTTGAAATTCCCGATAATATTTTGCCCCTAGCGATCTATGACCTTGACTGTTAGTTTTCCTAGCACCTTATGAAAGTTTTGGAGGCATCACATGTCACAAAGATCAAATTTTTGTGGTGCTAAGTAAACATACAAAGGATCTTATCCTAGAAAATTAGGGATTCATAATTTTACAAGCGATAAAGAATAGGGTTTCGAAACTACAACCTTTGTAGCTCCCTTTCGCTTAACTCTTTGGCCTCTTGAGTGTTGGAGGAAGGTTCTCTTGAAGTCCTCTAGCGTCTACGACGATCCACCCGGAGCTCCTAGTCCAAGCTTGCAACTTCACCTTTCCGGAGAAGAAATGAAGATAACACTCTACACAAGTGGGCTAAACTTGTGTAGAATGAGGTTGTGGATTTTATTCTCACTTCAAAAACCTTTCTTGATCAATATTTTGCTCACTTGAAGAGAACAAGAGAGCTTAGGAGGAAGAAGAGAGACAAGGAGGATGATGGCTCACCTTCTTGAAGAAGAGAAAGATTCTTCTTGAAGAAGAGAAAAGACTTACCTAGAAGAAGAGAAAAGCCTCTTCTTGGAAAAGAAATCAAAACATAAAAATATGTTTATTCCTTCTCATGCGATACCATGGTTAGGATATGAAGACATTATTGTATCGTAGTTAAAACATCTAAGGAAAACTAACTAAGGGTTAAATGGTGGGTAAGTAAGGTAAGAGTGTAGAAACATTCCAATATTTAACCCTTTTTCTTTTCCTTTTGTTTTAGCATAAGTACAATAATAATTCACATTAAAAACCATCATATTCCATGTATAAGCAACCATGAAGGATGATGCTTGTATGTATGTGTGCATGCACATCATATGTGCATGAAACTACAAGCAAGAAATCATACATGCATGCATACATCCATCATGCACAAGTAAAGGTTTCAAGTGAGAAAACTAATGGTTAAATGATAAATCAACACTTGATTTATCAATCCGGCCATATCACATATGACCCCACCAAAAGGCAGCTGCCCGATCAATATACGGTATCCCATACGCGCATTTTAATCGGGTCCATGCACATATCGCATACGCGCACCACAACGTTTCGCCTGGACCAGGTAACTCCTTTGTGGGACTCTAAGACTCGTCAATACTCCGGCAGTGGGTGATGATCATATCAAGCACCCCCAGGCCGCAAGCGGTCAGCTAAACGTAACGGCCGCCCGGGTATTGAGCGATCAGAAGAAAACAAGCGAACCTGCTACAACTCCCGTCGAGCCAACCGGCAACACTACCGTACAGTCCGGTCTCTTCGTCAGATATGCCGCATATCGAGTCTAGGGATGGTAACGTCGACCCCAATAACCCAATAAGTCGTGCCGGTGAATGGTCTATAACAGATCGAGAAACTACTGATAAAACTTATCAGCAAATCTCAGCAGCCCTGGCCAGGGACTTACTGATATAACCAGTCGAGCACAGTACAGCATCAACTCCCAATACCGGGAGAGACGAAACCCCTCCAATCGCTCATCGCCTTCGTGTGTCTCGGGACTGTACCCAACGGCCACCTGTTTGCACGACTCAGTAGAGCCGTGGTAGGGTGGTAATCAAAGTACAGTGGGAGGGAACACAAGACTCCATGACGATCTGGGTATACAGACTAACCTGTACCAGTGTCACCTGAGAACTGCTATACGACGATAGATATAATTCCATATAGGAGTTCTCGGTGAGTCCGTCCAGTGTACCCAGTCAACACTGAGCACCCGTATATGATCTTGATGTCAAACATCGATGAATGTGGGAACATTCATCGCCCATCGAATGGGTCTAGTATCATATACGCTTGTCTACTCTGGTATATCAATGCCCCGTCTCGATATACCCACGACTAGGGACATTCCAGGATATGCTTATAGACTATAGATGTCCCACAAGTATGATCTCTATCATAATCATTGTAGTCAAGCCAATATCCTTAGGGCCTTTCCAACATGTATGAATGAGTAAAAGCATGATCAAATCAACATGTCAGATTAAGAAGAACCAGATAGCATACTATCATGTCGAGAGAGAATGTATACTGAATATATATATATGTATGTATAAATACATCCACTATCACATAATGACCTCTAGGGCATACATATATCCAACAATCTCCCACTTGCACTAAGGCCAATTATTGGCGTATCTCATACCCAACATCTCAAAAAGTCGCTCATGCTGCGGCTGAGGGAGGGCCTTGGTGAGTGGATCCGCGGCGTTATTCTTTGTGTCTACTCTCTTAATCTCGATCTCGCGGCGATCTACAATCTCCCGGATCAAATGAAAGCGCCTGAGGATGTGTCTGGATCGCTGATGGGACCTGGGCTCCTTGGCTAATGCCATAGCCCCATTATTATCACAATACAACGGTATTGGATCAATAATGGTTGGAACTTCTCCTAGCTCCGAGATGAACTTCTTCATCCAGACGGCTTCCTTGGCGGCATCATTTGCAGCAATGTACTCAGCTTCCATCGTGGAGTCTGCAACGGTATCCTGTTTGGAACTCTTCCAACTAACCGCCCCTCCATTGAGGGTAAATACAAACCCTGAGATAGATTTACTGTCATCCTTATCGCTCTGGAAGCTCGAATCGGTAAAGGCCTCCATTTGGATATCTGTATTACCATACACCAAGAACAATTCTTTAGTCCTTCGCAAGTACTTAAGAATGTTCTTCACAGCTGTCCAGTGGTTCTCCCCTGGGTTGGATTGATACCTGCTTACAACACTAAGTGCATAAGCTACATCTGGGCGTGTACATAACATCGCATACATTATAGATCCTACTGCCGAAGCATAGGGTATAATGCTCATGCGAGCTCTCTCTTCATCGGTCTTTGGACAAGAATCCTTGGAGAGAGTGACTCCATGGCAAGCGGGTAAGGCACCCCGCTTGGAGTCTTCCATACTAAACCTTTTTAGGATGGTGTTGATGTACCTGGTTTGGGACAATCCCAATAACTTTTTGGATCTATACCTATAGATCTTTATGCCCAGGATGTATGTGGCATCACCCAGGTCCTTCATGGAGAACCTTAGTGATAAGAACGATTTGACCGACTGCAGCATAGGAATATCATTTCCTATCAGAAGAATGTCATCCACGTACAATACGAGGAATGTGACAGCTCTTCCTACAGCCTTCCTATAAACACAAGGTTCATCTGGATTTTTGATGAAATCAAACTCTTTGATAACATCATCGAAACAGATGTTCCAACTCCGAGATGCCTGCTTTAACCCATATATGGATTTAAGCAGTCTACATGCTTTCCCGCTGCTCCCACTGTCAATGAAGCCCTATGGCTGATCCATATAAACGCATTCTTCTAAATCTCCATTTAGAAATGCTGTTTTAACGTCCATCTGCCAGATTTCGTAGTCGTAGTGAGCAGCAATAGCAAGTAGGATCCGAATGGATTTAAGCATGGCTACTGGCGAAAAAGTTTCGTCATAGTCCAAACCTGGTCTTTGACGAAAACCTTTCGCCACAAGTCTTGCCTTATAGGTCTCTACCTGCCCATCCACACCAATCTTTCTCTTAAAGATCCATTTTCACCCTACAGGTTTTACCCCAGGGGGTACAACGTCCAAAGTCCATACTTTGTTGGTGTACATAGACTCCATTTCGGATCTCATGGCATCCAGCCACTTCACAGAGTCACCACTCGTGATAGCTTGCTGAAAAATGGTAGGATCATCATCATCCATGATGCAATCTTCTCTGTCACCATCAATGAGAAAACCGTAGTATCTCTCCGGTGGGCGAGAAGTCCTACCAGACCTTCGGAGTGGCCGAGGTTCTTCAGTTTCTGTTGCAACAGCCGTTTCAACCAAATCGTCATTTGTAGTTTGTGTCTCCAGAACCTTTTCTAGATCTACTACCTTGCCATCATCTTTATCTGTGAAAAACTCTTTTTCCAAGAATGCGGCATACTGAGAAACAAACACTTTTTGTTCCTCTTTGTGGTAGAACAGATATCCATAAGAATTCTTTGGATATCCCACAAAGTTACACATGAATGACCGTGTCTCGAGTTTGTCCGAATTCTGCTTTTTAACATAGGCCGGGCAACCCCAAATCTTAATTCTCTTAAGAGATGGTCTCTTCCCATTCCATATCTCATATGGCGTGGTAGACACGGCTTTGGTTGGAACCCTGTTTAGCATAAACGCTGCAGTCTCCAATGCATGCCCCCAAAACGAGACCGGTAACTCAGCGTCACTCATCATGGACCGGACCATATCTAATAGGGTCATATTGCGTCGTTCTGACACACCGTTGTGCTGTGGTGTGTAAGGAGGAGTGAGCTGAGAGAGAATCCCATTCTCTTTTAGGAAGTTTGCAAATTCTGTACTGAGATACTCACCACCTCGATCTGATCGAAGCATCTTAATACTCAAGCCGGTTTGTTTTTCTACTTCTTGTTTATATTCAATGAATTTCTCGAAAGCGTCGGACTTGTGCTTTAATAAAAATACATGACCGAATCTTGAGAAATCGTCAGTGAATGTAATGAAGTATGAAAAACCGTCTCTAGCCTGTGTAGACATTGGCCTACATACATCACTATGTATGAGGCCAAGGAGCTGAGTAGCTCTTTCTCCGTGTCCGGTAAATGGAGTTTTGGTCATTTTACCCTTGATACAAGACTGGCAAGTCCCATAAGATTTATATTCAAAAGAGTTTAAATATCCATCTTTGTGTAACTTGTTTAGTCTTGTTTCGTTAATATGACCAAGTCTACAGTGCCAAAGAAAAGCTTCATTTAATTCTGAAAGTTTTCTTTTATTAGTGTGTTGTATACTAAAAACTGTGTGTTGATTCAGGACATATATTCCGTTATTAAGCGTACCATACCCAACCAACACTTGATTCAGGTAAATGTTCATAACATTGTTCTGCAATACAAAATTATATCCTTCATTGTCCCTCAATGAAATGGATATTATATTACAAAGCATACTGGGTACAAAATAACAAGGATTCAAAACCAAAATACATCCAGAAGGCAACCCCAAGTGATACTCTCCCACCGCGACTGTATGTACATTGGAACCATTTCCAACGCGGAGAGTATGGTCACCTGTCTTCAAAATCTTGCTATTTCTCAACCCCTGCATAGAATTGCAAATGTGAGAACCTGAACCGGTATCCAATACCCAGGAAGCAGAGTTTATAGAAAAACAGTTTTCAGTCACAAACGCACCTGAAGCAGAAGCATCACCATGCTTCTTCTTGAGACTTAAGTAGTCAGTGCAATGGCGCTTCCAATGTCCTGTCTTGTGGCAATGAAAACATTCACCCTTCCCCGAGTCTCCAGCCTTGGATTTTCCCTTTCCCTTCACCTTTTTAACTCCACCCTTAGGATTAGCGGGTTTCTTCTTTTTCTTTCCCTTGGCCTTAGCTTTCGGGCGAGAAGAGGAAGACTGTCCAATAGTCATAACGGGAGTTTTTGCTAATTTCATAGTGCTCTCTGCACTCCTTAACATATTAAGGAGTTCACGGAGTTCCTTCTCCATGCCATGCATGTTGAAGTTCACTATGAACTGAGCAAAGGTGGAGGGGAGGGACTGCAGAATAATATCTATATATTGTTCATTTTCCATCGTCCATCCAAGGTCCTCAAGCTCTTCAATAAGAGCTATCATCTTCAGAACATGGTCTCCTACTGATGTGCCAGGGGCCATTCGCATCTGAAACAATTTCTTTGATGCTTCGTATCGTAATACGCGGGATTGCTCCCCATACAACTCCTTTGTATGGAGCAATATACCGTGAATGTCCATGTCCTCGTGCTGCTTTTGATGTGTGTTGTCCATCGATGCAAGCGCGAGGCATTTGGCCGTGGCACAATCAGCGTCCCATGTCTTGCGGACTTCAACGTCCGAAACTGAGGATTTTGGACCTGGGACGGGCGGGGCTGAAGCCGTGAGGACATATGATACTTTATCATAAGTCAAGGCGATTTTCAGATTCCTTAGCCAGTCTTTATAGTTGGTCCCATTCAGTTTGTTTTTATCTAATAAAAGCTTGAGTCCAGTCATTGGTATCTGCCATTAAGAGAGAGAAAAGAATACACTCAGCGAAAGCTCTTGCATAGATTAGATTGGTTATTTATCTTGTCTAATCGATGTCTCCCACTGCTTTAATCAAGTTTTTCATTCAAACCTTAAAAAGAAAACTAGCCAGGATTAATTACAGTCTACAACTTCGCTAACCGTTCAGCCAGGCCAGTGTCGGTACTTGAGGGAGGTTCCCCGTGCTTTCGCACGGACCTAATTAAAGTAAACCTCTTTTTCCCAGAGGCGGAGCCCCGTTAACAACTTTCTAGTCACCTAATGAGTTAGCTAATTGTAAACTGCAAAACTCTCCTAGGAGCAACTATTGCCCACAGTGGGATCGTGATCCAACCATCACATGGAATGTATGCAATCTCATTGCAAATCTCAACACTTGAAATTCCCGATATGATTTTTACCCCTAATACTCATGACCTTAACTATGGTCAACAAATCATAAGTACCAGTCAAGTTCTACCCGTCATTTCTTGATCAATCAGACCCATCCATTTGACCCTTAACTATGGTCAACAAAGTCGCATGAATGTCCTAATTAATCTGCATCATATGCAGTGTAGGAAGACATCACTTAGCTACCGTACACTACGCCTTAACTAAAGTCAACAAACGTAGCACGAATACTAAGTACTCTACTTCCTAAAATGACGGAAGGTTGCGAATGATTTTTAAGAAAATCTTTGACGCTTTGAACTTGATATCGTTGTAGAATCAAATGAAATTTTGAAATGGAGTGATTTTGAGGCTTTTCTAGTTTTGCTAAAGGAGTCACTCCCGATGAGGGGATCGTCGGCCCTTTCCTCGTCGAATGAGGTGCAGGATATATCATATACATCGTTGTGCAAAGCAAAAACACAAAAGCAGTCAGAAGCAAACCGAGTGTGTAGCATCAGCCAGTTATTGCTAAAGGAGTCACTCCCGGTGAAGGGATCTCGGTCCTTTCCTTATCGAATAAGGTGCAGGGTATATCATATATACCGCTGTGCAAAGCAAGAACTGTAGCTACCTATTTTATTTAAAATTCGATTCCACAACATCTTAAGTTTCTTATCTTTCATTAATCACATTAATGAAGTCCCATCATTTAAATACCTAAACATCACAGATAGATATGACGTACACTTATGTCATCCGCATTCGCCTCGATGTCCCCTCGTGCACCGTTAGGTTAGGTAACTAACGACAGAGCAGGGCAGGGCTAGCGCGGGTGTAAAACATAAGTAACGTCTACTATATATCATATATATAATATGTCATTCATCTCAGATGTCACAGAATACAGGCAGCAGAAACATGTATATAATGTGGGATATACTAGGACGTCCGTATTTAGTATTTAGCCAACAATAGAAAATACGGATTCCACAGTCGCGATGAATAGCCAAGCCCACACCCTTAGACCCCTACGTGAGCGGCAAGCGACCCTCCCAATCCTGGAGTTTAGGAGACCCGGTCTCGACTCCTCGAGATGGCCTCCCACTGAACCCCAGAACCCGGTCACTTGTGCTCCCCTCCTTGGGTCTATCCTAATGCGGTAAAGTAAATAATATACAACATCGGTGACACAACCTCAACCTGGAAGTGTCCCAAATAAAAGAATATTACATTTGAATTTACATGAATGAAAATTTAAAACTCTCATCTCACAAAAACCCCCCGGCTACTCAATCGCGACAATCCAACACATCATATCTCAGCAACACATAATATCTCATATCATCAACGTAAGTAAGTATGCGTACCCCAATTGTCGTTGATGTATAGCAACGAAACCGGCGATATCGACATACTACACTTACGGTCACAGAAAACAAATTGTAAAACTACAATATTTGGAATCCACATTCTCTTTAGACATCATAAATGCGAAATATCACATACTTCGTATTTCATGCCTAAACTACATGAATTCCACATATTGTATCACATTACAGATAAATATACAGTATTAAAGTTTTTGAGCGAATGGTCAAATACCCAAAATACCCTAAAGCTGAACACTTGAGCGGAGTTCAAAATTCCGGAGTGTGACAAGTGGTGGCGGTCCAGCCGTAGAAGGGTCAAGCCAACGCCTCACATGTGGCACGCCGTACTGCCCCAAACCCTAAGGTTCAAAGGACAGTTCAAGACGGTCACATAATCGAGTTAAGGTTTGTTGTCTTCTAGAGGGTCCACTACAAAACTTGCACATATATCCGAAAGACTTAAACCCCGGGAAGAGTGAGCAAATGATACTCGTCCAAATACTTCAATACATTCTAATTATCCGGATAAACAAGAAGTTAAAATTCCGATCGAATTAACGGGTCCAAAAACATCTTCAGAATTTATAGTAGTCAATTCAAATTAAAAATACTCCAAAACAGTGTTCAAGCAGTGAAATGAGTTACTGTGTAAACCTGACACCATGATGGAATAGTACGACCGCGGAAGCGCGGCCTAAGGAGGGTTCTGCCGCGCTTCCGCGCTCAAATGAACAGTTCATGGTCTCAGTTTTCACAGTAACTCTTAGATTCACCTGCTTAATATTTTGCATATTTTTATTTCTGAAAATAAACAGTTTCAAAAAAATGTCCAGAGAGCGTCCCGTAATCCCGTATTTCGATTCGATCGGAGTTTTTACTTCGCAAGAGTAACGCCTAATGTTCCAGGTCGGCTCTGATACCAATGTTAGTTTTCCTAGCACCTTATGAGAGTTTTGGAGGCATCACATGTCACAAAGATCAAATTTTTGTGGTGCTAAGTAAACATACAAAGGATCTTATCCTAGAAAATTAGGGATTCATAATTTTACAAGCGATAAAGAATAGGGTTTCGAAACTACAACCTTTGTAGCTCCCTTTCGCTTAACTCTTTGGCCTCTTGAGTGTTGGAGGAAGGTTCTCTTGAAGTCCTCTAGCGTCTACGACGATCCACCCGGAGCTCCTAGTCCAAGCTTGCAACTTCACCTTTCCGGAGAAGAAATGAAGATAACACTCTACACAAGTGGGCTAAACTTGTGTAGAATGAGGTTGTGGATTTTATTCTCACTTCAAAAACCTTTCTTGATCAATATTTTGCTCACTTGAAGAGAACAAGAGAGCTTAGGAGGAGGAAGAGAGACAAGGAGGATGATGGCTCACCTTCTTGAAGAAGAGAAAGATTCTTCTTGAAGAAGAGAAAAGACTTACCGTGAAGAAGAGAAAAGCCTCTTCTTGGAAAAGAAATCAAAACATAAAAATATGTTTATTCCTTCTCATGCCATACCATGGTTAGGATATGAAGACATTATTGTATCGTAGTTAAAACATCTAAGGAAAACTAACTAAGGGTTAAATGATGGGTAAGTAAGGTAAGAGTGTAGAAACATTCCAATATTTAACCCTTTTTCTTTTCCTTTTGTTTTAGCATAAGTACAATAATAATTCACATTAAAAACCATGGTGTAAGTCTAGCATTGCCATCATATTCCATGTATAAGCAACCATGAAGGATGATGCATGTATGTATGTGTGCATGCACATCATATGTGCATGAAACTACAAGCAAGAAATCATACATGCATGCATACATCCATCATGCACAAGTAAAGGTTTCAAGTGAGAAAACTAATGGTTAAATGATAAATCAACACTTGATTTATCAATCCGGCCATATCACATATGACCCCACCAAAAGGCAGCTGCCCGATCAATATACGGTATCCCATACGCGCATTTTAATCGGGTCCATGCACATATCGCATACGCGCACCACAACGTTTCGCCTGGACCAGGTAACTCCTTTGTGGGACTCTAAGACTCGTCAATACTCCGGCAGTGGGTGATGATCATATCAAGCACCCCTAGGCCGCAAGCGGTCAGCTAAACGTAACGGCCGCCCGGGTATTGAGCGATCAGAAGAAAACAAGCGAACCTGCTACAACTCCCGTCGAGCCAACCGGCAACACTACCGTACAGTCCGGTCTCTTCGTCAGATATGCCGCATATCGAGTCTAGGGATGGTAACGTCGACCCCAATAACCCAATAAGTCGTGCCGGTGAATGGTCTATAACAGATCGAGAAACTACTGATAACACTTATCAGCAAATCTCAGCAGCCCTGGCCAGGGACTTACTGATATAACCAGTCGAGCACAGTACAACATCAACTCCCAATACCGGGAGAGACGAAACCCCTCCAATCGCTCATCGCCTTCGTGTGTCTCGGGACTGTACCCAACGGCCACCAGTTTGCACGACTCAGTAGAGCCGTGGTAGGGTGGTAATCAAAGTACAGTGGGAGGGCACACAAGACTCCATGACGATCTGGGTATACAGACTAACCTGTACCAGTGTCACCTGAGAACTGCTATCCGACGATAGATATAATTCCATATAGGAGTTCTCGGTGAGTCCGTCCAGTGTACCCAGTCAACACTGAGCACCCGTATATGATCTTGATGTCAAACATCGATGAATGTGGGAACATTCATCGCCCATCGAATGGGTCTAGTATCATATACGCTAGTCTACTCTGGTATATCAATGCCCCATCTCGATATACCCACGACTAGGGACATTCCAGGATATGCTTATAGACTATAGATGTCCCACTAGTATGATCTCTATCATAATCATTGTAGTCAAGCCAATATCCTTAGGGCCTTTCCAACATGTATGAATGAGTAAAAGCATGATCAAATCAACATGTCAGATTAAGAAGAACCAGATAGCATACTATCATGTTGAGCGAGAATGTATACTGAATATATATATATATATATATGTATAAATACATCCACTATCACATAATGGCCTCTAGGGCATACATATATCCAACAATGACAAGGTCAACAAACCATAAATCGCAAGTCAAGTTCAACCCGTCATTTCCTGATTGAATTAAACCCACCCGCATGAACCTTGACAAGGTCAATAAGGCCGTACGAGTACCCTAATCCAATCACATCTCATGTTTTAGCAGATAAACACTAATTAGCTACCGTACACTGTGCCTTGACAAGGTCAATAAACACAGCATGAATACTAAGTAGGATTTATCTGAAATGACGGAGAGCTACGACAGGTTTTTCAGAAAACCTATTGCGTAATGAACTTGATATCGTCGTAGAATCGAGTAGTTTTTGAAAAAGGAGTGTTTTTGAGGCTTTTCTTAGTTTCGCTAAAGGGGTCACTCCCGGTGAAGGGATCGTCGGCCCTTTCCTCATCGAATAAGGTGCAGGATATATCATATATACCGCTGTGCAAAACAAAACTCTAAAAGCAATCAAAAGACAAACCGAGTTTTGTAGCATCTGCCAGTTTCGCTAAAGAGGTCACTCCCGGTGAAGGGATCGTCGGCTCTTTCCCCATCGAATAAGGTGCAGGATATATCATATATATCACTGTGCAAAGCAAAACTGTAGCTACCCTTTTTATAAAGTTTTGATTCTACAACATCTTTAGGTTTCTTTTCTTTTTATTAATCTCATTAATAAAATCCCATCAGCTTATGCTTCCTAAGCATCACAGAAGAAACGAAAGCAGTAATATTTATATATCAGCATATATATATAGTATAAGCATTCGTCTCAGGCAGTAATATGATCTCATCACAGAACATTGCAGCAGAAGAACATATATGAAATATTGGATATACTAGGACGTCCGTGTTTTCAATACGAGCCTGTATAAAACACGGATTCCACGGTCGCGACGAACAGCCAAACCCACATCCCAAGACCCCTACGAGAGCGGCAAGTAACACTGCCAATTCTAGGGTTAGGAGACCCGGTCTCGACTCCTCGAGATGGCCTCCCACTGGACCCTAGAACCCGGTTCCTTGTGCTCCCCACCTTGGGTCTACCTAATGCGGAAAAGTAAATAATATACACTGGTGACATCAACCTCAACCTGGAAGTGCCCCAAATAAAAGAATATTACATTACAAATGAATTTACATGAATGAAAATATAAAACTCTCATCTCACATAAAACCCCCGGCTATTCAGAACGCGACGATCCAATATAACATATCACAGCAACACATAATATCACATATCATCAACGTAAATAAATATGCGCATCCGATTGTCGTTGACATATAGCAACGAAACCGACGATTTCACATATTACACTTACGGTCACAGAAAAGAAAGTGTAAAACTACAACATTTGGAATCCATAATCACTTTAGACATCGTAAATCCGAAATATCACATACTTCGCATTTCATGCCTAACTCTATGAATTCCACATATTGTATCACATTCCAGATAAATAGACAGTATTAATCTTTCCGAACAGATAATCAAACAACCAAGATTTCCCAAAGTGCTCAACTCTTGAGCGGAGTTCAAATAATCCCAGAATATGTCAAAGTACCAGTGATCCAGCCGTAGAAGGGTCAAGCCAACGCCTCACATGTGGCACGCCGTACTGCCCCAAACCCGAAGGTTCAAAAAGCAGTTCAAGACGGTCACATAATCGAGTTAAGGTTTGTTGTCTTCTAGAGGGTCCACTGTTTAACTTGTACAATTTTTCCGAAAGACTTAAACCCAATAAAAATTCAACGCTTGAAAGTTTTACGTGCCGGGATAAAGTAGGTTAATGATATCCGTTCAACTAGTTTAACAGTTTCTAAATATCCGGAAAGAAATACGAATTTAAAATTTCCGATCGAGTCTACTATTACAAAACAAACCCCAGAATATTCAACACTTGAAACAGATTTAAAATACCCATAAAATATATAACACAGAACCATGAATTACTGTGCAGAAATGGGGCCATGATCACTTCAAACCGCCGCGGTTCCGCGGCCCAATCATGGGTTTGGCCGTGGATCCGCGGCGCTTTGTAGGGATCATTGCATCATTTTTCCACCGTAATTCTTATATTTTCCTGTAGTATTTTTCAGGTATTTTTAATTCAGAAAAATCCCATTTTTTGAAAAATTTCCAGAGAGGGGGTAAATTTTGTCGGTTCGGGTTCGATCGGAGTTTTAACTTCGTAAACACGTCGCCTAATGCTCTAGCTAGGCTCTGATACCACTGTAGGGTTCCTAGGCACTCTTGTGAAGGTTCATAAGGCATCAAACATGCCCGGATTAAATTTTAGACGTGCCGAACAACTCAAAGCCGGGATCTTTGCTAGATTATTAGAGTTAAACATGCAAGATGATAACTTTTATCTAAGTGTGAGGGATTACAACCTTTGTAGTCCACTCCTGCGCTTCACAAGCTCCGAGTAGAAGTCCCTTTGCCGCGTTCCACGATCTCCCGGACTCATGAGAGGCTCCACGACTCGAACGATCCATGCTAGCTTGAAGTGTTCCAAATCTCCGATGATCTACGTCGAATTTGCAAAGACTCAAGCTTTCTCACTCTAAAGAGATGAACACACTAATCACATGGGCTAGATGAGATGAGGATGAGAGAGTAGTATTTATGCTTTCTTTTTAAATCATTTTCTCATATTTATTCATCACATAAAGAATTTCTAGTGAGCTTTTTCAAGAGAGAAGAAGATGATAATGGAAAAGATAATGATAAATCCTTTTGTGATGAATAGAAATAAAAGTATATGATTGATGTATAAACCATGGTCAAGGATGAGTGGCTAATAATGTGTAGAGAAACAACTAGAGTTAGGGTTTGGTTTGGTTAGCAATGTGTCATCAAAAAAATATCTTAACCATGACAAAAGATAAAGCTTCTAGAAGGTGAATGAAGCAACTAACCCTAATCAAACCCTAACCACATTTAATCATCCTTAAACATGTTTAACAATAAATCATATCATGTCACAATAATATATATCATATATATATTATATATTTGCAACAAAAGAAAATAATACAATTAACATATATCGCATATATATCAATGTATCATCCAGTGAGAAAATGAAAAAATAAAGCGAGCCAATATTAGATAATGTAATACAATATATCATATATATTATTATACATTAAATCATCGAATCAACACTTGATCCGACGATCCGGCTATATCGAATATTACCGACTAATATATCATGTACCGATTCATCGAATCAACACTTGATCCGATGACCCGGTTCAAATCTAAATATCGCGAGAATATCATACGGTATCTCATATCGCATTATTCTCGGTCCTGCACATATCACATATGTGCCTCTACTCCATTTCGCCTGAGCCAAGAAACCTCTGTGTAGGACTCTAAAGAATCGTCAATACGCCGGTAGCAAGTGATGATCATATCAAACACCCACAAGCTGCAAGCGGTCAAGTAAACGTAACAGCCACCCAGGTATTGAGCGATCAGAAGATCAACAAGCTAGCCTGTGCGTTCTCCTGTGAATCCAATCAGTAACACTCCCGTACAGTCCGGTCTGTTCGTCTGATATGTCGCATATCAAGTCTATGGGTGGTAAACGTCAGACCCCAGTAACCAATAAGTCGTGTCGATGTATGTATCAAAACGGGTCGAGAAACTACTAGTAACACTTACCAGTAAATCTCTATAATAGCCCTGGCCAGGGACTTCCAGTTATAGCCAATCGAACACAGCACAACATCAACTCCCTATACCGGGAGAGACGAATTCCCTCCTATCGCTCATTGCCTCCATGTGATTCGGGACTGTACCCAAAAGCCACCGTTTTACACGCCCTCTTAGACGTGGTAAGGTGGAAATCAAAGCACAGTGGGAATCACACAAGACTCTATGACGATCTCGGGTCTACAGACTACCCTGTACCAGTGTCACCGGAGAACTGCCATCTGACGTGTGGTATATCACCATCTGGGAGTTCTCGGCGAGTCCGTCCAGTGTACCCAGTCTCCACTGAGAACCCGTACACCATCTCTGATGTTAAACACCGATGGATATGGGATCATCCATCGCCCATCATATGGGTCAAGATGCGTATACGCTAGTCTACTTCGGTGTATCGATGCCCTGTCTCGATATACCCTCGACTAGGAACAGTTATAGGATGTACTCATCGACTACCAAGGCCCCACTAGTATGATCTCATCATAGTCCCAGTAGTCGAGTACAGATCCTAAGGGCTTTATCAACATGTGAGAGAAAAACAGTAAACCAATACAAGTCAACATGTTAAGATAAAGTGAAACCAAATAGCATACTATCATGACGAGCAAGAAAGTCATCTCTATATATATCCAAGCATCCATTATAATATACATCATATGTACAACAATGGCCTCTGGGGCATATACATAACTAACAGAATCCGTAGGGGAATATCATCTAGGACTGACAACTGGGCAGATATTGATTCTGCGTAACTGTTTTTATCTACCAGGTGCGACTTGTAATATCATATCTGTATCCTTAATTTCTAAGGAAGCATATGATTTTACTTTTGTAAGCGATGTAGTAAACATCCACCTAAATCAAGTACTGATTGGGTCAGGTACATTAAAATACGGTATATACATTTTGAATCAAGCTCAGGCCTTCAATGTCTAGAACACACTTAAAAGAAAGTCTCCGGAGTTAAATCAGGCTTTCTTATGGCATTGTAGACTGGGTCACATTAATGAGACACGGTTGACAAAGTTACATAAATAAGGATACTTGGATCCGTTCGAGTACCAGTCTTATGCCACTTGTGAATCTTGTCTCATAGGAAAGATGACAAAGACTCCGTTCACTGGACATGGCGAAAGAGCGAGCGAGCTCTTGGGACTCATACACAGTGATGTGTGTGGTCCAATGTCTACACATGCGCGAAGTGGTTATTCATACTTCATTACTTTCATAGATTATTTCTCTAGGTATGGACATGTCTTCTTGATGAAGCACAAATCCGAGGCCTTTGAGAAATTTCAGGAATACAAGAATGAAGTTGAAAAACAAACAGGCAAAAGTATCAAGACACTGAGATCTGATCGAGGTGGTGAATACTTGAGTGCCGGGTTTCTCGGCTTCTTAAAAGAGAATGGAATTCTCTCTCAGCTTACTCCTCCATACACACCACAACACAACGGTGTATCGGAAAGGAGGAATCGAACCCTATAGGATATGGTTCGTTCCATGATGAGTAAGGCTGAGTTACCGCGATCCTTGTAGGGTTATGCGCTAGAAACAGCAGCATATCTCTTGAACAAGGCTCCAACCAAGACTGTGCCTACCACCCCATATCAGATGTGGAGTGGGAAGAAACCCTGTCTTAAGTACCTTAAGACATGGGGATCTCCAGCTTTTGTAAAAAAGCAGCATGCGGACAAGATCGAGGCACGCTCAGTACTGTGTAAGTTTGTGGGATACCCAAAGAACTCAAGGGGGTATCTTTTCTATTCCGCAGAGAAACAAAAGGTTTTTGTTTCTCAGCATGCCCACTTCTTAGAAACTGAATTTTTAGAAAATCAGATAAGTGGGAGCGCAATAGAACTGGAAGAAATTCCAGAACCACAAGCTGTTACTGAAACCTTGGTAGAACCAGAAGGTTTAGGAGAACTGGACATCCTAGCACCACTCCGCAGGAGTAGTAGGCAGTCTCATCCGCCCGAGAGATACTATGGTTTTCTCATTGACGGGGATAGAGAAGATTGCACTATGGATTATGGTGAACCTACTAGCTTCCAGCAAGCCATTCAGAGCGGCGACTCGGTAAAATGGCTGGATGCAATGCGGGCCGAGATGGAGTCTATGTACAGCAACAAAGTTTGGACTTTGGACTTTGCTCCAGAAGGAGTAAAACCCGTAGGCTGCAAATGGATCTTCAGAAAGAAGATTGGTGTAGATGGGCAGGTTGAGACCTATAAAGCTAGACTTGTTGCAAAGGGTTTTCGTCAAAGACCTGGTTTGGATTATGACGAGACCTTTTCTCAAGTGGTTATGCTGAAATCCATTCGGATCCTTCTTACCATTGCTGCCTTCCACGATTATGAAATCTGGCAGATGGACGTAAAGACGGCTTTCCTAAATGGAAATTTGGAAGAGTGCGTCTATATGGATCAGCCGGAGGGATTCATTCAGAGTGGGAGCAGCGGTAGAGTGTGCAAGTTGCTCAAGTCCATTTATGGACTTAAGCAGGCATCGCGGAGTTGGAACATCTGCTTTGATGATACTGTCAAAGAATTCGACTTTATCAAGAACCCAGATGAACCATGCATTTACAGTAAGATTGTAAGGAGAACTGTAGTATTCCTCGTCTTGTACGTGGATGACATTCTCCTAATAGGAAATGATATTCCTATGCTACAGTCAGTCAAAGGATTCTTGTCGCAGATGTTCTCCATGAAGGACCTGGGTGATGCCAAGTACATTCTGGGGATCCAGATCTATCGTGATAGATCTAAGAGGATGTTGGGACTTTCACAGTCAAGGTACATCGACACCATACTGAAAATATTCAGTATGGAAGATTCCAAGCGCGGTAATTTACCGGCTTGTCACGGGATCACCCTCTCCAAAGAGATGTCTCCCAAGACTGATTTGGAAAGGGATCGCATGTCTATTATACCCAACGCTTCTGCGGTAGGCTCTATAATGTATGCGATGTTGTGTACCAGACCAGATGTAGCATATGCATTGAGCATTGTAAGCCGGTATCAGTCGAACCCAGGGGAGAAACACTGGATAGCGGTAAAGAAAATTGTCAAGTACCTGAGAAGGACTAAGGAGATGTTCTTGGTGTATGGCGGAAAAGACCTCCAGCTTGAGGCCTTTGCTGACTCTAGCTTCCAGAGTGACAAGGATGACTCCAAGTCTATGTCGGGTTATGTCTTTACCCTCAATGGAGGGACGGTTTGCTGGAAGAGTTCCAAGCAGGAGACCGTTGCAGACTCAACTATGGAAGCGGAGTACATAGCTGCTTGCGATGCCGCAAAAGAAGCTGTCTGGATGAAGAAGTTCCTCATGGAGCTTCAGGTGGTTCCTACCATTGTTGATCCAATACCGCTGTATTGCGACAACAACGGCGCTATAGCTTTAGCGAAGGAACCCAGGTCCCATCAGAAGTCCAGGAACATTTTGAGGCGGTACCACCTGATCAGGGAGATCGTAGATCGCCGGGAGATCGAGGTGAAGAGAGTAAATACGGAGAACAACACTGCAGATCCACTCACGAAGGCCCTGCCCCAGACTCAGTTCGAGCGGCTGAACGAGATGATAGGTCTTCGATACGCCAGTACATGGCCTTAGTGCAAGTGGGAGATTATTAGTGTATATGCCTTAGAGGCCATTACTGTATCATACTAGCTTGTATATTACTTGATGGAAGCTTGGGATATTCACAGTTGTATAGACAATCTTGCTCAAAATGGTAGTATGCTACTTGGTTTGTCTCTACTTCAATATGTGCATGTGTTTCTTTCAGCATATCGCTTATACACATATTAGTAGAGCCCTTAAGATCTTTGCTTGATTACCAGCGTTGTGATGGCGCTCACATTCGTGGGGGCTGGGTAATCCATAAGCACATCCTTTTACTGGTCCCTAGTCGTTGGACTATCGAGACAGGGCATCTATATTCCGGAGTAGACTAGCGTATGCGCTTCTCATCCCAGCAGGGGAGACGGTCTATCCCACAGCCGTCAGTACGTCGTACTTGAGATAGTATGCGGGTGCTCGTTAGGTTACGAGTACACTGGACAGGACTCGTCGGGAACTGTTGGTTGGTATTATACCTATCGTCAGTTAACAGTTCCCAGGTGACATGAGTACAGCTTAGTCCGCTGACTTGACACTGTCATTTCGCCTCGAGTGTGTTCCCACTGTACTTAGATTACTACCCTACCACGGCTCAAAGGAGTCGTGCAAACAGGTAGTAGTTGGGTGCAGTCCCGAAGCACTTGGAGGCAGTGACGGTTAGACAGGATTCGTCTCTCTCGGTATTGGGGGTTGACATCGCGCTGTGCCTAGGAGAGCCATTACACAAGAAGTCCCTGGCCAGGGCAAGCGAGATATACTGGTAGGTTTCCAGTGTTATCTCAGGGTGTTCAGGGCTACACTCCGACACGACTTGTACCGCTTGTTGGAGATAGTGCCCTCAGAGTCAATTATTGGATCACAGGCACGTGATTGCAATGATTGAGGGAGGACCTATCCCAGGAGGACAGTCTTGCTCGAGATGATAGTATGCTATCTGGTTTACCTTTATCATCGTGTGCTGCTTCAGGTGACCTTACAGGTCTCTATTACACGTTGATAGAGCCCCTAGGATTCTTGCTTGACTGCCAGCAGTATGATGGCGATCATATACGTGAGAGCTGGTGGTCTATAAGCACATCCTTAAAAGGTCCCTAGTCGTGGGAGTTTCGAGACAGGGCATCGATTCTCCAGAGTAGACTAGTGTATACAGTCGAGACCCCGACGAGGGGCGGTCGCCGGTCTCACAAGCCATTGGTGTCAGTTGGTTCACCTAAGATGTATACAGGTGCTCATTAGGTTATGAGTACACCGGACAGGACTCGCAGGGAACATGCTAGTTGGTCTTATACCTGACGTCAGATAGCAGTTCCCCGGTGACATGTGTACAGGTTAGTTCATCGACCTGGGGATCGTTATTTGTCTCGTGTGAGTTCCCACTGTACTTTGATTACTACCCTACCACGGCTCAAAGGAGTCATGCAAACAGGTTTTAGTTGGGTACAGTCCCGATCCACATGGAGGCAGTGAGCGGATCTTCAGGGGTTCGTCTCTCCCGGTATTGGGGGTAAGGTCGCGCTGTGTCTAGGAGAGCCATTACATAAAGCCCTCGGCCGAGGCAGGAGATTTACTGGTAGGTATTCCAGTAGTATCTCAGGGTGTTCTGGGCTACACTCCGACACGACTTGTACCGCTTTTGGATGTCTAACTTTTACCAACCCCCTAGGCCCGCCATGCGATACTCATAGACGAACGGACCGGACTGTACGGATATTGTCGCTGACAGGCTCAGTAGGGTGTCAGGATGAGTTCGCTCATCGACGTCCCTTTTGGTCAATAGCTGGTGGCCCATCACGTATTGCTTATACCTCTGACGTGCTAGTGGTTAAATCCACAGCCATAGTATTGACGAGTCTTTAGAGTCCACCACACTTTCAGTTACTCAAGCTTTCGGGTGAAACGCTGTAGAGGCCGTATGGAGATATGGCAGTGTCGGATCAGATACGTGCGGTATTGCATGGATCAAGATCGGACGGTTTGTACTAGTGGCCGTATGGATATATGGCAAAGTTCGATCAGATACGTGCGGTATTGCACGGATCAGGATCGGACGGATATTACTAGCCGGCTTTGGTTTAAGCCGGATCCTAGTATAGTAAAGTGTAGATTTTGTCTCATTGCATTTGTATCCGGTAGGAATACAGATGCGGGTGTGTATGCACAGTATTGGGGTTTTCCTGTAATTTATTACTGGACCAGTTTTCTGGAGTTGCCAGTTTGCATTCCGTTCCGGCCGGTTTTCCTTTGTTCTTTCCCGGCCGGACTTTTCCGATGGAGGGGGTTATTTGCAAGTTTGCAAATAACATTTTGTGGAGGGTTTATTTGAGAGATGAGAGATTATGATAGCATCTTTAGATTCCCTTTCCATCTTTTCTTTTCATGCACCATTACTTGTATTAATGAGAAAGGATTAAGATAGGATTGATTTGATTCCTTGATGTGAAACTTGTTTTATGTTGTGGTCACCACCTTTGTTCTCCTACACTCACCTCCCTTGTAAGTGTTTCATTCCTCCACCGTTTTGATAAGAGGGGGGGCCGGCCACTTTTGAGAAAGGGAAGAGAGAAATTTTCATTTTGAGTGTGGCACATATTTTCATCTCATTCTTCATGTTTGGAAAAATGAAAGCACCATTTTTCCTTAACCTCATTCCTCCATCACCAATGGCAACTTCACTACCCCAAATGAGACAACCATTCTACACTAGCCTACAGCACTTCTTGGACGCGTCAGCTAGCCAACTTCGCGCCCGAGTTGCCTCGGTCCAGAGGTGGGAGCCCGTAAAAGAATTCGGCTACGTGGTGCCCTTTCCGACGAGGAGACGACGAATGGTGATTCCGCGGGAGATCGGGACGACGACGAGACGACCGGAGGACTCGGATCACTCGGTATATCTCTCACCCCATCTCTAGTTTGCTAGTATCGGTTAATGGTTACGATCCGGGTATATTGTCCGCGGTTGCGCCAGTTTAAAAGTTATGAAAAATTTTGATTCCGCATTTTGGCCTCGGATAGACGGCCGGGGCGCTGCCGTGGCGCAACATGGTATCAGAGCCACGCCATTAACCTAGTCTAGCTTTGTGTAATGTGTTTTACTTTTCCGATCGAACAAAAATTCCAAAAACCGCGTTTTCTTCACATCAGTTTTCTGTCGAATTTTTTCTGGCTCTAAAAATTTTTCAGGTTGTAGAAAACTGATATACTGGAAGTCCTAAGATTTCTGGAGAAATTCGAGACGATGATCATTCAAGTGGAGCGCGGAACCGCGGCGAAACCCCCCTTGGCGCCGCGGTTCCGCCGCAGTTTGGAGTGATCGATGTGTCGAATTTTTCCAGTAGGCTTCTGGGGTTAAAATAGGGTTTCTGGAATATTATGTTTGGGCCCAGAATTTCTTGATGTGGTACAGTAGTACTTGGGGCCCCACATGGTAATTTTGATCGATCGGATATTTTAAATACATTAGTTCACAGTATTTACATTATATCTGCGACCGTGAATGTCACTTGATCGGTAAATCATGTCTAACTGCTATAGCTCGGTTAGACGGATTTGCGAACGTGACATTCACGTTGATGTCTTGTGATTTTGCTGTGATGTTGCGGATCGGTCGTGGGGGATAGCCTTGATGCAATGTTAGTACAGTTTTGTTTTATATGTACATTTGATATTGCGGGGCGAGCGTCCGACATGTGGACTGCCGTCACTGCCTGTTTGTATTATTCTTTTGGGGCACGACCTGGTTGCGGTCGATATACCCGTTGTATGTATATTTTACTTTCTGTACTAGGATTACCCCGCGGAGGGGTGCACGGATAGCCGGGTTCTAGAGGGCAACGGGCCCGCATCTCATGGCATTGATACGGAAGGGGCTTCACTCTAGGATTGGCAGGCTATTCGCCGCACTCGTAGGGGGTACAGGTTGACCCAGGAGGGGTGCCCAAGTTACCGGATTCCATGAAGTGCTGGGTGGTCCATTCACGGTGCTGAAGGGGGCTGCCTCGCTTCAGGTTTTGGCGGGTGACTTGCCGCGCCCGTAGGGGTCTAGGATTTCATTGCACAGGCTATCCACACGACCAGGGGAACGTCGGGTTTCAGCAGCGGCTCTGTGAAACCCGGGGATCCCAGATATCTGTATTGTTCTATGATGCTGTACATTTCTGTAATGTTGCATTTTATCACGCCTTGAGCGAATATAATATATTGGTATATATATTAGTAGATGTTGTATATGTTTTGCATCCGCGCTAGTCCAGTCCCCGCTCTGTCGTTAGTTAGCTAACCTAACGGGTAATGACGGGACCCAGTGGCGAATGCGGATGGCATATACGTACATCAGTATATTTTCGTTCTTTGTGGTGTGATCAATTGATGGGACTGCGTCGATTCATATCAATGCAAGCTAAACAAACCTATTCTGATGTTGTTGGAACATTTTTCAAAAAAGCTGTTATTGCAAGGACGTTCACTTTTGTTTTGCATCGTGGTATTCATTTGGAATATCCTGCTCCTCAGTCGACGAGGCAAGGGCCGAGATCCCCTCACCGGGAGTGACCCCTTAGACAGAAGTTTGCGTCAGGGCATTAACTTCACTATAGCCGATTACTTTTTCTTTGCATCGTGGTATTCAGTTGGAATATCCTGCACCTCATTCTACGGGGAAAGAGCCGAGATCCCTTCACCGGGAGTGACCTCTTTAGCAAAGGTTTTCGTCACTATATTTTTATAAAAGGCTATGCAGTTCCTTCAACGATATCAAGTTCATTACGTCAAAGGTTTTTCGCCAAAAACCAGTCGTAGCCCTCCGTCATTTCAGATTAGTATTACTTAGTATTCGTGCTGCGTATGTCGTGCTTAGCCGAGGCGTAGTGTTCGGTAGCTATGTAGTGCTTTTCTGTTGCATGGATATGAGATTGGTTAGGACAGTCGTGCGGTCATTTTGGCTCAGTCAAGGATTCGTGCGGGTGGGTCTAATGCAATCAAGATAATGACGGGTTGAACTTGACTAGGATCCTTTGATATGTTGGCTCAGTCAAGGTCACTTGGGTCCTAGGGGTAAAAATCACATCGGGAGTTTCAAAAGAACTGAAACTTGCCAGATATGCGCATACCTTCTGGAGTGTGATGACGAGAGCGGATTCCGTCACGTTATCATGCAATGATAGTTGGATCCCGATTCCCACTGATGAGTTGGTTTACTCCTCGGGTGATCCCGACTAATTCTTCTTTCAGGTTTGGAGGAGAATTTGACGGTACAGTGGGAGGTTTCCAGATTTGACAAAGTGATAACCATTCTGATCTAGGTTAGAGTGCACGCTGAGTGTTTCTTTTCTCTCTCTCTCTTTGGCAACGACCATTGACCCGACCCTAAGACTATGACTCAGTGACCAAGTTGACCGAACCTTCTTTAACACTGGCTTTTGGATTGTCAGAGTCGCTAACCTCATTGCCACTCCTACTTTTACCCTTTTCTCCAGGAGACCCCGTATTACTACGAACGTCCACTTTCATTGGACAAAACCATCATATGGTTATATATGAACTCGAAGGAATTCGAGGATGGTTTCTGGTTCTGGAGAAAACGAATAAGACTATTCAGTTGTCTTTTCCTTTTACCTTCTCTCTCAGATTGCGTGTGCTCCTTGGCTTAGGAGATAGTACATCTATTACGCAAATTGGATAGTCTTCTTTCAAACCTTAGGCTGGTGCCGAACGGTGGGGAATGAAGAATACCAATTAGCCTAAACGGTGTACAGAAGGTATTAAGTTCAGACAAAGCAAGGGATTAGTAGGAGGGCAAAGTAAATTGCGACTGATATTCACGACCAAACCAAGTATTTCTTCGCCAATCCTAAATCACCTTTGTATTTCTCCAGGACACTCCGTATCACTACGAATATCCACAGTTTATTGGATACTCCATCGTATGGTTATATACGAACTCGAAAGGAACTTGTTCCAGTTCGGGGATGGATTCTGGTTCAGGAGAAATATGAGTAAGGTTTATTCGGTTGTCTTTTATCTTCACCTTCTCTCGTTTTGCGAGTGCTCCTAGGATTAGGACAGTACACCCATTATGCTTATTGGATAGTCTTCTTCCAAACCATAGGCTGGTGCCGAACGGTAGGGAAGGAAGAAAACCATTTGGCCTAAAGGGGTGTACAGAAGGTAATGACAAAAGACATATAAAGGGATTTGGAGAAATGGCAAAGAATTATACGGTTACAGTTGTGAATCTGGATAATGGAAGAGGCATTACTAGGAATACCAGGATACCCCAACGAAAAATTTCAATGTTTCAGTTTCACTGTGTACTGTTAAAAGAAAGCTGATTTCCCAATTAGACACTTGCTCCAGGGTAAGTATTTACCAGGTTTGATTCTCACATCTGTATGGTTTTACAGATGATGAGTGGGAGTAAGTTATTGGGAATTGGGTGATCATCCTCATTATATCGGGATTCGTTGTAATCGGTGATATTTGAGGAAGTCACATGGGTTGTTTGCCGGACGGCTATTATTTGGTTTTGAATATCCGCTATTATGCACCAATTTCAAATTGATATATCTGTACGTCTATTTTTATAGAGTGAGATATACCTTTTTGAAATTATGTCTACGACATTTACCTATATCAGCGGATGGTTAGGTAAGGAGCATTAAACAGCGGTGTAATTCTTCTTAACCATAAGTACAGTTTTCAACCTACGACACACAGTGAATGAGTTATCAGACTCAAGGGACTTATACAGAGTATTGTATGTTGTCCAGGGTCCATCAGGACAGAGGGGATGGTCCTCGTACTATATTCAGTTTAATTATGACTTCTCTAGTTTTTAGACAGGTGTTTCGTGGAAACACAGGGTCTGAATTTTGAGAAGTTATAGGTATTTGAATAAAGTAGAGAACCAGGTATTGCAAGTATCGGGATTCTTCAAAGTGATTGAAGATGTAGATACTTGTGTATGGTATTCAGTTGATAGTAATGATTAAGAGAACTTGCTTCTCTTTCGGGTTACTCATAATTGGAAGCATTCCTAGGTTGAGTGACGCTGATCGGCCTTTTTCCATTTAGTTGACATGCACTGGAGACAGCTGCATGATTTGAATCTGGTTCAATTAAATCAGTGCCTCTGGTTCTATATTGGATATAGAACAGTTCATATCTTAACGATGTTAAGGTACGGGGAGTTGTCCGGCTTATGCTTAAAACCAGACTCTGGATAACTCAAGGCACGTTTCTGTAATGGCTGTTTGTGGGTTGACCCAGGCTATGACGAGGGTTGACTTTCTACCATCTGGAAGATCAATAGTGATATTGTTCTTTACTCGCCACAGTTTTAATTAAAAATGGATTTTTTTTCAAAAAAAAAATAGTGTGAGTATGGTAGAACTGGAAGCGATTCCAGAACCGCAAACGATTACTGAAGATTTGATAAAGAATCCAAAGATTCAATCTGATTTGACATTCCATTGGCCACTCCGCAGATATGATGGGTAACCTCAGGCACTCGAGAGGTACTTCGGTATGCTCAAGGACGGTGGCAGGGAGGTTCTTGTTTACCCAGACTTACCATTGCTGTTGTTCCAGACTGTGAGACCCGGCGGGAGGATGAGTATAGCGTCGTTCTAAACTAGCTTTAGAAGTGCACGTCTATATGACTCTGGCAGAGGGTTGTCGTAGTCAGTGGGAGCAGCGGAAGCATTGGTGGTCATCAGGCTTATGTCTATTTATAAGACTAAAGCAGTTACAGCGGAGATAGATCATCTATTTCTGATGTGACAGTCATAGGTTTGACTTCATCAGAATAGGGGATGGATCTGTTAAGAAGTTAGTAGGGTGTGATGTCCTGGTATTTGATGACATACACAGAGTAGGAAATGATATTCCTATACTACGATCAGTTATACTTTGGTCGTCACACAGTGTTTTCTCCACATAGGACTTGGATATTATATCAGACATTCTGGTTACTAGATCTATGGTTTTAGATCTAGATTTGGGTGGTTTCCCAATCCGGGTACTTTGACAAGCATTCTATTAGTATTTAGAATGGACGACTCCTGGCACGGTAGTGTACCTGCAGTTGATGGAGTCACCCTCTCTAAAGGTGTCTTACAGACTAAAGAGGAGAGGGATACGCATGATTGGCAGATCACTTGCTTAGGCAATTGAGTCAATCATGAGATGTCAAGTACCACACCAGATGTTGTTCTTGTAGTAGGTGCAATAAGTTGATATTGATCCAATCCTGGAGAAACAATCGGAAGCAGCTTTAGAGCATAAGTTGATGTTCTAGGGATATGATAACAGCAGCCTCCTTTAGGAGACAGTTATCATTCCAGGCTTCCAAGGTGACCTGGATGGCAGAATGGCTGTCAGAGTTATAGTTTTTCCTTCTGACGAGGGTCAGTATTTTGGACAGGTGGTCCAAGACAATACTGAGGGAGGCATGGCGCAGGATACTGATTAAGTTCAGTTGATGATACAGTCTATGAAGTTTGGATTTGGAGTTCATTTATGAGCTAGGTCCCATCAGACATACAGACACATTCTAAGACAGGTATTGCTCTTTTCGGGAGATGGTTTTCTCTGCGAACTTGAGATATAGAGAGACATAGCAAGAAACATCACAGCGGATCCACTCACTGAGGCTATTCCTCGAACGCAATAGTTTCGCAAACGAGCTTTGTGAGACTGACTAGTAGAGGAGCTGGGTGTTCGGTATCACACGGGCTGTGAGTATGCGACATCGCAATAATTATCCTTGAGTGCAAGTGGGAGATTGTTGGAGATTGTGCCCTCAGAGTCAATTATTGGATCACAGGCACGTGATTGCAATGATTGAGGGAGGACCTATCCCAGGAGGACAGTCTTGGTCGAGATGATAGTATGCTATCTTGTTTACCTTTATCATCGTGTACTGCTTCGGGTGACCTTACAGGTCGCTATTACACGTTGATAGAGCCCCTAGGATTCTTGCTTGACTGCCAGCAGTATGATGGCGATCATATACGTGAGAGCTGGTGGTCTATAAGTACATCCTTAAAAGGTCCCTAGTCGTGGGAGTTTCGAGACAGGGCATCGATTCTCCAGAGTAGACTAGTGTATACAGTCGAGACCCCGACGAGGGGCGGTGGCCGGTCTCACAAGCCATTGGTGTCAGTTGGTTCACCTAAGATGTATACAGGTGCTCATTAGGTTATGAGTACACCGGACAGGACTCGCCGGGAACATGCTAGTTGGTCTTATACCTGACGTCAGATAGCAGTTCCCCGGTGACATGTTTACAGGTTAGTTCATCGACCTGGGGATCGTCATTTGTCTCGTGTGAGTTCCTACTGTACTTTGATTACTACCCTACCACGGCTCAAAGGAGTCGTGCAAACAGGTTTTAGTTGGGTACAGTCCCGAGCCACATGGAGGCAGTGAGCGGATCTTCAGGGGTTCGTCTCTCCAGGTATTGGGGGTGAGGTCGCGCTGTGTCTAGGAGAGCCATTACACAAAGCCCTCGGCCGAGGCAGGAGATTTATTGGTAGGTATTCCAGTAGTATCTCAGGGTGTTCTGGGCTACACTCCGACACGACTTGTACCGCTTTTGGGGGTCTGACTTTTACCGACCCCCTAGGCCCGCCATGCGATACTCATAGACGAACGGACCGGACTGTACGAATATTGTCACTGACAGGCTCAGTAGGGTGTAAGGATGAGTTCGCTCATCGACGTCCCTTTTGGTCAATAACTGGTGGCCCGTCACGTATTGGCTTATACCTCTGACGTGCTAGTGGTTAAATCCACAGCCATAGTATTGACGAGTCTTTAGAGTCCACCACACTTTCAGTTACTCAAGCTTTCGGGCGAAACGTTGTAGAGGCCGTATGGAGATATGGCAGGGTCCGATCAGATACGTGCGGTATTGCACGGATCAAGATCGGATGGTTTGTACTAGTGGCCGTATGGATATATGGCAAAGTTCGATAAGATACGTGCGGTATTTTACGGATCAGGATCGGACGGATATTACTAGCCGGCTTTGGTTTAAGCCGGATCCTAGTATAGTACAGTGTAGATTTTGTCTCATTGCATTTGTATCCGGTAGGAATAAAGATGCGGGTGTGTATGCACAGTATTGGGGTTTTCCTGTAATTTATTACAGGACCAGTTTTCTGGAGTTGCCAGTTTGCATTCCGTTCCGACCGGTTTTCCTTTGTTCTTTCCCGGCCGGACTTTTCCGATGGAGGGGGTTATTTGCAAGTTTGCAAATAACATTTTGTGGAGGGTTTATTTGGGAGATGAAAGATTATGATAGCATCTTTAGATTCCCTTTCCATCTTTTCTTTTCATGCATCATTACTTGTATTAATGAGAAAGGATTAAGATAGGATTGATTTGCTTCCTTGATGTGAGACTTGCTTTATGTTGTGGTCACCACCTTTGTTCTCCTACACTCACCTCCCTTGTAAGTGTTTCATTCCTCCACCATTTTGATAAGAGGGGGGCCGGCCACTTTTGAGAAAGGGAAGAGAGAAATTTTCATTTTGAGTGTGGCACATATTTTCATCTCATTCTTCTTGTTTGGAAAAATGAAAGCACCATTTTTCCTTAACCTCATTCCTCCATCACCAATGGCAACTTCACTACCCCAAATGAGACAACCATTCTACACTAGCCTACATCACTTCTTGGACGCGTCTGCTAGCCAACTTCGCGCCCGAGTTGCCTCGGTCCAGAGGTGGGAGCCCGTAAAAGAATTCGGCTACGTGGTGCCCTTTCCGACGAGGAGACGACAAATGGTGATTCCGCGGGAGATCGGGACGACGACGAGAAGACCGGAGGACTCGGATCACTCGGTATATCTCTCACCCCATCTCTAGTTTGCTAGTATCGGTTAATGGTTACGATCCGGGTATATTGTCCGCGGTAGCGCCAGTTTAAAAGTTATGAAAAATTTTGATTCCGCATTTTGGCTTCGGATAGACGGCCGGGGCGCTGCCGTGGCACAACACCGCTATTAGGGGACTGACGTTCACCGCCCCCTAGTCCCGCCATGCGATGTATCAGACGAACAGACCGGACTGTACGGAGATTGTCACATACAGGCTCAGTAGGAGTCCGGATGGGTTTACCTCATCGGCCTTCTTATCGACATCTACCTGGGGACCGTTACGTACAGCTAGTGCCGCTTGCGGTCTGTGGTTAAACCCATTGCCAGCGTAGTGTCGAGTCTTTAGAGTCCCACACAGAGAGTTTCCCTGCACTGAGCGAAACGTGTAGAGACCGTATGGTTTTACGGCAGGGCTACGATCACTTACGTGCACTTGTGTGCGTATGTTGTTCGGGCAGGCAATACTAGTGGGCTTTGGTTTAAGCCAGATCCAAGTATTGCACAGATGGATTTGATTTGTCTTCTGTGCATTCGCATTCTACGGAATGCGGATGCAGGTGTGTATGCACAGTTTTGACGAGAGATGAAGGAGGAGGTGCCCCATTAGGGTTTTGGCAGTTGGTTCGGCCAAAACCGTAATGTGGCACACTCATTAGGGTTTTGACAATTCGTTTGGTCAAAACCGTTATGAGCCGGAGACATTGTTTACTAATCCTTTTAGTGATAGATTAGTGATGGCTAATTGCATTGACCATTTGACCACTTAGACCTCTCTTGACTTTGTTGACCCGTTGACCGTGTTGACCATTGACCTTCTAGAGGGATCTACACTCTTCTTTCATTTTCTTTATAATTCTTAAGTTATGACAATGGTCAATTCAATGTGCCATCAACTTTATCATGATAGGATTAGTAATGATGAGATTAGTGTATTATTGCAACCATGGTTCATTTCATTTGGCTTAATCCTTTTTCATTATTATCTTCTCATTCTCTCTCATGAAGTGAGAAGAAAATGAAAAGCTCCATGGTTTCTAAGTTTCTCCTTCATCTTCTTCCTCTTGTAAATTCTTTTGATCTCATGTGTTGAGAGAAAAAGAATCCACATAGACAAACACTTCCATCTTTCTCTTCTACACAACCTAAGGAATTTAGATTAGCAATCTCTTTGCCCTAGTTGCCTTGGCTTGAGGTGGAGCTTAGTGTACAACTCTCGGGTGGATCGACTTCGACTCAAGAAGGCCGCGGAGGTGCCCAAGGTCCGGATCGACGCTTGGAGCTTGGATGGACGAGCGGGACAGCGGAATGAAGACCCGAAGGACCAGTTTCGTGAGGTATACTTACTACAGCATAGTAGTTAAAACCTCCAGTTGTTTACTAGTTTCTAGTTTAGCAAAGATCCTTGCTTTTGAGTCCATGTTTCCTTGCGCCAAATCATTATTTTTCGCCGTTTCCGCCTCCCTGTAAGAACCGGGGTGAGCAACGTGGACTTACAGTGAATACTTAAGTGCCGAGTTCTTGGATTATTTAAAAGAGAATGGAATTCTCTCTCCGCTTACTACTCCATACACATCTCAACACAACGTTGTATCGGAAAGGCGGAACCACACCTTATTGGATATGGTACGTTCTATGATTAGTAATGCTGAGTTACCACGATCCTTCTGGGGTTATTCACCGGAATCTGCTTCATATCTTTTGAATAAGGTTCCTTCTAAGTCTGTGCCTACCACACCATATGAAACGTGGAATGGGAAGAAGCCCTATCTTAAGTATCTTAAGATATGGGGATGTATAGCATTTGTCAAAAAGCAGCATATGGACAAGCTCGAGGCACGATTAGTACAATGTAAGTTTGTGGGATACCCAACGAACTATTCGGGGTATCTTTTCTATTATGTAGAGGAACAAAAGGTTTTTGTTTCTCGGCATGCCTACTTTCTGGAGAATCAATTTCTTGAAAAATAAATAAGTGGGAGCGCAATAGAACTGGAAGAAATTCCAGAACCGCAAAATATTACTGAGAGCGTGGTGGAGCCAGAAGTTTCAAAAGAACCGGATGTCCTTGCGTCACTCCGCAGATTTAGTAGGCTGTCTCATCCGCCCGAGAGATACTATGGTTTTCTCATAGACGGGGATAGAGAGGATTGCATCATCAATGATGATGAGACAACTTGTTTCAAGCAGGCCACTGCGAGCAAAGACTCGGTAAAATGGCTGGATGCAATGCGGACCGAAATGGAATCCATGTACAATTACAAAGTATGGACTTTGGACATTGTTGGGTTCCTTAGCATCCTCACTATGTTTTCTAAGGCATCAAGCATGCAATTTAAAAAAAATCTAGAGTGCTAAGAAACCCAGACCGAGGCTCTAACATGAGAATTAGGGTTTAACTAAGCAAGTAAACAACTTGACTCTAAGTGAACAAGGAATACAACCTTTGTAGACCGGTCCTTCACTTCTAAACCTTCGTGTAGTAGTCCCTTCACCCCAAGTAGTGGTCTCCCAGACTTTCGTTAGGCTCCACTAGGCGAAAGGAACAAGCTTGCTTGAAGAACTTCGAGGCCGAAGATGATCTACGTCGAGGAATCTCCAACTCAAGCTACCTCTTCAATAATTGAGAATTAGTGAAGCAAACAACCTATACTAAATGGCTAGTCTAGTGTAGATTGATGAAGTAGGAATTTTGCTCACTTTAGAATAATTTTTCTCATTCTTTTTCTTCACATCAAGAAAACCTAGCAAGCTCAAAGGAGATGAAGAAGAAGATGAAGCGGTCTAGAAGAATGGCAACCATGGGTGAGAAAATATCATATATGAACTCATGTAGAGATTTAACCATGGCTAAAGCTAATGGTTGGGGTAATAAATATCTAAAGTAAAGACAAAATTAGTGGACTTAAGTCAAAGCTTCTCCAACCCTCTTAGCCACGCTTATTTCCACCTAATTTTGTTTATACTTTAAATAATTAATCACCATAATTATCTATGGTAAGGTATGAGTCTCATACACCCATGTATATTGTATCATCAAGCATGACACAAAGAATAATACATTAATATATATCATATATATATTAAATGTATAATGAGAAAAAGAAATTCTTATGTGAGCTAATATTAGTTGATATATATTAATATATCAAATATATATTTATATATTAAATTATTAAATCATAACTTGATTTAATAATCCGGCTATATTACATATAATCGACTAATATCATATGTATCAACTTATCAAATCAACACTTGATTCAATAACCCGGCTATATCACATATAACCGACCGATATCACATGTCGCGAGATTAGAATATGGTATCACATACACGAATTAATCTCGGTCCCGCACATATCACATATGTGCCCTACTTCGTTTCGCTTGAGCCAGGAAACATCCGTGTAGAACTGTAATGACTCGTTAATACGCCAGCAGTAGGTAATGATCATATCAGTTACCCACAAGCCGTCAGCGGTACTAGCCAGACGTAATGGCTACCCGAATATTAAGCGATCAGAAGATCAACAAGCAAGCCTTCTCATACTCCCGTGAATCCAATAGTAACACTACCGTACAGTCCGGTCTCTTCGTTTGAAATGTCGCATTTCTAGTCTGGGGTTAGTAAATGTCAGACCCTAATAACTTGATAAGTCATGCCGATGTGAGGCTCATAACGGGTCGAGAAATTACTGATAACACTAACTAGTAAATTTCAGTATCAGCCATGGCCAGCGACTTCCTGTTATGGATAATCGAGCACGGCGCAACATCAACCCCCAATACCGGGAGAGACAAAACCCCTCCTATCGCGCATTGCCTCCATGTGACTCAGGACTGAACCCAAAAACCACCGTTTTGCACGCTCTCATGAACGTAGTAAGGTGGAAATCAAAGCACTGTGGGAATTACACAAGACTCTATGACGATATCGGGTCTACAGACTAACCTATACCGGTGTCACCAGAGAACTGCTATCTGACGATAGGTATAATACCATCTAGGAGTTCTCAGCGAGTCCTGTTCAGTGTACCCAATCTCCATTAAGAACCCCTATACCATCTTTGATGTCAAACACCAATGGATGTGGAATCATCCATCGCCCATCATATGGGTCAAGATGCGTATACGCTAGTCTACTCTGGTATATCGATGCCCCGTTTCGATACACCCTCGACTAGGAACAATTAAAGGATGTACTTGTGGACTACCCTGGCCCCACTAGTATGATCTGCATCATAGTCCTGGTAATCAAGTACACATCCTAAGGACTTTATCAACATGTAACAGAGAGACAGTATAAGTATACATGTTAAGATAAAGAGCAACCGGATAGCATACTATCATGTCGAGCAAGAAAGTCCTCCCTATATATGTCCAAGCATCCACTATAATATACAATCATGTACAATAATGGCCTCTAGGGCATACATAAAACTAACAATCTCCTACTTGCACTAAGGCCAGTTGTTGTAGTATCTCATACACAACATCCCTTAAAGTCACTCTAGGGAAAGGCCTTCGTGAGTGGATCGGCCGTGTTATTCTTCCTATCAACTCTCCTGACCTCGATGTCCTGGAGATCAACCATCTCCCTGATTAGGTGATACTGTCTAAGAATATGTCTGAATCACTGATGGGACCGGGGTTCCTAGGCCAGAGCCACAACTCCATTGTCACCACAATGGTAGGAACCAAGTTCATCTCATGAACACCTTTATCCAGACAGCCTCTTTGGTAGCATCGTTGGTAGCGATGTATTCAGCCTTTATCATTGAGTCTGCCATTGTATCTATCTTGGAACTCTTCCAACATACTGTCCCTCCACTGAGGGTAAAGGCAAAACCCGTGACTGTCTTACAGTCGACCTTATCACTCTGGAAGATCGAATCGGTAAAGGACTCTATCTTGAGTTCACCGTTACCAAGCTCCAAGAATATTTCTTTAGTGCTTCTCAAGTACTTAAGAATCTTCTTCACAGCTATCCAGCATTTCTCCCCAGGATCTGATTGGCACCTACTCACTACACCTAATGAGTATGATATATCCTCTTAGATCTATCTATATAGATCTTAATCACTGGATGTAGGAGGCATCACCCAGATCCTTCATGGAGAAACATTGTGATAAGAGGAGCTTGACCGAGTGTAGCATAGGAACACCATTTTCTATCAAGAGTATGCCATCCATATACAATACGAGGAAGACAACCTTACTCTCTACAACCTTTTTGTATATACAAGGTTCATATACCTTTTTGATGATGTCAAACTCATTGACTGCGACATCAAAACAGATGTTCCAACTCTGCGATGCCTGCTTTAATCCTGATGGACTTAAGCAAAGCCACTCGAGAAAAGGTTTCATCAAAATCTAGATATGGTTATTGACGAAAGCCTTTTGCTTCAATTCTAGCTTTGAAAGTATCAACTTTTCCATCTACACCAAGAATCTTCTCAAGATCCACTTGCTCCTGATGGGTTTTACCCCTTCATGTGCAACTTTCAAAGTCATACTTTGTTGGTATACATGGATTCCATCTCAGATTGCATACCATCCAGCCATTTCACAGAATCCCCACTCGTGATGGCCTGCTCGAAACTAGTTGGGTCATCATCTTCCATGATGCAATACTCGCCCCCACTGTCATTGAGAAAACCTTAGTATCTCTCAGGCGGATGAAGAACCCTACTAGATCAGCGGAGAGGATGAGGTACGTCGGGAACTATTGAATCCTCCGGTGCTACCAAATCATCAGCTGTAGTTTGTATAGATGGAACTTCTTCCAGTTCTACCTCATGACCACAAATTTCTTTCTCAAGAAATTCCTTTTCTAAAAAGGTGGCATGCCGAGAAACAAAACACCTTTTGATCCTCGGTGTGGTAGAAGATATACCCTCGCGAATGTTTGGGATATCCAACAAACTTATATAGAACTGACCTTGCCTCGAGCTTGTCCGGATTTTGCTTTTCAACATAGGCCGAACAACTCCATATCTTAACTCGTTAAGACATGGCCTTTTCCCATACCATATCGGATATAGAGTGGTAGGTATTGATTTGGTCGGAACTCTATTAAATAGGTATGCGGCTTCTCAAGGGCATAACCCCAAAAAGAAATAGGTAACTCAGCAGTACTCATCATAGAGCGCACCATATCTCATTGGGTACGATACCTCCGCCCCGATATACCGTTGTGCTGTGGTGTATACGGAGGAGTAAGCTGAGAGAGAATCCTATTCTCCTTTTAAATAACCCAGGAATTCCGTGCTCAAATACTTTCCTCCCCGATCATATCGAAGGATTTAATACTTCTACCCGTTTGGTTCTCGACTTCGCACTTATATTCCTTGAATTTCTCGAAAGCATCAGATTTGTGTTTCAACAGGAACACATGTCCGAATCTTGAGAGATCATCAGTGAATGTAATGAAGTACGAGGATCCATTCCTGACATGTGTAGACATGGGACCGCATACATCACTATGTATCAGTCCCAAGAGTTCAATAACTCTTTCTCCGTGTCCAGTAAATGGAGTTTTGGTCATTTTACATTTTAGACATGACTGACACGTTTCATAAGATGTAAATTCGAATGGATTCAAATATCCATCCTTATGTAACTTTAGCTAGTCGTGCCGCATTGATATGACCTAGTATACAATGCCACAAAAAGGATTCGTTAATTTCTGAACTTTTCCGCTTGTGTGTGTTCTGTACGATAAGAACTGTAGTTTGATTTAGAATGTATATGCCATTACATAACGTGCTTGATCCAATCAACTTTTGATTTAGGAAAATGTTCATAACACTATCGTGCAATACAAAATTATATCCTTCTTTACTTAATAATGAAAGTGATACAATATTGCATATCAGGTTCGGTATGTAATAACATTCGTTAAAAATCAATGTATTACCAGTTTGTAATACAAGGTGATATTCGCCAACTGCATTGGATGCAACATTTGCACCATTCCCTACTTTTAGATAATAATCACCCTTTCTCAGTTGTCTACCTTTCTTTAGCCCATGCAACATATTACATATATGGGATCCTGATCCGGTATCAAATACCCAGGACGTAGAGTGTAATGAGAAACAGTTCTCGGTGACAAACACACCCGAAGAAGATGCATCAACATGCTCATTCCTCGTTTGGGTCGCGTGGAAATCCGGATATTCCCCTATTACTTGCTCGGACTTATAACAATTATAAGCTAGAGTAGAACCAACGTTCCCCAGCTCAGTATAACAAGCGGGTTCAGTCAATACATCCATATTATTATCTTGATTAAGGCATTTCACGGTCGCTACCTGGAGAAAGAGAGAGAAGAAAACACTCTGTGTATGCTCTTGCAAGATTAGATTGGTTATTATTTTATCTAATGAGGATGGCTCCCACTGTTTTTATCAAATCTTCCTTCAAACCATAAAATGTAAGGCTAGTCGGGATTAATTACACCCTACAAGTTCGCCAATCATTCAGCCAGGCCAGTGTCAGTAGTTTGAGGGAGGTTTCCCATGCTCTCGCATGGACCTAATTAAAATATACCTCGTTTTCCCATAGGCATAACCGCATTGACACCTTCCTAGTCACCAAGTTGATCGGCTAATTGTAAAGAGAAAAACTCTCACTGGAGTAAGTCTTACACGCAGTGGATATCGGGATCCAACTATCTCATAGAAAGTATGCAATCTCATTGCAAATTTCAACACTTGAAATTCCCGATAATGTTTTTCCCCTAGCGTCCTATGACCTTGACGGAAGCCAACAAACCATAGGCTGCTAGTCAAGTTCAACCTGTAGATTTCATGATTGAATTAAACCCATCCGCACGACCCTTGACGGAGGACAAAAAAGTCTCACGACTACCCTAATCCAATCTCATCTTATGTTGCAGATAAGCACTAGTTAGCTACCGCACACTACGCCTTGACGGAGGCCAACAAACGTAGCACGAATAGTAAGTAGTAATTATCTGAAATAACGGAGGCCTACAATAGGTTTTTAAGAAAACCTTTTGCGTAATGAACTTTGTATCGTTGTAGAATCGAATGATTTTGAAAAGGAATGTTTTTGAGGCTTTTACTAGTTTTGCTAAAGAGGTCACTTCCGGTGAAGGGGTCTCAGCTCTTTCCACATCGAATGAGGTGCTGGATATTCATCAAGGAATACCACTATGCAAAGAAAGAACTGGAGAAGCAATCAAAAGACAAAACTGAGTGGGTTGTAGCATTTGCTAGTTTCGCTAAAAAGGTCACTCCCGGTGAAGGGATCTCGGCTCTTTCCTCATCGAATGAGGTGCTGGATATTCATCAAGGAATACCGTTATGTAAAGAAAAAACTAGAGCTACCCTTTTTGAAAATTTGATTCTACAACGTCTTTAGGTTTCTTTCCTTTTCATTAATCTCATTAATGAAGTCCTATCATTTATGCTTCCTAAGCATCACAGATAATGAAACGAAAATACAACGTATGCTTATGCCATCCGCATTAGCCACAGAGCCCCGTCATGCACCGTTTGGTTACTTAACTACCGGCAGATCGGGGCAGGACTAGCACGGATGCAAAACATAAGCAACGTTTATTATATATCATATATATAATATAAAGTATTCGTCTCACATTGTTATATGATCTCATCATAGAACATTACAGCAGATGTCAACATATGAAATATTGGATATACTAGGTGATCCGTGTTTTAAATTAAGCCAGTAATAAACACGGATTCCACGGTCGTGATGAATAGACAAACCCACATCCCTAGAACCCTACGAGAGCGACAAGCAACCCTACCAATTCTAGAGTTAGGAGACCCGGTCTCGACTCCTCGAGATGGTCTCCTACTGGACCCTCGAGATGGTCTCCTACTGGACTCTAGAACTCGGTTACTTGTGCTCCCAGCCTTGGGTCTATCTTAATGCGGAAAACTAAATAATATACATCAATGGCTACATCATCCTCAACCCGGAAGTGTCCCAATAAAAGAATATTGCATACAAGGTTTTATATGAATGAAAATGAAAAACTATTATCTCACGCAAAAACTCCCGGCTATTCAAAACACGACGATCCAATATAACATTTCACAGCAACACATAACATCACATGTCATCAACGTAAGTAAATATGCGTATCCCAATTATCGTTGACATATAGCAACGAAACCGGAGATACACCACATATTATACTTACGGTCGCAAAAAAGAAAGTGAAAACTACAATAATTGGAATCCGCAACCACTTTAGACATCATAAATCCAAAATATCACATACTTCGGATTTCATGCCTAACCAAATAAATTCCTTAGACATCAGAAACCGGGAATATCTCATATTCCGAATTTCAAGCCTAACATTATAAACCCCGCATTTTAGTCTCGATATTGAAAACACTTTTCAATAAGTAGTCGGGAAATTAACAAGATTCCCGACAACCTGATCGAATGCTCGTCAGAAACTTTAGTAGATGGCCACACCCTCGATGCCGTCTACAAAGTGCACTTAGGCGGAACGCCGCGGCCGCGAGCACCCGAACGGATGCCTTAGGCAACGGGGTTCTCCTACAGTCACTTGGTCGGGGCTATGGGGTGTGGCTATCTAGTAATGTTACCCGACAAGTATCCGCGTACACTACATGATTGCGATGGAGTTTTGATCCAAATCAAAACCCCGTGGCAACCGATCAAAAGAGACTAAATTGCTAGGCTTACAAAATTCAATCCAGTTTTCACGAAACTAATTATTGTGGATTCTAAATATTGTATTACATATCACAAATAGCTAGAAGATATTAAACATTTCGATTGAATCAACAAACACCCATATTTTGCAGAGAGCTCAACACTTGAGCACAGTTAAAAATACCTAGAACATGCCACTATTACCTACGGATCGACACAAGAAAGGCACGCTCCCTGCCTCACCAATGGCGCCACGGAACCGCCGAAAAAATCCTCTGTTGGCCGCGGTTCCGCGGTCGTATGGTCGAGTTGGGCCGTCATTTTTCTTGGGGATCAATAGAATAACCTGCATGATTTTTTGAATATTTTTAACTTGGAAAAATCCAACATTTGGAAAAATTTCCAGAGAGTTTCGGAGTTCGATCGAACACTTTAACTTCGTCTAGGCCACTCCTAATGCTCTAGCTTGTCTTTGATACTACTGCTGGGTTCCTTAGCATCCTCACTATATTTTCTAAGGCATCAAGCATGCAATTTTTAAAAAAATCTAGAGTGCTAAGAAACCCGTACCGAGGATATAACTTGAGAATTAGGGTTTACCTAAGCAAGTAAACAACTTTACTCTAAGTGAACAAGAAAGGCAACATTTGTAGACCGATGCTTAACTGCTAAACCTCCGTGTAGACTACCCTTCGCCCTAAGTAGTGGTCTCCCTTACTCTCGTTAGGCTCCACTAGGCGAAAGGAACAAGCTTGCTTGAAGAACTTCGAGGCCAAAGATGATCTACGTCGAGAAATCTCCAACTCAAGCTACCTCTTCACTAATTGAGAATTAGTGAAGCAAACAACCTATACTAAATGGCTAGTCTAGTGTAGATTGATGAAGTAGGAATTTTGCTCACTTTAGAATAATTTTTCTCATTCTTTTTCTTCACATCAAGAAAACCTAGCAAGCTCAAAGGAGATGAAGTGGTCAAGAAGAATGGCAACCATGGGTGAGAAAATGTCATTTATGAACTCATGTAGAGACTTAACCATGGCTGAAGATAATGGTTGGGTTAATAAATATCTAAAGTACAGACAAAATTAGTGGACTTAAGTCAAAGGTTCCACAAGCATCTCCAAGCCTCTTAGCCATGCTTATTTCCACATAAATTTATTTATACTTTAAATAATTAATCACCCTAATTATCTATGGTATGTTATGTGTCTCATACACCCATGTATAATGTATCATCAAGCATGACATAAAGAATAATACATTAATATATATCACATATATATTAAATATACAATGAGAAAAATAAATTCTTAAGTGAGCTAATATTACTTGATATATATTAATATATCAAATATATAATTATATATTAAATTATTAAATCAACACTTGATTTAATAATCCAGCTATATTACATATAACCGACTAATATCATATGTATCAACTTATCGAATCAACACTTCATTCAATAACCCGGCTATATCACATATAACCGACCGATATCACATATCGCGAGATTAGAATACGGTATCACATACACGTATTAATCTCGGTCCCGCACATATCACATATGTGCCCTACTTCGTTTCTCTTGAGCCAAGAAACCACTGTGTAGGACTTTAAAGACTCGCCAATACGCCGGCAGTAGGTAATGATCATATCAGTTACCCATAAGCCGTCAGCGGTACTAGCTGGATGTAACGGCTACCCATGTATTGAGCGATCAGAAGATCAACAAGCAATCCTGCTCATAATCTCGTGAATCCAATACTAACATTACCGTACAGTCTGGTCTTTTCGTCTGATATGTCGCATATCTAGTATGGGGGAGGTAAACGTCAAACCCCGATAACTTGATATGTCATGCCGATGTGAGGCTTATAACGGGTCGAGAAACTATTGATAACACTTACTAGTAAATCTCAGTATCGGCCCTGGCCTGGGACTTCCTGTTATCGCCAATCGAGCACAGCGCAACATCAACCCCCAATACTGGGTGAGACGAAACCCCTCCTATCGCTCATTGCCTCCATATGACTCGGGACTGTACCCAAAAACCACTGTTTTGCATGCTCTATTGAACGTGGTAAGGTGGAAAATAAAGCACAGTGGGAATCACACAAGACTCTGTGACGATCTCGGGTCTACAGACTAACCTGTACCAGTGTCACCAAAGAACTGCTATCTGACGATAGGTATAATACCATCTAGGAGTTCTCGGTGAGTCTCGTTCAGTGTATCCAGTCTCCACTGAGCACCCGTATACCATCTTTGATGTAAACACCAATGGATGTGGGATCATCCATCGCCCATCATATGGGTCAAGAAGCGTATACGCTAGTCTACTCTGGAAAATCGATGCCCCGTATCGATACACCCTCGACTAGGAATAGTTAAAGGATGTACTTGTGGACTACCCTGACCCCACTAGTATGATCTGCATCATAGTCCTGGTAATCAAGTACACATCCTAAGGGCTTTATATACATGTAACAGAGAGACAGTACAAGTATACATGTTAAGATAAAGAGCAACCAGATAGCATACTATCATGTCAAGCAAGAAAGTCCTCCCTATATATATCCAAGCATCCACTGTAATATACAATCATGTACAATAATGGCTTCTAGGGCATACATACAACTAACAGACATTGCACCTCACGGGGAAAAACCCGTAGGCTGCAAATGGATCTTCAGAAAGAAGATTGGTGCAGATGGATAGGTTGAAATCTATAAAGCTAGACTTGTAGCAAAATGTTTTTATCAAAGACCTGGATTAAACTATGATGAAACCATTTCTCCAGTGGCTATACTTAAATCCATTTGGATCCTACTTGCCATTGCTGTCTTCCATGATTATGAAATTTGGCAGATGGACATAAACACCGCTTTTCTGAATGGAAATTTAGAAGAGTGTGTTTATATGGATCAGCCATAGGGTTTCATAGAGAGTGGGAGCAGCGGAAGAGTTTGCAAGTTGCTTAAATCCATTTATGGATTAAATCAGGCATCGCGGAGTTGGAACATCTGCTTTGATGAGACAGTCTAAGAATTTGACTTTATCAAAAATCCAGATTAACCATGCATTAATAGTAAGATTGTAGAAAGAACTGCAGTATTCCTCGTATTGTACGTGGATGGCATTCTTCTGATAGGAAACGACATTCCTATGGTATAATCAGTCAAAAGATTCTTGTCATAGAAATTCTCCATGAAAGACCTGGGTGATGCCTCCTACATTCTGGGGATCCAGATCTATCGTGATAGATCTAAGAGGTATTGAGACTTTCATAGTCCAGGTACATCGACACCTTACTGAAAAGATTTAGTATGGAAGATTCCAAGCGCGGTAATCTACCAGCTTGTCACGGGATCACCCTCTCCAAAGAGATGTCTTCCAAGATTGATTTGGAAAGGGATCGCATGAGTATTATACCCAATGTTTCTGCGGTAGGATCTATAATGTATGCGATGTTGTGTACCAGACCAGATGTTGCTTACGCACTGAGCGTGGTAACTAGGTATCAGTCCAACCCTGGGGAGAAGCACTGGATAGCAGTTAAGAACATTCTTAAGTACCTGAGAAGGACTAAGGAGATGTTTTTGGTGTACGGCAATAAAGACCTCCAAATAGAGGCCTTCGCTGACTCCAGCTTCCAGAGTGATAAGGATGACTTAAAATCCATGTCGGGTTATGTCTTTACTCTTAATGGAGGGGCGGTCTATTGAAAGAGCTCCAAGCAGGATACCGTTGCTGACTCGACGATGGAGGAAGTGTATATCGCTGCATGTGACGCCACGAAAGAAGAAGTCTGGATGAAGAAGTTCATTACAGAACAACAGATGGTTCCGTCCATTGTTAATCCAATACCTATGTATTATGACAAAAACGGGGCTATAGTTTTAGCGAATGAACCATGGTCCCATCAGAAGTCCAGACATATCATGAGGCGGTATCACTTGATCAGGGAGATCGTGGATCGCCGGGAGATTGAGGTGCGGAGAGTAGACACGGAGAACAACACTGCAGATCCACTCACAAAGGCCATCCCGCAGACGCAGTTCGAGAGGCTATTCGAGATGATAGGTCTGCGATATACCAATACATGGCCTTAGTGCAAGTGGGAGATTGTTAGTGATATATGCCCTAAAGGCCATTATTGTATAGTACTGGATTGTATACTACATTTTGGAAACTTGGGTTATACACAGATATAATAATAGTCTTTCTCAATACGATAGTATGCTATCTGGTTTGATTCTATCTTAATATGTGTATATGTTTCTTTTAGCATATCGCTAATACATATTGATAGAGCCCTTAGGATCTTTGCTTCACCACTAGTGTTGTGATGGCAGTCACACTAGTGGGGGCTGGGTAGTCTATAAGCACATCCTTAAGCTTGTTCCTAGTCGTAGGATTATCGATGTTGCGCCACGGCAGCGCCCTAGCCGTCTATCCGAGGCCAAAATGCGGAATCAAAAATTTTCTTAACTTTAAACCGGCGCTACCGCGGACAATAAACCCGGATCGTAACCATTAACCTAAACCTAGCAAACAAGAGAATGGGTAGAGAAGTATACCAAGCGATCCGTGTCCTTCGGTCTTCATCTCCACTCCGATCTCCCGCGGAATCTCCGTCCGTTACGTCCTCGTCGGAAAGGGCACAACATAGCCGAATACTTTTACGGGCTCCCACCTCTGGACCGAGGCAACTCGGGCGCGAAGTTGGCTAGCCGACGCGTCCAAGATTTGCTGTAGGTGTAGTGTAGAACTTGTCTCTTTTGGGGTTTAGTGTAGTTTCCATAATATGATGGAGGTATGAAGAACTTTAGAGAGAGCTAGAATTTGTGTAGCAAGAGAAAAATGAGAGATGAATAGTTTCCCTCATCCAAATGAAATCTCTCTCTCTCTCTCCTATGAAGTGGCCGGCCCCCATCAAGGAAATGGTGGAGAAAAAAAATAATACATGAGGAAGGTGAGTGTAGGAGAAGAATAATGGTGACCACACCCAAAACCATGATAACAATATCAAATCAAATTCTAATCACAATAAAGCAAGAAATGATGATTGAAAAGAATGGTATCAAAAGATGCTTTCATAATCTCCCATTTCACAAATAACACAACCACAAAGAGTTATTTGCAAACTTGCAAATAACCCCCTTCAACCAGAAAGTCCGGCCGGAAGGAACAAAAGAAAACTGGCCGGAACGGAAAGCAAGCTGGCAACTACAGAAAACTGATCCCATAATAAATTACAGGAAAAACCCCTGGCCGGAACGGAAAGCAAGCTGGCAACTACAGAAAACTGATCCCATAATAAATTACAGGAAAAACCCCGCGACTGCATATACATGCCCACATTTGTATTCCCACTGAACACAAATGCAAAGAGACAAAATCTACACTGACTAATACTAGGATCCAGCTTAAACCAAAGCCGGCTAGTAAAAACCGTCCGATCACGATCCGTGCAATACCGCACGTATCTGATCGAACCCTGCCATATCTCCATACGGCCTCTACAGCGTTCGCCCGAAACTTGAGTAACTGAGTGTGTGGTGGACTCTAAAGACTCGTCAATACTATGGCTGTGGATTTAACCACTAGCACGTCAGAGGTATTAGCCATACGTGACGGGCCACCAGTTATTGACCAAAAGGGACGTCGATGAGCGAACTCATCCTGACACCCTACTGAGCCTGTCAGTGACAATATCCGTACAGTCCGGTCCGTTCGTCTATGAGTATCGCATGGCGGGCCTAGGGGGTTGGTAAAAGTCAGACCCCCAAAAGCGGTACAAGTCATGTCGGAGTGTAGCCCATAACACCCTGAGATACTACTGGAATACCTACCAGAAAATCTACTGCCTCGGCCGATGGCTTTGTGTAATGGCTCTCCTAGACACAGCGTGACCTCACCCCCAATACCGGGAGAGACGAACCCCTGCAGATCCGCTCACTGCCTCCATGTGGCTCGGGACTGTACCCAACTAAAACCTGTTTGCACGACTCCTTTGAGCCATGGTAGGGTAGTAATCAAAGCACAGTGAGAACTCACATGAGACAAATGATGATCTCAGGTCGATGAACTAACCTGTACACATGTCACCAGGGAACTGCCATCTGACGTCTGGTATTTGACCAACTAGCATGTTCTCGGCGAGTCTTGTCCGGTGTACTCATAACCCAATGAGCACCTGTATACATCTTAGGTGAACCAACTGATACCAGTGGCTTGTGAGACGGGCCACCGCCTCTCGTCGGGGTCTCGACTGTATACACTAGTCTACTAATGGAGTATCGATGCCCAGTCTCGAAACTCCCACGACTAGGGACTTTTTAAGGATTTGCTTATAGACTCCAGCTCCTACGTATATGATCGCCCTCATACTGCTAGTAGTCAAGCAAGAATCCTAGGGGCTCTATCAACGTGTAATAGCGACCTGTCAGGTCACCAGATGCAGTACACGATGATAAAGATAAACCATATAGCATACTATTATCTTGAGTAAGACTGTCCTACCGGGATAGGTCCTCCCTCAATCATTGCAATCACGTGCCTGTGATCCAATAATTGACTCTGAGGGCACTATCTCCAACAATCTCCTACTTGCACTCAAGGCTAATTATTGCGATGTCGCATACTCACAGCCCGTGTGATACCGAACACCCAACTCCTCTACTAGTCTGTCTTTCAAAGCTCGTTTGCGAAACTATTGCGTTCGAGGAATATCCTCAGTGGGTGGATCCGCTGTGATGTTTCTTTCTATGTCTCTCTATATCTCAAGTTCGCGGAGAAAACCATCTCCCGAAAAGAGCAATACCTGTCTTAGAATGTGTCTGGATATCTGATGGGACCTAGCTCATAAGTGAACTCCAAATCCAAACTTCTTAGACTGTATTGTCAACTGAACTTAATCAGTATCCTGCGCCATGCCTTCCCTCAGTATCCACCTGGACCACCTGTCCAAAATACTGCCACTTGTCAGAGGGAAAACTATAACTCTGACAGTCACTCTGTCATCCATGTCACCTTGGAAGCCTGGAATGATAACCGTCTCCCAAAAGAGGCTGCTGTTATTATATCCCTAGAACATCAACTTATGTTCTAAAACTGCTTTCGATTGTTTCTCCAGGATTGGATCAATATCAACTTATTGCACCTAATGCAAGAACAACATCTGGTGTGGTACTTGACATCTCATGATTGACACAATTGCCTAAGCAAATGATCTGCCAATCATGCACATCCCTCTACCCTTTAGTCTCTAAGACACCTTTAGAGAGGGTGACACCATTACCTGCAGGTACACCACCATGCCAGGAGTCGTCCATTCTAAATACTCTTAGAATGCGGTCAAAGTACCCAGATTAGGAAACCACCCAAATCTAGATCTAAAACCATAGATCTAGTAACCAGAATGTATGATATAATATCCAAGTCCTGTATGGAGAAACGACTGTGTGACGACCAAAGTATAACCGATCGTAGTATAGGAATATCACTTCCTACTCTGTGTATGTCATCAAATACCAGGACATCACACCCTACTACCTTCTTAACAGATCCATCCCCTATTCTGATGAAGTCAAACCTATGACTGTCACATCAGAAATAGATGATCTATCTCCGCTATAAGTGCTTTATTCTATAAATAGACATAAGCCACTTGTCTACCAAAGCTTCCGCTGCTCCCACTGACCACGACAACCCTCTGGCAGAGTCATATACACGTGCACTTCTAAAGCTAGTTTAGAACGACGCTATACTCATCCTCCTGCCGAGTCTCACAGTCTGGAACAACAGCAATGGCAAGTCTGGGTAAACAAGAACCTCCCTGCCACCATCCTTGAGTCATACCGATGTACCTCTTGAGCGCCTGAAGTTACCCACCATATCTGCGGAGTGGCTAATGGAATGTCAAATCAGAAAGAATCTTTAAGTTCTTATCAAATTTTCAGTAATCGTCTGCGGTTCTGGAATCACTTCTAGTTATACCATACTCCCACTACTGTTTTCTGAAAAAAAAACATTTTTGTTAAAACTGTGGCGAGTCAAGAACAATATCACTATTGATCTTCCAGATGGTAGAAAGTCAACCCTCGTCATAGCCTGGGTCAACCCACAAACAGCCATTACAGAAAACGTGCCTTCAGTTATCCAGATTCTGGTTTTAAGCATAAGCCGGACAACTCCCCGTACCTTAACATCGTTAAGATATGAACTGTTGTATATCCAATACAGAAACAGTGGCACTGATTTAATCGAACCAGATTCAAATCATGCAGCTGTCTCCAGTGCATGTCAAGTAAATGGAGAGAGGCCGATCAACGTAACTCAACTTAGGAGTGTAGGGTTCCTGGGCACACTAATGAGGTCTCACAAGGCATCAACCATGCCAATTTCAAATTTTACAAGTGCCGAGAAACCCTAATACGGATCGTTGACTAGAGTTTAAGCGAAACATACAACTAGTTAACAACTTAACTAAGTGAAAGTGACTACAACCTTTGTAGATCCGGTCCTCCACTTTCTTAGCTCCATAATGATGTCCCTCCGCTACGATCATCGGATCCCGGACTCTAGCGATGGTTTCGCCGAAGAAATGATCGGGCTAGGTCGTCGACTACGATGCTGATGATGATCTACGTCGAGGCAACTCAAGATCAAGCTCCAACTTCACCAAGTCATGAAACTTGTGAAGAAAACACCCTATACTACTTGGCAAGTGGTAGAGGATGAAGAAATAGGAAGTGGGTGTTGGAGATAGTGCCCTCAGAGTCAATTATTGGATCACAGGCACGTGATTACAAAGATTGATAGAGGACCTATCCCGCTAGGACAGTCTTACTCAAGATGATAGTATGCTATCTGGTTTTTCTTTATCATCGTGTACTGCTTTAGGTGACCTGACAGGTCACTATTGCACGTTGATAGAGCCCCTAGGATTCTTGCTTGACCACCAGCAGTATGAGGGCGATCATAAACGTGGGAGCTGGTAGTCTATAAGCACGTCCTTAAATGGTCCCTAGTCGTAGGAGTTTCGAGATAGGGCATCGATACTCCAGAGTAGACTAGTGTGTACATTCGAGACCCCGACGAGGGGCGGTGGCCGGTCTCACAAGCCACTGGTGTCAGTTCGTTCACCTAAGATGTATACAGGTGCTCATTAGGTTATGAGTACACCGGACAGGACTCGCCGGGAACATGCTAGTTGGTCATATACCAGACGTCATATGGCAGTTCCCTGGTGACATGTGTACAGGTTAGTTCATCGACCTGGGGATCGTCATTTGTCTCGTGTGGGTTCCCACTGTACTTTGATTACTACCCTACCACGGCTCAAAGGAGTCGTGCAAACAGGTTTTAGTTGGGTACAGTCCCGAGCCACATGAAGGCAGTGAGCGCATCTTCAGGGGTTCGTCTCTCCCGGTATTGGGGGTGAGGTCGCGCTGTGTCTAAGAGAGCCATTACACGAAGCCCTCGGCCGAGGTAAGGAGATTTACTGGTAGGTATTCCAGTAGTATCTCAGGGTGTTCTGGGCTACACTCCGACACGACCTGTTCCGCTTTTGGGGGTCTGACTTTTTCCAACCCCCTAGGCCCGCCATGTGATGTTCATAGACGAACGAACCGGACTGTACGGATATTGTCACTGACAGGCTCAGTAGGGTTGTCAGGCTGAGTTCGCTCACAGACGTCCCTTTTAGTCAATACCTAGTAGCCCGTTACGTATTGGCTTATACCTCTGACGTGCTAGTGATTAAATCCACAACCAAGGTGTTGACGAGTCTTTAGAGTCCCCCACATTCAGTTACTCAGCTTTCGGGCGAAAAGCTGTAGATGCCGTATGGAGATATGGCAAGGTCCGATCAGATACGTGCGGTATTGCACGGATCAGGATCGGACAGTTTGTACTACTGGCCGTATGGATATATGGCAGAGTTCGATCAGATTCGTGCGGTATTGCACGAATCAGGATCGAACGGATTTTACTAGCCGGCTTTGGTTTAAGCCGGATCCTAGTATAGTACAGTGTAGACTTTGTCTCATTGCATTTGCATTTCGGTCGGAATACAGATGCGGGTGTGTATGCACAGTATCGGGTTTTTCCTGTAATTTATTACGGGACCAGTTTTCTGGAGTTGCCAGTTTGCTTTCCGTTTCGGCCAATTTCCTTTGTATCGTTCATTGGCCGAAGATTGGTGGAGGAGGGCTTATTTGCATTAGTGCAAATAAGCATTAGTGGAGGGGGTTCTTTGCATTTTGTTGATTCATGATAGCTCTTGTTGACCTTGACTTTCTAGACTTCATGATGACTTGACTTTTTGAAGTCATCATGGTTTTGATAATGGTTGTGGTTGAGTGTGGTTATGGTTGTGTTCATTGCTTTTGATCATCATTCTTTTCTTGCATCATGATTGATACACATCCCTTTGCACTTCACTCACTCTCTCAATTATTCATTCCAACCTCACCATTTTGGAGTGGCCGGCCAATTAGGGAGGGGCTGCCCAATTCATTTGGTGTGGGTTTTTGGCTCATTTCATGTTGCAAAAATCCCACAAGATCAATCTTCAAAACTCCAAGTGTCATTCCTCCACAAAAGGCAACCTCCATGAACCCCAAAGTGAGACATGAGCACTACACATTCTACAGCAAACCTTGGGCACGTCGACTAGCCAGCTTCATGCCCGAGTTTCCTCGGTATTGAGGTAGGAGCCCGTAAAAGATGCAGACGATGTGGTGCCCTTCCGGCAAGGAGACGACGACCGGAGTTTCCGCAGGAGATCGGGACGACGACGAGAAGACTGGAGGACTCGGATCAGTCGGTATATCTCTCTTCCCCATCTTGTAGTTAGCTAGGACTAGTTAATGGTTCGATCCGGGTATTAGTGCGCGGTGGTGCCAGTTCATGAAAATTTAAGTTAACCATCGCTTCCGCATTTTGGCCTCGGGATGGAGGCCGGGGCGCCGCCGTGCACTCACAGAGGTATCAGAGCCTCGCTATTAACATAGTCTAGCTTTGTTTAATGTGTTTACATTTCCAATCGACCAAAATTCCAAAAACCCGCGTTTTCACATACATCAGTTTTCTGTTGAATTTTTCCTTGCTCGAAATTTTTTTCAGATTGTAGAAAAGTGATGTACTGGAAATTCTAAGAACACTGTAGAAATTCGATACAGTGACTCCACAGTGGGAGCGCGGAACCGCGGCCAAACCCCCCTTTGGGCCTCGGTTCCGCCGCACTATGTTGAGATCACTGCATCAAATTTCTGCAGTTGCTCTCTGGGTTGAAAATAGGGTTTCTGGAATATTATGTTTGGGCCCAGAATTTCTTGATGTGCAACAGTAGTACTTGGGGGCCCACTTGGTAAATTTGATCGATCGGATATTTTAAACACATTAGTTCATAGTATTTACATTATATCTGCGACCGTGAATGTCACTTGATTGGTAAATCCAGTCTAACTGCTATAGCCCGGTTAGACGGATTTGCGAACGTGACTTTCACGTTGATGTTCTGTGTTATGCTGTGATGTTGCGGATTGGTCGTGGGGGATAGCCTGGATGCAATGCTAGTACAGTTGTGGGTGTATTATGTACATTTGATATTGCGGGGCGAGCGTCCGACATGTGGACTGCCGTCACTGCCTGATTGTATTATTATTTTGGGGCACGACCAGGTTGCGGTCGATGTACCCGTTGTACGTATATTTTACTTTCTGTACTAGGATTACCCCAAGGTGGGGTGCACGGATAGCCGGGTTCCAGAGGGCAACGGGCCCGCATCTCATGGCATTGAGACGGAGGGGGCCTCACTCTAGGATTGGCGGGCTATTCGCCGCACTCGTATGGGGTACAGGTTGACCCAGGAGGGGTGCCCAAGTTACCGGATTCCGTGAAGTGCTGGGTGGTCCATTCACGGTACTGAAGGGGGCTGCCTCGCTTCAGGTTTTGGCGGATGACTTGCCACGCCCGTAGGGATCTAGGATTTCTTTGCACAGGCTATCCACACGACCAGGGGAACGTCGGGTTTCAGTAGTGGCTCTGTGAAACCCGGGGATCCCAGATATCTGTATTGTTCTGTGATGCTGTACATTTCTGTGATGTTGCATTTTTTATCACGCCTTGAGCGAAATATAATATATTGATATATATATTAGTAGATGTTGTATATGTTTTGCATTCGCGCTAGTCCAGTCCCCGCTCTGTCGTTAGTTAGCAACCTAACGGGTAATGACGGGACCCTGTGGCGAATGCGGATGGCATATACGTACATCAGTATATTTTCGTTCTTTGTGGTGTGATCAATTGATGGGACTGCGTTGATTCGGATCAATGCAAGTTAAAAACAAACCTAATCTGATGTTGTTGGAACACTTTTCAAAAAGCTGTTATTGCAAGGACGTTCACTTTTGTTTTGCATCGTGGTATTCAGTTGGAATATCCTGCTCCTCAGTCGACGAGGCAAGGGCCGAGATCCCTTCACCGGGAGTGACCCCTTGGAAAGAATTTTGCGTCAGGGCATTAACTTCACTATAGCCGATTACTTTTGCTTTGCACCGTGGTTACTTTTGCTTTGCACCGAGGTTACTTTTGCTTTGCACCGTGGTATTCAGTTGGAATATCCTGCACCTCATTCTACGGGGAAAGAGCCGAGATCCCTTCACCGGGAGTGACCTCTTTAGCAATGGTTTTCGTCACTATATTTTAAAAGCTATCCGTTCCTTCAACGATATCAAGTTCTTTACGTTAAAGGTTTTCGCCAGAAAACCATTCGTAGCCCTCCGTCGTTTCATATTGGTAGTCAATAGTATTCAAGCTGTGTTTGTTGGCCAAAGTCAAGGCACAGTGTTTGGTAGCTGTTGGTTATTCATATGCAGCATAGATAGATGCGTTGGTTTGGAACAGTCGTACTGCCTTGTTGGCCAAAGTCAAGGTTAGGTACGGGTGGATTCAAATCAACCTGGAGAATGTCGGGTAGAACTTGACATGTGACTTATGATTTGTTGGCCAAAGTCAAGGTCATAAGAGCATAGGGCAGAAATCACATCGGAAGTTTCTAAAGAAACTGAAACTTGCCAGATATGCGCATACCTTCTGGAGTGTGATGACGTGAGCGGATTCCGTCATGTTATCATGCGATGATAGTTGGATCCCGATTCCCACTGATGAGTTGGTATACTCCTCGGGTGATCCCGACTAATTCTTCTTTCAGGTTTGGAGCAGAATTTGACGGTACAGTGGGAGGTTTCCAGATTAGATAAATTGGTAACCATTCTGATCTAGGTTAGAGTGCACGCTGAGTGTTTCTTTTCTCTCTCTCTTTGGCAGCGACCATTGACCCGACCCTAAGACAATGACTCAGTGATCAAGTTGACCGAACCTTCTTAACACTGGCTTATGGATTGTCAGAGTTGCAAACCTCATTGCCACTCCTACTTTTACCTTTTTCTCCAGGACACCCCGTATTACTACAAACGTCCACTTCCATTGGACAAAACCATCGTATGGTTAGATACGAACTCGAAGGAATTTATTCGAGGATGGTTTCCGGTTCTGGAGAAAACGGATAGGATTATACAGTTGTCTTTTCCTTTTACCTTCTCTCAAGTTGTGAGTACACCTTGGTTTAGGAGATAGTACACCTATTACGCAAATTGGATAGTCTTCTTCCAAACCTTAGGCTGGTGCCGAACGGTGGGGAATGAAGAAAACCAATTAGCATAACGATGGTGTGCAGAAGGTATTAAGTTAAGACAAAACAAGGGATTAGTAAGAGGGAAAAGTAAATTGCGACTGCTATTCACGACCAAACCAAGTATTCCTTCGCCAATCCTAAATCACCTTTGTATTTCTCCAGGACACTCCGTATCACTACGAAGATCCACAGTTTATTGGATAATCCATCGTATGGTTATATACGAACTCGAAAGGAACTTGTTCCAATTCGGGGATGGATTCTGGTTCAGGAGTAATAGGAATAAGATTTATTCAGGTGTCTTTTATCTTCACCTTCTCTCGCATTGCTAGTGTTCCTAGGATTAGGACAGTACACCCATTATGCTTATTGGATTGTCTTCTTCCAAACCATAGGCTGGTGCCGAACGGTAGGGAAGGATGAAAACCATTTGGCCTAAAGGGGTGTGCAGAAGGTAATGACTAAAGACATATGAAGGGATTTGGAGAGGTGGCAAAGAATTATACGGTTACAGTCTTGAATCTGGAAGAGGCATTACTAGGAATACCGGGATACCCCATCGAAACATTTCAATGTTTCAGTTTCACTGTGTACTGTTAAACGAAAACTAATTTCCCAGTTAGACACTTGCTCCAGGGTATGTATTTACCAGGTATGATTCTCACATCTGTATGGTTTTACAGATGATGAGTGGGAGTAAGTTATTGGGAATTGGGTGATCATCCTCATTATATCGGGATTCGTTGTAATCGGTGATATTTGAGGAAATCACCTGGGCAGTTTGCCGGTCGACAAATATTTGGTTTTGAATATCCGTTGTTATGCACCAATTTCAAATCGATATATCTGTACGTCTATTTTCATAGAGTGAGATATACCCTTTTGAAATTATGTCTACGACATTTACCTATATCAGTGGATGGTTAGGTAAGGAGCATTGAACAGCGGTGTAATTCTTCATAACCAAAGGTACAGTTTTCAACCTACGACACACAGTGATTGAGTTATCAGACTCAAGGGACTTATACAGAGTATTGTATGTTGTCCAGGGTCCATCAGGACAGAGGGGTTGGTCTTCGTACTATATTCGGTTTACTTATGACTTCTCTAGTTTTTAGACAGGTGTTTCTTGGAAACACAGGGTCCGAATTTTGAGAAGTTATAGGTATTTGAATAAAGTAGAGAACCAGGTATTGCAAGTATCGGGATTCTTCAAAGTGATCGAAGATGTAGATACTTGAGTATGGTATTCGGTTGATAGTAATGATTAAGAGAACTTGCTTCTATTTCAGGTTACTCATAATTGGAAGCATTCCTATGTTGAGTAACGCTGATCGGCCTCCTTCCATTTAGTTGACATGCACTGGAGACAGCTGCATGATTTGAATCTGGTTCAATTAAATCAGTGCCTCTGGTTCAATATTGGATATAGAACAGTTCATATCTTAACGATATTAAGGTACGGCGAGTTGTCCGGCCTATGCTTAAAACCAGACTCTGGATAACTCAAGGCACGTTTCTGTAATGGCTGTTTGTGGGTTGACCCAGGCTATGACGAGGGTTGACTTTCTACCATCTGGGAGATCAATAGTAATATTGTTCTAGACTCGCCACAGTTTTATTAAAAATGGATTTTTTCAGAAAAACATTAGTGGGAGTATGGTAGAACTGGAAGTGATTCCAGAACCACAAACGATTACTGAAGATTTCATAGGAACCTAAAGATTCAATATGGCTTGACATTCCATTGGCCACTCCGCAGATAAGGTGGGTAACCTCAGGCACCCGAGAGGTACTCCGGTAGCCTCAAGGACGGTGGCAGGGAGGTTCTTGTTTACCCACACTTGCCATTGCTGTTGTTCCTGACTGTGAGACCCGGCAGGAGGATGAGTATAGCGTCGTTCTAAACTTGCTTTAGAAGTGTGCGTGTATATGACTCTGGCAGAGGGTTGTCGTAGTCAGTGGGAGCAGCGGAAGCATTGGTGGACAGTTGGCTTATGTCTATTTATAGACTAAAGCAGACATAGCGGAGATAGATCATCAATTTCTGATGTGACAGTCATAGGTTTGACTTCATCAGAATAGGGGATGGATCTGTTGAGAAGGTAGTAGGGTGTGATGTCATGGTATTTGGATGACATACACAGAGTAGGAAGTGATATTCCTACACTACAATCGGTTATACTTTGGTCGTCACACAGTGGTTTCTCCACATGGGACTTGAACATTATATCAGACATACTGGTTACTAGATCTATGGTTTTAGATCTAGATTTGGGTGGTTTCCCAATTAAGGGTACTTAGACAGCATTCTAAGAGTATTTAGAATGGACGGCTCCTGGCACGGTAGTGTACCTGCAGATGACGGAGTCACCCTCTCTGAAGATGTCTTACAGACTAAAGTAGAGAGGGATATGAATGATTGACAGATCACTTGCTTAGGCAATTGAGTCAATCATGAGATGTCAAGTACCACACCAGATGTTGTTCTTGCACTAGATGCAATAAGTTGATATTGATCCAATCCTGGAGAAACAGTCGGAAGCAGTTTTAGAATATAAGTGGATGTTCTAGGGATATGATAACGACAGCCTCATTCGGGAGACAATTATCATTCCAGGCTTCCAAGGTGACATGGACGACAAGGAGGTTGTCAGAGTTATAGTTTTCCCTCTGACGAGATGGCAGTATTTTGGATAGGTGATCCAAGGCAATACTGAGGGAGGCATGGCGCAGGATACTGATTAAGTTCAGTTGACGATACAGTCTAAGAAGTTTTGATTTGGACTTCATTTATGAGCTAGGTCCCATCAGACATCCAGACACATTCTAAGACATGTATTACTCATTTCGGGAGATGGGTTTCTCCGCGAACTTGAGATATAGAGAGACATAGAAAGAGACATCAAGGCGGATCCACTCACTAAGGCTATTCCTCGAACGCAATAGTTTCGTAAGCGAGCTTTGTGAGACTGACTAGTAGAGGAGTTGGGTGTTCGGTATCACACGTGCTGTGAGTATGCGACATCGCAATAATTAGCCTTGAGTGCTAGTGGGAGATTGTTGGAGATAGTGCCCTCAAAGTCAATTATTGGATCACAGGAACGTGATTACAATGATTGATGGAGGACCTATCCCGCTAGGACAGTCTTACTCAAGATGATAGTATGCTATCTGGTTTATCTTTATCATCGTGTACTGCTTTAGGTGACCTGACAGGTCACTATTGCACGTTGATAGAGCCCCTAGGATTCTTGCTTGACCACCAGCAGTATGAGGGCGATCATATACGTGGGAGCTGGTAGTCTATAAGCACATCCTTAAATGGTCCCTAGTCGTTGGAGTTTCGAGATAGGGCATCGATACTCCAGAGTAGACTAGTGTGTACATTCGAGACCCCGACGAGGGGCGGTGGCCAGTCTCACAAGCCACTGCTGTCAGTTCGTTCACCTAAGATGTATACAGGTGCTCATTGGGTTATGAGTACACCGGACAGGACTCTCCAGGAACATGCTAGTTGGTCATATACCAGACGTCAGATGGCAGTTCCCTGGTGACATGTGTACAGGTTAGTTCATCGACCTGGGGATCGTCATTTGTCTCGTGTGAGTTCCCACTGTACTTTGATTACTACCCTACCACGGCTCAAAGGAGTCGTGCAAACAGGTTTTAGTTGGGTACAGTCCCGAGCCACATGGAGGCAGTGAGCGCATCTTCAGGGGTTCGTCTCTCCCGGTATTGGGGGTGAGGTCGCGCTGTGTCTAGGAGAGCCATTACACGAAGCCCTCGGCCGAGGCAAGGAGATTTACTGGTAGGTATTCCAGTAGTATCTCAGGGTGTTCTTGTTAGTGTATATGCCCTAGAGGCCATTACTGTATCATACTAGTATGTATATTACTTGATGGAAGCTTGGGATATTCACAGTTGTACAGACAATCTTGCTCAATATAGTAGTATGCTACTTGGTTTGTCTCTGCTTTAATGTGTACTTGTGTGTTTATTTATTATATCACCTATACGCATTAGTAGAGCCCTTTGGATCTTTGCTTGATTACCGGCGTTGTGATGGCGATCACACTCGTGGGGGCTGGGTAATCTACAAGCACATCCATATACACGTCCCTAGTCGTGGGAGTACCGAGATAGGGCATCGATACTCCGGAGTAGACTAGCGTATGCGCTTCTCATCCCAGCACGGGAGACGGTCGGTCCCACAGCCGTCGGTACGTCGTACTTGAGATAGTATACGGGTGCTCGTTGGGTTACGAGTACACTGGACAGGACTCGTCGGGAACTGATGGTTGGTATTATACCTATCGTCAGTTATCAGTTCCCAGGTGACATGAGTACAGCTTAGTCCGCTGACTTGACACTGTCACTTCGCCTCGAGTGTGTTCCCACTGTTCTTTGATTACTACCCTACCACGGCTCTACTGAGTCGTGCAAACAGGTAGTAGTTGGGAGCAGTCCCGAAGCACTTGGAGGCAGTGACGGTTAGACAGGATTCGTCTCTCCCGGTATTGGGGGTTGACATCGCGCTGTGTCTAGGAGAGCCATTACACGAGTAGTCCCTGGCCAGGGCAAGCGAGATATACTGGTAGGTTCCAGTGTTATCTCAGGGTGTTCTGGGCTTCACTCCGACACGACTTGTACCGCTATTAGGGGTCTGACGCTTGCCGCCCCCCTAGGCCCGACATGCGATGTATCAGACGAACAGACCGGACTGTACGGAGATTGTCACATACAGACTCAGCAGGAGTTCGGATGGGTTTACCTCATCGGCCTTCTTATCGACATCTACCTGGGGACCGTTACGTACAGCTAGTGCCGCTTGCGGTCTGTGGTTAAACCCACTGCCAGCGTAGTGTCGAGTCTTTAGAGTCCCACACAGAGAGTTTCCCTGCACTGAGCGAAACGTGTAGAGGCCGTATGGTTTTACGGCAGGGCTGCGATCACTTACGTACACTTGTGTGCATATGATGTTCGGGCCGGCAGTACTAGTGGGCTTTGGTTTAAGCCAGATCCTAGTATTGCACGGATGGATTTGTTTTGTCTTCTGCGCATCCGCATTCTACGGAATACGGATGCAGGTGTGTATGCACAGTTTTCCGGAGCGATGAAGGAGGAGGTGCCTCATTAGGGTTTTGGCAGTTGGTTCGGCCAAAACCGCTATGTGGCAGGCTCATTAGGGTTTTGACAGTTGATTCGGTCAAAACCATTTTGAGGCCGACTCATTAGGGTTTCGACAGTTCGTTTGGTCAAAACCATTATGAGCCGGGGACATTATTTACTAATCCTTTCATTGATAATTTTGTTATGGCTAATTACATTGACCATTTGACCATCTTGACTTTGTTGACCATTTGACCAAAGTTGACTTGGATCTTCTTAGAAGTTCTAAAGTATTCTTTGGTTTTCTTTTTCTTTTGTTATGATAATGGTCATGTCATTTGTAGCCATCACCTTTATCTTGATGGGATTAGTAATCATGATGTTTATGCATTATTGCAACCATGGTTAGTTTTTCTCTTGGTTAAGCTTTTCATTTGATTATTCTCATTCTCTCTCTTGAAATGAGAAGCTCCATGGTTGCTAGAAAATCTACTTCTTCTTCCTCCTCTTGATTTCTCCTTTGATCTCATGTGTTGAGAGAAAAAGGATTCTACTTGACAAACACATCCATACATCCTCTCTACACTACCTAGGGCTTCTAGATTAGCAATCTCCTTGCCCTAGTTACCTCGGCTTGAGGTGGAGCTCGGTGTACATCTCTCGGGTGGATCGTCTTCGACTCAAGGAGGCCGCGGAGGTGACCGAAGTCCGGATCAACCATTGAGCAAGCAATGAGAAGAACAACAAGAAGAGAAAAACATCAAAGAAGAACAACCGCAAGAAGTGAAGGAGTTCAAGTTGAGGTATAACCACTTTGCCGAGTAGTTAACTCTTCTTTGCAAGTATGCTAGTTTAGTTTAGCAAAGATCCGGCTTTTACGGTCCATGTTACAAAGTTTAGAAAAATTTTGATTTACCGTTTCCGCAACCCCGAAAGTACCGGGAGAGGTAACGTGGACCTAACAGTTCTGGGATACACTCCGACACGACTTGTACCGCTTTTAGGGGTCTGACTTTTACCAACCCCCTAGGCCCGCCATGCGATGCTCATAGACGAACGGACCGGACTGTACGGATATTGTCACTGACAGGCTCAGTAGGGTTGTCAGGCTGAGTTCGCTCACAGACGTCCCTTTTAGTCAATACCTAGTAGCCCGTTACGTATTGGCTTATACCTCTGACGTGCTAGTGATTAAATCCACAACCAAGATGTTGACGAGTCTTTAGAGTCCCCCACATTCAGTTACTCAGCTTTCGGGCGAAAAGCTGTAGATGCCGTATGGAGATATGGCAAGGTCCGATCAGATACGTGCGGTATTGCACGGATCAGGATCGGACAGTTTGTACTACTGGCCGTATGGATATATGGCAGAGTTCGATCAGATACGTGCGGTATTGCACGAATCAGGATCGAACGGATTTTACTAGCCGGCTTTGGTTTAAGCCGGATCCTAGTATAGTACAGTGTAGACTTTGTCTCATTGCATTTGCATTTCGGTCGGAATACAGATGCGGGTGTGTATGCACAGTATCGGGTTTTTCCTATAATTTATTACGGGACCAGTTTTCTGGAGTTGCCAGTTTGCTTTCCGTTTCGGCCAATTTCCTTTGTATCGTTCATTGGCCGAAGATTGGTGGAGGAGGGCTTATTTGCATTTGTGCAAATAAGCATTAGTGGAGGGGGTTCTTTGCATTTTGTTGATTCATGATAGCTCTTGTTGACCTTGACTTTCTAGACTTCATGATGACTTGACTTTTTGAAGTCATCATGGTTTTGATAATGGTTGTGGTTGAGTGTGGTTATGGTTGTGTTCATTGCTTTTGTTCATCATTCTTTTCTTGCATCATGATTGATACACATCCCTTTGCACTTCACTCACTCTCTCAATTATTCATTCCAACCTCACCATTTTGGAGTGGCCGGCCAATTAGGGAAGGGCTGCCCAATTCATTTGGTGTGGGTTTTTGGCTCATTTCATGTTGCAAAAATCCCACAAGATCAATCTTCAAAACTCCAAGTGTCATTCCTCCACAAAAGGCAACCTCCATGAACCCCAAAGTGAGACATGAGCACTACACATTCTACAGCAAACCTTGGGCACGTCGACTAGCCAGCTTCGTGCCCGAGTTGCCTCGGTATTGAGGTGGGAGCCCGTAAAAGATGCAGACGATGTGGTGCCCTTCCGGCAAGGAGACGACGACCGGAGTTTCCGCAGAAGATCGGGACGACGACAATAAGACCGGAGGACTCGGATCAGTCGGTATATCTCTCTTCCCCATCTTGTAGTTAGCTAGGACTAGTTAATGTTTCGATCCGGGTATTAGTGCGTGGTGGTGCCAGTTCATGAAAATTTAAGTTAACCATCGCTTCCGCATTTTGGCCTCGGGATGGAGGCCGGGGCGCCGCCGTGCACTCACAGTGGGTTGACTTTAGAATTGGATTTCTCACTTTTTTCATGAAATCACCATTGAAGGTTGCAAGCTCTCTTCTTCTTGAAGAAAAAGAAGAAGAAGAAAAAGAATATGATAAGAATTTGAAAAATAGGAAATAATATGATACTTACCATATTTGCAACCATAGTTAGGTGTAGATAATAAACTAAGGTTAGGTTTAATGGTTAGTTTAAGGCTAAGAGACAAAATGGTCAAAGCTTCAAAGCTTCATGAAGTTTCATGAAAGAAACAAAAACTAGCCACCATTTTATTCTTGCCTTAAAATGAATTAATAAAAATAAATAAATGAATAAGTAAGTAAATCAAAACCCTAACCATTAAGATAACCATGGTTTAATCATACACACCCAAGTTTGCATGTATCATCAAACATCATACAATCTTGTGCACAAAAGTATATCACATATACAACTTGTGCACTTCAAGTGAGAAAATCCATTTAATGTGAACCAATACTAGTTAATGCTAAGTAATATATCAAATATATATAATTATACATTAAATCATTAAATCAACACTTGATTTAATGATCCGGTCATATCGCATATAACCGACTAGTATCAAGTGTATCAATGTATCGAATCAACACTTGATTCGGTAACTCGGCTATATCACAAATAACCTGCCGATGATACAAATCGCGAGAATAGAATACAGTATCACATACTGGTATTAATCTCGGTCCCGCACATATCTCATATGCGCTCCTATTTCGTTTCGCTTGAGCCAGGAAACCTCTGTGTAGGACTCTAAAGACTCGTCAATACGCCGGCAGTAGGTGATGATCATATCAAACACCCACAAGCCGCAAGCGGTTTGCTAAAAATAACGGCCACCCGGGTATTGAGCGATCAGAAGATCGACGAGCAAGCCCGCTCACACTCCTGTGAATCCAACCAGTAACACTTACCGTACAGTCCGGTCTCGTCGTCTGGTAAACGTCAGACCCCAATAGCTCGATAAGTCGTGTCGATATGAGGTCTATCACAGTTCGAGAAACTACTGGTAACACTTACCAGTAAATCTCAGCAACCCTGGCCGGGGATTTCTGGTTATAGCCAATCGAACACAGTGCAGCATCAACTCCCTATACCGGGAGAGACGAATCCCCTCTTATCGCTCATTGCCTCCATGTGATTCGGGACTGTACCCAAAAGCCACCGTTTTGCACGCCCTCTTGGACGTGGTAAGGTGGAAATCAAAGCACAGTGGGAATCACACAAGACTCTATGACAATCTCGGGTCTACAGACCAACCTGTACCAGTGTCACCAAAGAACTGCCATCTGACGTAAGGTATAGTACCATCTGGGAGTTCTCGGCGAGTCCGTCCAGTGTACCCAGTCTCCACTGAGCACCCGTATATCATCTCTGATGTCAAACACCAATGGATATGGGATCATCCATCGTCCATCTGTATGGGTCGAGAAGGTATACGCTAGTCTACTCTGGTATATCGATGCCCCGTCTCGATACACCCACGACTAGGGACCTTGAAGGATGTACTTGTGGACTACCATGTCCTCACTAGTATGATCTGCATCATACTCCAGGTAGTCAAGTACACATCCTAAAGGCTTTACTAACATGTAACAGAGAGACAATCAGTATACACGTTAAGGCAAAGAGTAACCAGATAGCATACTATCATGTCGAGCAAGAAAGTCCTCCCTATATATGTCCCAGCATCCACTACAATATACATCCTATGTACAGTAATGGCCTCTAAGGCATACATATAACTAACAATCTCCCAATTGCACTAGGGCCATCTGTACTAGTGGTTGCAGTATCTCATACTCAACCATCCCATATGTAAGGCTTGCCTAGCACCCTATGTAGAGTTTTGAAGCATCACATGTCTCAATGTTCGGATTTTGATGGTGCGAAACAAGCATGCAAAGGAATCGATCCTAGAAAATTATGGTTACAAAACTTAAAGCTAATAAAATTAGGGTTTCGAGACTATAACCTTTGTAGCTCCCTTTTGCTGAACTCCTTGGTCTCTTGGGTGTTGGAAGAAGGTCCTCTTGAAGTCCTCTCACGTCCACGACGATCCACCCGTAGTTCCCCGTCCAAGCTCGCAACATCGAGAATCGAAGAGAACACTCTAAACAAGTTGGCTAAACTTTTGTAGAATGATGTTGTGGTTAAGATTCTCACTTCAAAAACCTTTCTTTATGTGTATTTTACTCACTAGAAGAAACTAGAGAGCAAATATTGAAGGAGGAAGAAGATGGCTTTATATTTTAACAAGAGTAGAATGAGAACCATCAAAAGAAAAAAATTGAAATATATCTTTATATATTTTATTTCTTTTCACTATGAACCATGGTTAAATGATGGAGACATTATTTAACTTGAGTTTTGGAACACAAAGAGAAGGATAACTCAAGGTTAGAGGTAGGTGAGAATGGTTAGGTTTAAAGAAGAATGTAGAAGCAAGCAAGAATTATCCTTATCTTTTCTATTTTGTTTTAAACAATAAATCAAATAATAATCCATATATTCAACCATGGTGTGAGTCTTATATTGCGATCTTATTCCATATATAAACAACCATGATAGATGGGTGTATGTATGTTTGTATGCACATCCATATGTGCATGAAACTAGTAAGAATGAAAGAAAGAAAAACATACATGCATGCACACATCCATCATCCAAGAAAAGGTTTTAAGTGAGAAAAGTAATGGTTAAATGATAAATCAACACATGATTTATCAATCCGGCCATATCACATATCACCCCACCAAAAGCAAGCCGCCCGATCAATGTACGGTATCATATACGCGCATTTTAATCAGGTCCATGCGCATATCGCATACGCGCACCACAACGTTTCGCCTGGACTAGGTAACTCCTGTGTGGGACTCTAATACTCGTCAATACGCCGGCAGAGGGTGATGATCATATCAAGTACCCCCAAGCAGCAAGCGGTCAGCTAAACGTAACGGCCACCCGGGTATTGAGCGATCAGAAGAAAACAAGCGAACCTGCTACAACTCCCATCGAGCCAACCGGCAACACTACTGTACAGTCCGGTCTTTTCGTCAGATATGCTGCATATCGAGCCTAGGGATGGTCACGTCGACCCCAATAACTCAATAAGTCGTGCCGGTGAATGGTCTATAACAGATCGAGAAACTACTGATAACACTTATCAGCAAATCTCAGCAGCCCTGGCCAGGGACTTACTGATATAACCAGTCGGGCACAGCACAGCATCAACTCCCAATACCGGGAGAGACGAAACCCCTCCTATCGCTCATTGCCTTCGTGTGTCTCGGGACTGTACCCAACGGCCACCTGTTTGCACGACTCGGTAGAGCCGTGGTAGGGTGGCAATCAAAATACAGTGGGAGAACACACAAGACTCTATGACGATCTCAGGTCTACAGACTAACCTGTACCAGTGTCACCTGAGACTGCTATCCGATGATAGATATAATTCCATATAGGAGTTCTCGGTGAGTCCGTCCAGTGTACCCAGTCACCACTGGGCACCCGTATATGATCTTGATGTCAAACATCGATGAATGCGGGAACATCCATCGCCCATCGTATGGGTCTAGTATCGTATACGCTAGTCTACTCTGGTATATCAATACCCCATCTTGATATACCTGCGACTAGGGACTTTTCAGGATATGCTTATAGACTACAGATGTCCCACTAGTATGATCTCCATCATAATCAGAGTAGTCAAGCCGATATCCTCAGGGCTTTATCAGCATGTATGAATGAATAAAAGCATGATCAAAACAACATGTCAGATAAAGAAGAACCAGATAGCATACTATCATGTAGAGCAAGAATGCATACTGAATATATATATACATGTATAGATACATCCACTATCATATAATGGCCTCTAGGGCATACATATGTCCAACAATCTCCCACTTGCACTAAGGCCAGTTATTGGCGTATCTCATACCCAACATCTCAAAAAGTCGCTCATGCTGCGGCTGAGGGAGGACCTTGGTTAATGGATCCGCGGCGTTATCATTTGTGTCTACTCTCCTAATCTCGATCTCACGGCGATCTACAATCTCCCGGATCAAATGAAAACGCCTCAGGATGTGTCTGGACCGCTGATGGGATCTGGGCTCCTTGGCTAACGCCATAGCCCCATTATTATCACAATACAAAGGTATTGGATCAATAATGGTTGGAACTACTCCTAGCTCCGAGATGAACTTCTTCATCCAGACGGCTTCCTTGGCAGCATCATTTGCAGCAATGTACTCAAGTTCCATCGTAGAGTGTGCAACGGTATCTTGTTTGGAACTCTTCCAACTCACCGCCCCTCCATTGACGGTAAATACAAACCCTGAGATAGATTTGCTGTCATCCTTATCGCTCTCGAAGCTCGAATCGGTAAAGGCCTCCATTTGGAGATCTGTATTAGCATACACCAAGAACAATTCTTTAGTCCTTCGTAAGTACTTAAGAATGTTCTTCACAGCTGTCCAGTGGTTCTCCCTGGGTTGGATTGATACCTGCTTACAACACTAAGTGCATAAGCTACATCTGGGCGTGTACATAACATCGCATACATTGTAGATCTTACTGCCGAAGCATAGGGTATAATGCTCATACGAGCTCTCTCTTCATCGGTCTTTAGACAAGAATCCTTGGAGAGAGTGACTCCATGGCAAGCGGGTAAGGCACCCCGCTTGGAGTCTTCCATACTAAACCTTTTTAGGATGGTGTTGATGTACCTGGTTTGGGACAATCCCAATAACTTTTTGGATCTATCCCTATAGATCCTTATGCCCAGGATGTATGTTGAATCACCCAGGTCCTTCATGGAGAACCTTAGTGATAAGAATGATTTGACCGACTGTAGCATAGGAATATCATTTCCTATCAGAAAAATGTCATCTACGTACAATACGATGAATGTGACAGCTCTTCCTACAGCCTTCTTATAAACACAAGGTTCATCTGGATTTTTGATGAAATCAAACTCTTTGATAACATCATCGAAACAGATGTTCCTCCATCTCCGAGATGCCTGCTTTAACCCATATATGGATTTAAGCAGTCTACATGCTTTCCTGCTGCTCCCACTGTCAATGAAGCCCTCTGGCTGATCTATATAAACGCATTCTTCTAACTCTCCATTTAGAAATGCTGTTTTAACGTCCATCTGCCAGATTTCATAGTCGTAGTGAGCAGCAATAGCAAGTAGGATCCGAATGGATTTAAGCATGGCTACGAGCGCAAAAGTTTCGTCATAGTCCAAACCTGGTCTTTGACGAAAATCTTTTGCCACAAGTCTTTCCTTATAGGTCTCTACCTGCCCATCCACACCAATCTTTCTTTTAAAGATCCATTTGCATCCCACAGGTTTTACCCCAGGGGGTACAATGTCCAAAGTCCATACTTTGTTGGTGTACATAGACTCCATTTCGGATCTCATGGCATCCAGCCACTTCACAGGGTCACCACTCATTATAGCTTGCTGAAAACTGGTAGTATCATCATCATCCATGATGCAATCTTCTCCGTCACCATCAATGAGGAAACCGTAGTACCTCTCCGGTGGGCGAGAAGTCCTACCAGACCTTCGGAGTGGCCGAGGTTCCTCAGTTTCTATTGCAACAGCCGGTTCAACCAAATCGTCATTAGTAGTTTGTGTTTCTAGAACCTCTTCTAGATCCACCACCTTGCCATCATCTTTATATGTGAAAAACTCTTTTTCTAAGAATGTGGCATACTGAGAAACAAACACTTTTTGTTCCTCTTTGTGGTAGAATAGATATCCATAAGAATTCTTTGGATATCCTACAAAGTTACACATGATTGACCGTGTCTCGAGTTTGTCCGGATTCTGCTTTTTAACATAGGCCGGGCAACCCCAAATCTTAATTCTCTTATGAGATGGTCTCTTCCCATGCCATATATCATATGGCGTGGTAGACACGGTTTTGGTTGGAACCCTGTTTAGTAGAAACGCTGCAGTCTCCAATGCATGCCCCCAAAACGAGACCGGTAACTCAGCGTCACTCATCATGGACCGGACCATATATAATAGGGTCCTATTCCATCTTTCTGACACACCGTTGTGCTGTGGTGTGTAAGGAGGAGTGAGCTGAGAGAGAATCCCATTCTCTTTTAGGAAGTTTACAAATTCTGTACTGAGATACTCACCACCTCGATCTGATCGAAGCATCTTGATACTCAAGCGGGTTTGTTTTTCTACTTCTTGTTTATATTCAATGAATTTCTCGAAAGCTTCGGACTTGTGCTTTAATAAAAATACATGACCGAATCTTGAGAAATCGTCGGTGAATGTAATGGAGTTTGAAAAAACGCCTCTAGCCTGTGTAGACATTGGCCCACATACATCACTATGTATGAGGCCAAGGAGCTGAGTAGCTCTTTCTCCGTGTCCGGTAAACGGAGTTTTGGTCATTTTACCCTTGATACAAGACTGGAAAGTCGCATAAGATTTATATTCAAAAGAGTTTAAATATCTATCTTTGTGTAACTTGTTTAGTCTTGTTTCGTTAATATGACCAAGTCTACAATGCCAAAGAAAAGCTTCATTTAATTCTGAAAGTTTTCTTTTATTAGTGTGTTGTATACTGAAAACTGTGTGTTGATTTAGGACATATATTCCGTTATTAAGCGTACCATACCCAACCAACATTTGATTCAGGTGAATGTTCATAACATTGTTCTGCAATACAAAATTGTATCCTTCATTGTCCAACAAAGAAACAGATATTATATTACATAGCATACTTGGTACAAAATAACATGGATTCAAAATCAAAATACATCCAGATGGCAACCCCAAGTGATACTCTCCCACTGCGACTGTATGTACATTGGAACCATTTCCAACGCGGAGAGTATGGTCACCTGTCTTCAAAACCTTGCTATTTCTCAGCCCCTGCATAGAATTGCAAATGTGAGAACCTGAACCGGTATCCAATACCCAGGAAGCAGAGTTTATTGAAAAACAGTTTTCTGTCACAAACGCACCTGAAGCAGAAGCATCACCATGCTTCTTCTTGAGACTTAAGTACTCCGTGCAGTTGCGCTTCCAATGTCCTGTCTTGTGGCAATGAAAACATCCGCCCTTCCCCGAGTCTCCGGCCTTGGACTTTTCCTTTCCCTTCAACTTTTTAACTCCACCTTTAGGATTGGTGGGCTTCTTCTTTTTCTTTCCCTTGGCCTTAGCTTTCGGGCGAGAAGAAGAAGATTGTCCAACAGTCATAACGGGAGTTCTTGCTGACTTCATAGTGCTCTCTGCACTCCTTAACATATTAAGGAGTTCAGGGAGTTCCTTCTCCATGCTATGCATGTTGAAATTCACTATGAACTGAGCAAAGGTGGAGGGAAGGGACAGCAGAATAATATCTATATATTGTTCATTGTCCATCGTCCATCCAAGGTCCCCAAGCTCTTCTATAAGAGCTATCATCTTCAGAACATGGTCTCCTACTGGTGTGCCAGGGGCCATTCGCATCTGAAACATCTGATGCTTCGTATCGTAATACGCGGGATTGCTCTCCATACAACTCCTTTGTATGGAGCAATATACCGTGAATGTCCATATCCTCCTGCTGCTTTTGATGTGTGTTATCCATCGATGCAAGCGCGAGGCATTTTGCCGTGGCACAGTCAGTGTCCCATGTCTTGCGGACTGCAATGTCCGTAACTGAGGATTTTGGACCTGGGACGGGCGGGGCTGAAGCCGTGAGGACATATGATACTTTATCATAAGTCAAGGCGATTTTCAGATTCCTCAGCCAGTCTTTATAGTTGGTCCCATTCAGTTTGTTTTTATCTAGTAGAAGCTTGAGTCCAGTCTTGGGTATCTGCCATTAAGAGAGAGAAAAGAATACACTCAGCGAAAGCTCTTGCATAGATCAGATTGGTTATTATCTTGTCTAATCGATGTCTCCCACTGCTTTAATCAAGTTTTTCTTTCAAACCTTAAAAAGAAAACTAGCCAGGAATAATTACAGTCTACAACTTCGCTAACCGTTCAGCCAGGCCAGTGTCGGTATTTTAGGGAGGTTCCCCGTGCTTTCGCACGGACCTAATTAAAGTAAACATCGTTTTCCCAGAGGCGTAGCCCCATTAACACCTTTCTAGACACCTAATGAGTTAGCTAATTGTAAACTGCAAAACTCTCCTAGGAGCAACTATTGCCCACAGTGGGATCGGGATCCAACCATCACCTGGAAGGTATGCAATCTCATTGCAAATTTCGACACTTGAAATTCCCGATGTAATTTTTACCCCTAGTACTTATGACCTTAACTATGGTCAACAAATCATAGTACCAGTCAAGTTCTACCCGTCATTTCTTGATCAATTAGACCCACCCATATGACCCTAAACTATGGTCAACAAAGTCGCATGAATGTCCTAATTAATCTGCATCATATGCAGTGTAGGAAGACATCACTTAGCTACCGTACACTACGCCTTAACTAAAGTCAACAAACGTAGCACGAATACTAAGTACTCTACTTCCTAAAATGACGGAGGGTTGCGGATGATTTTTAAGAAAATCTTTAACACTTTGAACTTGATATCATTGGAGAATCAAACGGTTTTCAATAGGAGTGGCTTGTGCTCCCCAATTTTGAAATATAGCTTTTTCATAAAGAGCCGAGTGGTTTTCAAATTTGATTCTACATCTTTTTAGGTTTATTTTCTTTACATTAATCATATTAATGTAATCCCATCATTTAAGTCCTTAAGCCAATCACAGAAAAGAAACGAAAATAACACGTACGCTTATGCCATCCGCATTCGCCGCAATGTTCCGTTATGCACAGTTAGGTTACTTAACTAACGGCATACCGGGACGGGACTAGCGCGGGTGTAAAACATAAGCAACGTCTAATATATATCATATATATAATATGTCATTTGTCTCAGATATCACAGAACACAGGCAGCAGAAACATATATATAATGTGGGATATATTAGGACGTCCGTATTTAGTATTTAGCCAATAATAGAAAATACGGATTCCACAGTCGCGATGAATAGCCAAGCCCACACCCCTAGACCCCTACGAGAGCGGCAAGCGACCCTACCAATCCTGGATTTAGGAGACCCGGTCTCGACTCCTCGAGATGGCCTCCCACTGAACCCCAGAACCCGGTCACTTGTGCTCCCCACCTTGGGTCTATCCTATTGCGGAAAAGTAAATAATATACAACACTGGTGACACAACCTCAACCCGGAAGTGCCCCAAATAAAAGAATATTACATTACATTTGAATTTACATGAATGAAAATATAAAACTCTCATCTGACATAAAACCCCCCGGGTATTCAATCGCGACAATCCTGCACATCATATCTCAGCAACACATAATATCACATATCATCAACGTAAGTAAGTATGCATACCCCAATTGTCGTTGATGTATAGCAACGAAACCGGCGATATCGAACATACTACACTTACGGTCACAGAAAAGAAAGTGTAAAACTACAATATTTGGAATCCACATTCTCTTTAGACATCAAAAATGCGAAATATCACATATTTCGTATTTCATGCCTAAACTATATGAATTCCACATATTGTATCAAATTCCAGATAAACAGACAGTATTAAAGTTTTTCGAACGAACGATCAAGTACCCAAGAGTCACTAAAGCTCAACACTTGAGCAGGGTTCAAAAATCCGGAGTGTGACACCGTAGTAGCGGTCCAGCCGTAGAAGGGTCAAGCCAACGCCTCACATGTGGCACGCCGTACTGCCCCAAACCCTAAGGTTTAAAAGGCAGTTCAAGACGGTAACATAATCGAGTTAAGGTTTGTTGTCTTCTAGAGGGTCCACCACAAGAAGACTTGCACGTATCTCCAAAGTATTTAAACCTCGTTAATAGTAAGCAAATGATACTCGTTCAAACACTTCAAAACTTTCTAATTTACCCGGATAAACAACGAAATGAAAATTCCGATCGAATCTACGCGTCCAAAACCATCTCCAGAAAATACAGTACTATATTCAAATTAAACATACCTAAAACACTGTACAAGCAGACATAAGAATTATAGTGTAATTTTCATGCAATGATACCACTGTACGGCCGCGGAGCCGCGGCCTAAGCAAGGAATTGCCGCGGTTCCGCGGCCATTAGAACTGTTCATGGCATCGAATTTCACCATATTTCTTAGGTTTCCCTGCTGTATTTTTTAAGTATTTTTAATTCTGAAAAAGGTCAGATTTTAAAATTTGTCCAGAGAGGGTCTAAAAAAAGGCGTATTTTTGTCCGATCGGGATTTTTACTTCGTAAAAGCGTCGCCTAATGTTCTAGGTCAGCTCTGATACCAATGTAAGGCTTGCCTAGCATCCTATGTAGAGTTTTGAAGCATCACATGTCTCAAAGTTCGGATTTTGATGGTGCTAAACAAGCATGCAAAAGAATCGATCCTAGAAAATTAGGGTTACAAAACTTAAAGCTAATAAAATTAGGGTTTCGAGACTACAACCTTTGTAGCTCCCTTTTGTTGAACTCCTTGGTCTCTTGGGTGTTGGAAGAACGTCCTCTTGAAGTCCTCTCACGTCCACGACGATCCACCCGGAGTTCCCCGTCCAAGCTCGCAACTTCGAGAATCGAAGAGAACACTCTAAACAAGTTGGCTAAACTTGTGTAGAATGATGTTGTGGTTAAGATTCTCACTTCAAAAACCTTTCTTTATGTGTATTTTACTCACTAGAAGAAACTAGAGAGCAAATATTGAAGGAGGAAGAAGATGCCTTTTTATTTTAACAAGAGTACAATGATAACCATCAAAAGAAAAAAAATGAAATATATCTTTATATATTTTATTTCTTCTCACTATGAACCTTGGTTAAATGATGGAAACATTATTTAACTTGAGTTTTAGAACGCAAAGAGAAGGATAACTCAAGGTTAGAGGTAGGTGAGAATGGTTAGGTTTAAAGAAGAATGTAGAAGCAAGCAAGAATTATCCTTATCTTTTCTATTTTGTTTTAAACAATAAATCAAATAATAATCCATATATTCAACCATGGTGTGAGTCTTATATTGCCATCTTATTCCATATATAAACAACCATGATAGATGGGTGTATGTATGTATGTATGTATGCACATCCATATGTGCATGAAACTAGTAAGAAAGAAAGAAAGAAAAACATACATGCATGCACACATCCATCATCCAAGAAAAGGTTTTAAGTGAGAAAACTAATGGTTAAATGATAAATCAACACTTGATTTATCAATCCGGCCATATCACATATCACCCCACCAAAAGCAAGCCGCCCGATCAATGTACGGTATCATATACGCGCATTTTAATCGGGTCCATGCGCATATCGCATACGCGCACCACAACGTTTCGCCTGGACTAGGTAACTCCTGTGTGGGACTCTAAGACTCGTCAATACGCCGGCAGAAGGTGATGATCATATCAAGTACCCCCAAGCCACAAGCGGTCAGCTAAACGTAACGGCCACCCGTGTATTGAGCGATCAGAAGAAAACAAGCGAACCTGCTACAACTCCCGTCGAGCCAACCGGCAACACTACCGTACAGTCCGGTCTCTTCGTCAGATATGCTGCATATCGAGCCTAGGGTTGTTTCGTCGACCCCAATAACTCAATATGTCGTGCCGGTGAATGGTCTATAACAGATCGAGAAACTACTGATAACACTTATCAGCAAATCTCAGCAGCCCTGGCCAGGGACTTACTGATATAACCAGTCGGGCACAGCACAGCATCAACTCCCAATACCGGGAGAGACGAAACCCCTCCTATCGCTCATTGCCTTCGTGTGTCTCGGAACTGTACCCAATGGCCACCTGTTTGCATGACTCGGTAGAGCCGTGGTAGGGTGGCAATCAAAATACAGTGGGAGAACACACAAGACTCTATGACGATCTCGGGTCTACAGACTAACCTGTACCAGTGTCACCTGAGAACTGCTATCCGACGATAGATATAATTCCATATAGGAGTTCTCGGTGAGTCCGTCCAGTGTACCCAGTCACCACTGAGCACCCGTATATGATCTTGATGTCAAACATCAATGAATGTGGGACCATCCATCGCCCATCGTATGGGTCTAGTATCGTATACGCTAGTCTACTCTGGTATATCAATGCCCCGTCTTGATATACCTGCGACTAGGGACTTTTCAGGATATACTTATAGACTACAGATGTCCCATTAGTATGATCTCCATCATAATCAGAGTAGTCAAGCCGATATCCTCAGGGCTTTATCAGCATGTATGAATGAATAAAAGCATGATCAAAACAACATGTCAGATAAAGAAGAACCAGATAGCATACTATCTTGTCGAGCAAGAATGCATACTGAATATATATATACATGTATAGATACATCCACTATCATATAATGGCCTCTAGGGCATACAAATGTCCAACACCATAAAAGTCTCTCTCTGGGAAAAAGCCTTTGTGAGTGGATCCGCGGTGTTGTCCTCTGAGTCTACACTCCTAACCTCGATCACCCTGGAGATCAACCATCTCCATGATCAGGTGAAACTGCTTAAGAATTATATCTGGATCACTGATGGGACGGACGTTCCTTGGCATAAGCCATAAGTCTATTGTCACACAATGGGAAGAACTAAGTTCATCTCATGAACAAATATACATCCAGACTGCCTCTTTGGTAGTATCTTAATTAGCGATGTATCCAGCCTTTATCGTCAAGTTTGTCACGGTATCTAGCTTGGAACTCTTCCAACATACCGTCCCTTTACTGAGGGTAAAGACAATGCCTGCAACTGACATTCAGTCGTCTTTATCACCCTGGAACCTTTCCAGTGATTCTCCCCAGGATCAATTGATACCATCTCACTACAGCTAGTGAGTATCCTAATATCTAATTACATCTATCTCATAGATGAAAACTAAAGATTTAGGAGGTATCACTTTGATCCTATATGGAGAATGCTTGTGATAAGCGGAGATTGATCGAGCGTAGCATAGGAAACTCCTTCCTTATCAAGAGTATGTCATCCACGTACTCTACGAGAATCACCACCATACTCTCTACTACCTTTTTGTTTATACAAGGTTCATCTACCATTTTAATGATGTCAAACTCTTTGACTAACACATCAAAACAGACGTTCCAACTCCGCGATGCCTGCTTTATTACATAAAACATCTTGCACACGTTTCCGCTGCTCCCACTGTCTACGAGGCCCTCTGGCTGTGTACTTATAGACACACTCTTCGAAAACATCACTTAGAAAAGCAGTCATGACACCCAACCGCCAGATATCGTAGTCATGGTATACAGCCGTGGTAAGTAGGATCTGGATGGACTTAAGCATAGCTACTTAGAAAAGGTTACATCATAATCCATAACTGGTCAATGATGCAAACTTTTAACGAGTCTAGCTTTGAAAGTCTCAACTTTTCCATGTACACAAAGTAATCTTCTCAAGATATACTTGCTCCTGATGGGGATTTAACCCTTCAGATATAGCAACCAAAGTCCACACTTTGTTGGTGTATAAGGATTGCATCTCAGATCGCTAAGCATCCAGCCATTCTTACAGAGTCCCACTCTTGATGGCCAGCTCGAAACTAGTTAGGTCATCATCTCATGATGCAATCCTCGCTCCCACTATCATCGAGAAACCGAAGCAACTCTCAGGTGGGTGAGGAACCATACTAGATCGGCGGAGAGGCTGAGGTTCGTTGGATTCAATTGAATCCTTTGGTTCTACCAAATCATCAGCTTCAGATTGTATAGCTGGAACCTTTCTCGTTCTATATAACTGACCTTGCCTCGAGCTTGTCCAGATTTTGCTTTTTAGACATAGGCTGGACAACCCCAAATCTTAACTGACTTAAGATATGGGCTCTTCCCTTTCCATATCTCATATGAAGTGGTAGGCAACTAGTTTGATTTGAACCCTATTCAATAGGTATGCAGCTTCTCAAGTGCATAACACCCAATAGGAAAAAGGTAACTCAGTAGTACTCATCATAGAGCACACCATATCAAATAGGGTGTATCTGCTCTGCCCCGATATACCATCGTGCTATGGTGTAAACGGAGGAGTAACTCTGAGAGAGAATCTCATTCTCCTTTAGAATAGTCCAGGATTTCCGTGCTCAAGTATTCTCCTCCTCGATCACATCAAAGGACATAATACTTATACCCGTATTTTGGTTCTTTACTTCTAACTTATATTCTGTGAATATCTTAAAAGGTTCGGACTTGTGTTTCAACAGGAACATATGTCTGAATCTAAAGAGATCATCAGAGAATGTAATGAAGTACAAAGAATCGGTCTTGGCATGTGTAGACAGGGGACCTACATACATCAACATGTATCAATCCTAAGAGTTCACTAACTCTTTATCAGTTTCTAATAAATAGAGCTGTGGTCATTTTATCTCTGTGACATGACTGGAAGTTTCACAAGATGTAAATTCAAACATATTTAAATATGCATCTATGTGCAACTTAGCTAATCGGGTCGCATTGATATGACCTAGTCTACAATGCCTCAAGAAGGATCCGTTCATTTCTGAACTCTTCCTCTTGTGTGTGTTCCGTATACTAAAGAACTGTAGTTTGATTTAGAACATCAATGCTTTTAGATAACGTGCCTGAACCGATCAACTTTTGATATAGGAAATGTTCAAAACATTAACCAACAATACAAAATTATATCTTTCTTTATCTAAATAAAGAGACTGATATGATTTTGTATATCAGGTTCGGTATCTAATAACATTCGTTCAGAATCAATGTATTGGTAATACAGGGTGACAGTGACCAACAGACTTGGCTGCAACACTTGCCCCGTTTTCTGCCTCATGAAACTTATCTCCCGTTCTCAGTTCTCTACCTATCTGTAGCCCTATGTAACAGATTACATATCTGGGATCCTGATCCGGTATCAAATACCCAGGACGCAGAGGATACTGAGAAACAGTTCTTTGTAATGAACACACCCGAAGATGATGCATCATATGCACTTTCTTCGTTTGGGCGGTTCGGGAAATCTGGTATTCCCCAATTTCCTGCTCTGTATTATAACAATTATAAGTTGGAGCGGAACCGACGTTCCCCAGCTCAGTATAACAAGCGGGTTCGGTCAATATTCCGTATTATTATCTTGATTAAGGCGTGACATGGTCGCTACCAGGAGAGAGAGAGAAGAAAACACTCAGCGTGCGCTCTTGCAAGATCAGATTGGTTATTATTTTATCTAATCAGGATGGCTCCCACTGTTTTTATCAAATCTTCCTTCAAACCCTAAATGGAAAGACTAGCCGGGATTAATTACACGCTACAGGTTCGCCAATCTTTCAGCCAGGCCAGTGTCGGTACTTTGAGGGAGGTCCCCCGTGCTTTCGCACGAACCTAATTAATATAAACCTCGTTTTCCCAGAGGCGTAACCCCGTTGACACCTTTCTAGACACTTACTTGATCGGTTAATTGTAATGCGTAAAACTCTCCCAGGAGTAACTCTTACTCGCAGCGGGTATCGGGATCCAACTATCTCATAGAAGGTATGCAATCTCATTGCAAATTTGAACACTTGAAATTCCCGATAATATTTTGCCCCTAGTGTTCTATGACCTTGACGAATGCCAAACAACCTATAGTCCACTAGTCAAGTTCAACCCGTACATTTCTTGATTGAATTAAACCCACCCGCACGACCCTTGACGAATGCCAAACAACACCGTACGAATACCCTAATCCAATCTGCATCATATGCATAAGCAGATAAATACTAGTTAGCTACCGTACACTACGCCTTGACGAATGCCAAACTACCGCAGCACGAATACTAACTAGTACTTATCTGAAATGATGGAGGGCTACGATAGGTTTTTATGAAAACCTATTGCGTAATGAACTTGATATCGTTGTAGGATGGAATGAATTTTGAAATGGAGTGTTTTTTAGGCTTTTCTAGTTTTGCTAAAGGGGTTACTCCCGGTGAAGGGATCGTCGGCCCTTTCCTCGTCGAATGAGGTGCGGGATATATCATATATATCTCTGTGGTAAGCAGAAACTATAGAAGCAATCAAAAGACAAACCGAGTGTATAGCATATGCCAGTTATCGCTAAAGGAGTCACTCCCGGTGAAGGGATCTCGATCCTTTCCCTATCGCATAAGGTGCAGGATGTTCTACAAGGAACACCGCGATGCAAAGCAAGAACTATAGCTACCTGTTTTATTTTTGAAATTCGATTCCACAACATCTTAGGTTTCATTTCTTTCATTAATCATATTAATGAAGTCCCATCATTTAAGCCACCTAAACATCACAGATAATTACGACGTACACTTATGCCATCCGCATTCGCCTCGATGTCCCCTCGTGCACCGTTAGGTTAGGTAACTAACGGCAGAGCAGGGCAGGGCTAGCGTGGGTGTAAAATATAAGTAACATCTATATAATATAACATATATACTATTTACAATATCTATTGTAAGTCCATGCTACCCTTCCCCGGTACCTACGGGGTTGCGGAATTGTTGAAAAACGATTTTCAAGAGGGTGGTAACATGGACTACCAATACGGATCTTTGTTAAACTACTAGCTAACAACCTAACAAGAGTTTACCTACTCGGTTAGGGGGCTATACCTTTCTTGAACTCCTTCATCTTCGACTCCTCCCGGTGTACGGATCGGCCTCACCTCGTCGTCTCCTTGCGCCGAAGATGGATCCACCCGAAAGCTTCTACCTTTGGCTTCTTCTTCGAACTTTGAAGAAACTAGATCACTTGGCTTGCTAGGCCTTGTGAACTAGAATGAGTAGAGGAATGTTTTGGTGTCTTTTTATCTCTAAGGCAATGAGTCTCAACACATGATAATGGTTTGCCTTGAGGTAGAGAGAGCAAGAGGAAGAGGGAGAGCTTGAGAATGAGAGAGCTCAAGAGAGAGAAAGCAAATGATAGAATGAACCATACACATCTCATTCTCACCTCTCATAATCCAAAAGCCATCATCACAAAAATAGTAATCAAGTATTTTGTAAATGGTTTAAGTCAAAAATGGCTATATCATTTCATGCACTCATTTTGCATAAATAAACAAGCAAGCAAAAGTCTTTGCCATGGAATGATAGCCATTGTCAAGATGATGGTCAACTAGTCCAACCTAGTCAACCGGTCAACAAAGTCAACAAGTCGACAATGTCAACCCCTCAACAACCATGTCACTATAATACTTAATTAATATTAATGTTAATCATATATCTTATTCTCATTAGGGTTAAGCAAAAGTCAATGGTCAACAGTCAACTGTCAACAGTCAACAGTCAACAACCCCAATGAGAATACTCTACCTCTGTCTCTCTGTCAACTGTGCATACACACCCACATCCGCGTTTCGAGGAACACGAATACATACGAGATAAAACGAACCCCAAAACGTACACTAGGATCTGGCTTAAACCAAAGCCCGCAAGTGTTAACTGTCCGGACACTGTACGTGCACAAGTGCACGGATGTGACCGAACCCTGTCGGAAAACCATGCGACCTGTCGCAAAACCATGCGACCTAGATCTACTCTTTTGCCTAAAGGCGAATAGCTTTCTGTGTAGGACTCTAAAGACTCGACACTACGCTGGCTGTGGGTTTAACCACAGACCGCAAGCGGCACTAGCTGTGTGTAACGGTCCCCAGGTAGATGCCGACAAGAAGACTGACGTGGTGAAACCCATCTGAACTCCTACCGAGTCTGACTGTGACAATCTCCATACAGTCCGGTCTGTTCATCTGATACATCGCATGGTGGGCCTAGGGGGCGGTAAACGTCAGTCCCCCAAAAGCGGTACAAGTCGTGTCGGAGTGAAGCCCAGAACACCCTGAGTTAACACTGGAAACCTACCAGTATATCTCGCTTGCCCTGGCCAGGGACTACTCGTGTAATGGTTCTCCTAGACACAACGCGATGTCAACCCCCAATACCGGAGAGACGAATCATGTCTAACCGTCACTGCCTCCAAGTGCTTCGGGACTGCACCCAAAAACTACCTGTTTGCATGACTCCTTTGAGCCGTGGTAGGGTAGTAATCAAAGTGCAGTGGGAACACACTCGAGGCGAAGTGACAGTGTCAAGTCAACGGACTAAGCTGTACTCATGTCACCTGGGAACTGATAACTGACGATAGGTATAGTACCAACCAACAGTTCCCGACGAGTCCTGTCCAGTGTACTCGTAACCCAACGAGCACCCGCATACTATCTCCAGTACGACGTACTGATGGCTGTGGGATAGACCATCTCCCACACTGGGATGAGAAGCGCATACGCTAGTCTACTCCGGAGTATCGATGCCCTGTCTCGATAGTCCTGCGACTAGGGACCTGCATAAGGATGTGCTTATAGATTACCCAACCCCCACTAGTGTGACTGCCATCACAACGCTGGTAATCAAGCAAAGATCCTAAGGGCTCCACTAATGTGTATAGGTGATATACTAAAATAAACACATGTACACATTGAAGTAGAAACAAACCAAGTAGCATATACTATATTGAGCAAGATTGTTTATACAACTGTGAATATCCCAAGCTTCCATTAAGTATTATACAAACTAGTATGATACAGTAATGACCTCTAGGGCATATACACTAACAATCTCCCACTTGCACTAAGGCCATGTACTGGCGTATCGAAGACCTATCATCTCGATCAGCCGCTCGAACTGAGTCTGGGGCAAGGCCTTTGTGAGTGGATCAGCAGTGTTTTCTTCTGTAGAAACTCTCCAAACCTCGATCTCCTGGCGACCCACGATCTCCCTGATCAGGTGATACTGCCTTAAGATGTGTCTGGACTTCTGATGGGACCTTGGTTCCTTTGCTAAAGCTATAGCCCCGTTGTTGTCGCAATACAGAGGTATTGGATCAACAATGGACGGAACCACCTGAAGTTCAGTTAAGAACTTCCTTACCCAGACAGCTTCTTTTGCGGCATCTGCAGCAGCGATATATTCCGCTTCCATCATCGAGTCAGCAACGGTTTTCTGTTTGGAACTCTTCCAACACACCGCCCCTCCATTGAGGGTAAAGACATAACCCGACATGGACTTGGAATCATCCTTGTCACTCTGGAAGCTGGAGTCAGCAAAGGCCTCGATCTGGAGGTCTTTTCCGCCATACACCAAGAATATCTCCTTAGTCCTTCTCAGGTACTTGAGAATGTTCTTTACTGCTATCCAATGTTTCTCCCCAGGGTTTGACTGATACCGGCTTACCACACTCAGTGCATAAGCTACATCTGGTCTGGTACACAACATCGCATACATTATAGAGCCTACCGCAGAAGCATAGGGTATAATAGACATGCGACCCCTTTCCAAATCAGTCTTGGGAGACATCTCTTTGGAGAGGGTGATCCCGTGACAAGCTGGTAGATTACCGCGCCTGGAATCTTCCATACTGAATCTTTTCAGTATGGTGTCGATGTACCTGGACTGTGAAAGTCCTAATATCCTCTTGGATCTGTCACGATAGATCCGGATCCCCAGAATGTATGAGGCATCACCCAGGTCTTTCATGGAGAACCTGTGTGACAAGAACCCCTTGACAGATTGTAGCATAGGAATGTCATTTCCTATTAAGAGAATGTCATCCACGTATAAAATGAGGAATACTACAGTTCTCGCTACAAATCTACTATAGATGCATGGCTCATCTGGATTTTTTGATAAAGCCAAATTCCTTGACCGTCTCATCAAAACAGATGTTCCAACTCCGCGATGCCTGCTTTAGTCCATAGATGGACTTAAGCAACTTGCACACCTTTCCGCTGCTCCCACTCTGAATGAAACCCCCTGGCTGGTCCATATAAACACACTCCTCTAAATTTCCATTTAGAAAAGCGGTCTTTACGTCCATCTGCCAAATCTCATAATCGTGGAAGGCAGCAATGGCAAGAAGGATCCGAATAGATTTCAGTATAGCTACTGGAGAAAAGGTCTCGTCATAGTCCAAACCAGGTCTTTGATGAAAACCCTTTGAAACCAGTCTAGCTTTATAGGTCTCAACCTGTCCATCTACACCAATCTTCCTTTTGAAGATCCACTTGCATCCTACGGGTTTTACCCCATCTGGAATAATGTCCAACGTCCATACTTTGTTAGTGTACATGGACTCCATTTCGGTCCGCATTGCATCCAGCCATTTTACCGAGTCAACGTTCTGAATGGCCTGCTGGAAGTTAGTCGGCTCATCATAATATATGATGCAATCCTCTCTATCCCCGTCTATGAGAAAACCGTAGTATCTCTCGGGCGGATGAGACTGCCTACTACTCCTGCGGAGCGGCGTAGGAATGTCATTTTCTTTTGAACCCTCTAGTTCCATTAAGTTTTCAGTAATAGTCTGTGGTTCTGGAATTTCTTCCAGTTCTATTTCGCTCCAACTTGTTTCCTTTTCTAAGAACTGGTGTTCTAGAAAATGGGCATTACGAGAAACAATGATCTTCTGTTCCTCTGCGTAATAGAAAAGATATCCCTTGGAGTTCTTTGGATATCCCACAAACTTGCACTCTACTGAGCGTGCCTCGAGCTTGTCCGCATGCTGCTTTTTGACAAAAGCTGGACTTCCCCATGTCTTAATGTGATTAAGATAGGGTCTCTTCCCACACCACATCTCATATGTTGTAGTAGGCACAGTTTTAGTTGGAACTCGGTTCAAAAGGTATGCAGCTGATTCTAGTGCATATCCCCAGAATGATCGCGGTAACTCAGCGTTACTCATCATGGACCGTACCATATCCAATAGGGTTTGGTTCCGTCTCTCCGATACACCGTTATGTTGCAGAGTGTATGGAGGAGGAAGCTGAGAGAGAATTCTGTTCTCTTTTAAATAGTCCAGGAACTCGGCACTTAAGTATTCACCACGTCGATCCGATCATAGAATCTTGATACTTTTGCCGGTTTGTTTTTCTACTTCATTCTTATATTCCTGGAATTTTCCAAAGGCTTCGGACTTATGTTTCATTAAGAAGACATAACCGTACAATGAAAATTCATCCGTAAAAGTAATGAAGTAAGAATAACCGCTTTGCGCATGTGTAGACATTGGACCGCACACGTCGCTGTGTACGAGTCCCAAGAGCTCGCTCGCTCTTACTCCGTGTCCAGTGAACGGAGTCTTTGTCATCTTTCCTTTGAGACAGGATTGACAAGTGGCATACGATTGATATTCGAACGGATTCAAATATCCTTCTGTATGTAACTTCGTCAACCTTCTCTCATTGATGTGACCCAGTCTACAATGCCATAAGAAAATCTGATTTATTTCCGGAGACTTTCTTTTGTGTGTATTCTGGACATTGAAAATCTGTCGTTGGTTTAATACGTATATACCATTGCTTAATGTACCTGACCCAATCAAAACTTGATTAAGGTGAATGTTTACAACATTACTCACAAACGCAAATTCATAACCTTCTTTAGAAACCAAAGATACAGAAATGATATTACAAGTTACGTTGGGTACAAAAAAGCAATTACGCAAAACCAAAACGTGTCCATCTGACATCCCCATATGATAGTCCCCCACGGCCTTAGCATCCATTCTAGCTCCGTTTGCAACTTTGAGGGTCATGTCACCTGCCTTCAAAACCCTACGGTTTCTCAACGCCTGCAAATAATTACAGATCTGAGATCCTGATCCGGTATCCAATACCCAGGAAGTAGAGTTTATTGATAGACAGTTTTCAATAACATACACACCTGAAGCTGAAGCCGCAACTTGCTTCAGTTCCTGTGTCCTGGCTTTCCAAGCCCTGCAATCTTTCTTCCAGTGACCACTCTTATGACAGAAAAAGCACTCTTCCTTCCCTATAAGCTTCCCCGCTAGTTTTGTTGCTTTTGCTTTTCCCTTCGTATCCACTTTACTAACACCACCGCTTGGTTTGGCGGAGGCTTTCTTCTTCTTTCCCTTGGCTTTCGCCTTGGACCTAGAAGATGAAGATCCTCCTACAAACAAAGTGGATGTTTCCCTACCTTTCTGTAGGGTGCCCTCTGCACTCCTCAGCATGTTGAGGAGTTCTGAAAGTTCAACTTCTTTTTCTTGTAAGTTGAAGTTCAGGATAAACTGGGCGTAAGTGGAAGGAAGGGACTGGAGAATTAAGTCCGTATAGGGCTCGTTCTCTAACGTGGTCCCAAGTTCCGCGAGCTCCTCAATGAAGCCAATCATCTTAAGCACGTGTTCCGCTACCGATGATCCGATGGCCAACCTTGCCGAAAATAACTTCTTCGACACTTCGTATCTTGCGATACGAGATTGCTCTCCATACAGTTCTTTTGTATGGAGAAATATGGATTCGAGGTCCATATTCTCGTGCCTCCTCTAAGGTTCGTTGTCCATAGAGGCAAGTACGAGGCACTTGGCCTTCGTGCTATCAATCTCCCAAGTCTTACGGATTTCATTATCCGCGACGCTGGAGGTGGGACTTGGGACTGGGGGAGCTTTGGTGGTAAGGAGATACCCCAACTTGTCATAAGTGATTGCCATTTTGACATTCCTGAGCCAATCTTTGTAGTTTGGCCCTGTCAGTATGTTTTTATCTAGAAGTAACTTAATCCAGTCATGTTGATTGGTCGCTGCAATTAGGAGAGAGAGAAGAAACACTCAGCATGATGCTCATGCAAGTTTAGAGTGGTTTTTAGTTTGTCTAAACAGGATGGCTCCCACTGTCTCTCGAATCCCTCCTCAAACCAAAAAGGAAGAATTAGTCAGGATCAATCTCACGGTATAATACTTGCTTAACCGTTCGGCCAGGCTGGTGTTGGTACTTCGAGGGAGGTTTTCCAACGCTTTCGCGAAGTTCCTTAATTTAAGAACCTCTTTTTCCTAGGGGCGTAGCCCCGCTAACACCTTTCTAGACACCTACTTGGTTTATAGCATTGATCGTTAAGTGAGAAATTTCCCGAGGAGTAGCATATACTCACAGTAGGATCGGGATCCAAATATCATCGCGTGACGAAACTGAAGGAATCCTACCAGAATCATCACACTCCAAATGGTATGCAACACTAGCAAGTTTCAGTTCTTTTGAAACTCCCGATGCGGATTTTTGCCCCATGCTCTTATGACCTTGACTTTGGCCAAAATATCATAAGTCACATGTCAAGTTCTACCCGTCATTCTCCAGGTTAATTTGAGCCCATCCGCACATACCCTTGACTTTGGCCAAAATGGTAGTGCAGGGTTCCTAGGCACTCTCAAGAGGTCTTACAAGGCATCAACCATGCCAATTTGAAATATTACGGTGCCGAGAAACCCTAGACTACGGATCGTTGGCTAGATTTCTAGGCGACAAATCAACTGGTTAACAAATTAACTAAGTGAACGGAAATACAACCTTTGTAGATCCGGAGCTCCACCTCCATAGCTCCGCAATGATGTCTCTCCGCTGTCCAAAATGAATCCCGGGCTCAAGCGTCGGCTTCATCGGAGAAATGGCGGGCTAGGTCATCGACGACGTGCCGAAGATGATCTACGTCGAGGCATCGCTAGATCAAGCTCCAACTTCACCAAGTCAAGAAACTTGTGAAGAAAACACACTCTACTACTTGGCAAGAGGTAGAGGATGAAGAAATAGGAAGTGGGTAGACTTTAGAATTGGATTTCTCACTTGTTTCATCAATCCACCATTGATGAAGTCAAGCTTCTTCATGGGGGGTTCTCACTGTGTGACAGTGTGGCGAAGCATAGGCTCTTACCCCCAGGGTGTCCCGAGACCGGAAGGTGTTCCGGCGGGTTGTAGTCCTCGCGAGGGGGCATGCGTAAAAAGCAGCGGCTGAGGGACCCGTTGGTGCCATGGCGACCCCATTGGATGGGGTGGTTGCCTGACCTACAGTGGTATCAGAGCCTTTTAGAAATCTCCCACTTGCACTAGGGCCATCTGTAGCAGTGGTCGAAGTATCTCATACTCAACCATCCCATAAAAGTCTCTCTCTGGGAATAGGCCTTTGTGAGTGGATCCGTCGTGTTGTCCTCTGAGTCTGCTCTCCTAACCTCGATCAGCCTGGAGATCAACTATCTCCATGATCAGGTGATACTGCCTTAGAATATGTCTGGATCACTGATGGGACCAACGTTCCTTGGCATAAGCCACAACTCCATTGTCATACAATGGAAGGAACATAGTTCATCTCATGAACCATTATACACCCAAACAGCCTCTTTGGTTGCATCTTAAGTAGCGATGTATCCTTCCTTTATCGTCTAGTATGTCACGGTATCTAGCTTGGAACTCTTCCAACATACCGTCGCTTTACTGAGGGTAAAGACAATGCCTGTGACTGACATTCAGTCGTCTTTATCACCCTGGAACACTTCCAGTGATTCTCCCCAGGATCAATTGATACCATCTCACTACAACTAGTGAGTATCCTAACATCCAATTAGATCTATCTCATAGATCCAAAATCCAGGATTTAGTTCGTATCACTTTGATCCTATGTGGTGAATCATTGTGATAAGCGGAGATTGATCGAGCGTAGCATAGGAAACTCTTTCCCTATCAAGAGTATGTCATCCACGTACTATACGAGGATCACCACCATACTCCCTACTACCTTTTTGTTTATACAAGGTTCATCTACCATTTTGATGATGTCAAACTCTTTGACTAATCCATTAAAACAGTTGTTCCAACTCCGAGATGCCTGCTTTAATCCTATAAAGCATCTTGCACACGTTTCCGCTGCTCCCACTGTCTACGAAGCCCTCTGGCTGTGTACTTATAGACGCACTCTTCTAAAACATCATTTAGAAAAGCTGTCATGACACCCAACCACCAGATATCGTAGTCATGGTATGTAGCCGTGACAAGTAGGATCTGGATGGACTTAAGCATAGCTACTTGAAAAGGTTTCATCATTATCCGCACCTGGTCAATGATGCAAACTTTTAACAAGTCTAGTTTTGAAAGTCTCAACCTTTCCATGTACACCAAGTAATCTTCTCAAGATATACTTGCTCCTGATGGGGATTTAACCCTTCAGATATAGCAACCAAAGTCCATACTTTGTTGGTGTATAAGGATTCCATCTCAGATCGATAAACATCCAGCCATTCTTACAGAGTCTTACTCCTGATGGCCAGCTCGAAGCTAGTTGGGTCATCATCTCATGATGCAATCCTCGCTCCCACTGTCATAGAGCAACCGAAGTATCTCTCAGGTGGGTGAGGAACCCTACTAGATCGGCGGAGAGGCTGAGGTTCGTTGGCATCTACTGAATCCTTCGGTTCTACCAAATTATCTGTTGTAGCTTGTATAGCTGGAACCTTTCCAGTTGTACATAACTGACCTTGCCTCGGGCTTGTCCGGATTTTGCTTTTTAGACATAGGCCGGACAACCCCAAATCTTAACTAGCTTAAGACATGGGCTCTTCCCTTTCCATATCACATATGAAGTGGTAGGCAATTGATTTGATTTGAACCCTAATTCAATAGGTATGCAGCTTCTCAAGTGCATAACCCCCTTAAAAGGAAATAGGTAACTCAGTAGTACTCATCATAGAGCACACCATATCAAATAGGGTGTATCTGCTCCGCCCCGATATACCATCGTGCTATGGTGTATACGGAGGAGTAATTCTGAGAGAGAATCTCATTCTCCTTTACAATAGTCCTGGAATTCCATGCACAAGTATTCTCCACCCTGATCTCATCATAGGACATAATACTTATACCCGTATTTTGGTTCTCTACTTCTAACTTATATTCTGTGAATATCTCAAAAAATTCGGACTTGTGTTTCAACAGGAACATAGGTCTGAATCTCGAAAGATCATCAGAGAATGTAAATGAAGTATAAAGAACCAGTCCTAGCATGTGTAGACAGGAGACCTTGCATACATCATCATGTATCAGTCCCAAGAGTTCACTAACTCTTTCTCTGTTTCCAATAAACAGAGCTATGGTCATCTTATCTTTGTGACATGACTGGCGAGTTTCACAAGATGTAAATTCAAACTAATTTAAATATGCATCTTTATGTAACTCTAGCTAGTCGGGTCATATTGATCTGACCTAGTCTACAATACCTCAAGAAGGATTCGTTCATTTCTGAACTCTTCCTCTTGTGTGTGTTCTGTATACTAAGAACTGTAGTTTGATTTAGAACATCAATGCTTTTAGATAACGTGCCTGAACCGATCAACTTTTGATATAGGAAATGTTCAAAACATTATCCAACAATACAAAATTTTATTATTTCTTTACTGATAAAGAAACTGATATGATTTTGTATATCAGGTTCGGTATCTAAAAGCATTTGTTCAGAATCAATGTACTGATAATACAGGGTGACAGTGACCGACAGACTTGGCTGCAACTCTTGCCCCGTTTTCTGCCTCATGAAACTTATCACCCGTTCTCAGTTTTTCTACCCTTTTGTAGCCCTATGTAACATATTACATATCTGGAATCCTGATCCGGTATCATATACCAAGAATGCAGAGGATACTGAGAAACAGTTCTGTATAATGAACACACCCAAAGATGATGCATCATATGCACTTTCTTCGTTTGGGCGGCACAGGAAATCTGGTATTCCCCAATTTCCTGCTCTGTCTTATAACAATTATAAGTTGGAGCGGGACCAACGTTCCCCAGCTCAGTATAACAAGCGGGTTCGGTCAATTATCCGTATTATTATCTTGATTAAGGCGTGACATGGTCGCTACCAGGAGAGAGAGAGAAGAAAACACTCAGCGTGCGCTCTTGCAAGAATAGATTGGTTTTATTTTATCTAATCAGGATGGCTCTCACTGCTTTTTATCAAATCTTCCTTCAAACCTTAAAAGGAAAGACTAGCCAGGATTAATTACACACTACAAGTTCGCCAATCTTTCAGCCAGGCCAGTGTCGGTACTTTGAGGGAGGTCCCCCGTGCTTTCGCACGAACCTAATTAATGTAAACCTCGTTTTCCCAGAGGCGTAACCTCGTTAACACCTTTCTAGACACCTACTTGATCGGCTAATTGTAATGTATAAAACTCTCCCAGAAGTAACACTTACTCGCAGCGGGTATCGGGATCCAACTATCTCATAGAAGGTATGCAATCTCATTGCAAATTTCAACACTTGAAATTCCCGATAATATTTTGCCCCTAGCAGCTATATGACCTTAACATAGTCAACAAATCATAAGTGCTAGTCAAGCTCAACCCGTCATTTCCCGATTGAATTAAACCCACCCGCACGACCCTTAACATAGTCAACAAAGTCGCACGACTACCCTAATCCAATCACATCATATGCTTATGCAGATAAGCACTAATTAGCTACCGCACACTACGCCTTAACATAGTCAACAAACGTAGCACGAATACTAACTAGTACTTATCTGAAATGACGGAGGGCTACGACAGGTTTTTCAGAAAACCTATTGCGTAATGAACTTGATATCGTTGTAGAATCAAAAGATTTTTGAAATGGAGTGTTTTTGAGGCTTTTCAAGTTTTGCTAAAGGAGTCACTCCCGGTGAAGGGATCGTCGGTCCTTTCCTCGTCGAATGAGGTGCGGGATATATCATATATATCACTGTGCAAAGCAAAAACACATAAAAGCTATCAAAAGACAAACCGGGTGTGTAGCATCTGCCAGTTATTGCTAAAGTAGTCACTCCCGGTGAAGAGATCTCGGTGCTTTCCTCATCGAATAAGGTGCAGGATATATCATATATACCGCTGTGCAAAGCAAGAACTGTAGCTACCTGTTTTATTTTGAAATTCGATTCTACAACATCTTAGGTTTCTTTTATTTCATTAATCACATTAATGAAGTCCCATCATTTAAGTACCTAAACATCACAGATAAATACGATGTACACTTATGCCATCCGCATTCGCCTCGATGTCCCCTCGTGCACCGTTAGGTTAGGTAACTAACGGCAGAGCAGGGCAGGGCTAGCGCGGGTGTAAAACATAAGTAACGCCTATATAATATATCATATATACTATATACTGTATTTATCACAGAACATCACATGATCACATCACAGATATCGCAGCAGAAGAAACATATGAAATATTGGATATACTAGGACGTCCATGTTTTCAATACGAGCCAGTATAAAACACGGATTCCACGGTCGCGATGAATAGCCAAACCCACACCCCTAGACCCCTACGAGAGCGGCAAGCAACCCTACCAATTCTGGAGTTAGGAGACCCGGACTCGACTCCTCGAGTTGGTCTCCCACTGGACTCCAGAACCCGGTTACTTGTGCCCTCCTCCTTGGGTCTTTCCTAGTGCGGAAAAGTAAATAATATACAAAAGGTGACAACTTCCGCAACCTGGAAGTGCCCCAATGAAAGAATATTACATACAAGTTTTTACATGAATGAAAATGAAAAACACTCATCTCACATAAAACCCCCGGCTATTCAAACACGACGATCCAATATAACATATCCAGCAACACATAACATCACATGTCATCAACATAAGTAAATATGCGCATCCCAATTGTCGTTGACATATAGCAACGAAACCGGCGATATCACATATTACACTTACGGTCACAGAAAAGAAAGTGTAAAACAACAACAGTTGGAATCCGCAACCACCTCAGACATCGCATGCCTGACCAAATGAATTACTTAGACATCGCATGCCTAACAATTATAAACCCCGCATTTTAGTCTCAAAATCGAAAACTCTTTTCAATATCAAGTCGGGCAATTCAACAAGATTCCCGACATCCTGATCGAATGCTCGTTGCAAACTTCAGTAGGCGGCCGCACCCCCGACGCCGTCGATGAAGTGCACCAAGGCGGTGTTAGTGTTTATGCCCTAGAAGGCCATTACTGTATCATACTAGCTTGTATATTACTTAATGGAAGCTTAGGATATTCACAAGTATATAACAGTCTTGCTAAACATGGTAGTATGCTACTTGGTTTTTCTATCTTAATATGTGAGTGTAGGTATTGATAGAGCTCTTAGGATCTTGCTTGTCTACCAGCGTTGTGATGGCAGTCACACTAGTGGGGGCTGGGTAGTCTACAAGCACATCCTTATTCAGGTCCCTGGTCGTTGGATTATCGAGACAGAGCATCGATACTCCGGAGTAGACTGGTGTGTACGCTTCTCATCCCAGTTGGGGAGATGGTCTGTCCCACAGCCGTCAGTACGTCGTACTGGAGATAGTATACAGGTGCTCGTTAGGTTACGGGTACACCGGACAGGACTCACAGGGAACTGTTGGTTGGTTTGATACCAGTCGTCAGTGAACAGTTCCCAGGTGACATGAGTACAGCGTAGTCCGCAGACTTGACACTGCTACTTCGCCTCGAGTGTGTCCCACTGTTCTTAGATTGCTACCCTACCACGGCTCAAAGGAGTCGTGCAAACAGGTAGCAGTTGGGTGCAGTCCCGAGCACTTGGAGGCAGTGGCGGTTAGACAGAATTCGTCCCTCCCGGTATTGGGAGTAGATATCGTGCTGTGTCAGAGAGCCATTACGCAAAGTCCCTGGCCAGGGCAAGCGAGATTTGCTGGTAGGTTCCAGTAGTTTCTCAGGGTGTAATGGGCTTCCCTCCGACACGACTTATACCGCTATTAGGGGACTGACGCTTGCCGCCCCCCTAGGCCCGATATGCGATAGTCTTGGACGAACGGACCGGACTGTATGGAGATTGTCACATCAGACTCAGTAGGAGTTCGGATGGTTTTTCTCATCGGCCTTCTTATCGACAACTACCTGGGGACCGTTACGTACAGCTAGTGCCGCTTGCGGTCTGTGGTTAAACCTACTGCCAGCGTAGTAGTCGAGTCTCTAGAGTCCCACACAAAGAGTTTCCTACACCAGGCGAAATGATATAGAGGTTGCATGGTTTTGCGACAAAGGGTTCGGACGCATACGTGCGTTTACGCGCGTACGACTTTCGGACAGTTTTTACCAGTCGGCTTTGGTTTAAGCCAGTTACTGGTATCCGGTTATTGGATTTTTACAGTCTAAAGTTTTTCCGTATTTTTGCGGATTGGAGGGGCGTTCTCGTAATTGTACGAGAAGCTTCTAGAAGATGTGACTAAGGAGGTTAAGGTGACATAAGCTTTGGATAAGATTAGTGAGTCATGAGGGTGATTCATCATGATCATTAATGCACCATAAATGCTTAATGACTCATGTTAATGAATCACCTCTTTTCATTTATGAAGCATGCTTATTCATTTCTATTATTCATTATTCTTTAATAAGAATGCTTCATAATATATTATGATACACTCTCTCTCATCTCATTATCTCATCTCACATTCTCTCTCCTCAAGCTCTCATCTTCAAGAGACTAATCCTTAATCCTCATGTGTTGAGATCAAAGGTTTAGTTAGACTTAAACATCCATTACCTTCACTCTATATCATCCTTTCTTCTTTGATTAGCAATCAAAGTAGATTAGTTACCTCAAGTTAGAGGTGTAGCTTAGTGTTTTGCTCTCGGGTGGATCGTCTACTACCTAGAGAAGGTCGAGGAGAACAAAGGAGGACACAAAGACGAAGGACCGGTTTCATTAGGTATAATCCCTAAACACAATTGAAAAGAAACTCTTTGTGTACGGTTATTTATAGTTTAGCTTCGATTCTAGCGGTTAGTCGATGTTCAAACTTGATCGATTTTGAAAATTCCGCCTCCCCACAAGTACTGGGGTGTACTACATCGACTTACAGTGGTATCAGAGCCTCGCTAAACAATAAATAACTTAATTGCAAATTTGTACGAATTTCGAAAGGAAAAACGAAGCCGAAAAACCCTAATTCTGTCAAGTTTCTGTCGAAGTTAAAATGAAGTCCAAAAATTTTTCAGGTGTGTTCAGAGAGCTTGACATGACACCAGTAGAACACCCAAGAAAAACAGTCGCCTGAATCGTCTAACTCGCCGGGGAAGCGCGGCCTCAGCCTACTGAGTCGCCGCGCTTCCGCCGCCGAGTTGGCGAGTCAGGAACCGAGTTTTCTTCTGATGCTTCTCTGTGTAATTAGGGGTTTTCTGGAATATTTAATATTTGCTCAGGTTACTGTTTAACAGAGCAGATTTTGGAGCAATATTGATGTTGTTTAATCGATCGAAATTGTACAGTATTTGCATATTGGATTATATCTGTGATTGTTTAATGTGTTCGTAAACCTCCCCTAACTGCTAGTATGTCGGTTGGCAGGGGGTTGCACATTTCTGAAATGGTTATATCTGTTTGTGCATATAAACTGTATGGGACTGTTGTGGTGTATAGCCGGGGTTTAGCAATGGGTTATTGTTTAATTCATTTGTTGTAAATGTAATTTGTTGTAATATTATTTTGCGGGGCACATCCAGGTTGCGGTTGTAGCCACCGTTGTATTATTTCATTTTTACTGTTTTTGCTCCTAGGACTGACCCAAGGTGGGGTACACAAACTGCCGGGTGGGTAGTTTGCCGTACCCGTAGGGGTCGATGGTGGGGTAACGGCTATTCATCACAACTGTGTAATCTGTCTTTTCTTGCAGGCTCAAAAGAAATACAGATTGCTTGCAAATCCAATATTGTTTATCTGTGTTCTGGAATGAATATCATTGCGTCAGACGAATGTTAAATATCTATATTTATTGTAGCTATTTAGACGTCACTTATGTTTTACACCCGCGCTAGCCCAGCCCCCGCTCTGTCATTAGTTAAGTAACCTAACGGGTGATGACGGGACCCCGTGGCGAATGCGGATGGCATAAGAGGACGTTGTATTTTCGTTGTTTTCTGCAATGATAGGTTAATGATGGGACGCATTATCTATAATGCAAAGAAAATAAACCAAAAGTTTTAATCGTTGGAACAATTTAAAAGAAACCACTCGGTTATTTTTAAAACAGATATTTTTAAATGCGGAGCTTTAACCACTCCTTTTAAAAGCTATCAGGTTCCTTCGGTTATATCAAGTTCACTACGTTCACGGTTTCGCCAAAACCAGTCGTAGCCCTCCGTCATTTCATTTGGGTATTCAGTAGTATTCAAGCTATGCATTTTGGCCAAAGTCAAGGCATAGTGTTTGGTAGCTGCTAGGTTTTCATTTGTTGCATAAGATAGATGAGTTGGTTTGGGACAGTCGTATTACCATTTGAGCAAAGTCAGGGGTATATACGAGTGGGTTCAAATTGACAAGATAATGATGGGTAGAACTTGACATGTGACTTATGACACTTTGACCAAAGCCAAGGTTATAAGAGCATGGGGCAAAAACTTATATCGGGAATTTCTAAAGAAACTGAAATTTGCAAAGAGATGCATACCATTTTGAGTTTGATGAATGTTGGTAGCATTCCTACAGCATTATCAGACTATGATATTTGGATCCCGATCCTACTGTGAGTATATGCTACTTATCAGGATATTCGTCACTTAACGATCAATGCTATAAACCTAGTAGGTGTCCAGAAAAGTGTCAGCGGGGTTACGCCCCCAGAGAAAAGAGGTTATTTAATTAAGGAACTTCGAGAAAGCGTTGGAAAACCTCCCTCGAAGTACCGACACCAGCCTGGCTGAACGGTTAAGCAAGTATTGTACGGTGAGAATAGTCCTGGCTAATTCTTCTTTTATGGTTTGAGGAAGGATTCGAGAAACAGTGGGAGCCATCCAGTTTAGATAAACTTAAAACCACTCTAAAATTGCTAGAGCATCATGCTAAAGAGTTTTCTTCTCTCTCTCCTAATTGCAGCGACCCTGAAAATGACTGGACTTAAGTTACTTTTAGAGAAAAATATACTGACGGGGCCAAACTATAAAGATTGGCTGCGGAATGTCAAAATGGCTTTGACCTATGACAAACTGGGGTACGTCCTCACCGCTACGGCACCTGCTGTCCCTGGTCCCAAATCCAGCAATGCGGATAAGGAAATCCGCAAAACCTGGGATTCAGATTGCGCGAGAGCCAAGTGCATCGTGCTTGCCTCGATGAACAATGAACATCAGAGGAGGCACGAGGATATGTCCCTAGATGGCATATTTCTCCATACAAAGGAACTTTATGGAGAGCAATCTCGTATAGCAAGATACGAGACCTCTAAGAACTTGTTTCGAGCGAGGTTGGCTGTCGGGTCATCGGTAGGTGAACATGTCCTAAAGATGATCGGCTATATAGAAGAGCTCGCAGACCTTGGGACGACTTTGGATAATGAGCTCTATACAGACCTTATTCTCCAGTCCCTTCCTCCCACCTACGCCCAGTTTATCCTCAACTTCAATCTTCAAGGAAAAGAAGTTGAACTTGCGGAACTCCTGAACATGTTAAGGAGTGCAGAGGGCACCTTGCAGAAGGCAAGGGAAACACCCGCTATGTTTATTGGCGGTGCATCTTCTTCCGGGTCCAAGGCTAGGGCCAAAGGAAGGAAGAAGAAGGCCGCACCCAAACCTAGAGGAGGTGTTAGTAAGGTGAGAGGGAAGGGAAAGAAAAAGACTGCAGTACCGATAGTTGGTCAGGATGAGTGCTTCCATTTTCACAGGAAAGGGCACTGGAAGAAGGATTGCAAGGCGTGGAACACCAAGAACCAGGAACCGAAGCAAGCTGTGGCTTCGACTTCAGGTGTGTTTGTAATTGAGAATTGTTTGTCGATCAACTCTACTTCCTGGTATTGGATACCGGATCAGGATCTCATATTTGCAATTCATTGCAGGCACTGAGAAACCGTAGAGTGCTGAAGGAAGGTGATATGATCCTCAGGGTTGCTAACGGAGATAGCGTGGGAGCTGCGTCCGTCGGGGATTATCACCTAGGATTGACGAGTGGACACATTTTGGTTTTACATAACTGTTATTTTGTACCCAGCTTAACGTGTAATATCATATCAGTTTCCTTGTTATCAAATAAAGGTTATGATTTCACGTTTGTAAGAGATGTTGTCAACATCCACCTTAATCATGGTTTGATTGGGTCCGGTACTCTAAATAACGGCATATATGTTTTAAACCAACTCCAAATTTTCAATGTCCAGAACACACTAAAAAGAAAGTCTCCAGATTTGAATAAAGCTTTCTTATGGCATTGTAGACTGGGTCACATCAATGAGAGAAGGTTGACTAAGTTGCATAGAGAAGGATATTTAGACTCGTTCGAATATCAATCTTATGACACTTGTCAATCTTGTCTCAAAGGAAAGATGACAAAGACTCCATTTACTGGACAAGGAGTAAGAGCGAGCGAGCTCTTAGGACTCATACACAACGATGTATGCGGTCCAATGTCTACACATGCGAGAGGTGGTTATTCCTACTTCATTACTTTTACAGATGATTTCTCTAGGTTTGGACATGTCTTCTTAATGAAGCATAAATCCGAAGCCTTTGAGAAATTCCTGGAATACAAGAGTGAAGCGGAAAACCAAACAGGCAAAAGTATTAAGACACTGAGATCGGATCGAGGTGGAGAATACTTAAGTGCCGAGTTCCTAGGTTACCTAAAAGAGAAAGGAATTCTCTCTCAGCTTACTCCTCCATACACTCCACAGCACAACGTTGTATCGGAGAGACGGAATCGAACCCTATTGGATATGGTACGATCCATGATGAGTAATGCTGAGTTACCGCGATCTTTCTGGGGGTATGCGCTAGAATCAGCGATACATCTTTTGAACAGAGTTCCAACCAAAACTGTGCCTACCACACCATATCAGATGTGGAGTGGGAAGAAACCCTATCTTCAGTACCTGAAGATGTGGGGATGTCCAGCTTTTGTAAAAAAGCAGCGTCCGGACAAGCTCGAGGCACGCTCAGTAGAGTGTAAGTTTGTGGGATATCCAAAGAACTCTACAGGATATTGCTTCTATTACGCAGAGGAACAAAAGGTTTTTGTTTCTCGTCATGCCCGCTTCTTAGAAACTGAATTTTTGGAAAATCAGAAGAGTGGGAGCGAAATAGAACTGGAAGAAATTCCAGAACCACAAACTGCTACAGAAAGTTTGGTAGAACCGGAAGTTCAAGAAGAACAGAACATTCCCGCACCCCTCCGCAGGAGTAGTAGGCCGTCTCATCCGCCTCAGAGATACTACGGTTTTCTCATAGACGGGGATAGAGAGGATTGCATCATAGATGATGATGAACCTACTGACTTCCGGCAGGCCATCCAGAGCAGCGACTCGGTACGATGGCTAGATGCAATGCGGACCGAAATGGAGTTCATGTACACCAACAAAGTATGGACTTTGGACTTTGCTCCAGATGGGGTAAAACCCATAGGATGCAAATGGATCTTCAAGAAAAAGATTGGTGTAGATGGACAGGTGGAAACCTATAAGGCTAGACTTGTTGCAGGTTTTCGTCAAAGACCTGGTTTGGACTATGACGAAACTTTTTCTCCAGTGGCTATGCTCAAATCCATTCGGGTCCTTCTTGCTATTGCTGCCTTCTATGATTATGAAATCTGGCAGATGGACGTAAAGACGGCTTTTCTGAATGGAAATTTAGAAGAGAGCGTCTATATGGATCAGCCAGAGGGTTTCAATCAGAGTGGGAGCAGCGGGAAAGTATGCAAGCTGCTTAAGTCTATTTATGGACTAAAGCAGGCATCGCGGAGTTGGAACATCTGTTTTGATGAGACAGTCAAAGAATATGACTTTATCAAAAATCCAGATGAGCCGTGCATATATAGTAAAGTTGTAGCCAGAAGTGTCGTATTCCTCGTCTTATACGTGGATGACATTCTATTGATAGGAAATGACATTCCTATGCTACAATCTATCAAAGGATTCTTGTCACACAGGTTCTCCATGAAAGACCTGGGTGATGCCTCTTACATTCTGGGGATCCGGATCTATCGTGATAGATCCAAGAGGATGTTGGGACTTTCGCAGTCCAGGTATATCGACACTGTACTGAAAAGATTCAGTATGGAAGATTCTAAGCGCGGTAATCTACCGGCTTGTCACGGAATCACCCTTTCAAAAGAGATGTCTCCCAAGACTGATTTGGAAAGGGAACGCATGTCTATTATACCCTACGCTTCTGCGGTAGGCTCTATAATGTATGCGATGTTGTGTACCAGACCAGATATAGCATACGCACTGAGCGTGGTAAGCCGGTATCAGTCAGACCCAGGGGAGAAGCACTGGATAGCAGTAAAGAACATTCTTAAGTACCTGAGGAGGACTAAGGAGATGTTCTTGGTTTACGGCGGAAAAGACCTCAGGTTGGAGGCCTTTGCTGATTCCGGCTTCCAGAGTGATAAGAACGATTCCAAGTCCATGTCGGGTTATGTCTTTACCCTCAATGGAGGGGAGGTATGCTGGAAGACCTCCAAGCAGGACACCGTTGCTGACTCGACGATGGAAGCGGAGTATATAGCTGCTTGCGATGCCGCAAAAGAAGCAGTCTGGATGAAGAAGTTCCTAACAGAACTACAGGTGGTTCCTACCATAGTTGATCCAATACCTTTGTATTGCGACAACAACGGAGCTATAGCTTTAGCGAAGGAACCAAGGTCCCATCAGAAGTCCAGACACATCTTGAGGCGGTATCACCTGATCAGGGAGATCATTGATCGTCAGGAGATCGAGGTTCGGAGAGTTGCTTCAGAAGAGAACATTGCTGATCCATTCACGAAGGCCCTTCCTCAGATTCAGTTCGAGAGGCTACTCGAGATCATTGGTCTACGATATGCCAGTACATGGCCCTAGTGCAAGTGGGAGATTGTTAGTGTTTATGCCCTAGAAGGCCATTACTGTATCATACTAGCTTGTATATTACTTAATGGAAGCTTGGGATATTCACATGTATATAACAGTCTTGCTAAACATGGTAGTATTCTACTTGGTTTTTCTATCTTAATATGTGAGTGTACGTATTGATAGAGCTCTTAGGATCTTGCTTGTCTACCAGCGTTGTGATGGCAGTCACACTAGTGGGGGCTGGGTAGTCTACAAGCACATCCTTATTCAGGTCCCTGGTCGTTGGATTATCGAGACAGAGCATCGATACTCCGGAGTAGACTGGTGTGTACGCTTCTCATCCCAGTTGGGGAGATGGTCTGTCCCACAGCCGTCAGTACGTCGTACTGGAGATAGTATACAGGTGCTCGTTAGGTTACGGGTACACCGGACAGGACTCACAGGGAACTGTTGGTTGGTTTGATACCAGTCGTCAGTGAACAGTTCCCAGGTGACATGAGTACAGCGTAGTCCGCAGACTTGACACTGCTACTTCGCCTTGAGTGTGTCCCACTGTTCTTAGATTGCTACCCTACCACGGCTCAAAGAAGTCGTGCAAACAGGTAGCAGTTGGGTGCAGTCCCGAGCACTTGGAGGCAGTGGCGGTTAGACAAGATTCGTCCCTCCCGGTATTGGGAGTAGATATCGTGCTGTGTCAGAGAGCCATTACGCAAAGTCCCTGGCCAGGGCAAGCGAGATTTGCTGGTAGGTTCCAATAGTTTCTCAGGGTGTAATGGGCTTCCCTCCGACACGACTTATACCGCTATTAGGGGACTGACGCTTGCCGCCCCCCTAGGCCCGATATGCGATAGTCTTGGACGAACGGACCGGACTGTATGGAGATTGTCACATCAGACTCAGTAGGAGTTCGGATGGGTTTTCTCATCGGCCTTCTTATCGACAACTACCTGGGGACCGTTATGTACAGCTAGTGCTGCTTGCGGTCTGTGGTTAAACCCACTGCCAGCGTAGTAGTCGAGTCTCTAGAGTCCCACACTGAGAGTTTCCTACTCCAGGCGAAATGATATAGAGGTTGCATGGTTTTGCGACAAAGGGTTCGTACGCATACGTGCGTTTACGCGCGTACGACTTTCGGAAAGTTTTTACCAGTCGGCTTTGGTTTAAGCCAGTTACTGGTATCCGGTTATTGGATTTTTACAGTCTAAAGTTTTTCCGTATTTTTGCGGATTGGAGGGGCGTTCTCGTAATTGTACGAGAAGCTTCTAGAAGATGTGACTAAGGAGGTTAAGGTGACATAAGCTTTGGATAAGATTAGTGAGTCATGAGGGTGATTCATCATGATCATTAATGTACCATAAATGCTTAATGACTCATGTTAATGAATCACCTCTTTTCATTTATGAAGCATGCTTATTCATTTCTATTATTCATTATTCTTTAATAAGAATGCTTCATAATATATTATGATACACTCTCTCTCATCTCATTATCTCATCTCACATTCTCTCTCCTCAAGCTCTCATCTTCAAGAGACTAATCCTTAATCCTCATGTGTTGAGATCAAAGGTTTAGTTAGACTTAAACATCCATTACCTTCACTCTATATCATCCTTTCTTCTTTGATTAGCAATCAAAGTAGATTAGTTACCTCAAGTTAGAGGTGTAGCTTGGTGTTTTGCTCTCGGGTGGATCGTCTACTACCTAGAGAAGGTCGAGGAGAACAAAGGAGGACACAAAGACGAAGGACCGGTTTCATTAGGTATAATCCCTAAACACAATTGAAAAGAAACTCTTTGTGTACGGTTATTTATAGTTTAGCTTCGATTCTAGCGGTTAGTCGATGTTCATTCTTTAAACTTGATAGATTTTGAAAATTCCGCCTCCCCACAAGTACTGGGGTGTACTACATCGACTTACAGGCGGAACACCGCCACCGCGAGCACCCGAACGGATGCTTTCGGCGACGGGGTTCTCCTACAGTCACTTGGTCGGGGCTATGGGGTGTAGCTGTCTATTAAGTTTACCCGGCGAGTATCCGCGTACGCTACGTGATTGCGACGGACTTTTGATCACATCAAAATTCCGTGGCAACCGATCAAGTGAGACTAAACTGCTATGTTTATAACATTCATTCAGTTATCACATAACTACTTGTGAATTCCAATTATTGTATCAAATTCCAGATAAACAGAAAATGTTAAACTTTCCGATCGAACAGTCAAACACCCAAGTTTTCCCGATACAGATCAACACATGAAACAAGTCTAAAAACATTCAGTTCATGCCTCAATACCAACGGTCCAGCCGTAGAAGGGTCAAGCCAACGCCTCACATGTGGCACGCCGTACTGTCCCAAACCCTAAGGTTCAAAGGGTAGTTCAAGACGGTCACATAATCGAGTTAAGGTTTGTTGTCTTCTAGAGGGTCCATCGAGTTACTTGCACTACTTAGAACGTCTTTAAACTACGGAAAAATCCAACGCTTGGAAATTTCCCGACAGGGGAAAAATTGGGTATTTATATCCGGTCGAACTTTTTTAACATATTCTAAAATTTATCCGGGAAGACACATAGACAAAGTTTGACAATCCGATCGAATGTACGAACTCCCAATACAACCCAAAATACTCAACTCTTGAATTCAGATTAAAAATTACCAGGAAAACCAGCACTGAAAAATAGGAGTTACTGTGCAAAATTCAATGGGAGATAAGACAAAAAGGCCGCGGAACAGCCGCATTACCACGCTAATGCCGCGGTTCCGCCGCACTTTAGAAAGATCATTAGGTAATTTTTGCATCGTAATTCTTAGAATTTCCTGCTGAATTTTCTGCATATTTTTAATCTGGAAAAAACCCAATTTTTTGAAAAAGTCCAGAGAGCAAATTAGGGTTTGGGTTTCGGTTCGATCGGAATTCCAATTCCGTCTACGCATCGCCTAAGGCTCTAGCTAGGCTCTGATAACACTGCAGGGTTCCTAGGCACTCTCAAGAGGTCTCACAAGGCATCAACCATGCCAATTTCAAATATTACTGTTAGTGTTTATGCCCTAGAAGGCCATTACTGTATCATACTAGCTTGTATATTACTTAATGGAAGCTTGGGATATTCACATGTATATAACAGTCTTGCTAAACATGGTAGTATGCTACTTGGTTTTTCTATCTTAATATGTGAGTATACGTATTGATAGAGCTCTTAGGATCTTGCTTGTCTACCAGCGTTGTGATGGCAGTCACACTTGTGGGGGCTGGGTAGTCTACAAGCACATCCTTATTCAGGTCCCTGGTCGTTGGATTATCGAGACAGAGCATCGATACTCCGGAGTAGACTGGTGTGTACGCTTCTCATCCCAGTTGGGGAGATGGTCTGTCCCACAGCCGTCAGTACGTCGTACTGGAGATAGTATACAGGTGCTCGTTAGGTTACGGGTACACCGGACAGGACTCACAGGGAACTGTTGGTTGGTTTGATACCAGTCGTCAGTAAACAGTTCCCAGGTGACATGAGTACAGCGTAGTCCGCAGACTTGACACTGCTACTTCGCCTCGAGTGTGTCCCACTGTTCTTAGATTGCTACCCTACCACGGCTCTATGAAGTCGTGCAAACAGGTAGCAGTTGGGTGCAGTCCCGAGCACTTGGAGGCAGTGGCGGTTAGACAGGATTCGTCCCTCCCGGTATTGGGAGTAGATATCGTGCTGTGTCAGAGAGCCATTACGCAAAGTCCCTGGCCAGGGCAAGCGAGATTTGCTGGTAGGTTCCAGCAGTTTCTCAGGGTGTAATGGGCTTCACTCCGACACGACTTATACCGCTATTAGGGGACTGACGCTTGCCGCCCCCCTAGGCCCGATATGCGATAGTCATGGACGAACGGACCGGACTGTATGGAGATTGTCACATCAGACTCAGTAGGAGTTCGGATGGGTTTACTCATCGGCCTTCTTATCGACAACTACCTGGGGACCGTTACGTACAGCTAGTGCCGCTTGCGGTCTGTGGTTAAACCCACTGCCAGCGTAGTAGTCGAGTCTCTAGAGTCCCACACAGAGAGTTTCCTACTCCAGGCGAAACGATATTGAGGTTGCATGGATTTGCGACAAAGGGTTCGGACGCATACGTGCGTTTACGCGCGTATGACTTTCGGACAGATTTTACCAGTCGGCTTTGGTTTAAGCCAGTTACTGGTATCCGGTTATTGGATTTTTACAGTCTAAAGTTTTTCCGTATTTTTACGGATCGGAGGGGCGTTCTCGTAATTACTCGAGAAGCTTCTAGAAGATGTGACTAAGGAGGTTTGTTTTGGAAAGAGAGTGAGTCATAGTGGTGATTCATTCACTTCATTAATGCACATTTATTGCTTAATGACTCATGTTAATGAATCATCACAAGATATTTTGTGAAGCATGCTTATTCATTTCCTTTATTGATTATTTGAAAATAAGAATGCTTCATAATATTATGATACACTCTCTCTCTTCTCTCATTATCATATCACACATTCTCTCTCCTCAAGCTCTCATCTTCTAACCCTAATCCTTAATCCTCATGTGTTGAGATCAAAGGATTAGTTAGACTAAACAATCCATAACCTATACTCTATATCATCCTATCATCTTTGATTAGCAATCAAAGTTGATTAGTTACCTCAAGTTAGAGGTTTAGCTTGGAGTTTCGCTCTCGGGTGGATCGTCTACTACCTAGAGAAGGCCGAGGAGAACAAAGGAGGACGTAAAGAAGAAGGACCGGTTTCATTAGGTATAATCCCTAATCTCTTTTGTAAAGAAACTCATAAGATACGGTTATTTAGAGTTTAGCTTCGATTCTAGTGGTTAGTCGATGTTCGTTGTTTAAACTTGATAAGTTTTTGAAAATTCCGCCTCCCCACAAGTACTGGGTGAAGTACATCGACTTACAGTGGTATCAGAGCCTCGCTAAACACTAAATAACTTAATCGCAAATTTGTACGAATTTCGAACGAAAAAAACGAAGCCGGAAAACCCTAATTCTGTTAAGTTTCTGTCGAACTTAAATGAAGTCCTAAAATTTTTCTGGAGTGTTCAGAGAGCTTGACATGACCACAGGAGAACACCCAAGAAATTCGAGCCCATGATTCGACTGTAGCGCCGCGGAAGCGCCGCGGATCCCACCGATCCGCCGCGCTTCCGCGGCCGAGTTGCCGACTCATGAGCTCAATTTTTTTGGGTGGGTCCCCCTGTGATATTTGGGGTTTTCTGGAATATTTAATTATTGCTCAGGTCACTGTTTAACAGAGCAGATTTTAGAGCAATATTGATGTTGTTTATTCGATCGAAAAGTACAGTATTTGCGTATTGGATTATATCTGTGATTGTTTAATGTGTTCGTAAACCTCCCCCAACTGCTAGTATGTCGGTTGGCAGGGGGTTGCACATTTCTGAAATGGTTATATCTGTTTGTGCATATAAACTGTATTGGACTGTTGTGGTGTATAGCCGGGGTTAGCAAAGGGTTATTGTTTAATTCGTTTGTTGTAAATGTAATTTGTTGTAATATTATTTTCGCGGGGCACTTCCAGGTTGCGGTCGTAGCCACCGTTGTATTATTTCATTTTACTGTTTTTGCTCCTAGGACTGACCCAAGGTGGGGTACACAGACTGCCGGGTGGGTAGTTTGCCGTACCCGTAGGGGTCGAGGGTGGGGTAAACGGCTATTCATCACAACTGTGTAATCTGTCTTTTCTTGCAGGCTCAAAAGAAATACAGATTGCTTGCAAATCCAATATTGTTTATCTGTGTTCTGGAATGAATATCATTGCGTCAGACGAATGTAAAATATCTATATTTATTATAGCTATTTAGACGTCACTTATGTTTTACACCCGCGCTAGCCCAGCCCCCGCTCTGTCGTTAGTTAAGTAACCTAACGGGTGATAACGGGACCCCGTGGCGAATGCGGATGGCATAAGAGGACGTTATATTTTCGTTGTTTTCTGCAATGATAGGTTAATGATGGGACGCATTATCTATAATGCAAAGTAAAACAAACCAAAGTTTAAATCGTTGGAACAATTTAAAAGAAACCACTCGGTTATTTTTAAAACAGATATTTTTAAATGCGGAGATTTAACCACTCCTTTTAAAAGCTATCAGGTTCCTTCGGTTATATCAAGTTCACTACGTTCACGGTTTCGCCAAAACCAGTCGTAGCCCTCCGTCATTTCTTATGGATGGTCAGTAGTATTCAAGCTATGCTTGTTGGCATACGTCAAGGCATAGTGTTTGGTAGCTGCTGGGGTATTCATTTGTTGCATAGATAGATGTGTTGGTTTGGGACAGTCGCATTACCTTGTTGGCATACGTCAAGGGTATATACGGGTGGGTTCAAATTAACAAGATAATGATGGGCAGAACTTGACATGTGACTTATGATTTGTTGGCATACGTCAAGGTCATAAGAGCATGGGGCAAAAACTTATATCGGGAATTTCTAAAGAAACTGAAATTTGCAAAGGGATGCATACCATTTGGAGTTTGATGAATGTTGGTAGGATTCCTTCAACATTATCATACGATGATATTTGGATCCCGATCCTACTGTGAGTATATGCTACTTATCAGGATATTCGTCGCTTAACGATCAATGCTATAAACCTAGTAGGTGTCCAGAAAAGTGTCAGCGGGGTTACGCCCCCAGAGAAAAGAGGTTATTTAATTAAGGAACTTCGCGAAAGCGTTGGAAAACCTCCCTCGAAGTATCGACACCCGGCCTGGCTGAACGGTTAAGCAAGTATTGTACGGTGAGAATAGTCTTGGCTAATTCTTCTTTATGGTTTGAGGAAGGATTCGAGAAACAGTGGGAGCCATCCAGTTTAGATAAACTAAAAACCACTCTAAACTTGCAAGAGCATCATGCTAAAGAGTTTTCTTCTCTCTCTCCTAATTGCAGCGACCCTGAAAATGACTGGACTTAAGTTACTTTTAAAAAAAAAAAAAATATATACTGACAGGGCCAAACTATAAAGATTGGCTGCGGAATGTCAAGATGGCTTTGACCTATGACAAACTGGGGTACGTCCTCACCGCTACAGCACCTGCTGTCCTTGGTCCCAAATCCAGCAATGCGGATAAGGAAATCCGTAAAACCTGGGATTTAGATTGCGCGAGAGCCAAGTGCATCGTGCTTGCCTCGATGAACAATGAACATCAGAGGAGGCACGAGGATATGTCCCTAGATGGCATATTTCTCCATACAAAGGAACTTTATGGAGAGCAATCTCGTATAGCAAGATACGAGACCTCTAAGAAATTATTTCGAGCGAGGTTGGCTGTTGGGTCATCGGTAGGTGAGCATGTCCTACAGATGATCGGCTATATTGAAGAGCTCGCAGACCTTGGGACGACTTTGGATACTGAGCTCTATACAGACCTTGTTCTCCAGTCCCTTCCTCCCACCTACGCCCAGTTTATCCTCAACTTCAATCTTCAAGGAAAAGAAGTTGAACTTGCGGAACTCCTGAACATGTTAAGGAGTGCAGAGGGCACCTTGCAGAAGGCAAGGGAAACACCCGCTATGTTTGTTGGCGGTTCATCTTCTTCCGGGTCCAAGGCAAGGGCCAAAGGAAGGAAGAAGAAGGCCGCACCCAGACCTAGAGGAGGTGTTAGTAAGGTGGGAAAGAAGGGAAAGAAAAAGTTTACAGCACCGGTAGTTGGCCTGGATGAGTGCTTCCATTGTCACAGGAAAGGGCACTGGAAGAAGGATTGCAAGGCGTGGAACGCCAAGAACCAGGAACCGAAGCAAGCTGTGGCTTCGACTTCAGGTGTGTTTGTAATTGAGAATTGTCTGTCGATCAACTCTACTTCCTGGTTATTGGATACCGGGTCAGGATCTCATATTTGCAATTCATTGCAGGCACTGAGAAACCGTAGAGTGCTGAAGGAAGGTGATATGATCCTCAGGGTTGCTAACGGAGCTAGCGTGGGAGCTGCGTCCGTCGGGGATTATCACCTAGGATTGACGAGTGGACACATTTTGGTTTTACATAACTGTTATTTTGTACCCAGCTTAACGTGTAATATCATATCAGTTTCCTTGTTATCAAATAAAGGTTATGATTTCACGTTTGTAAGAGATGTTGTCAACATCCACCTTAATCATGGTTTGATTGGGTCCGGTACTCTAAATAACGGCATATATGTGTTAAACCAACTCCAAATTTTCAATGTCCAGAACACACTAAAAAGAAAGTCTCCAGATTTAAATAAAGCTTTCTTATGGCATTGTAGACTGGGTCACATCAATGAGAGAAGGTTGACTAAGTTGCATAGAGAAGGATATTTGGACTCGTTCGAATATCAAACTTATGACACTTGTCAATCCTGTCTCAAAGGAAAGATGACAAAGACTCCATTTACTGGACAAGGAGTAAGAGCGAGCGAGCTCTTAGGACTCAGACACAGCGATGTATGCGGTCCAATGTCTACTCATGCGAGAGGTGGTTATTCCTACTTCATTACTTTTACAGATGATTTCTCTAGGTATGGATATGTTTTCTTAATGAAGCATAAATCAGAGGCCTTTGAGAAATTCCTGGAATTCAAGAATGAAGCGGAAAACCAAACAGGCAAAAGTATTAAGACACTAAGATCTGATCGAGGTGGAGAATACTTAAGTGCCGAGTTCCTAGGTTACCTAAAAGAGAAAGGAATTCTCTCTCAGCTTACTCCTCCATACACTCCACAGCACAACGGTGTATCGGAGAGAAGGAATCGAACCCTATTGGATATGGTACGATCCATGATGAGTAATGCTGAGTTACCGCGATCTTTCTGGGGGTATGCGCTAGAATCAGCGATACATCTTTTGAACAGAGTTCCAACCAAAACTGTGCCTACCACACCATATCAGATGTGGAGTGGGAAGAAACCCTATCTTCAGTACCTGAAGACGTGGGGATGTCCAGCTTTTGTAAAAAAGCAGCATCCGGACAAGCTCGAGGCACGCTCAGTAGAGTGTAAGTTTGTAGGATATCCAAAGAACTCTCATGGATATTGCTTCTATTACGCAGAGGAACAAAAGGTTTTTGTTTCTCGTCATGCCCGCTTCTTAGAAACTGAATTTTTGGAAAATCAGAAGAGTGGGAGCGAAATAGAACTGGAAGAAATTCCAGAACCACAAACTGCTACTGAAAGTTTGGTAGAACCAGAGGTTCAAGAAGAACAGAACATTCCCGCACCCCTCCGCAGGAGTAGTAGGCCGTCTCGTCCGCCTGAGAGATACTACGGTTTTCTCATAGATGGGGATAGAGAGGATTGCATCATAGATGATGATGAACCTACTGACTTCCAGCAGGCCATCCAGAGCGGCGACTCGGTACGATGGCTAGATGCAATGCGGACCGAAATGGAGTCCATGTACACCAACAAAGTATGGACTTTGGACTTTGCTCCAGATGGGGTAAAACCCATAGGATGCAAATGGATCTTCAAGAAAAAGATTGGTGTAGATGGACAGGTGGAAACCTATAAGGCTAGACTTGTTGCAAAGGGTTTTCGTCAAAGACCTGGTTTGGACTATGACGAAACCTTTTCTCCAGTGGCTATGCTCAAATCCATTCGGGTCCTTCTTGCTATTGCTGCCTTCCATGATTATGAAATCTGGCAGATGGACGTAAAGACGGCTTTTCTGAATGGAAATTTAGAAGAGAGCGTCTATATGGATCAGCCAGAGGGTTTCAATCAGAGTGGGAGCAGCGGGAAAGTATGCAAGCTGCTTAAGTCCATTTATGGACTAAAGCAGGCATCGCGGAGTTGGAACATCTGTTTTGATGAGACAGTCAAAGAATATGACTTTATCAAAAATCCAGATGAACCGTGCATATATAGTAAAGTCGTGGCCAGAAGTGTCGTATTCCTCGTCTTGTACGTGGATGACATTCTATTGATAGGAAATGACATTCCTATGCTACAATCTGTCAAAGGATTCTTGTCACACAGGTTCTCCATGAAAGACCTGGGTGATGCCTCTTACATTCTGGGGATCCGGATCTATCGTGATAGATCCAAGAGGATGTTGGGACTTTCGCAGTCCAGGTATATCGACACTGTACTGAAAAGATTCAGTATGGAAGATTCTAAGCGCGGTAATCTACCGGCTTGTCACGGAATCACCCTCTCCAAAGAGATGTCTCCCAAGACTGATTTGGAAAGGGAACGCATGTCTATTATACCCTACGCTTCTGCGGTAGGCTCTATAATGTATGCGATGTTGTGTACCAGAGCAGATGTAGCTTACGCACTGAGCGTGGTAAGCCGGTATCAGTCAGACCCAGGGGAGAAACACTGGATAGCAGTAAAGAACATTCTCAAGTACCTGAGGAGGACTAAGGAGATGTTCTTGGTTTACGGCGGAAAAGACCTCAGGTTGGAGGCCTTTGCTGATTCCGGCTTCCAGAGTGATAAGGACGATTCCAAGTCTATGTCGGGTTATGTCTTTACCCTCAATGGAGGGGCGGTGTGCTGGAAGAGCTCCAAGCAGGACACCGTTGCTGACTCGACGATGGAAGCGGAGTATATAGCTGCTTGCGATGCCGCAAAAGAAGCAGTCTGGATGAAGAAGTTCCTAACAGAACTTCAGGTGGTTCCTACCATAGTTGATCCAATACCTCTGTATTGCGACAACAACGGAGCTATAGCTTTAGCGAAGGAACCAAGGTCCCATCAGAAGTCCAGACACATCTTGAGGCGGTATCACCTGATCAGGGAGATCATTGATCGTCAGGAGATCGAGGTTCGGAGAGTTGCTTCAGAAGAGAACATTGCTGATCCATTCACGAAGGCCCTTCCTCAGATTCAGTTCGAGAGGCTACTCGAGATCATTGGTCTACGATATGCCAGTACATGGCCCTAGTGCAAGTGGGAGATTGTTAGTGTTTATGCCCTAGAAGGCCATTACTGTATCATACTAGCTTGTATATTACTTAATGGAAGCTTGGGATATTCACATGTATATAACAGTCTTGCTAAACATGGTAGTATGCTACTTGGTTTTTCTATCTTAATATGTGAGTATACGTATTGATAGAGCTCTTAGGATCTTGCTTGTCTACCAGCGTTGTGATGGCAGTCACACTTGTGGGGGCTGGGTAGTCTACAAGCACATCCTTATTCAGGTCCCTGGTCGTTGGATTATCGAGACAGAGCATCGATACTCCGGAGTAGACTGGTGTGTACGCTTCCCATCCCAGTTGGGGAGATGGTCTGTCCCACAGCCGTCAGTACGTCGTACTGGAGATAGTATACAGGTGCTCGTTAGGTTACGGGTACACCGGACAGGACTCACAGGGAACTGTTGGTTGGTTTGATACCAGTCGTCAGTAAACAGTTCCCAGGTGACATGAGTACAGCGTAGTCCGCAGACTTGACACTGCTACTTCGCCTCGAGTGTGTCCCACTGTTCTTAGATTGCTACCCTACCACGGCTCTATGGAGTCGTGCAAACAGGTAGCAGTTGGGTGCAGTCCCGAGCACTTGGAGGCAGTGGCGGTTAGACAGGATTCGTCCCTCCCGGTATTGGGAGTAGATATCGTGCTGTGTCAGAGAGCCATTACGCAAAGTCCCTGGCCAGGGCAAGCGAGATTTGCTGGTAGGTTCCAGCAGTTTCTCAGGGTGTAATGGGCTTCACTCCGACACGACTTATACCGCTATTAGGGGACTGACGCTTGCCGCCCCCCTAGGCCCGATATGCGATAGTCATGGACGAACGGACCGGACTGTATGGAGATTGTCACATCAGACTCAGTAGGAGTTCGGATGGGTTTACTCATCGGCCTTCTTATCGACAACTACCTGGGGACCGTTACGTACAGCTAGTGCCGCTTGCGGTCTGTGGTTAAACCCACTGCCAGCGTAGTAGTCGAGTCTCTAGAGTCCCACACAGAGAGTTTCCTACTCCAGGCGAAACGATATTGAGGTTGCATGGTTTTGCGACAAAGGGTTCGGACGCATACGTGCGTTTACGCGCGTACGACTTTCGGACAGATTTTACCAGTCGGCTTTGGTTTAAGCCAGTTACTGGTATCCGGTTATTGGATTTTTACAGTCTAAAGTTTTCCGTATTTTTACGGATCGGAGGGGCGTTCTCGTAATTACTCGAGAAGCTTCTAGAAGATGTGACTAAGGAGGTTTGTTTTGGAAAGAGAGTGAGTCATAGTGGTGATTCATTCACTTCATTAATGCACATTTATTGCTTAATGACTCATGTTAATGAATCATCACAAGATATTTTGTGAAGCATGCTTATTCATTTCCTTTATTGATTATTTGAAAATAAGAATGCTTCATAATATTATGATACACTCTCTCTCTTCTCTCATTATCATATCACACATTCTCTCTCCTCAAGCTCTCATCTTCTAACCCTAATCCTTAATCCTCATGTGTTGAGATCAAAGGATTAGTTAGACTAAACAATCCATAACCTATACTCTATATCATCCTATCATCTTTGATTAGCAATCAAAGTTGATTAGTTACCTCAAGTTAGAGGTTTAGCTTGGAGTTTCGCTCTCGGGTGGATCGTCTACTACCTAGAGAAGGCCGAGGAGAACAAAGGAGGACGTAAAGAAGAAGGACCGGTTTCATTAGGTATAATCCCTAATCTCTTTTGTAAAGAAACTCATAAGATACGGTTATTTAGAGTTTAGCTTCGATTCTAGTGGTTAGTCGATGTTCGTTGTTTAAACTTGATAAGTTTTTGAAAATTCCGCCTCCCCACAAGTACTGGGGTGAAGTACATCGACTTACAATTACGGTGCCGAGAAACCCTAGACTACGGATCGTTGGCTAGATTTCTAGGCGACAAATCAACTAGTTAACAAATTAACTAAGTGAACGGAAATACAACCTTTGTAGATCCGGTGCTCCACCTCCATAGCTCCGCAATGATGTCTCTCCGCTTTCCAAAATGAATCCCGGGCTCAAGCGTCGGCTTCATCGGAGAAATGGCGGGCTAGGTCATCGACGACGTGCCGAAGATGATCTACGTCGAGGCATCGCTAGATCAAGATCCAACTTCACCAAGTCAAGAAACTTGTGAAGAAAACACACTCTACTACTTGGAAAAAGGTAGAGGATGAAGAAATAGGTAGTGGGTAGACTTTAGAATTGGATTTCTCACTTGTTTCATCAATCCACCATTGATGAAGTCAAGCTTCTTCATGGAAGAAGAAGATGAAGAAGAAGTTATGATAAGTTATTTAGAAAATAGAAAATAAAAGAATACTTATCATAATCAACCATGGTCAAGTGTAGAGACTAAACTAAGGTTAAGTGAATGGTTAGGTTAGGTATGAAGACAAAAATGGTGACTAAGTCAAAGCTTCATGAAGCTTCAACATATATCCAAATAAAGCCACCATTTTTCTTTTCATTTTCCAAAAAGAAAATAAATAAATAAATGAATAAATAGATATGAAAAACAAAACCCTAACCATTTGAATAACCATGGTTTAATCTTTACACAAACTCAAGTAAGCTGTATCATCAAACATGATACAATCAAGTGCACAAAAGTATATCACATATACAACTTGTGAACTTCAAGTGAGAAAATCCATTTAAAGTGAACCAATACTAGTTAATGCAAAGTAATATATCAAATATATAATTATACATTAAATCATTAAATCAACACTTGATTTAACGATCCGGTCATATCGCATATAACCGACTAGTATCCTATGTATCGGCTTACCGAACCAACCCTTGATTCGATAACTAGGTTATATCGCATACAACCTTTCGATACATTCATCGCGAGAATGGAATACGGTATCACATACACGAATCTTTCTCGGTCCCGCACATATCTCATATGCGCTCCTATTTCGTTTCGCTTGAGCCAGGAAACCTCTGTGTAGGACTCTAAAGACTCGTCAATACGCCGGCAGCAGGTGATGATCCTATCAAAAACCACAAGCCGCAAGCGGTCTGCTAAACGTAACGGCCACCCGGGTATTGAGCGATCAGAAGATCGACGAGCAAGCCCGCTCACACTCCAGTGAATCCAACCAGTAACACTACCGTACAGTCCGGTCTCGTCGTCTGATATGTCGCATATCTTGCCTAGGGGTGGTAAACGTCAGACCCCAATAGCTCGATAAGTCGTGTCGATATGAGGTCTATAACAATTCGAGAAGCTACTGGTAACACTTACCAGTATATCTCAGCAACCCTGGCCAGGGATTTCCTGTTATAGCCAATCGAACACAGCGCAACATCAACTCCCAATACCGGGAGAGACGAATCCCCTCCTATCGCTCATTGCCTCCATGTGATTCGGGAGTGTACCCAAAAGCCACCGTTTTGCACGCCCTCTTGGACGTGGTAAGGTGGAAATCAAAGCGCAGTGGGAATCACACAAGACTCTATGACGATCTCGGGTCTACAGACTAACCTGTACCAGTGTCACCAGAGAACTGCCATCTGACGTAAGGTATAATACCATCTGGGAGTTCTCAGCGAGTCCGTCCAGTGTACCCAGTCTCTACTGAGCACCCATATATCATCTCTGATGTCAAACACCAATGGATATGGGATCATCCATCGCCCATCTGTATGGGTCGAGAAGGTACACGCTAGTCTACTCTGGTATATCGATGCCCCGTCTCGATACACCCACGACTAGGGACTTTGAAGGATGTACTTATGGACTACCCTGTCCCCACTAGTATGATCCGCATCATAGTCCAGGTAGTCAAGTACACATCCTAAGGGCTTTACCAACATGTAACAGAGAGACATCCAGTATACACGTTAAGGTAAAGTGTAACCAGATAGCATACTATCATGTCGAGCAAGAAAGTCCACCCTATATATGTCCCAGCATCCACTACAATATACATCCTATGTATAGTAATGGCCTCTAGGGCATACATATAACTAACAGGTAGTACGACTGCCCCAAACCAACACATCTATCTATGCTGCACATGAATACCCAATAGCTACCAATCACTATGCCTTGACTTTGGCCAACATACATAGCTTGAATACTATTGACCATCCATGTGAAACGACGGAGGGCTATGAATGGTTTTGGCGAAACCGTGAATGTAGTGAACTTGATATAATCGATGGAACGAGATAGCTTTTAAATGGAGTGGCTTAAGCTCCGCGTTTAAAAGTTATTTTGAAAAGAAACCGAGTGGTTTTTGAAAGTGTTCCAACGACTTTTACTTGGTTTATTTTTCTTTGCATTAGTTCTTTTAATGCGTATTTTTCTTGCATTAGTTCTTTTAATGCGTCCCATCATTTAATCCTACCATTGCAGAAAACAACCAAAATATGACGTACGCTTATGCCATTCGCATTCGCCACAGGGCCCCGTCATTATCCGTTAGGTTACATAACTAACGACAGAGCGGGGGCTGGGCTAGCGCGGCTGCAAAACATAAGCAACGCCTAAATAATATCATATATAGATATATTGCAATGATAGCCATTTCAGATCACAGATGAAAACATTGGATATACTAGGAACCCGCAATTCGTACGAGCCTGTAACGAAAAGCAGATTACACGGTCGCGGTGAATAGCCAATACCCCACCCAAGACCCCTACGGGTGCGGCAAACTACCCGCCAAGTACCCGAAGCGAAGCAACTTCCCTCAACTCCGTGAGTAGGCCACTCGGCACTTCGGCATACCCGGTAGTTTGTGCACCCCCTCCATGGGTCTATCCTAGGAGCAAAAACAGTAAAAAGAAATTATACAATGACGGCTACAACCCCGACCCGGTTGTGCGGCCATATAAATAATTATTACATCAATTTACAAATTTACATGAATTGAAAGAAAACAAAACTCTCGTCTCACAACCCCCGGCTATTCACCCGCGACAATCCAATGAATTCATATACACATTCCAATGCCATTACAGATCACAGATTTGTATAACCCCCACTAATCGATATATAGCGATTAGCAGACGTTCAATACAAATATCACATCACAGAAATAAACCCGTCAGCTTAAGTCTTAAGAAACTCGATCAAAATACGGTTTTTAAAGACCCAAAAACAAATTTTTATTTCTGGAAAATCTGGGCTGAAAAAACATATACCAAAATTCCCAAAATACCCCATAGAACAAACTGCAGTGAAGACGATCCAGAGAGGAGCTCAATCGGCCGCGCCCCATAGAACAAACTGCAGTGAAGACGATCCAGAGAGGAGCTCAATCGGTCGCGGAACCGCGGCAATAGAAAGCTATTGCCGCGTTTCCGCGGTGGTTTGGTGAGATCTCTGGACCGTTTTTCTACAGTAGACTATAAAAACCCTGAGTCGATTTTTAAAGCATGATTTATTACTTTTACAGTACTTTGAAAATCAACAGCAAGCTTGAATTTTTGGGTTCATTTCGGGACTTTTTCTTTGATCGATCTTCTAGTTACTTTGCTAACATGTTAGATAGAGTTTAACCTGACTCTGATACCACTGTAAGTCCATGCTACCCTTCACCAGTACTTACGGGGTTGTGGAATTGGTGAAAAACGATTTTCAAGAGGGTGGTAACATGGACTACCAATACGGATCTTTGTTAAACTACTAGCTAACAACCTATCAAGAGTTTACCTACTCGGTTAGGGGGCTATACCTTTCTTGAACTACTTCGTCTTCGACTCCTCCCGGTGTACGGATCGGCCTCACCTCGTTGTCTCCTTGCGCCGAAGATGGATCCACCCGAAAGCTTCTACCTTTGGCTTCTTCTTCGAACTTTGAAGAAACTAGATCACTTGGCTTGCTAGGCCTTGTGAACTAGAATGAGTAGAGGAATGTTTTGGTGTCTTTTTATCTCTAAGGCAATGAGTCTCAACACATGAGAATGGTTTGCCTTGATGTAGAGAGAGCAAGAGGAAGAGGGAGAGCTTGAGAATGAGAGAGCTCAAGAGAGAGAAAGCAAATGATAGAATGAAGTATACTCATCTCATTCTCACCTCTCATAATCCAAAAGCCATCATCACAAAAATAGTAATCAAGTATTGTGTAAATGGTTTAAGTCAAAAATGGCTATATCATTTCATGCACTCATTTTGCATAAATAAACAAGCAAGCAAAAGTCTTTGCCATGGAATGATAGCCATTGTCAAGATGATGGTCAACTAGTCCAACCTAGTCAACCGGTCAACAAAGTCAACAAGTCGACAATGTCAACCCCTCAACAACCATGTCACTATAATACTTAATTAATATTAATGTTAATCATATATCTTATTCTCATTAGGGTTAAGCAAAAGTCAATGGTCAACAGTCAACTGTCAACAGTCAACAGTCAACAACCCCAATGAGAATACTCTGCCTCTGTCTCTCTGTCAACTGTGCATACACACCCGCATCCGCGTTCCGAGAAACACGATTACATACGAGATAAAACCAACCCCAAAACGTACACTAGGATCTGGCTTAAACTAAAGCCCGCTAGTGTTAACTGTCCGGACACTGTACGTGCACAAGTGCACGGATGTGACCGAACCCTGTCGCAAAACAATGCGACCTGTCGCAAAACCATGCGACCTCTACTCTTTTGCCTAAAGGCGAATAGCTTTCTGTGTGGGACTCTAAATACTCGACACTACGCTGGCAGTGGGTTTAACCACAGACCGCAAGCGGTACTAGCCATGCGTAACAGTCCCCAGGTAGATGCCGACAAGAAGACTGACGAGGTGAAACCCATCTGAACTCCTACTGAGTCTGACTGTGACAATCTCCATACAGTCCGGTCTGTTCGTCTGATACATCACATGGCGGGCCTAGGGGGCAGTAAACGTCAGTCCCCCAATAGCGGTACAAGTCGTGTTGGAATGAAGCCCAGAACACCCTGAGATAACACTGGAAACCTACCAGTATATCTCGCTTGCCCTGGCCAGGGACTACTCGTGTAATGGCTCTCCTAGACACAGCGCGATGTCAACCCCCAATACCGGGAGAGATGAATCCTGTCTAACCGTCACTGCCTCCAAGTGCTTCGGGACTGCACCCAAAAACTACCTGTTTGCACAACTCCTTTGAGCCGTGGTAGGGTAGTAATCAAAGTGCAGTGGGTACACACTCGAGGCGAAGTGACAGTGTCAAGTCAGCGGACTAAGCTGTACTCATGTCACCTGGGAACTGATAACTGACGATAGGTATAGTACCAACCAACAGTTCCCGACGAGTCCTGTCCAGTGTACTCGTAACCCAACGAGCACCCGCATACTATCTCCAATACGACGTACTGATGGCTGTGGGACAGACCATCTCCCACACTGGGATGAGAAGTGCATACGCTAGTCTACTCCGGAGTATCGATGCCCTGTCTCGATAGTCCTGCGACTAGGGACCTGCATAAGGATGTGCTTATAGATTACCCAGCCCCCACTAGTGTGACTGCCATCACAACGCTGGTAATCAATCAAAGATCCTAAGGGCTCCACTAATGTGTATAGGTGATATACTAAAATAAACACATGTACACATTGAAGTAGAAACAAACCAAGTAGCATACTACTATATTGAGCAAGATTGTTTATACAACTGTGAATATCCCAAGCTTCCATTAAGTAATATACAAACTAGTATGATACAGTAATGGCCTCTAGGGCATATACACTAACATCTATCACAGAACATTACATGATCACATCACAGATATCGCAGCAGAAGAATCATATGAAACATTGGATATACTAGGACGTCCGTGTTTTCAATACGAGCCATTATAAAACACGGATTCCACGGTCACGATGAATAGCCTAACCCACACCTCTAGACCCCTACGAAAGGGGCAAGCAACCCTACCAATTCTAGAGTTAGGACACCCGGACTCGACTCCTCGAGTTGGTCTCCCACTGGACTCCAGAACCCGGTTACTTATGCCATCCTCCTTGGGTCTATCCTAGTGCGGAAAAGTAAATAATATACAAAAGGTGACATCTTCCGCAACCTGGAAGTGCCCCAATAAAAGAATATTACATACAAGTTTCTACATAAATGAAAATGAAAAACACTCATCGTACATAAAAAACCCCCGGCTATTCAAACACGACGATCCAATATAACATATCCAGCAACACATAACATCACATATCATCAACGTAAGTAAACATGCGTATCCCAATTGTCGTTGACATATAGCAACGAAACCGGCGATATCACATATTACACTTACGGTCACAGTAAAGAAAGTGTAAAACTACAATAGTTGGAATCCGCAACCTCCTTAGACATCACATGCCTAATCAAATGAATTACTTAGACATCGCATGCCTAACAATTATAAACCCCGCATTTTAGTCTCTATATCAAAAACACTTTTCAATATCTAGTCGGGCAATTCAACAAGATTCCCGACATCCTGATCGAATGCTCGCCACAAACTTTAGTAGGCGGCCGCACCCCTGAAGCCGTCGACGAAGTGCACCAAGGCGGAACACCGCTGCCGCGAGCACCCGAACGGATGCTTTCGGCGACGGGGTTCTCCTACAGTCACTTGGTCGGGGCTATGAGGCGTGGCTGTCTGTTAAGTTTACCCGGCGAGTATCCGCGTACGCTACGTGATTGCGACGGACTTTTGATCACATCAAAATTCCGTGGCAACCGATCAAGTGAGATTAAAGTGCTATGTTTATAACATTCATATTAGTTATCTCATAACTACTTGAGAAATCCAATTATTGTATCACATTCCAGATAAATAGAAAATGTTAAACTTTCCGATCGAACATTCAAACACCCAAGTTTTCCCAAAACAGCTCAACACATGAAACAAGTTTAAAAACATCCAGTTCATGCCTCAGTACCAACGGTCCAGCCGTAGAAGGGTCAAGCCAACGCCTCACATGTGGCACGCCGTACTGCCCCAAACCCGAAGGTTCAAAGGGCAGTTCAAGACGCTCACATAATCGAGTTAAGGTTTGTTGTCTTCTAGAGGGTCTATCGCGTTACTTGCACTACATAGAATGTTATTAAACCACGGAAAGATCCAACACTTGGAAATTTCCCGACAGGGGAAAAAGTGGGTATTTATATCCGGTCTAACTTTTTAACATATTCTAAATATCCGGAAAACATAACGAAATTAAAACTTCCGATCGAAACAACGACTACAAAATAAACCACAAAATACTCAACACTTGAGTAAGATAAAAATACCCATAAAATATCAGGGAATTAAAACAAAACATTACTGTGCAAAATTTAAAGGGTGACGTCACAAAATGGCGACGGAACTGCCGCACGAGCCATGCTCGTGCCGCGGTTCCGCGACGGTTTGAGCTCCAAACAGTGTCGTTTTGCACAGTAATTCTTATAATTTCCTGCTGATATTTTTAGGCATTTTTAATTAGGAAAAATCCCAGATTTTAAAAATGGACCAGAGAGGGGTGTATTTCGTCGTATTTGGATTCGATCGGGGTTCTAACTTCGTTAACGCATCGCCTAAGGCTCTAGCTAGGCTCTAATACCACTGTAGGGTTCCTGGACACACTAATGAGGTCTCACAAGGCATCAACCATGCCAATTTCAAATTTTACAAGTGCCGAGAAACCCTAATACGGATCGTTGACTAGAGTTTAAGCGAAACATACAACTAGTTAACAACTTAACTAAGTGTAAGTGACTACAACCTTTGTAGATCCGGTCCTCCACTTCCTTAGCTCCATAATGATGTCCCTCCGCTGCGATCATCGGATCCCGGACTCTAGCGATGGTTTCGCCGAAGAAATGATCGGGCTAGGTCGTCGACTACGATGCCGAAGATGATCTACGTCGAGGCAACTCAAGATCAATCTCCAACTTCACCAAGTCATGAAACTTGTGAAGAAAACACCCTATACTACTTGGCAAGTGGTAGAGGATGAAGAAATAGGAAGTGGGTTCACTTTAGAATTGGATTTATCACTCTTTTCATGAAATCACCATTGAAGGTTGGAAGCTCTCTTCTTCTTGAAGAAAAAGAAGAAGAAGAAAAAGAATATGATAAGAATTTGAAAAATAGGAAATAATATGATACTTATCATATTTGCAACCATAGTTAGGTGTAGATAATAAACTAAGGTTAAGTTTAATGGTTAGGTTAAGGCTAAGAGACAAAATGGTCAAAGCTTCAAAGCTTCATGAAGTTTCATGAAAGAAGCAAAAACTAGCCACCATTTTATTCCTGCCTTAAAATGAATTAATAAAAATAAATAAATGAATAAGTAAGTAAATCAAAACCCTAACCATTAAGATAACCATGGTTTAATCATACACACCCAAGTTTGCATGTATCATCAAACATGATACAATCTTGTGCACAAAAATATATCACATATACAACTTGTGCACTTCAAGTGAGAAAATCCATTTAATTTGAACCAATACTAGTTAATGCTAAGTAATATATCAAATATATATAATTATACATTAAATCATTAAATCAACACTTGATTTAATGATCCGGTCATATCGCATATAACCGACTAGTATCAAGTGTATCAATATATCGAATCAACACTTGATTCGGTAACCCGGCTATATCACATATAACCTGCCGATGATACAAATCGTGAGAATAGAATACAGTATCACATACTGGTATTAATCTCGGTCCCGCACATATCTCATATACGCTACTATTTCGTTTCGCTTGAGCCAGGAAACCTCTGTGTAGGACTCTAAAGACTCGTCAATACGCCGGCAGCAGGTGATGATCATATCAAACACCCACAAGCCGCAAGCGGTCTGCTAAACGTAACGGCCACCCGGGTATTGAGCGATCAGAAGATCGACGAGCAAGCCCGCTCAAACTCCAGTGAATCCAACCAGTAACACTTACCGTACAGTCCGGCCTGTCCGTTTGATATGTCGCATATCTCGCCTAGGGGTGGTAAACGCCAGACCCCAATAGCTCGATAAGTCGTGTCGATATGAGGTCTATAACAGTTCGAGAAATTACTGGAAACACTTACCAGTAAATCTCAGCAACCCTGGCCAGGGATTTCTGGTTATAGCCAATCGAACTCAGCGCAACATCAACTCCCTATACCGGGAGAGACGAATACCCTCATATCGCTCATTGCCTTCATGTGATTCGGGACTGTACCCAAAAGCCACCTTTTTGCACGCCCTCTTGGACGTGGTAAGGTGGAAATCAAAGCACAGTGGGAATCACACAAGACTCTATGACGATCTCGGGTCTACAGACTAACCTGTACCAGGGTCACCAGAGAACTGCGATCTAACGTAAGGTATAGTACCATCTGGGAGTTCTCGGCGAGTCCGTCCAGTTTACCCAGTCTCCACTGAGCACCCGTATATCATCTCTGATGTCAAACACCAATGGATATGGGATCATCCATCGCCCATCTGTATGGGTCAAGAAGATATACGCTAGTCTACTCTGGTATATCGATGCCCCGTCTCAATACACCCACGACTAGGGACCTTGAAGGATGTACTTGTGGACTACCATGTCCCCACTAGTATGATCCGCATCATAGTCCAGGTAGTCAAGTACACATCCTAAGGGCTTTACCAACATGTAACAGAGAGACAATCAGTATACACGTTAAGGTAAAGAGTAACCAGATAGCATACTATTATGTCGAGCAAGAAAGTCCACCCTATATATGTCCTAGCATCCACTACAATACACATCCTATGTACAGTAATGGCCTCTAGGGCATACATATAACTAACAAGGAGTGCTTCCAATTATGAGTAACCCGAAAGAGAAGCAAGTTCTCTTAAACATTACTATCAACTGAATACCATTCACAAGTATCTACATCTTCGATCACCTTGAAGAATCCCGATACTTGCGATACCTGGTTCTCTACTTTATTCATATACCTATAACTTCTCAAAATTCGGACCTTGTATTTCTATGAAACACATGTCTAAGAACTAGAGAAGTCACAAATAAACAGAATATAGTTCGAGAACCAACCCCTCTATCCTAATGGACACTGGACAACATACACAAAACTCCGTATAAGTCCGCTGAGACCAACAACTCATTCACTGTGTGTCGTAGGTTGAAAACTGTACTTATGGTTAAGAAGAATTACACCGCTGTTCAATGCTCCTTACCTAACCATCCACTGGTATAGGTAAATGTCATAGACATAATTTCAAAAAGGTATATCTCACTCTATAAAAATAGACGTACAGATATATCAATTTGAAATTGGTGCATAACAACGGATATTCAAAACCATATATTTGTCGTCCGGCAAACAACCCAGGTGACTTCCTCAAATATCACCAATTACAACGAATTCCGATATAATGAGGATGATCACCTAATTCCCAATAACTTACTCACACTCATCATCTGTAAAAACCATACAGATGTGAGAATCATACCAGGTAAATACATACCCTGGAGCAAGTGTCTAATTAGGAAATCAGTTTTCTATTAACAGTACACAGTGAAACCGAAACATTGAAATGTTTCGATGGGGTATCCGGGTATTCCTAGTAATGCCTCTTCCATTATCCAGATTCACAACTGTAACCGTATAATTCTTTGCCATCTCTCCAAATCCCTTTATATGTCTTTAGTCATTACCTTCTGTATACCCCTTTAGGACAAATGGTTTTCTTCCTTCCTTACCTTTCGGCACCAGCCTATGGTTTGGAAGAAGATTATCCAATAAGCATAATGGGTGTACTGTCCTAATCCTAGAAGCACTCGCAATGCGAAAGAAGGTGAAGATAAAAGACACCTGAATAAACCTTATTCCTATTTCTCCTGAACCAGAATCCATCCCCGAACTGGAACAAGTTCCTTTCGAGTTCGTATATAACCATACGATGGATTATCCAATAAACTGTGGATCTTCATAGTGATACAGAGTGTCGTGGAGAAATACAAAGGTGATTTAGGATTGGCGAAGAAATATTTAGTTTGGTCGTGAATAGCAGTCGCAATTTACTTTGCCCTCTTACTAATCCCTTTCTTTGTCTTAACTTAATACCTTCTGTACACCGTTTAGGATAATTGGTTTTTACCTATCGGCACCAGCCTAAGGTTTGGAAGAAGACTATCCAATTTGCGTAATAGGTGTACTGTCTCCTAAACCAAGGAGCACTCGCAACCTGAGAGAAGGTAAAAGGAAAAGACAACTGAATAGTCCTATTTGTTTTCTCCAGAATCGGAAACCATCCTCGAATAAATTCCTTCGAGTTCGTATATAACCATACGATGGTTTTTGTCCAATGGAAGTGGACGTTCGTAATAATACGGGGTGTCCTGGAGAAAAGGGTAAAAGTAGGAGTGGTAATGAGGTTTGCAACTCTGACAATCCAAAAGCCAGTGTTAAAGAAGGTTCGGTTAATTTTGGTCACAGAGTCATAGTCTAGGGTCGGGTCATGGTCGCTGCCAAAGAGAGAGAGAAAAGAAACACTCAGCGTGCACTCTAACCTAGATCAGAATGGTTATCACTTTATCTAATCAGGAAACCTCCCACTATAACCTCAAATTCTCCTCCAAACCTGAAAGAAGAATTAGTCGGGATCACCCGAGGATTAAACCAACTCATCAGTGGGAATCGGGATCCAACTATCATCGCATGAAAACGTGACGGAATCCACTCACGTCATCACACTCCAGAAGGTATGGGCATATCTGGCAAGTTTCAGTTTCTTTAGAAACTCCCGATGTGATTTTTACCCATAGGACTCAAGTGACCTTGACGGAGTCAACAAATTAAAGAGTCCTAGTCAAGTTCAACCCGTCATTATCTGGATTGCATTAAACCCACCCGTACGTGCCCTTGACGGAGTCAACAAGGCCGCACGACTGTCCTAACCAATCCCATTTATGCAACAAACAAGCACCACTTAGCTACCATACACTACGCCTTGACGGAGTCAACAAACGCAGCACGAATACTAAACAATACCCGTAAGAAATGACGGAGGGCTACGACTGGTTTTTGGCGAAAACCATTTAACGTAATGAACTTGATATCGTTGAAGGAACTGCATAGCTTTTTATAAGAATATAGTGGCGAAAACCTTTGCTAAAGAGGTCACTCCCGGTGAAGGGATCTCGGCTCTTTCCCCGTAGAATGAGGTGCAGGATATTCCAACTGAAAACCATGATGCAAAGCAAAAGTGATCGGCTATAGTGAAGTTATTTCCCTGACGCAAACTTTTGTCCAAGGGGTCACTCCCGGTGAAGGGATCTCGGCCCTTGCCTCGTCGACTGAGGAGCTGGATATTTATAACCGAATACCACTGTGCAAAACAAAAAGTGAACGTCCTTGCAATAACAGCTTTTGAAAAATGTTCCAACAACATCAGAATTGGTTTATTTAGCTTGCATTGATCCGAATCAACGCAGTCCCATAATTGATCACACCAATAAAGAACGAAAATAATGATGTATGTATATGCCATCCGCATTCGCCACTGGGTCCCGTCATCACCCGTTTGGTTACTTAACTAACGCCAGAGCGAGGACTGGACTAGCGCGGATGCAAAAAATATACAACATCTACTAGTATATATACAATATATAATTTTCTCTCAAGGCGTGATAATATGCAACATCACAGAAATGTACAGCATCACAGAATAATACAGATATCTGGGATCCCCGGGTTTCATAGAGCCGCTACTGAAACCCGACGTTCCCCTGGTCGTGTGGATAGCCTGTGCAATGAAAACCTAGACCCTTACGGGCGCGGCAAGTTACCCGCCAAAACCTGAAGCGAGGCAGCCCCCTTCAGCAACGTGAATGGACCACCCATCACTTCACGGAATTTGGTAACTTGGGCACCCCTCCTGGGTCAACCTATACCCCCTACAAGTGCGGCGAATAGCCAGCCAATTCTAGAGTAAAGCCCCCTCCGTCTCAATGCCATGAGATGCGGGCTCGTTGCCCTCTAGAACCCGGCTATCCGTGCACCCCTCCGCGGGGTAATCCTAGTACAGAAAGTAAAATATACATACAACGGGTACATCGACCTCGACCTGGTCGTTCCCCAAAAGAATAATACAAACAGGCAGTGACGGCAGTCCACATGTAGGACGCTCGCCCCGCAATATCAAATGTACATATAAAACAGAACTGTACTAACATTGCATCCAGGCTATCCCCCACGACCGATCCGCAACATCACAGCACAACACAGAACATCAACGTGAATGTCACGTTCGCAAATCCGTCTAAAAGGGCTATAGCAGATAGACTAGATTTACCGATCGAGTGACATTCACGGTCGCAGATATAATGTAAATACTGTGAACTAATGTGTTTAAAATATCCGATCGATCAAATTTTACCAAGTGGGCCCCAAGCATTACTGTAGCACATAAAGAAATTCTAGGCCCAAAAAGAATATACCAAAACCCCTATTTTCAGCCCAAAAGCCCATTGCAAAAAAAATGGTGAAGTGAAGACTCAATACTGCGGCGGAACCGCGGCCAAATAGGGGTTATGGCCGCGGTTCCGCGGTCGTATGGAGGGATCACACTACCAAATTTTCTCAGTGTTCTTATAATTCCATGTACATCATTCTGCAACAACCTGAAAAATTTTTGGAGCCAAAAAAATTTCGACAGAAACTGTGAATTTTGAAAATGCGGATTTTGGAATTTTGTTCGATCGAAAATGTAAACACACTAGACAAAGCTAGACTAGGTTAATGGCGTGGCTCTGATACCATGTTGCGCCACGGCATCGCCCCGGCCGTCTATCCGAGGCAAAAATGCGGAATCAAAAATTTTCTTAACTTTAAACCGGCGCTACCGCGGACAATAAACCCGGATCGTAACCATTAACCTAAACCTAGCAAACAAGAAAATGGGTAGAGAAGTATACCAAGCGATCCGTGTCCTTCGGTCTTCGTCTCCACTCCGATCTCCCGCGGAATCTCCGTCCGTCACGTCCTCGTCGGAAAGGGCACCACATAGCCGAATACTTTTATGGGCTCCCACCTCTGGACCGAGGCAACTCGGGCGCGAAGTTGGCTAGCCGACGCGTCCAAGATTTGCTGTAGGTGTAGTGTAGAACTTGTCTCTTTTGGGGTTTAGTGTAGTTGCCATAATATGATGGAGGTATGAAGAACTTTGGAGAGAGCTAGAATTTGTGTAGCAAGAGAAAAATGAGAGATGAATAATTTCCCTCGTCCAAATGAAATCTCTCTCTCTCTCTCCTATGAAGTGGCCGGCCCCCCTCAAGGAAATGGTGGAGAAAAAACATAATACATGAGGGAGGTGAGTGTAGGAGAAGAATAATGGTGACCACACCCAAAACCATGATAACAATATCAAATCAAATTCTAATCACAATAAAGCAAGAAATGATGATTGAAAAGAATGGTATCAAAAGATGCTTTCATAATCTCCCATTTCACAAATAACACCTCCACAAAGAGTTATTTTCAAACTTGCAAATAACCCCCTTCCACCAGAAAGTTCGGCCGGAAGGAACAAAAGAAAACTGGCCGGAACGGAAAGCAAGCTGGTAACTACAGAAAACTGATCCTGTAATAAATTACAGGAAAAACCCCGCGACTGCATATACATGCCCGCATTTGTATTCCCACTGAACACAAATACAAAGAGACAAAATCTACACTGACTAATGCGGGCATGTATATGCAGTCGAACCAAAGCCGGCTAGTAAAAACCGTCCGATCACGATCCGTGCAATACCGCACGTATCTGATCGAACCCTGCCATATCTCCATACGGCCTCTACAGCGTTTCGCAAGAAACTTGAGTAACTGAGTCTGTGGTGGACTTTAAAGACTCGTCAATACTATGGCTGTGGATTTAACCACTACCACGTCAGAGGTATTAGCCATACGTGACGGGCCACCAGCTATTGACCAAAAGGGACGTCGATGAGCGAACTCATCCTAACACACTACTGAGCCTGTCAGTGACAATATCCGTACAGTCAGGTCCGTTCGTCTATGAGTATCGCATGGCGGGCCTAGGGGGTTGGTAAAAGTCAGACCCCCAAAAGCGGTACAAGTCGTGTCGGAGTGTAGCCTAGAACACCCTGAGATACTACTGGAATACCTACCAGAAAATCTCCTGCCTCGGCCGAGGGCTTTGTGTAATGGCTCACCTAGACACAGCGCGACCTCACCCCCAATACCGGGAGAGACGAACCCGTGCAGATCCGCTCACTGCCTCCATGTGGCTCGGGACTGTACCCAACTAAAACCTGTTCGCACGACTCCTTTGAGCCGTGGTAGGGTAGTAATCAAAGCACAGTGGGAACTCACACGAGACAAATGACGATCTCAGGTCGATGAACTAACCTGTACACATGTCACCAGGGAACTGCCATCTGACGTCTGGTATTAGACCAACTAGCATGTTCCCGGCGAGTCCTGTCCGGTGTACTCATAACCCAATGAGCACCTGTTGTCACGACCCGAAAAACGGAACATGACCGGCACTTAAACTACGAAACGTCTCGAGGCGTACGCAATCTAAGTAAGCCGAAAATCCAGAAATCCAAACCAAGAAAAGTAGTAGAGTGAAGGAAAACCAATTTAAAACAAGTAGTTTTAATAGCACAAGCCGAATTATGCGTTTTTAAAACATCAAGTATTTTCTGAAAATTTCGGCAGAGTCTCCTTTGTAAATACTGGCCCCCAAACGGGATACAACATGAATAGTATACGAAATCAACAAAAATGCATCCCCAAGCGGGAGCTAGCTCTTCGTCAATCGACGGTCACAACCACACAAGCAATATAATATACAACGCCAACGGCGAGGTTCAAAATTCAAAAGAAAACTCAAAACCATAAGAAAACCACAGAAATACAACACGCGACTCTAAGGTCGAAAGAATAAACATCACTGGTCTCTATCTGAGATAAATACAAGTTTGGTTGATGGAACTTCTAGATACAACTGAATAATAATATACAAGTTATATAATGGGGGTACGATACAAGTAAACCCACCTACTAGAAAATCACCCGAAGGAAATTATGCCCGCAAGCCGTAATGAAACCTGTAAGGCAAGCCTGCAAGAAACTGGGGCACAACGGGGGTGAGTTGCCAACTCGTGAATAGAAAAACATCTACGCACAGATATCGCATAAATAACGCAATCCTAGGTCAATGATCATAATATATCCTCAATTATATATAACATGCAGCCTATAACAAGGCTAGGGTAAATATCTAACCCGAGTGTAATCTCATGTACCCGTTTCAGTGCCTCAGGTAGCAATATATCATGTGAATGAGGTATGAATGCATGAAAATAGAATACATGTAAATGAAGAACTGTTTTCATAGTTTAGTGAGATTTCCTTATTTTTAAATAGGAGGTACCATAAATGAAATCAGCATAAAACAGTGCCCAGCATCGACACAAAACCAGTATCCAAATATCTCGATATCTCTGTGTCGTAATCTCTGTACCTCAAAATCTCAAAAATCTCAATGTCTCGATCACAATATCTAGGGCGCCGTCAGTCCAGACCGGCCCCTACCATCTATCTCAAGACCACGACGGTATCCTCCGGATATCGACGCGTCAGGTAAAATCACCGGTCGGTAGTGCTCCCCTGCCAGGCTCAACATCATCACCACATTCATCTTGCCCCGGGGTACCGCACCGGGCCCACCATGTACCCGAAACGGTTCATCCAACTCCTCGAATCGGGTCTCGAAATCCATCAGCAAACTCATAGTGTACGACTCATATATCATAGGAAAACCGTATTTTTTTATTTAAAAAGAGGGAAAGCAGTTTATATATGTTTTTTTTGCGGTTTTCCTCCAAATCCAGAAAATATCATGGGAATCCGAATCATCAATAGCATGTAAAACCATGAATATAAATATGAGAATCCATGAATACGGCATAACAATGAATAACAGTATGCATGAAGTGACAAGTAATAACTACAATATCTAAGCTGGCATATAAGGTAAGTACACTAATATTATGTCAAACTACGAGTTATCAAGCTAAGTTAAGCAATAATATTTCTAAGGTGTACGTGACATGGATATTACCGATGAAGATGTGTGTGAGCCGGCAAGTAAGTGTATGTGGTACATACGCATCATCGGTAATGGTGCTGGTGTCCTAACAGCATGATATCAACATTTCAATAAGAAATTATAACATAAGTATGCGATGCGAAGCGAACCACAATAATAAGTGGTAGTTGAAAACTAGACGCAACTATAACTAATCTGCATTAATCTAATAAAAGTTCTACAAATGGTGCCTTTTGAAATAACACGAATCATGGGGTTTTGAAAATAGGGGCTACGGTGTTTTTATGAAAAGATACGTCTTTTGAAATATCCGTAGGATCCCTTGGGCTGTCTTTTAAAATACCCACGATTCGTTAGTTTTTGAAATAGGTAAGAATCGAATCTAATCTAACAACTAAACTAAACTAAAGGGCTAAGCTAACCAGCTGGACTACAGGTAAGGAAACCGCCTAACATCTGAGTCGATATATATACATACCTGTATATATATTAGTCGGTGATCCCGCCTCAATAATATCATATCCGATACCATATCTATAATTAGACATTCCAAGTCAAGAGTGCGGATCAATCATCAATAAATAGCTCATACGTAAATCCGTCGTACGGCATCCTAAATCTGGGTACGGGTCAAAATCACATTCATCGTACTATTCATCTGGTATCATCTTTATCAAATATCATGATCGGGGTACTGATCTATGTCTAGTACAATACTGATACCGCCTAAGTAGGCATGCAGGTGTAAGAATCACTACGGCAAAAGACCCGCTAAAACATCATGTCGTATATCAATACAAACCAAATCACATCACCGATCTCCTGGCCTCAAGCCCAATCTCATCGACTCATCTCAAATTCCAAATACTATTCTCAAATCCAGTATATGAACACATAGTCCCATACCTATGTGAACAAATAAACTATAGAGAATCCCATGAGCACATATAAATAGGAATGTATGCAAGTATGAATGTGTGTATGTGTAGTGCAACACTACCCTAGGGTTCGCAACACTAAAATAATCCAACACACCGATATCCATCCTAAACATCGTTATTAATCCTAAGTAACATATAATAATTGTTGGTGTGTATACGCATCCGTATACACCACCACGGACTGCGGGGGTGCTATACGCCATCCACCCGACTTCTCCCCGTAGATATAAATCTACTCACCTGGTCCTCGTTCGCCGGTGCCGATGTCGCCATGCGCTTGCTTGTCGTCTCGAAGTCCATATGGGGTACCTACATATCATAACGCACCGTATCGTATTAAAATCCGACTCATGACCAAAACGACGCACGAATCCCTCATAGGTCAAAACCTATGGTTGCTTTCACAAATCAACCCAAAAACCCTCGACGTCGGCGTACAAACGCCAAAACATCGAGAAAAACCCAAATACACTCATTTGCACATTCACGAACACTAATTTTAATATAAAATAGGTTAAAATTCACAAAAACCCCAATTTCACTTAAAAAGTCATTTTTCCGAAAATCTAGCAAGCACAATTCGCCATTTTTGTACAAAACATGATGTTTAAACAATTCCAGCGGCCATAATACTTATTAAATAACTTAAATAAGTCATAAAAACAATTCTCATAATTTAATCTCATTAAATTCCAAAAACCCTAAAATTCTAGTTTACAAAATACTTAAATTTTAACAATTTTATAGCAAATTGCACAAACCACAATTTAGGTTGGATTTCCATGAACTAAAAGCATTAAACCACTCAATATAATCTTTATAATAACATGAAACCTAAATTTGAATTTTATCTCACAAGAATATAATTAATTTCAAAACCTAGTTTACCATTTATATAATTATCACTTTTAAATCAACAAATATGCAAACTAGCAACTTAAATTGGATTTAGCATAACATTAATATGTCAATTATATCACATAAACTAAATCTCACAACACAAAATACCAATTTGAAATCAAACCCCTCTCTTGAATTTTAAATCAAGCACCTAGAACTAATTAAAAACTAATTAAACACCTATTTAAGCTAACCTAAGCAATTAACAACACATTAAGCAAAAATGTTAGAATTTATACCAAAATAATTTGAAGATCCCACAAGCACACTTAGCCTCCCAAATTGAAATCTAAATCCCTAGATCCATGCTATGGTAGCCAAGGGAAAATGGGTAGGAGGTGGATTTGGATTTGGATTTTTGCTTGATTTTTTATGGATTTTTCAAGCATTTTTGATGAACTTTTTTAAAGAGAAGGAGATGAAGAATGAAGGGGCTGTTGTGGGTTCAGATTTTGGCCAGAATTGGTGGGGATTGGGTGAGGGAGGAGAGAGAGTGAGGTGGGGAAAGTCCACTCTAGTCAAAGTCCACTCTAATTCTATCATTTTCTACTCTTTTCTTTTTCTTTTCTTTTGAAAAAAGAAGTGATTGGAGAGCGGGAGAGGGGGAGGGCTGTCATGGTGGGACGGCCACATGGGGAGAGCGTGAGGTGTGGGTGTGTGGGTTAGGAAAAAAGATAAATGCTAAACCCAAATTCCCATTAACACTAATTTCACCGAAAAAAGCCTTTTTCTTCGATATTTTCTAAACCGTTTTGGCAAGCGATTTCGTTTCAAAAACCATATGATAAAATTTTATTTAATGTTTTATGATGGAAAAAATTTGTTTCAACTCATTCCAATTTGTAATTTTCCCTAATTAAATGTATTAGTGACGGCTTAAAATAATAATAAAATAATTTTTTTTCAGAAAATTTGAAATTTCACCAGTGCCTCAATAAACACCAAATACTAGCAATTACATAGCTAGAATATGTATATTTAATTTTTATAATAAGATATTTGTATTTTGACTTTTTACAGAAAACCCCCTTATTTTACCGATTTTTCGAAATTTCACCGAAACGATTTTCAAAACGTTACACCTGTATACATCTTAGGTGAACCAACTGACACCAGTGGCTTGTGAGACTGGCGACCGCCCCTCGTCGGGGTCTCGACTGTATACACTAGTCTACTAATGGAGTATCGATGCCCAGTATCGAAACTCCCACGACTAGGGACCTTTTAAGGATTTGCTTATAGACTCCAGCTCCCACATATATGATCGCCCTCATACTGTTGGTAGTCAAGCAAGAATCATAGGGGCTCTATCAACGTGTAATAGCGACCTGTCAGGTCACCTGAAGCAGTACACGATGATAAAGATAAACCAGATAGCATACTATCATCTTGAGTAAGACTGTCCTATCGGGATAGGTCCTCTCTCAATCATTGCAATCACGTGCCTGTGATCCAATAATTGACTCTGAGGGCACTATCTCCAACAATCGAGACAGGGCATCGATACTCTAGAGTAGACTAGTGTATACGCTTCTCATCCCAGTTAAGGTAGATGGCCTGTCCCACAGCCATTGGTATGATGTACCAGAGATAGTATAAAGGTGATCATTGGGTTATGAGTTACAGTGGACGGACTCGATGGGAACTGCTGGTTGGTATTATACCTATCGTCGGTTTGCAGTTCCCGGGTGACATGAGTACAGGTTAGTCCGTTGACTTGACATCACTATTCGTCTCGAGTGTTTTCCCACTGTACTTAGATTACTACCCTACCACGGCTTAAATGAGTCGTGCAAACAGGTAGTAGTTGGGTGCAATCCCGAAGCACTTGGAGGCAATAGTGGACAGAAAGGATTTGTCTCTCCCAGTATTGGGAGTTGATATCACGCTGTGTTCGGATAGCCAATACACAAAGTCTCTGACCAGGGCAAGTGAGATTTACTGCTAGGTACATCAGTAGTTTCTCAGGGTGTATTGGGCTATACACCGACACGGCTTATTGCGCTATTAGGGGTTTGACGTTTACCAACCCCTAGGCCTGATATGCGATACTCTTAGACGAACAAATTGGACTGTACAAAGATTGTCATGGATAGGCTCAGTAAGGGTTCGGATGAGATCGCTCGTCGGCCTTCTTTTCGACAGATGCCTAGGTAGCCATTACGTACAGCTAGTGCCGCTGACGGACTTGTGGTTAGACCCACTGCCAGCGTACTGTCGAGTCTTTAGAGTCCCACACAGAGGGTTTCCCTGGTTCAGGCAAAACGATGTAGAGGCCGTATGGTTTTACGTGCTGGGTTCCGATCATATACGTGAACTGGCTACACGGATGTTGTTCGGATGGAAAATACTAGTGGGCTATGGATTAAGCTGGATTCTAGTATTATATTATTGTTCATGTTGGCGATTTCTGATGGGAATTCTCGTCTTGCTTGCTGGGAGAGAGGAAGCTTCTGGATTATCTCATCGTATTAGTATTTTTGCAGTACGAATACATGTTTATATATACGGTGAGGGCATTCTTGTAATTTTACAAGAGATACTTCTATAAGGGGACACCTTATTATTGGATTTATCTATTTTTGGAAAATAGATTAATGAGGTGGAAAATGGAGTTATTTGTGGCATGAGTGAAGCATCGCTTAATTCTTTAGTTTATTTGTTTGCCTTCACTATTCAAGTATGGTTGTTATTTGTTTATGCAAAATATTGCATGCTTGATTATTGAAAAAGAATAAGCCATACTTCACTTACACAAGACTTAGCTCATTTGCACATTTTCTTTCTCTCTCCATTTTTTCTTCTCCTTCTTCCTCACCATAAACCCTTGATTGATGTTATTTCTCGTTGTCGGTATTTAGAAACTTTATATGAAATCACAACCAAAAATATTTGACCGCAATCAATAACGGTATCGGTTTGTAGCGCATTAGTGAGTGCGGATCGTCCACAGGGATTGTACGATTCGTTCGTATTTTGTTTTGTTTGAATCGAAAATTTAATAGAAAAGAAAAGCGATTCAAGATTTTTATCGATGAATTTCAAGAATCACTAAATCAAATCAAGAATCGAGAAAATGATAAAGATCAAGTATCCAGAAAGATAGAATTCCAATAGATTTAAGTTTCAAGATTTGAAGTAAAGCTCGTAGGAATCGATTAGATCTTAGATGTGATGAAGATTCAAGAATACGATTTCTTATCCATTAACAAGTTGATGCTAAATCGATGTAGATTCATCGAGGATCAAGGATTTTGCGAAGAATTAGGGTTCCTCATCCTATCCTTTGTCCATTCGATGAATCACATTCACTAGATAGCTTCTAGGAAATCGAATGATCAATCGTTGATCTCTAGATCGTGCGAAAGGAATCAAGAATGCAGTCGCATCGATATAGATCATCGATCATTCGATTTTCAAGAATTTACAATTGTTATAAGACTTAAGAAAACGTTAAAGATTCGTCAACATCAACATTCTACAATCTTTTCGATTGCTCCACGAGCGGAGTTTTACTCAAGCATCATCACGAAGAATACATTCAAGAATTGAATAAGAATCATAATGCTCGAATTGAAATAAAAGCAAGTTTAAAGAATCTTCACCTTTATTTATTTCAATAATTAGTTACAACTCTTAAGAACTACAAGAGGAAGGAACTTTGATCGTCGAATCTTGCGTTGCATCGGCTCCTTGAGTCATGGATCGGCTTGGATCTCATGCCTTGTTGAATTTCAGCTTCGCTTCTAAAGGATGGTCGAAGACTTGCTCGCTAGAACTCAAAGGATCTTGAATTTGAGGTTTGGATTAGGGTTAGGGTTTGGCACAAGTTTTGTCACTAAACTTGTGGGAGGATGAAGAACTAACCCTAGATTTTGAACAACTAAAGATTAGGGAAGTAAGGATTGAACAACCTTCAACAAGTGAGCCTTGGGGTCTTTTTATAGGTTTCCCAAACCCTAGGTCTAGGATTTGAATTTTGAATTTCCCTCGAAAAGTTAGTTAGAGGGAGAGGCTTCTAGAAGTAGTTTGTTAGGAGGGAGCTTCTAGAAATAGTTTGTTAGGAGCTTAAATAGCTTAATCAAGATTAGCTTAATTAATCAACCTTTCTGATCTGGCAGAAGCTTCAAGAGAATTATGGAATTTGAAGTATATAAACTGAATATGGGCGTGAGAGAAGAATTTTGCACTGAAGATGGGGAGCTGACGTGGCAGGTTGCGGCGGATCGGCGGCGCAAGAAGACCCCGCCGCGGATCCGCGGCGCTATTGAGGCCTCAGGGCTTTGGCTCTCTGTTGCTGCTTTGGGCTGATGTTTGGGCCTTTTTATGATATGTTGAATTTTATTTGTCTTTCTGCATCACTACCAGATCTCAAATCTTGGAGTTGGTGTAATTTTGATCAGCTCTTTGCTCTGTTCCTCTGGAATTTGCTGCACAGACTTCGAAACACGAGTTGCGCAATATAGGAATGATGTGATGCTATGAAATACAGTCAATTTCCCTAGAAATGCCGGTTTTAAAGTCTAACACATGCAATCTGATATTTTACGACTGATTTGCTAATATGTGCTATATGAATACCGAACAGCTCTAGATGAATGCAATTAATAGGGAAATTGCCGTGTTAAAAATGCAGTATTTTCGACTGATCAAATTCCCCCAAACTTATTTTCGATCGTCTCGAGAGAACTTTATTAAAAATAAAAGGAGAAAATAAAGAAAGAGAAAAACTAACTAGCACACTTTCGTAGGCAACACGATTGCACTGAGCACGTGCAACAAGCCTTTAAACCTCTAGGTGTCCATAGTAGGAGGAGTGTTGTCTCCTGAGGGTTTTCAGCGGATTGCACCCACAAAATCCAATAATAAAAGGAAGATCATGAATATTACATTTAAAGAAAAGAATTGTAAAAGAAAAGCTTTGAAAATTAGGGTTTCCAACTAAGCTAGCTTTTCGGTTGTCATGAGCCCTATCTTAATAGTCATGAAAAGATGTTAGAAATCACGTACTCCCTCAATAAAACATCGTCTTATTCTTCATTCATATCTTTCTTCCAAATATCGATCATATCACAATGCGTGTGTGTAAAGACATCCCTACACCCGGAGAATTCAATTCAAGCTATCATACTCTTGGCAATCTGCCTCAGTACTTTTTAATTAATGAATATTTAGATGAAGTTGCTCACACACTTTCATGCGACCGTTAATACTTCTTGAGGTACTAACCGACCGATTACTCATGTGGTTGCTTATTTGGTGTATTTTCCTCATCTTGCACCACCTAAGGCTTAGCAGTGACTCCCAGACCAGTTGGCCTTAGGGCACTAGGTGAAGAAGCACCCTCGCTATATTTTTTTATTGCTGCCTTGGCGATAACAAAACCAGTGTTCATTTTTTTTCTTCACCATTTTATATTTCCTTCATTTTTTTATTTCCTTCATACTTTGGCTTTTAGACAAGAGCATTTCAAGGTATGCTCTACTATCCCAGGCTTCAAGACGTGTGTATGTGCGAATAGCAGGGTATCAACGTTCAAAATGTTTGGCTTCCAGAATAGAAACTATTTTTCATACTTATTTTTATCCTCAGATTAGTGACGTCCTTCATCTTACTAACTCTTAAGACAACGGCTCATAACTACTTATTACTAGTTCGTATAAGAAAACTTCTAATTTTCTTGGTTTTCTTAAATTTTTCTAATCTCATGGATGTAATTTTTCACTATCTAAACTTTTATTATCTTATTTATGTACAAAAAAAAAAATTATTTTTGAAAAATTTTAAATTTTTATAGGTTTTCAAAATGTTTTGTGCTTATGCAAAGTATGATGCAGATGATGCGAAAATAAGCACAAACCTCCCCCAAACTTGTTTTCAACAGTGTCCTCACTGTTGCCTTCTGCTAAATCTCGAAAAACCTGTAAGCTTGAGAGGAATTTATTAGTGGGGGCAAAATATTTAAGTGAAGCACCTCCCCCAAACCTATTCTTGGCTCATCATTTTGTAAAAATTTTCTTTTCAAGAGCCAGATTATACCCCCCAAACTTGAGTTATGCAATGTTAATCTTTGAAAATCACATGAGGGGGTCAAAAATCATTGGTCGATGCCAAGCTTTGCAAAGACCAAAAGTTAACACCAACCATTCGAAAATTTTATCAATGCAGTGCTCTGGTTGGTGGAAGAAGAAGTGGGGAAAGGGTAAGTGGTGGAATAGAATGTGTGTGCGTCTCATTTTGGAGAGACGATGCAGTGAATGTGATGGATTACTCGTATTCTTTTTACAATTCAGAAAAAGGGGTGGAGGTTCAATTTCATTGATTGGGACATGAATCATCTCAACACCCGTGTCATTAAAAAATGCGAGTTCATCAGCGAAGATCTCCTCAAAAGTTCCATCAATACCCCGAAGAATAATGTCATCACAAAGTGCGGGGTGATCTTCAGACTCAAAAAGCATTTCATAATCAGTGTTAGTTGTTGACCCGGACAATTCGGTGGAAGAGTCCGTATGTGTATGATACATAGTTGGGTCAAACAATAACGTATGAAAAGAGTCTAGATCTGTATCAGGAGGATCATCAAATTCGTTGCTGTCGACATCCATTAAGTCGACAGAACAGACATGAGCTGTGGGTTCGGAGGGTACACTTCCCAACTTGTAAATGTTCAGCTCTATTGACCTATTCCCGAAAGATAGGGTCATAGAACCGTTACGACAGTTGATGATAGCTTTGGAAGTGGCCAAAAAGGGGCGACCTAAAATTACCGGAATTTGATTCCGTGGGTTCGCTACAGGCTGTGTATCAATTACAATAAAGTCCACAGGGAATATAAATTCCCCGATTTTTATTAACACAACCTCCAGTTCACCCCTAGGTTTGGTGATTGATCGATCAGCCATCTGGAGAGTGCAATGGGCTGGTTTCAACTCTCCGATCCCTAACTGCTCATAGACTGAGAAAGGAAGCAGGTTAACACTTGCGCCAAGGTCTATTAGAGCACGGTTAATGTGTTTTTCCCCGATAGAAATGGAAATAGTAGGATATCCAGGATCCTTACGTTTCCTCGGTAATTGCTGGGGGAAGCCGTGTCTACAGTCTTTGCTATGAATATCTTCTTGGGCACTTGTTTCTTCCTCTTTCTAGTGCATAAGTCTTTAAGAACTTTCGCATACGCGGGGACTTGTTGGATAGCATCTAGAAGAGGGATGTTGATGTTAACCTGTTTAAACATTTCAGTGATCTTCTCCATTTGTGGACTCAGTGTGTTTCCCCTTAACCGATTTGGGTAAGGAGCTTGGGCAATAAGGTCGGGGTCCAACAATGGAGAAGATCGTGTGGGTGGACCTGATCCCAGAATAGAAGTGGGGATCGACCGTGGAGAACTAGAAGAGATGGGCTGAGGTGGCGATCCTTGTGGGAAACGAAGAATAGGCTCGCAAGAAGGTGGTGGGGTAGAAGAACCGGGGTGAGAATTAGAAGTAGAAGTGGAAGGAAAGGTCTCAGCCGGGGTATCATTGATAGATTTTTCAGTGTCATTGATTGGTAGAGTTTTTGCGTGCTATGTTTATTACCGCAATCAAGACGGTTTCTCTTGTAGCAAGCCGGTTGAGTACGGGTCGTCCGTATGGAGATGGGAATCTTTTTCTATGTGCTTTAACGAGTTATGTCCAAATGTCCAGATTTGTTTTTAGATTACTTAAGTGCTAAAATGATATATAAAGAGAGCTTGTTAGGGTTAGGATTAGGTTAGTTTGAGTGAGGAGTCGCTCACTTCTTTCGTTGGCACTCTTAATATCGGTGTTACGGTAATCGGCAACAACGGGGATTAGCACGACTAGGAAGGAACTTGCGAGTATAAGCTAGGCTTTCCAACGCATAAGTTCTTCCTTTTGGTGCTTGTCCGTCCGTTCTTGGCTCTTAGCCTTAACCTCCGGTTAATTCAACCACAACCGGTCTCACTAAGGAATCACCGCTATCATGTAGGATAGGGTGCCGTAGGGAGCGGATTGTGGTTCAATTAACGGGAGTCCGAATCAAGATGTTGGGCAAGAAAAGAGTGAGGGAGATTTCCTTCTCTCAAACTTTCCTTATCCTACCCTAACAAGTATGAAAACTACTCACCCATTATAGGAAAAAGAAAATAAAACAAAAGGAGGAAGATAGAAAGAAAGAGGTTAGGAGAATACAACTAGCTATTTGAGACCTCACTTTGGCAAGATCAAGCTTAAGCATCATTGTTGTTTAAGGATAAAGAAAAAGAGAACAAGAAAGAAACAAACAATAAATAACAACAACTAGATTAGCAAATGAAAATACAAGCAATTATAATTAACAATTACAACAAGATAAGCATGGTAAGAACAAGAACTCCTTTATTCATTCTTCACTCACAAAAGCTCAATACAAGTTTTTAATGGAGAAGAGATGAGAGGAGGAAGAAGAACAACACATGTATTCTAAAATCTAAATACAAGAATATGGACCCTTGGCTTTGGCAAGTTCTGGACTATTTATAGGCAGGAAACTGGAAACCTAGGGCAACAATCTGCCTCTATACTGAATGTCCAAACTACCCCAGATGATTTATCCTCTGTAGAGCCCGTACGGCCGCGGTTCCGCGGCATAAGCATGCTTATGCCGCGGAACCGCGGCCGTTTAGAGGAGTTGGCTCCTCGGATTTTGTGGGGTCCCATGGCTTGATGTTGTCTGCTGTTTGGTATATGTTTTTTCTCAGAAACTCTTCACAATTTTTCCAGAATTCCAGCAGATCAAAAGGTGATTTGATATGGATCTTTTGTCATGATTTTTCTTGAGCTCCGCGTAGATATGTTGGATTTTGTGTTGCCATTGAGCTTTGTGCACGAAAATGACATCGATTTGCCATTTTGTCCCTTAGACTGGTGTGCGGCAACATACGGATAGAGAGCGGAGACCCGTGATTTATCTGTGGTTGGCAGTAATCCGGATTTTGTCGTGCTTTTCCATGAATTTCACCGTTAAGAGCCGAGAACATGTATCCTGCAATTGACTAGCAAACACGGCTCAAGAGTACCTACCGATAAGCAATGTGATAAAAATTGGGCGGTATAAAAATGCAAAAATCTGATATGAACAAATACCCCCAAACTTATCATTTGCTCGTCCCGAGAAAAGCCAATTAATTCACAAAAAATTTCCTAACCTCACTTTCGCAGGGAACGCGATTGCACTGAGCATGTGCAACAAGCCGTTAAACCTCTAGGTGTCCCTAGTAGGAGGAGTGTTGTCTCCTGAGGTTTTTCAGCGGATACTATCCACAAAATCCGGTCAAGCTAGTTTTGCAAAATTACTATGATTCAAACACCTAAAGTTTTGTTTCAGAAAATAACAATTCTATGATCCTAAGTCTAGACTATCGAACCCTTATTTTTCACACCTCGCTTCTTATTTAACTTAAGATTTTATATGTCTTTACGTGCAGTGCAAATAGTGTCATTAAGTTCCAGAAGGGTCGAATAAAGTCATCATGTTATACAATAAAGCCCAGATAAATTTTTTAAAAGGATCACATTAGTTTTATAAAGAGTTAAGCATTTTTCAAGTTTCGTTTTCCAGTAAGGTTTCAACTTCAGAATTTCCATCTTCTTTAACAGGAAACTAGGTCTTATTTTTCACTCCACCTTTTTCTTGTTTTCATTTCATACACACCTCTGTGAACGTGCAATAGTCTTTATCATAGAATAAAACCTTCATATCTATGCTAGAAATATTTTTTATAAAACCCTATCTTTTGTCAAGATTATTCTCACACAAAGAACCGTTAGGAATTTTAACTCGGAGAGAACACTTGCTTGACTTTGTTTTAATATGGACTTTCTAGGCTTCTTAACGAGCTTTGGGCCAATGCACCCAAACCAGTTGGCTTTAGGGTATTAGGTGTAGAGACACCCCAGCGGACTTAATTACTCAAGTTACCTAGGCCTAAAAACAAAAGACAATTTAGCATGAAAATCATGATGATTCAATGCGAACGGAGATATAACCGGCAGTTTAGTTGTTTTTTGGATAAAAGACGTGTTTAGTGGGTTAGGTGTGTAATCATTCCAATCAAGTTTCAGATAGGTTATTTTTCAGACTTAGTTCCAATTAAGGCATCAATAACATTCCTTCATATTCACTTCACTTCATAAACTATTCTTGATATTACTTATTTCAGAACAAACTTATTTGATCCTCAGAAAATCATTTATCCAATTAAAAGTTCTTAGACATAAAAGACTTGTCATCTAATTTCAAAAACTCACGACACATGTAGTGTGATGTAAAGACGTATATCAGCTATAGTTAACTTCAAAGGAGAGTTATCTTTCAGGTTTTCAAAATATAAAAATAAGATTCAGGTATTCTTATCTTATCAAACAAAACCGTCGAAATGTTGAATCCGAATTCTTTCACTAGCTAACTTGACAGAAAAGTTTTTATATTTTCAGAAAATTTTCTGATTTTTATGGATTTTATGGATTTTAGTATGCAGATGCAAAATATACATATGAATGCGAAAGTTAGAAATGCGTACCGAGCGTACCCCCAAACATAAACCAGACAGTGTCCTCACTGTCACTGCATGAAGAGATCATTGAAGGGTCAAAATTTTCGGTTAGATATACACACATTTTTTTATATTTTTTTTTGTTTTTTTTTTAAAGAAAAGAAGAATAGTAAAAATGGAAAAGAATATCCATAAATATATACAAAACAGGTATATACATACCCCCAAACTTATTTGGAACAGTGTCCACTGTTCTTGGCTGGATAACCGAAGTTTGGTGGTAGGCAGAGGAAGATTATGCAGGGTAAACCGGCTCCTGTAAGACCAGGAGCTCCTCCGTTGGTTCGGCGCTAAGGTACGGTTAAAGTCGGTTTCCATTTACTTTAAAAAATGAACCGTCCTTTGGATTCTTCAAATCCACAGCGCCATGCGGATACACATTCCGCACCAAATACGGCCCATTCCAGCGAGATCTGAGCTTTTCTTGATGGAAGTGTAGCCGGGTGTCGTAAAGCAGTACCTGTTGACCAGGTACGAAAGTTTTGCGCAAATGGTGTTTATCGTGAAACACCTTCGTTCGGTTCTTAACGACAACCGCGTTATCGTAAGCCTCATCCCTAAGCTCGCTAAATTCGTTCAACTGCAGCTTCCGATGGCTTCCCGCATCTTCGAGAGACGGATTCAGCTCTTTTATCGCCCAAAATGCGCGATGCTCTATTTCGACAGGGAGGTGGCAAGCCTCTCCGTACACAAGTGTAACGTTTTGAAAATCGTTTCGGTGAAATTTCGGAAAAATCGGTAAAATAAGGGGGTTTTCCGTAAAAAGTCAAAATACAAATATATTTATTAGAAAATTAAATATACATATTCTAGCTATGTAATTACTAGTATTTGGTGTTTATTGAGCCACTGGTGAAATTTCAAATTTTCTGAAAAAAATATTATTTTAAGACGTCACTAATACATTTAATTAGGGAAAATTACAAATTGGAATAAGTTGAAACAAATTTTTTGCATCAAAAAACATTAAATAAAATTTTATCATATGGTTTTTGAAATGAAATCGTTTGCCAAAACGGTTTAGAAATTATCGAAGAAAAAGGCTTTTTCGGTGAAATTAGTGTAAATAGTTGTTTGGGACATAACCTTTATCATTTTTCCCTCACCCACACTCACCCACACCCTCTCTCCTCCCCCCTAGGCTGCTGGCTAAGCCCTTGGCTGCCCTTCCTAAATTTTCCCCCACTTGATGAGGCCTTGAATGAAAAGGGAGCATGAAATGAAAAAGGAAATGATAAAGAATATGAACTTGGGCTTGTTGTTTGACTTTGGTCTTTCTTTACTTGGAAACCTACACCCACACCCACATAAAATCCTCCCCATTTTCTCTTGGCCGAAAATGGCTGCTGCCATTCTCTCCACCCCCATTTGGGCCTCTCTTTCACCTCACAAAGCCAAAATGAAATGAAAAGAATGAGGTATGGGTGTTATTATAAAGTATGGGGTTTCCTTTGACTTGGACTTTTCTCCCCACACCCACACACTTCACCATCACCCCTTCCCTAATGCTGGCCGAGCCCTCTTCAACAGCAGCCCCCCCAATTTTATCCTCTCTTTTATGATCAAAAACTTCATCAATTTGCCCCAAAAATCAAGTTAAAACCTCAAAAATTCTCCAATCCAACTCTTACCCATTATTTCTTTATCCAAGCTAGCATGAATCTTGGAGCAAGAAGCATGTTTGTGAGGCTAGATTGATGTTATATCTCAAGATAATTAGTGAGTATTGTGACCACTAGTTTGCTAAAACATCAAGACTTGTAGTAAAACGGTTAACGACCCCTATACTAGGCTTTTTGGAAATAAACCGATTTGATCAATTTGTTGGTTTTGATGGTTTGCATCCTATTTCATATATTTTTAGTGACTTATAAAACAATGATTGGTACGTTTGGTGTTTTTCTCGATCAATCGGCGTGTGTACACCGATGTCGAGGGTTTTTGGGTTGATTTGAGAGAGCAAACCATAGGTTTTGACCTATGTGAGATTCGTGTGACGTTTTGGTCATGGGTCGGATTTTAATGCGATACGATGTGTTATGATACGTAGGTACCTTCGCGAGGACTTCGAGACGACAAGCAGGCACGTGGCGATATTGGCACCGGCGAGCGAGGACCAGGTGAGTAGATTTATATTTACGGGGAGAAGTCGCGTGGATGGCGTATAGCACCCCCGCAGTCCGTGGTGGTGTATACGGATGCGTATAAACACCAACAATTATTATATGTTAATTGGAATTAATAACGATGTTTATGATGGATATTGGTGTGTTGGATTATTTTAGTGTCGCGAACCCTAGGGTAGTGTTGCACTACACATACACACATACATACTTGCATACATTCCTATTTATATATGCTCATGGGATTCTTTATAGTTTTGTGTTCACATGGGTATGGGACTATGTGTTCACATACGTATTTGAGGATGATACTTGGGATTTATGATGAGTCGATGAGATTTGATTTGAGGCCGTGAGATCGGTGATATAGCAGGGTTCGTATTTGAGATACGACATGACGTTGTAGCGAGTCCTTGACGTAGTGTTTCACACACGTGCATGCATACTTAGGCGATATCAGTATTGTACTAGACGTAGATCAGTACCCCGATCATGATATTTGATAAAGAGGATACCAAGGGAATAGTATGATGAATGTGATATTGACCCGTACCCAGAATTGGGGATACCGTACGACGGATTTACGTACGAGCTATATCTTGATGATTGATCCGCACTCTTGACTTGGGATGTCTGATTATAGATATGGTATCGGATATGATATTATTGAGGCGGGATCACCGGCTAATATATATTCAGGTATGTATATGTATCGACTTAGATGTTAGGCGGTTTCCTTACCTGTAGCCCAGCTGGTCAGTTTAGCCCTTTAGTTTAGTTTAGTTGTTAGATTAGATTCGATTCTTACTTATTTTAAAACTAACGAATCGTGGGTATTTTAAAAGACAGCTCAAGGGATCCTACGGATATTTCAAAAGACGTATCTTTTCATAAAAACACCGTAGCCCCTATTTTCAAAACCCCATGATTCGTGTTATTTCAAAAGGCACCTTTTGTAGGACTTATATTTGGTTAATGCAGATTAGTTATAGTTGCGTCTAGTATTCAGCTCCCGCTCATTATTGTTGTTCGCTCCGCATCACATGCTTATATTATGCTTTATATTCTACTGTTGCTATCTTGTGGTTAGGACACCAGCACCATTACCGATGATGCGTATGTTCCACGTACACTTACTTGCCGGCTCACACACATCTTCATCGGTAATTGCCATGTCACGTACACCTTAGAAATATTATTGCTTGACATAGCCTGTTAGCTAATAGTTTAGACATGATATTAGTGTACTTGCCTTATATGTTAGTTTAGACATTGTAGTTATTACCTGCTACTTCATGCATACTGATATTCATTGTTATGCCGCATTCATGGATTCTCATGCATATATTCACTTTTTACGTGCTGTTGAGGTTTTGGATTCGGATTCCATGAGATTTTCTGGATTTGGGGAAAACCGCAAAACATATACAAACTTCTTATTTTTTTTCCATGATGTATAAGTCGTCCACCATGAGTTTGCTGATGGATTTCGAGACCCGATTCGAGGAGACGGATGAACCGTTTCGGGTACATGGTGGAACCGGTAAGGTACCCCGGGGCAAGAAGAGCGTGATGATGACGATGTGATCCTGGCAGGGGAGCACTACCTACCGGTGATTTTACCCGACCCGTCGGATATCCGGAGGATACCGTCGTGGTCTTGAGATGGATGGTAGGGGCCGGTCTGGACTGACGGCGCCCTAGATATTGTGATTGAGACATTAAGATTTCGAGATATTGAGGTACAGAGACTGTGATACAGAGATATCGAGATATTGGGATTACGTTTTGTGCCGATGCTTGGCACTGTTTTATGCTGATTTCATTATGATACCTCATTTTAAAAGTACAAAGGGAATCTCACTAAATTATGAAAACAGTTCTTCACTTACATGTATTCTGTTTTCATGCATTCATACCACGTTCATATAATATTTTGCTACCTGAGGCACTGACACGGGCATATGAGATTACGCTCGGGTTAGATGTTTACCCTAGACTTGTTTTAGGTTGCATGTTATATATATAATTGAGGATATATTATGATCATTGACCGAGGTTGCGTTATTATGCGATTTCTTTCCGTAGATGTTTTTCTATTCACGAGTTGGCAACTCACCCCCGTTTGCCCCAGTTTCTTGCAGGTTGCCGTACAGGTTTCATCACGGCTTTGCGGGCATAGTTTCCTTCGGGTGATTTGCTAGTGGGTGGGTTTACTTGTATCGTACCCCTATTATATAACTTGTATATTATTATTCTGTTGTAGTTAGAAGTTCCATCAACCAAACATGTGTTATTTTTGAGATAGAGACCAGTGATGTTATTCTTTCGACCTTAGAGTCGCGCGTTATATTTCTGCAGATTTCTTGTGGTTTTGAGTTTCCTTTTGAGTTTTGATCCTCGCCGTTGGCGTTGTATATTATTGCTTGTGTGGTTGTGACCGTCGATTGACGAAGAGCTAGCTCCCGCTTGGGGATGCTTTTATTGATTTCGTATACTATTCATGTTGTATCCCGTTTTGGGGCCAGTATTTACAAAGGAGACTCTGCCGAAATTTTCAGGAATTTTTTTGATGTTTTTAGAAAACCGCATAATTCGGCTTATGCTTTTAAAACTACTTATTTAAATTGGTTTTCCTTCACTCTACTACTTTTCTTGGTTTGCATTTCTTGGTTTTTGGCTTACTTGGATTACGTACGCCTCGAGACGTTTCGTAGTTTAAGTGCCGGTCATGTTCTGTACTTTCGGGACGTGACAAAGTTGGTATCAGAGCGTTAGGTTTTACCTTCGGAGCGTAGGATGACCTTTGGTTGATGGAATAGGTGACTAAAGTAGAGTGACGTACCGTAGGTATGTTCCGCGGCATATTTACGATACGCTACTCCACTTAAGAAGCCTTAGGATGTACATTTCTTTGCTCAGTATTATATTCATTCCGATCTAGCCTCATCAGTACCAGTTATGGTTTTGCTGCCACGATTACGGGCAGGGAGAGCTATGACTAGAGTTGCGGTCAGCATGAGCTCATCAAGAACGAGGACTGACCAGGGCATGATTCCGGCGACACACGATTGCAGAGATGTGTCTTTTCATTGTGTCTTCGCGCCACGAAAGTTGAGTGGATTGCTGTATGAGATTACTCGGACGTGCCGATTTGCACTAGAGGATTCAGCCACTGATAGAGGCCAGCCAGATTTTGATGACCATTGAAGTATTGCTTACTCCTGATGATTGAGGCACCGTTCAGCGTACAGACGAGCGAGCCAGTTATTCCTGCTAACGACGAGATATTGCCCAGATGCTGGAGTTAGTGCAAAATGAGTTGTACTAAGAGATGATAGAAGGTCGCTAGTCATCGAGGATGAATGACTAGGACATGTGGATCGTTCGCCTACCCCGATGCGAGATCATCAGATAGATTGATTCCAGCTAGAGACGACTTCACGCGGAGACGTTGGGAGTCGACAGAGACGATCGAATGTCAGAAACCTATTATTCCAAGTTTAAAGTAGTCGGAAAGACATGCAGGCAATTCTATGGACCCTCTAGAAGAATGAAACCCTAACTCGACATAATGACCGTGTGAAAGCCTTTGAACCTTCGGGTTTGCGGCAGTTCCACGGCGCCATTAGTGAGGCTTGGGTTTGTCCTTCTACGGCTGGACCACCGATGCTGTGGTATGTACTCGATACTATTAAACTGTGCCTAAAATGTTGAGCTCTTGGGGGATTATGAGGTTTTGACGACTCAATCGGATGGCTCGACTTAATTCGGATGCTAGGTGGTGAGATGCATTCTTGGGAGACTCCAGATACGAGGATAGTCGTTGGAGCTCAGTCCATGTAGCCACGATGAGACGAGTCCGAAGCAGTCGACATTAGAGAAACTGGAGTAAGAGGTTCGTACCAGATCTAGATGAGATGACGTTCCACTCCGCCGACATCAGAGATGCGATGCGCATGCCGAGGCATGGTACTTGGATTTACCTTCCAGAAGGAGTTGCGATGAGTATGCAGTCGTTCCAGAGCAAGATGCAGATATAGGAAAGGACGATGACTTCCGGACAGTTGGCAGAGACGAGACATGGAAGAGACCGTGAGCAGGATTCCTTCAAGGACACTGCTGCAATGGCACTTGCACCCAGGATCAAATGTGTCACGTACATTCAGAGAGCCAGAGGCCGACGCCAGTGATATGCTGTCTTAGGAGTGGTCGTGATGATTGACCGGGAGATGACAAGAGACGTGCCAGAACGGGATCATCCCCGTTAGCGTACCTGACAAGGCCGATGAGCCGATGGACCGAGAGATTGGTAATTCCCAGTGAAGACCTTGACCCAGGAGTGGTCATTGTTACGCACACCAGCAGGCCAGAGTTCATGATCATCGACGAGACGTCCCACTAGTGACTGCGACAGTTGGCCCGAGATTCTTAGAGGATGCGCTTGAGCGGTACTATGCCGCCATTATTGATTTCGATGTTTTGGGTGATTTATTCGAATGATTTGATTTTGATGATTGAGGATTTACGATCCTTGCACAGTGTTGCACTTGATATCGTTTTCGTGCTTGGGTTTCACATGTTTGTGATTTTACGGTTTTAGACATTTGAGTTGATTTGGTGCGTATGCACGCACACGATTTGGTTCCTGCACTCTGTATAGTTTATATATGCTTGCAGTGCAGTGATACGCCTTTTGTGCACGTAGATGAATTTGACTTTGATTTCGATGGTGATGTTCGATATTTGTTTTGTGCACCTTGTGCACCTGATTTGATTTTGCGCATGTTCAGCACTTGATATTGGATTTCATGATTTCGTGCACGATGGATGCACCTGATTGGATTTTCGCGCATGTTTTGAAGTGTGATTTTGGTGCACACCAGATGCACTAAATCGAGATTTTTCGTGCATGTCAGATGCACCTGATTTTGCTGTCAGGCACACATGTTGCCTACGACAGATGTTTCGTGCACACCCGATGCACTTAGATGTTGTTTCTGTGCATATGTATGGCACATATTTGGATTTTGATTTCTGTGCGCACAAGACGCGCGTAGTATTCATACGCGTATTTTGGGATTGATTTTTCTTATAGAGCAGTACGTTTTTATGATATTGCTATGTGTTTTCGTACTGAGCAGGACTAGTCAGAAGACAGTACCTGAATATATTTTACATGTATAGTTTCGAGTTATATCATATTGGTTTTGCTTTGGATTTGGTATTGATGTCTTCCCCATGACTCCGATGAATGCGGGATGCTTGACGGAGTTCTGATTTGAGTTATATGCTCATTTTTCATGCGCATGCGTTGCGCTACGATTTGTTTTATGTATTTATGATTTCGGAGCCCCGGCGATTTGATGGTTTTGGATGAAATATTTTAGTATTTGGGGGAAGTTTTAATTTAAATTCGGGGACCGAATTTCTTTAAGGGGGGAAGATTGTAACGTTTTGAAAATCGTTTCGGTGAAATTTCGGAAAAATCGGTAAAATAAGGGGGTTTTCCGTAAAACGTCAAAATACAAATATATTTATTAGAAAATTAAATATACATATTCTAGCTATGTAATTACTAGTATTTGGTGTTTATTGAGCCACTGGTGAAATTTCATATTTTCTGAAAAAAATATTATTTTAAGCCGTCACTAATACATTTAATTAGGGAAAATTACAAATTGGAATAAGTTGAAACAAATTTTGTGCATCATAAAACAGTAAATAAAATTTTATCAAATGGTTTTTGAAATGAAATCGTTTGCCAAAACGGTTTAGAAATTATCGAAGAAAAAGGCTTTTTCGGTGAAATTAGTGTAAATAGTTGTTTGGGGCATAACCTTTATCATTTTTCCCTCACCCACACTCACCCACACCCTCTCTCCTCCCCCCTAGGCTACTGGCTAAGCCCTTGGCTGCCCCTCCTAAATTTTTCCCCACTTGATGAGGCCTTGAATGAAAAGGGAGCATGAAATGAAAAAGGAAATGATAAAGAATATGAACTTGGGCTTGTTGTTTGACTTTGGGCTTTCTTTACTTGGAAACCTACACCCACACCCATATAAAATCCTCCCCATTTTCTCTTGGCCGAAAATGGCTGCTGCCATTCTCTCTACCCCCATTTGGGCCTCTCTTTTTCCTCACAAAGCCAAAATGAAATGAAAAGAATGAGGTATGGGTGTTATTATATAAAGTATGGGGTTTCCTTTGACTTGGACTTTTCTCCCCACACCCACACACTTCACCATCACCCCTTCCCTTATGCTAGCCGAGCCCTCTTCAACAGCAGCCCCCCCCCCCAATTTTATCCTCTCTTTTATCATCAATAACTTCATCAATTTGCCCCAAAAATCAAGTTAAAACCTCAAAAATTCTCCAATCCAACTCTTACCCATTATTTCTTTATCCAAGCTAGCATGAATCTTGGAGCAAGAAGCATGTTTGTGAGGCTAGATTCATGTTATATCTCAAGATAATGGTGAGGTATAAATCTTGACCTTTTGTTAATTTGTTGTTATTATTTCAAACTAGGTTAAGGAAGGGTTTAATTTGGATTCAATTTCAAGACTTGAATTTTCAAGAGGAGATTTTGGATTCAAAAGTTAGGGTTTAGATTCAATTAGAGTGGTTGTTACTTGCTTAAGGTTGCAATGAGAAGATTATCATGTTAATGCTTGCTAAAACTAATCAAATTACTAGTTGCAAATTGTTAGTTTAAAATTGTAATAATTGTACCAATATTGCAAACTAGGTTTTTTTGAATTGATGGAAATGAGTGATTTTAAAATCTAATTAACATTGGTATGACATAATTAAGATGTTTAAGGAACATTATAGCCACTAGAATTGTTAAAATATTTAGATTGGTTAAAACACCAAGTTTTGAACTAAAAAGGTAACTTTTGCGAACTAGATTTTGGTTTAATGTAATTTAGCAAGATTAAAAATCTAGTAAATGTTTATGTGGCCTAATTAAGATAATTAGTGAGAATTGTGACCACTAGTTTGCTAAAACATCAAGACTTGTAGTAAAACGGTTAACGACCCCTATACTAGGCTTTTTGGAAATAAACCGATTTAATCAATTTGTTGGTTTTGATGATTTGCATCCTATTTCATATATTTTTAGTGACTTATAAAACAATGATTGGTACGTTTGGTGTTTTTCTCGATCAATCGGCGTGTGTACACCGATGTCGAGGGTTTTTGGGTTGATTTGAGAGAGCAAACCATAGGTTTTGACCTATGTGAGATTCGTGTGACGTTTTGGTCATGGGTCGGATTTTAATGCGATACGATGTGTTATGATACGTAGGTACCCTCGCGAGGACTTTGAGACGACAAGCAGGCACGTGGCGATATTGGCACCGGCGAGCGAGGACCAGGTGAGTAGATTTATATCTACGGGGAGAAGTCGGGTGGATGGCGTATAGCACCCCCGCAGTCCGTGGTGGTGTATACGGATGCGTATACACACCAACAATTATTATATGTTAATTGGAATTAATAACGATGTTTATGATGGATATAGTGTATTGGATTATTTTAGTGTAGCGAACACTAGGGTAGTGTTGCACTACACATACACACATACATACTTGCATACATTCCTATTTATATGTGCTCATGGGATTCTTTATAGTTTTGTGTTCACATGGGTATGGGACTATGTGTTCACATACGGATTTGAGGATGATACTTGGGATTTATGATGAGTCGATGAGATTTGATTTGAGGCCGTGAGATCGGTGATATAGCAGGGTTCGTATTTGAGATACGACATGACGTTGTAGAGGGTCCTTGACGTAGTGTTTCACACACGTGCATGCATACTTAGGCGATATCAGTATTGTACTAGACGTAGATCAGTACCCCGATCATGATATTTGATAAAGAGGATACCAGGGGAATAGTATGATGAATGTGATATTGACCCGTACCCAGAATTGGAGATGCCGTACGACGGATTTACGTACGAGCTATAACTTGATGATTGATCCGCACTCTTGACTTGGGATGTCTGATTATAGATATGGTATCGGATATGATATTATTGAGGCGGGATCACCGACTAATATATATTCAGGTATGTATATGTATCGACTTAGATGTTAGGCGGTTTCCTTACCTGTAGCCCAGCTGGTCAGCTTAGCCCTTTAGTTTAGTTTAGTTGTTAGATTAGATTCGATTCTTACCTATTTCAAAACTAACGAATCGTGGGTATTTTAAAAGACAGCCCAAGGGATCCTACGGATATTTCAAAAGACGTATCTTTTCATAAAAACACCGTAGCCCCTATTTTCAAAACCCCATGATTCGTGTTATTTCAAAAGGCACCTTTTGTAGGACTTATATTAGGTTAATGCAGATTAGTTATAGTTGCGTCTAGTATTCAGCTCCCGCTCATTATTGTTGTTCGCTCCGCATCACATGCTTATATTATGCTTTATATTCTATTGTTGCTATCTTGTGGTTAGGACACCAGCACCATTACCGATGATGCGTATGTTCCACGTACACTTACTTGCCGGCTCACACACATCTTCATCGGTAATTGCCATGTCACGTACACCTTAGAAATATTATTGCTTGACATAGCCTGTTAGCTAATAGTTTAGATATGATATTAGTGTACTTGCCTTATATGTTAGTTTAGACATTGTAGTTATTACCTGCTACTTCATGCATACTGATATTCATTGTTATGCCGCATTCATGGATTCTCATGCATATATTCACTTTTTACGTGCTGTTGAGGTTTTGGATTCGGATTCCATGAGATTTTCTGGATTTGGGGAAAACCGCAAAACATATACAAACTTCTTATTTTTTTTCCATGATGTATGAGTCGTCCACCATGAGTTTGCTGATGGATTTCGAGACCCGATTCGAGGAGACGGATGAACCGTTTCGGGTACATGGTAGACCCGGTAAGGTACCCCGGGGCAAGAAGCGCGTGATGATGACGATGTGAGCCTGGCAGGGGAGCACTACCTACCGGTGATTTTACCCGACGCGTCGGATATCCGGAGGATACCGTCGTGGTCTTGAGATGGATGGTAGGGGCCGGTCTGGACTGACGGCGCCCTAGATATTGTGATTGAGACATTAAGATTTCGAGATATTGAGGTACAGAGACTGTGATACAGAGATATCGAGATATTGGGATTACGTTTTGTGCCGATGCTAGGCACTGTTTTATGCTGATTTCATTATGATACCTCATTTTAAAAGTACAAAGGGAATCTCACTAAATTATGAAAACAGTTCTTCACTTACATGTATTCTGTGTTCATGCATTCATACCTCATTCATATAATATTTTGCTACCTGAGGCACTGACACGGGCATATGAGATTACACTCGGGTTAGATGTTTACCCTAGCCTTGTTTTAGGTTGCATGTTATATATATAATTGAGGATATATTATGATCATTGACCTAGGTTGCGTTATTATGCGATTTCTTTCCATAGATGTTTTTCTATTCACGAGTTGGCAACTCACCCCCGTTGTGCCCCAGTTTCTTGCAGGTTGCCGTACAGGTTTCATCACGGCTTTGCGGGCATAGTTTCTTTCGGGTGATTTGCTAGTAGGTGGGTTTACTTGTATCGTACCCCCATTATATAACTTGTATATTATTATTCTGTTGTATCTAGAAGTTCCATCAACCAAACATGTGTTATTTTTGAGATAGAGACCAGTGATGTCATTCTTTCGACCTTAGAGTCGCGCGTTATATTTCTGCAGATTTCTTGTGGTTTTGAGTTTCCTTTTGAGTTTTGATCCTCGCCGTTGGTGTTGTATATTATATTGCTTGTGTGGTTGTGACCGTTGATTGACGAAGAGCTAGCTCCCGCTTAGGGATGCATTTTTATTGATTTCGTATACTATTCATGTTGTATCCCGTTTGGGGGCCAGTATTTACAAAGGAGACTCTGCCGAAATTTTCAGGAATTTTTTTGATGTTTTTAGAAAACCGCATAATTCGGCTTATGCTTTTAAAACTACTTATTTAAATTGGTTTTCCTTCACTCTACTACTTTTCTTGGTTTGCATTTCTGGGTTTTCGGCTTACTTGGATTACGTACGCTTCGAGACGTTTCGTAGTTTAAGTGCCGGCCATGTTCTGTACTTTCGGGACGTGAGCCGATAGGGAGACATGCCAAGATCGGTCTTATAAGCGGTTCGAAATGCCCAAAGGGCATCGGTGAGTTTCAATGACCAATCCTTTCGTTTCTTGGAAACCGTCTTTTCCAGTATCTGCTTGATTTGCCGATTTGAAACTTCGGCTTGCCCACAGGTTTGGGAGTGGTAGGGCGTAAATAGCTTATGATTAATGGAATATTTCCGCATCAAGGCCTCAAAAGTCTTATTGCAGAAATGAGTTCCATTGTCGCTAATGATCGCTCGGCGGTGCCCAAACCGGGAGAAAATGTTTTCTTTTAGAAACCTGACAACCTTGTTGTCGTTAGTCCGGCTGGGCACAGCCTCGACCCACTTAGAGACGTAATCAACAGCGAGAAGGATGTACAAGTTCCCAAAAGAGCTGGGAATCGACCCCATGAAATCTATCCCCCAAATGTCGAAAATCTCCACAACCAAGATTGGTTGGAGCGGCATTTCGTTCCTCCGGGATATCCAGCGCAAGTGTTGGCACCGGGAGCAAGTCTTGCAATAGTCATGAGCGTCTTTTAAGAGTTGTGGCTAGTAGTAACCACATTGCAAGATCTTCTCAGCTGTCTTTCTGGGGCCAAAATGCCCGCCACATGCTTGATCGTGGCAAAATGACAGCACACTCTTGAATTCATCGTCAGGGACACACCGACGAATAATCTGGTCGGGACAGTACTTCAACAGATAGGGTTCGTCCCAGTAAAAGTGTTTAACTGGGGACAAAAATCGAAGTCTGTCCTGACTTGACCATTCAGTCGGTAGTAGCCCTGTGGCCAAATAGTTCACAATATCTGCGAACCAGGGTTCGCGAGATACTGTCAAGAGCTGTTCATCCGGAAAAACGTCGTTGATCGGAAGTTGAGGCGACGGCGAAGAAGGAAGTCGTGAGAGATGGTCGGCGACTATGTTTTCACATCCTCTTTTGTCCTTAATGACAATGTCAAACTTTGAAGCAAGAGGATCCAACGTATTAGCCCATATTTTGCATCTTTCTTCGCAAAAAGATGGCGCAGAGCAGAATAGTCTGTGTAGACAATGACTAGAGTGCCGATGAGGTAAGGCCTGAACTTTTCTAAAGCAAATACAACAGCCAAGAATTCTTTCTCTGTTGTTGTATAATTAAGTTGGGCGTCGTTCAGGGTTCGGCTAGCATAATAGATTACGTGCGACATCTTGTTGATGTGTTGTCCAAGGACAGCACCAATGGCAAAGTCGGATGCATCGCACATAATCTCAAATGGGTGCGTCCAGTCAGGTGAAGAAAGAACGGGAGCAGAAGTGAGTGAGCTTTTTAATGACTCGAACACAGTCACACAGCTCGAGTTGAAGTCGAATGGCGTGTCCTTGGCCAGCAAAAGAGTCAAGGGCCTAGCAATCTTGCTAAAGTCCTTGATGAACCATCTATAAAAACCGGCATGGCCAAGGAAGGCTCGGATGTCTCGGACGCATCTGGGAGGAGGGAGATTGGAAATGACCTCAATCTTCGCTCTGTCAACCTCTATGCCATTTTGCGAAATGATATGTCCTAAGAAACTATCTTCGCGCACCATGAAGTGGCACTTCTCCCAATTCAAATTGAGGTTCTTGTCCTTACATCGGGTAAGGACAGCGTCAAGATGCAGCAAACACTCGTTAAAGGAATCGCCGAAGATGGAGAAATCGTCCATGAAGATCTCCAGGAATTTTTCCACCATGTCTGAGAAGATTCCCATCATACACCGCTGGAAGGTAGCGGGCGCATTGCATAACCCAAAGGGCATGCGACGATATGCGAACGTGCCGAACGGACAAGTGAATGTGGTCTTGTCCTGGTCTTTTTCGGCGATGGGAATCTGATTATAGCCGGAGTAGCCATCAAGAAAGCAGTAGTACTCCTGTCCGGCCAATCGTTCAAGCATTTGGTCAATGAAAGGTAGCGGAAAGTGGTCTTTCCGCGTTGCGGCGTTGATTTTCTGTAATCGATGCATACTCGCCACCCAGTTTTGGTACGAGTAGGGATTAACTCATTCGCCTCGTTAGTGATGACCGTTATGCCTGACTTCTTGGGGACAACGTGAATGGGTCAAACCCACTGGCTATCAGAGATAGGGTAAATGATACCACTATCCATACACTTTACGATTTCCTTTTTCACAGCCTCCTTCATGACTGGATTGAGTCGCCTTTGTGGATCCCTGGCTGGTTTGGCATCATCCATCAGATGAATGTGATATTCAACGATCAGGGGACTAATCCCCTTGATGTCCGCCATGGACCAGCCAAAAGCTTGCCTATTGCTGTGCAAGACCGCAAGAAGGGCTTTCTCTTGCTCTGGAGCTAGAGAAGCCGAGATGATAACAGGGAGGGTCTCGTTCTCACCCAAGTAAGCGTACTTAAGGTGAGACGGCAAAGGCTTGAGTTTGAGCGTTGAGGTGAAACGATTGAAAGCAAGATTGGTGAAAAGATCTCGAACTCAAAGGATTCCAGCAAAGGTTCAAAACAAGTGTAAGCAACCGAGTTGGATGGTTCAGGTAACTCATCCGGAAATTCGAAGGATTCAAACTCGGGTGGTGAGTGGCTAAGATCGTTCGAGAAAGTGAAACACTCGTAGTCATTGTCGGGCGCAGAAACAGCAGCAGGTTCGAAGAAGAACGCACTAGTGGCGTTAAGGTTATCGTGATCGAACAAAAACTCCTCGAATTCACACTCTTCTGGGGTGATCTCCTTGATTGAGCAAACGTCTAGTATATGAGCATTAGGTTCGGTGGGCTGATTCCCCAACCTAAAAATGTTAAGTTTAATTGTCATGTTTCCAAAAGATAGGTTCATCGAACCATTGCGACAATTGATCACAGCATTTGAGGTTGCAAGGAATGGGCGACCGAGTATCACCGGAATTTGATTCCGGGGGTTAGCTACAGGCTGTGTGTCTAATACAATGAAGTCAACGGGGAATATGAAGTCTCCAACCTTGATTAACATATCCTCTAGCTCACCCCTAGGATGGGTGATCGATCGGTCGGCCATTTAGAGAGTGCAGTGTGTGGGTTTCACCTCTCCTAGACCTAGTTTCTCATATATTGAGTATGGAAGCAGGTTAACACTGGCACCAAGATCTAATAGTGAGCGATTGATGTTCTTATCCCCAATGGTAATAGAAATCGTAGGACAGCCAGGGTCCTTCCGTTTTTGAGGTAAAGATTGGGTAAGAGCATCACTCACAGCACTAGCCAAGAAAACTTTCTTGGGTACCTGAGATTTCCTCTTTTTCGTGCACCAGTCCTTTAAGATTTTCGCGTAAGACAGGACTTGTTGAACAGCATCTAAAAGGGGAATGTTGATGTTAACCTGCTTAAACAACTCCAGAATCTTCTCCATTTAAGGATTTTTTTTATTGGACCTCAACCGGTTTAGAAATGGAACGTTTTTAAAATTGGTTGAGTCCAATGCTTGTGGAGGATATTGTAGAGTTGGAATGGATCCCAGAGCTGGTGTTTTCGTGGAGTGAGAAGTGGGTCCGTTCAGAGAAGAAGAAGAAGAAGAAGAAGCGGTCGGGGTGTCATTATCCTCAATTGTTGTGCCGATGTTGTTGTGCAACATCCTTCCCGATCTCAATGTAGTCACGGCACTCACATTATGGTTCTGTTGTTCAAGAGCAACATGTACATTATGTGGGTGACCGGGATTTGGGAGTGGTTGAGATGGAAGCTTCCCCTTTTCTCGCTCGCTTAACGCCGCATTTAGCTGTGCAATCTGGGCTTCGATGGTCTTGATGCTTTGCCCGTGTGCAGCAGTGTGTTGCACCAAAGACTGAATAGACGACTGGATGTTGGCGGTGGATTGTGTCGATTGTTTAACGAACGCCTCCAGACTTCGTTCTAGTGAGGAAACCTTATCGTTGTTTGACGGAACAAAGTTGTTTTGTGGAAAAGAATTGTTGGGTGCAAAGTTGTTCGTATGATTTTGAAAAGGTTGGGGTTGGAAGGGCTGCTGAAATTGATGTTGAGTTTGTTGTTGCGCTTGTTGTTGCGGAGGAGGGGGCCTCTGAAAATTGTTGCCTTGGAATTGATGCTGATTCTGATTCCAGGCGAAATTGGGGTGGTTCCTCCAACCGGGATTGTAGGTGGAAGAGTATGGATCATTTTTCGGTCTTTGCTGAAATGCAGCATTAACCTGATCCTGTCCTTGAGATGGTGGATTGTAAGGACACTCTTCGGTTAAGTGAGAAGGATCGGAACAACAATCACAAATGGTACGAAGGGGAAGAACAGGGGCAGGCGCAGGAGATGAAAATTTGCTCTCTATCGTTTCAAGTTTTCTCGTTATTGCTGCCATTTCAGCTTTCATCGCAATAGAGACATCAAGTTGGTGAATTCCTACCCTAGACTGACCAGTAGAAGTGGAGGAAGAAGAAGAAGAAGTTGGTCTGGTGCTCTCCCATTGAAGCGTTTGTTCCGCAAGGTCGTCGAAGAATTGCCACGCTTCCTCGTCAGATTTTGATAGGAAGTGGCCCGACAAATGGTTTCCAACAACTGCTTGGTTGCTGGGTTCAGGCCTTCGTATAAGGTTTGGCAAAGTTGCCATTTCTCGATACCATGGTGAGGGTACTGAACAAGAAGGTCTTTATACCGGTCAAAGCACTTCCAGAAGGGTTCAGAAGGAAGCTGAGAGAATTGGTTGATTTCGTTACGGGTCCTTGCGGTTTTATGATTCGGATAGAATTTCTTGAGAAACGCTTTCACAAACTCGTCCTAACTGGTTATGGAGTGGGAAGCGGTACTATACATCCATTTTTCAGCAAGATCGCACAAAGTGAACGGAATGACCCGTAGTCGTATAGCATCGTCCGACAGCTGGGTAGTTTTCATCATGGCACAAACATTTTGGAACTTGTTGATGAAGATATAGGCATCTTCAGATTCAAGCCAATGAAATTTCGGAACCATGTTATTGATGTGGGGATTAATTTCAAAATTATCCCCATTGGCCGGTGGAAGGTAAAGACAGGTGGGGAGTGCAGAGCGGGTGGGATAGAAACGATCCTGGAGCGCGATTCGCTGTGGCGCTACAACAGGCGGTGGTGGTGGGTTATTTGCCACCATAGGAGGTGGAGTCAATCCCGGGGGAGTCAAAGAGATGTTTGGATTAAATCCTGACATCATGGAAGAAGAGGATGGTGATGGTGAAGGTGAAGATGTATGAACAGAATTCCGGTCAACGTCGGAGTTGGCCGGCAAAGGTAAGGGTGAAAAAGGCGTGGACGGAGTATCGACGTCTGAGTCGATCGCGTAGTCGGTAGCGACTAACGTAACGCGGACTAGGAGGGCGCTAGTGTCCCGAGTCCCAGCGGACATACACTAAACGAGTTTAGTATAGTCAAAGCGGAGAAGGTGAGGGTAAGAAAACGTCAATGGAGAAATACGATGGGTGGTGGGTAAAAAAATGGATTCTGGCGACAAAGGGCAAGTTTTTATAAAAGTTTTTGGTTTTGTGTTTTTTTCTTCTTTTTTTAGAAAAAGCTTTACAGAAATATGTACGGGCTTACGGCTTCAAGCAATCACAAACAAGATATGCACAATCACACCTAGATCTAGGGTCACCTAGGTCAGCTGGACAGCTCCTAACTGTTCCAAAGGGCTAGAAATAGGACCTCAAACCTCCCTTCTCCAACAATTGCGGCCAGGTAAGTGGGATGCTCCCCACTACGTAAGTAGTGGTCCGAATTAAGTAACCACTTGCCTTGGACACACTTTCCTAGACACCGCAAAAGTCAGGATAGGATAAACGGCCGATGCCTGTAACTAGTCCTCTGTCCTATTGAGCGCGAAGTTCTTAGGGCTGAATCTAGTATTTTTTAATTTAAGCAATGGTCAATGCATATGCTTTTTGTGATTTCTGGGGTCCTGGGAAGGGTGATGAAATCCCCACCCAATCTGAATTGGTTTCAAGCCCCTTAAAGTCCGTATTAATAAATGCAAAGCAGTAACAATCAACTGCAATCAATTTTTATTTTTTTAGCGTGGCGCAAAGAATCCTGCACAAAAACAATATATTGGAAGAGGGAAGAGAGTTTGCGCAAAGAATGCTGTAGAAAACATAGATTAGTGGAGTTCAGAGGAGTGGGGGAGGAGATAAGGAACACTCATAGGGAATTTGGCACCATGAAGGCACCAAACGGCCACGGTTCCGCGGCCTACACTCTTTGGAAATTTTCTGAAAATTTGGAATTTTGTGAATTAAAAATTGCTAAAAAATTCAGCACGGAATTGTAGGAGTTACTGTGAAGCACGTGACCCTAACTCGACTAAAGCGCCGCGGAACCGCGGCCCCACCCCGGCTTGCGCGGCGGTTCCGCGGCCATATTGGTGAGTTAGGCCACGTGGTTTGCACAGTAATTCATTTCTGTATGTGCTGTATTTTATGGGAATTTTTAATATTTACTCAACAGTTGAGTTTTCTGGGGTTGTTTTGGGTATTCGATTATTCGATCGGATTGTCTAATTTTGTCTATGTGTTTTCCGGATAATTTTTGAATATGTTAAAAAGTTCGACCGGATATAAATACCCACTTTTTCCCCTTCCGGGAAATTTCCAAGTGTTGGATTTTTCCGTAGTTTAAAGACGTTCTAAGTAGTGCAAGTAACGCGATGGACCCTCTAGAAGACAACAAACCTTAACTCGATTATGTGACCGTCTTGAACTGCACTTTGAACCTTAGCGTTTGGGGCAATACGGCGTGCCACATGTGAGGCGTTGGCTTGACCCTTCTACGGCTGGACTGTTGCTACTGAGGCATGAAGTGAATGTTTTTAAACTTATATCATGTGTTTATCTGTTTCGGGAAAACTTGGGTGTTTGATTGTTCGATCGGAAAGTTTAACATTTTCTATTTATCTGGAATGTGATACAATAATTGGAATTCACAAGTAGTTATGAGATAACTGGATGAATGTTATAAACACAACACTTTAGTCTCACTTGATCGGTTGCCACGGAATTTTGATGTGATCAAAAGTCCGTCGCAATCACGTAGCGTACGCGGATACTCGCCGGTAAAACTTAATAGATAGCCACGCCCCATAGCCCCGACCGAGTGACTGTAGGAGAACCCCTTCGCCGAAAGCATCCGTTCGGGTGCTCGCGGCAGCGGTGTTCCGCCTTGGTGCACTTCGTTGACGGCATCGGGGGTACGGCCGCCTACTAAAGTTTGCGAAGAGCATTCGATCAGGACACCGGGAATCTTGTTGAATTGCCCGACTTAATATTGACAACTGTTTTCGATTTTGAGACTAAAATACGGGGTTTATAATTGTTAGGCATGCGATGTCTAAGTAATTCATTTGATTAGGCATGCGATGTCTATGCAGGTTGCGGATTCCAACTGTTGTAGTTTTACACTTTCTTTTCTGTGACCGTAAGTGTAATATGTGATATCGCCGGTTTCGTCGCTATATGTCAACGACAATTGGGATGCGCATATTTACTTACGTTGATGACATGTGATGTTATGTGTTGCTGGATATGTTATATTGGATCGTCGTGTTTGAATAGCCGGGTTTTTTTTATGTGAGATGAGTGTTTTTCTTTTTCATTCATGTAAAAACTTGTATGTAATATTCTTTTATTGGGGCACTTCCAGGTTGCGGAAGATGTCACCCTTTGTATATTATTTACTTTTCCGCACTAGGATAGACCCAAGGAGGGGAGCACAAGTAACCGGGTTCTGGAGTCCAGTGGGAGACCAACTCGAGGAGTCGAGTCCGGGTCCCCTAACTTTAGAATTGGTAGGGTTGATTGCCGCTCTCGTTGGGGTCTAGGGGTGCGGGTTTGGCTATTCATCGCGACCGTGGAATCCGTTTTTTTTACTGGCTCGTATTGAAAACACGGACGTCCTAGTATATCCAGTGTTTCATATGTATTTTCTGCTGCGATATCTGTGATGTAATCATGTGATGTTCTGTGATAGATATAGTATATAGTATACATGATATATTATATAGGCGTTACTTATGTTTTACACCCGCGCTAGCCCTGCCCCGCTCTGCCGTTAGTTACCTAACCTAACGGTGCAGAGGGGACATCGAGGCGAATGCGGATGGCATAAGTATACGTCGTATTTATCTCTGATGTTTAGGTGCTTAAATGATGGGACTTCATTAATGTGATTAATGAAAGAAAAGAAACCTAAGATGTTGTGGAATCGAATTTTCAAAAACAGGTAGCTACAGTTCTTGCTTTGCATCGCGGTTTCCTTGTAGAACATCCTGCACCTTATTCGATAGGGAAGGACCGAGATCCCTTCACCGGGAGTGACTCCTTTAGCAATAACTGGCAGATGCTACAACCCTCGGTTTGTCTTTTGATTGCTTCTATAGTTTTTTCTTTGCACAGAGGTATATATGATATATCATGCACCTTATTCGATGAGGAAAGGGCCGACTATCCCTTCACCGGGAGTGACCCCTTTAGCAAAACTAGAAAAGCCTAAAAAACACTCCATTTTAAAATCATTTGATTCTACAACGATATCAAGTTCATTACGCAATAGGTTTTCAGAAAAACCTGTCGTAGGTCTCCGTCATTTCAGATAAGTCCTTCTTAGTATTCGTGCTGCGTTTATTGACCTTGTCAAGGCGCTGTGTGCGGTAGCTAACCAGTATTTATCTGCTTATGCATATGATGCAGATTGGGTTAGGGTGGTCGTGCGGCCTAGTTGACCTTGTCAAGGGTCGTGCGGGTGGGTTTGATTCAATCAAGAAATGACGGCTTGAACTTGACTTGCGGTCTATGGTTTGTTGACCTTGTCAAGGTCATAGATCGTTGGGGGCAAAAAATTATCGGGAATTTCAAGTGTTGAAATTTGCAATGAGATTGCATACCATCTATGAGATAGTTGGATCCCGATACCCGCTGCGAGTCTGAGTTACTCCTGGGAGAGTTTTACACATTACAATTAGCCGATCAAGTAGGTGTCTAGAAAGGTGTCAACGGGGTTACGCCTCTGGGAAAACGAGGTTTACATTAATTAGGTTCGTGCGAAAGCACGGGGAACCTCCCTCAAAGTACCGACACTGGCCTGGCTGAAAGATTGGCGAACTTATAGTATGTAATTAATCCCGGCTAATCTTTCCTTTTAAGGTTTGAAAGAAGATTTGATAAAAACAGTGGGAGTCATCCTGATTAGATAAAATAATAACCAATCTGATCTTGCAAGAGCATACGCTGAGTGTTTTCTTCTCTCTCTCTCCAGGTAGCGACCATGTCACGCCTTAATCAAGATAATAAAACGAATATATTGACCGAACCCGCTTGTTCTACTAAGCTGGGGAATGTTGGTCCTGCTCCAACTTATAATTGTTATAAGACAGAGCAGGAAATAGGGGAATACCAAGATTCCCATGCCGCCCAAACGAAGAAAGTGCATATGATGCATCTTCTTCGGGTGTGTTCGTTACAAAGAACTGTTTATCTGTATCCTCTACGTCCTGGGTATTTGATACCGGATCAGGATCACAGATATGTAATCTGTTACATAGGGCTACAGATAGGTAGAGAACTGAGAACGGGTGATAAGTTTCATGAGGTAGAAAACGGGGCAAGTGTTGCAGCCAAGTCTGTTGGTCACTGTCACCCTGTATTACAAATACATTGATTCTGAACGGATGTTATTAGGTACCGAACCTAATATACAAAATCATATCAGTCTCTTTATAAGTAAAGAAATGATAAAATTTTTTATTGTTGGATAATGTTTTGAACATTTCCTATATCAAAAGTTGATCGGTTCACGCACGTTATCTAAAAGCATTGATGTTCTAAATCAAACTACGGTTCTTAGTATATAGAACACACACAAGAGGAAGAGTTCAGAAATGATCGAATCCTTCTTGATGCATTGTAGACTAGGTCAGACCAATGTGACCCGACTAGCTAAAGTTACATTTAGATGCATATTTAAATCGGTTTGAATTTACATCTTATGAAACTTGCTAGTCATGTCACAAAGATAAAATGACCATAGCTCTGTTTACTGGAAGCAGAGAAAGAGTTAGTGAACTCTTGGGATGATACATGTTGATGTATGTAGGTCCCCTGTCTACACATGCCAAGACTGGTTCTTTGTACTTCATTACATTCTCTGATCATCTCTCAAGATTTAGACATATGTTCCTGTTGAAACACAAGTCCGAAGCTTTTGAGATATTCATAGAATATAAGTTAGAAGTAGAGAACCAAAAACAAGGGTATAAGTATTATGTCCTTTGATGAGATCAAGGAGGAGAATACTTGAGCACGGAAATCCTGGACTATTCTAAAGGAGAATAGATTCTTTCTCAGAATTACTCCTCCGTATACACCATAGCACGATGGTATATCGGGGCGGAGCAGATACACCCTATTTGATATGGGGTGCTCTATGATGAGTACTGCTGAGTTACCTTTTTTCTTTTGGGAGTTATGCACTTAAGTAGCTGCATACCTATTGAATAAGGTTCAAATCAAATCAGTTGCCTACCGCTTCATATGTGATATGGAAAGGGAAGAGCCCATATCTTAAGTTAGTTAAGATTTGGGGTTGTCCGGCCTATGTCTAAAAGCAAAATCCGTACAAGCTCGAGGCAAGGTCTGTTATGTAGAACTGGAAATGTTCCAGCTATACAAACTGCAGCTGATGATTTGATAGAACCAAAGGATTCAGTAGATTCCAACGAACCTCGGCCTCTCCGCCGATCTAGTAGGGTTCCTCACCCACCTGAGAGATACTTTGGTTTCTCTATGACAGTGGGAGCGAGGATTGCATCATGAGATGATGAACCAACTAGTTTCGAGCTGGCCATCAGGAGTGAGACTCTGTAAGAATGGCTGGATGTTTATCGATCTGAGATGGAATCCTTATACACCAACAAAGTATGGAATTTGGTTGCTTTATCTGAAGGGTTAAATTCCCATCAGGAGCAAGTATATCTTGAGAAGATTACTTGGTGTACATGGAAAAGTTGAGACTTTCAAAGCTAGACTTGTTAAAGGTTTTCGTCATCGACCAGGCGTGGATAATGATGAAACCTTTTTCCGGTTCCTATGCTTAATTCCATCCAGATCCTACTTGCCACGGCTACATACCATGACTACGATATCTGGCGGTTGGGTGCCATGACTGCTTTTCTAAATGATGTTTTAGAAGAGTGCGTCTATAAGTACACAGCCAGAGGGCCTCATAGATAGTGGGAGCAGCGGAAACGTGTGCAAGATGTTTTATGTGATAAAGAAGGTATCGCGGAGTTGGAACGTCTGTTTCGATGTGTTCGTCAAAGAGTTTGACATCATCAAAATGGTAGATGAATCTTGTATAAACAGAAAGGTAGTAGAGAGTATGGTGGTGATCCTCGTAGAGTACGCGGATGACATACTCTTGATAAGGAAGGAGTTTCCTATGCTACGCTCGGTCAATCTCCTCTTATCACAAGGATTCTCCATATAGGATCAAAGTGATACCTACTAAATCCTGGGTTTTGGATATATGAGATAGATCTAGATGGATATTAGGATACTCACTAGTTGTAGTGAGATGGTATCAATTGGTCCTGGGGAGAATCACTGGAAGGGTTCCAGTGTGATAAAGATGACTGAAAATCAGTCACAGGCATTGTCTTCACCCTCAGAAAAAAGGACGGTATGTTGGAAGAGTTCCAAGCTAGATACCGTGGCATACTAGATGATAAAGGATGGATACATCGTTACTTAAGATGTTATCAAAGAGGCAGTTTTGGTGTATATTGGTTCATGAGATGTACTAGGTTCCTACCATTGTATGACAATGCAAGTGTGGCTTTAGCCCAGGAACCCCGGTCCCATCAGTAACCCAGACGTATTCTGAGGCAGCATCACCTGATCATGGAGATAGTTGATCTCCAGGGAGATCGAGGTTAGGAGAGCAGACTCAGAAGATAATACGGCGGATCCACTCACGAAGGCCTATTCCCAGAGAGAGGCTTTTATTGGAAGGTTGAGTATGAGATACTACAACCACTGCTACAGATGGCCCTAGTGCAAGTGGGAGATTGTTAGTTATATGTATGCCCTAGAGGCCATTACTGTACATAGGATGTATATTGTAGTGGATGCTGGGACATATATAGGGAGGACTTTCTTGCTCGACATGATAGTATGCTATCTGGTTGCTCTTTACCTTAACGTGTACACTGATTGTCTCTCTGTTACATGTTGGTAAAGCCCTTAGGATGTGTACTTGACTACCTGGACTATGATGCAGATCATACTAGTGGGGACATGGTAGTCCATAAGTACATCCTTCAAGGTCCCTAGTCGTGGGTGTATCGAGACAGGGCATCGATATACCAGAGTAGACTAGCGTATACCTTCTCGACCCATACAGATGGGCGATGGATGATCCCATATCCATTGGTGTTTGACATCAGAGATGATATACGGGTGATCAGTAGAGACTGGGTACACTGGACGGACTCGCCGAGAACTCCCAGATGGTATTATACCTTACGTCAGATGGCAGTTCTCTGGTGACACTGGTACAGGTTAGTCTGTAGACCCGAGATCGTCATAGAGTCTTATGTGATTCCCACTGTGCTTTGATTTCCACCTTACCACGTCCAAGAGGGCGTGCAAAACGGTGGCTTTTGGGTACAGTCCCGAATCACATGGAGGCAATGAGCGATAGGAGGGGATTCGTCTCTCCCGGTATAGGGAGTTGATGTTGCACTGTGTCCGATTGGCTATAACCGGAAATCCCTGGCCCGGGTTGTCGAGATTTACTGGTAAGTGTTACCAGTAGTTTCTCGAACTGTTATAGACCTCATATCGACACGACTTATCGAGCTACAAGGGTCTGACGTTTACCACCCCTAGGCAAGATATGCGACATATCAGACGAACAGACCGGACTGTACGGTAAGTGTTACTGGTTGGATTCACAGGAGTGTGAGCGGGCTTGCTCAGCGATCTTCTGACCGCTTGCGGCTTGTGGGTGCTTGATATGATCATCAACTGCTGCCGGCGTATTGACGAGTCTTTAGAGTCCTACACAGAGGTTTCCTGGTTCAAGCGAAACGAAATAGGAGCGCATATGAGATATGTGAAGGACCGAGAATGATACCAGTATGTAATACTATATTCAATTCTCACGATTTGTGACAGTGATCGATTATATGCGATATAGCCGGGTTATCGGATCAAGTGTTGATTCGATAAGATGTTACTATTGATATTACTCGGTTATATGCGATATGACCGGACCGTTAAATCAAGTGTTGATTTAATGATTTAGTGTATAATTATATATATGATATATTACTTTACATTAACTAGTAATTGTTCACTTAAGATGGATTTTCTCACTTGTTTGTATCATGTTTGATGATACATGCAAACTTGGGTTTGTGTAAGATTTAAACCATGTTTAGTGAATGGTTAGGGTTTCATTTCACTTATTTATTTATTCATTAGTTTTTGGCAAAGAGAAATGGTGACTTTCTTTTGTTGTTTTGCTTGAAGCTTCAAGAAGCTTTTCTAGCATCTTTGAAAAGTCTACCTTTCTTGTTTTGTCCTTAACCCTAACCATTCACCTAACCCTAGTTTATTCTCTACACTTAATCATGGTTGCAAATATGATAAGTGTCACGACCCGAAAGAGCACGTGACTGGCCCTTGAACCATATGAAGTCTATAGGACCCTATCTGATCCAAGTAAGCCAAAAGCCCAGAAATCTAAAACCATATAAAGAGTAAATAAGGAAAACTGGTTTTTAAGAAGTAAAGAAATCACGTTTCGAAAATCAAGTTTTTAAATAACTAAGCCGAATGTGCATTTTTAAAAGGTAAAATCTTTTCTAAAAATTTCGGCAGAGTTTCTTTTGTAAATACTGGCCCCGAATGGGGTACAACAAGAATAACAATATATGCAAAGAAAAAGGCATCTCCAAGCGGGAGCTAGCTCTTCGTCCATTGACGGTCACAATCACACAAGCAATATAATATACAACGCCGAATGGCGAGGATCAAATCCAAAAGAAACTCAGTAAGCATGAAAACCGCAATACTACTAAGCGCGACTCTAAGGCCGAATAATACATCACAAATGTCTAAGTCTGAAACAATATACAAGTTTGGTTGATGGAATTTCTAGATACAAGAATAATACAAGTACAATGGTGGTACTTGATGCAAAAGAACCCACCTACCCAAGCAAGTCACCCTTAAAGAAGCAGCGTGCCAGAAATGCCGCTACGGAACCTGTACGGCAAAACCTGCAAGAACTGTGGCACAACGGGGGTGAGTTGCCAACTCGTGAATAGAAATATCTACAAGCAGAAACCGAATGCAAGACATAAACCTAGGTCAACAATCAGTAATATAAACCACAAGAGTACGTCTGAAGCATGATAAGGTGGCAATATAACATCTAAACATGTATGTAGTGCCAAGTACTCAGGTAATAACATGTCATCAGTATAAGGTATGTCTGCATGAAGTAAATATGATGAAGTATCAAAAGGATATCAATACACATATATTAGCGTTCCATACCACTAATATTGGTGTAAGGGTATATATAACAGCGCCCTCATACCCTGTTATATATACAAATGAAGTATGATGAATATAAATCAAGTCTGTATGTGATCAAGTCTATAAAAACGTGGAACCCGTCCACCCGTCACCCAATGACAATAAACGTGGAACCCGTCCACCCGTCACCCAACGACAATAAGCATCATGCATGCGAATATGAGGATATAAGCAAAATCATGGAAAAACATCATGAAACCTGTGCCTAGCATCGGCACGTAAATCCTCGTCCATATGGGGCTCCGTCTGCGGTATCGGCTCTCGGCCCCGGCAGTACGGGTCAGCCCCTATCCTCATCCATATGGGGCTCCGTCTGCGGTATCGGCCCTCGGCCCCGGCAGTACGGGTCAGCCCATGTCCATCTCTCAACTCCGGTCGGTATCCTCCAGATATCCGCCGAGCTCAAATACAATCACCGGTAGGTAGTAGTCCCTCTGCCAGGCTCACCGTCTACTACACAGGGAAACCGTTCTCGCCCCGGGGTACCATACCGGGTCCACCATGTACCCGCAATCGGCCTCATCCGCCTCCTCGAATCGGGTTTCACATGTCGCTCTCAGCACCGAGAAAACACATGGTGGACGCACTGAAATATCTAATCAAGGGTAACCGGGTTTTTAAAACAATCATATATTCTCTTTTGAAATACCCACGGTTCCCAAATCCAGAAATATCATGGAAACAACATATCTCAATGCGTATAATCAAAACATGATGTATGCAACATGTAAAGAAAGGTAAGCATATCATAAGCCATGCAACATGGAATAGTAATTGCACATGTCGAGGGAAACCGCTCTTTTAAAACGAATCTGTTTGAAGAACATCTTGCGGTTCCCAAATCTCTAATCAAGTTAGAATCATCTATGTTTGTGTACAGGTATAAGTGTACAATATGCCATGCAAGAATCATATCATGAATGCATCAGTACTAAGTGTAGTGGCATGGCAATTATCGATGATGAAGTGTGTGAGCCGGCAAACACTGTGCGTGGAACATACGCATCATCGATAATTGTGCTGGTGTCCTAACAGCATGATAATAATATAGCAATAAACATATGCCAGCAATGCGAATAGCATGAATATGCGGAGATCAAATAATCAACACCACAGTGAAGAATCTACTATGCAAACTACAGATCTAAGTATCAAGTCAATCAGGAGGGGTATGGAAACCACCTAAATCTGAGTCGATATATATATAGATATACTAGTTGTTGATCCCCCCTCAATAATATCGCGTACGATACAGTATATCGTAAGACATCCTCGAGTCATGAGCGCGGATCTATCATCAATATATACTCGTACGGTAAATCATCGTACGGCATCCCAATAGCTGGGTACGGGTCAATATCACACTATCTCATCACATCTCAGGTATCACTATCATCATATCACATAATCTGGGATACTGATCTAAGTCTAGTACAACTGATACCATCAATATACTGCGTGTGCAAGCACACGTCCCAAGGCCCGTTAGATATCACGTATCGTATCCCAATACGAATCACATCAAATCACCGATCTCGCGGCACAATGCCCAACATCATCGACTCATCTCCAATGTCATCCGATATCATCAACACAGTGCAAGTATAATGAATATGCAAGGGTGTGCGTGTAGGTGTAATTCTATTCTAGGGTTCGCGACTATGAACTACACTAGTCACTTCTAACCCTACACTATCCATAATACACCTAACTATCATATATATATATAACAACTACGGACTGCGGGGGTGCTATACGCCATCCACCCGACTTCCCCATGTAGATATAATCTACTCACCTTGCGTCTTCATTTGTGGACGTCGCCACGCGCTTGCTTGTTGTCCCGAAGTCTTCATGGGTACCTACATATCAAAATATCGTATATGCGCATTAAAACCAAATCAAAGCTAAAACGGCACACGAAACCCAAAACGATACGATAAGAGGCCTATAGGTTAGAACCTATGGCACGCCTTCAAAACCATCAATAAATCCTCTATATCGTCGTATAAACGCCAAATAGTCGAGGTAAAACACAAGACACAAATTCAGACTTAAGAATACGGAATACGGAAACACGAATCCAAAACAGCAACTTAGGAAACATGTTCCAGATTTCACCCTAGGTCAAATTTGACAAATCTATATATACCAGGGGCCTAATCCACAGACAGGGGAACACCAAAACCAAAACGAGGCAATTCCACCATAGTCTGGCCGCAAATTGCGACCAGAATGGGTAAATCTGTGGCCGGCTTGATGAGTTAGGGGTTGGGGTCTTGGTGGTAGCTTCCTGGGTGCCTGCACACGTCACTGTCCAATCAATTTTAATTTAGGATGTCTCGGGTGATAGCAGATTCAATATACCCTTCACAGATTCCACAATTTCTCCGATATCGGTTTCAAAAATCCGTATTCTGGGTTTAAGCTTCAGGTTAGGGTCTCCATTCATACACTAGGGTGTTGGTGTAGCCTCTATTGAACTCAATTTCACATTACAACTGATAATTCTTCACAACCCTAACTAGGTTTTTCCTCAAGTCACCAAATCACACAATATCGGTTCAATCATAACTTGGGGGTAAAGGAAATGCTAAAACTAAGTTAATGATCCAAAAAATACCTCATTTGGCAACTCAAGAATTTTCTTGACTTGCCCCTAGTGGCCGAAATCCTTGCTTCTTTAGTCCAAAGTGTAGATCAAGAGCTTGTGCACACATTTAATGAAATGGAGATTGGGTTTTAGAGTTGTTTTGGATGTGTTTAGAGGGCTTGAAGAGGGGAGGGAAGTGAGGGAGGAGCAGCAGCAGGAGGAAGGAGAAGAGGGAGAGAGAAAATGAAAGAAAGATGAAGAGATGGCTAAGTCAAAGTGAAACCATACCTCTCTCTCTCTCTCACCTACTACTAAATTCTTTTCTCTTTTCTTTTCTTTTCCTAAAACCCTTCTCACTCAAATAGTAACCCCAAAACAAACCATGGCAATAAAGATGTAACACAAGTGTGAAAAAGTGATATGTGCATGTTTTGCACAAAAATGCTAAAAACCGATTAGCGATTTTTAATCGCGATTAGCACTAAATTAGTGTCAAACTAATCACAAAAACTTTAAAATGTCATAATCCCATATAATACCCTATTTTGGAATTTTCCATAATTTTCTTCCCATTTATTTGTATTTACTAATACCAAAATATTAAAATATTCAATAAAATAATATTAAATTATAAAAATTCCCAAAAATAATATTTTTAGTATTTCGAAATGTTACAATCTACCCTCCTTAAATAAATTCGGTCCCCGAATTTAAATTTATACCCCCAAATACCAAAACATTTCAATAATATCCAAATTGCCGGGGTTCCGAAAACATCAATCCGTAGCGAATATCATAAAAATTTACTGCTCTATAGGAAATAAATCCCCAAAAATGTAAATAAGAACATCCGGTGCGTCTGGTGCGCACGGAATCAAAATCCATATGTGTCAAACAGGTGTACAAAACAACATCTAGGTGCCACTGGTGTGCACGAAACATCTGTCATAGGCAACGTATGTGCCTGACAGCAAAAATCAGGTGCATGTGACATGCACGAAGAATCCCGATTTAGTGCATCTGGTGTGCCCCAAAATCGTATCTCAAAACATGCGCCCAACATGCGCGAAAATCCAAATCGGTGCATCCATCGTGCACGAATGAAAATCTAAACCTTGCGTACTCAACATGCACGGAATCACAAAATCCAATAGCAACGCCGAACATGCGTAAGTCCAGTCAAAAGCACGGAGTGCAAGAACCCATATCAGTATCAGAATCAAAATCGACATATCGAAAGACATCAAATCGAAGTCAGGTGCAACCGTAATGCACAAAATATAAATCCGGTGCAACAAAGGCATGAAATATAAATCTGATGCGGTAAACGCAAGAAACATAAAACTGGTGCGACAAACGCACGAAGTATAGAACTGGTGCATCCCATGCACAAATACCAGCAATAACTCAAATGCGTAAGCAGCAACACTAAGTGTACCCAGATATAAAGAAAATCATAAACGTGTGCAACTGCGTGCACAAAACACATATCAATACATTACAAGCACATATAAGCTATACCGTGTGCAAAATCGAAACACTAAAGGTACATGAAACTAGGCTGGAAGCGTAAATCAAATCACCGGCATAAAATAGGCATGAAATCATAATCAATAGCTCAAATGTAATAACTTATGCGCAAAATATAAATACCCAGTAAGTGCAACCATGGTGCACAAAATCAAATATCATGGAACTCAGTCATCAAGACTAAATCATGCGAATAAATCGTCCAAAATACCGAAATCCAAAGCGATGGATACATGATAATCAAATCACAAAATCACAAATCATAAATACCATCGTCGGTATATCCTCCTTCAGGGTCGGGAAGGTACCGGTACATCCGATGCTAGCGGCGCAAGATATCTACTTGCCTCTTGCTCGCGGCTGGCGTCCTCTGCCTCTGGTTCCTGATCTTTCCTGTAGATTACCAATCTCGCAATCCATCGGCTCATCAGCCCGGTCAGGTGTGCTAACAGGGACGATTCCGTTCTGGCACTTCTCTGGTCATCTCTCGGTCGTGTTGGATATATGTATGCCTTAGAGGCCATTATGTGATAGTGGATGTATCTATACATGTATATATATTCAGTTTGCATTCTTGCTCGACATGATAGTATGCTATCTGGTTCTTCTTTATCTGACATGTTGATTTGATAATGCTTTTATTCATTCAGACATGCTGATAAAGCCCTAAGGATATCGGCTTGACTACTCTGATTATGATGGAGATCATACTAGTGGGACATTTGTAGTCTATAAGCATATCCTAGAACGTCCCTAGTCGTAGTTATATCGAGACGGGACATTGATATACCAGAGTAGACTAGCGTATATGATACTAGACCCATACGATGGGCGATGAATGTTCCCACATTCATCGATGTTTGAGATCAAGATCATATACGGGTGCTCAGTGCTGACTGGGTACACTGGACGGACTCACCGAGAACTCCTATATGGAATTATATCTATCGTCGGATAGCAGTTCTCAGGTGACACTGGTACAGGTTAGTCTATAGACCCGAGATCGTCATAGAGCCTTGTGTGTTCTCCCACTGTACTTTGATTACCACCCTACCACGGCTCTACTGAGTCGTGCAAGCAGGTGGCCGTTGGGTACAGTCCCGAGACACACGAAGACAATGAGCGATAGGAGGGTTTTCGTCTCTCCCGGTATTGGGAGTAGATGTTGTGCTGTGCCCGACTGGTTATAACAGCAAGTCCCTGGCCAGGGCTGCTGAGATTTGCTGATAAGTGTTATCAGTAGTTTCTCGATCTGTTATAGACCGTTCACCGGCACGACTTATTGAGTTATTGGGGTCGACGTGACCATCCCTAGGCTCGATATGCAGCATATCTGACGAAGAGACCGGACTGTACGGTAGTGTTGCCGGATGGCTCGACGGGAGTTGTAGCAGGTTCGCTTGTTGTCTTCTGATCGCTCAATACCCGGGTGGCCGTTACGTTTAGCTGACCGCTTGCGGCTTGAGGGTACTTGATATGATCATTACCCTCTGCCGGCGTATTGACGAGTCTTAGAGTCTGTCACGACCCGCAGGGTACGGAACGTGACTGGCACTTGAGTTTACGAAACGTCTAAAGGCGTCCGTAAAACAAGTAAGCCAAAGCCCAGAAAACAAAACCGATGAAGCAAAAGAGTGAAGAAAACCCAATCAATTGAAAGCGAGTTATCGAATAAGTCATGTAAAACACTTTTTTTAAAAACAATACAAATTTTCCCGAAAATTTCGGCAGAGTCTCCTTTGTAAATACTGACCCCCAAAAATGGGTACAACAAAATATATATACATGAATCCACAAAAATAGGGCATCCCCAAGCGGGAGCTAGCTCTTCGCCCTAAGGCGGTCACAAATCCCACGCAATGTAAATGGCAACAAGCATAATAATCATAAGGAAGCATGAAAAAGTAACATGTCGGCTCAAGTGAGCTCGACCCCAAAATACAGCATAAAATCCACAAACCTCACAGTCTCATCTCTAGGTCAATATACAAATATCTGGTAGAACAGTAGATGGAGTACACTAGATACAAGAATATACAAGGTGGTACAAAAATAACATAACCCACCTATGAGCAAATCTCGAGCTCAGGCAAAAGAGGCAAAAGACAAGTGCGCCCGCCGCTACTGAACTGACGGAGCGGACCTGCAAAAGACTGTGGCACAACGGGGGTGAGTTGCCAACTCGTGAGTAATAAATAACATCTACAAAGGCTATCGTATGCATGCACACAAGTATCCTAGCATCTAAAATACAAGTAAGATTGGATGCACTAGCAGGTGTGTATATAACATCAGTGTAATAATATGCATGCAACATGAAAATCTGAGGTCTCAATAGGTATATATAAGAAATATTTTATCTCTTTTTGTTTTTGAAACTCTTTTAGAATACCAGCATAATGCCAATGAATCGACGAAAATCGGTGTCCAGCAACGACACCCAAAAGCTGTCTCAAATCTCATAATGTATCTCTGGCCTCAGCCGTCCGGCTGACCCATCTCAAATATCAATATCTCATCATCTAGCGGCCACGGTCGGTATCCTCTGGATATCCGCCGTCCCAAACAGTCACCGGTAGGTAATCCATCCCCTGCCAGGCTCAACGTCATCACCACATTCCTCTTGCCCCGGGGTACCTTACCGGGCCCACCATGTACCCGTGCCGGTTCCTCCACTCCTCGACACGGATTTCCAAAGCCACAGCAAACTCATGGTGGACGACACTTACATCACTAGAAAACCGCAATTTACATGTTTTAAAATATCATAAGTTTGGAAATTTTGCGGCTTTCCCCCGAAATCCAGCAATATCATAAAATCTCAAGAAATCCTCATAAGTGCATATATCAATGCTAATGAATGCGTATGATATCAATAATCAAGTTGCGATGTGTGATTAACGTATTAAACATGAACAATGAATATGATGAAGTACATGCACATGAATAGCAATCCTAGGGTTTCATTTTAAGGAAATAACACAATTTAAGTATCAATTAGTAAAAGGTTTAATTTAAAGGTTATCTAGTGTGGTGGCATGGCAATTACCAGGGTGTGTGTGTAAACATGAATAGTGCTCGTGCTGCATATAAAAACCTGGTAATGGTGCATGTGTCCTACAATTGAGTTTGCATATATGGTATAACCTATTGATCTAATTGCAGCAATTATCATGCCCTTATTATTATTCTAATGACACAAGTGATTATCCAATTTACTATTTTCCAGTTAACTTAATCTATCGGGCGACTTGCGCCATCCAGACGATCGTCCCCCGTAGATGTTAAATCTACTCACCGGGATCCCTGGCTAGCTGTGTCCAATCACTGCCTTTCCCTTTCGCGCCGCGTCTGACGTCTCCGCGACCGAACCTGGAATTTACATCAATATCAAACATAAGGTTACGTAACAAGAACGACGCAAAACCCCAACGAAACTACTAAAGTTCGCTAACTGGGTACAACGTGCACAAAGTGCGCGGACACACGCGAAAATCGCAAAAACTGCCAAAAACGCCGATTTTGGGTCACCCGGCAAAACTAAAACCCGACTACCCAAAAACCGCACTCACGCATCCTAAAAGTCGTAGGACAAGCCAACAAAATCATCAAGATGCCACAATTAACTCATCACATAACTTCTACAAAAATCTAGTAAGCAGAAATTGCAATTTTTAGCCCAAAATTCAATAATTTCGTTTCAATTTATAAAAATTGGTTAAAAATCAAAATAAATTACTAAAAATTCATGTTATCACTAGAATATAATTATCATAATTTTAGAGATTAAAATTAGCCCGGAAAAATTTGTATTTATCGCTTATTTAATGTATTTTCTTACCGGCTTAAAATAATATAAAAATTTGAAAAATAGGGAAAAATTTTTAAATGACCAAAATTTCATAATTAACTCATTAGTCACTAAAAACAAGTAATTACCTATCCATTTAAGGTATAATTAGCCCTAAACTGCAAAATATCGAGAAATACGGTTTTCGGAAAAATACCGAATTTTCACCGAATTTCAAGAAAACACCAAAACGACTTTTCAAGACGCTACAATCTTCCCCCCTTAAAGAAATTCGGTCCCCGAATTTAAGAATATAGCTACGCGTACCTTCAAAGAGATGGGGATATTTCTTCCTCATCTCGCCCTCGGTCTCCCAGGTAACCTCCTCGCTGCTCGGGCTACGCCAAAGGACCTTGACGGTTGGTATAATCTTCGACCTCAACTTCTTCACCTGCCGATCCAGGATGGCCACCGGCTGCTCTGCAAAGGAAAGGTCGCGCTCTAGCTGGACTGTCGGGTGCTGAATCGCATGCGAAGGGTCGTGAAGGTACTTGCGGAGCATCGAAACATGAAAAACGGGGTGAACATCGGGAAAGCTGGGTGGAAGAGCCAGACGATATGCAACAGCGCCGACACGCTCGAGGATCTCGAAGGGACCTACGAATCTAGGGCTAAGCTTCCCCTTTCGCCCAAAACGCATCACGCCCTTCATCGGTGAGACCTTCAGAAAAACATGGTCGCCAACTGCGAACTCTAAACTGCGACGGCGCCTGTCTGCATACGATTTCTGCCTGCTCTGAGCCGCTCTCATCCGGTCTCGGATCAACTGTATCTTCGCTGTCGTCTCCTCAACAAGCTGCGGCCCCAAAATACTGCTCTCGCTGAGCTCTGTCCAACAAACGGGCGATCTGCATCTCCTCCCATACAATGCCTCGAAAGGTGCCATCTGAATAGTATCCTGGAAGCTGTTGTTGTAGGAGAACTCCACTAGAGGCAAATGACGATCCCAGCTACCACCAAAGTCTAAAACGCACGCTCTGAGCATGTCCTCGAGGGTTTGAATGGTCCGCTCTGACTGTCCGTCTGTCTGCGGATGAAACACTGTGCTGAAGCTCAAACGAGTGCCCAAAGCCTCCTGAAGTCTCTGCCAAAGTCGGCTGGTGAACTGAGTGCCTCGATCTGACACGATACAAGTCGGTACGCCATGTAGTCGCACGATCTCGTCAATATAGAGCTGAGCATACTGAGCGAAGCTGAAAGTCGTCTTCACTGGAAGAAAGTGAGCCGCTTTCGTCAATCTGTCCACGATCACCCAGATGGAGTCGTACCCTCGACTGGTCCTGGGTAGACTCACAACGAAGTCCATCGAAATCTGCTCCCATTTCCACTCTGGAATGGGTAACGGCTGTAGCTCTCCTGCGGGCCTCTGGTGCTCGGCCTTGACTTGCTGACAAGTCAGGCATCTCGAAACGAACTCCGCAATGTCCCTCTTCATCCCGTCCCACCAGTAGGTCTCTCTCATATCATGGTACATCTTGGTGGAACCGGGGTGGACACTATACACTGATCGGTGTGCCTCCTCAAGAATGTCGCGCCGTAATCCATCAGCATCTGGTACGCACAGTCTAGATCCATATCGTAAAATCCCCTGATCGTCAACCATGAACTCGGAAAATCTGCCCTGTCTCATCTGTGCCATGATCTCTGAGCAACGGTCGTCACTACGCTGTGCCTCATATATACGGTCAAGCAACTGTGGGCGTGCACGAACATGCGCGAGCTGTCCCCCTGTCTGAGTGAACTCGAACTCAACTCGGCTGTCGCATAACGTCTGCCAATCTGCTGACGACTGTCTCTGCACTGCGCGCAAAAAGGATAGACTACCCCCGGGCCTCCTACTCAACGCATCTGCCACCACATTCGCCTTGCCGGGGTGATATAAGATCTCGCAGTCGTAGTCTTTCACCAACTCCATCCAACGACGCTGTCTGAGGTTCAGGTCTCGCTGCTGAAATATGTACTTTAAACTCTTATGATCGGTGAATATCTGACAAGACTCGCCGTAAAGGTAATGTCGCCAAATCTTCAGTGCAAAGACCACTGCAGCCATCTCCAAATCATGAGTGGGGTAGTTCTGTTCATGCTTCTTCAACTGCCGAGAAGCATAAGCGATCACCCGGCCATGCTGCATCAAAACGCATCCTAATCCCACTCGCGAAGCATCACAGTAGACAACAAATCCGCCTGATCCCGAAGGTAGAGATAATACCGGCGCCGTAGTCAAACATGTCCGCAGCTGCTGAAAACTGCGCTCGCACTCCTCTGTCCAAACGAAAGGAACTCCCTTCCGGGTCAAACTGGTCAACGGTGCAGCTATACGGGAGAAGTCCTGAACAAAACGCCTGTAGTAGCCCGCCAAGCCTAGAAAACTACGGATCTCAGTAACCGATGTAGGTCGGGGCCACTGCTGAACAGCCTCAATCTTCTTCGGGTCCACACAAATGCCGTCTCTCGTAACCACGTGACCCAAGAATCCGACGCTGTCCAGCCAGAAAGCACACTTGGAGAACTTCGCGAACAGCTGATGCTCCCTCAGAGTCTGTAACGTAATCCGCAAGTGCTGCTCGTGCTCCTCTCTGCTCCGGGAGTACACCAAGATATCGTCGATAAACACGATGATGAACAAGTCAAGATACGGCCTGAATGTACGGTTCATCAAATCCATAAATGCTGCTGGGGCGTTGGTGAGTCCGAACGACATCACCAAAAACTCGTAGTGGCCATAGCGTGTACGGAAAGCTGTCCTCGGTATATCCTCCGGTCGGACTCGCAGCTGATGGTATCCTGATCGCAAGTCGATCCTCGAAAAATACCCCGCACCCTGAAGCTGGTCGAACAAATCATCAATGCGCGGCAACGGATATCTGTTCCGAATGGTAACTTTGTTCAGCTGGCGGTAGTCGATACATAAGCGCAAACTTCCATCCTTCTTCTTGATAAACAGGACCGGAGCACCCCACGGAGAAACACTCGGTCGAATAAGCCCCTTATCCAACAAATCCTGCAACTGATCCTTCAGCTCTCGAAGCTCTGCCGGGGCCATCCGATAAGGCGGTATAGAAATAGGCCCCGAACCGGGAATCAAATCAATGCAGAACTCAACATCGCGCTCAGGCGGTAGCCCAGGTAGCTCATCAGGGAAAACATCAGGGAACTCACAAACTACCGGGACCTGGTCCAACGGAACCTCTGTAGCTCGAGTATCACAAATAGACGCTAAGAATCCCTGACATCCCTTCCGCAAGAGCTGACCAGCGCGAAGAGAAGAAATTAAGCTGGGAAGGGCGACACTGCGGTCTCCCTGAATAACAAGGACTGGCTCTCCCGGAAAGCTAAATCTGACTGCCTTCTCACGGCAGTCCACCGAAGCATAACAAGTGGCTAGCCAATCCATGCCCAGAAGCACATCAAAGTCCAACATATCGAGGAGTATCAAATCAACTGATGAATCCCTCTCCCCGATACGAACGGAACACAAACGAAATACAAACCGAGCGACAAACGACTCGCCTACCGGAGTAACAACAACAAGCGGCTGGTCTAACGACGACGACTCACGGCCCAACATCGGTGCAAAGTGTGTAGAGACGTACGAATGTGTGGAACCTGGGTCGAATAATACCCGTGCGTCGAAAGAACAAACTGGCAAGGTACCTGTCACGACGGCATTGGATGCCTGCGCATCCTGCGGTGTCAAAGCAAAAACTCGGGCCTGTCCTCCACCGATAGCGGGCTGACCTCGACCTCGGCCTCTGCCTCCTCGTCCTCTCTGAACAGGACCGCCGCGTCCACGGCCTCTCGGTGCACCTAACTGGCGTGGAGCATCGCCTGGGGTAGGAAGTAGGGCTCTCTGAGGAGGGGGTGGTGATGGTGGTAGGGTCACGTGCGGAACTGTCGCTGCTCCCTGTCGTCTCACCGGGCAGTCTCTGACAAGATGGTGCAAACTCCCGCACCCAAAACATCCTGGCGACGGCTGCTGCCCCTGGGAATAAGAACCATATAACTGTCCCCGTCCAAATCCTCTGCCTGGCCTATCTCTCGGAAAGAATCTGGCGCGCTGCCTCTGAGGCGGTACATCGGTGCGCATCCTCTTCGGCCCAGAAACGGCCGAAGTCTGTGATATGCGTGCCTCCATCCGCAATGCCGTATCCCTAGCAGCTGAATAAGTGTCGTAGCGCTGGGCGCCAATGGCAAGATATAGCTGGGCATCAAGTCCCTGTACGAACCTCTTCACCATCTTCTCCTCGGTATCCACCAAATACTGAGCATATCGGGACAACTGAGTAAACTGGATGTCATACTCAGACACCGTCATCCCAGGTGTCTTGACTAAGGCCTCGAAACTGCGAGCTCTGGCGTCACGAACGCTCTCTGGAAGGAAACGGGCTAGAAAGACCGCTGTAAACTCGACCCAAGTCATAGGCGGTAGATCTGCAGCTCGACCTCTCAAGACTGACTCCCACCATGTCTGCGCGAGACCCTCTAGTCGGAAACTCGCAAGCTCTACCCATCGATCATCCGAACATCTCAGCGAACGGCAGATCCTGGCTAAACTGTCAAGGAATGTCTGTGGGTCCTCCGCTGCCTCGGTGCCGGTGAATACTGGAGGTCTCAGCCTCATGAAATCCTGTAGTGAAACCGGAATGGCCACGGTGGTGGTAGTAGGAGCAGGTATCATGGTCGTCTGTGATGTAGTAGGTACGTCATCCGGCCTCGGTGTACGACTGGCTGCAACTAGGGATCCTACCATCTGACGCAGCTCCTGCATGCCTCCCATCATCTGTCGCAACTCCTCCATACCGGTCTCGAGCCTATCCATACGGCCTGGGGAAGGTGGATCGGTCTGTCCCTGCGGCGTAGGCATACCACCCTGCTCAGTCCTAGTCTCGGACGAGCCAGCTCGAATCTCGTCTCTGGCGGCAGCCCTCTGTGCCCTCGTAGCCTTCGGCGGCATAATGGCTGTTACAGGAAAACGGATAGTAAGAACAGTGCAATAGGATCATAGGATACACGGAATTGAAGAAGGAAATTTTTTTTTTTAAGCAAGTATATCCTAAAGTCACTTAGGCGGAGTACCGTATCGTAAGTATGCCGCGGACATACGCACGCTACGTTACCCTGCTTAAGTCACTTACTCCATCTACCAAGGGTCATCCTACACTCACAAAGGTAAAACCTATCGCTCTGATACCAACTTTGTCACGACCCGCAGGGTACGGAACGTGACTGGCACTTGAGTTTACGAAACGTCTAAAGGCGTCCGTAAAACAAGTAAGCCAAAGCCCAGAAAACAAAACCGATGAAGCAAAAGAGTGAAGAAAACCCAATCAATTGAAAGCGAGTTATCGAATAAGTCATGTAAAACACTTTTTTTAAAAACAATACAAATTTTCCCGAAAATTTCGGCAGAGTCTCCTTTGTAAATACTGACCCCCAAAAATGGGTACAACAAAATATATATACATGAATCCACAAAAATAGGGCATCCCCAAGCGGGAGCTAGCTCTTCGCCCTAAGGCGGTCACAAATCCCACGCAATGTAAATGGCAACAAGCATAATAATCATAAGGAAGCATGAAAAAGTAACATGTCGGCTCAAGTGAGCTCGACCCCAAAATACAGCATAAAATCCACAAACCTCACAGTCTCATCTCTAGGTCAATATACAAATATCTGGTAGAACAGTAGATGGAGTACACTAGATACAAGAATATACAAGGTGGTACAAAAATAACATAACCCACCTATGAGCAAATCTCGAGCTCAGGCAAAAGAGGCAAAAGACAAGTGCGCCCGCCGCTACTGAACTGACGGAGCGGACCTGCAAAAGACTGTGGCACAACGGGGGTGAGTTGCCAACTCGTGAGTAATAAATAACATCTACAAAGGCTATCGTATGCATGCACACAAGTATCCTAGCATCTAAAATACAAGTAAGATTGGATGCACTAGCAGGTGTGTATATAACATCAGTGTAATAATATGCATGCAACATGAAAATCTGAGGTCTCAATAGGTATATATAAGAAATATTTTATCTCTTTTTGTTTTTGAAACTCTTTTAGAATACCAGCATAATGCCAATGAATCGACGAAAATCGGTGTCCAGCAACGACACCCAAAAGCTGTCTCAAATCTCATAATGTATCTCTGGCCTCAGCCGTCCGGCTGACCCATCTCAAATATCAATATCTCATCATCTAGCGGCCACGGTCGGTATCCTCTGGATATCCGCCGTCCCAAACAGTCACCGGTAGGTAATCCATCCCCTGCCAGGCTCAACGTCATCACCACATTCCTCTTGCCCCGGGGTACCTTACCGGGCCCACCATGTACCCGTGCCGGTTCCTCCACTCCTCGACACGGATTTCCAAAGCCACAGCAAACTCATGGTGGACGACACTTACATCACTAGAAAACCGCAATTTACATGTTTTAAAATATCATAAGTTTGGAAATTTTGCGGCTTTCCCCCGAAATCCAGCAATATCATAAAATCTCAAGAAATCCTCATAAGTGCATATATCAATGCTAATGAATGCTTATGATATCAATAATCAAGTTGCGATGTGTGATTAACGTATTAAACATGAACAATGAATATGATGAAGTACATGCACATGAATAGCAATCCTAGGGTTTCATTTTAAGGAAATAACACAATTTAAGTATCAATTAGTAAAAGGTTTAATTTAAAGGTTATCTAGTGTGGTGGCATGGCAATTACCAGGGTGTGTGTGTAAACATGAATAGTGCTCGTGCTGCATATAAAAACCTGGTAATGGTGCATGTGTCCTACAATTGAGTTTGCATATATGGTATAACCTATTGATCTAATTGCAGCAATTATCATGCCCTTATTATTATTCTAATGACACAAGTGATTATCCAATTTACTATTTTCCAGTTAACTTAATCTATCGGGCGACTTGCGCCATCCAGACGATCGTCCCCCGTAGATGTTAAATCTACTCACCGGGATCCCTGGCTAGCTGTGTCCAATCACTGCCTTTCCCTTTCGCGCCGCGTCTGACGTCTCCGCGACCGAACCTGGAATTTACATCAATATCAAACATAAGGTTACGTAACAAGAACGACGCAAAACCCCAACGAAACTACTAAAGTTCGCTAACTGGGTACAACGTGCACAAAGTGCGCGGACACACGCGAAAATCGCAAAAACTGCCAAAAACGCCGATTTTGGGTCACCCGGCAAAACTAAAACCCGACTACCCAAAAACCGCACTCACGCATCCTAAAAGTCGTAGGACAAGCCAACAAAATCATCAAGATGCCACAATTAACTCATCACATAACTTCTACAAAAATCTAGTAAGCAGAAATTGCAATTTCTAGCCCAAAATTCAATAATTTCGTTTCAATTTATAAAAATTGGTTAAAAATCAAAATAAATTACTAAAAATTCATGTTATCACTAGAATATAATTATCATAATTTTAGAGATTAAAATTAGCCCGGAAAAATTTGTATTTATCGCTTATTTAATGTATTTTCTTACCGGCTTAAAATAATATAAAAATTTGAAAAATAGGGAAAAATTTTTAAATGACCAAAATTTCATAATTAACTCATTAGTCACTAAAAACAAGTAATTACCTATCCATTTAAGGTATAATTAGCCCTAAACTGCAAAATATCGAGAAATACGGTTTTCGGAAAAATACCGAATTTTCACCGAATTTCAAGAAAACACCAAAACGACTTTTCAAGACGCTACAGAGTCCCACAAAAGAGTTACCCAGTCCAGGCGAAACGTTGTGGTGCGCGTATGCGATATGCGCATGCACCCGATTGAAATGTGCGTATATGATACCGAACATTGATCGGGTGAACTGCTTTTGGTGGGGTCATATGAGATATGACCGGATTGATAAATTAAGTGTTGATTTATCATCTAACCATTAGTATTCTCACTTGAAACCTTTCTAGGGTTTGATGGATGTATGCATGCATGCATGTGTTTCTTTCTTCCTTTCTAGTTTCATGCACATGTAGATGTGCATACATGTATACATACATACACCCATCCATCATGGTTGATTGCATATGGAAATGGTGGCAATATAAGACTCACACCATAGATTAAATAATGGATTATTATTTAATTTTGGTTTTTTAGTAAAATGAAAAAGAAAAGGATAATCATTCTTGATTCTACACTCTTCTTCTAACCTAACCTATCTCAACTACCACTAACCTATGGTTATCCTTCTCTTTATCATTTAAAACACAAGTTAAACTAACTATCCATCATTTAATCATGGTTGAAGTTAAGAAGGAAATAAATATATATAGTGATATATATTTCATTTTCTTCTTAACTCAAGGTTATCATTTTACACCTCTTGTCTAAATTAGCCACCATCTTCATCCTCCTTCATCTTTTCCTCTCTAGTCTTTTCTAGTGAGCTAAATACAACTAAAGAAAGGTTTTTGAAGTGAGATTCCAAACCACAACATCATTCTACTCAAGTCTAGCCGACTTGATTAGAGTGTTTCCTTCGGTTTTCCAAAGTAGCGAGCTTGGACGGAGTACTCCGTGGTGGATCGTCGTGGACGCAAGGGAACTTCAAGAGGACCTTGATTCAACACCCAAGACACCAAGGAGTCCAGCAAAGGGGAGCTACAAAGGTTGTAGCCTTCAAACCCTTATCTTTACTAGCTTAAAGTTTGATAACCCTAATTTTCTAGGATCGATCCCTTTGCATGTTAGTTTAGCACCATAAAAATTATAACTTTGGGTCATGTGATGCTTCAAAACACTTCATAGGGTGCTAGACTAACCTTACATTGGTATCAGAGCCGACCTAGAACATTAGGCGACGTTTTTACGAAGTGAAAACCCCGATCGGACAAAAATACGGTATTTTTGGGTGCTCTCTGGAAATTTTCTAAAATTTGATAATTTGCAGAATTAAAAATATGTAAAAAAAACAGCAGGAAAAAATAAGGATTACGGTACAAAACTTTTCCGGTGAACAGTGATTCTCGCCGCGGAAACGCGGCCTAAGCTTGCTTATGCCGCGGTTCCGCGGCCGTATATATGTATTGATGAATACTTTTTGTACAGTAATTCATGAATCTGCTTGTATAAATTTTTGGATATTTTTAATCTGTATTTGGTTTTGAAAAATTCTGGAGATGGTTTTGGACTCGTCATTTCGATCGGGATTTTTATTTCGTAGATTTTCCGGGTAAATTAGAAAGTATTGAAGTGTTTGAACGAGTATCATTTACTCACTATTCACGGGGTTTAAATACTTTGGTGATACGTGCAAGTCTTTTTGCGGTGGTCCCTCTAGAAGACAACAAACCTTAACTCGATTATGTGACCGTCTCGAACTGCCCTTTGAACCTTAGGGTTTGGGGCAGTACGGCGTGCCACATGTGAGGCGTTGGCTTGACCCTTCTACGGCTGGACCGCTACTACTGTGTCACACTCCGAATTTTTGAACCCTGCTCAAGTGTTGAGCTTTTGTGAATCTTGGGTGCTTGATCGTTCGTTCGAAAACTTTAATACTGTCTGTTTGTCTGGAATGTGATACAATATGTGGAATTCATATAGTTTAGGCATGAAATACGAAATATGTGATATTTCGCATTTATGATGTCTAAAGAGAATCTGGATTCCAAATATTGTAGTTTTACACTTTCTTTTCTGTGACCGTAAGTGTAGTATGTACGATATCGCCGGTTTCGTTGCTATACATCAACGACAATCGGGGTACGCATACATACTTACGTTGATGATATGTGATATTATGTGTTGCTGAGATATGATGTGCAGGATTGTCGCGATCGAATAGCCGGGGGTTTTTGTGAGATGAGAGTTTTATATTTTCATTCATGTAAATTCAAATGTAATGTAATATTCTTTTATTTGGGGCACTTCCGGGTTGAGGTTGTGTCACCAGTGTTGTATATTATTTACTTTTCCGCGTTAGGATGGACCCAAGGAGGGGAGCACGGGTGACCGGGTTCTGGGGTTTAGTGGGAGGCCATCTCGAGGAGTCGAGGCCGGGTCTCCTAAACTCCAGAATTGGGAGGGTCACTTGCCGCTCTCGTAGGGGTCTAGGGTGTGGGCTTGGCTATTCATTGCGACTGTGGAATCCGTATTTTCTATTCTGGCTAAATACTAAATACGGACGTCCTAGTATATCCCACGTTATATCTATATTTCTGCTGCCTGTGTTCTGTGATATCTGAGATGAATGACATATTATATATATATGATATATAGTAGACGTTGCTTATGTTTTACACCCGCGCTAGTCCCGTCCCGGTATGCCGTTAGTTAAGTAACCTAACGGTGCATAACGGAACATTGCGGCGAATGCAGATGACATAAGCGTACATGTTATTTTCGTTTCTTTTCTGTGATTGGCTTTAGAACTTAAATGATGGGATTACATTAATGTGATTAATGTAAAGAAAATAAACCTAAAAGATGTTGTAGAATCGGATTTGAAAACTTCTCGGCTATTTATGAAAAAGCTATATTTCAAAACCGCGGAGCTTAAGCCACTCCTTTTGAAAACCTTTTGATTCTACAACGATATCAAGCTCAAAGCGTTAAAGATTTTCTTAAAAATCATCCGCAACCCTCCATCATTTTAGGAAGTAGAGTACTTAGTATTCGTGCTACGTTTGTTGACCTTAGCCAAGACGTAGTGTACGGTAGCTAAGTGATGTCTTCCTACAAACGCATATGATGCAGATTAATTAGGACGGGCATATGACTTTGTTGACCTTAGCCAAGGGTCATGTGAACGGGTCTAATTAATCAAGAAATGACGGGTTGAGCTTGACTAGTGCTCGTGATTTGTTGACCTTAGCCAAGGTCACGAGTATTAGGGGTAAAAACCACATCGGGAATTTCAAGTGTTGAAATTTGCAATGAGATTGCGTACCTTCCATATGATGGTTGGATCCCGATCCCACTGTGGGCAATAGTTGCTCCTAGGAGAGTTTTATAGTTTACAATTAGCTAACTCATTAGGTGTCTAGAAAGGTGTTAACGGGGCTCCGCCTCTGGGAAAACGAGGTTTACTCTAATTAGGTCCGTGCGAAAGCACGGGGAACCTCCCTCAAAGTACCGACATTGTCCTGGCTGAACGGTTAGCGAAGTTGTAGACTGTAATTAATCCTGGCTAGTTTTTCTTTTTAAGGTTTGAAAGAAAACTTGATAAAAAGCAGTGGGAAACATCGATTAGACAAGATAATAAACCAATCTAATCTGTGCAAGAGCTTTCGCTGAGTGTATTCTTTTCTCTCTCTTAAATGGCAGATACCAATGACTGGACTTAAGCTTCTACTAGATAAAAACAAACTGAATGGGACCAACTATAAAGACTGGCTGAGGAATCTGAAAATCGCCTTGACTTATGATAAAGTATCATATGTCCTCACGGCTTCAGCCCCGCCCGTCCCAGGTCCAAAATCCTTAGTTGCGGACATTGAAGTCCGTAAGACATGGGACGCTGACTGTGCCACGGCAAAATGCCTCGCGCTTGCATCGATGGACAACACACATCAAAAGCAGCACGAGGACATGGACATTCACGGTATATTGCTCCATACAAAGGAGTTGTATGGGGAGCAATCCCGCGTATTACGATACGAAGCATCAAAGAAACTGTTTCAAATGCGAATGGCCCCTGGCACACCAGTAGGAGACCATGTTTTGAAGATGATAGCTCTTATAGAAGAGCTTGAGGACCTTGGATGGACAATGGACAATGAACAATTTATAGATATTATTCTGCAGTCCCTCCCCTCCACCTTTGCTCAGTTCATAGTGAACTTTAACATGCATGGCATGGAAAAGGAACTCCCTGAACTCCTTAATATGTTAAGGAGTGCAGAGAGCACTATGAAGTCAGCAAAAACTCCCGTTATGACTATTGGACAGTCTTCTTCTTCTCGCCCGAAAGCTAAGGCCAAGGGAAAGAAAAAGAAGAAACCCACTAATCCTAAGGGCGGAGTTAAAAAGGTAAAGGGAAAGAGAAAGTCCAAAGCTGGAGACCCGGGGAAAGGCGAATGTTTTCATTGCCACAAGATAGGACATTGGAAGCGCAATTGCACGGAGTACCTAAGTCTCAAGAAGAAGCATGGTGATGCTTCTGCTTGCGTTTGTGACTGAAAACTGTTTTTCTATAAACTCTGCTTCCTGGGTATTGGATACCGGTTCAGGTTCTCAAATTTGCAATTCTATGCAGGGGCTGAGAAATAGCAAGGTTTTGAAGACAGGTGACCATACTCTCCGCGTTGGAAACGGTTCCAATGTACATACAGTCGCAGTGGGAGAGTATCACTTGGGGTTGCCATCTGGATGTATTTTGATTTTGAATCCATGTTATTTTGTACCAAGTATGTTATGTAATATAATATCCATTTCTTTGTTGGACAATGAAGGATATAACTTTGTATTGCAAAACAATGTTATGAACATTCACCTGAATCAAATGTTGGTTGGGTATGGTACGCTTAATAACGGAATATATGTCCTAAATCAACACACAGTTTTCAGTGTACAACACACTAATAAAAGAAAACTTTCAGAATTGAATGAAGCTTTTCTTTGGCACTGTAGACTTGGTCATATTAACGAAACAAGACTAAACAAGTTACATAAAGATGGATATTTAAATTCTTTTGAATATAAATCTTATGCGACTTGCCAGTCTTGTATCAAGGGTAAAATGACCAAAACTCCGTTTACCGGACACGGAGAAAGAGCTACTCAGCTCCTGGGCCTCATACATAGTGATGTATGTGGGCCAATGTCTACACAGGCTAGAGACGGTTTTTCATACTTCATTACATTCACTGACGATTTCTCAAGATTCGGTCATGTATTTTTATTAAAGCACAAGTCCGACGCTTTCGAGAAATTCATTGAATATAAACAAGAAGTAGAAAAACAAACCGGCTTGAGTATTAAGATGCTTCGATCAGATCGAGGTGGAGAGTATCTCAGTACAAAATTTGAAAACTTCCTAAAAGAGAATGGGATTCTCTCTCAGCTCACTCCTCCTTACACACCACAGCACAACGGTGTGTCAGAACGACGGAATAGGACCCTATTAGATATAGTCCGGTCCATGATGAGTGACGCCGAGTTACCAGTCTCGTTTTAGTGGCATGCATTGGAGACTGAAGCATTTCTGGTAAACAGGGTTCCAACCAAAGCCGTGTCTACCACGCCATATGAGATATGGAATGGGAAGAGACCATCTCTTAAGAGAATTAAGATTTGGGGTTGCTCGGCCTATGTTAAAAAGCAGAATCCGGATAAACTCGAGACACGGTCAGTCATGTGTAACTTTATAGGATATCCAAAGAATTCTTATGGATATCTATTCTACCACAAAGAGGAACAAAAAGTGTTTGTTTCTCAACATGCCACATTCTTGGAAAAAGAGTTTTTCACAGATAAAGTTGATGGCAAAGTGGTGGATCTAGAAGAGGTTCTAGAGACACAAACTACAAATGACGATTTGGTTGAACCGGCTGTTGCAACAGAAACTGAAGAACCTCGGCCACTCCGTAGGTCTGGTAGGACTTCTCGCCCACCGGAGAGGTACTACGGTTTCCTCATTGATGGTGACAGAGAAGATTGCATCATGGATGATGATGATCCTACCAGTTTTCAGCAAGCTATCATGAGTGGTGACTCTGTGAAGTAGCTGGATGCCATGAGATCCGAAATGGAGTCTATGTACACCAACAAAGTATGGACTTTGGACGTTGTACCCCCTGGGGTAAAACCTGTAGGGTGCAAATGGATCTTTAAAAGAAAGATTGGTGTGGATGGGCAGGTAGAGACCTATAAGGCAAGACTTGTGGCGAAAGGTTTTCGTCAAAGACCAGGTTTGGACTATGACGAAACTTTTTCGCCCGTAGCCATGCTTAAATCCATTCGGATCCTACTTGCTATTGCTTCTCACTACGACTATGAAATCTGGCAGATGGACGTTAAAACAGTATTTCTAAATGGAGATTTAGAAGAATGCGTTTATATGGATCAGCCAGAGGGCTTCATTGACAGTGGGAGCAGCGAGAAAGCATGTAGATTGCTTAAATCCATATATGGGTTAAAGCAGGCATCTCGGAGTTGGAACATCTGTTTCGATGATGTTATCAAAGAGTTTGATTTCATCAAAAATCCAGATGAACCTTGTGTTTATAGGAAGGCTGTAGGAAGAGCTGTCACATTCCTCGTATTGTACGTGGATGACATTCTTCTGATAGGAAATGATATTCCTATGCTATAGTCGGTCAAATCGTTCTTATCACTAAGGTTCTCTATGAAGGACCTGGGTGATGCCACACACATCCTGGGCATAAGGATCTATAGGGATAGATCCAAAAAGTTATTGGGATTGTCCCAAACCAGGTATATCAACACCATCCTAAAAAGGTTTAGTATGGAAGACTCCAAGCGGGGTGCCTTACCCGCTTGCCATGGAGTCACTCTCTCCAAGGATTCTTGTCCAAAGACCGATGAAGAGAGAGCTCGCATGAGCATTATACCTTATGCTTCGGCAGTAGGATCTATAATGTATGCGATGTTATGTACACGCCCAGATGTAGCTTATGCACTTAGTGTTGTAAGCAGGTATCAATCCAACCCAGGGGAGAACCACTGGACAGCTGTGAAGAACATTCTTAAGTACTTGCGAAGGACTAAAGAATTGTTCTTGGTGTATGGTAATACAGACCTCCAAATGGAGGCCTTTACCGATTCGAGCTTCCAGAGCGATAAGGATGACAGCAAATCTATCTCAGGGTTTGTATTTACCCTCAATGGAAGGGCGGTAAGTTGGAAGAGTTCCAAACAAGATACCGTTGCAGACTCTACGATGGAAGCTGAGTACATTGCTGCAATTGATGCCGCCAAGGAAGCCGTCTGGATGAAGAAGTTCGTCTCGGAGCTAGGAGTAGTTCCAACCATTATTGATCCAATACCCTTGTATTGTGATAATAATGGGGCTATGGCGTTAGCCAAGGAGCCCAGATCCCATCAGCGGTCCAGACATATCCTGAGGCGCTTTCATTTGATCCGGGAGATTGTAGATCGCCGCGAGATCGAGATTAAGAGAGTAGACACAAAGAACAACGCCGCGGATCCACTCACCAAGGCCCTCCCTCAGCCACAGCATGAGCGACTTTTTGAGATGTTGGGTATGAGATACGCCAATAACTGGCCTTAGTGCAAGTGGGAGATTGTTGGATATATGTATGCCCTAGAGGCCATTATGTGATAGTGGATGTATCTATACATGTATATATATTCAGTTTGCATTCTTGCTCGACATGATAGTATGCTATCTGGTTCTTCTTTATCCGACATGTTGATTTGATCAAGCTTTTATTCATTCAGACATGCTGATAAAGCCATAAGGATATCGGCTTGACTACTCTGATTATGATGGAGATCATACTAGTGGGACATTTGTAGTCTATAAGAATATCCTAGAACGTCCCTAGTCGTAGGTATATCGAGACGGGGCATTAATATACCAGAGTAGACTAGCGTATATGATACTAGACCCATACGATGGGCGATGAATGTTCCCACATTCATCGATGTTTGACATCAAGATCATATACGGGTGCTCAGTGCTGACTGGGTACACTGGACGGACTCACCGAGAACTCCTATATGGAATTATATCTATCGTCGGATAGCAGTTCTCAGGTGACACTGGTACAGGTTAGTCTGTAGACCCGAGATCGTCATAGAGCCTTGTGTGTTCTCCCACTGTACTTTGATTACCACCCTACCACGGCTCTACTGAGTCGTGCAAGAAGGTGGACATTGGGTACAGTCCCGAGACACACGAAGACATTGAGCGATAGGAGCGGTTTCGTCTCTCCCGGTATTGGGAGTTGATGTTGTGCTGTGCCCGACTGGTTATAACAGCAAGTCCCTGGCCAGGGCTGCTGAGATTTGCTGATAAGTGTTATCAGTAGTTTCTCGATCTGTTATAGACCGTTCACCGGCATGACTTATTGAGTTATTGGGGTCGACGTGACCATCCCTAGGCTCGATATGCAGCATATCTGACGAAGAGACCGGACTGTACGGTAGTGTTGCCGGATGGCTCGACGGGAGTTGTAGCAGGTTCGCTTGTTGTCTTCTGATCGCTCAATACCCGGGTGGCCGTTACGTTTAGCTGACCGCTTGCGGCTTGAGGGTACTTGATATGATCATTACCCTCTGCCGGCGTATTGACGAGTCTTAGAGTTCCACAAAGGAGTTACCCAGTCCAGGCGAAACGTTGTGGTGCGCGTATGCGATATGCGCATGCACCCGATTGAAATGTGCGTATATAATACCGAACATTGATCGGGTGAACTGCTTTTGGTGGGGTCATATGAGATATGACCGGATTGATAAATTAAGTGTTGATTTATCATCTAACCATTAGTATTCTCACTTGAAACCTTTCTAGGGTTTGATGGATGCATGCATGCATGCATGTGTTTCTTTCTTCCTTTCTAGTTTCATGCACATGTAGATGTGCATACATGTATACATACATACACCCATCCATCATGGTTGATTGCATATGGAAATGGTGGCAATATAAGACTCACACCATAGATTAAATAATGGATTATTATTTAATTTTGTATTTAAAGTTAAATGAAAAAGAAAAGGATAATCATTCTTGATTCTACACTCTTCTTCTAACCTTACCTATCTCAACTACCACTAACCTATGGTTATCCTTCTCTTTATCATTTAAAACCAAAGTTAAACTAACTATCCATCATTTAATCATGGTTGAAGTTAAGAAGGAAATAAATATATATAGTGATATATATTTCATTTTCTTCTTAACTCAAGGTTATCATTTTACACCTCTTGTCTAAATTAGCCACCATCTTCATCCTCCTTCATCTTTTCCTCTCTAGTCTTTTCTAGTGAGATAAATACAACTAAAGAAAGGTTTTTGAAGTGAGATTCCAAACCACAACATCATTCTACTCAAGTCTAGCCGACTTGATTAGAGTGTTTCCTTCAGTTTTCCAAAGTAGCGAGCTTGGACGGAGTACTCCGTGGTGGATCGTCGTGGACGCAAGGGAACTTAAAGAGGACCTTGATTCAACACCCAAGACACCAAGGAGTCCAGCAAAGGGGAGCTACAAAGGTTGTAGCCTTCAAACCCTTATCTTTACTAGCTTAAAGTTTGATAACCCTAATTTTCTAGGATCGATCCCTTTGCATGTTAGTTTAGCACCATAAAAATTATAACTTTGGGTCATGTGATGCTTCAAAACTCTTCATAGGGTGCTGGACTAACCTTACAGGTAGATCCTCACGACCACTCATAAAGCTGCAAATTACTGGCGTCGGCCTCTGGCTCTCTGAATGCACGTCACACATCTGATCCTGGGTGCAAACATCATTGCAGCAGTGTCCTGGAAGGAATCCTGCTCAGGGTCTCTTCCAATCATGCCTATGCCGATCTGTACGGAGGCTAGTACTCTTGCATAATTCACTTCTCACTCGATAGACATCTGTGTCCTCAGCACAACATTTCTCGAAATCTAGTTGCATCCCAACGCCTCTGTAAGCATATCTGACCTCTGGTCTCGACGGGATGTAATGACCGCTCGTCAGCGTCTCGCATGAACTCGAAATCGCGTACTTTGTAGCTTCATCATTCTATTGAAGATGTCTGGCCGAACAGGTCCTCGGGAACGCGTCCCAACCATCGGAGGAATGCTCAATACTCGTCCGTCCTTGATCAATTCGCAACGCATCTGGGTAAGTTCCTTTATCCGAACCTGGTCAACTACCTCGTCGACGATGCCGAACTCTGTCCTGCTGGGTGTGCGCAATATGACCACTCCTGGGTCTAGGTCTTCTCGTATCGTTTTCCAGAAAGGTCCTGTCGAGGTTTCTCTCTCAAATCTCATTCCTGCCGAATCGCCCGGAAGTCATCATCCATTGCTGAAGCTAATTCTTCTCCCGGAACGGCTGCATACTTATCGCGCTTCTTTCTGGAAGATATATCCATATACAACACCTATGGGTGCGTATCGCATCTCTGATGTCAGCGGAGTGGGACGTCATCCCGTCGAAATCTCTTGCGAACTCCTTTCTTCACTCTGCTACAATGTCGACTGATTCGGACTCGTCTCATCGTGGCTGCATGGACTGGGCTCCAACGGCTATACTCGTATCTGGGGTCTCCCAAGCAAAGCATCCCATCACATGATATCCGAATGATGTCGAACAATCGATCGACTCGTCAGAATCTTATAATCCCCCAAGAGATCAACATCTTGAGTACAGTTTAATAGTATCGAGTACATGCCACAGCGTCGGTGGTCCAGCCGTAGAAGGGCAAACCCAAACCTCGCTAAAGGCGCCGCGGAACTGCCGCAAACCCTAAGGTTCAAAGGCTTTCACACGGTCATTAAGTCGAGTTAGGGTTTCATTCTTCTAGAGGGTCCATAGAATCACCTGCATGTCTTTCCGTATACTTTAAACTTGGAAAATGGGCTCCTGACATTCGATCGTCTCTGTCGACTCTCCACGAACCTGCGTGAAGTCGTCTCTAGCTGGAAACAATCTATCTGATGACCTCGCATCGGTAAACGGACGAACCATATGTCCTAGTTATTCATCCTCAGGTGACTAGCGACTCGCTATCATCTCTCTAAGTATATACTCATGCTGCAGTAGCTCCAACCATCTGGGCGATATCTCGTCATTTGCAGCAGCAACTGGCTCATTCGTCTGTACGCCGAACAGCGCCTCAATCCTCCAGGAAAGAAGACACATTGGCGGTCATCTCTGAATCGGTCTGCTCTAAATCTGAGTAAGACTCTCCACACTGGAAATCTTCAACTCAACTGGGCCCGCTCCGGCGTATAAATCGGACGAATCACCTTCGTCTCTCAAATCGGGTAGACTAGCTATCATCTGTCTCATATCTGCCAGGAAGCTCCGGCAATCTCAGCTCGTAAGCTTCGGAAGCGACATCCTGTCAATCTCAGCAACAGCTGGTCCATCTGTCTGCACGGTAGGTGACATCATAATCCCTGAGGTATGCTGTACATCAACAGTCCTTCTCAACTAGCAGCTCTAACAATGGCCTGATCATCCAGTGCAAAACCAAGCACTCGCCTCCACTAGAGCTCACAATCATCAATACTAACTCGAGACGTTCCCATGTCACCAGAAACACAATGGTCGGCCCTCGTACCAGATGAGCTCGCCTTGACCGTAACCCTAGCAGCAGCCCAAACTGCGCTCAACATGGCGACAGGAACCTCAATCGAGAATCGAAGAGAGCAGATCAATGGCAAGAAAGAGAACAACAGATCCAGAGTGGATACATGATCATAGGAAGGAACAGCATCAATGAAGGTATGATCATGAAACTAATAGAATCGAGAATCTCAAATGGATGTGTAATCATGGATATGAAGAGAGTCACTGATCTCGAAAATATGTACATCCTAAGGTTCCTTAAGCGGAGTGGCGTGTCGTAAGTATGCCGTGGAACATACCCACGGTACGTCACTCTACTTTAGTTACCTATTCCATCAACCAAGGGTCATCCTACGCGACGAAAGTTCGGGTCTAATACCCCCTCGAATAAGTCTAAGTTCCGTAAGGTCAAGCCTAAGTTCCGTATATATATATAAACGCCCTAGGCTCCACATAGTCAAACTTGGACTCGAACCAAGGTCAACCTAGCACTCTGATACCAACTTTGTCACGACCCGAAAGAGCACGTGACTGGCCCTTGAACCATATGAAGTCTATAGGACCCCATCTGATCCATGTAAGCCAAAAGCCCAGAAATCTAAAACCATTTAAAGAGTAAATAAGGAAAACTGGTTTTTAAGAAGTAAAGAAATAACGTTTCGAAAATCAAGTTTTTAAATAACTAAGCCGAATGTGCATTTTTAAAAGGTAAAATCTTTTCTAAAAATTTCGGCAGAGTTTCTTTTGTAAATACTGGCCCCGAATGGGGTACAACAAGAATAACAATATATGCAAAGAAAAAGGCATCGCCAAGCGGGAGCTAGCTCTTCGTCCATTGACGGTCACAATCACACAAGCAATATAATATACAACGCCGAATGGCGAGGATCAAATCCAAAAGAAACTCAGTAAGCATGAAAACCGCAATACTACTAAGCGCGACTCTAAGGCCGAATAATACATCACAAATGTCTAAGTCTGAAACAATATACAAGTTTGGTTGATGGAATTTCTAGATACAAGAATAATACAAGTACAATGATGGTTCTTGATGCAAAAGAACCCAACTACCCAAGCAAGTCACCCTTAAAGAAGCAGTGTGCCAGAAATACCGCTACGGAACCTGTACGGCAAAACCTGCAAGAACTGTGGCACAACGGGGGTGAGTTGCCAACTCGTGAATAGAAATATCTACAAGCAGAAACCGAATGCAAGACATAAACCTAGGTCAACAATCAGTAATATAAACCACAAGAGTACGTCTAAAGCATGATAAGGTGGCAATATAACATCTAAACATGTATGTAGTGCCAAGTACTCAGGTAATAACATGTCATCAGTATAAGGTATGTCTCATGAAGTAAATATGATGAAGTATCAAAAGGATATCAATACACATATATTAGCGTTCCATACCACTAATATTGTTGTAAGGGTATATATAACAGCGCCCTCATACCCTGTTATATATACAAATGAAGTATGATCAATATAAATCCAGTCTGTATGTGATCAAGTCTGTAAAAACGTGGAACCCGTCCACCCGTCACCCAATGACAATAAACGTGGAACCCGTCCACCCGTCACCCAATGATAATAAGCATCATGCATGCGAATATGAGGATATAAGCAAAATCATGGAAAAACATCATGAAACCTGTGCCTAGCATTGGCACGTAAATCCTCGTCCATATGAGGCTCCGTCTGCGGTATCGGCCCTTGGCCCCGGCAGTACGGGTCAGCCCCTATCCTCATCCATATGGGGCTCCGTCTGCGGTATCGGCCCTCGGCCCCGGCAGTACGGGTCAGCCCATGTCCATCTCTCTACTCCGGTCAGTATCCTCCAGATATCCGCCGAGCTCAAATACAATCACCGGTAGGTAGTAGTCCCTCTGCCAGGCTCACCGTCTACTACACAACGAAACCGTTCTCGCCCCGGGGTACCATACCGGGTCCACCATGTACCCGCAATCGTCCTCATCCGCCTCCTCGAATCGGGTTTCACATGTCGCTCTCAGCACCGAGAAAACACATGGTGGACGCACTGAAATATCATATCAAGGGTAACCGGATTTTTAAAACAATCATATATTCTCTTTTGAAATACCCACGGTTCCCAAATCCAGAAATATCATGGAAACAACATATCTCAATGCGTATAATCAAAACATGATGTATGCGACATGTAAAGAAAGGTAAGCATATCATAAGCCATGCAACATGGAATAGTAATGTGCACATGTCGAGGGAAACCGCTCTTTTAAAACGAATCAGTTTGAAGAACATCTTGCGGTTCCCAAATCTCTAATCAAGTCAGAATCATCTATGTTTATGTACAGGTATAAGTGTACATTATGCCATGCAAGAATCATATCATGAATGCATCAGTACTACAGTGTAGTGGCATGGCAATTATCGATGATGAAGTGTGTGAGCCGGAAAATAGTGTGCGTGGAACATACGCATCATCGATAATTGTGCTGGTGTCCTAACAGCATGATAATAATATAGCAATAAACATATGCCAGCAATGCGAATACCATGAATATGCGGAGATGAAATAATCAACACCACAGTGAAGAATCTACTATGCAAACTACAGATCTAAGTACCAAGTCAATCAGGAGGGGTATGGAAACCACCTAAATCTTAGTCGATATATATATAGATATACTAGTCGGTGATCCCGCCTCAACAATATCGCGTACGATACAGTATATCGCAAGACATCCTCGAGTCATGAGCGCGGATCTATCATCAATATATACTCGTACGGTAAATCATCGTACGACATCCCAATAGCTGGGTACGGGTCAATATCACACTATCTCATCACATCTCAGGTATCACTATCATCATATCACATAATCTGGGGTACTGATCTAAGTCTAGTACAACTGATACCATCAATATACTGCGTGTGCAAGCACACGTCCCAAGGCCCGTTAGAGATCACGTATCGTATCCCAATACGAATCACATCAAATCACCGATCTCGCGGCACAAGGCCCAACATCATCGACTCATCTCCAATGTCATCCGATATCATCAACACAGGGCAAGTATAATGAATATGCAAGGGTGTGCGTGTAGGTGTAATTCTATTCTAGGGTTCGCGACTATGAACTACACTAGTCACTTCTAACCCTACACTATCCATAATACACCTAACTATCATATATATATATAACAACTACGGACTGCGGGGGTGCTATACGCCATCCACCCGACTTCCCCATGTAGATATAATCTACTCACCTTGCGTCTTCATTTGTGGACGTCGCCACATGCTTGCTTGTTGTCCCGAAGTCTTCATGGGTACCTACATATCAAAATATCGTATATGCGCATTAAAACCAAATCAAAGCTAAAACGGCACACGAAACCCAAAACGATACGATACGAGGCCTATAGGTTAGAACCTATGGCACGCCTTCAAAACCATAAATAAATCCTCTATATCGTCGTATAAACGCCAAATAGTCGAGGTAAAACACAAGACACAAATTCAGACTTAAGAATACGGAATACGGAAACACGAATCCAAAACAGCAACTTAGGAAACATGTTCCAGATTTCACCCTAGGTCAAATTAGACAAATCTATATATACCAGGGGCCTAATCCACAGACTAGGGAACACCAAAACCAAAACGAGGCAATTCCGCCATAGTCTGGCCGCAAATTGCGGCCAGAATGCGTAAATCTGCGGCCGGCTTGATGAGTTAGGGGTTAGGGTCTTGGTGGTAGCTTCCTGGGTGCCTGCACACGTCACTGTCCAATCAATTTTAATTTAGGATGTCTCGGGTGATAGCAGATTCAATATACCCTTCACAGATTCCACAATTTCTCCGATATCGGTTTCAAAAATTCGTATTCTGGGTTTAAGCTTCAGGATAGGGTCTCCATTCATACACTAGGGTGTTGGTGTAGCCTCTATTGAACTCAATTTCACATTTCAACTCATAATTCTTCACAACCCTAACTAGGTTTTTCCTCAAGTCACCAAATCACACAATATCGGTTCAATCATAACATGGGGGTAAAGGAAATGCTAAAACTAAGTTAATGATCCAGAAAATACCTCATTTGGCAACTCAAGAATTTTCTTGAGTTGCCCCTAGTGGCCGAAATCCTTGCTTCTTTAGTCCAAAGTGTAGATCAAGAGCTTGTGCACACATTTAATGAAATGGAGATTGGGTTTAGGAGTTGTTTTGGATGTGTTTAGAGGGCTTGAAGAGGGGAGGGAAGTGAGGGAGGAGCAGCAGCAGGAGGAAGGAGAAGAGGGAGAGAGAAAATGAAAGAAAGATGAAGAGATGGCTAAGTCAAAGTGAAACCTTACCTCTCTCTCTCTCTCTCACCTACTACTAAATTCTTTTCTCTTTTCTTTTCTTTTCCTAAAACCCTTCTCACTCAAATAGTAACCCCAAAACAAACCATGGCAATAAAGATGTAACACAAGTGTGAAAAAGTGATATGTGCATGTTTTGCACAAAAATGCTAAAAACCGATTAGCGATTTTTAATCGCGATTAGCACTAAATTAGTGTCAAACTAATCACAAAAACTTTAAAATGTCATAATCCCATAGAATACCCTATTTTGGAATTTTCCATAATTTTCTTCCCATTTATTTGTATTTACTAATACCAAAATATTAAAATATTCAATAAAATAATATTAAATTATAAAAATTCCCAAAAATAATATTTTTAGTATTTCGAAATGTTACAATAAGTATCATATTATTTTCTATTTTCAAAACACTTATGATATTCTTCTACTTCTTCAAAAACAAGAAGAAAGCTTGCTACCATTAATCGCAACATGACAAAAAGAGTGAGAAATCTAATTCTAAAGTGAACCCACTTCCTATTTCTTCATCCTTTACCTCTTGCCAAGTAGTATAGGGTGTTTTCTTCATAAGTTTCATGACTTGGTGAAGTTGGAGCTTAATCTTGAGTTGCCTCGACGTAGATCATCTTCGGTATCGAAGTCGACGACCTAGCCCAATCATTTCTCCGACGAAACCTTCGCCAGAGTCCGGATTCCGATAGGTACAGCGGAGGGACGTCATCACGGAGCATAAGAAGTGGAGGACCGGATCTATAAAGGTTGTATTTCCCTTCCCTTAGCGATAATTGTTATCTACTTGCTTTATGTTTCTCCTAAACTCTAGTTAACGATCGCATTATGGTTTCTCGGCACCGGAATTTTTTGAATTTGGCATGGTTGATGCCTTGTGAGACCTCATTAGTGTGCCAAGGAACCCTACACATCAATGTACAACAATGGCTTCTAGAGCATACATATTCCTAACATAAAAAACTTGGCGCTAACGAAAACCGTCCAAGATCGAACCATAAACCTTTATCAGCTAACTACAAAGTGCTAAACTACAAGGTTGGAATGGTTATACCGAATGAACCAAGTCCTTCGGTCTTCTACCACTTTCCCAAGCTCCTCAAGGCGTCCCCGACTGAACTTGGCCGCCGGACTTCCTCCGTCGAAGATGATCCACCCGAGGGATGTAGCTCTTGGCTCTAGCTCCACATCAAAAGAAAGTGAAGAAACTAGGGATTCTAGGTTGCTAATCTAGAATGTCTAGGATGTAGTGAATGGATACATGTGTCTATCTATCTCACCTCCTCTCTTGATTCTCAACTCATGAGATTGTAGAGAGGAGGTTAAGCTTGAAGGTGGAGGAACTCAAGAAATCTAGAGAAGGAGTGAAGCATGATGGTGAGCAAAGAAAATATAAGTGCACGGCGGCGCCTCGGCATTCAATCCGACGCCGGAATGCGGAAACGATACTTTTTATGAACTTGTAAACCGGCACCACCGCGCACAAAAATCCCGGATCGGGCCATTAATCTAGTCCTAGCTAACAAGAGAAAGGGTAGAGATATATACCGAGTGATCCATGTCCTTCGGTCTTCTCATCATCGTACCGATCTCCCCGCGGAATCTCCGGTCTTCAACTCCTCGTCGGAAGGGCACCACTTCGCCGGGTTCTTTTACGGGCTCCCACCTCTGGACCGAGGCAACTCGGGCACGAAGTTGGCGAGCCGACGTGCCCAATGATTGCTGTAGAATACGTGTAATGCTCTATGTCTCATTTGGGGTTTGAGGAAGTTGCCTTTGGTGGAGGAAATGAACTAAACCTTTTTGGAGATGAACTTGGGATTTTTGCAAACATGAGGAGAACAAAATCCCACCTAAAAAATATGGGCAGCCCCTCCCTCTTCCTTGGCCGGGCATGCTTATGAGGAAATCAAAAAGGGAGAGAGAAGAAAAGAAAATGAGGGAGCGACACAATAATTCAAGAGTGAGAAAAGGTTATCATGATCAACCATGATCACAAACTAAGTTCAACACTCCAAATCAACCATCATGAACCCAAAGTCAAACAATGATGAAGTCAAGAAAGTCAAGGTCAAACAAGAGCTATCATGAAGCAACAATATGCAAAGACAACCCTCCAAAATGGTTATTTGCAGAAATGCAAATAAGCCCTCCTCCACCAAACTTCAGCCAATGAAAGATAACAAGAAATATGGCCGAAACGGAAAAACAAACTGGCAACTTCATGAAACTGGTCCCGTAATAAATTACAGGAAAACCCCGCTACTGTATATACATACCCGCGTTTGTATTCCGACCGAATACAAATGCAATGAGACAAGTCTACACTGTACAATACTAGGAGCCGGCTTAAACCAAAGCCCTCTAGTATTATCCGTCCGATCCTGATCCATGCAATACCGCACGTATCTGATCGAACCCTGCCATATCTCCATACGGCCTCTAGTATTAACCGTACGATCCTGATCCGTGCAATACCGCACATATCTGATCGAACTCTGCCATATCTCCATACGGCCTCTACAGCGTTTCGCCCGAAACTTGAGAAACTGGTCTGTGGGGGACTCTAAAGACTCGTCAATACAGTGGTTGTGGATTTAACCACTAGCATGTCAGAGGTATTAGCCTATACGTAACGGGCTACCAGTTATTGACCAAAAGGGACGTCGATGAGTGAACTCATCCTGACACCCTACTGAGCCTGTCAGTGACAATATCCGTATAGTCCGGTCCGTTCGTCTATGAGCATCGCATGGAGGGCCTAGGGGGTTGGTAAAAGTCAGACCCCCAAAAGCGGTACAAGTTGTGTCGGAGTGTAACCCAAAACACCCTGAGATACTACTGGAATACCTACCAGTAAATCTCCTGCCTCGGCCGAGGGCTTTGTGTAATGGCTCTCCTAGACACAGCGCGACCTCACTCCTAATACCGGGAGAGACGAACCCCTGAAGATCCGCTTACTGCCTCCATGTGGCTTGGGACTGTACCCAACTAAAACCTGTTTGCACGTCTCCTTTGAGCGTGGTAGGGTAGTAATCAAAGTACAGTGGGAACTCACACGAGAAAAATGACGATCCTCAGGTCGATGAACTAACCTGTACACATGTCACTAGGGAACAGCTATCTGACGTCAGGTATAAGACCAACTAGCATGTTCCCGGCGAGTCCTGTCCGGTGTACTCATAACCCAATGAGCACCTGTATACATCTTAGGTGAACCAACTGACACCAGTGGCTTATGAGACCGGCCACCGCCCCTCGTCGTGGTCTCGACTGTATACACTAGTCTACTCTGGAGTATCGATGCCCTGTCTCGAAACTCCCACGACTAGGGACCTTTTAAGGATGTGTTATAGACTACCAGCTCCCACGTATATGATCGCCCTCATACTGCTGGCAGTCAAGCAAGAATCCTAGGTGCTCTATCAACGTGTAATAGCGACCTGTAAGGTCACCTAAAGCAGTACACGATGATAAAGGTAAACCAGATAGCATACTATCATCTTGAGTAAGACTTTCCTACCGGGATAGGTCCTCCCTCAATCTTTGCAATCACGTGCCTGTGATCCAATAATTGACTCTGATGGCACTATCTCCAACAATCTCCCACTTGCACTCAAGGCTAATTATTGCGATGTCGCATACTCACAGCTCATGTGATACCGAACACCCAACTCCTCTACTTGTCAGTCTCGCAAAACCCGTTTGTGAAACTATTGCGTTCGAGGAATAGCCTCATTGAGTGGATCCGCTGTGATGTTTCTTTCTATGTCTCTCTATATCTCAAGTTTGTGGAGAAAACTATCTCCCGAAATGAGCAATACCTGTCTTAGAATGTGTCTGGATGTCTGATAGGACCTAGCTCATAAATGAACTCCAAATCCAAACTTCTTAGACTGTATCGTCAACTGAACTTAATCAGTATCCTGCGCCATGCCTCCCTCATTATCCTTCTGGACCACCTGTCCATAATACCGCCCCTCGTCAGAGGGAAAACTATAACTCTGACAACCTCCCTGTCGTCCAGGTCACCTTGGAAGTCTGGAATGATAACTGTCTCCCGAATGAGGCTGTCGTTATCATATCCCTAGAACATCCACTTATGTTCTAAAACTGCTTCCGATCGTTTCTCCAGGATTGGATTAATATCAATTTATTGCATCTACCGCAAAAACAACATCTAGTGTGGTACTTGACATCTCATGATTGACTCAATTGCCTAAGCAAGTGATCTGTCAATCATGCACATCCCTCTCCCCTTTAGTCTGTAAGATACCTTTAGAGAGGGTGACTCCATCACCTGCAGGTACACCACCATGCCAGGAGTCGTCCATTCTAAAGCATCTCTAGAATGCTGTCTAAGTACCCTGATTGGGAAACTACCCAAATCTAGATCTAAAACCATAGATCCAGTAACCAGAATGTCCGATATAATATCCAAGTCCCATGTGGAGAAACCACTGTGTGACAACCAAAGCATAACCGATCGTAGTATAGGAATATCACTTCCTACTCTGTGTATGTCATCCAAATACCATGACATCACACCCTACTACCTTCTCAACAGATCCATCCCCTATTCTGATGAAGTCAAACCTATGACTGTCACATCAGAAATAGATGATCTATCTCCGCTATATCTGCTTTAGTCTATAAATAGACATAAGCCCCTTGTCCACCAATGCTTCCGCTGCTCCCACTGACTACGACAACCCTCTGGCAGAGTCATATACACGTACACTTCTAAAGCTAGTTTAGAACGACGCTATACTCATCCTCCTGCCGGGTCTCGCATCCTGGAACAACAGCAATGGCCAGTGTGGGTAAACAAGAACCTCCCTGTCACCATCCTTGAGGCTACCGGAGTACCTCTCGGGTGCCTGAGGTTACCCACCATATCTGCGGAGTGGCCAATGGAATGTCAAACCAGATTGAATCTTTAGGTTCCTTATCAAATCTTCAGTAATGGTTTGCGGTTCTGGAATCACTTCCAGTTCTACCATACTCCCACTACTGTTTTCTGAAAAAATCCATTTTATTAAAACTGTGGCGAGTCTAGAACAATATCGCTATTGATCTTCCAGATGGTAGAAAGTCAACCCTCGTCATAGCCTGGGTCAACCCACAAATAGCCATTACAGAAACGTGCCTTGAGTTATCCAGAGTCTGGTTTTAAGCATAAGCCGGAAAACTCCCCGTACCTTAACATCGTTAAGATATGAACTATTCTATATCCAATATAGAACCAGAGGCACTGATTTAATTGAACCAGATTCAAATCATGCACCTCTCTCCAGTGCATGTCAACTCAATGGAAAGAGGCCGATCAGCGTTACTCAACTTAGGAATGCTTCCAATTATGAGTAACCTGAAAGAGAGGCAAGTTCTCTTAACCATTACTATCAACTGAATACCATACACAAGTATCTACATATTCGATCACTTTGATGAACCCTGATACTTGCAATACCTGGTTCTCTACTTTATTCAAATACCTATAACTTCTCAAAATTCGGACCTTGTGTTTCTATGAAACACCTGTCTAAAAACTAGAGAAGTCATAATTAAACCGAATATAGTACGAGGACTATCCCCTCTGTCCTAATGGACACTGGACAACATACAATACTCTGTATAAGTCCCTTGAGTCTAATAACTCACTCCCTGTGTGTTGCAGGTTGAAAACTGTACTTATGGTTAAGAAGAATTACACCGCTGTTTAATGCACTTTACCTAACCATCCACTGATATAGGTAAATGTCATCGACATAATTTCAAAAAAAGTATATCTCACTCTATAAAAATAGACGTACAGATATATCAATTTAAAATTGGTGCATGACAGTGGATATTCAAAACCAAATATTTGCCGACCGGCAAACAGCCAGGTGATTTCCTCAAACATCACCAATTACAACGAATTCCGATATTTTGAGGACAATCACCTAATTCCCAATAACTTACTCCCACTCATCATCTGTAAAACCATACAGATGTGAGAATCATACCTGGTAAATACATACCCTGGAGCAAGATCTGATTGGGAAATCAGTTTTCCTTTAACAGTACACGGTGAAAATTGAAACATTGAAATGTTTCGATGGGTTATCCCGGTATTCCTAGTAATGCCTATTCCATTATCCAGATTCACAACTGTAACCGTGTAATTCTTTGCCATCTTTTCAAATCCCTTTGTATGTCTTTAGTCATTACCTTCTGCACACCCTCTTAGGCTAAATGGTTTTCTTCCTTCCCTACCGTTCGGCACCAGCCTATGGTTTGGAAGAAGACTATCCAATAAGCATAATGGGTGTACTATCCTATTCCTAGGAGCACTCGCAATGCGAGAGAAGGTGAAGATAAAGACAACCGAATAAACCTTATTCCTATTTCTCCTGAACCAGAATCCATCCCCGAACTGGAACAAGTTCCTTTCGAGTTCGTATATAACCAAACGATGGAGTATCCAATAAACTGTGGATCTTCGTAGTAATACGGAGTGTCCTGGAGAAATACAAAGGTGATTTAGGATTGGCGAAGAAATACTTGGTTTGGTCGTGAATAGCAGTCGCAATTTACTTTGCCCTCTTACTAATCCCTTGATATGTCTTTACTTAATAACTTCTGTACACCATCGTTAGGCTAACTTGTTTTCTTCATTCCCTACAGGTCGGCACCTGCGTATGGTTTGGAAGAAGACTATCCAATTTGCGTAATAGGTGTACTATCTCCTAAACCAACGAATACTCGTAACCTGAGAGAAGGTAAAAGGAAAAGACGACTGAATAGTCTTATTCGTTTTCTCCAGAACCGGAAACCATCCTCGAATAAATTCCTTCGAGTTCGTATCTAACCATACGATGGTTTTGTCCAATGGAAGTGGACGTTCGTAGTAATACGGGGTGTCCTGGAGAAAAGGGTAAAAGTAGGAGTGGCAATGAGGTTTGCAACTCTGACAATCCAAAAGCCAGTGTTTAAGAAGGTTCGGTCAATTTTGGTCTCTGAGTCATAGTCTTAGGGTCGGGTCAATGGTTGCTGCCAAAGAGAGAGAGAAAAGAAACAGTCAGCGTAAACTCTAACCTAGATCAGAATGGTTACCAATTTATCTAATCTGGAAACCTCCCACTGTACCGTCAAATTCTCCTCCAAACCTGAAAGTAGAATTAGTCGGGATCACCCGAGGAGTAAACCAACTCATCAGTGGGAATCGGGATCCAACTATCATCGTATGATAACATGACGGAATCCGCTCACGTCATCACACTCCAGAAGGTATGCGCATATCTGGAAAGTTTCAGTTTCTTTAGAAACTCCCGATGTGATTTTTACCCCATGCTCTTATGACGTTGACTTTGGCCAACAAATCATAAGTCACATGTCAAGTTCTACCCGTCATTCTCCAGGTTAATTTGAGCCCACCCGCACAAGCCCTTGACTTTGGCCAACAAGGCTATACGACTGCCCCAAACCAACCCATCTATCTATGCTGCACATGAATACCCAATAGCTACCAATCACTATGCCTTGACTTTGGCCAACAAACATAGCTTGAATACTGATTGACTATCCATGTGAAACGACGGAGGGCTACGAATGGTTTCTGGCGAAAACCTTTAATGTAATGAAATTGATATCGTTGAAGGAACCGGATAGCTTTTAAAATATAGTGACGAAAACCTTTGCTAAAGAGGTCACTCCCGGTGAAGGGATCTCGGCTCTTTCCCCGTAGAATGAGGTGCAGGATATTTCAACTGAATACCACGGTACAAAGCAAAAGTAATCGGCTATAGTGAAGTTATTGCCCAGACGCAAACTTTTGTTCAATGGGTCACTCCCGGTGATGGGATCTCGGCCCTTGCCTCGTCGACTGAGGTGCAGGATATTCCAACTGAATACCACTGTGCAAAACAAAAGTGAACGTCCTTGCAATAACAGCTTTTTGAAAAGTGTTCCAACAACATCAGAATATGGTTTGTTTAGCTTGCATTGATCTGAATCAACGCAGTCCCATCAATTGATCACGCCAATAAAGAACGAAAATAATGATGTACGTATATGCCATCCGCATTCGCCACTGGGTCCCGTCATTACCCGTTAGGTTACTTAACTAACGACAGAGCGGCGATTGGACTAGCGCGGATGCAAAACATATACAGCATCTACTAGTATATATATCAATATATAATATTTCGCTCAAGGCGTGATAAAATGCAACATCACAGAAATGTAATAAGCATCACAGAACAATACAGATATCTGGGATCCCCGGGTTTCATAGAGCCGCTACTGAAACCCGACGTTCCTCTGGTCGTGTGGATAGCCCGTACAATGAAATACTAGACCCCTATGGGCGCGGCAAGTTACCGGCCAAAACCTGAAGCGAGGCAGCCCCCTTCAGCAACGTGAATGGACCACCCGGCACTTCATGGAATCCAGTAACTTGGGCACCCCTCCTGGGTCAACCTGTACCCCCTAGCCTGCCAATTCTAGAGTGAAGCCCCCTCCGTCTCAATGCCATGAGATGCGGGCTTGTTGTCCTCTAGAACACGGCTATCCGTGCACCCCACCTTGGGGTAATCCTAGTACAGAAAGTAAAATATACATACAACGGGTACATCTACCTCACCCCGGTCGTGCCCCAAAAGAATAATATACAAACAGGCAGTGACGGCAGTCCACATGTCGGACGCTCGCCCCGCAATATCAAATGTACATAATACATCCAAAACTGTACTAGCATTGCATCCAGGCTATCCCCCACGACCAATCCGCAACATCACATCATAATCACAGAACATCAACGTGAATGTCACGTTCGCAAATCCGTCTAACCGGGCTATAGCAGTTAGACAGGATTTACCGATCAAGTGACATTCACGGTCGCAGATATAATGTAAATCTTGTGAACTAATGTGTTTAAAACATTCGATCGACTAAATTTTTCTAAGTGGGCGCCCAAGCACTACTGTAGCACTTAAAGAAATTCTGAGTCTAAAAAGAACATTCCAAAAACCCCATTTTCAACTCAGGAGCATTCTGTAAAATTTTGGTACACTGAACAGTGAAAGTCGCGGCGGAACCGCGGCCCAAGCATGGGTTTGGCCACGGTTCCGCGGTGGGGTAGTGAGATCACGAGACCAAATTTTTACAGAAGGCTTAGAATTCTTGCACATCATTCTGCAACTTCCGGAAAAATTTTTGGAGCCAAAAAGAATTCGACAGAAACTGATGCACATGAAAACGTGGTTTTTGGAATTTTGTTCGATCGGAAATGTAAACACATTAGACCAAGCTAGACTACGTTAATGGCGTGTCTCTGATACCACTGTAAGTGCACGGCGGCGCCCCGGCCGTCAATCCGATGCCGGAATACGGAAACGAAACTTTTTACGAACTTGTAAACCGGCACCACCGGGCACAAAAATCCCGGATCGGGCCATTAATCTAGTCCTAGCTAACAAGAGAAAGGGTAGAGAGATATACCGAGTGATCCGTGTCCTTCGGTCTTCTCGTCATCGTCCCGATCTCCCCGCGAAATCTCCGGTCTTCAACTCCTCGTCGGAAGGGCACCACTTCGCCGGGTTCTTTTACGGGCTCCCACCTCTGGACCGAGGCAACTCGGGCATGAAGTTGGCCAGCCGACGTGCCCAAGGATTGCTGTAGAATACGTGTAGTGCTCTATGTCTCATTTGGGGTTTGAGGAAGTTTCTTTTGGTGGAGGAAATGAACTAAACCTTTTTGGAGATGAACTTGGGATTTTTGCAAACATGAGGAGAACAAAATCCCACCCAAAAACAATGGGCAGCCCCTCCCTCTTCCTTGGCCGGCCATGCTCATGAGGAAATCAAAAAGGGAGAGAGAAGAAAAGAAAATGAGGGAGCCACACAATAATGCAAGAGGGAGAAAAGGTTATCTTGATCAACCATGATCACAAACCAATTTCAACACTCCGAATCAACCATCATGAACCCAAAGTCAAACAATGATGAAGTCAAGAAAGTCAAGGTCAAACAAGAGCTCTCATGAAGCAACAATATGCAAAGACAACCCTCCAAAATGGTTATTTGCACAAATGCAAATAAGCCCTCCTCCACCAAACTTCAGCCAATGAAAGATACAAAGAAATATGGTCGAAACGGAAAAACAAACTGGCAACTTCATGAAACAGGTCCAGTAATAAATTACACGAAAACCCCGCTACTGTATATACATACCCGCGTTTGTATTCCGACCGAATACAAATGCAATGAGACAAAGTCTACACTGTACAATACTAGGATCCGGCTTAAACCAAAGCCCTCTAGTATTATCCGTCTGATCCTGATCCGTGCAATACCGCACGTATCTGATCGAACCCTGCCATATCTCCATACTGCCTCTAGTATTAACCGTCCGATCCTGATCCGTGCAATACCGCTCGTATCTGATCGAACTCTGCCATATCTCCATACGGCCTCTACAGCGTTTCGCCCGAAACTTGAGAAACTGGTCTGTGGGGGACTCTAAAGACTCGTCAATACAGTGGTTGTGGATTTAACCACTAGCACGTCATAGGTATTAGTCTATACATAACAGGCTACCAGGTATTGACCAAAAGGGACGTCGATGAGCGAACTCATCCTGACACCCTACTGAGCTTGTCAGTGACAATATCCGTACAGTCCGGTCCGTTCATCTATGAGCATCGCATGGCGGGCCTTGGGGGTTGGTAAAAGTCAGACCCCCAAAAGCGGTACAAGTCGTGTCGGAGTGTAACCCAGAACACCCAGAGATACTACTGGAATACCTACCAGTAAATCTCCTGCCTCGGCCGAGGGCTTTGTGTAATGGCTCTCCTAGACACAGCGCGACCTCACTCCCAATACCGGGAGAGACGAACCCCTGAAGATCCGCTCACTGCCTCCATGTGGCTCGGGACTGTACCCAACTAAAACCTGTTTGCACGTCTCCTTTGAGCGTGGTAGGGTAGTAATCAAAGTACAGTGGGAACTCACACGAGACAAATGACGATCCTCAGGTCGATGAACTAACCTGTACACATGTCACCAGGGAACTGCTATCTGATGTCAGGTATAAGACCAACTAGCATGATCCCGGTGAGTCCTGTCCGGTGTACTCATAACCCAATGAGCACCTGTATACATCTTAGGTGAACCAACTGACACCAGTGGCTTGTGAGACCGGCCACCGCCCCTCGTCGGGGTCTCGACTGTATACACTAGTCTACTCTGGAGTATCAATGCCCTGTCTCGAAAATCCCACGACTAGGGACCTTTTAAGGATGTGCTTATAGACTACCAGCTCCCACGTATATGATCGCCCTCATACTGCTGGCAGTCAAGCAAGAATCTTAGGGGCTCTATCAACGTGTAATAGCGACCTGTAAGGTCACATAAAGCAGTACACGATGATAAAGGTAAACCAGATAGCATACTATCATCTATTGTAAGACTGTCCTACCGGGATAGGTCCTCCCTCAATCATTGCAATCACGTGCCTGTGATCCAATAATTGACTCTGAGGGCACTATCTCCAACAGAAAACTCATCTCAAAAATAATGAGCATCCATGGAGAGAGAAAATGAGATGGCTAGGTTTTGTAAAACATATCTTTCACTTTAAAATCAATCCCATGCTTGAATAGTTTGCACAAATGAATTAATAATTCATTTCTGCACACTATGGAAGCATGGTTCTCACCATACTTCCCTCTCTCAATAATCCACCTCATTATCCATTTAAAATAAATGGTCAAAAGCTAAATGAAGTGTCCACCTTCTAGAATGTTATCTATAAAAAATACGGATTACATTCTACTATATATACATACCTGTATTCGTACCGAAATACGAATACAAAAAGAGATAGGATAACACAAAGAACATAATACTAGAATATACATATCTAAATATATATACGTAAATTATTAAATCAATACCTAATTTAATAGTCCGGCTCAAATCCGAACCGGCTAGTATTATCAACAGTCCGATCGAAAGTTCGGGTAACAAGTACACTGTCACGTCCCGAAATGGCACGTGACGGGCCCTTGAACCATATGAAGTCTATAGGACCCCATCTAATTCAAGTAAGCCAAAAGCCCAAAAATCTAAAACCATTTTAATTAATAATTGAAGGAAAATTTGTTTTAAAGCAAGTGGTTTTAATAGCATAAGCCGAATTATGCGTTTTAAAAACATCAAGTCTTTACAGAAAATTTCGGCAGAGTTTCCTTTGTAAATACTGGCCCTAAAAGGGTACAACATGAATAATATGAATAAAGGCATCCCCAAGCAGGAGTTAGCTCTTCTTCAATTGACGGTCACAACCACGCAAGCAATATAATATACAACGCCAAAGGGCGAGGATCAAAACTCAAAAGGAAACTCAAATCAACATGAAAACCATAATAATACAACGCGCGACTCTAAGTTCGAAAATAATAAACAACTCTGGTCTTCTAAGTCTGAAAAAAAATACATGTCTGGTTGATGGAGTTTACTAGATACCACTGAAATAAATAAGTATACAATGGTAGTCACAAAGCAAGTGAGTCCACCTACTAAAGCAATCACCCGGAAAGGGAAAAGTGTGTCAGCAAAGCGGCACGAAACCTGTACGGTAAAACCTGCATGAAACTGTGGCACAACGGGGGTGAGTTGCCAACCCGTGGGTAGAAAACATCCACAGATAGAAATCGCATGTATGACTCAATCCTAGGATATACGATCATAATATATCCTCAAAATATATCCCGTAGCATAAAATATGTCTAGGGTATACATCTATGCATAAGTGTAATACCAAGTGCTTGTCTCAGTGCCTCAGGTAACAACATATCATCTGTATTATGTATTAATGCATGAAAATAGAATGCATCCAACCAAGAAATCAATGCCTGTAAGCCTGTGGATCTCGTCCACGTGTCAACCAGTGATGCAACAATATCATGCATGTAAATATCATGAAAGCATATGCATGTAAATATCATGAAAGCATATGCATGTAAATATGAGGATATAAATCAAAATGTATCCATCAGTGACACAATCAAATCATGAAACCTGGGTCTAGCATCGACACGTAAATCCTCATATCTCAGGCGCCGCACACCCTGGTAGGCCCTCATATCCATCTCTCTACTCCGGTCGGTATCCTCCGGATAACCGCCAAGCCCAAATACTGTCACCGGTAAGTAGTGCTCCCCTGCCAGGCTCACCGTCTACCATATACGAGTCTTCTTGTCCCAGGATACCACACCGGGTCCACCATGTACCCGCAGACGGTGCCTACCGCTCCTCGAATCGGGTATACTCACATAAGCTCTCAGAACCGAGAAAAGTCATGGTGGACGTACTGAAATATCATATCAAGAAAAACCTGGTTTTTAAACAATACATACTTTCTTTTGAAAAGGCCACGGTTCTCAAATCCAGAAAATCTCATGAAAACAGCATATCTCAATGCGTATAATCATAAAGCATGATGTATGCTACATATAACAATAATATAAGCATATCCGTATATCACATAACATGGAACAATACTATGAACATATCAAGGGAAAACTGCTCTTTTAAATGAATCCAATTTTGAAATATATTCTACGGTTCCCAAATTCCTCCAAGTCAAATCCAATATCATATACAGGTGCATGCAACTATAGCAGACAATTCATGCAAGGTATCACATCAAAATGCAGCAATTCTACTGTGTAGTGACATGGCAATTATCGACGATGAAGTGTGTGAGCCGGCTAGTAAGTGTACGTGAAGCATACGCATCATCGATAATGGTGTTGGTGTCCTGATAGCATGGGTTTCAAAATAACTGCAGAGAACACAAATAGCATGCAATGCGATGCGAATAGTAAGAATATGCAAAAAAATGAATAGATAACGCAGCAATAAGAAATGTGCATTAAATATATGAGTCACACAGTTTTGGCGTTTGAAATAACACGAATCGTGGTGTTTAGAAAATTAGGGGCTACGGTGTTTTTAAGCAAAGGTATGTCTTTTGAAATATCCGTAGTATCCCTTGGTATGTCTTTAAAATTCTCATGATTCTTTAGTTTTGGAAATAGGTATGACTCGGGTCCAGTCTAACATCTACTAAGTAAACAACAGATATAACTAACAAACTAATCGAAAGGGTATGGAAACTACCTAAATCTGAGTCGATATATATATATATACATATATAATAGTCGGTGATCTCACATCAATAGTACCACGTACGATACAATATATCATATGACATCCTCGAGTCAAGAGTGCGGATCTATCATCATAGTTATCTCGTACGGTAAATCCGTCCTACGGCATCCCAAATCTGGGTACGAGTAAACTATCACATCTATCTCATCATTTCTCTGGTATCCTTATCATCACATCATGAATTAGGGGTACTGATCAACTGCCTAGTACAATCTGATACCATCAACATATATATAAATGTGTGTGTATGAAAACACGTCGCCTACAGATCCGCTATCATCACATGTCGTATCTCATAATACGATCCAAATCCCATCACTGATCTCGTGGAATCATGCCCAAACTCATCGACTCATCTCCAAACACCATCCACTATCCTCTTTATCCATGTATAAGTATATGTATATATATACATAGTCCCATACCTGTATGTGTGTGTGTATATATACGTATCCCCATATACGCACAAGTAATAATAATGCATGCAAGGGTGTGTGTGCGTGTGTGCAAACCTATTCTATGGTTCGCGACTAAGAAATCAACCACGACACTATCATCCAAATAAACCAACATTTATCACATGATCTTCTAAGATCCTATTTGTTAATCATCCAAATTCACAACACATATGAAAACGTATATCATATAATACGCTACACTACGAACTGCGGGGGTGCTATACGTCATCCTCCCGACTTCCCCCGTAGATATAAATCTACTCATCTTGATCTTCTCTTGCCGATGCCGACGTCGTCACGCGCTTTCTTGTTGTCTCGAAGTCTCGTGGGGGTACCTACATATCACAACATATCGTATCGCATTAAAATCCAAATCAAAACGAAAACGACACACGTTTCTCACATAGGTCAAAACCTATTGTTTAATCGCACAAATCAACCAAATAACATTCGATATAGACGTACAAACGTCAAGCGACCGAATACAATACCAATCACTAAAATCCAGAATTCAAAATACGTAAAATATAACCCCGAATCAAAACAGCAACTCATGAAAATAGTCCCAGATTTTGTTTAAGGTGAAAACAAGGTAAGCAAACAACACTGGGGTGATATATAGGATGTACATGAGCTGCTGAAGGAACCTGGACCCTAACACTCACCACATGGCCGGCCACTACCCAAGGAAATCCGGCCTGCTCGGCAAGGGGGTCTCTGCTGGGGCTCGTACTTGCAGGGTGTCTTCTTAGCGTCAATTCTAGTCCACTAGGGTTGTTTGGTTTTCTAGTAAAATTCTCAGGTCATCCCAGATTTCCTTGCACACCCTAATTTCTCACAAAACCGACATGACAAGTTCTGTTTTGGGTTTCAGGTTTGGTATTTGTGTTTGGTCTGGGTTTCTAGCACCAAGGGAGGGTTTAAGATCACCACTAAGCTCAAATTCACCATCTCACTTCAAGGATTCCTCAAAACCTTTTCTAAGAATTTTCAAAGTTCACAAACTACACTAAATCGGTTTTTAAACTTAAATAGAGTCTATGAAACTTAACTAATACACAAATGGTGAAAAGATTACCTCATTTGGCCTCTCTTGAATCCCTCTAGAGCTCAAAATCTGATTTTTCTTGGTCCAAAATGCCTGTGAGGAGCTTGTGCATGTTTTTTTGTGAAATGGAGATGAGGTTTGGAGTTTGTTTTGGGGGTGTTTTGAGGTGTGCTGTGGAGGTGGAGGAGGGGTGCTGCCATGGTGAGATGAGGGAGGGAGAGATTGATGAAGATGAAGAAGGGAACAAAGTGATATGGTCCAAGGTTGGCCCCTCACCTCTCTCTCTCTCACCCATACCTTATTGTTTATTCCATTTTCTTTTCTTTTCTTTTCTTTTGTTGTCTTTCTTTTCTTTTCTCTTTTAATTTAAATTCAAACCCAAATGACAAATAAAGAGAAACCATGATGGAAAATTGCAACAAATGTGAAAAATGACACGGCGCATGTCATGCACACAAAACCGGATTAATGCAAGATTAGCGATATTTAATCGCGATTAGCATTAAAATAGTGTATAATAAATCATAAAATTTCATAATTTGCTTAAATATAATAAAGCACTCTCTTTTTAGTAATTTCTATAATTTCCCAAAAAATTTCCCGATTTATCAGTATTTAATTATACCGCACTAATAAAATATTCAATATACATATTATTTAATTATAAAAATTCCCAAAAATAATATTTTATTTTTCTGAAATGTTACAGTCTTACCCCCTTAAATAAATTCGGTCCCCGAATTTAAATTTAAACCCCTCAAATACTAAAACATTTCAGTAAAAGTCCAAGTCGCCGGGGCTCCGAAATCATCAATACATAAAACACATCGTAGCGCAAAGCATGCGCATGAAAACGAATATATAAACCAAATCAAAACTCCGTCAAGCATATCGCAATCATCGAAGTTATGAGGAGGACATCAATGTCTAAGTCCAATACGAAAACCAACATGATATACATCAAAACTATACATGTAAACATCAAAGCTATACATGTAAATATCTGAAGGAAATGCATGCCAAACTTTTTTAAGTCGTTGTGCAATGCGCGTATCACTGCAAAGCGGCGGACGTCTATTATAAGAAAATCACTATATATATATATATACCCTTTGTTTAACATACATGTCCTGCCTTTTTTTTTTGAAAATCATTTAGAAGGGTTTCCTTTGTTTTAAACGTTTCGTGTCATCTCAGACACGTAGGAAAATACTGAGACTATAGCTCCTTTTTTGGAATTCTCTTCGATAACTATCAATGCATGTATAAATATATTCAGGCACTGTCCTCGGACTAGTCCTGCTCAGCTACTATACCAAATAGCAAATATCATAACAATGTACTACTCAAAGGAAATAAATCCCAAAATGTATATAAGAATGCTACGTGTGTCTGGTGTGCATGGAAATCGAAATCCATGACTGTGCCATACATGTGCACAGAAACAAAATCTAAGTGCAACGGGTGTGCACGAAAACACCTGTCAGGGGCAACGGGTGTGCCTGACCGCAATATCCGGTGCATCTGATATGCACGAAGAATCCCGATTTAGTGCATCTGGTGTGCACCAAAATCGCATCAAGCGCCCAAGTATGCGCAAGAATCCAAATCAATTGCACATAGTGCACGAAGTCAACATCAATATCATAATCGAAATCGACGATATACAATAAACCTCAATCCAAATCAGTTATACCGCGGCATATAATCTCACAACCATGTGCATCAGTGTGCACAAATCAAATCAAAACACTAAAAGTGCATGAAAACTATGCCGAAAGCACAAGTCAAATCATATGCATATCATAGGCATGGAATCAAAATCAACCTATCGAATGACATCAAATCGAAGTCAAGTGCAACCGTAGTATACAAAATCTCAATCATGCAAACAAATCGTCCAAAATACCGAAATCCAAAAATGACGGATGCGTGATATTCGAATCACCAAATCCCAGAGCATAAACACTATCGTCAATATGTCCTTCCCTCGCAGTCGAGAAGGTGTCGGTGCATCCAAAGCTAGCAGAGCAAGATATCTACTTGCCTCCTGTTCATGGTCTGGCGCCTGGAGCCTTTAGGCTCTTGTCTCTCACTGCGAATTGCTAGATATATAGCTCCTCAGCTCAACGGCCCAATATGGAATGACGACGGAAACAGTCCCGCTCTAGCACATCCTCTAAAGATCTCTGGCCAACTATCTCGTCGACGATGCCGAACTCTGGCCTGCTGGGTGTGCACAATATGACCTCTCCTGGGTCCAAGTCTTCTCGTATAGTATTCCAGAAAGGTTATGTCGAAGTCTCTCCCAAATCTCGTTTCTGCTGAACTGCCCAGAAGTCATCATCCTTTACTAAATCTATTTCTTGTTCCGGAACGACTGCATACTCATCACAACTCCTCCTGGAAGATATTTTCATAAACCACGCCTCTGCATGCGTATCACATTTCTGATATCAGCGGAGTGGAACGTCATCTCATCATGATCTCGTACGAACCTCTTACTCCACTTTTCTCTAATGTCGACTGATTCAGACTCGTCTCTTCATGGCTGCATGGACTGCGCTCCAACGGCTAAACTCGTATCTGGAGTCTCCTAAGCAATGTACCCTATCACATGATATCCGAATGATGTCGAACCTTTCGATCAATTCGTCAAAGTTACATAATCCCCCAAGAGCTCAACATCATGGGTACAGTTTAATAGTATTCTAGATATGCCACAGTACCTATGGACCAGCCGTAGAAGGGCAAACCCAAGCCTCATCAATGGTACCGCTGAACTGCTGCAAACCTTAAGGTTTCAAAGCGTTCTCATGGTCATTATATCGAGTTAGGGTTTCATTCTTCTAGAGGGTCCACTGAATTACTTGCATGTTTCCCCGAATACTTTAAACTTGGAAAATGGGTTTCTGACATTCGATCGTCTTCCCTCGACTCCCAACGTACCTGCGTGAATTCGTCTCTAGCTGGAATCAATCAATCTGATGACCACTCATCGGGGTAGGCAACGAATTACATGTCCTAGTCATTCCTCCTTGGTGACTAGCGATCTTCTATCATATCTCTAAGTACAACTCGTGCAGCATTAGCTCCAAACATCTGGGGCGATATCTCATCATTCGCAGCAACAACTGTCTCATTCGTTCGCAGGCTGAACAGTGCCTCAATCATCAAAATAATCAGTGCATTGACGGTCATCACATGCTGGATGGCCTCTGGCAGTAGCCTGATCTTCTGTGCTGATCTACACGTCCGAGAAATCTCGTAAAAGCGATCCATCAACCGCTCATGGTGCGAAAACACAATAAAACAACGCCTCTATGCAATCGTATGTCCCTGGAATCACGCCCTGGTCAGTCCTCGTCCGTGACGAGCTCGTATTGAAGCAACTCTAGCCGTAGCTCTCTCTCTCTCTCTCTGCCCGTGTAATCGTGGCAGCAAAACCATAAACCGATATCGATGAGGATAGATCATGAATGAATATAATGCTGTCCAAGGAAATGTACATCCTAAGGCTTCTTAAGCGGAGTAGCGTATCGTAAGTATGCCGCAGAACATACACACGGTACGTCACTCTCCTTAAGTCACCTACTCCATCAACCAAGGTCAACCTACACGACGAAAGTTCGGGTCTAATACCCCCTCGACTAAGTCTAAGTTCCGTAAGGTCAAGCCTAGATTCCATATATATACAAACGCCCTAGGCTCCGCATAGTGAAACATAGACTCGAACCAAGGTTAACCTAGCGCTCTGATACCAACTTTGTCACGGCCCGAAATGGCACATGACTGGTCCTTGAATCATATGAAATCTATAGGACCCCATCTAATTCAAGTAAGCCAAAAGCCCATAAATCTAAAACCATTTTAAATAATAATTGAAGGAAAATTTGTTTTAAAGCAAGTGGTTTTAATAGCATAAACCGAATTATGCGTTTTAAAAATATCAAGTCTTTTCTGAAAATTTCGGCAGAGTTTCCTTTGTAAATACTGGCCCCAAAAGGGTACAAATGAATAATATGAATAAAGGCATCCCCAAGCGGGAGCTAGCTCTTCGGTAATTGACGGTCACAACCACGTAAGCAATATAATATACAACGCCAAAGGATGAGGATCAAAACTCAAAAGGAAACTCAAATCAACATGAAAACCATAATAATACAACGCGCGACTCTAAGGTCGAAAATAATAAACAACTCTGGTCTTCTAAGTCTGAAAAAAAATACATGTCTGGTTGATGGAGTTTACTAGATACAACTGAAATAAATAAGTATACAACGGTAGTCACAAAGCAATTGAGTCCACCTACAAAAGCAATCACCCGGAATGGGAAAAGTGTGCCAGCAAAGCCGCACGAAACCTGTACGGCGAAACCTGCAAGAAATTGTGGCATAACGGGGGTGAGTTTCCAACTCATGAGTAGAAAACATCAACAGATAGAAATCGCATGTATGACTCAATCCTTGGTCATACGATCATAATATATCCTCAAAATATATCCCGAAGCATAAAATATGGCTAGGGTATACATCTATGCATAAGTGTAATACCAAATGCTCGTGTCAGTGCCTCAGGTTACAACATATCATCAGTATGATGTATGAATGCATGAAAATAGAATGCATCCAACCAAGAAATCAATGCATGTAAGCCTGTGGATCTCGTCCACGTGTCAACCAGTGATGCAACAATATCATGCATGTAAATATCATGAAAGCATATGCATGTAAACATCATGAAAGCATATGCATGTAAATATGAGAATATAAATCAAAATGTATCCATCAGTGACACAATCAAATCATGAAACCTGTGTCTATCATCGACACGTAAATCCTCATATCTCAGGCGCCGCACACCTTGGTCGGCCCTCATATCCATCTCTCTACTCCGGTTGGTATCCTCGGGATAACCGCTGAGCCCAAATACTGTCACCGGTAGGTAGTGCTCCCCTGCCAGGCTCACCGTCTACTATATACGAGTCTTCTTGCCCCAGGGTACCACACCGGGTCTACCATCTACCCGCAGACGGTGCCTACCGCTCCTCGAATCGGGTATACTCACATAAGCTCTCAAAACCGAGAAAACTCATGGTGGACGCACTGAAATATCATATCAAGAGAAACCGGGTTTTTGAACAATACATACTTTCTTTTGAAATAGCCACGGTTCTCAAATCCAGAAAATCTTATGAAAACAACATATCTCAATGCGTATAATCATAAAGCATGATGTATGCTACATATAACAAAAATGTAAGCATATCCGTATATCACATAACATGGAACAATACTATGCACATATAAAGGGAAAACCGCTCTTTTAAATGAATCCAGTTTTGAAATATATTCTGCAGTTCCCAAATTCCTCCAAGTCAAATGCAATATCATATACCGGTGCCTGCAACTATAGCAGACAATTCATGCAAGGTATCATATCAAAATGCAGCAATTCTACAGTGTAGTGACATGGCAATTATCGATGATGAAGTGTGTGAGCCGGATAGTAAGTGTACGTGAAGCATACGTATCATCGATAATGGTGTTGGTGTCCTGATAGCATGGGTTTCATAATAACTGCAGAGAACACAAATAGCATGCAATGCGATGTGAATAGTAAGAATATGCGAAAAAATGAATAGATAACGCAGAAATAAGAAATGTGCATTAAATATATGAGTCACACAGTTTTGGCGTTTGAAATAACACGAATCGTGGTGTTTAGAAAAATAGGGGCTACGGTGTTTTTAAGCAATGGTACGTCTTTTGAAATTTCCGTAGTATCCCTTGGTATGTCTTGTTAGTTGTATGTATAACCTAGAGGCCAGTATTGTACATATGATGCATATTATATTGGATGCTTGGACATATATAGAGAGGACTTTCTTGCTCGATATGATAGTATGCTATCTGGTTGCTCTTTATCTTAACATGTATACTTGTCTCTTGATACTGTCTTATAGTTACATGTTGGTAAATCCCTTAGGATGTGTACTTGACTACCTGGATTATGATGCAGATCATACTAGTGGGGACTGAGTAGTCCATAAGTACATCCTTTAATGTTCCTAGTCGTGGGTGTATCGAGACAGGGCATCGATAGACCAGAGTAGACTAGTGTATACCCTTCTCGACCCATGAGATGGGCGATGGATGATCCCATATCCATTGGTGTTTGACATCAGAGATGGTATACGGGTGCTCAGTGGAGACTGGGTACACTGGATGGACTCGCCGAGAACTCCCAGATGGTATTATACCTTACGTCAGATGGCAGTTCTCCGGTGATACTTGTACAGGTTAGTCTGTAGACCCGAGATCGTCACAGAGTCTTGTGTGATTCCCACTGTGCTTTGATTTCCACCTTACCACATCCAAGAGGGCGTGCAAAACGGTGGTTTATGGTTACAGTCCCGAGTCACATGGAGGCGGTGAGCGATAGGAGGGGTTTCGTCTCTCCCGGTATTAGGAGTTGATGTTGCGCTGTGCTCGATTGGCCATAACAGGGAAGTCCCTGGCCAGGGATGATTTAGAGATTTACTGGTAAGTGTTACCAGTATTTTCTCAACCCGTTATGAGCCTCACATCGGTACGACTTATCGGTTATTGGGGTCTGACGTTTACCACCCCTAGACATGATATGCGACATATCAGACGAGGAGTCCGGACTGTACGGGAAGTGTTACCGTCAGGCTTTTACAGGAGTTGGAGCGGGCTTGCTTGCCGATCTTCCGATCGCTCAATACCCGGTTAGCCTTTACGTCCAGCTAGTACCGCTGACGGCTTATGGGTGCTTGATATGATCATCACCTACTGCCGGCGTATTGACGAGTCTTTAGAGTCCTACATAGAGGTTTTACTGGCTCAGGCAAAACGAAATAAGAGCTCATATGTGATATGTGCGGGACCGAGAATAATGCGTGTGTGTGATACCGTATTCTATTCTCGCGACTTTCTGTATCGGTTGGTTATATGTGATATAGCCGTGTTATCGAATCAAGGGTTGATTCGATAAGTCGATACATTGGATGTTACTCAGTTATATGAGATATAACCAGATTATTAAGTCAATTGTTGATTTAATAATTTAATGTATAATTGTATATTTGATATACTAATTTACATTAACTAACATTTGTTCATTTAAGGATTTTTCTCACATGTGCACAACTTTAATATATATGTGATATATATTAAAATGTGTTTTCTTTTTGTATCATGGTTGTTGATACATCATACATGGGTGAGCAAGACATACACCATTCTATTTTAAATGGTGGTTTATAATTATTTAAGGTAATTACAAATTAGTGGAGCTTTTGTCACAAGCATGAAGCTTGTAGAAGCTTGTGGATGTTTTGACAAAGTCCACTAACTTTGTTTTACTTTAGATTTTTATTAACCTAACCATTTTTTATTAGCCATGGTTGTGTCTCTACATGAGTTAGTATATGATACTCACTCACCCATGGTTAGCTCTCTTGACTTGATCATTATCCTCATCTTTTCTTTTGTTCATCTTCTTCTTCTTCTTTGAGCAAAAGAAAAGCTTGCTAGGGTTTTAAAAAGAGAGTGAAAGATTGTGAGAAATCAAATTCTAAAGGGAACCCACTTCCTATTTCTCCATCCTCTACTAGACTAGCACTTTAGTTTAGGGTGTTTGCTTCACTAATTCTCTAGGTTAGTGAAGTAATAGCTTGAGTTGGTATTCCCTCGACGTATATCATCTTCTGCCTCGAAGACTTCAAGCAAGGATGCTTCTTTCGCTTCGTGAAGCCATCCAAGAGCCCGGGAGAACCATGATCGCAGCGAAGGGACTACGACAAGGTGATTTAGAAGTGAAGGACCGATCTACAAAGGTTGTATTTCGTATTCACTTAGTCGTAAATGATATTTACTTGCATGTGTAACCCTAATAATCTAGCAAAGATCTTGTTTAGGGTTGTTCGGCACGGATAAAATTTTAATCGGGCATGGTTGATGCCTTCTTAACCCCTGTTAGAGTGCTTAGTAACCCTACAGTGGTATCAGAGCCTAGCTAGAGTATTAGGCGACGAGTTTACGAAGTTAAAACTCCGATCGAACCCCGATACGACAAAGTAGACCCCCTCTCTGGAAAATTTTTAAAAATGTGGTTTTTTCTGTATTAAAAATACATTAAAAATTCGGCAAGGAATTCTAAGAGTTACTGTAAAACACGACATCCCAATTCCACCAAAGCGCCGCGGAACCTCGGCAATACCTTGCTTGCGCGGCGGTTCCGCTGCGGAATAGTAGAATTAGGGTTAGTGTTTTGTACAGTAATATCCGTATGTGATTCAGTATATTTCTGGGTATTTTTATTCTGACTTAGGAGTTGAGTGTTCTGGGGATTATTTTGTATTCGTTGATTCAATAGGAAAATTAAATTTCGTTCTTTTTCGGATAATTTAGAAAGTATTAAAATGTTCGAACGAATATCATTAACTCAAATTTTCCCGACATGAAAACTTTCAAATGTTGATTTTTTCTTGAGTTTAAATCTTTCGGAAAAACGTGCAAGTAACGCGATGGACCCTCTAGAAGAACACAAACCTTAACTCGATTATGTGACCGTCTGAACCGCCTCTAAACCTTAGGGTTTAGGGCAGTACGGTGTGCCACATGTGAGGCGTTGGCTTGACCCTTCCACGGCTGGACCGTTGGTACTGTGACGTATTCTGGAATTTTTAAACTCCGCTCAAGTGTTGAGCTATTTAGGAAATCTTGGGTATTTGATTATTCGATCGGAAAGTTTAATACTGTTTATTTATCTGGAATGTGATACAATATGTGGAATTCATAAAGTTAGGCATGAAATGCGAAGTATGTGATATTTCGGATTTACGATGTCTAAAGTGATTGTGAATTCCAAATGTTGTAGTTTTACACTTTCTTTTCTGCGACCATAAGTGTAATATGTGATATCGCCGGTTTCGTTGTTATATGTCAACGACAATTGGGATGCGCATATTTACTTACGTTGATGACATGTGATGTTATGTGTTGCTGGATATGTTATATTGGATCGTCGCGTTTTTGAATAGCCGGGGGTTTTATGTGAGATGAGGGTTTTTATTTTCATTCATGTAAAATTCATTGTATGTAATATTCTTTTATTAGGGCACTTCCGGGATGAGGATGATGTCACCATTGTATATTATTTACTTTTCCGCATTAGGTAGACCCAAGGAGGAGAGCACAAGTAACCGGGTTCTAGAGTCCAGTGGGAGACCAACTCGAGGAGCCGAGTCCGTGTCTCCTAACTCTAGAATTGGAAGGGTTGCTTGCCGCTCTCGTAGGGGTCTAGGGGTGTGCGTTTGGCTATTCATCGTGACCGTGGAATCCGTGTTTTATAGAGGCTCAAAATAAAACGCGGACTTCCTAGTATATCCATTATTTCGTATGATTCTTCTGCTGCGATATCTGTGATGTGATCATTTGATATGTTGTGATAGATACTGTATATAGTATATATGATATATTATATAGACGTTACTTATGTTTTACACCCGCGCTAGCCCTGCCCCGCTCTGCCGTTAGTTACCTAACCTAACGGTGCACGAGGGGACATCGAGGCGAATGCGGATGGCATAAGTTTACGTCGTATTTATCTGTGATGCTTAGGAAACATAAGCTGATGGGATTTATTAATGAGATTAATAAAAAGAAAAGAAACCTAAAAGATGTTGTAGAATCAAATTTTCAAAAAGGGTAGCTACAGTTTTTGCTTTGCATAGCGATATATATGATATATCCTGCACCTTATTCGATGAGGAAAGAGCCGAGATCCCTTCACCGGGAGTGACCTCTTTAGCAAAACTGGCAGATGCTACAACACTCGGTTTGGTTTTTGATTGCTTATGGTGTTTTTTGCTTTACATAGCGATATATATGATATATCCTGCACCTTATTCCATAAGGAAAGAGCCGAGATCCCTCCACCGGGAGTGACCTCTTTAGAAAAACAAATGAAAACCTCAAAATCACTCCATTTCAAAATTCACTCGATTCTACAACGATATCAAGTTCATTACGCTCATGGTTTTCTGAAAAACCTGCGTAGCCCTCCGACATTTCAGATAGATATTACTTAGTATTCGTGCTATGGTAGTTTGGCATTCGTCAAGGTGTAGTGTACGGTAGCTATTTATTATTTATCTGTAGCATATGATGCGATTGGATTAGGGTTTTCGTACGGCGTTGTTTGGCATTCGTCAAGGGTCGTGTGGGTGAGTTTAATTCAATCAAGAAATGTTCGGGTTGAACTTGACTGGCGCACTATGGGTTGTTTGGCATTCGTCAAGGTCATAGCACGTTAGGGGCAAAAGAATTATCGGGAATTTCAAGTGTTGAAATTTGCAATGAGATTGCATACCTTCTATGAGATAGTTGGATCCCGATACCCACTACGAGTAATTGTTACTCCTGGGAGAGTTTTACACAGGACATTTAGTCGATCAAGTAGGTGTCTAGAAAGGTGTCAACGGGGTTACGCCTCAGGGAAAATGAGGTTTACTTTAATTAGGTTCGTGCGAAAGCTTGGGGATCCTCCCTCAAAGTACCGACACTGGCCTGGCTGAAAGATTGGCGAAATTGTAGGATGTAATTAATCCCGGCTAATCTTACCTTTTAAGGTTTGAAGGATGATTTGATAAAAACAGCGGGGTACATACTGATTAGATAAGATAATAACCAATCTAATCTTGCAAGAGCATACGCTAAAGTGTTTTCTTCTCTCTCTCTCCAGGTAGCGACCATTGTAAGTGCACGGCGGCGCCCCGGCCGTCAATCCGATGCCGGAATGCGGAAGCGGTGAAAAACTTTAATTTTGCGGACTTAGCAAACCGGCACCACCGCGCACTAAACATCCGGATCGTAACCATTAACAAGTCTAAGCTACTAACAAGAAAGGGAAGAGAAGTATACCGACAGATCCGAGTCCACCGGTCTTCTCGTCGTCGTCCGAATCTCCTGCGGAATGTCCCGTCTCCTCCTCGTCGCCGGAAGTGCACCACATCGCCTACATCGTTTACGGGCTCCCACCTCAATGCCGAGGCAACTCGGGCACGAAGCCGGCTACTCGACGTGCCCAAGATATGCTGTAGAATATCTAGAGAAGAAGTCTCATTTTGGGGTTTGTGGAATTGCCTTTTGTGGAGGGATTGAACTTGGAGCTTTTGAGATAGATCTTGTGGGATTTTTGCAACATGAAATGAGCCAAAAATCCACACCACAAATTTTGGACAGCCCCTATATGCTTGGGCCGGCCATTACAATGGAGAGGAGAGAATGAGAGTGTAGTGTATCAAAAATAATGAGAGCCATTCTCATCTATCATCCAAGAGAGAGTCAAGACAAAGAGGTGGTTGAAAAGCAAGTGATGATGAGAAACAATGATCACTCTCAAAACCAATACTCAACCAACAACCATGATGGTTTACAAAGTCAAGCCATCATGACAAGAAGAAGTCAAGAAGTCAAGGTCAATGAAAAGCTATCATGATACAACCAATAAGCAAAGACCCCCTCCACAAATGATTATTTGCAACAATGCAAATAAACCCTCCTCCACCAAACTTCGGCCAATGAACGGAACAATGGAAATCGTCCGAAACGGAAAGCAAACTGGCAACTCCAGAAAACTGTCCCGTAATAAATTACAGGAAAACCCCAATACTGTGCATACACACCCGCATCTGTATTTCGACCGAAATACAAATGCAATGAGACAAAATCTCCACTGTACCATACTAGAATCCGGCTTATACCAAAACCGGCTAGTAATATCTGTTCGATCCTGATCCGTGCAATACCGCACGTTTCTGATCGAACCCTGCCATATAACCATACGGCCTATAGTACAAACTGTCAGATCCTGATCCGTGCAATACCGCACGCATCTGATCGGACCTTGCCATATCTCCATCCGGCCTCTACAACCTTTCGCCCGAAAGCTGAGTAACTGAATGTGGGGGACTCTAAAGACTCGTCAACACCTTGGTTGTGGATTTAACCACTAGCACGTCAGAGGTATAAGCCAATACGTAACGGGCTACCAGGTATTGACTAAAAGGGACGTCTGTGAGTGAACTCAGCCAGACAACCCTACTGAGCCTGTCAGTGACAATATCCGTACAGTCCGGTCCGTTCGTCTATGAGCATCGCATGGCGGGCCTAGTGGGTTGGTAAAAGTCAGACCCCCAAAAGCGGTACAAGTCGTGTCGGAGTGTAGCCCAGAACACCCTGAGATACTACTGGAATACCTACCAGTAAATCTCCTTGCCTCGGCCGAGGGCTTCGTGTAATGGCTCTCCTAGACACAGCACGACCTCACCCCCAATACCGGGAGAGACGAACCCCTGAAGATACGCTCACTGCCTCCATGTGGCTCGGGACTGTACCCAACTAAAACCTGTTTGCACGACTCCTTTGAGCCGTGGTAGGGTAGTAATCAAAGTACAGTGGGAACTCACACAAGACAAATGACGATCCCCAGGTCGATGAACTAACCTGCACACATGTTACCAGGGAACTGCCATCTGACGTCTGGTATATGACCAACTGGCATGTTCCCGGCGAGTCCTGTCCGGTGTACTCATAACCTAATGAGTACCTGTATACATCTTAGGTGATCCAACTGACACCAATGGCTTGTGAGACCGGCCACCGCCCCTCGTCGGGGTCTCGACTGTATACACTAGTCTACTATGGAGTATCGATGCCCTGTCTCGAAACTCACACGACTAGGGACCATCTAAGGATATGCTTATAGACCCCAGCTCCCACTTATATGATCGCCCTCATACTGCTGGTGGTCAAGCAAGAATCCTAGGGGCTCTATCAACGTGTAATAGCGACGTGTTAGGTCACCTAAAACAGTACACGATGATAAAGGTAAACCAGATAGCATACTATCATCTCGAGTAAGACTGTCCTACCGGGATAGGTCCTCCATCAATCATTGCAATCACGTACCTGTGATCCAATAATTGACTCTGAGGGCATTATCTCCAACAATCTCCCACTTGCACTCAAGGCTAATTATTGCGATGTCGCATACTCACAGCCCGTGTGATACCGAACACCCAACTCCTCTACTAGTCAGTCTCACAAAGCTCGTTTGCGAAACTATTGCGTTCGAGGAATAGCCTCAGTGAGTGCATCCGCCTTGATGTCTCTTTCTATGTCTCTCTATATCTCAAGCTCGCGGAGAAACCCATCTCCCGAAATGAGCAATACCTGTCTTAGAATGTGTCTGGATGTCTGATGGGACATAGCTCATAAATGAACTCCAAATCCAAACTTCTTAGACTGTATCGTCAACTGAACTTAATCAGTATCCTGCGCCATGCCTCCCTCAGTATTGCCTTGGACCACCTGTCCAAAATACTGCCCCTCGTCAGAGGGAAAACTATAACTCTGACAACCTCCTTGTCGTCCATGTCACCTTGGAAGCCTGGAATGATAACTGTCTCACGAATGAGGCTGTCGTTATCATATCCCTAGAACATTCACTTATGTTCTAAAACTGCTTCCGACTGTTTCTCCAGGATTGGATTAATGTCAACTTATTGCATCTAGTGCAAAAACAACATCTGGTGTGGTACTTGACATCTCATGATTGACTCAATTGCCTGAGCAAGTGATCTGCCAATCATGCACATCCCTCTCCCCTTCAGTCTGTAAGACATCTTTGGAGAGGGTGACTCCATCACCTGCAGGTACACTACCGTGCCAGGAGTCATCCATTCTAAATACTCTTAGAATGCTGTCTAAGTACCCTGATTGGGAAACCACCCAAATCTAGATCTAAAACCATAGATCTAGTAACCAGTATGTCTGACATAAAATCCATTTCTTTTGTGGAGAAAACACTGTGTGACGACCAAACTATAACCGATTGTAGTGTAGGAATATCACTTCCTACTCTGTGTATGTCATCCAAATACCATGACATTACACCCTAGTACCTCCTCAACAGATCCATCCCCTATTCTGATGAAGTCAAACCCATGACTGTCACGTCAGAAATAGATGATCTATCTCCGCTACATCTGCTTTAGTCTATAAATAGACATAAGCTACCTGTCCACCAATGCTTCCGCTGCACCCACTGTCTACGACAACCCTCTGGCAGAGTCATATACACGTACACTTCTGAAGCGAGTTCAGAACGACGCTATACTCATCCTCCCGCCGGGTCTCGCAGCCTGGAACAACAGCAATGGTAATTGTGGGTAAACAAGAACTTCCCTGTCACCGTCCTTGAGGCTACCGTAGTACCTCTCGGGTGCCTGAAGTTACCCACCTTATCTGCGGAGTGGCCAATGGAATGTCAATCCAGATTGAATCTTTAGGTTCCTTATCAAATCTTCAGTAATCGTTTGTGGTTCTGGAATCACTTCCAGTTTTACCATACTCCCACTACTGTTTTCTGAAAAAATCCATTTTTAATAAAACTGTGGCGAGTATAGAACAATATCGCTATTGTTCATCCAGATGGTAGAAAGTCAACCCTCGTCATAGCCTGGGTCAACCCACAAACAGCCATTACAGAAACGTGCCTTGAGTTATCCAGAGTCTGGTTTTAATCATAAGCTGGACAACTCCCCGTACCTTAACAACGTCAAGATACGAACTGTTCTATATCCCATACAGGACCAGAGGCACCGATTTAACTGAACCAGATCCAAATCATGCAACTGTCTCCAGTGCATGTCAACTAAATGGAAGGAGGCCGATCAGCGTTACTCAACTTAGGAATGCTTCCAATTACGAGTAACCTGAAAGAGAAGCAAGTTCTCTTAGTCACTACTTTCAACTGAATACCATACACAAGTATCTACATCTTCGATCACTTTGAAGAATCCCGATACTTGCTACACCTGGTTCTCTACTCTATTCAAATACCTATAACTTCTCAAAATTCAGACCATGTGTTTCCACGAAACACTTGTCTAAAAACTAGAGAAGTCATAAGTAAACCGAATATAGTACGAGGACCAACCCCTCTGTCCTAATGGACCCTGGACAACATACAATACTCTGTATAAGTCCCTTGAGTTTGATAACTCATTCACTGTGTGTCGTAGGTTGAAAACTGTACTTATGGTTAAGAAGAATTACACCGCTGTTTAATGCTCCTTACCTAACCATCCACTGGTATAGGTAAATGTCATCGACATAATTTCAAAAAGTATATCTCACTCTATGAAAATAGACGTACAGATATATCGATTTGAAATTGGTGCATAACAGCGGATATTCAAAACCAAATATTTGCCGACCGGCAAACAGCCCAGGTGATTTCCTCAAATATCACCGATTGCAATGAATCCCGATATAATGAGGATAGTCACCCAATTCCCAACAACTTACTCCCACTCATCATCTGTAAAACCATACAGATATGAGAATCATACTTGGTAAATGCATACCCTGGAGCAAGTGTCTAACTGGGAAATCAGTTTTCCTTTAACAGTACACAGTGAAGCTGAAACATTGAAATGTTTCGATGGGGTATCCTGGTATTCTTAGTAATGCCTCTTCCAGTATCCAGATTCACAACTGTAACCGTGTAATTCTTTGCCACCTCTCCAAATCCCTTCATATGTCTTTAGTCATTACCTTCTGCACACCCTTTTAGGCCAAATGGTTTTCTTCCTTCCCTACCGTTCGGCACCAGCCTATGGTTTGGAAGAAGACTATCCAATAAGCATAATGGGTGTACTGTCCTAATCCTAGGAACACTCGCAATGTGAGAGAAGGTGAAGATAAAAGACACCTGAATAAATCTTATTCGTATTTCTCCTGAACCAGAATCCATCCCCGAACTGGAACAAGTTCCTTTCGAGTTCGTATATAACCATACGATGGAGTATCCAATAAACTGTGGATCTTCGTAGTGATACGGAGTGTCCTGGAGAAATTCAAAGGTGATTTTAGGATTGGCGAAGAAATACCTGGTTTGGTCATGAATATCTGTTGCAATTTACTTTGCCCTCTTACTAATCCCTTGCTTTGTCTTAACTTAATACCTTCTGCACACCATCGTTATGCTGATTGGTTTTCTTCATTCCCTACCGGTCGGCACCAGCCTAAGGTTTGGAAGAAGACAATCCAATTTGCGTAATAGGTGTACTACCCCTAAACCAAGGAGTACTCGTAACCTGAGAGAGGGTAAAAGGAAAAGACAACTGAATAATCCTATCTGTTTTCTCCAGAACCTGAAACCATCCTCGAATAAATTCCTTCGAGTTCGTATCTAACCATACGATGGTTTTGTCCAATGGAAGTGGACGTTCGTAGTAATACGGGATGTCCTGGACAAAAGGGTAAAAGTAGGAGTGGCAATGAGGTTTGCAACTCTGACAATCCAAAAGCCAGTGTTTAAGAAGGTTCGGTCAATCTTGGTCACTGAGTCATAGTCTTAGGGTCGGGTCAATGGTCGCAGCCAAAGAGAGAGAGAAAAGAAACACTCAGCGTGCACTCTAACCTAGATCAGAATGGTTACCAATTTATCTAATCTGGAAACCTCCCACTGTACCTCAAATTCTCCTCCAAACCTGAAAGAAGAATTAGTCGGGGTCACCCGAGGAGTATACCAACTCATCAGTGGGAATCGGGATCCAACTCTCATCGCATGACAACGTGACGGAATCCGCTCACGGTATCACACTCCAGAAGGTATGCGCATATCTGGCAAGTTTCAGTTCTTTTGAAACTCCCGATGTGATTTCTGCCCCATGCTCTTATGACCTTGGCGTGAGGTCAAAATATCATAAGTCACATGTCAAGTTCTACCCGTCATTATCCAGGTTAATTTGAATCCACCCGTACATACCCTTGACGTAGGCCAAAATAGTAGTACGACTGTCCCAAACCAACGCATCTATCTATGCAACAGATAAATACCCGGCAACTACCAATCACTATGCCTTGGCGTGAGGTCAAAATACATAGCTTGAATACTACCGAATATTTAACTGAAATGACGGAGGGCTACGAATGGTTTCTGGCGAAAACCATTAACGTAAAGAACTTGATATCGTCGAAGGAACGGATAGCTTTTTAAAATATAGTGACGAAAACCTTCGCTAAAGAGGTCACTCCCGGTGAAGGGATCTCGGCTCTTTCCCCGTAGAATGAGGTGCAGGATATTCCAACTGAATACCGCGATGCAAAGCAAAAGTAATCGGCTATAGTGAAGTCATTGCCCTGACGCAAACTTTTTGTCAAAGGGGTCACTCCCGGTGAAGGGATCTCGGCCCTTGCCTCATCGACTGAGGAGCAGGATATTCCAACTGAATACCACGATGCAAAACAAAAGTGAACGTCCTTGCAATAACAGCTTTTTGAAAAGTGTTCCAACAACATCAGATTAGGTTTTTTTTTAAACTTGCATTGATCCGAATCAATGCAGTCCCATCAATTGATCACACCAAAAAGAACGAAAATATACTGACGTACGTATATGCCATCCGCATTCGCCACTGGGTCCCGTCATTACCCGTTAGGTTAGCTAACTAACGACAGAGCGGGGACTGGACTAGCGCGGATGTAAAACATATACAACATCTACTAATATATATACCAATATATTATATTTCGCTCAAGGCGTGAAAAGAAATGCAACATCACAGAGAATGAACAGCATCACAGAAACAATACAGATATCTGGGATCCCCGGGTTTCACAGAGCCGCTGAAACCCGACGTTCCCCTGGTCGTGTGGATAGCCTGTGCAATGAAATCCTAGACCCCTACGGGCGCGGCAAGTCACCCGCCAAAACCTGAAGCGAGGCAGCCCCCTTCAGTACCGTGAATGGACCACCCAGCACTTCACGGAATCCGGCAACTTGGGCACCCCTCCTGGGTCAACCTGTACCCCCTACGAGTGCGGCGAATAGCCCGCCAATTCCAGAGTGAAGCCCCCTCCGTCTCAATGCCATGAGATGCGGGCTTGTTGCCCCCTAGAACCCGGCTATCCGTGCACCCCACCGCGGGGTAATCCTAGTACAGAATGTAAATATACATACAACGGATACATCGACCGCAACCTGGTCGTGCCCCAAAATAATAATACAATCAGGCAGTGACGGCAGTCCACATGTCGGACGCTCGCCCCGCAATATCAAATGTACATAATACAACCAGAACTGTACTAGCATTGCATCCAGGCTATCCCCACCGACCGATCCGCAACATCACAGCAAAAACAAAACATCAACGTGAAAATCACGTTCGCAAATCCGTCTAACCGGGCTATAGCAGTTAGACCGGATTTACCGATCGAGTGACATTCACGGTCGCAGATATAATGTAAATACTGTGAAAAATGTGTTTAAAATTTTCCGATCGATCAAAAATTAACAAGTGGGCCCCCAAACAAAACTGTAGCACTCACAGAAAACCTGGGCCTAAAATTAATATTCCAAAACCCATATATTAAGCCCACAAATACACTGTAGAAATTGGGCGCAGAGATCTCAACAGTGCGCGGCGGAAACGCGGCCCAAAGGGGGTTTTGGCAGCGGTTCCGCGCCTGCACTATCGACTGAACCTGTCGAATTTTTACAGTATCCTTGTAATCTCTAGTACATCAATTTTATACAACCTGAAAAATTTTTCGAGACCAAAAATTTTCAACAGAAACTGATGCGAACTAAAATGCAGTTTTGGAACATTCGATCGATCGAAACAGAAAAACACATTACACCAAGCTAGAGTATGTTAATGGCGAGGCTCTGATACCACTGTAAGTGCACGGCGGTGCCCCGGCCGTCAATCCGACGCCGGAATGCGGAAGCGGTGATAAACTTTTATTTTGCGGACTTAGCAAACCGGCACCACCGCCCACTAAACATCCGGATCGTAACCATTAACAAGTCTAAGCTACTAACAAGAAAGGGAAGAGAAGTATACCGACAGATCCGAGTCCTCCGGTCTTCTCGTCGTCGTCCCAATCTCCTGCGGAATGTCCCGTCTCCTCCTCATCGCCGGAAGTGCACCACATCTCCTACATCGTTTACGGGCTCCCACCTCAATGCCGAGGCAACTCGGGCACGAAGCCGGCTACTCGACGTGCCCAAGATATGCTGTAGAATATCTAGAGAAGAAGTCTCATTTTGGGGTTTGTGGAATTGCCTTTTGTGGAGGGATTGAACTTGGAGCTTTTGAGATAGATCTTGTGGGATTTTTACAACATGAAATGAGCCAAAAATCCACACCACAAATTTTGGACAGCCCCTATATGCTTGGGCCGGCCATCACAATGGAAAGGAGAGAATGAGAGTGTAGTGTATCAAAAATAATGAGAGCCATTCTCATCTATCTTCCAAGAGAGAGTCAAGACAAAGAGGTGGTTGAAAAGCAAGTGAAGATGAGAAACAATGATCACTCTCAAAACCAATACTCAACAAACAACCATGATGGTTTACAAAGTCAAGCCATCATGACAAGAAGAAGTCAAGAAGTCAAGGTCAATGAAAATCTATCATGATACAACCAATAAGCAAAGACCTCCTCCACAAATGCTTATTTGCAACAATGCAAATAAACCCTCCTCCACCAAACATCGGCCAATGAACGGAACAATGGAAATCGGCCAAAACGGAAAGCAAACTGGCAACTCCAGAAAACTGGTCCCGTAATAAATTACAGGAAAACCCCAATACTGTGCATACACACCCGCATCTGTATTTCGACCGAAATACAAATGCAATGAGACAAAATCTCCACTGTACCATACTAGAATCCGGCTTATACCAAAACCGGCTAGTAATATCTGTTCGATCCTGATCCGTGCAATACCGCACGTATCTGATCGAACCCTGCCATATAACCATACGGCCAATAGTACAAACTGTCAGATCCTGATCCGTGCAATACCGCACGCATCTAATCGGACCTTGCCATATCTCCATACGGCCTCTACAACCTTTCGCCCGAAAGCTGAGTAACTGAATGTGGGGGACTCTAAAGACTCGTCAACACCTTGGTTGTGGATTTAACCACTAGCACGTCAGAGGTATAAGCCAATACGTAACGGGCTACCAGGTATTGACTAAAAGGGACGTCTGTGAGTGAACTCAGCCAGACAACCCTACTGAGCCTGTCAGTGACAATATCCGTACAGTCCGGTCCGTTCGTCTATGAGCATCGCATGGCGGACCTAGGGGGTTGGTAAAAGTCAGACCCCCAAAAGCGGTACAAGTCGTGTCGGAGTGTAGCCCAGAACACCCTGAGATACTACTGGAATACCTACCAGTAAATCTCCTTGCCTCGGCCGAGGGCTTCGTGTAATGGCTCTCCTAGACACAGCACGACCTTACCCCCAATACCGGGAGAGACGAACCCCTGAAGATACGCTCACTGCCTCCATGTGGCTCGGGACTGTACCCAACTAAAACCTGTTTGCACGACTCCTTTGAGCCGTGGTAGGGTAGTAATCAAAGTACAGTGGGAACTCACACAAGAAAAATGACGATCCCCAGGTCGATGAACTAACCTGCACACATGTCACCAGGGAACTGCCATCTGACGTCTGGTATATGACCAACTGGCATGTTCCCGGCGAGTCCTGTCCGGTGTACTCATAACCTAATGAGCACCTGTATACATCTTAGGTGATCCAACTGACACCAATGGCTTGTGAGACCGGCCACCGCCCCTCGTCGGGGTCTCGACTGTATACACTAGTCTACTATGGAGTATCGATGCCCTGTCTCGAAACTCACACGACTAGGGACCATCTAAGGATATGCTTATAGACCCCAGCTCCCACTTATATGATCGCCCTCATACTGCTGGTGGTCAAGCAAGAATCCTAGGGGCTCTATCAACGTGTAATAGCGACGTGTCAGGTCACCTAAAACAGTACACGATGATAAAGGTAAACCAGATAGCATACTATCATCTCGAGTAAGACTGTCCTACCGGGATAGGTCCTCCATCAATCATTGCAATCACGTACCTGTGATCCAATAATTGACTCTGAGGGCATTATCTCCAACAACCATGTCAGGCCATAATCAAGATAATAATATGGCTGTATTGACTGAACCCGCTTATTATACTGAGCAGGGGATCGTTGGTCCCGTTCTTTCTTATAAGAGTTGTAAGACTGAATAGGAAACAGGAGAATATCTGGATTCTCATGCCGCCTAAATAAAGAACATGCATGTATATGCATCTTTTTCGGGTGTGTTAGTTATTGAGAACTGTTTCTCAGTTCAGCCTACGTCCTGGGTATTAGATACCGGATTGGGATCCCACATATGTAAATTGTTACATGGGCTACGTAAAGGTAGAGAACTTGGAAAAGGTGATCGTTCCGTTCAAGTAGGGAATGGTGCAAGTATTGCAGCCAAAGCAGTTAGCGAATATCACCTAGTATTACAAAGTAGTAGTACACTGATTCTGAATGAGTGCTATTATATACCGAACATGATGTGCAACATTATATCAGTTTCTTTATTAAGTAAAGAAGGATATAATTTTGTAGTACAGGATACTGTTATGAACATATTCCTGAATCAAAAGTTGATTGGATCAGGCTCGTTACATAATGGCATATTCATTCTCAATCAAAATACAGTCCTTAATATACAAAACACACACAAGAGGAAGAGTTCAGAAATGAACGAATCCTTCTTGTGGCATTGTATACTTGGTTATATCAATGCGACACGGCTAGCTAAGTCACATAAGGATGGATATTTGAATCCGTTCGAATTATCATCTTATTATACTTTCCATTCATGTCTCAAAGGAAAATTGACCAAAACTCCATTTAGTGGACACGGAGAAAGAGTTACGGAACTCTTAGTACTGGTACATAGTGATGTATACGGTCCTATGTCTACGCATGCCAGGAACGGTTCTTCCTACTTCATTACATTCACTGACGATCTCTCTAGATACGGACATGTGTTCCTGATTAAACACAAGTCTGAAGCTTTTGAGAAATTCAGAGAATATAAGCACGAAGTAGAGAACCAAATGGGCAAAAGTGTTAAGATCCTTCGATCTGATCGAGGAGGAGAATACTTGAGAACTGATTTTCTGGATTATCTATAAGAGAATGGGATTCTCTCTCAGCTTACTCCTCCTTATACACCACAGCACAACGGTGTATCAGAACGGAGGAATCGCACGCTATTAGATATGGTGCGCTTTATGATAAGCACTGCTGAGTTGCCTATTTCCTTCTGGGGGTATGCGCTTGAGACAACCATACACCTATTGAATATGGTTCCTACCAAATCAGTGCCTACTACTCCATATGAGATATGGAAAGGTAAGAGACCATCTCTTAAGTATGTTAAGATATGGGGTTGTCCGGCCTATGTCAATAGACAAAATCCGGACAAACTCGAGGCAAGATCTGTCTTATGTAAGTTTGTAGGATATCACAAAAATTCACAAGGGTATATCTTCTACCACCCCGAGGAACAAAAGGTGATTGTTTCTCGACATGCCACTTTCTTAGAATAATGTTTTCTTATGAAACAGATTAGTGGCATTGAGGTAGAACTGGAAGAGGTTCGAGTAACACAAACTATAACAGAAGACTTGGTAAAACCAGAGGATTCAGTAGTACCCGATGAACCCCAGCCTCTCCGCCAATCTAGCAGGGTTTCTCATCCACCTGAGAGATACTACGGTTTTCTCATTGATGGTGGGAGCGAGGATTGCATCATTGAATATGATGACCCAACTAGTTTCGAGCAGGCCATCACGAGTGGTGACTCAGTGAAATGGCTGGATGCAATGCGGTCCGTGATGGAATCCATGTACACCAACAAAGTATGCACTTTGGAAGATACTCCTGAAGGGGTAAAACCCATTGGGAGCAAGTGGATCTTCAAGAAAAAACTTGGTGTAGATGGGAAAGTGGAGACTTTCAAAGCTAGACTTGTTGCAAAGGGTTTTCGTCAAAGACCAGGTGTGGACTATGACGAAACCTTTTCTCCAGTGGCTATGCTTAAATCCATCCGGATCATGCTTGCCATCGCTGCATATCATGACTACGAAATCTGGCAAATTGATGTTAAGACCGTCTTTCTAAACGGTGATTTAGAAGAGAGCTTGTACATGACTCAGCCAGAGGGCTTCGTAGCTAGTGGGAGCAGCAGAAAGGTGTGCAAGCTGCTTAAATCCATTTATGGATTAAAGCAAGCATCACGCAGTTGGGACATCTGCTTTGACGTCGTTATCAAAGAGTTTGATTTCGTCAAAAACGTAGATGAACCCTGTATCTACAAGAAGGTGGCAGAGAGTAAGGTTGTCTTTCTCGTATTGTACATGGACGACATACTCTTGATAGGAAATGACATTTCTATGCTGCAATCGGTCAAGCTCTTCTTATCACAAAGATTCTCAATGAAAGATCTAGGTGATGCCTTGTGCATACTGGGAATTATGATCTATAGAGATAGATCTAAAAGGATATTGGGACTGTCCCAATCCAGGTACATTGACACCATACTAAAGAGGTTTAGTATGGAAGAATCCAAGCGTGGGAACTTACCCACGATCTTAGGGCTCACTCTCTCCAAAGAGATGTCTCCCAAGACTGATTTGGAGAGAGCTCGCATGCAAGGGATACCCTATGCTTCGGCTGTAGGCTCTATCATGTACGCAATGCTATGTACCAAACCCGATGTAGCACACTCACTAAGTGTAGTGAGTAGGTATCAAACTGATCCTGGAGAGAGTCACTGGACAGCTGTGAAGAGCATTCTCAAGTACTTACGAAGGACTAAAGAGATGCTCTTGGTGTATGGTAACGGAGAACTCCAAGTGGAGTCCTTTACCTATTCGAGCTTCCAGAGTGATAAGGACGACTCTAAGTCGCACTCGGGATTTGTCTTTACCCTTTACGGAGGGGAGGTTAGCTGGAAGAGTTCTAAGCAGGAAACCGTGGCAGACTCGACGATGGAGGCTGAATACATCGCTGCCAACGATGCTGCCAAAGAGGCTGTCTGGTTCAAGAAGTTCATTACTGAACTTGGAGTGCTTCCATCCATTGAGCATCCAATACCTTTGTATTGTGCTAACAATGGAACAGTGGCTTTGGCCAAGGAACCCAGGTCCCATCAGCGATCCAGGCATATTCTGAGGCGGTATCACCTGATCCGGGAGATAGTTGATCGCCGGGAGATCGAGGTCTGGAGGGTTGATACGAAGAACAGCACTGCGGATCCACTCACGAAGGCCATTCCCCAGATACAGTTTGAGAGACTCTTCGGGATGCTTGGTATGCGATACTAGAGCAGCCGGCCCTAGTGCAAGTGGGAGATTGTTAGTTGTATGTATACTCTAGAGGCCTGTATTATACAGATGATGTATATTATATTGGATGCTTGGACATATATAGAGAGGACTTTCTTGCTTGATATGATAGTATGCTATCTGGTTTCTCTTTATCTTAACATGTATACTTGTCTCTTGATACTGTCTTATAGTTACATGTTGGTAAAGCCCTTAGGATGTGTACTTGACTACCTGGACTATGATGCAGATCATACTAGTGGGGACAGAGTAGTCCATAAGTACATTCTTTAATGCTCCTAGTCGTGGGTGTATCAAGATAGGGCATCGATATACCAGAGTAGACTAGCGTATACCCTTCTCGACCCATAAGATGGGCGATGGATGGTCCCATATCCATTGGTGTTTGACATCAGAGATGGTATACGGTTGCTCAGTGGAGACTGGGTACACTGGACGGACTCACCGAGAACTCCCAGATGGTATTATACCTTACGTCAGATGGCAGTTCTCTGGTGACACTTGTACAGGTTAGTCTGTAGACCCGAGATCATCATAGAGTCTTGTGTGATTCCCACTGTGCTTTGATTTCCACCTTACCACGTCCAAGAGGGCGTGCAAAACGGTGGTTTTTGGGTACAGTACCGAGTCACATAGAGGCGGTGAGGGATAGGAGGGGTTTCGTCTCTCCCGGTATTCGGAGTTGATGTTGCGCTGTGCTCGATTGGCCATAACAGGGAAGTCCCTGGCCAGAGCTGATTTAGAGATTTACTGGTAAGTGTTACAAGTAGTTTCTCGACCCATTATGAGCCTCACATCAACACAACTTATCGGTTATTGGGGTCTGACGTTTACAACCCGTAGACTTCATATACGACATATCAGACGAGGAGACCGGACTTTACGGGAAGTGTTACCGTCAGGCTTTTACAGGAGTTGGAGCGGGCTTGCTTGCTGATCTTTTGATCGCCCAATACCCGGGTAGCCGTTACATACAGCTAGTTCCGCTGACGGCTTATGGGTGCTTGATATGATCATCACGTACTGCCGGCGTATTGACGAGTCTTTAGAGTCCTACATAGAGGTTTTACTGGCTCAGGCAAAACGAAATAGGAGCGCATATGTGATATGTGCTGGACCGAGAATAATGCGTGTATGTGATACCGTATTCTATTCTCGCGACTTTCTGTATCGGTCGGTTATATGTGATATAGCCGGGTTATCGAATCAAGGGTCGATTTGATAAGTCGATACATTGGATGTTAGTCAGTTATATGAGATATAACCAGATTATAAAGTCAAGTGTTGATTTAATAATTTAATGTATAATTGTATATTTGATATACTAATTTACATTAACTAACATTTGTTCACTTAAGGATTTTTCTCATATGTGCACAACTTTAATATAGATGTGATATATATTAAAATGTGTTTTCTTTTTGTATCATGGTTGTTGATACATCATACATGGGTGTGAAAGACAAACACCATTCTATTTTAAATGGTGGTTTATAATTATTTAAGGTAATTACAAATTAGTGGAGCTTTTGTCACAAGAATGAAGCTTGTAGAAGCTTGTGGATGCTTTGACAAAGTCCACTAACTTTGTTTTACTTTTGATTTTTATTAACCTAACCATTTTTGATTAGCCTTGGTTATGTCTCTACATGAGTTAGTATATGATACTCACTCACCCATGGTTAGCTCTCTTGACTTGATCATTATCCTCATCTTTTCTTTTGTTCATCTTCTTCTTCTTCTTTGAGCAAAAGAAAAACTTGCTAGGGGTTTAAAAAGAGAGTGAAAGATTGTGAGAAATCAAATTCTGAAGAGAACCCACTTCCTATTTCTCCATCCTCTACTAGACTAGCACTTTAGTTTAGGGTGTTTGCTTCACTAATTCGCTAGGTTAGTGAAGTAGTAGCTTGAGTTGGTATTCCCTCGATGTAGATCATCTTCGGCCTCGAAGACTTCAAGCAAGGACGCTTCTTTCGCCTCGTGAAGCCATGCAAGAGCCCGGGAGAACCATGATCATAGCGAAGGGACTACGACAAGGAGCTTTAGAAGTGAAGGACCGCTCTACAAAGGTTGTATTTCGTATTCACTTAGTCGTAAATGATATTTACTTGCATGTGTAACCCTAATAATCTAGCAAAGATCTTGTTTAGGGTTGTTCGGCACAGCTAAAATTTTAATCGGGCAAGGTTGATGCCTTCTTAACCCTTGTTAGAGTGCCTAGTACCCTACATGTCTTTAAAATTCTCATGATTCGTTAGCTTTGGAAATAGGTATGACTCGGGTCCAGTCTAACATCTACTATGTAAACTACAGATATAACTAACAAACTAATCGAAAGGGTATGGAAACCACCTAAATCTGAGTCGATATATATACATATACATATATATATATATATATATATATACACACATATATAATAGTCGGTGATCTCGCCTCAATAGTATCATGTACGATACAATATATCATATGACATCCTCGAGTCAAGAGTGCAGATCTATCATCATAGTTATCTCGTACGGTAAATCCGTCGTACGGCATCCCAAATCTGCGTATGGGTAAACTATCACATCTATCTCATCATTTCTCTGGTATCCTTATCATCACATCATGAATTAGGGGTACTGATCTACAGCCTAGTACAATCCGATACCATCAACATATATATATGCGTGTGTATGAAAACACATCGCCTACAGATCCGCTATCATCACATGTCGTATCTCATAATACGATCCAAATCCCATCACTGATCTCGTGGCATCATACCCAAACTCATCGACTCATCTCCAAACACCATCCACTATCCTCATTATCCACGTATAGGTATACGTATATATATACATAGTCCCATACCTAAGTGTGTGTGTATATATATACGTATCCCCATATACGCACAAGTAATATTAATGCATGCAAGGGTGTGTGTGCGTGTGTGCAAACCTATTCTATGTTTCGCGACTAAGAAATCAACCACGACAGTATCATCCAAATAAACCAACATTTATCCCATGATATTCTAAGATCCTACTTATTAATCATCCAAATTCACAACACATATGAAAACGTATATCATATAATACGCTACACTACGAACTGCAGGGGTGCTATATGCCATCCACCCGACTTCCCCCGTAGATATAAATCTACTCATCTTGATCTTCTCTTGCCGATGCCGACGTCGCCACGCGCTTGCTTATCATCTCAAAGTCTCGTGGGGGTACCTACATATCACAACGTATCGTATCGCATTAAAATCCAAATCAAAACCAAAACGACGCACGTTTCTCACATAGGTCAAAACCTATTGTTTAATCGCACAAATCAACCAAATAACATTCGATATAGACGTACAAACGTCAAGTGACCGAATACAATACCAATTACTAAAATCCAGAATTCAAAATACGTAAAATATAACCCCGAATCAAAACAGCAACTCATGAAAATAGTCCCAGATTTTGTTTAAGGTGAAAACAAGGTAAGCAAACAACACTGGGTGATATATAGGATGTACATGAGCTACTGAAGGAACCTGGACCCTAACCCTCACCTCATGGCCGACCACTACCCAAGGAAATCCGTCCTGCTCGGTTAGGGGGTCTCTGCTGGGGCTCGTACTTGCAGGGTGTCTTCCTAGCGTCAATTCTAGTCCACTGGGGTTGTTTGGTTTTCTAGTAAAATTCCTAGGTCAACCCAGATTTCCCTGCACACCCTAATTTCTCACAAAACAGACATGACAAGTTCTGTTTTGGGTTTCAGGTTTGGTATTTGTGTTTGGTCTGGATTTCTTGCACCAAGGGGGGTTTAAGGTCACCACTAAGCTCAAATTCACCATCTCACTTCAAGGATTCCTCAAAACCTCTTCTAAGAATTTTCAAAGTTCACAAACTACACTAAATCGGTTTTTAAACTTAAATAGAGGCTATGGAAACTTAACTAATACACAGATGGTGAAAAGATTACCTCATTTGGCCTCACTTGAATCCCCCTAGAGCTCAAAATCTGATTTTTCTTGGTCCAAAATACTTGTGAGGAGCTTGTGCATGTTTTTTGTGAAATGGAGATGAAATTTGGAGTTTGTTTTGGGGGTGTTTTGAGGTGTGTAGTGGAGGTGGAGGAGGGGTGCTGCCATGGTGAGATGAGGGAAGGAGAGATTGATGAAGATGAAGAAGGGAACAAAGTGATATGGTCCAAGGTTGACCCCTCACCTCTCTCTCTCTCTCTCACCCATACCTTATTATTTATTCCATTTTCTTTTCTTTTCTTTTGTTATCTTTCTTTTCTTTTCTCTTTTAATTTAAAACCAAACCCAAATGACAAATGAAGAGAAACCATGATGGAAAAATGCAACAAATGTGAAAAATGACACGGCGCATGTCATGTGCACAAAACTTTCATAATTTGCTTAAATCCAATAAAGCACCCTCTTTTTAGTAATTTCTATAATTTCCCAAATTTTTTCCCGATTTATCAGTATTTAATTATACCGCACTAATAAAATATTCAATATATTTATTATTTAATTATAAAAATTCCCAAAAATAATATTTTATTTTTCTGAAATGTTACATACACTCATTCGATCGGAACCCTGCACGTATCCAATACGGCTACTACATCATTTTGCCCGAACCAGGGAAACCCTATGTGTGGGACTCTAAAGACTCGCCAATACGCTGGCAGTGAGTTTAACCACAAGAACGTCAGCGGCACTAGCTCTACATAACGGCTACCCTGGTATTGAGTGAAAGGAAGCCCGACGAGCAAGCTCATCCGAACTCCTACTGAGCCTGTGAGTGACAATATCCATACAGTCAGGTCTATTCGTCTAAGAGTATCGAATATCGAGTCTAGGAGGTGGATAAAGTCAGACCTAATAACGTGATATTTCGTGTCAGTATGAAGCTCATCACCAACTGAGAAACTACTGATCCAAATCAGTAATTCCCGTTTATCTTGGCCAAGGATTTCTGGTGATGGCCACCCGTGCACCGCGAGACATCAACCCCCAATACCGAGAGAGACGAATCCCCGACGATCCGCTCACTGCCTCCATGTGGCTCGGGACTATACCCAACTAAAACCTGTTTGCACGACTCCTTTGAGCCATGGTAGGGTAATAATCAAAACACAGTGGGAACTCACACGAGACAAATGACGATCACAGGTCGACGGACTAACCTGTACACATGTCACCTGGGAACTGCTATCTGACAATAGGTATAATACATACTAGCATGTTCCCGGCGAGTCCGTCCAGTGTACACATAACCCAATGAGCACATATATACTATCTTAGGTGACTAACTAACACCAATGGCTTGTGAGACCGGCCACCGCCCCTCGTCGGGTCTCGATAAGTATACACTAGTCTACTCCGGAGTATCGATGCCCAGTCTCGATACTCCCTCGACTAGGGACATTTAAGGATGTGCTTATAGACCACCCTGCTCCCACGTATATGATCGCCATCATAATGCTGGAATTCAAGCAAGAATCTTATGGGCTTTGTCAACATGTCATAATGATTTGTAATACCACATAAAGCATGTACATGATGACAGAGACAAACCAGATAGCATAATATCATCTCGAGTAAGACTGTTCTATCAGTATAGGTCCTCCCTTAATCATCACAATCGCATGTCTGCGATTGCAATAATCTCACAATCGCGTGTCAGTGCATCAGGTAGCAATATATCATATGGATGATATGTGAATGCATGAAACAGAATGCATGTACTGAAGAAAACTACTTTCATAAATTAGTGAGATTTCAGTATTTTTGAAAGAGGTATCATAAATGAAATCAGCATAAACAGTGCCTAGCATCGACACAAAACAAGTATCCAAATATCTCGATATCTCTGTGTCGCAATCTCTATACCTCAATATCTCAAAATCTCTGTATGTCTCAATCTCACTATCTAGGGCGCCGTCAGTCCAGACCGGCCCCTACCATCCATCTCAAGACCACGACGGTATCCTCCGGATATCCGACAAGTCGGGTAAAATCACCAGTCGGTAGTGCTCCCCTGCCAGGCTCACATCGTCATCACCACGCGCTTCTTGCCTCGGGGTACCTTACCGGGTCCACCATGTACCCGAAATGGTTCATCCGTCTCCTCGAATCGGGTCTCGAAATCCTTCAGCAAACTCATGGTGGAAGACTTATACATCATGGGAAAACCGCGCTTTTCATTTAAAAAGAGAGAGAAGAAGTTTGTATAAGTTTTACGGTTTTCCCCTAAATCCAGAAAATCTCACGGAAATCCGAATCCAAAACCACAATAGCACGTAAAATAGTGAATATATGCATGAGAATCCATGAATGCGGCATAACAATGATTAAGTATGCATGAAGTGACATGTAATAACTACAATGTCTAAACTGGCATATAAGGCAAGTACATTAATATCATGTCAAAACTACTATCTAACAAGCTAAGTCAAGCAATAATATTCTCTAAGTGTACGTGACATGGAAATTACCGATGAAGATGTGTGTGAGCCGGCAAGTAAGTGTACGTGGTACATACGCATCATCGGTAATGGTGCTGGTGTCCTAACAGCATGATATGAATAATGGAATATGAATCACAATAAGTATGCGATGCGGAGCAACAACAATAATGAGCGGGAGATAAATACTAGACACAAAGATAACAAATCTATATTTAATATAAATCTAGTCTAACAACTACGCTAAACTAAAGGGCTAAGCGAACTGGCTACTGAAGGTAAGGAAACCGCCTAATCTCTGAGTCGATACATATACCTACATGTATATGTTAGTCGGTGATCCTGCCTCAATAATATCACATCCGATACCATATCTATAATCAGACATTCCCAAGTCAAGAGTGCGGATCAAACATCAATATATAGCTCGTACGTAAATCCGTCGTACGGCATCCCCAAATCTGGGTATAGGTCAGTATCATATTCATCAAATTAATCATTTGGTATCCTCTTTATCAAATATCATAATCCGGGCTACTGATCTACGTCTAGTACAATACTAATATCCACAATCTAATCATGATCTGACAGCCGATCTACAGCCTCATACAAACCGATATCATCATCATATATCGTCATAAAGAGGTATACACCGCCTAATGCGACCTATTATGGATATCTTAACATATCTTATCTCATATCACGATCACATGTCAACCATTCAATGTATAACACTATTCACATGTATCGTCGACCCAAGATCCGCTATAACATCAGGACGTATCTCAAGTACGAATCCTGCCATATCACCGTTCTCGCGGTCTCAATCAAATCTTATCGACTCATCTCAAATCCCAAATACTATCCTCAAATCCAGTATGTGAACACATAGTCCCATACCCATGTGAACACATAACAATATAACCCCATATAAGCATATATGAAAGAAGAATGTATGCAAGTATGGGTGTGTGTGTGTGTAAATGTGGTGCAATCTCTACTCTGGGGTCTCGCAACACTAAACTAATCCGATCACACCCAAAATCCAACTATGTCATCAATACTCTCAAACAATATATATAATCAATATATGTGTGTATACGTATTCATATACATCACCATGAACTGCGGGGGTGCTATACGCCATCCACCCGACTTCTCCCCGTAGATATATAAATCTACTCACCTGGTCCTCACTCGCCGGTGCCGACGTCGCCACGCGCTTGATTGTCGTCTCGAAGTCCACATGGAATACCGACATATCATAACGCACCGTATCGCATTAAAATCCGACTCATGACCAAAACGACACACGAATCCCACACAGGTCAAAACCTATGGTTTGCTTTCACAAATCAACCCTCGATGTCGATGTACAAACGTCAAACCATCGAGAAAAGTCCAAACACACTCATTTGCACATTCATAAACACTAATTATAATGTGAAATAGGTTAAAATTCACAAAAAACCCAAACTCACTTTAAAAGCTATTTTTCCGAAACCTAGCAAGCAAAAATTTACAGTTTTAGTACAAAACATGATGTTTTAACAATTCTTATGGAAATAATACTTATTAAACATCTTAAATAAGTCATACAAACTATTTCCACAATTTAATTTCACCAAACTATATACGTTCAAAAAAACTAGTTTGCAATTTTACCCAAATTTCAACCATTTTAGCAAAAATGCATAAACAACAATTTAGCTTGGATTAGCACGATCTAAGTTGCTAAACAACATATTAAAGTGTTAATAATGCCATGAATAACCTAATTAGGTTTTTCTCTTAAACATATTCATAGTTTACAAAAACCTAGTTTTAAAAATGAGCTTAATTTGGATATTTTAAATGTTGCAACTTGGAAATTGGCAACTAGATTAATTTTGCATAGCATTAACTAGTTAAATACACCACACAACTATAATCTCATACCCAAAACCCTAACTAAGTTTTCACAAACCCTAACCTTTAACTTGAACTTGCAATTCAAACCTCATTTAAACCACTCATTAACTTAATTTGAAGAAATAACAAACAACTCAAAAAAAGAACAAGATTTATACCTCACAACCATCTTGAGACCAACATGAAACTTGACCTCCAAATTGAAATCTTTGCACCAAGATCCATGCTAAAAGAGATAAGGGAAAATGGGTAGGGATTGGATTTTTATTTTGTGGGATTTTTGTGTTGATTTTTGGGCATATTGTGATGAAATTTTGATGAGAAATGGAGGAAAAGAAAGTGGGGCTGCTGTTGTGGGAGAGGAGAGAGGGTCGGCTGAATGGGGAGGGGGGAGAGAGAGGGAGGTGGGGAAAAAGTCAAGGCATTACCCAAAATTCAAAGCCCAAACTCCTTTATCTAATTTCTTTCTTTCTTTTGTTTTCTTTTCTTTGTTTTTGTGAGATGAGGGGCCTAAGATGTAGGGCTGTCAAGAGGGGGGGGGGGGACTCGGCCATGATGAAAAATGGGTGTGTGTGTGAGTGCAAGTGGGGAAAACAAGAAGATAAATATTATACCCCCATTTCCATTAACACTAATTTCACTATTTAAGCCTTTTTCTTCGATATTTTCTAAAACCATTTGGCAGCTTCATTTCATTTCAAAAACAACATGTTAAATTTTTTTTAATGTGTTATGATGTACAAAATTTGTTTCAACCCATTCCAATTTGTAATTTTCCCTAATTAAATGTATTATTGCCGGCTTAAAATAATATTAAAATAATTAATTTCGGAAAAAATTTCAGAAAATTTGAAATTTCACCAGTGGCTCAATAAACAACAAATACTAGTAATTACCTAGCTAGAATATATATAATTAATTTTATAAAAAAGTTATTTGTATTTTGACTTTTTACAGAAAACCCCTTTATTTTACCGATTTTTCCGAAATTTCACCAAAACGATTTTCAAAACGTTACAGATCCTATATGGAGAAACACCTTGTGACAACAACAGTATAACCGATCGTAGTATAGGAATATCACTTCCTATAAAGAGCATGTTATCTAAATACCTGGACATTACTCCCTACTACCTTCTTAACAGGTCTATCTGTTGTTCTGATGAAATCAAACTCTATGACTGTCACATCAAAACTAGACGATCTATCTCTGCAATACCTTCTTTAGTCTATAAATAGACACAAGCTACTTGCCCACTATGCTTCCGCTGCTCCCACTGACTACAACAACCTTCTGGCCGAGTCATATACACATGCACTTCTAAAGCTAATTTAGAACGACATTATACTCATCCTCCTGCCAGATCTTATAGTCTAGAACAACAGTAGTGTCAAGTTTGGGTCATCAAAAACCTCCCTATCACCGTACTTGAGGAGACCGAAGTACCTCTCGGGTGCCTGAGGTTACCCACCAAATCTGCGAAGTGGCTAATGGAATGTCGAATCCAATTGAATCTTTAGGTTCTACTAAATTTTCAGTAATCGTTTGTGGTTCTGGAATAACTTCCCGTTCTACCATACTCCCACTAATGTTTTCTGAAAATAATTCATTTTATTAAAACTGTGGCGAGTCAAGAACAATATAACTATTGATCTTCCAGATGGTAGAAAGTTAACCTTCGTCAAAACTCGGGAAAACACATAAACTGCCATTACTGAAACGTGCCTAGAGTTTATCCGGATTCTGGTTTTAAGCATAAGCCGGACAACTCTATATACCTTAACATCGTTAAGATATGAATCCATTCTATATCCAATATAGAAAAAAAGGCACCAATTTAATTCAAACCAGATTCAAAATACATGTAGCCGTTTCCAGTGCATATCAACTAGATGGAAGGAGGCCAAGCAGCATTACTCATCAAGGAGCGCACCCACGCATGAGTAACCTGAGAGAGAAGCAAATTCTCAAAACTATTACTTACAACGGAATACCATACACAAGTATTTACATCTTCGATCACATTGAAGAATCCTGATACTTGCAATATATGGTTCTCTACTTTATTCTTATACCTATATTTTCTCAATATCTGGACCTAGTATTTCAATGAAATACTTGTTTAGAACTGGAGAAGTCATGAGTAAACAGACTATAGTACGAGTACCAACCCCTTTGTCCTAACGGACATCGGACAACATGCAATAATTTGTATAAGTCCACTGAGTTTAATAACTCAAACCTTGTGTGTCGTAGGTGTTCCCCCAAAAAATATCAGGAAAGACCCCAATGGGGGATAACGTGCTCACACGTGACCATGGGTCATGTGCAAACACGTCATGGGCTCTTAAGCCCTCTAAAATAATGAATAGAATTGAATTCTCATCAAGCAGGAGTCATGTGCCCACACGTGACAAGCCTTTAACCCCACCTGAAAAGAATTAAGATGAAACAGCGAGGAATACCCCAATGGGGCAACACGTGTCAACACGTGACCAGAGGTCATGTGCAGACACGTGATGGGTTCCTAAGCTCTCTAATGAATAGAATTGAATTCTAATCAACAGGAGTCACGTGCCCACACGTGATGGGGCTTTTAAATTCACTGAAAGGGGATTGAAAAGTATAACAAAACAGTAGGGAAAACCCCAATGGGGCATCACGTGCCCACACGTGCCCACAGGTCACGTGCAGACACGAGATGGGTTCCCAAGTCCTCTGGCTAATAAGAATTAAATCCTAACAATGGGGTCACGTGCCAACACGTGATGGACTTTTTTAAACCCACCACAAAGAATTAAAAGTATAATAAAATAACAAAGGAAAACCCCAGTGGGGCATCACGTGCTCACACGTGATCAAGGGTCACTTGCTGACACGTGACAATTCCTGAGTACTTTAAAAACAACAGAATTAAATTCTGGCTAAAAGCTTAAACAGTGGGGGCACGTGCTCACACGTGATTGGCATATAAACCTTCTGAACTAATAGAATTAAATTCTAAATTGAGGGAAATCAAAAACCCTAATATCTCTTTAAATCTTTCCAAAACAAAAAAGATTGTGCTCTGTAAAGTGGAACACCGTTGGATTAAAATCCAATGGGGATTAAAAATCACCAATTTATGGAAAGATTTTATGCAAGTATAGATTTCCCTGAAATTCATCAAGAATAACAGACAGAATATCTTTTGGATTAAAAATCAAATGGTGAATAAAATTCACTGAGTGATCTAAAGGATCACGTTTGTTACAAAATCAATTAAAATTTTTCAATAAAAGATTGACTAAACAGATTGATTCCTTTCCTTCTCCTATAAATAGGAGCCAAGAAGAGAAGAGAGGGGATCGATTTTCTGACTTTTGGAGATATACAACAACAGAGAGAAAAAAGAGAGGAGAATTGAATTCTCAAGAGAGACAAGAAGAATTCTTGAGAAGAGAAAAGAAACCCTAAGTGAGAAAGGGGAAAGACATCTGAGCTCCACAAAATAAAAGAGAATTTAATTCTCAAAAACTAAGAGTTTAACTCTTCTGAATAAGAACTTAGTTCTTCCTTTGGTTGAGAATCTGCAGAAGCAGATCTCCCCATAAGTTGAGAATTTAATTCTCATCGGGGAGATTCTGCCATGCAGATCAAAAACATAGAGGGAGAATTTAAGTTTAAGGAATTTAATTCCCCCAAATTCATAGGAAATTAATTCCTCCTAATGAAACCAGGGTTTAACCATACATAAGAATTTAATTCTTCCAAATTCATAGGAATTTAATTCCTCCCAAAGAAACTAGGGCTTAACCTTACATAGAATTTAATTCTTAAAACAAGATACTTAAAGCTCTCCATGCACGTAAAGATCAAGTATCTAACCTGGTCACGTGGTAACACGTGACCCTCATCCTCAATGAGCAAAAAAGAACGAACAAGACTAGGTCACGTGCCCTCATCTGAGCCTTAAGAAGACTCCTCAAAATGAGAAGGAATTAGCCCAGAGGCAATGCCTCAGGTGCTCCTACGTGACCCTCAAAATAAAAAGGGAACAAATCCAAGGGCAGAATCAACTTTGGGCGCCCTCACGTGTCCCCACGTGACCCATAATAATAAACACTTTAAGAATCAATGACTGGATATCTATCACGTGCCCACACGTGATGGCAGTTAAGATTAAGTGTTTAACACTTCTGTGAATATTCTGAGAACAAATAACTGAGGCAAGGACCAATCCTCAGGTGCCTCACGTGACCCCACGTAACTGCCTCCTTTTTAGTGCTTAGCACTATTTTGAACATTTTGCCTCTAGTTTTTAACACTATTTTAAACACTTCATTCTTTTAATGTTTAACACTGTTTTAAGCACATCGCGTGGGGACACGTGACTGCCATCTATGTGCTAGTGTTTAACACTATTGTCAAACCAATCTTAACCCAAATTGGCTAAGTTTTCCAGAGGTAAGCCTCTCCTTCAACTGAACCTCAAAATTGATCATTTCATATGATATGCAGAGTAAAGCCCAGACTTATAATGAAGGGTTTAGTGCTCAGCTAAAGACAAAATGTTGTTAGAGCCCCCAAATCCCCTGTTTAGCATTGCTAAATAACGGGAGGCTGAACCCAGACAAATGTTCAACAGTCCAACAAAGGGCCAACATTTCAACCTTAATTGGATTTAGCCCAAGTTGGCCATAAGTCTTCAATTCAGATTTAACAGAGCCAATGTGCTCGTAATCTAATTAATTGATCTTAGTCCCAAATTGGACTACAGATTTCCCAATCAACTTTGGTTCAAGGGTACATCTCTTCACTCCTCTGATATTTGTCGTTGTAATCCTTCAACGTCTTCAGAGAGGTGACGGGTCCCGACAACCATACATTCCATAGACTTTGACGTCTGTAAACTGGACTGTGAGTTCTTTAAGCCTATGGACTATGATGGCCTTAACCTCGGACTGTGGGGTCCTTAAGCCCATGGACCGTAATGTCCTTAAACTAACGGTGGACCGTAATGTCCTTAAACTAACATTGGACAGTAATGTCCTTAAACTAATCGAACGCAATGTCTCTAAACTAAACAATAGAGCCTAAATGCTCTCTTGTTGGATCTAAACGATCCTGTTAAGTTGATCTTAGTCTAAAATTTTATTAACGTATCCTTAACAAATGTTTAAGTTGATCTTAGTCCCAAATGAGACTAACGTATCCTTAAACCCAACCCCAAACCCAAATCTAAGAAGATACGGATTTGGACTAATCCACGTCCTACGGGCGATAACATAAATTAGTCTCCGTATACAATCTACGGGCAACAAAAAACAAAACAAACACCCACGACACGAATTGACCATCTGGAGAAGGAGAAAATGGTAACCGTGATGCGTTAGCTTAATTAACTGCAGGGGCTTGCGCTTGCAGGGAAGAGCATCTCCACAATCAAAAACCCCTCAAATGAGGGGGAATCTGACAAAGTCTGCTACATCGGCCGCATCGTTTAAACCTTCGATACATGGTGCCATAAATCAGCTTGGCATCTTCGGAGAGGTGAACGGATAGCACCAATTAGCATCTGCCCCAAATTCAGGCAAGACGGACCTACGAGGTCGTGTCACCGTGTTCGGCGGGGAACAAATTCTGGCACGCCCGGTGGGACCTTTTCCTCTTTCCACTCCACACTTCGTGTGTCGTGTTCGTGAACGAATCGCAGTTTGATATGGTTGCCCTTGGGTTCGAGTTACTATGATTTGGTGTCTTGTTCCGTGCAGAAAATAGATGATCACTGGCTTCAACCTGCACTAACTGCAACTGCAACTCTCGCTCCGTCCCGTCCAGAGGAGTTACTTACGGGCCCCAAGCGGCCTCCATCTTGGCTATGCCAGTGGAACAGGTCACTCAGGCCACCACTGGATTGTTCTTCAGGACCATGCTCCCGCCAACGAGCTTCAGCGCTCCTGTACTATCACAAGAAGCTCCAAAGAAGTCGGTCTTTGATCGGCTTGCAACTACTGCGGCCCCTCTCAACGGGTTTCCCAACTCCACTGCCTCAATTTTCAACAGACTGGGCCAGAACGCCAACAAGCCAGCAATACCTGAAGCAGTCATCCCAAAGCGGATAGCCATCCCGGATCAAGCGGACGAAATCATTGGAAAGGCTTCTCCTGCCAAGAAGTCAGTTTTCACAAGGCTGGCCACTCCGGCTCCCGCTCCAAGCGAAGTCACCCTTGCCCAGAGGTCTGTCTTTGACAGATTGGACATTGCTTCTCAACGGACTTCGGTCTTCAAGAGGCTGACGCCGGCGGCAACTCTTCGCCAAAATAGGGGGCATGATGAAGCTATCCTCATAACTGAACCAATCCCAACGGCACGACATGCTCGCCTTCGTCACTGGCGCTAAATAAGAAAGTCTGGGGGAAGCTCTCCTTCCGGACTGACTCCGCCTGCTCCAACGGTGGAAATCAATGCTGCTATTCCAGCTGGGAATAGCTTCGAACCGCTTAGGAGGGTTCGCAAGAACGCTCCGACTGCCGTGCTGAAAATATCTCCTCCACCCGTGGAGATTGCTACAGAAAAGAAGCCGGAGCAGCCCCCTCCGCGGCTGTCCTCCAAAATTTACAATGTCTGGCAACTGGTCCAGGAATCGATGATTGACCAGGACTACTCTCGCCGACCAAAGAAGCTTAAAGCTCAGCAAGAAAAGAGCCATCCCGTGGTACCATAGAAGATGTCATCCATCTGGGTGCCCGCTGCAACGGCTCCCTCAACTTCAACCGCCCACAAGAAAAGGAGGCCGGAGAAAGCCCCCGTGACTGCGGCGAACCGCAAGAATGCTGAATCTAAACACCCCAAGTCCGGGGGCATCGTAACACACACCGTTTATATGGCTTTCGGAAAAGAGAAAAGCCGTGCTTCTACGGGTCATCGACCGCTTACTCGATCGATAACAAAGGCTCAGGAGCAGCAGCAGCATAAACTTCAGGAGATGCTAACTGCAAAGGCCGCACTCACCGGGCCGAAAGAAAAGCCGGTGACCTCAGAGCAGCGTCAGGAACAAGAAACTGATGCTGATTTCCTCCAAAGAATGCTCGATAGGAAAGAAAAAGAGGTCGCGGAATAGGAGGCCAACATAAAACGAATGGCTCTTTTGTTTCAAGACATGGCCGGAATGATATTACAGCCGGAACCTCCAGCTGAAGACCCCCCGATTATCATTAAAGATGACAGAGGAGAGACATCGAATCCTCCTCCGGCTCTTTCAGCAGCCAAGGAGGTGACCATCTCCAAGGCCGCTCTGGATGATTATATCACTCAGCAAATACGAGCTCATCATGCGAGCGAAACGGCCGGGAAGATCCTTAACACTGGACGACCCTATCCGGGCTGGTATGACCAAATAAGGTACCCGCCAGGATATACGATCCCTAAATTCCATGTATATAAAGGGATGGGGAATCCACACCCGCATGTTGATCAATTCAGGGCTCTGTGCGATAATACTGGAGGTGATGATAAACTGCTGTTGCGCCAGTTTGTTGGCAGCTTGTCGGAGACAGCGTTCGAATGGTACTCTGAACTCCCGAATGACTCTGTCAAGACATTTGTGGAGATGGAGCTGCTCTTTACCCAACGTTTCGCAAGCGCTATTGAACGCACCCCGATCACCACATTGATTAACGCCAGGGAGAAGCCAGGCGAGACATGGGTTCAATACGCAATACGATGGCGGAATCTGTGGTCAAAATGTGAGCAGCGCATCGAAGAGGCGCCGGCAGTGGGCATGTTCGTGGGCACTTTTGACCCTCAGGAGACCATCTCCCAGTTCATGATGTTTTTCAAGACCACCACCTTCCAAGCCCTGATTGACAAACTGGCCCAAATAGACCAGATGGGTCACAGGCCTTCTTCTTCGAAGCCGGAGCCATGGAATGAAAAAGGGAAAGGGAATGCGACCTTCGTCGCCAATGCTCAACAGCAGCCCGGTGGTCTAAAATTGACGGATCGCCTAGACGAGAGACGACGATACTATAATGAGAAAATAAAGCGCCCTTATTCTTTTTCCCTGGACAAAACGAGCAGACTGTTCGAGCTAGCGGTGCGCAAAAGGCTCATTAATTAGCCGAATCCAAAACGCCCATTGCAACCTGATGAGGCTAATTGTCCCAATTATTGCCCCTACCATCAAGCGGTAAGCCATCCAATTGAAGATTGCTTCGTCTTTAAAGGCTGGATCGAAGACCAATACCAACAGGGCAAGTTCACACTGTCCGAGAATTGGAAAGTAAGCCCGCCGCAGCCGCACGCGCTCAATAAGACGAACACACCGGGGGCATCATGCTCTTTTGTAGAAGAAGCTCCATGGGAGGTCGTTCTTTCAGCCAAGACGAAAAGAATGCTGAAGGATCTCCAAACATGCCCGGCGATCAGGTGGAAAAATCCATTGGAACCCGTAGTCATCAAGGGAATGCTAAAACCGTGCCCAACTCCAAAAATTGGTGGTGATAGCTATAGCGCTCACACCCAGCCGTCGAAGTCTTCGAAGAAGAAGAAGAAGACCAAAAAGCCCGTGAACCCTGGTGGCAGGCGCACGGACCTGCAAAAACAGATTGACGCGTTGGAAGAATATAATCAGAAAGCACGGACCCCGGTCACACTCCAAGAATTTCTCAGCCACGTCCTTAAGGACGGAGATGATGACAATGAAGAAGACTCGTCGGACGAGCCTGAAGATTGTGTGGCAAGCTGCCATTTGATCACTCACTCGTCGATAAACGATGAAGAAGCTCCTTACACAGAGAAACTCGGGGCAGATCCTGAGCCGGAACATCTAAGACCATCAGATGAAATGATTGATACATTCCTAAACGAAGCTCTTATTAAAAGCAAAGCTGATCGAGAGTGCGAGATGGCCATATTTGAAAAAGCCAGAGGTCGGCGACTGGATGAAAGGGTTGAAGCACCCCAACGAGATCGAGGCATGCCCATGACAGACAAGATCAGGCTTAAAACGAAGAAAAAGTTCGCCAAGCCATATCGATGGGAATGAAGCTGCCACCCTCTGAAGGAAACACTCCTGACGAAGCGGATATACATCCTAGCTATTGCTTATATCATCGAAAGATTGCGCACCCCACCGAAGAGTGCAACGCTTTTAAAAACTGGTGGCAGGGGTATGTTGGTTACCGATAACATTTCAAGCGGATGAAACACAAAACTCGTCGGGAGCAAAGAAATACGACTGAGAAGCGCAAAAGAACTACCGGCAACTGTCACATGGCCGACACCGGGGGATCGCGAGTTCTCGCCTTCAGGAGCGATTCTGATGAAGAAATAGCCCTTGGCCCTCTCTTCAAAGAACCCACATCCGAAACGGAAGAAATGAAGACCTGTGAGAACATTCAGCTGCGCAATCGTACGCTGCCCGAAAAGAATCTCGGACCCGCGAATAGTGGATCGAATAGAAAAGATAAGGGGAAGGAAAAAGTCCCTGAAGATATCGCCCTTGATGATCAAGTTGTCAAAGAACTGACAGCCAAGAACCCCCAAAGAAAAACAAGGTGGATTACAACGTTCTGGTACACCTGAGGAAGCTACCTTCACAGCTAAGCATTCTCGATGCCCTCTTATTATCAAAAGAAGCAAGAGATTCCCTTATCCAGAACCTGCAAGAGCCCGAGCAATTCCAAGCTTTCCTCACCGAAGAGAAGATAAAGGACGAGCTGGAAGAAGTACACACGGCCGATATCACTTTCGGAGATGAAGATCTCCTCCTCGGGACGTGCGAGCATAACCGTCCCCTCTATGTCTCCGGATACTGTCATGATATCAAGATAGGCAAAATCCTGGTCGACAATGGGTCCTCCATCAACCTTATCAATGTGAGAGTGTTGAAGGAGATTTGCATGAGCATTCAGCACCTCGCTCGGGATAAGTCACTATCTCCGGGTTTGACTCCCATTCATCAAGGACTCTCGGGTTTGTGATACTGACATTACGCTTTGGGCTGCTCGTCATGGACATTAAATTTCACGTCATTGATGCAAAGACATGCTACAATGCTTTCCTCGGCCGGCCTTGGTTACACGAGTACAACATTATCCCATCTATACAACATCAGTGTATGAAGTATTTCAATGATGGTCTCGAGTACACTGTGACGGGGGAACTAAACCCATTCTCCGTGAACGAAGTCCGTAAATACGAGGATGCCAAGTACTTCCTGCCAGATTTCGAAGACACAGAAAGATGCCAAAAACCGGAGAGCAAACAAAAAGCTATCACCACAATTCCGGTCTTCGGGAGCGATACCGAGGAGGACGAAGAGATAGTCTATTCCGGGCTGCCCTAATGTAACGAGCCGGGACCGTCCACCCCTATTCTGATCTTCGGCAGCGACTTGGAAGATGAGGTCAATGCCGTATTCTCTGCTCGGCCATCGATACAAGCCTTCGCGGACTATGATCGGAACTTGCAAATCGCCATGGTTCCGCAAGAGCATTACAAAGAGCTCGACGCACTTGATACCTACAGTGTGCAGGAACTACATACATTCTACATCCCTCCTAAGCGAAAAGGTGAAAAGGCGATCCTCTTTTATCGATCCGCGGAAACCAAAGTAGAGAAGGAAACCTGGCACGGTGCCGATTCTGCAGTTGACAGGCTCCAGCCCATTCGTCTGCCCAGATACTATACAGAAGGATTAAAAGGACTGTTGAAGCGTCAAGGTGTACCCTTCAAACAGACTGCTCGACAAGCTCAGTTCTGCAACTGCATCTGGAACGTCCCTGGAACTCAGCGAAAGTTGTCCAACGGGAGAATGGAAATGATCGGGCTTGGATATGTTCAATCCAAGAAACGGGAGCGATTCCGCGGCTGTTATGTTATACATGACTTAGACGAAGAAGGAGATGCTCTATGGGAAGACGCTAATCCTGAAACAGAACAAGGTCTCGCCATAGAAATGCTAAGTCCATCGTTTGAAGAACGGATGGACAAGCTAATAAGGGAAGCGGGTCAAAAGGTCCGGGATGACCATAACCGCGAAATGGCCATTTACGAGAAATCCAGGACGCAGCGCCTCATTCAACAGGCCGCGGAAAATGACAATGTTCCTCGTCGCCAACCAGTCATGCAAAAAGCCCGGCGCAGTGGCAAAAATAAACCAAAGAATGAAAAAACGTACGACAAAGGCCAAGCGGGTCTAAGAAGCCACGCGTTCAAGAATCGAGCATCCGGGATCCGTCTCTTATGAAGAAGACGGGTCGAGCATATTCTTTTCCCTAAGGCAAGACAAAGAAGATATTCGATCTTGTCATAAAACATCAGATGATGACACTCCCGGAGTCCAAGCACCCCGAGCAAGAAGACGAGGTCTCTCACCCAGACTATTGCTCCTATCATCGAGCAATAGGATATCCTCTCGAAGACTACTTCACTTTCAAGAACTGGGTCGAAGACCAATATCAACAAGGCAGGTTCGCTCTATCCGACAGTTGGAGGGTAAGTCCGCCCCGAAAGCATGAATTGAATGCCACATATGCAGTGAGAGTAGAACCAGATCAACATCGGTCTTGGAAACGATCTCGTACCTGTCACGCGATAACGCTGTCAGAAGAAGAGCCTGAGAATATGGATGATATCCCCTGGTGCTTCGAAAACGATGATGACGAAGTGATCTCAGAATTTCCATCGGCGCCAAAAGAGCTGGAAGATGGGATACATACTACTGCAGATGACCTAAGGAAAATTGACCTGGGGACGGCAAACGACCCGCGGCCGACGTTCGTCAGTGAACTGTTGTCTGAAGAAAAGGTGGCTACGCTAAAAGACATGCTCATGCAGTATAAAGACTGTTTCATATGGAACTATTCCGAGATGCTCGGATTGGATCCAGAAATAGCCGTCCACAAATTGGCGATTTCTCCAGACGTCAAGCCGATCAAACAGGCGCCAAGAAGAATGCGTCTCGAGCTTGAGATGAGCATCAACGCCGAAGTCTAGAAGCTAATCGACTCCGGCTTCATCCAAGAGGTTCAATATCCTGACTGGATCGCCAACATTGTCCCAGTAATGAAGAAAAATGGGACGGTGCGCATATGCGTGGACTTTCGGGATCTCAACAAAGCTTGCCCGAAAGACGACTTTCCAGTACCAGTCACCGAGATGATGATAGATAACACATCCACTCATGAAGTTTTCTCCTTCATGGACGGATCATCAGGGTACAATCATATAAAGATGCATCCCGAGGACCAGAAGCATATCGCTTTCCGGACCCCTTTGGGCATATTCTGCTACAAGGTGTTGCCTTTCGGTCTAAAGAACGCTGGTGCCACCTATCAGAGGGCCATGACGAATATTTTCGATGACCTCATACATGAAATCGTCGAATGCTATATCGACGACCTCGTAGTTAAAAGCAAATCATACGAGGAACATTTAGAGCATCTGAAGATCGTGTTTCAGCGCCTTCGGAAATAAAACTTGAAGATGAACCCTCTCAAGTGCGCGTTCAGAGTTTCCTCAGGCAAGTTCTTAGGATTCGTCATTCGACGCCGAGGCATCGAGATAGACCCATCGAAGATCAAGAAGATCATGGAAATGCCTACGCCAAGGACTCTCAAGCAACTGCGGTGTCTCCCAGGGAAGCTTGCGTATATCCGGCGATTTATAGCCAACATCTCCGGCAAGTGCCGTCCTTACAGTCACTTAATGAAGAAGGGATCCCCGTTCGTCTGGGATCGCAAATGCCAAAGCGCACTAGACGAAATAAAGCAATACTTGCAGAATCCGCCGGTAATGACTGCTCCGATTAAGGGAAAGCCTCTCATTCTGTATACAGCCGCCCTTGAAGGTTCTCTAGGCACGCTGTGGGCACAAGAGAACGACCAAGGGAAGGAGAGAGCCCTCTATTATTTGAGTCGAGTTCTCCTGGGGGAAGAAAACAATTACTCCCCCATTGAAAAAAACTGCCTGGCGTTGATCTTCGCAATAACAAAGCTCAGACACTACGCGTTGGCACATGAGGTCCATCTCATATCAAAGGTGGATCCTCTCAAGCATTTGATGTGAAGAGCCATATTAACGGGACGACTCGCTAAATGGGCCCGGCTCTTGATGGAGTTCTCGATAACTTATCGTCCCCTCAAGGAAGTGAAAGGCCAGGCCATCGCTGACTTCCTCGCTGAGCATCCGATACCTGCCGATTCTCCTTTGAACGGCGAATTGCCCGACGAGCACGGGTTTGACACGATCGACAGGGAAAGAAGAGAGAATGATACCCGATGGGAACTTTACTTCGACGGAGCATCTTCCATGAAGAAGCGCAAACAAAGCTAATCAAATCAGGGGTAGGCCTCATCTTCGTGACTCCACAAGGAGGGATAATGCGCTTTGCCTTCTCCTTAACATAGCCAAGGACGAACAATGAAGTCGAATACGATGCTTTGATAGCAGGTCTTAAGATCGCCGTCGACATGGGAATTGAGAACCTCCTCATATACGGAGACACCCAACTGGTCGTTAGTCAAGTAAATGGCAACAATCAAACGTGCAAACCGGAGTTGGTAAAGTACGGCGAGAGAGTGCAGCAACCGCTGACTCAAATTCCTTCCTACACCCTGGAAAGCATACCGCGTGCGGAAAATAGCAAGCTGGATGCAATAGCCAAGCTTGCTAAAGAATTGGCTGACGAGAACCTCGATGACGTGTGGATCGTTGTGCAAAACCGTCGGGTTCTTGCACCGGCAGAAATATCTCCGGAGTTGTCCGAAGATAAGGGAGAGACCAAGCAAACGGCTCTATAAATAAAGGACCAGGAAAAGGCTAAGGATTGGAGAGAAGTCTTTATAAACAACTTCAAATACCGTCGAACACCTGAAGATGCATCCTCGAGACATCAGCTCATGAAATGAGCTCTTTCTTTTGCATTCGTCAATAATACTCTGTATAAGAGATCGTTTGACTCTTTATGGCTAAGATGCCTGGGACCGAAAGAAGCAAAAATAATCGTCCATGAAACTCACGACGGACTCTGCAGTTCTCACCAAGCTGGGCCGAAGATGAAGCTGAAGATCAAAAGGATGGGCTACTATTGGCCCACGATGATCCAAGACTGTCTCGAATACGCAAAGCAGTGCCACTCGTGCCAAATTCATGGGGACTTTATCCACCAACATCCAAATCCGCTACACCCAACGGTAGCTAGCTGGCCGTTCGAAATGTGGGGAACTGACATGATCGGGCCCATCGAACCAGCATCGTCCAGAGGACATCGATTCATTTTGTCAACAACTGATTACTTCTCCAAATGGGCAGAAGCAGTACCGCTAAGAGAAGTAAAGACGGAGAGTATCCTCCATTTTTTCAAGACACACGTCATTTACCGGTTCGGCACTCCGCGACGGATTATCTCCGATAACAGATCAGCTTATAGAAGCCACAAGATCAGCCTCTTCGCACAACAGCAAAACATAGACTGTAGATATTCATCAGACTATAATCCCCAAGCTAACGGTGTAACGTTTTGAAAATCGTTTCGGTGAAATTTCGAAAAATCGGTAAAATAAGGGGGTTTTCTGTAAAAAGTCAAAATACAAATATCTTATTATAAAAATTAAATATACATATTCTAGCTATGTAATTGCTATTATTTCGTGTTTATTGAGCCGTTGGTGAAATTTCAAATTTTCTGAAAAAAATATTATTTTATTATTATTTAAGCCGTCACTAATACATTTAATTAGGGAAAATTACAAATTGGAATGAGTTGAAACAAATTTTGTGCAACATAAAACATTAAATAAAATTTTATCATGTGGTTTTTGGAACGAAATCATTTGCCAAAACGGTTTAGAAATTATTGAAGAAAAAATGCTTTTTTTTAGCGTAAATGGATGTTTGGGGTATTATATTTATCATTTTTCATCACCCCACACCCGTACCCACATCCACACACTCCCATTTACTTCTCCCCTTGAAGAATTCAGCAGCCCACTTCTCCCCCTCAAAAATTTCTCCATCTCATTTGTATGGGTGAAATAGAGTTTATAGGTGTAGGTTAAGATGTATTGTTTTGGAGGCTCATTGTACCTTGATTTGAGGGGGGTTGACTTGACCAATTGTGCACAACACCCACACCATTCCCCCCATCACCCCATGGCCGAAATTCTGCAGCCCTTCCCCCTTCATTTTCCCTCTTTTCATTTCCTTCAATTTAAATCAAAAAATTGCTCCAAAATCCAATTTAAATCTCACAAATTGATTTCCATTCTTCATCCCATTCTCCTTAGCTTTTATCACTTAGATCATGGTGTTATGAAGCCATCATTGGAGGAAAATTCTTCTTGCTAGATCACTAGATTTTAAGGTATAATTTCTACCCATTTAAATTCTTATGTTTAGATTTATTTAATTGAGTTGTTTTAGTGTTAATTTTAGTGCTATTTGCATACTAGTTTTTTTTAAAAAGTTTATGGCTTGAGTTGAATTAGGGTTTTGTTGTGGAAATGAGTTATGATAAATTGTGCATGGTTTTGTGTTGTGGATTAACATCTTAAGTTTTATAGAAAGCTAATTTAGTTGTTAATTCCAAACCATTACTTATAAAATGCCCTAATTAAGTTATTTTGCTAACTAGAGTTTTGGAAAATTATTAAATGCCTTAGATTAAATTATAATTATGATTTCATGTCATTATAGATAATATATTGAGTGGGTTAATGCTTTTAGTTCATGAAAATCCTAGCTAAATTGTTGTTTGTGCATTTTTGCTATAAATTGTAAAAAAAATTGGGTATTTTGTAAACTAGAATTTTGGGGTTAATGGAATTTAATGAGATTAAATTATGGAAATTGTTTTTATGACTTATTTAAGATATTTAATAAGTATTATGGCCTCTAGATTTGTTTAAACATCATGTTTTGTACAAAAACGGCGAATTGTGCTTGCTAGATTTTCGGAAAAATGAATTTTTAAGTGAAATTGGGGTTTTCGTGAATTTTAACCTATTTTATATTAAAATTAGTGTTCGTGAATGTGCAAATGAGTGTATTTGGGTTTTTCTCGATGATTTGGCGTTTGTACGCCGACGTCGAGGGTTTTTGGGTTGATTTGTGAAAGCAACCATAGGTTTTGACCTATGTGGGATTCGTGTGTCGTTTTGGTCATGAGTCGGATTTTAATACGATACGGTGCGTTATGATATGTAGGTACCCCATGTGGACTTCGAGATGACAAGCAAGCGCGTGGCGACGTCAGCACCGGCGAACGAGGACCAGGTGAGTAGATTTATATCTACGGGGAGAAGTCGGGTGGATGGCGTATAGCACCCCCGCAGTTCGTGGTGATGTATACGAATACGTATACACACAGATATTGATTATATGTTGTTGAGATTATTGATGATAAGATGGATATTTGGTATTTTTGGATTGGTTTAGTGTAGTTGCGAAACCCTAGAGTAGTGGTCGCACTCACACACGCACACACACACACATACTTGCATACATTCTTCTTTTATATGTGCGTATATGGGAGTATATATTTATGTGTTCACATGGGTATGTGACTATGTGTTCATATACTGGATTTGAGGATAGTATTTGGAATTTGAGATGAGTTGATGATATTGGGCCTGAGGCCAGAAGATCGGTGATGTGATTTGGTTCGTATTGAGATACGACATGATGTTTTAGCGGGTCTTTTGACGTAGCAATTCTTACACCTGTATGCATGCTAAGGCGGTATCAGTATTGTACTAGACGTAGGACATTGTCCCGGATCATGATATTTGATAAAGAAGATACCAGATGAATAGTGTGATTGAATGTGATATTAACCCGTACCCAGATTTGGGGATGCCGTACGACGGATTTACGTACGAGCTATATTGATGATTGATCCGCACTCTTGACTCGGGATGCCTGATTATAGATATGGTATCGGATATGATATTATTGAGGCGGGATCACCGACTATACATATACAGGTATGTATATGTATCGACTCAGATGATAGGCGGTTTCCTTACCTGTAGTTCAGCTTGTTAGTTCAGCCGTATAGTTTAGTGTAGTTGTTAGATTAGATTAGACTTCTTACCTATTTCAAAAACTAACGAATCGTGGGCATTTTTAAAGACAGCCCAAGGGATCCTACGGATATTTCAAAAGACGTATCTTTTCATAAAAACACCGTAGCCCCTATTTTCAAAACCCCATGATTCGTGTTATTTCAAAAGGCACCATTTGTAGGACTGATATTAGATTAATGCAGATTAGTTATAATTGCGTCTAGTTTTCAGCTCCCGCTCAATTTTGTGGTCCGCTTCGCATCGCATGCTTATTTTATGTTTCATACTCCATTATTGATATCATGATGTTAGGACACCAGCACCATTACCGACGATGCGTATGTACCACGTACACTTAATTGCCGGCTCACACACATCTTCATCGGTAATTGCCATGTCACGTACACCTTAGAAAATGTTATTGCTTGACATAGCCTGTTAGCTAACAGTTAGACATGATATTAGTGTACTTGCCTTATATGTTAGTTTAGACATTGTAGTTATTACCTGCTACTTCATGCATACTGTTATTCATTGTTATGCCGCATTCATGGATTCTCATGCATATATTCACTATTTTACGTGTTATTGAGGTTTTGGACTCGGATTTCCATGAGATTTTCTGGATTTGGAGGAAAACCGCAAAAACTTATTTGAACTGATTTCTCTCTTTTTAAAATAAAAAGTGCGGTTTTCCCATGATGTATGAGTCGTCCACCATGAGTTTGCTGATGGATTTCGAGACCCGATTCGAGGAGACGGATGAACCGTTTCGGGTACATGGTGGACCCGGTAAGGTACCCCGAGGCAAGAAGCGAGTGATGATGACGATGTGAGCCTGGCAGGGGAGCACTATCTACCGATGATTTTACCCGACGCGTCGGATATCCGGAGGATACCGTGTGGTCTTGAGATGGATGGTAGGGGCCGGTCTGGACTGACGGCGCCCTAGATATTGAGGTACAGAGACTGTGATACAGAGATATCGAGATATTGGGATTACGTTTTGTGCCGATGCTAGGCACTGTTTTATGCCGATTTCATTATGATACCTTATTTTAAAAATACAAAGGAAATCTCACTAAATTATGGAAACAGTTCTTCATTTACATGTATTCTGTTTTCATGCATTCATACCTCATTCATATGATATATTGCTACCCTTGGGCACTGACACGGGCACATGAGATTACACTCGGGTTAGATATTTACCCTAGCCTTGTTATAGGCTACGTGTTATTCATATATTTGAGTATATATTATGATCATTGACCTAGGTTGCGTTATTTATGCGATTTCTGTGCGTAGATATTTTTCTATTCACGAGTTGGCAACTCACCCCCGTTGTGCCCCAGTTTCTTGCAGGTTGCCGTACTTGTTTCATTACGGCTTTGCGGGCTCAGTTTCATTCGGGTGACTTGCTAGTAGGTGGGTTTTTCTTGTATCGTACCCATCATATTACCTTGTATAATATTATTCCGTTGTATCTAGTAAATTCCATCAACCAAACATGTATTTTTTTGGGATAGAGACCAGTGTTGTTTATTCTTTCGACCTTAGAGTTGCTCGTTATATTTCTGGTGGTTTTGAGTTTCCTTTTGAGTTTTGATCCTCGCCGTTGGCGTTGTATATTATATTGTTTGTGTGATTGTGACCGTCGATTGACGAAGAGCTAGCTCCCGCTTGGGGATGCCCTTTTCTTGTTTTCGTATACTATTCATGTTGTATCCCGTTTGGGGGCCTGTATTTACAAAGGAGACTCTGCCGAAATTTTCAGTAAATTTTTGATGTTTTAAAAACCGCATAATTCGGCTTATGCTATTAAAACCACTTGTTTTAAATTGGTTTTCCTTCACTCTACTTCTTTTCTGTGTTTGGATTTCTGGGTTTTCGGTTTACTTAGATTACGTACGCCTCGAGACGTTTCGTAGTTTAAGTGCCGGTCAAGTTCCGTACTTTCGGGACGTGACAAACGGTCTAGCTGAGGCTTTCAACAAGACCTTGACAAAGATCGTGAAAAAGACGGTGTCCCGAAATAAAAGGGACTGGCACGAGAGACTGCATGAAGCTTTCTGGGCGTATCGAACTACGTTCAAAACATACACGAACACAACGCCGTATGCATTGGTATTCGGCACAGAAGCAGTACTTCCCCTCGAGATAGAGTTACCCTCTCTACGAGCGGCAGTTCATTACGAGCTAACGGACAAGGAAAATGCTCATCTTCGGCTTGAGGAGCTCGACGCCCTTGATGAAACCCGTCTCATGACGCAACAAAATCTGGAGGCTTATAAAGCGAAGATGACGCGCTCATACGAGAGATTGACTAGGCCGAGAACATTCCGCCAAGGCGAACTCGTGCTGGTGGTCAAAAGGCCTATGATCCCCAATCGTGCCAAGCGGGGGAAATTCGAGCCGAACTATGAAGGCCCGTATATCATAGACAAAGTTTACCATGGTGGAGCCTATCTACTTATGGACATGCATGGTGAAAGACCTTTCAGGCCAATAAACGGTCGCCTCCTGAAAAAATACTACGCCTGACGAGTGACGGCCTCGGTCAACGATAGATGATGACGCCTATGTCCGCTCGCTATCTTCCTAAGCCCAAACTCTATAAGTAGTAGCCGCCTACAGACCGAAACGTCTTTGAACTAACAACGGACCGAAACGTCCTTAAACTAATGATGGACCGCTATGTCCTAAAACTGGCGACAGACCGAAATGTCCTTAAACTAACAATGGACCACTATTTCCTAAAACTGGATGTTGACCGAGACGTCTATAAACTACTACGGACCGCAACATCCCAAGGCTGACAAAAAAAAAAAGAAAACGGTATGTCCATAAGCAATATGGGCACATATGAAAACCCGAAAGGGCTCCGTGAGTAAAAACAGCAGGGCTACCGGCGAGTTTTGTGAAAACCCAAAAGGGCGCAAGCTCGTTAAAAGACACTTGCAAGGTCCTCTCGACCCTGTAAGGAGAAACCACCTGCGTTTGATCCTTACGACTCACAAAGGAGCAACACACTTAGGGATCCCCACGATTCATAAGGAGAAATTACACTTGCGAGATCCTCACGACTCGTAAGGAGAACCCTCCTTTGAGACCCTCATCGCTCATAGGATTCAAAAGCCTTAAGCTACAGGGATCTGAACCTGTTCTTAAGCCATCACAACATCCAATGCTGACCTACAAGTGGTTCAGTATTGACCCTTGTATACAATCCAGGGGCGCGAATAAACATTTCCCTAACAAGAGTCCCACCAGAGACTGGGGATATGCTTATATGGCAAAAGACACTTGTAAGTCCTCTCGACTTATAAGGAGAAACAACCCTTGTAAGATCCTTACAACTTATAAGGGACCATACACTTAAGGCTCCTCATGATTCTTAAGGAGAAAACACACCTGCGAGATCCTCACGACTCGTAGTAAGAAGTACCTTTATGAGACCCTTACGGCTCATGAAGTCAGAATCCTTAGTCGACAGGATCTTAACCCTGTTTGCTAAGCCACCTTTGTTCGAACCGACAAAGGAAAATGATGATTCGCTCCTGGCCGTATCCCAGTTGTAGCGATGCTAATGCCTAAATCGGTATCAAATCCCAAACTCGCATCGAAAAGTCAGCAAGCAATAAATGCGTATGAAATAGCCGAAATGATGAGGCAACCTGCAAACAAAATCAGCAAGTAAAAACGTATGCATGCAATATAGCCGAAATGATTGGGCGCCGTGAAAAATAGCCGAAATGGTTGGGTAATCGCGACTTTCGTGATATAAAAGCTGAAATGATAGAGCATAGCGGAAAGAAAAAATAAAATGAAACTTTTTGCCCTACAGCTGACATCACATCGATCCCTGTATACAATCCAGGGGCACAAACAAAGAGAGAACCATACCTTCCCACCAGGCTCCATCAATAAAAGAAGCCAAAATCTCGACGGTTCATAGACAGCCTGGAGATCATCTTAACATTCGTCTCAGTACAACAGACGCAACATCAGCAAAGCGGAACCGTGGCAATTCCTAGTTCCATGACTCAGCGGTGCACAGACAACGGAGAGTCAAACTCCTGACTCCGTGAAATGCGGATAAAATCAACCAATCCTGGCCCTTGCGGAACACGGCCTATGTCAATCCTGACCCCGTAGGAAGCGTCCAGAGTGGAACCTGGTCCTTGTTGAATACGGCTATGTCAATCCTGACCCCGTGGGAAACATCCAGAGCAAATCCCGGTTTTGTGGAACACGGCCTATGTCAATCCTGACCCCGTGGGAAACGTCCAGAGCGAATCCTGGTTTCATGGAACATGGCCTATGTCAATCCTGACCCTGTGGGAAACGTCCAGAGCGGAACCTGGTCCTTGCGGAACACGGCTTATGTCAATCCTGACCCCATGGGAAGCATCCAGAGCAAATCCTGGTTTCGTGGAACACGGCCTATGTCAATCCTGACCCCGTGGAAAACGTCCAGAGTGGATCCCGGTCTTTGTGGAACACGGCCTATATCAATCCTGACCCCGTGGGAAGCGTCCAGAGCGGAACCTGGTCCTTGTGAAACACGGCTATGTCTATCCTGACCCCGTGGGAAGCATCCAGAGCAAATCCGGGTTTCGTGGAACATGGCCTATGTCAATCCTGACCCCGTGGGAAACGTCCAGAGCGGATCGTGGTCCTTGCGGAACACGGCTTATCTTTATCCTGACCCCGTGGGAAGCATCCAAAGCAAATCCTGGTTTCGTGGAACACGGCCTATGTCAATCCTGACCCGTGGGAAACGTCCAGAGCGGATCCTGGTCCTTGCCGAACATAGCCTATGTCAATCTTGACCTCGTGGGAAGCGTCCAGAGCGGAACCCGGTCCTTGTAGAACACGGCTATGTAATTCTTGACCCCGTGGGAAGCATCCAGAGCAAATCCTGGTTTCTTGGAACACGGCCTATGTCTATCTAAACCACGTGGGAGACGTCCAGAGCAAATCCTAGTTTCGTGGAACACGGCCTATGTCAATCCTGACCCTGTGGGAAACGTCCAGAGCGAATCCTGGTTTCGTGGAATACGACCTATGTCAATCCTGACCCCGTGGGAAACGTCCAGAGCAGATCCTGGTCCTTGCGTAACATGGTTATGTCAATCCTGACCCCGTGGGAAGCATCCAAAGCAAATCCTGGTTTCATGGAACACGGCCTATGTCAATCCTGACCCCGTGGGAAACGTCCAGAGCGGATCATGGTCGTTGCGGAACACGACCTATGTAAATCCTGACCCTGTGGGAAGCGTCCAGAGCGGAGCCTGGTCCTTGTGGAACACGACTATGTCAATCCTGACCCCGTGGGAATCATCCACAGCAAATCCTGGTTTCGTAGAACATGACCTATGTCAATCCTGACCCCGTGGGAAACATCCAGAGCGGATCCTAGTCCTTGCGGAACATGGCTTAAGTCAATCCTGACCCCGTGGGAAGCATCCAGAGCAAATCCTGGTTTTGTGGAACATGGATATGTCAATCCTCACCCCGTGGGAAGCAGCCAGAGAAAATCCTGGTTTCGTGGAACACGGCCTATGTCAATCCTGACCTCGTGGGAAACATCCAGAGTGAATCCTGGTTTCTTGAAACACGGCCTATGTCAATCCTGACCCCGTGAGAAACGTCCAGAGCGAATCCTGGTTTCGTGGAACACGGCCTATGTCAATCCTGACCCTGTGAGAAACGTCCAGAGCGGATCCTGGTTTTATGGAACAGGCCTATGTCAATCCTGACCCCGTGGAAAACGTCCAGAGCGGATCCTGGTCCTTGCGGAACACGGCTTATGTCAATACTGACCCCGTGGGAAGCATCTAGAGCAAATCCTGGTTTCATAGAACACGACCTATGTCAATCCTGACCCCGTGGGAAGCATCCAGAGCAAATCCCGGTTTCATGGAATACGGCCTATGTCAATCCTGACCCCATGGGAAGCGTCCAGAGCGGAGCCTGGTCCTCGCGGAACACGGCTATGTCAATCCTGACCCCGTAGGAAGTCTCCAGAGCAAATCCTAGTTTCATGGAACACGGCCTATGTCAATCGTGACCCCATGGGAAACGTCCAGAGCGGAACCAGGTCCTTGCGGAACATGGCTTATGTCAATCCTGACCCGTGGGAAGTGTCCAGAGCAAATCCTGGTCCCATAGAACACGGCTAAAGTCGATCTTGACCCCATGGGAAATGGCCAGAGAAACCCTTGACCCCGTGAAATGCGGATAATGTCAACCTCATCCATCATTTACGGGTCCTCTCGACTCGTAAGGGAGAAAACTCTTTTGTGAGATCCTTATGACTCTAAAGAGAAAACGCACTTAGGAATCCTCACGATTCTTAAGCAGAAATTACACATACGAGATCCTCACGACTCGTAAGGAGAAATTCCTTTATGAGACCCTCACGTCTCATAAAGTTGGAAAGCCTTAGGAGGCAGATCTGAACCTGACACCTAAGCCATCGCTGTCCTACAATGAAATAAAAACAGATTATCCACAAAATGCATTTACTAAAAGGGATACACCATCGTGAAACAAAATATTTCTTTTATTCATGAATCAAAATGAGTACAAAGTACAATTTATGAAAGAATAAAAAAAAACTCTCATTCAGGAGTATGTACAAAAGAAGAATAGAAAAAATATACAATTCTTCAAGCCGGGGGACGATTTAAAAGGTTTGCCAGTTCATCCTTTTTTTGCTGGGCCTCGGATTCATGATTTATTATCGTCAAGAGACAGGCCTCCGCTTGAGCCTGTTGAGCCTGGTACGAATCAAGCCGACTTTCATGCTCCTTTTCGGTAACCTTATGAGCTTCGACCATTTCGCAAGTGAAAATGACGGCTTTATCAATGGCTACCACCTCTCTGATAGCCTCTTGAAGCACCCGCCAAAGTTCATACGCCCGAGTGGCCTTGGCCATAAGATTAGCTTGAAGTTCCCCCAACGCAGTTGAAGCCATCTGCCTCTCTGAAAATTTTCGGTTGAGCCTCTTCTCGAATGATAGCATATTCGCAGCGCACCGCTCAATCAGCCCCCGTAAGCTCGCCTTTGCAGCCACAACCTCTAAAGGAAGGCGTGTACATTCGAGACAATGCAAGGAAGCCTCCACCTGGCGACAGAACTCAACCCAGACTTGCACCAATGTTTCACTATGGTAAGTAGCAAGTAAGGGAAGAGAACCGTTGGCTTCGGCGGCAAACGCTTCGACCGTGATCAGACTGCCAGCGCGAAGGTCTTCAATTAAAGCCGACAAAGAATGAAGGCTTAGCTTTGCCATCCGTTCCGAGGCACGTAGAGAATAGGGGACGGGCGGCATCATGATGCGAGATTCCAGCATGGTAAGAACTGGAAAAGCTGTTAAGATTCATAGAAAAAAATTAGCGAGATTCACAAGTAAAGAGTGAATGGAACAAAATTGAAGCTTTACTTACCCACGGTCATACAATAAGGGTCTGAAGGCTCCCCAGGCCTGTCAAGAATCTCAACTTCATCATCGGCCTCCAGAACTGGAGAAGACATCAGTATTGTTGTATGGGATAATGATAATGCCGTGAAGAAGGCGAACAAAACTAACCTTGCCCGGAAGATAGGTCGATGCATTGAGGGGATATTGCCTGCGGAGCGACCATCTCTAGCAAACGCTAAAAGGATTTTCTGGGAGACAGATCAGCGATGGACGCCGCCAACCTGCGAAATTCTGAAAAGACAGAAAGGTTCAGATAATGGAGAGATTATCAAAATAAAATATAGAAGGATACCTTCGATACTTCTCCCGCTTTGGAATGGAGGGATAGCAGCTTCGGCCTCCTCCTCCATACCCCCAGGCACATCACCTGGGACATGGGCCGGTATAATAACTTCCGATTGAAGAGCAGTGGCTGCCACTGCAGGCTCCAGTGATGGGACGGTATCCTCGACAACCTGTTCCCTAGTCTTCGGGCCATCCCCAGAAAGATCTATTGAATCCGCGGCCAACGAAGATGCCTCTTCCGGGGGAGCAAGCACCGGGGGAAAGGGAGTCATCGAGGGGAACTCCATGGCAGAAACAACAGTTGTATCGACCCCCTCCATACTTACTAGTGTCTCATCGGGGATATTTGCGGAGTCCATAAGCAAGGCACGACTCGAACTCCGATCCTCCGCCATTGCCGAAGTCCCTGCAAAGTTTTCACGAGGATAAGCAGGATATATATATATATATATAAGCAGTACAAAATACTACGAAAGGATATATAAAAATACCAATGCGCAAGGGAGCTTCTAGTATGGCTTGTTCAAGCCGACGTTCCTTCCTGAGGAGGTATGCTTACCGAGGTTCAAGGGTAGACTCGTGGCCGCTGGTCCACAATGAAAGCGCATCTTCAGCATCGGCCGAGATAGGTTGCTTAAGAGCTATCTCGCCTCCCTCTTCCAAAGGACCTATGAATATCCGCCGTATCGATGGAGGATCCTCGTAGAAGATAACGGCAGGATAAGGCCTCTTCGGGATCCTTATATTTTCGGTCTCATCCTGGGAGCGTCTTATAGCCTCAGCCAATTGTGCAGCTTCTTCGGCAGATGTACCCGGAAAAAGAAGGCCGCCATCCGACTCTTGCATAGCTTTTGGTTCGTCTTGAAAGATGGGTTATGATTCCACTAGAAAGTCGAGCAAATTAGTGACCGTCTTCTTTCGTCTCTTAGACCCGGAACTAACACCAGAAGACGATCGCTTCTTTCCTCTCGGTGCTTTAGTTCGACGCTAACCCACTTCGCCTTCAGTGTTGTCTCTCGGCGGTGCTACCGATGAGGACACTGCCATTGTTGACGCCGCAACTAATGCTTCCGCTACTGGTGCCTTATTGCCCCTTTTTTGAGCTCTAGTGCACAGCGGCATACCAGCAGTGGGATTTAGGTCCACTTCCGCCTCCTCAGGGATAAGCACGACACTAGTATCTCTCAGGGGAGGGCGAACCACTGCCCGCGGACGTGGCGGGACTCCCATAGCTTGGATCGGAGTGGGAGCCCTATATCCAAAGAGCACCCTCCTCTCCTCAGTAATAATGGGACTGACTCGGTGGAGGTACCTGCCCGTGAAAGCCCCCATGCATCGAGGAATATAGTCAGCTTCAGGAATCACGAAGCGAGAGCCGGTGTTCAGCCGCATGAAGTGATGAGCGGCGTCACGAACAACTTCAGACGACGGGCTGGGCTCCACTGTAAACGCCACAAAGGGAACCCCCTGGTCATATCCCAGCTGCTGAGCGAAGCGGTGTGGGTTGTACCGCATAAAAAGGGCCGTACCATTTTGACGAAACACCAGATAACCCGGTCTGATTGAATATAAGTGCGTGACTTCCTTTGGCTTCAAGGAGGGTGCTCCCTCTTTTGACAAATCAAAGAGTTGCTGAATCGGTCCTGAAAGAGCAGAGAGGACTCGATCGTTAAACACCATCCCACGCACATTGGCATAGGGACTAAGCAGCACACGAATAGCCTCGGACTGAGCTGGGTCAGGAGCAGAAGCGTCTACCAGCCGCATGAGTCGCGGAAAAGTGCAAGCGTTATAAAAGCTGGGTCTTCGGTGCGCAGCAAATGCCCCTAGCACATGCATCTCAATCCAAGACGTAAAGTAATGTAGAGAGAAATTTACCACATTTACGCCTGGAGTTGAAGTATTTCCTGCAACACTTAGCCCATGATACAGATGCGCTAGTCCCACAATGCCCACGGCTAATCGCGTCCCTTTGGCAATGCGATGGGCGTGGTAAATAACCGATGCTCTCATGAAACGAGGGTGCGTGGAAACGGCGAACCGACTGATCCAGACACTGATAAAGCCCATGAAGAAAGTCTCTTCATCCATGCCGGAAGCTGCAATCGACTTAATAGATACGGCTGACAGGATGGGAATGTAAAACTGCGGTAAATCCTCTTCTTTAGCCGGCCGCTTATTCAAACCAAACCCAAAGGGGTCATTGATATTCGCAAACTTTGAAGCCGTCTTTGATAGAACATCTCCGCGAAGGAAGCAGGCAATAAAGCTTTTGAAAGTGACACCCTGCTTATCCGATTCTGTGAACAGCTTTTCAAAAATACCCAGAGCCTTGATTAGACTCGGGTGTTTTGGCGAACGACATTTTCAGTCGACAAGCCTTCAAGCATAGCAAGTTCAACTTCGAAAACATACACATCAGGAGGCAACAGTTCTTCATAAAGCGTTCCCCTAATCGGCAACCCTGAGATCTCGCGAAACTCTTCCAGAGAAATTGAAACTTCGATGTCCCCTAGCAAAAAGGTGTTGGTAGGATGATTCCATTGATTAAGGAATGCCTTAACCCACCAGACATGGAGGGACTGATAGTGGAAGAGAGACACGTACACTTCCTGATAGAGCCCGACCCTCTGCAGTCGTGCACGATGGGCATACCGGATATAACAAGCCCAGAGAAGGTAGCCCGTGGGATGTGCCCTATTTTGTAAACATGTCCCCATGGCTGGGTTTCACCCTGGCAGATGCGATGCCCTAAGATGTCTATAGCTGGCACAGGGTGGTTCGGAATCCCAGTTGTAGATGGTTCAAGCCGTCCCGTAGGGGTCCAATTCGACATCTCCACAGCAAAGGCGGTCCGTGGACACTCCATTGGCAGAAATGGGTAGGTAGGCTCTGTTGGTATCTCGCAAAGAAAGCTGCGGCGAACGCGAATGATATGACTATACCAGGTCCCCCATAAAAGTAGATTGGTGCAATTCGGGTCATGAGCCCTGATCATCACCATCACCTCTTCATCAGACGGTGATTGAGGAAAAGCCGCCTACGAGCGGGTGAATGGGAAGTACGGAAGAGAAGCCATTACTCCTGAAACAAAGGAAAGGAAGCCGTTAGTGAAGCTCACACGTATATATGTATTTATAAATATATCTATAAAAGACAGTGGAAGAAAACGACAAATAACTTATTTTATGGGACCATTGGTTACAAAACAAAAGGGCCCCCACAAAATCAAGATGGCGGCTCACTAATGATGAGGCAGGGTAATTATTATGAGATTAAAAGGATGATTCTCAATAAATGAACACTGGATTTCAAACAACTCTACACATTCCCCAAGGAGATCACCCACTGCATACTCTATGCAGACCATGAAGGATCTTTTTGGAAACTTTTTTGCAAAGAATAACTCAGGGCAAGAAAATCCCAAGAAGTTCTCTGTGAAGAACTGAGTTCTTTAGAGGAATTAAATTCTTTTTAGATAGAGTAATTAAATTCCCAGAAAATATTTTTCAAAGCCAAAGCTCTTTGGAATGGAATTAAATTCCAGAGGACAATTATCACCATTGATCCCTGAGATCAGAGAAGCCTTAACAAAAGGAGTTTATTATTTAAAGATTGGACATTATTTTAACTTGGAAAAATGGGTTCTTGTTAAAAAGATAAACGCCTTGTTGTGTATTTAAAATCCAAAGAAAATTTCTGTAAAAAGTTCGTCAACCGTTCAAGATCCTTACCTAAAAAAAGGAAGTCTTTTGTTGACAGAGTTAAACTCTGAAAATTTTGAAGCTGAGAACTAAGCTCTGAAAGAGAGAATTAAATTCTCAAGGCAAGAACAAGCAAAGAAGTAGATGGAAAAAGTGGAGGCGCTTCTGAAGAGACCCCTGCATTTATATGATGTGATGGAAAACGATTCATCTATCCCCTTCCCTAGGCAGATCCAACGGCTACAAGAGGTGACAGCGTTGCACTCATATGCAAACACATGAGAACAACGCTGTGGGGGCATTTGTTCCCTCATAAAATATCAAGAAAGACCCCAATGGGGGATCACGTGCTCACACGTGACCATGGGTCATGTGCAGACACGTGATGGGCTCTTAAGCCCTCTAAAATAACGAATAGAATTGAATTCTAATCAAGCAGGAGTCACGTGCCCACACGTGATAAGCCTTTAACCCCCCTGAAAAGAATTAAGATGAAACAAAGAGGAATACCCCAATGGGGCATCACGTGTCAACAAGTGACCAGAGGTCACGTGTAGACACGTGATGGGTTCCTAAGCTCTCTAATGAATAGAATTGAATTCTAATCAACAGGAGTCGCGTGCCCACACGTGATGGGCCTTTTAAACTCAATGAAATGGGATTGAAAGGTATAACAAAACAGTAGAGAAAACCCCAATCGGGCATCACGTGCCCACACGTGACCACAGGTCACGTGCAGACACGTGATGGGTTCCCAAGTCCTCTGGCTAATTAGAATTAAATCCTAATAATGGGGTCACGTGCCAACACGTGATGGACTTTTTAAAACCCACCAAAAAGAATTAAAAGTATAATAAAATAACAAAGGAAAACCCCAATGGGGCATCACGTGCTGATACGTGACAATTCCTAAGTACTTTAAAAACAACAGAATTAAATTCTGGCTAAAAGCTTAAACAGTGGGGTCACGTGCTCACACGTGATAGGCATCTAAACCTTCTGAACTAATAGAATTAAATTCTAAATTGAGGGAAATCAAAAACCATAATATCTCTTTAAATCTTTCCAAAACAAAAAAGATTGTGCTCTGTAAAGTGGAACACCGTTGGATTAAAATCCAATGGTGATTAGAAATCACCAATTTATGGAAAGATTTTATGCAAGGAAAGATTTCCCTGAAATTCATCAAAAATAACAAACAGAATATCTTTTGGATTAAAAATCAAATGGTGAATAAAATTCACTGAGTGATCTAAAGGATCATGTTTGTTACAAAATCAATTAAAATCTTTCAATGAAAGATTGACTAAACAGATTGATTCTTTTCCTTCTCCTATAAATAGGGGCCAAGAAGAGAAGAGAGGGGATCGATTTTCTGACTTTTGGAGATATACAACAACAGAGAGAAAAAAGAGAGGAGAATTGAATTCTCAAGAGAGAGAAGAAGATTTCTTGAGAAGAGAAAAGAAACCCTAGGTGAGAAAGGGGAAAGACATTTGAGCTCCATAAAATAAAAGAGAATTTAATTCTCAAAACTAAGAGTTTAATTCTTGTGAATAAGAACTTAGGTCTTCTTGTGGTTGAGGATGTGCAAAAGCGGATCTCCCCATAAGTTGAGAATTTAATTCTCATCGGGGAGATTCTGCCACGCAGATCCAAAACTTAGACGGAGAATTTAAGTTTAAGGAATTTAATTCCCCCAAATTCAATGGAATTTAATTCCTCCTAATGAAACCATGGTTTAACCCTACATAAGAATTTAATTCTTCCAAATTCATAGGAATTTAATTCCTCCCAAAGAAACTAGGATTTAACCCTACAGAGAATTTAATTCTTAAAAAAAGAGACTTAAAGCTCTCCATGCACGTAAAGATTACGTATCTAACCTGGTCATGTGGTAACACGTGATCCTCATCATCAATGAGCAAAAAAGAATAAACAAGACTAGGTCACGTGCCCTTATGTGACCCTTAGGCAGACTCCTCAAAATGAGAAGGAATTAGCCCAGAGGCAATACCTCACGTACTCCCACGTAACCCTTAAAATAAAAGGGAACAAATCCAAGGGCAGAATCAACTTTGGGCGCCCTCACGTATCCCCACATGACCCCTAATAATAAACACTTTAAGAATCAATGACTGGGTATCTATCACGTGCCCACACGTGATGGCAGTTAAGATTAAGTGTTTAACACTTCTGTGAATATTCTGAGAACAAATAACTGAGGCAAGGACCAATCCTCAGGCGCCTCACGTGACCCCACGTGACTGCCTCCTTTTTAGTGCTTAGCACTATTTTGAACATTTTATCTCTAGTGTTTAACACTATTTTAAACACTTCATTCTTTTAATGTTTAACACCGTTTTAAGAACATCGCGTGGGGACACGTGACTGCCAAATATGTGCTAGTGTTTAACACTATTGTCAAACCAATCTTAACCCAAATTGGCTAAGTTTTCAAGAGGTAAGCCTCTCTTTCAACCGAACCTCAAAATTGATCATTCCATATGATATGCAGAGTAAAGCCCAGAGCTATAATGAAGGGTTTAGTGCTCAACTAAAGACAAAATGTTGTCAGAGCCCCCAAATCCTTTGTTTAGCATTGCTAAATAACGGGAGGCCGAACCAAGACAAATGTTCAACAGTCCAACAAATGGCCAACATTTCAACCTTAATTGGATTTACCCCAAGTTGGCCATAAGTCCTCAATTCAGATTTAACCGAGCCAATGTTCTCATAATCTAATTAATTGATCTTAGTCCCAAATTGGACTACAGATTTCCCAATCAACTTTGGTTCAAGGGTACATCTCTTCACTCCTCTGATATTTGTCGTTGTAATCCTTCATCGTCTTCAGAGAGGTGACGGGACCCGACAACCATACATTCCATAGACTATGACGTCTTTAAACTGGACTGTGGGGTCTTTAAGCCCATGGACAATGATGTCCTTAACCTCGGACTGTGGGGTCCTTAAGCCCATGGACCGTAATGTCCTTAAACTAACGGTGGACCGTAATGTACTTAAACTAACATTGGACCGTAATTTCCTTAAACTAATCGACCGCAATGTCTCTAAACTAAAAAATTGAGCCTAAATGCAGTCTTGTTGGATCTAAACGATCCCGTTAAGTTGATCTTAGTCTAAAAGTAGATTAGTGTATCTTTAACATACGTTTATGTTGATCTTAGTGCCAAATGAGACTAACATATCCTTAAACCCAATCCCAAACCCAAATCTAAGAAGATACGGATTTGGACTAATCCACGTCCTACGGGTGACAACATAAATTAGTCTCTCTATACAATCCACAGGCAACCAAAAACAAAACAAACACCCACGACACGAAGTGACCATCTGGAGAAGGAGAAAGTGGATACCGTGATACAGTATCAAAATTAACTGCAGGGGCTTGCGCCTGCAGGGAAGAGCGTCCCCACAATCAAAAACCCCTCAAATAAGGGGGAATCTGACGAAGTCAGCTACATCGGTCGCATCTGTTTAAACCTTCGATACATGGTGCCAAAAATTAGCTTGGCTTCTTCGGAGAGGTGAACGGATAGCACCAATTAGCATCTGTCCCCAATTCAGGAAATACAGACCTACGCGGTCGCGTTACCGTGTTCGGCGGGGAACAATAGGTTGAAAACTGTGCTATGGTTAAGAAGAATTACACCGTCGTTGAATGCACCTTACCTAACTATCAACTGATATAGGTAAATGTCATAGACATAATTTCAAAAAGTTATATCACACTTTATAAAATAAATGTACAGATATATCAGTTTGAAATTAGTGCATAACAACGGATATTCAAAACCAAATATTTGCCGTCAGGCAAAACCTAGGTGATTTTCTCAAATATCACCAATTACAAAGAATTCCGATATGATGAGGATCTAATCACCCAATTCCCAATATCTTACTCCCACTCAGCATCTATAACGCCATACAGGTTTGAGAATCAAATCTGGTAAATACATAACCTGGAGTTAGAATCTAATTGGGAAAACAGTTTTCAATTAACACCGCACAGTAAAAGTGAAACATGAAAATGTTTCAAATGGGTAGGTGGGTATTCCTAGTAATGTCTCTTCCACTATCCAGATTCATGACAGTAACCGTATATTTCCTTGCCCTCACTGCAATCCTTTTATATATCTTTACTTATTACCTTCTGTACACCACACTCAGGCTAATTGGTTTTCTTCCTTCGCTACCTTTCGGCACCCGCCTATGGTTTGGAAGAAGACTATCCAATAAGCGCAATATGTGTACTCTCCTAACACTAGGAGCCCTCGCAACCTGAGAGAAGGTAAAAGGAAAAGAAAACCGAATAATCCTATTCAATTTCGCCAGAACCGGAATCCATCCTCGAACTGGAACAAGTTCCTTTGAGTTCATATGTAACTATATGATGGAATATCCAAGAAATGTGGATCGTCGTAGTGACACGGAGTGTTCTGGAAAAATGCAAAGGGGAAGTAGGAGCGGCAGGGATATATGCGAATAAATGACAATCCAATAGCTAATGTGTTTTAAGAAGGTTCGGTTAACTTGGTTCATGAGTTTTTAAGGTCAGGCCATGGTCGCTGCCAAAGAGAGAGAGAGAGAAAAGAAACACTCAGCGTGCACTCTAACCAAGATCAGATTGGTTAATCACTTTTGTCACGACCCGAAATGGCACGCGACAGGCACTTGAATCATATGAAGTCTATAGGACCCCATCTAATTCAAGTAAGTCCCAGAAATCTAAACCATTTAAAAGAAGAAGTGAAGGAAAACTTAGTTTTAAAGAAAGTGGTTTTAGCAACATAAGTCGTAGTAATCATTTTAAAAGCCTCATGTATTTCCAAAAATTTAGGCAGAGTTTCCCTTGTAAAAACTGGCCCCAAACGGGTACAAACATGCATAATATACATGATGAACAAGGGCATCCCCAAGCGGGAGCTAGTTCTTCGCCAATTGGCGGAAACAACCACGCAAGCAATAAAATATACAATGCCGAAGGGCGAGGATCAAAACTCAGAAAAGTAAAGGTCTCAACATCATCAAGGAAGCCAGAAAACCATAATAATACAAGCGCGCGACTCTAAGGTCGAAAGAATAACAATTGGCTTTCTAGGTCTGTTCAAATAATACAAGTCTGGTTGATGGAGTTTCTAGATACAACTGAAATAAATAAAAGTACTGTGGTGGTCACGATGCAAGTGAACCGATCTACCAAAGCAATCACCCGGAAAGAAGCAGTGTGCCAGCAAGCCGGAACGAAACCTGTATGGCCAAACCTGCAAGAAACTGTGGCACAACGGGGGTGAGTTGCCAACTCATGAGTAGAAAATATCACTGAGAATAAATCGCATGTATGACTCTCTCCTAGGTCATATAATAATATCCTCATAAATATACAACCTGAAGCATCTACTAATGTCAAGAGTAATCATCTAAACATAAGTGCAATGCCATGTGCTCTTGTCAGTGCCTCAGGTAGAAAAATGTCACATATATGATGTGAGAATGCATCAAAAATGAAAGCAGAATGCATCTAGTACGAGGAAACAGTTTTCTTATCTCAGTGAGATTTTTTGTATAAAAATCGAAGTATCATCAATGAAATCAACATAGAACCCGTGTCAAGCATCGACACAAAACATATATCTCGATATCTCAATATCTCGGGCTCCGGCAATCCGGACTGGCCCCTGTAATCAAATCTCAATATCTCGGGCTCCGGCAATCCGAACTGGACCCTATAATCAAATCTCAATATCTCGGGCTCCGGCACTATGGACTGGCCCCGGGCTCCGGCAATCCGGACTAGCCCAAATCACATAACCGATCTCACGACATCATGCCCGATCCTCATCTACTCATCTCCATGTACCATATACTATCTTCATCACCCGTGTATACGTATATGTATGTATATATATATATATATATATATATATATATATATCTTAACACATCCACACACACACATATATATATATATACATATAACCTTATACACCAACAACATATCACGTGTGTGCATGTGTGTGTGTGTGTCAACCTATACTCTAGGGTTTCGCGATTAAGAAATTAAACTAAGAACGTTTTCTTCCAACTACACTAAAACTAACCCATACTCTCCTTAAGCAGTTCTTGCTAATTATCCACATATCACAATACACTTAAATATATATATATATATATATATATATAATATGTTGACGTACTATATTACGAAACTGCGGGGGTGCTATACGCCATCCACCCGACTTCCCTCGTAGATATACATCTACTCACCTTGATCCTTGCATGCCGAAGTCGATGTCGCCATTCCCGTTCTTGTCATCCAAAGTCCACGTGAGGGTGCCTACACATATAAACACATAGTATCGTAAACCGAAATCGCGCACGAAAACCAAAACGTCACACGTACCGCACATAGGTTTAAACCTATGGTCTACGCATGCAAGAACATCCAGACAACACCCGATATCGATGTACAAACGTCAAGTGACCGAGAAAAAACACAAATACCAAAATTCAAGTCCACAGAATTCACAATCCGAAATCAGAAACTATGAAAAACACTTCCAGATTTTACTCCAGATGAAATCAACCAATTTTGTATATGTGGAGGGTCTAATTAAAAGATGGTGGAACCACAGGTCAAGCACGAGGACGAGGGGCCAAGTCCTGGCCGCAAATTACGGCCAGAAAGAAATTTTTGGCGGCCAGGTTGAGGGGTTTGGGTCTCGGGTCTTCAAGGTAGCTTCTAGGTCACCTTCTTGTGTCACTGTAATCGCTATATATTTTTCCAGGTCTCCGAGTCGTAGCAGAACTCCAAATATCGCCACAATTCCTCACAAAACCCAACATCGGAGATTCTAAGTTCATGTCTTGGGGTTAAATCTTTGGTTTCGATCTATAAGATTTACGCTACATGTGTGTAAAGTCACTACTAAATCTCAAGTTCACCATCTCAATTCAATTCAAACCCTAACCTCAACTTGGAATTTTCCAAGTTCACTAAATCTCACTAAATAGATTCTAAACTAGTCTAGAGGCTATAGAAATTCAAGTACTAATCTATGGGTGAAAGAATTACCTCATTTGGCAACTCAAGAATTTTCTTGAGTTTCCCTAAGTGCTCAAAATCCAAACTATCTTGATCCACCATGGTTGTAGTGAGCTTGTGCATGATTTTTGTGAAGGGGATGTATGGTTTTGATGTAAAAATGGGGTGTTGTGAGGAGGTAGAGGTGGTGGAGGGAGAGTGGGCAGCCATGAGAGAAGAAGAGGAGAGAAGGAAATGACGAAGATGAATCAATAAACAATGAGCCATGGTCCAAGACCCTTCACCCTCTCTCTCTCTTCTCTCTCTTGCCCATACCTCCTTGGTCAAAATATCTCCAATTCCTTTTTTCTTTTCTCTTTTCTTTTCCTTTCTTTACCAAAAACACTTACAAATAAGTATGAAGACATGTTTCATATCAATAAAATGTAACAAGTATATTGTGACATACTATGGTGCATGTCATGCACATAAACCGTATTAATGCAAAATTAATAATTATTAATCAAGTTTATCCGTAAAATCGTATGAAAATAATTTCTAAAATATTCAAATCGACTTAATGCACTCAAAATCAATAAAAATGTAGAATTTTCAAATATCTCCCGAATTATCGGCATATAATTATACCATATCATTAAAACTAATCTCCATACTCTAAATATTCATAATATTCATTATTTGATTTACTTAAATTCCAAATTATAATATTTTATTTTCTTAAAATTTTACAATCTTCCCCCCTTAAATAAATTCGGTCACCAAATTTAAATTTAATCCTCCCAAATACTAAAACATTTCAGTAAAATGATCAAGTCGTCGGGGCTCCGAAATCATAAATACATAAAACGTATCGTAGCGCAATGCATGCGCATGAAAACGAGTATATAACTCAAAAATCAAAACTCCGTCAAGCATCACGCAATCATCGGAGTTTTGGTGAAGATACCAATTTCAAAGTCCAATACGAAAACCAACATGATATACATTAAAACTATAACATGCACATAGCACGCGTCGTTGTAAACTCATAAAAACATCTGAAAAGAAATACATGCCAAACCCCTTTTTCAAGTCATTGTGCGATGCGTGTATCACGACGCAAGTAGCGGACGTTCATTGTAAGAAAAATAACTATATATATATATATAAATATATCCATTTTTTAACATACACGTCCCGCCATTTTTGAAAGTAATTTAGAAGGATTTCCTTTGTAAAATGTTTCGTGTCATCTCGGACACATAGGTAAATACTGAAACTATAGCTCCTTTTTGGAAATCTCTTCGGTAACTATTGATGCATGCAAAAACATATTCAGGTACTGTCCTCTGACTAGTCCTGCTTAGTTACTATACCAAATAGTAAATATCATAAAACATACTGCTCCAAAAGAAACCAATCCTAAAATGTGTATAAGAATGCCACGTGCGTCTGGTGCGAATAGAAACCGAAATCAATGAATGTGCCATACATGTGCACAGAAACAAAATTTAAGTGCAACGAGTGTGCACGAAAAAACCTGTCAAGGGCAACGAATGTGCCTGACAACAATATCAGGTGCATCTGATATGCACGAAGAATCCCGATTTAGTGCATCTGGTGTGCACAAAAATCGCATCATGCCCACCAAGTATGCGCAAGAATCCAACTCAAGTGCACAAGGTGCACGAAAACAAATATCGAAGTCACAATTGAAATCGACGGTATACAACACACTTCAATCCAAATCAGTTATACCGTGGCGTATAATCTCACAACTACATGCATCAGCGTGCACAAAATCGAATCAAAGTACCAAAAGTGCATGAAAACAACACCGAAGGCACAAGTCAAATCACATACATACCATAGGTATGAAATCAAAATCAAACATCCCGAACGACATCAAATCGAAGTCGAGTGCGACTATGGTGCACAAAATTTCAATCATGCAAATAAACCGTCCAAAACACCGAGATCCAAAATGACGGACACGTGATATTCGAATCACCAAGTCGCAAATCGCAAACACTGTCGTCGATGTGTCCTTCCTTCAAAGTCGAGAAGGCGTCGGTGCATCCAAAGCTAGCAGAGCAAGATATCTACTTGCCTCCTGTTCATGGTCTGGATCCTTGTGTCCTTAGGCTCGCGTCTCTCACTACGAATTTCCAGTTACATAACTCCTTGGCTCAACGGCCCAATTTGGAAATGACGACGGAAACAGTTCCGCTCTGGCACATCCTCTATAGATCTCTGGCCAACTATGATGGTCACTCATAACATGTTTCATCGATGATGCCGAACTCTGGCCTACTGGGTGTGCGTAATACGACCGATCCTGGGTCCAAGTCTTCTCGTGTAGTATTCCAGAAATATTCTGTCGGGGTCTCTCCCAAATTTCGTTTCTGCCGAACTGCCCGGAAGTTATCACCCTTTACTAAATCCATTCCATGTTCCGGAACAGCTGCATACTCATCACGACATCTTCTAAAAGATATATCAATATTCAACGCCTCGGCATGCGTAACACATTTCTGATGTCCACGGAGTGGAACACCATCTCGTCAAGATCTCGTACGAACCTCTTACCCCACTTTTCTCTAATGTCGACTGATTCAGACTCGTCTCTTCGTAGCTGTATGGACTGTGCTACAAACGGCTATACTCATATCTAGAGTCTCCCTTCTTAAACTACGTGCTCGACAGCTCAATCTCTTGTGGTAGGAATCTGTCCAACTACGCCCTCGGAAACTCTTCCAAATCATCGAAGGAATACTCTTCATTTATCCGTTTTCTATCGACTCTCAACATGCCTGTGTGAATTCTTCTCTAGCTGAAATCAATCAATCTGATGACCTCGCATCGGGGTATGCAAACGAACCACATGTCCTAGTCATTCATCCATGGGTGAGTAGCGATCTTATTTCATATCCCTAAGTACAAACTCATGCTGCAATAGCTTTACACATCTGGGGAGATATCTTGTCAGTCGCAGCAACCGCTGGCTCATTCGTCCGCACACTGCACAATGCCTCAATCCTCAAGAATAGACGATACATTAAAGGTCATCACATTCTAGACGGCCTCTAGAAGTGGCCCAATCCTCTGGTGCTGATCTACACATTCGAGAAATCTTAGTAAAAACAATCCATCAAAACGCTCATGTCGCAAAAAACATAATAAACGGCATATATATGCAATCGTGTGTCACCGGGATTTGGCCCTGGTCAGTTCTCGTCCAAGACGAGCTCATGCTGACCGCCACTCTAGCCGCAGCTTTCTCTGCCCGTGCAACCGTGGTAACAAAAACAACCATCCGACATCGCCGGGACGAAATCCGGCAGCCAATTGCTGGCTCTGAATAACCGGATAGGTCAATGAACGAATAGAATACTGTGCAAAGAAATGTACATCCTAAGGCTTCTTAAGCGGAGTAGCGTATCGTAAGTATGCCGTGAAACATACACACACTACGTCACATTACTTAAGTCACCTACTCCATCAACCAAGGTCAACCTATACGACGAAAGTTCGGATCTAATACCCCCTCGACCAAGTCTAAGTTCCATAAGGTCAAGCCTAGGTTCCAAATATATATATATATATATATATATATATATATATATATATACGACCTAGACTCCGCATAGTAAAACCTAGACTCAAACCAAGGTTAAACCTAGCGCTCTAATACCAACTTTGTCAAGACCCGAAATGGCACGTGACTTGCACTTGAATCATATGAAGTCTATAGGACCCCATCTAATTCAAGTAAGCCAAAATCCCAGAAATCTAAACCATTTAAAAGAAGAAGTGAAGGAAAACTTAGTTTTAAAGCAAGTGGTTTTAACAACATAAGTCGTAGTAATCATTTTAAAAGCCTCAAGTATTTCCAAACATTTCGACAGAGTTTCCCTTGTAAAAACTGGCCCCAAAAGGCTACAAACATGCATAATATACATAAAGAACAAGGGCATCACCAAGCGGTAGCTAGCTCATCGCCAATTAGCGAAAACAACCATGCAAGCAATAAAATATACAACGCCGAAGGGCAAGGATCAAAACTACGAAAAGTAAAGGACTCAACATCATCAAGGAAGCTAGAAAACCATAATAATACAAGCGCGCGACTCTAAGGTCGAAAGAATAACAATTGGTTTTCTAAGTCTGTCCAAATAATACATGTCTGGTTGATGGAGTTTCTAGATACAACTGAAATAAATAAAAGTACTGCGGTGGTCACGATGAAAGTGAACCCACCTACCAAAGCAATCACCCGGAAAGAAGCTGTGTGCCAGCAAGCCGCAACGAAACCTGTACGGCCAAACCTGCAAGAAACAGTATAACAACAGGGGTGAGTTGCCAACTCGTGAGTAGAAAATATCACCGAGAAGAAATCGCATGTATGACTCTCTCCTAGGTCATACAATAATATCCTTATAAATATACAACCTGAAGCATCTACTAATGGCAAGAGTAATCATCTAGACATAAGTGTAATACCACGTGCTCGTGTCAGTGCCTCATGTAGCAACATGTCACATATATGATGTGCGAATGCATCGAAAATGAAAGCATAATGCATCTAGTACGAGGAAACTGTTTTCTTATCTCAATGAGATTTTTGTATAAAAATCGAAGTATCATCAATGAAATCAACGAAGAATACGTGTAAAGTATCGACACAAAACATATATCTCAATTTCTCAATGTCTCAATATCTCGGGCTCCTACAATCTGGACTGGCCCTTATAATCAAATCTCAATATCTCGGGTTCCGGCAATCCGGACTGGCCCCTATAATCAAATCTCAATATCTCGGGCTCCGGCACTCCGGACTGGCCCCTATAATCAAATCTCAATATCTCGGGCTCCGGCACTCCGGACTGGCCCCGGGCTCCGGCAATCCGGACTGGCCCAAATCATATAACCGATCTCACGGCATCATGCCCGATCTTCATCCACTAATTTCCAAGTACCATATACTATCCTCATCACCCGTGTATACGTATATGTATATATATATATATATATATATATATATATATATATATATATTAACACATCCACACACACACATATATATATACATATAACCATATACACCAAAAATATATCACGTGTGTGCATGTGCGTGTGTGTGTCAACCTATACTCTAGGGTTTCGCGATTAAGAAATTAAACTAAGAACGTTTTCTTCCAACTACACTAAAACTAACCCATACTCTCCTTAAGCCGTTCATGCTGATTATCCACGTATCACAATACACTTAGATATATATATATATATATATATATATATATATATATAATATGCTCATGTACTACACTACGAAACTGCGGGGGTGCTATACGCCATCCACCCGACTGTTGGATATATGTGAAAGGTTTGTCTAGCACCATATGAACAGTTTTGAAGCATCACATGTCCAAAAGTTTAAATTTTTATGGTGCTAAACGAACATGCAAAGGAATCGATCCTAGAAAATTAAGGTTTCGAAATTTAAAGCGAACTAATCTAGGGTTTCGAGACTACAACCTTTGTAGCTCCCTTTCGCTGGACTCCTTGGTCTCTAGGGTGTTGAATGGAAGTCCTCTTGAAGTCCTCTTGTGTCCACGACGATCCACCACGGAGTTCTCCGTCCAAGCTCGCAACTTCGTAAAACCGAAGAGAACACTCTAAACAAGTTGGCTAAACTTGTGTAGAATGAAGTTGTGGTTAAGATTCTCACTTCAAAAACCTTTCTTTAAGTGTGATTTACTCACTAGAAAAAGCTAGAGAGCAAATGAGAAAGAGGAAGAAGATGGTGGCAATATTTTTCACAAGAGGCAATAAGATGAAGATAACTCACAAGAAGAAAAAGAAATATATCAATATATATTTTATTTCTTCTTACTATGAACCATGGTTAAAGTGATGGAGACATTATTTAACTTGAGTTTTAAATGATAAAGAGAAGGATAACCCTAGGTTAGTGGTAGTTGAGCATGGTTAGGTCAAAGGAAGAATGTAGAAGCTAGAATGATTATCCTTTCCTTTTCATTTTCTTTTAAATCCAAAATCAAATAATAATCCATTATTTAATCCATGGTGTGAGTTTTATATTGCCACCATTTCCATATGTTAACAACCATGATAGATGGGTGTATGTATGTGTGTATGTATGCACATCCATATGTGCATGAAACTAGCATGAAAGAAAGAAAGAAAAGCACACATGCATGCACACATCCATCATCCAAGAAAAGGTTTTAAGTGAGAAAACTAATGGTTAAATGATAAATCAACACTTGATTTATCAATCCGGTCATATCTCATATGACCCCACCAAAAGCAGTTCACCAGATCAATGTTCGGTATCATATACGCACATTTTAATCGGGTGCATGCGCATATCGCATACGCGCACCACAACGTTTCGCCTGGACTGGGTAACTCCTTTGTGGGACTCTAAGACTCGTCAATACGCCGGCATAGGGTGATGATCATATCAGGTACCCTCAAGCCGCAAGCGGTCAGCTAAACGTAACGGCCACCCGGGTATTGAGCGATCAGAAGAAAACAAGCGAACCTGCTATAACTCCCGTCGAGCCATCTGGCAACACTACCGTACAGTCCGGTCTCTTCGTCAGATATGCTGCATATGGAGCCTAGGGATGGTCACGTCGACCCTAATAACTCAATAAGTCGTGCCGGTGAATGGTCTATAACAGATCGAGAAACTACTGATAACACTTATCAGCAAATCTCAGCAGCCCTGGCCAGGGACTTGCTGTTATAACCAGTCGGGCACAGCACAGCATCAACTCCCAATACCGGGAGAGACGAAACCCCTCCTATCGCTCATCGTCTTCGTGTGTCTCGGGACTGTACCCAACGGCCACCTGTTTGCACGACTCGGTAGAGCCGTGGTAGGGTGGCAATCAAAATACAGTGGGAGAACACACAAGACTCTATGACGATCTCGGGTCTACAGACTAACCTGTACCAGTGTCACCTGAGAACTGCTATCCGACGATAGATATAATTCCATATAGGAGTTCTCAGTGAGTCCGTCCAGTGTACCCAGCCATCACTGAGCACCCGTATATGATCTTGATGTCAAACATCGATGAATGTGGGAACATTCATCGCCCATCGTATGGGTCTAGTATCATATACGCTAGTCTACTCTGGTATATCAATGCCCTGTCTCGACATACCTACGACTAGGGACTTTCCAGGATATGCTTATAGACTACAGATGTCCCACTAGTATGATCTCCATCATAATCAAAGCAGTCAAGCCAATATCCTCAGGGCTTTATCAGCATGTATGAATGAATAAAAGCATGATCAAATCAACATGTCAGATAAAGAAGAACCAGATAGCATACTATCATGTCGAGCAAGAATGCATACTGAATATACATATACATGTATAGATACATCCACTATCATATAATGGCCTATAGGGCATACATATATCCAACAATCTCCCACTTGCACTAAGGCCAGTTATTGGCGTATCTCATACCCAACATCTCAAAAAGTCGCTCATGCTGTGGCTGAGGGAGGGCCTTGGTGAGTGGATCCGCAGCGTTGTTCTTTGTGTCTACTCTCTTAATCTCGATCTCGCGGCGATCTACAATCTCCCGGATCAAATGAAAACGCCTCAGGATGTGTCTGGACCGCTGATGGGACCTGGGCTCCTTGGCTAACGCCATAGCCCAATTATTATCACAATACAAGGGTATTGGATCAATAATGGTTGGAACTACTCCTAGCTCCGAGACGAACTTCTTCATCCAGACGGCTTCCTTGGCGGCATCATTTGCAGCAATGTACTCAGCTTCCATCGTAGAGTCTGCAACGGTATCTTGTTTGGAACTCTTCCAACTTACCGCCCCTCCATTGAGGGTAAATACAAACCATGAGATAGATTTGCTATCATCCTTATCGCTCTGGAAGCTCGAATCGGTAAAGGCCTCCATTTGGAGATCTGTATTACCATACACCAAGAACAATTCTTTGGTCCTTCGTAAGTACTTAAGAATGTTCTTCACAGCTGTCCAGTGGTTCTTCCCTGGTTGGATTGATACCTGCTTACAACACTAAGTGCATAAGCTACATCTGGGCGTGTACATAACATCGCATACATTATAGATCCTACTGCCGAAGCATAAGGTATAATGCTCATGCGAGCTCTCTCTTCATCGGTCTTTGGACAAGAATCCTTGGAGAGAGTGACTCCATGGCAAGCGGGTAAGGCACCCCGCTTGGAGTCTTCCATACTAAACCTTTTTAGGATGGTGTTGATGTACCTGGTTTGGGACAATCCCAATAACTTTTTGGATCTATCCCTATAGATCCTTATGCCCAGGATGTATGTGGCATCACCCAGGTCCTTCTTGGAGAACCTCAGTGATAAGAATGATTTGACCGACTGTAGGATAGGAATATCATTTCCTATCAGAAGAATGTCATCCACGTACAATAAGAGGAATGTGACAGCTCTTCCTACAGCCTTCTTATAAACACAAGCTTCATCTGGATTTTTGATGAAATCAAACTCTTTGATGACATCATCGAAACAGATGTTCCAACTCCGTGATGACTGCTTTAACCCATATATGGATTTAAGCAATTTACATGCTTTCCCGTTGCTCCCACTGTCAATGAAGCCCTCTGGCTGATCCATATAAACGCATTCTTCTAAATTTCCATTTAGAAACGCAGTTTTAACGTCCATCTGCCAGATTTCATAGTCGTAGTGAGCAGCAATAGCAAGTAGGATCCGAATGGATTTAAGCATGGCTACGGGCGAAAAAGTTTCGTCATAGTCCAAACCCAGTCTTTGACGAAAACCTTTCGCCACAAGTCTTGCCTTATAGGTCTCTACCTGCCCATCCACACCAATCTTTCTTTTAAAGATCCATTTGCACCCTACAGGTTTTACCCCAGGGGGTACAACGTCCAAAGTCCATACTTTGTTGGTGTACATAGACTCCATTTCGGATCTCATGGCATCCAGCCACTTCACAGAGTCACCACTCGTGATAGCTTGCTGAAAACTGGTAGGATCATCATCATCCATGATGCAATCTTCTCCGTCACCATCAATGAGAAAACCGTAGTACCTCTCCGGTGGGCGAGAAGTCCTACCAGATCTACGGAGTGGCCGAGGTTCTTCAGTTTCTGTTGCAACAGCCGGTTCAACCAAATCGTCATTTGTAGTTTGTGTCTCCAGAACCTCTTCTAGATCTACTACCTTGCCATCATCTTTATCTGTGAAAAACTCTTTTTCCAAGAATGTGGCATACTGAGAAACAAACACTTTTTGTTCCTCTTTGTGGTAGAACAGATATCCATAAGAATTCTTTGGATATCCCACAAAGTTACACATGACTGACCGTGTCTCGAGTTTGTCCGGATTCTGCTTTTTAACATAGGCCGGGCAACCCCAAATCTTAATTCTCATAAGAGACGGTCTCTTCCCATTCCATATGTCATATGGCGTGGTAGACACGGCTTTGGTTGGAACCCTGTTTAGCAGAAACGTTGCAGTCTCCAATGCATGCCCCCAAAACGAGACTGGTAACTCAGCGTCACTCATCATGGACCGGACCATATCTAATAGGGTCCTATTCCGTCGTTCTGACACACCGTTGTGCTGTGGTGTGTAAGGAGGAGTGAGCTGAGAGAGAATCCCATTCTCTTTTAGGAAGTTTGCAAATTCTGTACTCAGATACTCTCCACCTCGATCTGATCGAAGCATCTTAATACTCAAGCCGGTTTGTTTTTCTACTTCTTGTTTATATTCAATGAATTTCTCGAAAGCGACGGACTTGTGCTTTAATAAAAATACATGACCGAATCTTGAGAAATCGTCAGTGAATGTAATGAAGTATGAAAAACCGCCTCTAGCCTGTGTAGACATTGGCCCACATACATCACTATGTATGAGGCCTAGGAGCTGAGTAGCTCTTTCTTCGTGTCCAGTAAACGGAGTTTTGGTCATTTTACCCTTGATAGAAGACTTGCAAGTCGTATAAGATTTATATTCAAAAGAGTTTAAATATCCATCTTTATGTAACTTGTTTAGTCTTGTTTCGTTATTATGACCAAGTCTACAATGCCAAAGAAAAGCTTCATTTAATTCTGAAAGTTTTCTTTTATTATTGTGTTGTATACTGAAAACTGTGTGTTGATTTAGGACATATATTCCATTATTAAGCGTACCATACCTAACCAATATTTTATTCAGGTGAATGTTCATAACATTGTTTTGAAATACAAAATTATATCCTTCATTGTCCAACAAAGAAACGGATATTATATTACATAGCATACTTGGTACAAAATAACATGGATTCAAAATCAAAATACATCCAGATGGCAACCCCAAGTGATACTCTCCTACTGCGACTGCATGTACATTGGAACCATTTCCAACGCGGAGAGTATGGTCACCTGTCCTCAAAACTTTGCTATTTCTCAGCCCCTGCATAGAATTGCAAATGTGAGAACCTGAACCGGTATCCAATACCCAGGAAGTAGAGTTTATAGAAAAACAGTTTTCAGTCACAAACGCACCTGAAGCAGAAGCATCACCATGCTTCTTCTTGAGACTTAGGTACTCCGTGCAATTGCGCTTCCAATGTCCTGTCTTATAGCAATGAAAACATTCGCCTTTCCCCGGGTCTCCAGCTTTGGACTTTCCCTTTCCCTTTACCTCTTTAACTACGCCCTTAAGATTAGTGGGTTTCTTCTTTTTCTTTCCCTTGGCCTTAGCTTTCGGGCGAGAAGAAGAAGACTGTCCAATAGTCATAACGGGAGTTTTTGCTGACTTCATAGTGCTCTCTGCACTCCTTAACATATTAAGGAGTTCAGGGAGTTCCTTCTCCATGCCATGCATGTTAAAGTTCACTATGAACTGAGCATGTTAGTGTTTATGCCCTAGAAGGCCATTACTGTATCATACTAGTTTGTATATTACTTAATGGAAGCTTGGGATATTCACATGTATATAACAGTCTTGCTAAACATGGTAGTATGCTACTTGGTTTTTCTATCTTAATATGTGAGTATACGTATTGATAGAGCTCTTAGGATCTTGCTTGACTACCAGCGTTGTGATGGCAGTCACACTAGTGGGGGCTGGGTAGTCTACAAGCACATCCTTATTCAGGTCCCTAGTTGTTGGATTATCGAGACAGAGCATCGATACTCCGGAGTAGACTAGTGTGTACGCTTCTCATCCCAGTTGGGGAGATGGCCTGTCCCACAGCCGTCAGTACGTCGTACTGGAGATAGTATACAGGTGCTCGTTAGGTTACGGGTACACCGGACAGGACTCACAGGGAACTGTTGGTTGGTTTTATACCAGTCGTCAGTGGACAGTTCCCCGGTGACATGAGTACAGCGTAGTCCGTAGACTTGACACTGCTACTTCGCCTCGAGTGTGTCCTACTGTTCTTAGATTGCTACCCTACCACGGATCAAAGGAGTCGTGCAAACAGGTAGCAGTTGGGTGCAGTCCCGAGCACTTGGAGGCAGTGGCGGTTAGATAGGATTCGTGCCTCCTTGTATTGGGAGTAGATATCGCGCTGTGTCAGAGAGCCATTACGCAAAGTCCCTGGCCAGGGCAAGCGAGATTTGCTGGTAGGTTCCAGTAGTTTCTCAGGGTGTAATGGGCTTCCCTCCGACATGACTTATACCGCTATTAGGGGACTGACGCCTGCCGCCCCCTAGGCCGGATATGCGATAGTCTTGGACGAACGGACCGGACTGTATGGAGATTGTCACATCAGACTCAGTAGGAGTTCGGATGGGTTTCCTCATCGGCCTTCTTATCGACAACTACCTGGGGACCGTTACGTACAGCTAGTGCCGCTTGCGGTCTGTGGTTAAACCCACTGCCAACGTAGTAGTCGAGTCTCTAGAGTCCCACACAGAGAGTTTACTATTCCAGGCGAAACGATATAGAAGTCGTATGGTTTTACGACAAGGGTTCGGACGCATACGTGCGTTTACGCGCGTACGACTTTCGGACAGTTTTTACCAGTCGGCTTTGGTTTATGCCAGTTACTGGTATCCGGTTATTGGATTTTTACAGTCTAAAGTTTTTCCGTATTTTTGCGGATTGGAGGGGCGTTCTCGTAATTGTGCGAGAAGCTTCTAGAAGTGGTGACTAAGGAGGTTTAGGTGTCATATGCATTAATTGGGTTTAGTGAGTCATGAGGGTGATTCATACATATCATTAATGCATAGTAAATGCTTAATGAGTCATGGTTGTGAATCACCATTGGATATTTATGAAACTTGATTATTCATCATTTAGTTTTCTTTTATTGATGAAATTTAAAGTTTCATATATATTATGATAACTTACTATTCTCACTTGATAATTATCATCATCTTCTCTCTCCTCAAGCTCTCCCTCTTCAAAGACTAATCCTCCCCTCTCATGAGTTGAGTACAAGGGTTAGTAAGACTAAACAATCCATAACCATCACTCTATCTCAATCTATCTTCTTTGATTAGCAATCCAAGAAGGTTAGTTGCCTCAAGTTTAGAGGCTAAGCTTGGAGTTTTGCTCTCGGGTGGATCGTCTACTACTTCGAGAAGGCCGAGGAGAACAAGGAGTTCATAAAGACGAAGGAATTGGTTCATTAGGTATAATCCCTAAACACAGTAGTTTAGAAACACTTCGTGTTTGGTTATTTATAGTTTAGCTTCGATTCAAGCGGTTAGTCGATGTTCGTTCACTAAACAAGTTCGTTTTTGAAAATTCCGCCTCCCTACAAGTATTGGGGTGTAGTACATCGATTTACAGTGGTATCAGAGCCTCGCTAAACAATAAATAACTTAATTGCAAATTTGTACGAATTTCGAACGGAAAAACGAAGCCGGAAAACCATAAAAACTGTCAAGTTTCTGTCGAAATTTAAATGAAGTCCAAAAATTTTTCAGGTAAGATCAGAAAGCTTGAAAAGGGTCCAGGAGAACACCCATGAAATTTGAGCCCATGAATCGGTTAAAGAGCCGCGGAAGCGCGGCGGATCCTACCGATCCGCCGCGGTTCCGCGGCCGAGTTGCCGAGTCATGGACTCATTTTTCATGTGTGGGTCCCCTCTGGTGTTTGGTGTTTTCTGGAATATTTTAATTTTGCTCAGGTTTCCAGTTTACAGAGCAGTATTGGAGCAATGTTAAATGCATTTAATCGATCGAAATTGTACAGTATTTGCATATTGGATTATATCTGTGATTGGTAAATGTGTTCGTAAACCTCCCCTAACTGCTAGTATGTCGGTTGGCAGGGGGTTGCACATTTCTGTAATGGTTATATCTGTTTGTGTATATAAACTGTATTGGACTGTTGTGGTGTTTAGCCGGGGTTTTGAAATGGGTTATTATTTAATTCATTTGTTGTAAATGTAATTTGTTGTAATATTATTTTGCTGGGCACATCCAGGTTGCTGTTGTAGCCACCGTTGTATTATTTCATTTTACTGTTTTTGCTCCTAGGACAGATCCAAGGTGGGGTACACAAACTGCCGGGCGGGTAGTTTGCCGTACCCGTAGGGATCTTGGGTGGGGTAACGGCTATTCATCACAACTGTGTAATCTGTCTTTTCTTGCAGGCTCAAAAGAAATACAGATTGCTTGCAAATCCAATAAAGTTTATCTGTGTTCTGAAATGTATATCATTGCGTCAGACGAATGTAAAATATCTATATATAATGTAGCTATTTAGACGTCACTTATGTTTTGCACCCGCGCTAGCCCAGCCCCCGCTCTGTCGTTAGTTAAGTAACCTAACGGGTAATGACGGGGCCCCGTGGCGAATGCGGATGGCATAAGAGGACGTTGTATTTTCGTTGTTTTCTGCAATGATAGGTTAATGATGCGACGCATTATCTATAATGCAAAGAAAATAAACCAAGTTTAAATCGTTGGAACAATTTAAAAGAAACCACTCGGTTAATTTTAAAAACAGATATTTTTAAATGCGGAGCTTTAACCACTCCTTTTAAAAGCTATCAGGTTCCTTCGATTATATCAAGTTCACTACGTTCACGGTTTCGCCAAAACCAGTCGTAGCCCTCCGTCATTTCTTATGAATGGTCAGTAGTATTCAAGCTATGCTTGTTGGCTTTCGTCAAGGCATAGTGTTTGGTAGCTGCTGGGGTATTCATTTGTTGTATAGATAGATGAGTTGGTTTGGAACAGTCGTATAACCTTGTTGGCTTTCGTCAAGGGTATATACGGGTGGATTCAAATTAACAAGATAATGATGGGCAGAACTTGACATGTGTTTTATGATTTGTTGGCTTTCGTCAAGGTCATAAGAACATGGGGCAAAAATCAATATCGGGAATTTCTAAAGAAACTGAAATTTGCAAAGAGATGCATACCATTTTGAGTTTGATGAATGTTGGTAGCATTCCTACAGCATTATCAGACGATGATATTTGGATCCCGATCCTACTGTGAGTATATGCTACTTATCAGGATATTCGTCACTTAACGATCAATGCTATAAAACTAGTAGGTGTCCAGAAAAGTGTCAGCGGGGTTACGTCCCCAGAGAAAAGAGGTTATTTAATTAAGGAACTTCGCGAAAGCGTTGGAAAACCTCCCTCGAAGTACCGACACCAGCCTGGCTGAACGGTTAAGCAAGTATTGTACGGTGAGAATAGTCCTGGCTAATTCTTCTTTTATGGTTTGAGGAAGGATTCGAGAAACAGTGGGAGCCATCAAGTTTAGATAAATTAAAAACCAATCTAAACTTGCAAGAGCATCATGCTAAAGTGTTTTCTTCTCTCTCTCTCATTGCAGCGACCTTGTGACCATGACTAGGTTACATCTAGATAATAAGATGACTGAATCTAACTTATTTGACTGGCAAAGGTCTGTCCAGATGACCATTGACTATGACAAGCTGGACCACCCTATTAGTACTCAAGATCCCACCGTCCCAGGTCCAGTTTCCACCGTCATGGATATGGATATCCGTCAGACAAAGGAAAAGAATAAAGCGAAAGCCAAGTGCCTCGTGTTGGCTTCAGTTGATGGTAAATACCAGAAGCAGCACCAGAAGATGGACTCTGGTTCCATCTTTCTCCATAACAAAGATTTATATGGAGAGCAATCTCATATCGCAAGATATGAGGCCTCGAACGAATTGATTCAAGCGAGGTCGGCTGACGGGTCATCTGTAAGGGACGACGTCCTTACGATGACTAGCTATATTGATGAGCTCAAGGACCTGGAGACCACGTTGGGAAACAGGTCATATACTGACTTATTTCCACAGTCCCTACCCTCTACTTACACCCTGAAAGAAACCAGGGAGACACAAGCTCTGCTTAATAGGGGACCTTCTTCTTCTTCATCCAAGGCGAAAGCAAAGGGTGAAAAGAAGAAGACCTCTACAAAGCCGATATACGGTGTCAGCGAAGAAGGAGGAAAGGGAAGAGAAACAGTTTCGGGACTTGGTATAAGTAAAGAGGGATATTCCTATTGTTATGGGAATGGACATTGGCAGAAGGATTGCAGGGCTTTGGAAGCCAGTAGCCAGGATACGAAGCATGTTGTGGCTTCAGCCTCAGGTGTGTTTGTAATTGAGAACTGTTTGTCAATTAACTCTACTTCCTGGGTACTAGATACCGGAGTAGGATCTCATATCTATAATTCGTTACATGCTTTGAGAAACCGTAAAGTTATAAGGATAGGTGATTTGTCTCTCAGAGTTGCAAACGGAATGAGCGTGGATGCTGAATCCGTGGGAGAATATCGCCTAGGTTTGACAAGTGGGCAGATATTGATTCTACGTAACTGTCTGTATGTACCTAGTTTGACTTGTAATATCATATCAGTGTCCTCACTTTCAAGAGAGGGATATGACTTTACATTCGTAAGCGATGTAGTTCACATCCACCTAAATCAAGTTCTGATTGGGTCCGGTACATTAGATGACGGTATATACGTATTGAATCAAGCTCAGGTTTTCAATGTCCAGAACACACTTAAAAGAAAGTCTCCAGAAGTAAATCAGGCTTTCTTATGGCATTGTAGACTAGGTCACATCAATGAAACACGGTTAACGAAGTTACATAAAGAAGGATATTTGAATCCGTTCGAATATCGATCTTATGCCACTTGTGAATCTTGTCTCATGGGAAAGATGACAAAGACTCCGTTTACTGGACACGGAGTAAGAGCGAGCGAGCTCTTAGGACTCGTACACAGTGATGTGTGCGGTCCGATGTCTACAAATGCGCGAGGTGGTTATTCCTACTTCATTACTTTTACGGATGATTTCTCTAGGTATGGACATATCTTCTTGATGAAGCATAAATCCGAGGCCTTTGAGAAATTCCAAGAATACAAGAATGAAGTGGAAAACCAAACAGGCAAAAGTATTAAGACACTGAGATCTGATCGAGGTGGTGAATACTTAAGTGCCGAGTTCCTGGGTTACTTAAAAGAGAAAGGAATTCTCTCTCAGCTTACTCCTCCATACACACCACAACACAACGGTGTATCGGAAAGGAGGAATCTAACCCTATTAGATATGGTTCGTTCCATGATGAGTAAGGCTGAGTTACCGCGATCATTCTGGGGTTATGCGCTAGAATCAGCAGCATATCTTTTGAACAAGGTTCCAACCAAGACTGTGCCTACCACGCCATATCAGATGTGGAGTGGGAAGAAACCCCATCTTCAGTACCTGAAGACATGGGGATGTCCAGCTTTTGTAAAAAAGCAGCATCCGGACAACCTCGAGGCACGCTCAGTAGAGTGTAAGTTTGTGGGATATCCAAAGAATTCCATGGGATATTGCTTCTACTATGCAGAGGAACAAAAGGTTTTTGTTTCTCGTCATGCCCGCTTCTTAGAAACTGAATTTTTAGAAAATCAGAAGAGTGGGAGCGCAGTAGAACTGGAAGAAATTCCAGAACCACAAGCTGTTACTGAAAGTTTGGTGGAACAAGAAGTTTCAGAAGAAAGGGACATACCAGCGCCTATCCGCAGAAGTAGTAGGCAGTCTCATCCGCCCGAGAGATACTACGGTTTTCTCATAGACGGGGATAGAGAAGATTGCGTCATTGATAATGACGACCCTACTAGCTTCCAGCAAGCCATTCAGAGCGGTGACTCGGTAAAATGGCTGGATGCAATGCGGACCGAAATGGAGTCCATGTACACTAACAAAGTATGGACTTTGGACACTGCTCCAGATGGGTGAAACCCGTAGGATGTAAGTGGATCTTCAGAAAGAAGATTGGTGTAGATGGACAGGTTGAAACCTATAAAGCTAGACTTGTTGCAAAGGGTTTCCGTCAAAGACCTGGTTTGGACTATGACGAAACCTTTTATCCTGTAGCTATGCTGAAATCCATTCGGGTCCTTCTTGCTATTGCTGCCTTCCACGATTATGAAACCTGGCAGATGGACGTAAAGACGACCTTTCTAAATGGAAATTTAGATGAGAGCGTCTATATGGATCAGCCAGAGGGATTCATTCAGAGTGGGAGTAGCGGTAAAGTATGCAAGCTGCTTAAATCCATTTATGGACTAAAGCAGGCATCGCGGAGTTGGAACATCTGTTTTGATGATACTGTCAAAGAATTCGATTTTATCAAAAATCCAGATGAACCATGCATATACAGTAAGATTGTAGGGAGAGTTGTTGTATTCCTCGTCTTGTACGTGGATGACATTCTCCTAATAGGAAATGATATTCCTATGCTACAGTCAGTCAAAAGATTCTTGTCGCAGAAATTCTCCATGAAGGACCTGGGTGATGCCACCTACATTCTGGGGATCCAGATCTATCGTGATAGATCAAAGAGGATGTTGGGACTTTCACAGTCCAGGTACATAGACACCATATTGAAAAGATTCAGTATGGAAGATTCTAAGCGTGGTAACCTACCGGCTTGTCACGGAATCACCCTCTCCAAAGAGATGTCTCCCAAGACAGATTTGGAAAGCGAACGCATGTCGATTATACCCTACGCTTCTGCGGTAGGCTCTATAATGTATGCGATGTTATGTACCAGACCAGATGTAGCATACGCATTGAGCGTTTTAAGCCGGTATCAGGCAAACCCAGGAGAGAATCACTGGATAGCAGTAAAGAACATTCTCAAGTACCTGAGAAGGACTAAGGAGATGTTCTTGGTTTACGGCGGAAAGGACCTCAAGATGGAGGCCTATGCTGATTCCGGCTTCCAGAGTGACAAGGATGACTCCAAGTCCATGTCGGGTTATGTCTTTACCCTCAATGGAGGGGCGGTCTATTGGAAGAGTTCCAAGCAGGACACCGTTGCTGACTCAACGATGGAAGCGGAGTACATAGCTGCTTGCGATGCCGCAAAAGAAGCTGTCTGGATGAAGAAATTCCTCACAGAACTTCAGGTGGTTCCGACCAGTGTTGGTCCAATACCTCTGTATTGCGACAACAACGACGCTATAGCTTTAGCGAAGGAACCCAGGTCCCATCAGAAGTCCAGACACATCTTAAGGCGGTATCACCTGATCAGGGAGATCGTAGATCGCCGGGCGATCGAGGTAAAGAGAGTAAATACGGAGGATAACATTGCCGATCCATTCACTAAGGCCCTACCTCATATTCAGTTCGAGAGGCTACTCGAGATCATCGGTCTTCGATACGCCAGTACATGGCCCTAGTGCAAGTGGGAGATTGTTAGTGTTTATGCCCTAGAAGGCCATTACTGTATCATACTAGTTTGTATATTACTTAATGGAAGCTTGGGATATTCACATGTATATAACAGTCTTGCTAAACATGGTAGTATGCTAATTGGTTTTTCTATCTTCATATGTGAGTATACGTATTGATAGAGCTCTTAGGATCTTGCTTGACTACCAGCGTTGTGATGGCAGTCACACTAGTGGTGGCTGGGTATTCTACAAGCACATCCTTATTCAGGTCCCTAGTTGTTGGATTATCGAGACAGAGCATCGATACTCCGGAGTAGACTAGTGTGTACGCTTCTCATCCCAGTTGGGGAGATGGCCTGTCCCACAGCCGTCAGTACGTCGTACTGGAGATAGTATACAGGTGCTCGTTAGGTTACGGGTACACCGGACAAGACTCATAGGGAACTGTTGGTTGGTTTTATACCAGTCGTCAGTGAACAGTTCCTAGGTGACATGAGTACAGCGTAGTCCGTAGACTTGACACTGCTACTTCGCCTCGAGTGTGTCCCACTGTTCTTAGATTGCTACCCTACCACGGATCAAAGGAGTCGTGCAAACAGGTAGCAGTTGGGTGCAGTCCCGAGCACTTGGAGGCAGTGGCGGTTAGATAGGATTCGTCCCTCCCGGTATTGGGAGTAGATATCGCGCTGTGTCAGAGAGCCATTACGCAAATTCCCTGGCCAGGGCAAGCGAGATTTGCTGGTAGATTCCAGTAGTTTCTCAGGGTGTAATGGGCTTCCCTCCGACACGACTTATACCGCTATTAGGGGACTGACGCTTGCCGCCCCCTAGGCCGGATATGCGATAGTCTTGGACGAACGGACCGGACGGTATGGAGATTGTCACATCAGACTCAGTAGGAGTTCGGATGGGTTTCCTCATCGGCCTTCTTATCGACAACTACCTGGGGACCGTTACGTACAGCTAGTGCCGCTTGCGGTCTGTTGTTAAACCCACTGCCAGCGTAGTAGTCGAGTCTCTAGAGTCCCACACAGAGAGTTTCCTATTCCAGGCGAAACGATATAGAAGTCGTATGGTTTTACGACAAGGGTTCGGACGCATACGTGCGTTTACGCGCGTACGACTTTCGGACAGTTTTTACCAGTCGGCTTTGGTTTATGCCAGTTACTGGTATCCGGTTATTGGATTTTTACAGTCTAAAGTTTTTCCGTATTTTTGCGGATTGGAGGGGCGTTCTCGTAATTGTGTGAGAAGCTTCTAGAAGTGGTGACTAAGGAGGTTTAGGTGTCATATGCATTAATTGGGTTTAGTGAGTCATGAGGGTGATTCATACATATCATTAATGCATAGTAAATGCTTAATGAGTCATGGTTGTGAATCACCATTGGATATTTATGAAACTTGATTATTCATCATTTAGTTTTCTTTTATTGATGAAATTTAAAGTTTCATATATATTATGATAACTTACTATTCTCACTTGATAATTATCATCATCTTCTCTCTCCTCAAGCTCTCCCTCTTCAAAGACTAATCCTCCCCTCTCATGAGTTTTGTACAAGGGTTAGTAAGACTAAACAATCCATAACCATCACTCTATCTCAATCTATCTTCTTTGATTAGCAATCCAAGAAGGTTAGTTGCCTCAAGTTTAGAGGCTAAGCTTGGAGTTTTGCTCTCGGGTGGATCGTCTACTACTTCGAGAAGGCCGAGGAGAACAAGGAGTTCATAAAGACGAAGGAGTTGGTTCATTAGGTATAATCCCTAAACACAGTAGTTTAGAAACACTTTGTGTTTGGTTATTTATAGTTTAGCTTCGATTCAAGCGGTTAGTCGATGTTCGTTCACTAAACAAGTTCGTTTTTGAAAATTCCGCCTCCCCACAAGTATTGGGGTGTAGTACATCGACTTACAGAGCAAAGGTGGAGGGCAGAGACTGCAGAATAATATCTATATATTGTTCACTGTCCATCGTCCATCCAAGGTCCTCAAGCTCTTCTATAAGAGCTATCATCTTCAAAACATGGTCTCCTACTGGTGTGCCAGGAGCCATTCGCATCTGAAACAGTTTCTTTGATGCTTCGTATCGTAATACACGGGATTATTCTCCATACAACTCCTTTGTATGGAGCAATATACCGTGAATGTCCATGTCCTCGTGCTTCTTTTGATGTGTGTTGTCCATCGATGCAAGCGCGAGGCATTTTGCCGTGGCACAGTCAGCGTCCCATGTCTTGCGGACTTCAATGTCCGCAACTGAGGATTTTGGACCTGGGACGGGCGGGGCTGAAGCCGTGAGGACATATGATACTTTATCATAAGTCAAGGCGATTTTCAGATTCCTCAGCCAGTCTTTATAGTTGGTCCCATTCAGTTTGTTTTTATCTAGTAGAAGCTTAAGTCCAGTCATTGGTATCTGCCATTAAGAGAGAGAAAAGAATACACTCAGCGAAAGCTCTTGCATAGATTAGATTGGTTATTATCTTGTCTAATCGATGTTTCCCACTGCTTTTTATCGAGTTTTTCTTTCAAACCTTAAAAAGAAAAACTAGCCAGGATTAATTACAGTCTACAACTTCGCTAACCGTTCAGCCAGGCCAGTGTCGGTACTTTGAGGGAGGTTCCCCGTGCTTTCGCACGGACCTAATTAGAGTAAACCTCGTTTTCCCAGAGGCGGAGCCCCGTTAACACCTTTCTAGACACCTAATGAGTTAGCTAATTGTAAACTGTAAAACTCTCCTAGGAGCAACTATTGCCCACAGTGGGATCGGGATCCAACCATCATATGGAAGGTATGCAATCTCATTGCAAATTTCAACACTTGAAATTCCCGATGTAATTTTTACCCCTAGTACTTATGACCTTAACTATGGTCAACAAATCATAAGTACCAGTCAAGTTCTACCCGTCATTTCTTGATCAATTAGACCCACCCATATGACCCTTAACTATGGTCAACAAAGTCGCATAAATGTCCTAATTAATCTGCATCATATGCAGTGTATGAAGACATCACTTAGCTACTGTACACTACGTCTTAACTAAAGTCAACAAACGTAGCACGAATACTAAGTACTCTACTTCCTAAAATGACGGAGGGTTGCGAATGATTTTTAAGAAAATCCTTAACGCTTTGAACTTGATATCGTTGTAGAATCAAATGGTTTTCAAAAGGAGTGGCTTAAGCTCCGCAGTTTTGAAATATACCTTTTTCATAAATAGCCGAGTGGTTTTCAAATCCGATTCTACAACATCTTTTTAGGTTTATTTTCTTTACATTAATCACATTAATGTAATCCCATCATTTAAGTCCTTAAGCCAATCATAGAAAAGAAACGAAAATAACACGTACGCCTATGCCATCCGCATTCGCCGCAATGTTCCGTTATGCACCGTTAGGTTACTTAACTAACGGCATACCGGGACAGGACTAGCGCGGGTGTAAAACATAAGCAACGTCTACTATATATCATATATATAATATGTCATTCGTCTCAGATATCACAGAACACAGGCAGCAGAAACATAGATATAACGTGGGATATCCTAGGACGTCCGTATTTAGTATTTAGCCAGAATAGAAAATACGGATTCCACAGTCGCGATGAATAGCCAAGCCCACACCCTGGACCCCTATGAGAGCGGCAAGTGACCCTACCAATTCTGGAGTTTAGGAGACCCGGTCTCGACTCCTCGAGATGGCCTCCCACTGAACCCCAGAACCCGGTCAACTATGCTCCCCTCCTTGGGTCCAACCTAATGCGGAAAAGTAAATAATATACAACACTGGTAACACAACCTCAACCCGGAAGTGCCCCAAATAAAAGAATATTACATTACATTTGAATTTACATGAATGAAAAAATAAAACTCTCATCTCACATAAAACCCCCCGGCTATTCAATCGCGACAATCCTGCACATCATATCTCAGCAACACATAATATCTCATATCATCAACGTAAGTAAGTATGCATACCCCAATTGTCGTTGACATATAGCAACGAAACCGGCGATATCGAACATACTACACTTACGGTCACAGAAAAGAAAGTGTAAAACTACAATATTTGGAATCCAGATTCTCTTTAGACATCATAAATGCGAAATATCACATATTTTGTATTTCATGCCTAAACTATATGAATTCCACATATTGTATCACATTCCAGATAAACAGACAGTATTAAAGTTTTCGAACGAACGATCAAGTACCCAAGATTCACTAAAGCTCAACACTTGAGCAGGGTTCAAAAAATCCGGAGTGTGACACAGTAGTAGCGGTCCAGCCGTAGAAGGGTCAAGCCAACGCCTCACATGTGGAACGCCGTACTGCCCCAAACCTTAAGGTTCAAAGGGCAGTTCGAGACGGTCACATAATCGAGTTAAGGTTTGTTGTCTTCTAGAGGGACCACCGCAAAAAGACTTGCACGTATCTCCAAAGTATTTAAACCCCGTGAATAGTGAGCAAATGATACTCGTTCAAACACTTCAATACTTTCTAATTTACCCGGAAAAGCAACGAAATGAAAATACCGATCGAATCTACGCGTCCAAAACCATCTCCAGAAACAAACAGTACTATATTCAGATTAAACATACCTAAAACAGTATACTAGCAGACCTAGGAATTATGGTGTAATTTTCATAGCATTATGCCACTGTACGGCCGCGGATCCGCGGCCTAAGCAAGGAATTGCCGCGGTTCCGCGGCCATATGAACAGTTCACTTGATCGTATTTCACCATTATTCTTAGTTTTCCCTGCTGTATTTTTTAAGTATTTTTAATTCTGAAAAAAGTCAGATTTTAAAAATTGTCCAGAGAGGGTCCAAAAAATCGTATTTTTTGTCCGATCGGGATTTTTACTTCGTAAAAACGTCGCCTAATGTTCTAGGTCGGCTATGATACCAATGAAATGTTTGTCTAGCACCCTATGAAGAGTTTTGAAGCATCACATGTCCAAAAGTTTAAATTTTTATGGTGCTAAACGAACATGCAAAGGAATCGACCCTAGAAAATTAGGGTTTCGAAATTAAAAGCGAACTAATCTAGGGTTTCGAGACTACAACCTTTGTAGCTCCCTTTCGCTGAACTCCTTGGTCTCTAGGGTGTTGAATGGAAGTCCTCTTGTGTCCACGACGATCCACCACGGAGTTCTCCGTCCAAGCTCGCAACTTCGTAAAACCGAAGAGAACACTCTAAACAAGTTGGCTGAACTTGTGTAGAATGAAGTTGTGGTTAAGATTCTCACTTCAAAAACCTTTCTTTAAGTGTGATTTACTCACTAGAAAAAGCAAGAGAGCAAATGAGAAAGAGGAAGAAGATGGTGGCAATATTTTTCACAAGAGGCAATAAGATGAAGATAACTCACAAGAAGAAAAAGAAATATATCAATATATATTTTATTTCTTCTTACTATGAACCATGGTTAAAGTGATGGAGACATTATTTAACTTGAGTTTTAAATGATAAAGAGAAGGATAACCCTAGGTTAGTGGTAGTTGAGCATGGTTTGGTCAAAGGAAGAATGTAGAAGCTAGAATGATTATCCTTTCCTTTTCATTTTCTTTTAAATCCAATATCAAATAATAATCCATTATTTAATCCATGGTGTGAGTCTTATATTGCCACCATTTCCATATGTTAACAACCATGATAGATGGGTGTATGTATGTGTGTATGTATGCACATCCATATGTGCATGAAACTAGCATGAAAGAAAGAAAGAAAAGCACACATGCATGCACACATACATCATCCAAGAAAAGGTTTTAAGTGATAAAACTAATGGTTAAATGATAAATCAACACTTGATTTATCAATCCGGTCATATCTCATATGACCCCACCAAAAGCAGTTCACCCGATCAATGTTCGGTATCATATACGCACATTTTAATCGGGTGCATGCGCATATCGCATACGCGCACCACAACGTTTCGCCTGGACTGGGTAACTCCTTTGTGGGACTCTAAGACTCGTCAATACGCCGGCAGAGGGTGATGATCATATCAGGTACCCTAAAGCCGCAAGCGGTCAGCTAAACGTAACGGCCACCAGGGTATTGAGCGATCAGAAGAAAACAAGCGAACCTGCTACAACTCCCGTCGAGCCATCCGGCAACACTACCGTACAATCCGGTCTCTTCGTCAGATATGCTGCATATCGAGCCTAGGGATGGTCAAGTCGACCCTAATAACTCAATAAGTCGTGCCGGTGAATGGTCTATAACAGATCGAGAAACTACTGATAACACTTATCAGCAAATCTCAGCAGCCCTGGCCAGGGACTTGCTGTTATAACCAGTCGGGCACAGCACAGCATCAACTCCCAATACCGGGAGAGACGAAACCCCTCCTATCGCTCATCGTCTTCGTGTGTCTCGATACTGTACCCAACAGCCACCTGTTTGCACGACTCGGTAGAGCCGTGGTAGGGTGGCAATCAAAATACAGTGGGAGAACACACAAGACTCTATGACGATCTCGGGTCTACAGACTAACCTGTACCAGTGTCACCTAAGAACTGCTATCCGACGATAGATATAATTCCATATAGGAGTTCTCAGTGAGTCCGTCCAGTGTACCCAGTCATCTCTGAGCACCCGTATATGATCTTGATGTCAAACATCGATGAATGTGGGAACATTCATCGCCCATCGTATGGGTCTAGTATCATATACGCTAGTCTACTCTGGTATATCAATGCCCCGTCTCGATATACCTACGACTAGGGACTTTCCAGGATATGCTTATAGACTACAGATGTCCCACTAGTATGATCTCCATCATAATCAAAGCAGTCAAGCCAATATCCTCAGGGCTTTATCAGCATGTATGAATGAATAAAAGCATGATCAAATCAACATGTCAGATAAAGAAGAACCAGATAGCATACTATCATGTCGAGCAAGAATGCATACTGAATATATATATATACATGTATAGATACATCCACTATCACATAATGGCCTCTAGGGCATACATATATCCAACAATATGTATGCCCTAGAGGCCATTATATGATAGTGGATGTATTTATACATTTATATATATATATATATATATATATATATATATATTCAGTGAACATTCTTGCTCGACATGATAGTATGCTATCTGGTTCTTCTTTATCTGACATGTTGATTTGATCATGCTTTTATTCATTCACACATGTTGATAAAGCCCTGAGGATATAGGCTTGACTACTGTGATTATGATGGAGATCATACTAGTGGGAGGTCTGTAGTTTATAAGCATATCCTAAAATGTCCTTAGTCGTAGGTATATCGAGACGGGGCATCGATATACCATAGTAGACTAGCGTATATGATACTAGACCCATATGATGGGCGATGGATGTTCCCACATTCATCGATGTGTGACATCGAGATTTTATACTGGTGCTCAGTGGTGACTGGGTACACTGGACGGACTCACCGAGAACTCCTATATAGAATTATATCTATCGTCGCATAGCAGTTCTCAGGTGACACTGGTGCAGGTTAGTCTGTAGACCTGAGATCGTCATAGAGTCTTGTATGTTCTCCTACTGTCCTTTGATTACCACCCTAGCACGGCTCTACTAAGTCATACAAACAGGTGGCCGTTGGGTACAGTCTCGAGACACACGAATGCGATGAGCGATAGGAGGGGTTTCGTCTCTCCCGGTATTGGGAGTTGATGTTGTGCTGTGCTCGACTGGCTATATCAGTAAGTCCCTGGCCAGGGCTGTTGAGATTTACTGATAAGTGTTATCAGTAGTTTCTCGATCTATTATAGACCATTCATCGGCATGACTTACTGAGTTATTGGGGTCGACGTTACCATCCCTAGACTTGATATGCAGCATATCTGACGAAGAGACCGGACTGTACGGTAGTGTTGCCGGTTGGCTCGACGGGAGTTATAACAGGTTCGCTTGTTTTCTTCTGATCGCTCAATACCCGGGTGGCCATTACGTTTAGCTGACCGCTTGTGGCTTGGGGGTGCTTGATATGATCATCACCCACTGCCGGCGTATTAACGAGTCTTAGAGTCCCACAATAGAGTTGCTTAGTCCAGACGAAACGATGTGGTGAGTATATGAGATATGCGCGTGAACCCGGTTAAAATGCATGTATGAGATACCGTATATTAATCGGGCGGTTTGCTTTTGGTCGGGTCGTATGTGATATGGCCGGGTTGCTAAATCAAGTGTTGATTTATCATTTGACCATTAGTTTCTCACTTGAAATCCTTTTTTGTCTTTTTTGTTGTATGCATGCATGTATGCATTCATTCTTATTCATGCACATATGGATGTGCAAGCACACATACATGCATACATCATTCTATCATGGTTGTTGATATAGTGGATGGTGGCAATATAAGACTCACACCCTTTATAAAATATATGGATATTATTTTTGGAAAAGAAAAATGAAAATGGAAATTGTTTCATGGTTGAATATTTTATTCCTTCATTAACCTTTTTGTTTAACCATGATTTAATTTCTATGGTCATTTTTTTTCCAAACTAAAATATCTAGATATTTTATAACCTTGGTTAAGAATGAGAGATAGAAAATATATATATTGTATTTTCTCATTTTTATTTACAAGCTTATCATTATCTTGAGTTTTAGAAAGCCACCATCTTCTTCCTCCTTTCTCTCTTCCTCTCTAGTTTTCTCAAGTGAGCCAAAGAGTGACCAAGTTAGGATTTTGAAGTGAGAAAACCAACCACAACACCATTCTACACTAGTCTTGCCCATTAGTGTAGAGTGTTAGCTTACATTTCTTCTCTTGATCTTGTGAAGCTTCAAACTTGGACAAAGAGGACTCCGGGTGGATCATCATGGACCTAGAGAATATCAAGTAGACCTTTTTCCAACTCTCAAGTAGCCAAGGAGTCTAGCGTAGGGAGCTACAAAGGTTGTACTCTCAAAATCCTAGCTTTTTCTACTTATGTTTGTGTTAAAGTTAATTTGCCCTAAATTTTCTAGCATGATCCTTTAGAATATTTCTTTAGCACCTTATAAATTTTAAATATGGCATGTGTGTTGCCTCCAAACCCTTGTAGGGTGCTGTAGGAAACCCTTCATGGTATCAGAGCCAGGCTAGAAGCTTAGGCGACAGTTAGTGTAACAACCGAGTCCAGTTCTACAACTTTCTGTTACCGTATGAATGGTGTGTGGCATTTATTGATCCTACCTGACAGCTGCTTATTGTAATTTACCCGACAATTCAAATGCTTGCATATCACAATTTAAGTCTTTTAAAATAAACTAAAAATAATTGTCATGGCCAACTCGACACCCCAACCCTGTGGTAGCGTCCTTGCATCGTGTTCTCGTCCCGTTCAGTGAAACAGACGTGTTTGGACGGCTACGCGCACGTACGTGCATCCGTTCTTGGGGGTATGCCTTTTAATTATAAAATACTTCATTTTAATTTTGGATCCCGCCTATAATTTTCTTATTTTAAATTCAAATTTTTGGACCCGACCCGGGCGCAATTTGGAGATATGTTGCATTTGCGCCAAATCTTTTTTCTAATATTTTTTAAACCAATGAAAATAAAATATAACCCTCAGAATATATTTTCATTTCACTAAATCTTTTACAATTCTTTTCCTATCCCCGGCCAATCATTTTCGTTTTAATCCCTGGGCCCCACCGTCTCTCTCTCTCTCTTTCCCTTTCTCTCTTTCCCCTCTCTCACCTTTCTCTGTGTCTCTCTCTCTCCTCCCTATTCCCAGCGCTAACAGCCAAATCCATCTCTCCATATTGTTCCTCTCTTCCATTCTCACTCCTCTCGATCTCGCAATCTCTCTCTCTCTTTCTCTCTCTCTCCCCCCGTCTCTCTCTCTCTCCTATATATATATATATTCTCCTTCCTCAAATTTTTTCAGCAGAACCCATCTTCACAGAACCCTAGCCACCTCGTCGTCCACCATCTTAGCCCCAGCGTCGACGCCGTCATCACAGAACTCGTCGCCTCCTCTCCCTCGTCACATCTAAATCCTCTTCTTCCACTTCCGTGCACCCTGCACCTGCAGCCGCGGCCCCTGCACGCTGCACCGCCGGATTTGTCGCCGCCGGAGACCTCGTCTCCGTGCCCCGGCCTTCGTGCAACCCCGGTGAGCACTACCTACCCCTCTTCTTTCTTCTTTCCTTCTCCTTCTTTGTTCATCTCTTTTACAGAATGTTCTGTTGTATGGCCGGGCCTTTTGCAGTTCGTGCTTCGGAGTTCCGTCGACGTGTTCGACAATCGCAACCCCTCTACAGATCAAAGTAAGCACCCTCCTCTAGCCTCCTTCTCTCCTTTAGTCTTAATCTTCTCTTCTTCCTTATTTATTGCTTGCTTGCATATTTATTGTTCACTGTTGCCGTGCTTGGCCGGAACCCGACGGTGTCGGCGACGTTTCCCGACGATCCAGCGAGGACCCCTGACCCGCGTGACTCCGCCGTTGGTCGTTTGGGTTAATTCCGTGAACCGTGCGCGCATCGTGATTTTTCCCCGCCGACGCGTAACGTTCCGTTTTCCGTTTCGCGATCCGTCGAGGCAAGTGAAACTTGCTACATGCTATTTTAAACTATTCATATGTCAATTCAACTATTTCCTGTTAAATCCCTAATTGGAATTGATGAAAATGGATTTCAAATTAACCTTATAAGGTTCCGTTACACATTTTATGATTCCGAACGTGAAACTTAATCTTGCATCTGATTATTTACATTTTAGAATCACCTGTACATGATAGATCTCATTCGTTTATTGCTGTGATACCCTTTTTCCAATTTAGCCTATTAGACATCTGTGTGCAACTTTAACCGGTCTAATTTCAACTACAATCATTAAACAGATTATACATGTAGTCGCATCCATATTTACTAACCTGTTTTCAGCATTTACATCAATCATACAGTATACACATTATGCTGACATTGTCTGCTAAACACAATTGATAACTGTACAGCTAAATAAACAAATCTGCTTATTGCTTAACTCATTGATTGGATCATGCTGTTGATAACCATGCTCGATTATTTAACCCTGATTATGCTAACTGATTTGAGCACACCCATGATATTGTTTACACCTTGACATGACTTTCTACATACATATTGTTGACCCGACATGGTATCGTACACTTCTTGACTCGACCTGGTGTACCATGACTTGACCCGTTACCTGATCTTGTGTCTAATGCCAACAACCCTGACATGTAGTCGTCACAGACCGTTCCTGTTGTATGTCCAGACAAACCTGCTCTTATCTGATCCTGCGTTGGCATTAGTTCTTGATTACTGAATACCTGACTTGACATATACATATAACTTGGGGGTATGGGGAAATCAAGGGTGAAACCTGACTTTTAACTCAACAGTTCGATACTTGTTCTGATCAGTTTTTAGAGGCTAGGCCAGCCTTGGGATGATGCTGCTGACATCATTCATCTATACATATTCTTGTTTTAGTGCCTAGCGGCATGTCTCGGTTTCAGCCCGAGAATCTGGACCGTAGTCCCGGGTATGTACAGGATACTATTGAGTTACATCGATGATTCATCAATTTGATTTCAAAGACTCTAGATCAGAAAACCTGATAGAACAGTTTAGTTTACTCAATGCACACTACCCTACACTGCCCTGACTTACATTACTGTTACTCCTTCTTTTCATTCATGTTTATATTGCAATGCCTGTTACCCTGTTTATATTTTATTACTTGATGACACGATGCGCTGACGTCTGGGTTTTGCATGGCCCAGATTCTGTACCGCTGCTGCAGTCCGAGCAGGAGTACTTCAGCCAGCAGGCTGAGCTGTGAGGTGTTAGCAGTAGTTAGTTCTTTTATTTCCTGCATTTTATTCCTGATGTGAGACCGCATTATGGGACATACATTCCGGATATTTTGTATTGGATCTTTCGCTTCCGCATTTTATTATTCTTGACTCATGTTATCTTGGCTTATGGACATGTTTTAGATAGTTCTATTTTGTTCTTGATATCTCTACAGCCGTAATGTGACTATGGATGGATGCTTCCTACCCACAGGTAGCATGGTTGGCTATATCACGTGCCCATTTTAGCGTACTCTGGGAAGCGGGGCGTGACATGGTTCTTTTGGTATCAGAGACATAGGTTAGTCGGGCTGATTCTTTTGTAGTTGGGTATTGTACCCAATACACGAATCAGAATACCGTGTTTAGGAAACATGTCCTGCCACCTTCCCGTTTACCGTTCTTGAATCAAGTTCTTCCTGGTTATATCTTTTACGATGTGCAAACTTCCTTTGCATATCGACTCGAAACCTGATTCCTTGTTATCTCTAGGACTTAGGCGACTTGGGTGGAGTTATGTAATTGTGGCTTTGATACCGCGGCAAAGTTACAATGCGGCACTCTATTTAAGTAACTTGGAGTTCTAGCCTTGATCCATATTGTAAATTTGTTATCATGCTAATCTTGGGTGTTTTGATTTCAGGAGTATGGCAGGCAAGAATCTGAAGACGTACCAAAGGCGTGTTGACGAAGCCGCCATGCTTGGAGTAATTCGGGGAATGCTGGAGAATCAAAAGAGGCAGACCGAGCTGATCCAGTAGCAAGCTGAATCATTTCAGGAAGGTTTGCAGACCGTTCAGCAGTCTGTGAACAATGTTGGAGCTAAACCAGTTGATCGTGTGGGGACCGTAGCAGATTTCAGGCGTTTGGGTCCGTCTGTCTTTACTGATTTGGAGGAGTCGTTGCCAGCAAAGCAGTGGCTAGTTGACACGGAGAATTTACTTATTGCGGCACAGATTCCAGATGATAAAAGAGTTGATGTGGTGCGCATTCAGTTAGTGGACTACGCCCGTGAATGGTGGCTTGTGGAGGAGACCCGCTTTCCCAAGCCGATCAAGTGGGCGGATTTTTCGAAGAGTTTCCTGGAGATGTTCTTCCCGCGGACTGCACGGGAGGAAATGGAAGAGAAGTTCATCAGTCTAAAGCAGAATGGTGCAGCCATAGATGTGCATGCAGCAGAATGGACACGGCTTAGTAGATTCGCTGGACCTTTAGTTGCCATCGATGCAGACAGGGCAAGGAGGTTTATGCGCAGCTTGGATGTGGACATCCAGAGGCCGATTGTCTCCCTGGGTCTGACCACTTTCTCACAGGTACTTACGGCAGCCCGAGAACAGCAGAGCCTATCTGGGAAGAATGGGAGTTTGCAGCAGACAACAGTTGCGGTAAGGAAGCCGACATTTGTACCAAACCGAGCTCATGGTCGCAGAGGTATTCCAGTGGACCGTCGTGGCGTAGCACCAATGAAGAAGCATGTTGTGGTTGACCAGAGAAATTGCGTGACTTGTAACTACTGTAATTTACCTGGCCACGTGCAAAAGGATTGTCGAAGGAGGCAAGGACTCTGTTTAGTTTGTGGAGCGGCAGATCACACTGTTAACTCTTGTCCGTCAAAGCTTCGTACGAGGGATGATATTCAGAAGCCTCCGCAGAGACCGTTCCAGGGACAGAACCAACTGACTCAAGGACCTAATCAGGCTCGAGCTTTTACCTTGACAGCTGAAGAAGCTAAGGCGTCAGGAGATGTTGTTTCAGGTACTCTACTCGTTCATGGTTTTACCGTATTAGCGTTATTTGATTCTGGTGCATCCCATTGTTTTATGTCATCCATGTTTATAGCTACAAACTCGATTACCTGCACGACCCTGTCTAGTTTCTGGGACAAACACACTGGGAATGGGACAATCATATCTAGTAGGGAATGTATAGATTGTACAGTTGTTGTTGGCGGACAGGAGCTTTTTGCAGATTTCTTGGTAATCGATACGGGCAGCTACGAAGTCGTCTTGGGAATGGATTTTCTTGGCACTCTCCACGCTCACATTGATTGTTGGGCAAAGAAAGTAATTTTCCAGATTCCCGGACATCCCGAGTTTACCTTCACTGGAGGAAGCAGTTCTGTCGGGCCAGTCGAGTTTAGGGCTAGGCCGACAAGTAATATTCTTGCATCAATGGAGGTTGATAAAGGTGAAGAGCCAGCGGTTGTTCGTGATTTTATGGACGTGTTTGAAGACATATCGGGATTACCGCCGAAGCGAGACGTGGAGTTCGCAATTGATCTTATTCCTGGTGCAGTGCCAGTATCTAAAGCGTATTATCCAATGGCACCAGTGGAGTTGGAAGAAGTCAAGAAACAGGTTGCTGAATTGCTTGAGAAGGGTTGGATTCGAAGTAGTAACTCGCCTTGGGGAGCTCCAGTTCTTCTAGTTAAGAAGAAAGATGGCACGGGAAGGATGTGCATCGACTATCGAGAATTAAACCGGGTGACTATTAAGAACAAGTACCCGATCCCTCGCATTGGAGAACTTTTTGAGCAGCTTAGTGGCGCGAGAGTATTCTCGAAGCTGGATTTACGATCCGGATATCATCAGATCCGAGTGAAAGCAGAAGATATTTGAAAGACGGCGTTCCGAACTCAGTATGGATATTACGAGTACTTAGTAATGCCCTTCGGAGTAACGAATGCACCGGCGATATTCATGGACTTGATGAACCGAATCTTTTCACCATTCTTGGACCAGTTTATTATGGTGTTCATTGACGATATTCTGGTTTACTCGAAGAGTTTTGAAGAACATTCTGAACATTTGAAGATCGCACGGCAGACATTGAGACAAAAGAAGTTATATGCGAAGATGAGCAAGTGCGAGTTTTGGCTGGAGGAAGTAATGTTTTTGGGGCATGTTGTGTCTGGCGATGGAATCGCCATCAATCCTGAAAAGATTACAGCAGTTCGTGATTGGCCGATTCTAAAGAATGTTGCGGAGATAAGAAGCTTTCTTGGACTCGCCGGATATTACAGAAGATTTGTGGAGAACTTTGCTCGTCTGGCGGAGCCGTTGACCAAGCTTACACGTAAAGAGATACCTTTTGTGTGGATGGATGGATGTGCGTCAGCTTTTGAGACGTTGAAGCAGAAATTGATAACCGCCCCTATTCTGACCGTGCCAGACAATTCCGGAGGATTAGTGATTCACAGCGACGCATCTGGGAAAGGATTGGGTTGTGTTTTGGTGCAGCATGGGAAGGTTGTAGCGTACGCATCAAGACAGCTGAAGACCCACGAGAAGAATTACCCAACTCACGACTTGGAGCTTGCGGCTGTGCTTTTTGCTTTGAAGATTTGGAGACATTACCTTTTGGACGAAAGGGTCGAAGTTTTTACTGATCATAAGAGCTTGAAGTATGTGTTCACGCAGAAGGAGCTTAATATGAGGCAGCGTAGATGGTTAGAGCTGATGGCTGATTATGATCTTGATCTCAAGTACCATCCGGGGAAGGTCAATGTCGTACCGGATGCGCTCAGTCGGTTACCAGCAATTCAGATGTTGACTACGCGGAAAGAACTCGTTGAAGAATTTCGATGTTTTGATTTGAAGGTTGTGCTACCACATTCTTCGGGACAGTTAATGCAGCTGCAAGTACATTCGTCGTTGATCGAGAATATTAAAGCAGCGCAATCGCAGGATCCTAGATTTCAAAAGTTCCGAGAACAGGTTGAAGCCGGACTACGAATAGATTTATTGATCCACGAAGATGGTTCGTTGAGATATGGTAGCCGTTTGTGTGTGCCGAAGGGAGATATTCGTGAAGAACTTATGAAGGAGGCATACAGTTCAGCTTATTCCGTACATCCAGGAGGCACGAAGATGTACCGAGACTTACGACAGCATTTCTGGTGGGAACGTATGAAATGGGAGATCGCTCGCTTTGTGGCAAAGTGCTTGGTGTGTCAGCAAGTTAAGGCTGAACATCAAAGGGTTGCTGGTTTATTGCAACCACTTCCGATTCCTCAGTGGAAGTGGGAACATGTAACCATGGATTTCGTAACAGCTTTACCGCGAAGTCCAAAAGGAAACAATGCAGTATGGGTGATTGTTGATCGTTTGACCAAGGCAGCTCATTTTATTCCTTTTCGGGTTGGTCAATCAACAGAAACTCTGGCGGAGCGGTACATGCAGGAGATTGTAAGATTGCATGGAGTACCGGTGAGCATCGTGTCCGATCGGGACACTCGGTTCTTATCACACTTCTGGAAGAGTTTACAGGAAAGTTTGGGGACTCGATTGAAGTTTAGCACAGCTTATCATCCTCAGACTGATGGTCAGTCAGAGAGAACGATCCAAACTCTTGAAGATATGTTGAGAGCATGCATGTTGGACTTCAAGGGTTCTTGGGAGGATCATCTACATTTGGTGGAGTTTTCTTACAACAACAGTTTCCAGGAGACTATTCAGATAGCTCCGTTTGAAGCTTTGTATGGTCGCAAATGCCGTTCACCTGTTTGTTGGGACGATGTCGGTGAACGAAGATTGTTGGGACCAGATTTTGTTGTGCAGACAGTAGAGAAAGTTAACACTATCAGAAATCATATGAAGGCAGCTCAAGTCCGACAGAAGAGTTGGGCAGATACGTCGAGAAGACCTCTAGAGTTCGCCGTGGGTGATTTGGTATTCTTGAAGATATCACCGACTAGAGGGGTGATTCATTTTGGAAGTCGAGGAAAGCTCAGTCCTCGATTCGTTGGACCCTTTGAGATTTTGGAGCGTGTTGGTGAGATAGCGTATCGTTTGGCGTTACCACAGTCCTTGGCGAATGTGCACGATGTGTTTCACGTATCTCAACTCCGTAAGTATGTTCGAGATGAAACACATGTATTGGATCATTCGGATCTGACAGTACGAGAAGATTTGACTTTTGAGGAGCGACCGGTTGAAATTGTGGATCGAAGGGAAAAGGTTCTTAAGAACAAGGTTATCCCTCTTGTACTTGTTTCTTAGGGTAATCGCTCGCATGGAGAGCCCACTTGGGAACGAGAAGATGAAATCCAACAAAAATTTCCTCATCTTTTCTTGTAGTTTGATTTTTTCGTCTATCTTTTGTGTTCTTGGAATTTCGAGGACGAAATTCTTTTGTAGTTGGGTATAATGTAACAACCGAGTCCAGTTCTACAAATTTCTGTTACCGTATGAATGGTGTGTGGTATTTATTGATCCTACTTGACGTCTGCTTATTGTAATTTACCCGACAATTCAAACGCTTGCATATCACAATTTAAGTCTTTTAAAATAAACTAAAAATAATTGTCATGGCCTGCTCGACACCCCAACCCTGTGGTAGCGTCCTTGCATCGTGTTCTCGTGCCGTTCAGTGAAACGGACGTGTTTGGACGGCTACGCGCACGTACGTGCATCCGTTCTTAGGGGTATGCGTTTTAATTATAAAATACTTCATTTTAATTTTGGATCCCGCCTATAATTTTCTTATTTCAAATTCAAATTTTTGGACCCGACCCGGGCGCAATTTGGAGATATGTTGCATTTGCGCCAAATCTTTTTTCTAATATTTTTTAAACCAATGAAAATAAAATATAACCCTCAGAATATATTTTCATTTCCCTAAATCTTTTACAATTCTTTTCCTATCCCCGGCCAATCATTTTCGTTTTAATCCCTAGGCCCCACCGTCTCTCTCTCTCTCTCTCTTTCCCTTTCTCTCTTTCCCCTCTCTCACCTTTCTCTGTGTGTCTCTCTCTCCTCCCTATTCCCAGCGCTAACAGCCAAATCCATCTCTCCATACTGTTCCTCTCTTCCTTTCTCACTCCTCTCGATCTCGCAATCTCTCTCTCTCTCTTTCTCTTTCTCTCTCTCCCCGTCTCTCTCTCTCTCCTATATATATATATATATATTCTCCTTCCTCAAATTTTTTCAGCAGAACCCACCTTCGCAGAACCCTAGCCACCTCGTCGTCCACCATTTTAGCCCCAGCGTCGACGCCGTCATCACAGAACTCGTCGCCTCCTCTCCCTCGTCACCTCTAAATCCTCTTCTTCCTCTTCCGTGCACCTTGCACCTATAGCCGCGGCCCCTGCACGCTGCACCGCCGGATTTGTCGCCGCCGGAAACCTCGCCTCCGTACCCCGGCCTTCGTGCAACCCCGGTGAGCACTACCTATCCCTCTTCTTTCTTCTTTCCTTCTCCTTCTTTGTTCATCTCTTTTACAGAATGTTCTGTTGTATGGCCGGGCCTTTTGCAGTTCGTGCATCGGAGCTCCGTCGACATGGTCGACGATCGCAACCCCTCTACAGATCATAGTTAGCACCCTCCTCTAGCCTCCTTCTCTCCTTTAGTCTTAATCTTCTCTTCTTCCTTATTTATTGCTTGCTTGCATATTTACTGTTCACTGTTGCCGTGCTTGGCCGGAACCCGACCGTGCTGGCGACGTTTCCCGACGATCCAGCGAGGACCCCTGACCCGCGTGACTCCGCCGTTTGTCGTTTGGGTTCATTCCGTGAACCGTGCGCGCGTCGTGATTTTTCCCCCCGACGCGTAACGTACCGTTTTCCGTTTCGCGACCCGTCGAGGCAAGTGAAACTTGCTACATGCTATTTTATGTTGGAGATAGTGCCCTCAGAGTCAATTATTGGATCGCAGGTACGTGATTGCAATGATTGCGGAGGATCTATACTGGTTGGATAGTCTTACTCGAGATGATAGTATGCTATCTGGTTTGCCTTTATCAGTCGTGTACACGTTCTGGTGACTGATTACATGTTAGACTTTGATAGAGCCCTTAGGATCTTGCTTTACTACCAACAGTATGATGGCGATCATATACGTGAGAGTTGGGTAGTTTATATGCATATCCTTAATTGTGGTCCCTAGTCGTGGGAGTTTCGAGACAGGGCATCGATACTCCGGAGTAGACTAGTGTGTACAGTCGAGACCCCGACGAGGGGCGGTGGCCGGTCTCACAAGCCACTGGTGTCAGTTGGATCACCTAAGATGTATACAGGTGCTCATTGGGTTATGAGTACACCGGACAGGACTCGCCGGGAATCTGCTAGTTAGTACTATATCTATCGTCAGATAGCAGTTCCCTGGTGACATGTGTACAGGTTTGTTCATCGACCTGAGGTCGTCATTTGTCTCGTGTGAGTTCCCACTGTGCTTTGATTTCTACCCTACCACGGCTCAAAGGAGTCGTGCAAACAGGTAGCTTTTGGGTACAGTCCCGAGCCATATGGAGGCACGTGAGCGGATCGGCAGGGGATTCGTCTCTCCCGGTATTGGGGGCGAGATCGTGCTGTGTCTAGGAGAGCCATTACACAAAGCCCACGGCCGTGGCAGGAGATTTACTGGTAGGTACTCCAGTAGTATCTCAGGGTGTTATTGGGCTTCACTCCGACACGACTTATACTGCTATTGGGGGTCTGACGTTACTAGCCCCCTAGGCAGATATGCGATACTCATAGACGAACGGACCGGACTGTATATACATTGTCACTGTTAGGCTCGGTAGGGTTTCCGGATGAGTTCTCTCATCGGCCACCCATGAGGTCAGTCCATGGGCAGCCGTTACGCATTGCTAGTGCCGCTGACGGTTTCTGGTTAACCCACTGACAGGGTACTGACGAGTCATTAGAGTTCCCCACAGACAGTTTTCCAAGTTCGGGCGAAACGTTGTAGAGGCCGTATGGTATTATGGCAGGGTTCGGAAAATGCACGTGCGTTTACGCACGTGTTATTTTTCGGGCAGATGATACTGGTCGGCTTTGGTTTATGCCGGATCCGAGTATTATATTGAGTAGGTATAATATCTTTGTCTCGGTTGCATTTGTATTCGGTAGTAATACAAATGCGGGTATATTTATACAGTTTCGGGGTTGTCCTGAAATTCGTTTCAGGATCACTTTTGGAAGTTGCCAGTTTCCAGTTTTCTATCAGCCGTCTTTTAACATTCGGTTAAAGACGGATTTATCTTTTCTTGGATGAGGGTGAGTCATGCTTCTAGAAGGTTCTAGAAAGGGTGACTTGGCATGGTGAGTCATTAGTGTAATAATGGAGCCATTAATGCAATGGTGACTAGGTTAATGAATCACCATTTGCATTAATGAGGTTTTGTTTGCTTAAGGATATTTTTCTTGTGTTCACACATGATATTTCTTTCTTATGGTCACCCTCTTCTCTCCTACACTCACCCCCCCTCCCTATATATGGCCGGCCCCTCTTCTCTCTCTCAGTTACTTGATGTTTCACTTGAAAAGATTATGATAGATTTTGGGGTGTATGGAATTCACAGCTCATTTCATTCCATCACCCGATTCCCTCGACAACTTCATTAACCGATCGTCCACGGACTTGGACGAAGTGAGACAAAGTCATCTACTCATTCTCTACATCATTCTTGGTCGTCTCTTTTAGCAAACTTGACGACCGAGTTGCCTCAAGTCAGAGGCGGGAGCCCGTTTAAAGAATCAGTGACGTGGTGCCACCTGGACGAGCAGATCGGAGATCGACGAGATCGGAGCAGCCGCAACGGAGCGTGGGATGATGGTTAAAGAACGAAGGACTCGGATCGTTCGGTATAACCTTTCTACACTCTTTACAGTTTGTTAGTTTAGCAATAATGGCAGATCCGGGTTAAAGTATACGATAGCGCCAGTTAAAAGTTTTTTGTTCCGCGTTTGGCGTCTGTAGACGGCCGGGGCGCTACCGTAGACTTACAGTGGTATCAAAGCCTCACCATTTTGCTTTACTAACTTGTGCTAACGCTTTTAAAACATCGATCGAACCGGAAATCAAAAACTGCAAAAATCCAAGTTCACAGTTTCTGTCGATTTTAAATGATGTCCTAAAATTATTCTACACATCTCAGAAATCCGTGCAGGGTTTTCTAAGCATACCGACAAAATTTGAGCATGTGATTCCACTAAACAGCCGCGGAATCGCGGCCAAACCCATGGTTTGGCCGCGCATACGCGGCTATTCTATGGGATCAGTGCATCAAATTTGGTCGGTGTCTTCTCTGTTGGAATTTGGGGGTTTTGGTATATATCTTTTGGGCCCAGATTTTGTTACTGTTCAACTGATGTTCGTGGGGCCCACTTCATGATATTTAGTCGATCGAAATTTAAACATGTTAGTTTACAGTGCTTACATTATATCTCCGACCGGGAATGTCATTTGATCGGTAAACCGCGTCTGATTGCTATAGTTCTTTTAGACGGGTTTGCGAACGTGACATTCGCGTTGATGTTCTGTGTTGTGCTGTGATGTTGCGGATTTGTCGTGGTGGATAGCAGTGTGCAATGGTAGTACAGTTTGAGTTTATTTGTACATTTGATATTGCGGGGCGAGCGTCCAACTTGTGGACTGCCGTCACTGCCTGTTGTATAATATTCTTTTGGGGCAAGACCAGGTTGCGGTCGATGTACCTGTTGTACTATTTTTCATTATTGTACTAGGTTTTGCCCCGCGACGAAGTGCACGGATAGCCGGGTTCTGGAGGGGCAACGGGTCCGCATCTCATGGCTTTGAGAGGCAGAGGGGCCCCACTCTATAATTGGCAGACTATTCGCCGCACTCGTAGGGGGTACAGGTTGACCCAAGGAGGGGTGCCCAAGATTACCGGATTCCGTGAAGTGCTGGGTGGTCCATTCACTATGCTGTAGGGGCTGCCTCGCTTCAGGTTTTGGCGGGTAACTTGCCGCACCCGTAGGGGTCTAGGTTTCATTGCACAGGCTATCTACACGACAGGGGAACGTCGAGTTTCAGCAGCGGCTCTGTGTAACTCGGGGATCCCAGATTATCTGTATTGTTCTGTGATGCTTATTACTTTTCTGTAATGTTGCATATTATCACGCCTGGAGCGATTATTGTATATTGGTTTATATACTATTAGATGTTGTATATGTTTTACACCCGCGCTAGTCCAGTCCCCGCTCTGTCGTTAGTTAAGTAACCTAACGGGTGATGACGGGACCCAGTGACGAATGCGGATGGCATATACGTACATTTTATTTTCGTTCTTTTCTGGTGTGATCGATTGATGGGACTGCGTTGATTCTGATCAATGCAAAGTAAAGCAAACCAGTTTACAGTTGTTGGAAAAAATTTTAAAAGTGTTATTGCAAAGACGTTTCCTTTTTTTATGCATAGCGGTATTCAGTGGAATATCCTGCACCTCATTCGACGGGGCAAGGGCCGATATCCCTTCACCGGGACTGACCCCTTGGGCAGAAGTTTGCGTCAGGGTAATAACTTCATTATAGTCGATTACAAGTTGCTTTGCATAGCGGTATTCAGTGGAATATCCTGCACCTCATTCCACGAGAAAAGAGCCGAGATCCCTTTACCGGGAGTGACCTCTTTAGCAAAAGGTTTTCGCCACTATCTTTTAAAAAAGCTATCAGGTTCCTTCAGCGATATCAAGTTCGTTACGTTAAAGGTTTTTGGCCAAAAACCAACCGTAGCCCTCCGTCACTTCTTTTGGGTATTCTGTAGTATTCAAGCTATGCATTTTAGCCAAAGTTAAGGCATAGTGTTTGGTAGCTGCTAGGTATTCATTTGTTGCATAGATAGATGAGTTAGTTTGGGACAGTCGTTCTGCCGATTGGCCAAAGTCAGGGGCATGTGCGGGTGGGTTCAAATTGACAAGATAGTGACGGGTAGAACTTGGCATGTGACTTATGACATTTTGACCAAAGCCAAGGTTATAAGAGCATGGGGCAAAAATTATATCGGGAGTTTCTAAAGAAACTAAAACTTGCCAAGTATGCGCATACCTTCTGGAGTATGAGTAACGTAGATGCATTCCATCACGTTATCATGCGATGAGAGTTGGATCCCGATTCCCACTGATGAGTTGGTTTACTCTTCTGGTGATCCCGATTGATTCTTCTTTCTGGTTTGGAAGAGAATTTGACAGGACATTGGGAGGTTTCCGGATTAGATAAAGTGATAACCATTCTGATATAGGTTAGAGTGCACGCAGAGTGTTTCTTTTCTCTCTCTCTTTGGCAGCGACCTTTGACCGACCCTAGACTATGACTCAGTGACCAAGTTGACCGAACCTTCTTAAAATACTGGCTTTTGGATTGTCTGAGTTGCATAAGTCATTGCCACTCCTTCTTTTACCCTTTGAATTTCTCAGAACACCCGTATTACTACGGATATCCACTTCCATTGGATAGATCCATCGTATGGTTATATACGAACTCGAAGGGACTTCTTCGAGGATGGATCAAGGTTCAAGAGAAATAGAATTGGTTTATTCAGTTGTCTTTTATTATCACCTTCTCTCAGGTTGCGAGGCTCCTGTGTTTAGGAGAGTACACCTATTACGCTTATTGGATAGTCTTATTCCAAACCATAGGCAGGTGCTGAAAGGTAGGGAATGAAGAAAACCAATTAACCTAAGTAGGGTGTGCAGAAGGTAATATGTAAAGACAAAATAAAGGGATTAGAAAGAGGGCAAAGTAAATTGCGACTGTTGTCATTCACGACCAAAACCGCGTACTTCATCGCCACTCCTATTTCACCTTTAAAGAAATAAGGTATTATTCAGTTGACTTTTATCATCACCTTCTCTCAAGATACGAGTACTCCTTGGTTTAGGAGGGTACACCTATTATGCTAACTGGATAGTCTTCTTCCAAACCATAGGCTGTTGCCGAACGGTAGGGAAGGAAGAAAACCATTTAGCCTAACGATGGTGTACAGAAAGTAACGACTAAAGACAAATAAAGGGATTTGGAGAGATGGCAATAAAATATACGGTTGAAGTCATGAATTGGATTATGGAAGAGGCATTGCTATGAATACCAGGATACCCCTACGAAACATTTTCATGCTTCAGTGCATTGTTAAAGAAAAACTGTTTTCCCGATTAGACACTTACTCCAAGGGTATGTATTTACCAGGTTTCATTCTCATATCTGTATGGTTTTACAGATGATGAGTGGGAGTAAGTTATTGGGAATTAGGTGATTATCCTCATTATATCGGAATTCGTTGTAATTGGTGATATTTGAGGAAATCGCCAGGGTACAGTTTTCAACCTACGAAGCACAGGTTTTGAGTTGTTTAACTCAGCGGACTTATACAGAGTATTGTATGTTGTCCAAGTGTCCTTCAGGACAAAGGGGTAGGTCCTCGCACTATTTTCTGTTTACTTATAACTTCTCTAGTTTTTAGACAAGTGTTTCGTAGAAATACATGGTCTAAGTTTTGAGAAGTTGTGGGTATAAGAATAAAGTAGAGAACCAGGTATCACAAGTATCGGGATTCTTCAAAGAGATCGAAGATGTAGATTCTTGTGATTGGTATTCAGATGATAGTGATGGTTTTGAGAAACGTGTTTCTCTTTCAGGTTACTCATAATTGGATGGATTCCTAAGTTGAGTAATGCTGATTAGCCTCTTCCCATTAAGTTGATATGCACTGGAGACAGCTGCATGATTTGAATATGGTTCCAATTAAACAAGTGCCAAAGTTTCTATATTGGATATAGAATAGTTCGTACCTTAAAAGAAATTAAGGTACGGCGAGTTGTCCAGCTTATGCTTAAAACCAGACTCTGGATAACTCAGGGCACGTTTCTGTAATGGCTGTTTGTGGGTTGACCCTGGCTATGACGAGGGTTGATATTCTACCATTTGGAAGATCAAAAGTGATATTGTTCTTGACTCGCCACAGTTTTAGTAAAATGGATCTTTTTCAGAAAACAGTAGTGGGAGTATGGTAGAACTGGAAGTGATTCCAGAACCGCGAACGATTACGGAAAATTTAATAGGACCTATATATTCAATCAGGCTTGACATTCCAATAGCCACTCCGCAGATATGGTGGGTAACCTCAGACACCCGAGAGGTACTCCGGTAGCCTCAAGGATGGTGACAGGGAGGTTCTTGTTTACCCAGACTTGACACTACTGTTGTTCCGGGCTATGAGACCCGGTAGGAGGGTTGTCGTAGTCAGTGGGAGCATCGGAAGCATAGTAGGAAAGATGCTTATGTCTATTTATAGACTAGAGCAGTTGTAGCGGAGATAGATTATCTAGTTTTGATGTGACAGTCATGGGTTTGACTTCAATCAAAATAGGGGATGGATCTTTTAAGAAGGTAGTAAGGTGTGATGTCATGATATTTGGATGACATACACAGAGTAGGAAGTAAAATTCCTATACTACGATCGGTTGTACTGTGGTCGTTACACAGTTGTTTCTCCAGACAGGATATGGATATAATATTTGACATTCTGGTTTCTAGATCTATGGTTTTAGATCTGGATTTGGGTAGTTTCCCAATGTGGGTACTTTGACAGATATTCTAATGGTTTTTAGAATAGTTGACTCCTAGCATGGTGGTGTACCTGCAGGTGATGGAGTCGCCCTCTCTAAAGGTGTCGTATAGACTAAAGGGCAGAGGGATGTGCATGATTGACAGATCACTTGCTTAGGCAATTGAGTCAATCGTGAGATGTCATGTACCACACCAGATGTTGTTTTTGCACTAGATGCAATAAGTTTGTATTAATCTAATCCTGGAGAAACATAAGGAAGCAGTTTTAGAACATAAGTACATGTTCTACGGATTTGATGACGGCAGCCTCTTTCGGGAGACGGTTATCATTCCAGGCTTCAAAGGTGACATGGTTGACAGAGTGATTGTCAGAGTTATAGTTTTTTCCCTCTGACGAAGAGAGACAGTATTATGGACAGGTGGTCCAAGAGAATACTGTGGGAGGCATGGTGCCGGATACTGATTACGTTCAGTGATCGATACAGTCTAAGAAGTTTGGATTTGGAGTTCATTTATGAACTAGGTCCCATCAGATATCCAGACATATTCTAAGACAGGTATTACTCAATTCGGGAGATGGCTTTCTCCGCGAACTTGAGATTTTGAGAGATATAGAAAGAAACATCTAGGCGGATCCACTAACTGAGGCTATTTCTCGAACACAATAGTTTTACAAACGGGCTTTGTGAAACTGATTAGTAGAGGAGTTGGATGTTCGGTTTCACACGGGCTGTGAGTAGTCAACATTGCAATAAATAGCCTTGAGTGCAAGTGGGAGATTGTTGGAGATAGTGCCCTCAGAGTCAATTATTGGATCGCAGGTACGTGATTGCAATGATTGCGGAGGATCTATACCGGTAGGACAGTCTTACTCGAGATGATAGTATGCTATCTGGTTTGCCTTTATCAGTCGTGTACATGTTCAGGTGACTGATTACATGTTAGGCTTTGATAGAGCCCTTAGGTTCTTGCTTTACTACCAACAGTATGATGGCGATCATATACGTGAGAGTTGGGTAGTTTATATGCATATCCTTAATTGTGGTCCCTAGTCGTGGGAGTTTCGAGACAGGGCATCGATACTCCGGAGTAGACTAGTGTGTACAGTCGAGACCCCGTCGAGGGGCGGTGGCCGGTCTCACAAGCCACTGGTGTCAGTTGGATCACCTAAGATGTATACAGGTGCTCATTGGGTTATGAGTACACCGGACAGGACTCGCTGGGAATCTGCTAGTTAGTACTATATCTATCGTCAGATAGCAGTTCCCTGGTGACATGTGTACAGGTTTGTTCATCGACCTGAGGTCGTCATTTGTCTCGTGTGAGTTCCCACTGTGCTTTGATTTCTACCCTACCACGGCTCAAAGGAGTCGTGCAAACAGGTAGCTTTTGGGTACAGTCCCGAGCCATATGGAGGTACGTGAGCGGATCGGCAGGGGATTCGTCTCTCCCGGTATTGGGGGCGAGATCGTGCTGTGTCTAGGAGAGTCATTACACAAAGCCCACGGCCGTGGCAGGAGATCTACTGGTAGGTACTCCAGTAGTATCTCAGGGTGTTATTGGGCTTCACTCCGACACGACTTATACTGCTATTGGGGGTCTGACGTTACTAGCCCCCTAGGCAGATATGCGATACTCATAGACGAACGGACCGGACTGTATATACATTGTCACTGTTAGGCTCGGTAGGGTTTCCGGATGAGTTCGCTCATCGGCCTCCCTTGAGGTCAGTCCATGGGCAGCCGTTACGCATTGCTAGTGCCGCTGACGGTTTGTGGTTAACCCACTGCCAGGGTACTGACGAGTCATTAGAGTTCCCCACAGACAGTTTCCCAAGTTCGGGCGAAACGTTGTAGAGGCCGTATGGTATTATGGCAGGGTTCGGAAAATGCACGTGCGTTTACGCACGTGTTATTTTTCGGGCAGATGATACTGGTCGGCTTTGGTTTAAGCCGGATCTGAGTATTATATTGAGTAGGTATAATATCTTTGTCTCGGTTGCATTTGTATTCGGTCGTAATACAAATGCGGGTATATTTATACAGTTTCGGGGTTGTCCTGAAATTCGTTTCAGGATCACTTTTGGAAGTTGCCTGTTTCCAGTTTTCTATCAGCCGTCTTTTAACATTCGGTTAAAGACGGATTTATCTTTTCTTGGATGAGGGTGAGTCATGCTTCTAGAAGGTTCTAGAAAGGGTGACTTGGCATGGTGAGTCATTAGTGTAATAATGGAGCCATTAATGCAATGGTGACTAGGTTAATGAATCACCATTTGCATTAATGAGGTTTTGTTTGCTTAAGGATATTTTTCTTGTGTTCACACATGATATTTCTTTCTTATGGTCACCCTCTTCTCTCCTACACTCACCCCCCTCCCTATATATGGCCGGCCCCTCTTCTCTCTCTCACTTACTTGATGTTTCACTTGAAAAGATTATGATAGATTTTGGGGTGTATGGAATTCACAGCTAATTTCATTCCATCACTCGATTCCCTCGGCAACTTCATTAACCGATCGTCCACGGACTTGGACGAAGTGAGACAAAGTCATCTACTCATTCTCTACATCATTCTTGGTCGTCTCTTTTAGCAAACTTGACGACCGAGTTGCCTCAAGTCAGAGGCGGGAGCCCGTTTAAAGAATCAGTGACGTGGTGCCACCTGGACGAGCAGATCGGAGATCGACGAGATCGGAGCAGCCGCAACGGAGCGTGGGATGATGGTTAAAGAACGAAGGACTCGGATCGTTCGGTATAACCTTTCTACACTCTTTACAGTTTGTTAGTTTAGCAATAATGGCAGATCCGGGTTAAAGTATACGATAGCGCCAGTTAAAAGTTTTTTGTTCCGCATTTGGCGTCTGTAGACGGCCGGGGCGCTACCGTAGACTTACATTTTAAACTATTCATATGTCAATTCAACTATTTCCTGTTAAATCCCTAATTGGAATTGATGAAAATGGATATCAGATTAACCGTATAAGGGTCTGTTACACATTTTATGATTACGAACGTGAAACTTAATCTTGCATCTGATTATTTACATCTAACAATCACCTGTACATGATAGATCTCATTCGTTTATTGCTGTGATACCCTTTTTCCAGTTTTGCTTATTAGACATCCGTGTGCAACTTTAACCGGTCTAATTTCAACTACATTCATTAAACAGATTATACATGTAGTCGCATCCATATTTATTAACCTGTTTTCAGCATTTACATCAATCATACAGTATACACATTATGCTGACATTGTCTATTAAACACAATTGATAACTGTACAGCTAAATAAACAAATCTGCTTATTGCTTAACTCATTGATTAAATCATGCTGTTGATAACCATGCTCGATTATTTAACCTTGATTATGCTAACTGATTTGAGCACACCCATGATATTGTTTACACCTTGACATGACTTGCTACATACATATTGTTGACCCGACATGGTATCGTACACTTCTTGACTCGACCTGGTGTACCATGACTTGACCCGTTACCTCATCTTGTGTCTAATGCCAACAAACCTGACATGTAGTCCTCACAGACCGTTCCTGTTGTCTGTCCAGACAAACCTGCTCTTACCTGATCCTGCGTTGGCATTAGTTCTTGATTACTGAATACCTGACTTGACAAATACATATAACTTGGGGGTATGGGGAAATCAATGGTGAAACCTGACTTTTAACTCAACAGTTCGATACTTGTTCTGATCAGTTTTTAGAGGCTAGGCCAGCCTTGGGATGATGCTGCTGACATCATTCATCTGTACATATTCCTGTTTTAGTGCCTAGCGGCATGTCTCGGTTTCAGCCCGAGAATCTGGACCGTGGTCCCGGGTATGTACGGGATACTATTGAGTTACATCGATGATTCATCAATTTGATTTCAAAGACTCTAGATCAGAAAACCTGATAGAACAGTTTAGTTTACTCAATGCACACTACCCTACACTGTCCTGACATACATTACTGTTACTCCTGCTTTTCATTCATGTTTATACTGCATTGCCTGTTACCCTGTTTATATTTTATTTCTTGATGACACGATGCGCTGACGTCTGGGTTTTGCATGGCCCAGATTCTGTACCGCTGCTGCAGTCCGAGCAGGAGTACTTCAGCCAGCTGGCTGAGCTGTGAGGTGTTAGCAGTAGTTAGTTCTTTTATTTCCTGCATTTTATTCCTGATGTGAGCCCGCATTATGGGACATACATTCTAGATATTTTGTATTGGATCTTTCGCTTCCGCATTTTATTATTCTTGACTCATGTTATCTTGGCTTATGGACATATTTTAGATAGTTCTATTTTGTTCTTGATATCTCTACAGCCGTAATGTGACTGTGGATGGATGCTTCCTACCCGCAGGTAGCATGGTTGGCTATGTCACGTGCCCATTTTAGCGTACTCTGGGAAGCGGGGCATGACACTTAGGCGAAGTTAAAACACCGATCGAACCAAAAAATACGCATTTTAACCCTTCTCTGTACATTTTTTAAAAACTGTGTTTTTTCAGAATTAAAAATACTTAAAAAATTCAGCAGGGAAATCTAAGCAATGCTGTAAAAAACGAAGCAATAAGTCGTACATATCGCCGCGGAACCACGGCCATACCTTGCTTGGGCCGCGGATCCGCGGCCGTACAGAAGAGAAATTGTAAGTCGATGTAGTACACCCCAGTACTTATGGGGAGGCGGAATTTACAAAAAACAATCAAGTTCAAACAACGAACATCGACTAACCGCATGAATCGAAGCAAAACCCTAAAAACCGTATTCTTATGAGTTTCTTTACATAAGAGATTAGGGATTATACCTAATGAACCGGTCCTTCTTCTTTATGTCCTCCTTGGTTCTCCTCGACCTTCTCTAGGTAGTAGACGATCCACCCGAGAGCGAAACTCCAAGCTAAACCTCTAACTTGAGGTAACTAACCAACTTTGATTGCTAATCAAAGATGATAGAATGATAAAGAGTGAAGGTTATGGATTGTTTAGTCTAACTAATCCTTTGATCTCAACACATGAGGATTAAGGATTAGGGTTAGAAGATGAGAGCTTGAGGAGAGAGAATGTGTAATATGATAATGAGAGAAGAGAGAGAGTGTATCATAATATCATGAAGCATTCTTATTTTCAATAAATGAATAATAGAAATGAATAAGCATGCTTTATGAAATATCTAGTGATGATTCATTAACATGAGTCATTAAGCAATAAATGTGCATTAATGAAGTGAATGAATCACCACTATGACTCACTCTCTTTCCAAAACAAACCTCCTTAGTCACATCTTCTAGAAGCTTCTCGAGTAATTACGAGAACGCCCCTCCGATCCGTAAAAATACGGAAAAACTTTAGACTGTAAAAATCCAATAACCGGATACCAGTAACTGGCTTAAACCAAAGCCTGACTGGTAAAATCTGTCCGAAAGTCGTACGCGCGTAAACGCACGTATGCGTCCGAACCCTTTGTCGCAAAACCATGCAACCTCTATATCGTTTCGCCTGGAGTAGGAAACTCTCTGTGTGGGACTCTAGAGACTCGACTACTACGCTGGCAGTGGGTTTAACCACAGACCGCAAGCGGCACTAGCTGTACGTAACGGTCCCCAGGTAGTTGTCGATAAGAAGGCCGATGAGTAAACCCATCCGAACTCCTACTGAGTCTAATGTGACAATCTCCATACAGTCCGGTCCGTTCGTCCATGACTATCGCATATCGGGCCTAGGGGGGCGGCAAGCGTCAGTCCCCTAATAGCGGTATAAGTCGTGTCGGAGTGAAGCCCATTACACCCTGAGAAACTGCTGGAACCTACCAGCAAATCTCGCTTGCCCTGGCCAGGGACTTTGCGTAATGGCTCTCTGACACAGCACGATATCTACTCCCAATACCGGGAGGGACGAATCCTGTCTAACCGCCACTGCCTCCAAGTGCTCGGGACTGCACCCAACTGCTACCTGTTTGCACGACTCCTTTGAGCCGTGGTAGGGTAGCAATCTAAGAACAGTGGGACACACTCGAGGCGAAGTAGCAGTGTCAAGTCTGCGGACTACGCTGTACTCATGTCACCTGGGAACTGTTCACTGACGACTGGTATCAAACCAACCAACAGTTCCCTGTGAGTCCTGTCCGGTGTACCCGTAACCTAACGAGCACCTGTATACTATCTCCAGTACGACGTACTGATGGCTGTGGGACAGACCATCTCCCCAACTGGGATGAGAAGCGTACACACTAGTCTACTCCGGAGTATCGATGCTCTGTCTCGATAATCCAACGACCAGGGACCTGAATAAGGATGTGCTTGTAGACTACCCAGCCCCCACTAGTGTGACTGCCATCACAACGCTGGTAGACAAGCAAGATCCTAAGAGCTCTATCAATACGTATACTCACATATTAAGATAGAAAAACCAAGTAGCATACTACCATGTTTAGCAAGATTGTTATATACATGTGAATATCCCAAGCTTCCATTAAGTAATATACAAGCTAGTATGATACAGTAATGGCCTTCTAGGGCATAAACACTAACAATCTCCCACTTGCACTAGGGCCATGTACTGGCATATCGCAGACCAATGATCTCGAGTAGCCTCTCGAACTGAATCTGAGGAAGGGCCTTCGTGAATGGATCAGCAATGTTCTCTTCTGAAGCAACTCTCCGAACCTCGATCTCCTGACGATCAATGATCTCCCTGATCAGGTGATACCGCCTTAAGATGTGTCTGGACTTCTGATGGGACCTTGGTTCCTTCGCTAAAGCTATAGCTCCGTTGTTGTCGCAATACAGAGGTATTGGATCAACTATGGTAGGAACCACCTGAAGTTCTGTTAGGAACTTCTTCATCCAGACTGCTTCTTTTGCGGCATCGCAAGCAGCTATATACTCCGCTTCCATCGTCGAGTCAGCAACGGTGTCCTGCTTGGAGCTCTTCCAGCACACCGCCCCTCCATTGAGGGTAAAGACATAACCCGACATGGACTTGGAATCGTCCTTATCACTCTGGAAGCCGGAATCAGCAAAGGCCTCCAACCTGAGGTCTTTTCCGCCGTAAACCAAGAACATCTCCTTAGTCCTCCTCAGGTACTTGAGAATGTTCTTTACTGCTATCCAATGCTTCTCCCCTGGGTCTGACTGATACCGGCTTACCACGCTTAGTGCGTAAGCTACATCTGGTCTGGTACATAACATCGCATACATTATAGAGCCTACCGCAGAAGCGTAGGGTATAATAGACATGCGTTCCCTTTCCAAATCAGTCTTGGGAGACATCTCTTTGGAGAGGGTGATTCCGTGACAAGCCGGTAGATTACCGCGCTTTGAATCTTCCATACTGAATCTTTTCAGTACAGTGTCGATATACCTGGACTGCGAAAGTCCCAACATCCTCTTGGATCTATCACGATAGATCCGGATCCCCAGAATGTAAGAGGCATCACCCAGGTCTTTCATGGAGAACCTGTGTGACAAGAATCCTTTGACAGATTGTAGCATAGGAATGTCATTTCCTATCAATAGAATGTCATCCACGTACAAGACGAGGAATACGACACTTCTGGCCACAACTTTACTATATATGCACGGTTCATCTGGATTTTTGATAAAGTCATATTCTTTGACTGTCTCATCAAAACAGATGTTCCAACTCCGCGATGCCTGCTTTAGTCCATAAATGGACTTAAGCAGCTTGCATACTTTCCCGCTGCTCCCACTCTGATTGAAACCCTCTGGCTGATCCATATAGACGCTCTCTTCTAAATTTCCATTCAGAAAAGCCGTCTTTACGTCCATCTGCCAGATTTCATAATCATGGAAGGCAGCAATAGCAAGAAGGACCCGAATGGATTTGAGCATAGCCACTGGAGAAAAAGTTTCGTCATAGTCCAAACCAGGTCTTTGACGAAAACCCTTTGCAACAAGTCTAGCCTTATAGGTTTCCACCTGTCCATCTACACCAATCTTTTTCTTGAAGATCCATTTGCATCCTATGGGTTTTACCCCATCTGGAGCAAAGTCCAAAGTCCATACTTTGTTGGTGTACATGGACTCCATTTCGGTCCGCATTGCATCTAGCCATCGTACCGAGTCGCCGCTCTGGATGGCCTGCCTGAAGTCAGTAGTTTCATCATCATCTATGATGCAATCCTCTCTATCCCCATCTATGAGAAAACCGTAGTATCTCTCAGGCGGACGAGACGGCCTACTACTCCTGCGGAGGGGTGCGGGAATGTTCTGTTCTTCTTGAACCTCTGGTTCTACCAAACTTTCAGTAGCAGTTTGTGGTTCTGGAATTTCTTCCAGTTCTATTTCGCTCCCACTTATTTCCTTTTCTAAAAACTGATTTTCCAGAAAATGGGCATTACGAGAAACAAAAACCTTTTGTTCCTCTGCGTAATAGAAATAATATCCCTTGGAGTTCTTTGGATATCCCACAAACATACATTTTACTGATCGTGCCTCGAGCTTGTCCACATGCTGCTTTTTAACAAAAGCTGGACATCCCCAAATCTTCATATGCTGAAGATGGGGTTTCTTCCCAGTCCACATCTGATATGGAGTGGTAGGCACAGTCTTGGTAGGAGCTCTGTTCAGAAGATATGCCGCTGATTCAAGCGCATAACCCCAGAAAGATCGCGGTAACTCAGTATTACTCATCATGGATCGCACCATATCCAATAGGGTTCGATTCCGTCTCTCCGATACACCGTTATGCTGTGGAGTGTATGGAGGAGTAAGCTGAGAGAGAATTCCTTTCTCTTTTAGGTAACCTAGGAACTCGGCACTCAAGTATTCTCCACCTCGATCAGATCTAAGTGTCTTTATACTTTTGCCGGTTTGGTTTTCTACTTCATTCTTATACTCTTGGAATTTCTCAAAAGCCTCGGATTTATGTTTCATCAGATAAATGAATCCGTATCTTGAGTAATCATCCGTGAAAGTAATGAAATAGGAAAAACCACCTCTCGCATGTGTAGACATTGGACCACATACATCACTGTGTATGAGTCCTAAGAGCTCGCTCGCTCTTACTCCTTGTCCAGTAAATGGAGTCTTTGTCATCTTTCCTTTGAGACAAGATTGACAAGTGTCATAAGTTTGATATTCGAACGTGTCCAAATATCCTTCTCTATGCAACTTAGTCAACCTTCTCTCATTGATGTGACCCAGTCTACAATGCCATAAGAAAGCTTTATTTAAATCTGGAGACTTTCTTTTTAGTGTGTTCTGGACATTGAAAATTTGGAGTTGGTTTAACACATATATGCCGTTATTTAGAGTACCGGACCCAATCAAACCATGATTAAGGTGGATGTTGACAACATCTCTTACAAACGTGAAATCATAACCTTTATTTGATAACAAGGAAACTGATATGATATTACACGTTAAGCTGGGTACAAAATAACAGTTATGTAAAACCAAAATGTGTCCACTCGTCAATCCTAGGTGATAATCCCCGACGGACGCAGCTCCCACGCTAGCTCCGTTAGCAACCCTGAGGATCATATCACCTTCCTTCAGCACTCTACGGTTTCTCAGTGCCTGCAATGAATTGCAAATATGAGATCCTGACCCGGTATCCAATACCCAGGAAGTAGAGTTGATCGACAGACAATTCTCAATTACAAACACACCTGAAGTCGAAGCCACAGCTTGCTTCGGTTCCTGGTTCTTGGCGTTCCACGCCTTGCAATCCTTCTTCCAGTGCCCTTTCCTGTAACAATGGAAGCACTCATCCAGGCCAACTACCGGTGCTGTAAACTTTTTCTTTCCCTTCTTTCCCACCTTACTAACACCTCCTCTAGGTCTGGGTGCGGCCTTCTTCTTCCTTCCTTTGGCCCTAGCCTTGGACCCGGAAGAAGATGAACCGCCAACAAACATAGCGGGTGTTTCCCTTGCCTTCTGCAAGGTGCCCTCTGCACTCCTTAACATGTTTAGGAGTTCCGCAAGTTCAACTTCTTTTCCTTGAAGATTGAAGTTGAGGATAAACTGGGCGTAGGTGGGAGGAAGGGACTGGAGAACAAGGTCTGTATAGAGCTCATTATCCAAAGTCGTCCCAAGGTCCGCGAGCTCTTCAATATAGCCGATCATCTGTAGGACATGTTCACCTACCGATGACCCGACAGCCAACCTCGCTCGAAACAGTTTCTTCGAGGTCTCGTATCTTGCTATACGAGATTGCTCTCCATAAAGTTCCTTTGTATGGAGAAATATGCCATCTAGAGACATATCCTCGTGCCTCCTCTGATGTTCATTGTTCATCGAGGCAAGCACGATGCACTTGGCTCTCGCGCAATCTAAATCCCAGGTTTTACGGATTTCTTTATCCGCATTGCTGGATTTGGGACCAAGGACAGCAGGTGCTGTAGCGGTGAGGACGTACCCCAGTTTGTCATAGGTCAAAGCCATCTTGACATTCCGCAGCCAATCTTTATAGTTTGGCCCTGTCAGTATATTTTTCTCTAAAAGTAACTTAAGTCCAGTCATTTTCAGGGTCGCTGCAATTAGGAGAGAGAGAAGAAAACTCTTTAGCATGATGCTCTTGCAAGTTTAGAGTGGTTTTTAGTTTATCTAAACTGGATGGCTCCCACTGTTTCTCGAATCCTTCCTCAAACCATAAAAGAAGAATTAGCCAAGACTATTCTCACCGTACAATACTTGCTTAACCGTTCAGCCAGGCCGGTGTCGATACTTCGAGGGAGGTTTTCCAACGCTTTCGCGAAGTTCCTTAATTAAATAACCTCTTTTCTCTGGGGGCGTAACCCCGCTGACACTTTTCTGGACACCTACTAGGTTTATAGCATTGATCGTTAAGCGACGAATATCCTGATAAGTAGCATATACTCACAGTAGGATCGGGATCCAAATATCATCGTATGATAATGTTGAAGGAATCCTACCAACATTCATCAAACTCCAAATGGTATGCATCTCTTTGCAAATTTCAGTTTCTTTAGAAATTCCCGATATAAGTTTTTGCCCCATGCTCTTATGACCTTGGCTTTGGTCAAAATGTCATAAGTCACATGTCAAGTTCTACCCGTCATTATCTTGTCAATTTGAACCCATCCGTATATACCCCTGACTTTGGTCAAATGATAATACGACTGTCCCAAACTAACTCATCTATCTTATGCAACAAATGAAAACCCAGTAGCTACCAAACACTATACCTTGACTTTGGCCAAAATGCATAGCTTGAATACTACTGAATACCCAAATGAAACGACGGAGGGCTACGACTGGTTTTGGCGAAACCGTGAACGTAGTGAACTTGATATAACTGAAGGAACCTGATAGCTTTTAAAAGGAGTGGTTAAATCTCCGCATTTAAAAATATCTGTTTTAAAAATAACCGAGTGGTTTCTTTTAAATTGTTCCAACGATTTAAACTTTGGTTTGTTTTACTTTGCATTATAGATAATGCGTCCCATCATTAACCTATCATTGCAGAAAACAACGAAAATATAACGTCCTCTTATGCCATCCGCATTCGCCACGGGGTCCCGTCATCACCCGTTAGGTTACTTAACTAACGACAGAGCGGGGGCTGGGCTAGCGCGGGTGTAAAACATAAGTGACGTCTAAATAGCTATAATAAATATAGATATTCTACATTCGTCTGACGCAATGATATTCATTCCAGAACACAGATAAACAATATTGGATTTGCAAGCAATCTGTATTTCTTTTGAGCCTGCAAGAAAAGACAGATTACACAGTTGTGATGAATAGCCGTTTACCCCACCCTCGACCCCTACGGGTACGGCAAACTGCCCACCCGGCAGTCTGTGTACCCCACCTTGGGTCAGTCCTAGGAGCAAAAACAGTAAAATGAAATAATACAACGGTGGCTACAACCGCAACCTGGAAGTGCCCCGCGAAAATAATATTACAACAAATTACATTTACAACAAATGAATAAATCAATAAACCATTGTTAACCCTGGCTATACACCACAACAGTCCAATACAGTTTATATGCACAAACAGATATAACCATTTCAGAAATGTGCAACCCCCTGCCAACCGACATACTAGCAGTTGGGGAAGGTTTACGAACACATCAAACAATCACAGATATAATCCAATACGCAAATACTGTATTTTTCGATCGAATAAACAACTTCAAAATTGCTCCAAAATCTGCTCTGTTAAACAGTAACCTGAGCAATAATTAAATATTCCAGAAAACCCCAAATTTCACAGGGGACCCACCCATGAAAAATGAGCTCATGACTCGGCAACTCGGCCGCGGAAGCGCGGCGGATCGGTGGGATCCGCCGCGCTTCCGCGGCGCTTTAGTCGAATCATGGGCTCGTTTTTCTTGGGTGTTCTCCTGTGTTCATGTCAAGCTCTCTGAACACACCAGAAAAATTTTAGGACTTCATTTTCACTTCGACAGAAACTTAACAGAACTAGGGTTTTCCGGGATCGTTTTTTTCGTTCGAAATTCGTACAAATTTGCGATTAAGTTATTTAGTGTTTAGCGAGGCTCTGATACCACTGTAAGTCGATGTAGTACACCCCAGTACTTATGGGGAGGCGGAATTTACAAAAAACAATCAAGTTCAAACAACGAACATCGACTAACCGCATGAATCGAAGCTAAACCCTAAAAACCGTATTCTTATGAGTTTCTTTACATAAGAGATTAGGGATTATACCTAATGAACCGGTCCTTCTTCTTTATGTCCTCCTTGGTTCTCCTCGACCTTCTCTAGGTAGTAGACGATCCACCCGAGAGCGAAACTCCAAGCTAAACCTCTAACTTGAGGTAACTAACCAACTTTGATTGCTAATCAAAGATGATAGAATGATAAAGAGTGAAGGTTATGGATTGTTTAGTCTAACTAATCCTTTGATCTCAACACATGAGGATTAAGGATTAGGGTTAGAAGATGAGAGCTTGAGGAGAGAGAATGTGTAATATGATAATGAGAGAAGAGAGAGAGTGTATCATAATATCATGAAGCATTCTTATTTTCAATAAATGAATAATAGAAATGAATAAGCATGCTTTATGAAATATCTAGTGATGATTCATTAACATGAGTCATTAAGCAATAAATGTGCATTAATGAAGTGAATGAATCACCACTATGACTCACTCTCTTTCCAAAACAAACCTCCTTAGTCACATCTTCTAGAAGCTTCTCGAGTAATTACGAGAACGCCCCTCCGATCCGTAAAAATACGGAAAAACTTTAGACTGTAAAAATCCAATAACCGGATACCAGTAACTGGCTTAAACCAAAGCCTGACTGGTAAAATCTGTCCGAAAGTCGTACGCGCGTAAACGCACGTATGCGTCCGAACCCTTTGTCGCAAAACCATGCAACCTCTATATCGTTTCGCCTGGAGTAGGAAACTCTCTGTGTGGGACTCTAGAGACTCGACTACTACGCTGGCAGTGGGTTTAACCACAGACCGCAAGCGGCACTAGCTGTACGTAACGGTCCCCAGGTAGTTGTCGATAAGAAGGCCGATGAGTAAACCCATCCGAACTCCTACTGAGTCTAATGTGACAATCTCCATACAGTCCGGTCCGTTCGTCCATGACTATCGCATATCGGGCCTAGGGGGGCGGCAAGCGTCAGTCCCCTAATAGCCGTATAAGTCGTGTCGGAGTGAAGCCCATTACACCCTGAGAAACTGCTGGAACCTACCAGCAAATCTCGCTTGCCCTGGCCAGGGACTTTGCGTAATGGCTCTCTGACACAGCACGATATCTACTCCCAATACCGGGAGGGACGAATCCTGTCTAACCGCCACTGCCTCCAAGTGCTCGGGACTGCACCCAACTGCTACCTGTTTGCACGACTCCTTTGAGCCGTGGTAGGGTAGCAATCTAAGAACAGTGGGACACACTCGAGGCGAAGTAGCAGTGTCAAGTCTGCGGACTACGCTGTACTCATGTCACCTGGGAACTGTTCACTGACGACTGGTATCAAACCAACCAACAGTTCCCTGTGAGTCCTGTCCGGTGTACCCGTAACCTAACGAGCACCTGTATACTATCTCCAGTACGACGTACTGATGGCTGTGGGACAGACCATCTCCCCAACTGGGATGAGAAGCGTACACACTAGTCTACTCCGGAGTATCGATGCTCTGTCTCGATAATCCAACGACCAGGGACCTGAATAAGGATGTGCTTGTAGACTACCCAGCCCCCACTAGTGTGACTGCCATCACAACGCTGGTAGACAAGCAAGATCCTAAGAGCTCTATCAATACGTATACTCACATATTAAGATAGAAAAACCAAGTAGCATACTACCATGTTTAGCAAGATTGTTATATACATGTGAATATCCCAAGCTTCCATTAAGTAATATACAAGCTAGTATGATACAGTAATGGCCTTCTAGGGCATAAACACTAACAGAAATAGCCTCGTTTATTTACAGTAATGTTGGTGTCTGCTTGTACATATTTTTGGGTATTTTTAATCTGACTCGAGTGTTGAGTGTTCTGGGGATTATTTTGGATTCGTTGATTCGATCGGAATATTTAATTTCGTGCTGTTTTCGGGTAATTTAGAAAGTATTAAAAAGTTCGAACGGGTATCATTAACTCACTTTTTCCCGACACGAAAAACTTTCAAGTGTTGAATTTTTTTCTCGAGTTTAAATCTTTCGGAAATACGTGCAAGTAATGTGGTGGACCCTCTAGAAGAACACAAACCTTAACTCGATTATGTGACCGTCTGAACTGCCTCTAAACCTTAGGGTTTGGGGCAGTACGGCATGCCACATGTGAGGCGTTGACTTTGTAGGGTTCCTAGGCATCCTAATGAGGTCTCACAAGGCATCAACCATGCCCGTTTCAAAAAATGTAGGTGCCGAGAAACCCGACTACGGATCGTTGGCTAGAAAACTAGGCGAAAGAATGAAACTAGATAACAACTTAACTAAAGTTTAAATACGGAAATACAACCTTTGTAGATCCGGTGCTCCACCTCCATAGCTCCGCAACGAAGTCCCCTTGCTGTCCAAATGAGTTCCCGGGCTCTAGCGTCGGCTTCGTCGGAGAATGGGCAAGCTAGGTCGTCGATGTCCATGCCGAAGATGATCTACGTCGAGGCATCGCAAGATCAAGCTCCAAACTTCACCAAGTCATGAAAACTTATGAAGGAAACACACTCTACTACTTGGCAAGAGGTAGAGGATGAAGAAATAGGAAGTGGGTTCAAATTAGAATTGGATTTCTCACTCTTTATCATCAATCACCATTGATGACCTAAGCTTTCTTCATGATAGATATGAAGAAGAAGAAGAAGAAAGTTATGATAAGTTAATTTTAAAAATGAAAAGAATATCCAAACTTATCATAACATGACCATGGTTAAGTGTAGAGAACTAATTAGGGTTAAATGAAGTGGTTAGGTTTAAGCATGAGACAAAAGGGTTACAAAGTCAAAGTGTTCAAGAAACTTCATGAACAAAACAAAAATGCCACCATTTTATCATGCTCTTTTTCTTTTCCAAAAAGAATAAACAAATGAATAAAAATGAATAATCAAATAGTAAACCCTAAACATTCCATTAACCAAGGTTTAATTCTATACACTTAACAAATAAGGCATGTATCATCAAACATGATACAAGCAAGTGCACAAAATCTTATCGCATATGCAATGCGCACACCCGAGTGAGAAAATCCATTTAAAGTGAACCGATACTAGTTAATGCTAAGTAATATATCAAATATAAAATTATACAATAAATCATTAAATCAACACTTGATTTAACGATCCGGTCATATCGCATATAACCGACTAGTATCCAATGTATCGGCTTATCGAATCAACCATTGATTCGATAACTAGGTTATATCGCATATAACCATTTGATACATTCATCGCGAGAATGGAATACGGTATCACATACACGTATTATTCTCGGTCCCGCACATATCTCATATGCGCTCCTATTTCGTTTCGCTTGAGCCAGGAAAGCTCTGTGTAGGACTCTAAAGACTCGTCAATACGCCGGCAGCAGGTGATGATCATATCAAGAACCCACAAGCCGCAAGCGGTCAGCTAAACGTAACGGCCACCCGGGTATTGAGCGATCAGAAGATCGACGAGCAAGCCCGCTCACACTCCAGTGAATCCAACCAGTAACACTACCGTACAGTCCGGTCTGATCGTCTGATATATCGCATATCTCGCCTAGGGGTGGTAAACGTCAGACCCCAATAGCTCGATAAGTCGTGTCGATATGCGGTCTATAATAATTCGAGAAACTACTGGTAACACTTACCAGTAAATCTCAGCAACCCTGGCCAGGGATTTCCTGTTATAGCCAATCGAACACAGCGCAACATCTACTCCCTATACCGGGAGAGACGAATCCCCTCCTATCGCTCATTGCCTCCATGTGACTCGGGACTGTACCCAAAAACCACCGTTTTGCACGCCCTCTTGGACGTGGTAAGATGGAAATCAAAGCACAGTGGGAACCACACAAGACTCTATGACGATCTCGGGTCAACAGACTACTCTGTACCAGTGTCACCAGAGAACTGCCATCTGACGTAAGGTATAATACCATCTGGGAGTTCTCGGCGAGTCCGTCCAGTGTACCCAGTCTCTACTGAGCACCCGTATATCATCTCCGATGTCAAACACCAATGGATATGGGATCATCCATCGCCCATCTTATATGGGTCGAGAAGGTACACGCTAGTCTACTCTGGTATATCGATGCCCCATCTCGCTACACCCACGACTAGGGACTTTCAAGGATGTACTTATGGACTACCATGTCCCCACTAGTATGATCCGCATCATAGTCCAGGTAGTCAAGTACACATCCTAAGGGCTTTACCAACATGTAACAGAGAGACAATCAGTGTACACGTTAAGGTAAAGGGTAACCAGATAGCATACTATCATGTCGAGCAAGAAATTCCTCCCTATATATGTCCCAGCATCCACTACAATATACATCCTATGTACTGTAATGGCCTCTAGGGCATACATATAACTAACAGACTTGACCCTTCTACGGCTGGACCGCTGCTACTGTGACATGTTCCGGGATTTTTGAACTCCGCTCAAGTGTTGAGCTATTAAGGAAATCTTGGGTATTTGATTATTCGATCGGAAAGTTTAATACTGTCTATTTATCTGGAATGTGATACAATATGTGGAATTCATATAGTTAGGCATGAAATGCGAAGTATGTGATACTTCGGATTTACGATGTCTAAAGTGATTGTGGATTCCAAATGTTGTAGTTTTACACTTTCTTTTCTGTGACCGTAAGTGTAGTATGTCGCATATCGCCGGTTTCGTTGCCATACATCAACGAAAATCGGGGTACGCATACTTACTTACGTTGATGATATATGATATTATGTGTTGCTGAGATATGATGTGCAGGATTGTCGCGATTGAATAGCCGGGTTTTTTTTATGTGAGATGAGAGTTTTCTTTTCATTCATGTAAAATTCAAATGTAATGTAATATTCTTTTATTTGAGGCACTTCCGGGTTGAGGTTGATGCCACCAATGTTGTATATTATTTACTTTTCCGCATTAGGATAGACCCAAGAAGAAAGCACAAGTGACCGGGTTCTGGGGTTCAGTTGGAGGCCATCTCGAGGAGTCGAGACCGGGTCTCCTAAACTCCAGAATTGGTAGGGTCGCTTTCCGCTCTCGTAGGAGTCTACGGGTGTGGGCTTGGCTATTCATCGCGACTGTGGAATCCGTATTTTCTATTGATTTGCTAAATACTAAATACGGACGTCCTAGTATATCCTGTATTATCATTTATGTGTTTTTGCTACCTGTATTCTGTGATGTGACATCTGAGACGAATGATATATTATATATGAGATATATAGTAGATGTTTCTTATGTTTTACACCCACTCTAGTCCCGTCCCGCTATGCCGTTAGTTAAGTAACCTAACGGTGCATAACGGAACATTGCGGCGAATGCGGATGGCATAAGCGTACGTTGTATTTTCGTTTCTTTTCTGTGATTGGCTTAAGGACTTAAATGATGGTGCTACATTAATATGATTAATGTAAAGAAAATAAACCTAAAAAGATGTTGTAGAATCAGATTTGAAAACCACTCGGCTCTTTTATGAAAAAGCTACATTTCAAAACTGCGGAGCTCAAGCCATTTCTTTTGAAAACCATTTGATTCTACGACGATATCAAGTTCAAAGCGTTAAAGATTTTCTTAAAAATTATCCGCAACCCTCCGTCATTTTAGGAAGTAGAGTACTTAGTATTCGTGCTACGTTTGTTGACCTTAGCCAAGGCGTAGTGTACGGTAGCTAAGTGATGTCTTCCTGCAATGCATATGATGCAGATTAATTGGGACGGGCTTGTGACTTTGTTGACCTTAGCCAAGGGTCATGTGAAGGGGTCTAATTAATCAAGAAATGACGGGTTGAACTTGACTAGCGCTTGTGATTTGTTGACCATAGCCAAGGTCATGAGTGCTAGAGGTAAAAACCACATCGGGAATTTCAATAGTTGAAATTTGCAATGAGATTGCATACCTTCCATATGATGGTTGGATCCCGACCCCACTGTTGGCAATAGTTGCTCCCAGGAAAGTTTTGCAATTTACAATTAGCTAACCCATTGGGTGTCTAGAAAGGTGTTAATGGGGCTACGCCTCTGGGAAGACGAGGTTTACTTTAATTAGATCCGTGCGAAAGCACGGGGAACCTCCCTCAAATACCGACACTGGCCTGGCTGAACGGTTAGCGAAGTTGTAGACTGTAATTAATCCTGGCTAGTTTTCTTTTTAAGGTTTGAAAGAAAAACTTGATTAAAGCAGTGGGAGACATCGATTAGATAAGATAATAACCAATCTGATCTTTGCAAGAGCTTTCGCTGAGTGTATTCTTTTCTCTCTCTTAATGGCAGATACCAATGACAGGACTCAAGCTTCTACTAGATAAAAATAAACTGAATGGGACCAATTATAAAGACTGGCTAAGGAATCTGAACATTTCCTTGACTTATGATAAAGTATCATATGTCCTCACGGCTTCAGCCCCGCCCGTCCCAGGTCCAAAATCCTCAGTTACGGATATTGAAGTCCGCAAGACATGGGACGCTGACTGTGCCACGGCCAAATGCCTCGCGCTTGCATCGATGGATAACACACATCAAAAGCAGCACGAGAATATGGACATTCACGCCATATTCCTCCATACAAAGGAGTTGTATGGAGAGCAATCCCGCGTATTACGATACAAAGCATCAAAGAAATTGTTTCAGATGCGAATGGCCCCTAGCACACCAGTAGGAGACCATGTTCTGAAGATGATAGCTCTCATAGAAGAGCTTGAGGACCTTGGATGGACGATGGACATTGAAAAATATACGGATATTATTCTGCAGTCCCTCCCCTCCACCTTTGCTCAATTTATAGTTAACTTCAACATGCACAACATGGAGAAGGAACTACCTGCACTCCTTAATATGTTAAGGAGTGCAGAGAGCACACTGAAATCAGTGAAAACTCGCATTTTGAGTGTTGGGCAATCTTCTTCTTCTCGCCCAAAGGCTAAGGCCAAGGGAAAGATGAAGAAGAAGCCCACCAAGCCTAGGGGTCGAGTTAAAAAGGTTAAGGGGAAGGACAAGTCCAAAGCTGGAGAATCGGCGAAAGGGGAATGTTATCACTGCCACAAAACAGGACATGGAAGCGCAACTGCACAGAGTACTTAAATCTCAAGAAGAAGCATGGGGATGCTTCCGCTTCAGGTGTGTTTGTGACAGAAAACTGTTTTTCAATAAACTCTGCTTCCTGGGTATTAGATACCGGTTCAGGTTCTCACATTTGCAATTCTATGCAGGGGCTGAGAAATAGAAAGGTTTTGAAGACAGGTGACCATACTCTCCGCGTTGGAAATGGTTCCAATGTACATACAGTCGCAGTGGGAGAGTATCATTTGGGGTTGCCGTCTAGGTGTATATTGGTTTTGAACCCATGTTATTTTGTACCAAGTATGCTTTGTAATATAATATATGTTTTTTTGTTAGACACTGAAGGATATAATTTTGTATTGCAGAACAATGTTATGAACATTCACCTGAACTAAATGTTGGTTGGGTATGGTACTCTTAATAACGAGATATACGTCCTAAATCAACACACAGTTTTCAGCATACAACACACTAATAAAAGAAAACTTTCAGAAATAAATGAAGCTTTTCTTTGGCACTGTAGAGTTGGTCACATTAATGAAACAAGACTAAACAAGTTACACAAAGATGGATATTTAAACACTTTTGAATATAAATCTTATGCGACTTGCCAGTCTTGTATCAAGGGTAAAATGACCAAAACTCCGTTTACCGGACACGGAGAAAGAGCTACCGAGCTCCTAGGACTCATACATAGTGATGTATGTGGGCCAATGTCTACACAGGCTATAGGCGGTTTTTCTTACTTCATTACTTTCACTGACGATTTTTCAAGATTCGGTCATGTATTTTTATTAAAGCACAAATCCGAAGCTTTCGAGAAATTCACTGAATATAAACTTGAAATAGAAAAACAAACCGGCTTGAGTATCAAAATGCTTCGATCAGATCGAGGTGGGGAGTACCTCAGTACAGAATTTGCAAACTTTCTAAAAGAGAATGGGATTCTCTCTCAGCTCACTCCTCCTTACACACCACAGCACAACGGTGTGTCTGAACGACGGAATCGGACCCTATTAGATATGGTCCGTTCCATGATGAGTGATGCTGAGTTACTTTTCTCATTTTGGGGGACATGCATTGGAGACTGCAGCGTTTCTACTGAACAAGGTTCCAACCAAAACCGTGTCTACCACTCCATATGAGATATGGCATGGGAAGAGACCATATCTTAAGAGATTTAAGATTTGGGGTTGCCCGGCCTATGTTAAAAAGCAGAATCCGGACAAACTCGAGACACGGTCGGTCATATGTAATTTTATGGGATATCCAAAGAACTCTTATGTTTATCTTTTCTACCACAAGGAGGAACAAAAGGTGTTTGTTTCTCAGCATGCCACATTCTTGGAAAAAGAGTTTTTCACAAATGAAACTGATGGCAATGTGGTAGATCTAGAAGAGGTTCTAGAGACACAAACTATAAATGACGACATGGTTGAACTGGCTGTTGCAATAGAAACTGAGGAACCTTGGCCACTCCTTTGGTCTGGTAGGACTTCTCGCCCACCGGAGAGGTACTACGGTTTCATCATTGATGGTGACAGAGAAAACTGCATCATGGAGGATGATGATCCTACCAGTTTTCAGCAAGCTATCACGAGTGGAGACTCTATGAAGTGGCTGGATGCCATGAGATCCGAAATGGACTCTATGTACACCAATAAAGTATGGACTTTGGACGTTGTACCCCCTGGGGTAAAACCTGTGGGGTGCAAATGGATCTTTAAAAGAAAGATTGGTGTAGATGGGCAGGTAGAGACCTATAAAGCAAGACTTGTGGCGAAGGGTTTTCGTCAAAGACTAGGTTTGGACTATGACGAGACTTTTTCGCCCGTAGCCATGCTTAAATCCATTCGGATCCTACTTGCTATTGCTGCTCAGTACGACTATGAAATCTGGCAGATGGACGTTAAAACGACATTTCTAAATGGGGATTTAGAAGAATGCGTTTATATGGATTAGCCAGAGGGCTTCATTGAAAGTGGGAGCAGCGGGAAAGCATGTAGATTGCTTAAATCCATATATGGGTTAAAACAGGCATCACGGAGTTGGAACATCTTTTTCGATGATGTTATCAAAGAGTTTGATTTCATCAAAAATCCAGATGAACCTTGTGTTTATAAGAAGGCTGTAGGGAGAGCTGTCACATTCCTCGTATTGTACGTGGATGACATTCTTCTGATAGGAAATGATATTCCTATGCTACAGTCGGTCAAATCTTTCTTATCACTAATGTTCTCCATGAAGGACCTGGGTGATGCCACATACATTCTGGGCATTAGGATCTATAGGGATAGATCCAAAAGGTTATTAGGATTGTCCCAAACAAGGTATATCAACACCATCCTAAAAAGGTTTAGTATGGAAGACTCCAAGCGGGGTGCCTTACCCGCTTACCATGGGGTCACTCTCTCCAAGGACTCTTGCCCAAAGACCGATGAAGAGAGAGCTCGCATGAGCATTATACCCTATACTTCGGCAGTAGGATCTATAATGTATGCGATGTTATGTACACGCCCAGATGTAGCTTATGCACTTAGTGTTGTAAGCAGGTATCAATCCAACCCAGGGGAGAATCATTAGATAGCTGTGAAGAATATTCTTAAGTACTTGCGAAGGACTAAAGAATTGTTCTTGGTGTATGGTAATGGAGATCTCCAAATGGAGGCCTTTACCGATTCGAGCTTCCAGAGTGATAAGGACGACAACAAATCTATCTCTGGGTTTGTATTTACCCTCAATGGAGGGGCGGTAAGTTGGAAGAGTTCCAAACAGGATACCGTTGCAGACTCTACGATGGAGGCTGAGTACATTGCTGCGAATGATGCCGCCAAAGAAGCCGTCTGGATGAAGAAGTTCGTCTCGGAACTAGGAGTAGTTCCAACCATTATTGATCCAATACCATTGTATTGTGATAATAATGGGGCTATGGCGTTAGCCAAGGAGCCCAGGTCCCATCAGCAGTCCAGACACATCCTGAGGCGTTTTCTTTTGATCCGGCAGATTGTAGATCGCCGCGAGATCGAGATTAGGAGAGTAGACACAAAGAATAACACCGCGGATCCATTCACCAAGGCCCTGCCTCAGCCGCAGCATGAGCGAATTTTTTAGATGTTGGGTATGAGATACGCCAATAACTGGCCTTAGTGCAAGTGGGAGATTGTTGGATATATGTATGCCCTAGAGGCCATTATATGATAGTGGATGTATTTATACATGTATATATATATATATATATATATATATATATATATATTCTGTGTACATTCTTGCTCGACATGATAGTATGCTATCTGGTTCTTCTTTATCTGACATGTTGATTTGATCATGCTTTTATTCATTCACACATGTTGATAACATGGGTGAGTTGCCAACTCGTGAGTAGAAAATATCACCGAGTAGAAATCGCATGTATGACTCTCTCCTAGGTCATACAATAATATCCTTAAAAATATACAACCTGAAGCATCTACTAATGGCAAGAGTAATCATCTAAACATAAGTGTAATGCCACGTGCTCGTGTCAGTGCCTCATGTAGCAACATGTCACATATATGATGTGTGAATGCATCAGAAATGAAAGCATAATGCATCTTGTACGAGGAAACTGTTTTCTTATCTCAGTGAGATTTTTGTATAAAAATCGAAGTATCATCAATGAAATTAACGAAGAATACGTGTAAAGCATCGACACAAAACATATATCTCGATATCTCAATGTCTCAATATCTCGGGCTCCTGCAATCCGGACTGGCCCCTATAATCAAATCTCAATATCTCGGGCTCCGGCAATCCCGACTGGCCCCTATAATCAAATCTCAATATCTCGGGCTCCGGCAATCCGGACGGGCCCCTATAACCAAATCTCAATATCTCGGGCTCCGGCACTCCGGACTGGTCCCGGGCTCCGGAAATCCGGACTGGCCCAAATCATATAACCGATCTCATGGCATCATGCCCGATCTTCATCCACTAATTTCCAAGTACCATATACTATCCTCATCACCCGTGTATACGTATATGTATATATATAAATATTAACACATCCACACACACACATATATATATACATATAACCATATACACCAAAAACATATCACGTGTGTGCATGTGTGTGTGTGTGTCAACCTATACTCTACGGTTTCGCGATTAAGAAATTAAACTAAGAACGTTTTCTTCCAACTACACTAAAACTAACCCATACTCTCCTTAAGCCGTTCATGCTAATTATCCACGTATCACAATACACTTAAATATATATATATATATATATAATATGCTCATGTACTACACTACGAAACTGCGGGGGTGCTATACGCCATCCACCCGACTGTTAGATATATGAATGCCCTAGAGGCCATTATATGATAGTGGATGTATTTATACATGTATATATATATATTCAGTGTACATTCTTGCTCGACATGATAGTATGTTATCTGGTTCTTCTTTAACTGACATGTTGATTTGATCATGCTTTCATTCATTCACACATGTTGATAAAGCCCTGAGGATATAGGCTTGACTACTGTGATTATGATGGAGATCATACTAGTGGGACATCTGTAGTTTATAAGCATATCCTGAAATGTCCCCAGTCGTAGGTATATCGAGACAGGGAATCGATATACCAGAGTAAACTAGCGTATATGATACTAGACCCATATGATGGGCGATGGATGTTCCCACATGCATCGATGTTTGACATCGAGATCGTATACGGGTGCTTAGTGGTGACTGGGTACACTTGACGGACTCACCGAGAACACCTATATGGAATTATATCTATCGTCGGATAGCAGTTCTCAGGTGACACTGGTGTAGGTTAGTCTGTAGACCCGAGATCTTCATAGAGTCTTGTGTGTTCTCCCACTGTACTTTGATTACCACCCTACCACGGCTCTTCTGAGTCGTGCAAACAGGTGGTCGTTGGGTACAGTCCCGAGACACACGAAGGCAATGAGCGATAGGAGGGGTTTCGTCTCTCCCGGTATTGGGAGTTGATGTTGTGCTGCTCTCGACTGGCTATATCAGTAAATCCCTGGCCAGGGCTGTTGAGATTTACTGATAAGTGTTATCAGTAGTTTCTCGATCTGTTATAGACCATTCATCGGCACGACTTATTGAGTTATTGGGGTCGACGTTACCATCCCTAGACTTAATATGCAGCATATCTGACGAAGAGACCGGACTGTACGGTAGTGTTGCCGGTTGACTTGACGGGAGTTGTAACAGGTTCGCTTGTTTTCTTCTGATCGCTCAATCCCCGGGTGGCCGTTACGTTTAGCTGACCGCTTGCGGCTTGGGGGTGCTTGATATGATCATCACCCACTGCCGGCGTATTGACGAGTCGTAGAGTCCCATAATGGAGTTGCCTAGTCCATGCGGAACGATGTGGTGCGCATATGAGATATGCGCGTGGACCCGGTTAAAATGCGTGTATGCGATACCGTATATTAATCGGGCGGTTTTCTTTTGGTCGGGTCGTATGTGATATGACCGGGTTGCTAAATCAAGTGTTGATTTATAATTTGACCATTAGTTTCTCACTTGAAATCCTTTCTTGTCTTTTTTGTTGTATGCATGCATGTATGCATTCATTCTTATTCATGCACATATGGATGTGCATGCACACATACATACATACATCATTCTATCATGGTTGTTGATATAGTGGATGGTGGCAATATAAGACTCACGCCCTTTATAAAATATATGGATATTATTTTTGGAAAAAAAAATGAAAATGCAAATTATTTCATGGTTGAATATTTTATTCTTTCATTAACCATTTTGTTTAACCATGATTTAATTTCTATGGTCATTTTTGTTCCAAACTAAAATATCTAGATATTTTATAACCTTGGTTAAGAATGAGAGATAGAAAATATATATATTATATTTTCTCATTTTTATTTACAAGCTTATCATTGTCTTAAGTTTTAGAAAGCCATCATCTTCTTCCTTCTTTCTCTCTTGCTCTCTAGTTTTCTCAAGTGAGCCAAAGAGTGACCAAGTTAGGATTTTGAAGTGAGAAAACCAACCACAACACCATTCTACACTAGTCTTGCCCATTAGTGTAGAGTGTTAGCTTCCATTTCTTCTCTTGATCTTGTGAAGCTTCAAGCTTGAACAAAGAGGACTCCGGGTGGATCATCGTGGACCTAGAGGATCTCAAGCGGACCTTTTTTCCAACCCTCAAGTAGCCAAGGAGTCTAGTGTAGGGAGCTACAAAGGTTGTACTCTCAAAACCCTAGCTTTTTCTACTTATGTTTGTGTTAAAGTTAAGTTGCCCTAAATTTTCTAGCATGATCCTTTAGAATGTTTCTTTAGCACCTTCTAAATTTTAAATATGGAATGTGTGTTGCCTCCAAACCCTTGTAGTGGTGCTGTAGGAAACCCATCACCGACTTCCCCCGCAGATATACATATACTCACCTTGATCCTTGCATGCCGAAGTCGATGTCGCCATTCTCCTTCTTGTCATCCGAAGTCCACGTGAGTGTGCCTACACATATAAACACATAATATCGTAAACCGAAATCGTGCACGAAAACCAAAACGACACACGTACCACACATAGGTAAAAACTGTAAGTCCACGTTGCCCACCCCGGTTCTTACGGGGAGGCGGAATAGGTAAAAAGCGGTTTTTTAACTCAAGGCAACATGGACTAGAAAGGAGGATCTTTGCTAAACAAAAACTAACAACCAAGCTAAAAGGTTTAGCTACTCGGTTAGAGGGTTATACCTAAGTCTTGAACTCCTTCTCTTCTTGCTCCTTGGAGTGGGTTGAACGGCTCTTCCTTGTCGCCTTCTCTTGCCGAAGAAAGATCCACCCGAGGGCCTCTACCTTGAGCTCCTACCTCAACCTAGACGTAACTAAAGTGCTTGGCTTGCTAAACCTAGAACCATAGAATGAGTAGAGAGGAGTTTTGGTGTTTTATCTCAAAAGCAAATGGTTCTCAACACATGAGAGATGAGAGCTTTGAGAGAGAGGAAGAGGATGAGCTTTGGATGAGAGAGAATGAGCAAGAGAGAAGGAGAATAATTATCAACCATTCTCACATATATGTGAATTATGAGAAATTAATAATTAATCAAAGATAATTGTGATGGTTTATTTGAAATGACCATTATCATTTCACATTTAATGAATTTTTGCAAGAATCAAAGAGCATCTTTCATATGAAATGATGATGGTCAATATGTCAACATGGGTCAACAAGTCGACCAAAGTCAAATGGTCAACAACCTTAACCATAACACAATTATCTTTAATTAATATCATTAATCATATTTCACATATTCATTAGGGTTTGGAAAAAGACAGCGGTCATCAACCCTAATGAGAATCCTCTGCCTCTGCATCTGCCTCTGTCAACTGTGCATACACACCCGTATCCATGTTCCGAGGAACACGAATACAATGAGATAAAACCAATCCCAAAATATATACTAGGATCTGTCTTAAACCAAGGCCCTCTAGTAATAACTGTCCGGACACCAAACGTGCACAAGTGCGCGGATATGAACGAACCCCGTCGCAAAACCGTGCGACCTCTACTCTGTTTTGCCCAAAGGCGAATAACCCTCTGTGTGGGACTCTAAAGACTCGACACTACGCTGGCAGTGGGTTTAACCACAGGCTGCAAGCGGTACTAGCTGTACGTAACGGTCCCTAGGTAAATGCCGATAAGAAGACTAACGAGGTGAACCCATCCGAACTCCTACTGAGCCTGAATATGACAATCTCCGTACAGTCCGGTCTGTTCGTCTAAGAGTATCGCATAGCGGGCCTAGGGGGCGATAAACGTCAGTCCCCTAATAGTGGTACAAGTCGTGTCGGAGTGTAGCCTAGAACAACCTGAGATAACACTGGAAACGCTACCAGTATATCTCGCTAGCCCTGGCCAGGGACTTTGTGTAATGGCTCTCCTAGACACAGTGCGATATCAACCCCTAATACCGGGAGAAACGAATCCTGTCTAACCGTCACTGCCTCCAAGTGCTTCGGGACTGTACCCAACTGCTAAATGTTTGCACGACTCATTTGAGCCGTGGTAGGGTAGCAATCTAAGAACAGTGGGAACACACTCGAGGCGAAGTGACAGTGTCAAGTCAATGGACTAAGCTGTACTCATGTCACCTGGGAACTGATAACTGACGATAGGTATAGTACCAACCAACAATTCCCGACGAGTCCTGTCCAGTGTACTCGCAACCTAACGAGCACCCGCATACTATCTCAAGTATGACGTACTAATGGTTGTGGGACAGACCATCTCCCCTGCTGGGATGAGAAGCACATACGCTAGTCTACTCCGGAGTATCGATGCCCCGTCTCGATAATCCTACGACTAGGGACCTGTATAAGGATGTGCTTGTAGATTACCCAGCCCCCACCAGTGTGACTGCCATCACAACGCTGGTAATCAAGCAAAGATCCTAAGGGCTCCACTAATGTGTAAAGGCGATATGCTAAAAGAAACACATGCACACATTAAAGTAGAAACAAACCAAGTAGCATACTACTATTTTTAGCAAGATTGTCTATACAACTGTGAATATCCCAAGCTTCCATTAAGTAATATACAAACTAGTATGATACAGTAATGGCCTCTAGGGCATATACTCTAACAAAAACATATGGTCTATGCATGCATGAACATCCAAACAACACCCGATATCGACATACAAACGTCAAGTGACCGAGACAAAACACAAATACCAAAATTCATGTCCACAGAATTCACAATCCGAAATAAAAAACTATGAAAAAAACATCCAAATTTTACTCCAGATGAAATCAAACAATTTTGCATATGTGGAGGGTCTAATTAAAAGATGGAGGAACCACAGGTCAAGCATGAGGCCCAGGGGCTAAGTCCTGGCCGCAAATTGCGGCCAAAAAGGAATTTTTGGCGGCCAGGTTGAGGGGTTTGGGTCTCGGGTCTTCAGGGTAGCTTCTAGGTCACCTGCTTGTGTCAATGTAATCGCTATATATTTTTCCAGGTCTCCGAGTCATAGCAGAACTCCAAATATCGCCACAATTCCTCACAAAACTCGACATCGGAGTTTCTAAGTTCATTTCTTGGGGTTAAATCTCTGGTTTCGATCTATCAGATTTACTTTACAGGTGTGTAAAGTCACTACTAAACCTCAAGTTCACCATCTCAATTCAAATCAAATCCTAACCTCAATTTGGAATTTTCCAAGTTCATTAAACCTCACTAAATAGATTCTAAACTAGTCTAGAGGCTATAGAAATTCAAGTACTAAGCTAAGGGTGAAAGAATTACCTCATTTGTAAACTCAAGAATTTTCTTGAGTTGCCCCAAGTGCTCAAAATCCAAACTTTCTTGATCCAGCATGGTTGTAGTGAGCTTGTGCATGATTTTTGTGAAGGGGATGTATGGTTTTGATGTAGAAATGGGGTGCTGTGAGGAGGTAGAGGTGGTGGAGGGAGAGAGGGAAGCCATGAGAGGAGAAGAGGAGAGAAGGAAATGATGAAGATGAACAATAAACAATGAGCCATGGTCCAAGACCCCTCACCCTCTCTCTCTCTTCTCTCTCTTGCCCATACCTCCTAGGTCAAAATAGCTCCAATTCCCTTTTTCTTTTCTCTTTTCTTTTCTTTTCTTTTCTTTAACAAAAACACTTACAAATAAGTATGAAGACATGTTTCATATCAATAAAATGTAACAAGTATATTGTGACATACTATTGTGCATGTCATGAATATAAACCGTATTAATGCATAATTAATAATTATTAATCAAGTTTAACCGTAAACTCGTATGCAAATAATTTCTATAATATTCAAATCGACTTAATACACTCAAAATCAATAAAAATGTAGAATTTTCAAATATCTCCCGAATTATTGGTATATAATTATACCATATTATTAAAACTAATCTCCATACTCTAAATATTCATAATATTCATCATTTTATTTATTTAAATTCCCAAATATAATTTTTATTTTCTTGAAATGTTACAACTTTATCTAATCTGGATGGCTCTCACTGTTTCCTTGAATTCTCCTTCAAACCCTAAAAGTAGAATTAGTCGGGAACATTTGAAAATCACCCAAGGAGTAATACATACTCATCAGTGGGAATCGGGATCGAACTATCATCGCATGATAACTTGATGGAAGCCACTCAAGTCGCCACACTTCAGAAGGTATGCGCATGCCTGGCAAGTTTCCTGTATGTTTAAAACTCTCGATGTAGTTTTTGCCCCTGACGGTTTATGACCTTGACAATGGCCAACAATTCAAAAACCACTAGTCAAGTTCAATCCGTCCTTATCCTGGATTAATCTAGACCCACCCGTACAAACCCTTGACAAAGGCCAACAAGGCTATACGACTGTCTTAGATAATTGCAACTTTATGCAACAGACAAGCAATATCTAGCTATCGTACACTACGCTTTGTCAAAGGCCAACAAACGCAGAACGGATACTAGGTACTACTCATCCGAAAAGACGGAGGGCTACGGTTGGTTTTTGGCAAAAAACCTTTAACGTAATGAACTTGATATCATTGAAGGAACCGAGTGGTTTTACAAATATATAGTGGCGCAAACTTTTTCTAAAGATGTCACTCCCTGTGAAGGGATCTCGGCTCTTTCCTCATCGAATGAGGTGAAGGATATTCCTAACTGAACACTACGATGCAAAGCAAAAGAATTGACTATAGTGAAGTTATTACACTGGCGTAAACTTTTGCCTAAGAGGTCACTCCCTATAAAGGGATCTCGGCTCTTGCCTCGTCGAATGAGGTGCTAGATATTCATAACCGATTACCACTGTGCAAAGCAAAAGGAAACGTTCTGTGATAATAGTTTTTGAAAATTTGGTTCCAACAACATCATATAGGCTTGTTTTTCCTTGCATTAATCAGAATTAATGGAGTCCCATCAATTAATCCATATCACACCAGAAAAACAAGCAAAAATAAAATGTATGTATATTCCATCCACATTCTCCACGGGGCCCCGTCATGCACCGTTAAGTTACTTAACTAACGACAGAGCGGGGGCTGGACTAGCGTGGATGCAAAACATATACAACATCTACTAGTATATATAAATATATATATATAACATTCGTCCCAGGCATGATATAAGCAACATCTCAAAACATTAATAAGCAACACAAAATGATGGATAATCTTGGAGCCTTGGGTTTCATTTGAGCCGCAAATGAGATCCAACTTTCCCGGTCGTGTGGATAGCCCGTGCAATGAAAACCTGGACCCCTACGAGCGCGGCAAGTTACCCATCAATCCCAGAAGTGAGGCAATCCAAATCAACAAAGTGAATGGGCCATCCAGCACTTCACGAGATCCGGTAACTTGAGCGCCCCTCCGTGGGTCGTCCTATACCCCCTATGAGTGCGGCGAATAGCCTGCCAATTCTAGAGTAAGGCCCCCTCCGTCTCAACGCCATGAAATGTGGTCCCATTGCCCTCTAGAACCCAGCTATTCGTGCACCCCACCGTGGGATAATCCTAGTACAGAAAAGAAAAGAATATATACAATGGCGACACCGACCTCAATCCGGTCGTGCCCCAATAAAAGAATATACAATCTGGCAGAGACGGCTGTCCACATGTCGGACGCTCACCCCGCAATACTTATTATACAAATGAATCTGAATTGTACTACTACCATTGCACCACTGGCTATCCACCACGACAATCCAACCACAATATCAGCACAACTCAGAACATCAACGTGAATATCACGATCGCAAACCCGTCTAGTCGAACATATAGCAACTACTCGGGTTGTACCGCTCAATGATATTCACGGTCGAAGATATATTCACATGCATTGATAAACACACAGTTAAAATTTCGATCGACTAAAGCTTTCCTAAATTGGCCCCCAAATGCAAACCAGCACTCAAATAAATCTGGGCCAAAACCATACATCACAAAAATCACAATTCCTGATAATAGAGTGCCAAAAGAAATTTGGTGTACCATGGCCACAAATCCACCGCGGAACCGCGTCTAATGTGCCTATTATGCGGCAGTTCTTCGGCTATTTGTTTGGATCACGTGACCAAATTTCTTTAGGTTCTTTAATATTGCCTGCACGTATTTTTAAGATACACAGAATAATTTTTTTAACACTTTTCAAAATCGACAGCGGGCATGTGAAAATGAAATTTTGATACGGAAAATTCGGTCGATCGAGATTTTAATATTGTGTAAACTAGCTAGTAATGGTTTATGGGGTGGCTCTGATACCATGTTGGGTCAGTCAGCGCAGCGGAAACTGGCCATGGCACCTATAGGACCCTCAGCAGCTACTTTTTACGTAATCCCCTCGCGACGGACTACAACCTACCGGACCATATAACCGCACGGGGCACACTAGGGGTAAGAGCCTGTGCTTCGCTACTACTATCACCACAGTGAGAATCCCCCATGGGTCGGCATCCCTGCCTAGTAGCTCTGATACCATGTTGGGTTACGACAACGCCCAAGCCATCAACCGTGGCCGGTGTGGAACAAAAACCGGCATTTAAAATACTTGGCGCTAATGAAACCCGCCCAAAATCGAACCATAAACCTTTACCAGCTAACTACAAAGTGCTAAACTACAAGGTTAGAATGGTTATACCGAATGTTTAAGTCTACGGTAGCGCCCCGGCCGTCTTTAAGACGCCAAATGCGGAGCAAAAACTTTTCTAACTGGCGCTATCGCATACTATAACCCGGATCTTGCTATTAACGCTAAACTAACAAACTACAAAGAGGGTAGAAAGGCTATACCGAACGATCCGAGTCCTTCGGTCTTTAGCCATCATCCCACGCTCCTTTGTGGCATCTGCGATCTAGCTCGATCTCCGGTCTCCTCGTCCAGGTAGCACCACGTCAACGGATCTTTATACGGTCTCCCGCCTCTGAACCGAGGCAACTCGGACATGAAGTTTGCTAGCCGACATGTCCAAGATTGAAGTAGAGAATGAGTAGAATACTTTGTCTCGTTTCATCCAAAACTATGGACGAACAGTTAATGAAGTTTCCTTTAGATTGATAAATTGAACTAGGAAATTTATTAAGTATGAATCATATCTTTTCTACCAAGTGAGAGAGTGGAAAATCAATCAAGGGGCAACCATAAGAGGCCGGCCACAATATGAGGTGGGGGGTGAGCACAAGAAAGATAAAGATGACCATTAGCAATAAATGAAATGAACGAGTCACTTAAAACACCTCACAAAACATTCAATGCAACAAATGAGTCACTAAACATAGTCATCAACCATTTAATGCAAAATGGTGACACACTAAACCTAGTCATTAATCTAGAAGCTTCCACTCATGACTCACCCTCAAAAAAAAGATAATTCCGCAATAAACCGAATGTTTAAGATGGGTGATAGAAAACTGACAACTTCGAAAAGCGATCCCGAAACGAATTTCAGGATAACCCCGTAACTGTATATACATACCCGCATTTGTATTACGACCGAATACAAATGCAACAGAGACAAAGATATTATTTCTACACAGTATAATACATGGATCCGGCTTAAACCAAAGCCCACCAGTATTATCTGCCCGAAATATGACACGTGCGTAAACGCACGTGCATTTTCCGAACCCTGCCATAAAACCATACGGCCTCTACAACGTTTTGCCCGAACTCGGGAAACTATCTATGGGGGACTCTAATGACTCATCAGTACCCTGGTAGTGGGTTTAACCACAAGCACGTCAGCGGCACTAGCAGTGCGTAACGGCTGCCCATGTACTAACCTCAAGGGAAGCCGATGAGCGAACTCATCCTGGAACCCTACTGAGCCTAACAGTGACAATATAGATACAGTCCGGTCCGCTCGTCTATGAATATCGCATATCGGGCCTAGGGGGCTGGTAACGTCAGACCCCCAATAGCGGTGTAAGTCGTGTCAGAGACAAGCCCTGAACACCCTGAGAAACTACTGTAATACTTACCAGTAATTCTCACATGCCTTGGCCAAGGACTTGGTGTAATGGCTTTCCTAGACACAGCGCGATCTTACCCCCAATACCGGGAGAGACGAATCCCCTGCTGATCCGCTCACTTGCCTCCATGTGGCTCGGGACTGTACCCAAAAAAGACCTGTTTGCACTACTCCTTTGAGCCGTGGTAGGGTAGAAATCAAAGCACAGTGGGAACTCACACGAGACAAATGACGACCTCAGGTCGATGAACTTACCTATACACATGTCACCAGGGAACTGCTATCTGATGCTAGGTATAAATACCAACTAGCAGGTTCCCGGTGAGTCCTGTCCGGTGTACTCATAACCCAATGAGCACCTGTATACATCTTAGGTGATCCAACTGATACCAGTGGCTTGTGAGATCGGCCGCCGTCCCTCGTCAGAGTCTCGACTGTATACACTAGTCTACTCCGGAGTATCGATGCCCTATCTCGAAACTCCCATGACTAAGGACAACAATTATGGATGTGCATATAGACTACCCAACTCTCATGTATATGATCGCCATCATACTGTTGGTAGTCAAGCAAGATCCTAAGGGCTCTATCAACGTGTAATAGTGATCAGTCAAACCTGTACACAACTGATACAGGCAAACCAGATAGCATAGTATCATCTCGAGTAAGACTGTGCTACCGGTATAGGTCCTCCTCAATCATTGCAATCATGTACCTGCGATCCAATAATTGACTTTTAGGTCACTACATCCAACAATCTCCCACTTTCACTTAAGGCTAATTATTGCGATGTTGCATACTCACAGCCCGTGTGATACCGACCACCCAACTCCTCTACTAATCAGTTTCACAAAGCTCGTTTGTAAAACTCTCGTGTTCGAGAAATAGCCTCAACGAGTGGATCCTCCATGATGTTTCTTTCTATGTCTCTTTTAATCTCAAGTTCGTGGAGAAATCCATCTCCCGAATCGAGTAATACCTGTCTTAGAATATGTCTGGATACCTGATGGGACCTAGTTCATAAATGAACTCCAAATCCAAACTTCTTAGACTGTATCGTCAACTGAACATAATTAGTATCCAGCACCATGCCTCCCACAGTATCCTCTTGGACCACCTGTCCATAATACTGCCCCCTTCGTCAGAGGAAAAACTATAACTCTGACAATCACTCTGTCATCCATGTCACTTTTGAAGCATGGAATGATAACCGTCCCCCGAAGGAGGCCGCCGTCATCAAATCCGTAGAACATTCACTAATGTTCTGAAACTGCTTCCTTATGTTTCTCTAGGATTGGATTAATATAATCTTATCGCATCTAGTGGTACTTGACATCTCATGATCGACTCAATTGCCTAAGCAAGTGGTATGCCAATCATGCACATCCCTCTCCCCTTTAGTCTGTAAGACACCTTTAGAGAGGGTGACTCCATCACATGCAGGTACACCACCATGCCAGGAGTCATCTATTACAAATACTTTTAGAATACTGTCAAAGTACCCACATTGGGAAACTACCCAAATCTAGATCTAAAACCATAGATCTAGTAACCGGAATGTCTGATATTATATCTATATCCTGTGTGGAGAAAAAACTGTGTGACAACCATAGTATAACCGATCGTAGTATATAAATTTTACTTCCTACTCTGTGTATGTCATCAAAATACCAAGACATCACACCCCACTACCTTCTTAACAGATCCATCCTCTATTCTGATGAAGTCAAACCCATAACTGTCATATCAAAATTAGATGATCTATCTCCGCTATAACTGCTTAAGTCTATAAACAGACATAAGCTACTTGCCCACTATGCTTCCGCTGATCCCACTGACAACAACAACCCTCTGGCAGAATAATATATACGTGCACTTCTAAAGCTAGTTTAGAACGACGCTATACTTAACCTCCTGCCGGGTCTCATAGCCTGGAACAATATTAGTGTCAAGTCTGGGTAAACAAGAACCTCCCTGTCACCGTCATTGAGGCTACTGGAGTACCTCTCGGGTGCCTGAGGTTACCCACTATATATGCGGAGTGGCTATTGGAATGTCAAATCTGATTGAATCTTTAGGTCCTATTAAATTTTCCGTAATCATTTGCGGTTCTGGAATCACTTCCAGTTCTACCATACTCCGACTACTGTTTTCTGAAAAAATCCATTTTACTAAAACTCTGGCGAGTCAAGAACAATATCACTAGTGATCTTCCAGATGGTAGAAAGTCAACCCTCGTCGTAGCCTGGGCCAACCTACAAACTGCCATTACAGAAACGTGCCTTGATTTATCCAAAGTCTGGTTTTAATCATAAGCCGGACAACTCCCCGTACCTTAACATCGTTAAGATATGAACCATTCTATATCTAATATAGAAACTTTGGCACTTATTTAATTGGAACCAGATCCAAATCATGCAGCTGTCTCCAGTGCATATCAACTTAATGGAAAGAGGCTAATCAGCATTACTCAACTTAGGAATCCATCCAATTATGAGTAACCTGATAGAGAAACAAGTTTCTCAAAACCATTACTATGAACTGAATACCAATCACATGTATCTACATCTTCGATCTCTTTGAAGAATTACGATACTTGCGACATCTGGTTCTCTACTTTATTCATATACCCACAACTTCTCAAAACATAGACCTTGTATTTCTACGAAACACTTGTCTAAAAACTAGAGAAGTCATAAGTAAACAGAACATAGTACGAGGACCAACCCCTTTGTCCTGATGGACACTGGACAACATACAATACTCTGTATGAGTTCCCTGAGTCGAATAACACAAAACCTGTGCATCGTAGGTTGAAAACTGAACTTATGGTTAAGAACTACTCCGCTGTTCAATGCTCCTTATCCAATCGTCAACTGATATAGGTAAATGTCATGGACATAATTTCAAAAACTTATATCTCACTTTATAAAAATAAAGGTACAGATATATCATTTTGAAATTGGTGCACAACAACGGATACTCAAAACCAAATACAAGCCGTCCGGCAAAAACCCAGGCGATTTCCTCAAATATCACCAATTACAACGAATTCCGATATAATGAGGATGATTACCTTATTCCCAATAACTTACTCCCACTCATCATCTGTAAAACCATACAGATGTGAGAATCATACCTGGTAAATACATACCCTGGAGTAAGTATCTAATCGGAAAATCAGTTTTCCTTTAGCAATGCACTGAAACATGAAAATGTTTCATAGGGGTATCCTGGTATTCCTAGTAATGCCTCTTCCATAATCCAATTCATGACTATAACCGTATATTTCTTTGCCATCTCTCCAAATCCCTTTATTTGCCTTTATTCATTTCCTTTTGTACACCCCTTTTAGGCTAAGCTGTTTTCTTCCTTCCCTACCGTTCGACACCAGCCCATGGTTTGGAAGAAGACTATCCAGTAAGCATAATAGGTGTACCCTCCTAAACCAAGGAGTACTCGCAACTTGAGAGAAGGTGATGATAAAAGACAACTGAATAATACCTTATTCTATTTCTCCCGAACTGGGGAAAAAAGCAAAGGTGAAATAGGAGTAGCGATGAAGTACGCGGTTTGGTCGTGAATGATAGCAGACGCAATTTACTTTGCCCTCTTTCTAATCCCTTTATTTTTTCTTTAGTTATTACCATCTGTACACCCTACTTAGGCTAATTGGTTTTCTTCATTCCCTATCTTTCGGCACCTGCCTATGGTTTGGAAGAAGACTATCCGATAAGCGTAATAGGTGTACTCTCCTAAACTAAGGAGCCCTCGCAACCCGAGAGAAGGTGATAATAAAATACAACCGAATAAACCAATTCTATTTCTCCTGAACCTGGATCCATCCTCGAAGAAGTCCCTTCGAGTTCGTATATAACCATACGATGGATCAATCCAATAGTAGTGGATGTCCGTAGTGATACGAGGTATTCTGATTAATTCAAAGGGTAAAAGAAGGAGCGGCAATGACTTATGCAACTTTGACAATCCAAAAGCCAGTATTTTAAGAAGGTTCGGTCAACTTGGTCACTGAGTCATAGTCTAGGGTTGGTCAAAGGTCGCTGCCAAAGAGAGAGAGAGAAAAGAAACACTCTGCGTGCACTCTAACCTAGATCAGAATGGTTATCACTTTATCTAATCAGGAAACCTCCCACTGTACTGTCAAATTCTCCTCCAAACCTGAAAGAAGAATCAATCGGGATCACCCGAAGAGTAAACCAACTCATCAGTGGGAATCGGGATCCAACTCTCATCGCATGATAACGTGAAGGTATCCACTCATGTTATCACATTCCAGAAGGTATGCGCATACTTGGCAAGTTTCAGTTTCTTTAGAAACTCCCGATAAGATTTTTGCCCCATGCTCTTATGACCTTGACTTTGGCCAAAATTCCATATGTCATATGCCAAGTTCTACCCATCATTATCTTGTCAATTTGAACCCACCCGCATATGCCCTTGACTTTGGCCAAAATGGCAGAACGACTGTCCCAAACCAACTCATCTATCTATGCAACAAATGAATACCCAGCAGCTACCAAACACTATGCCTTGGCTTTGGTCAAAATACATAGCTTGAATACTAATGAATACCCAAAAGAAATGACGGAGGGCTACGGCTAGTTTTTGGCGAAAAACCTTTAACGTAAAGAACTTGATCTCGTTGAAGGAACCTGATAGCTTTTTATAAAAAATATAGTGGCGAAAACCTTTGCTAAAGAGGTCACTCCCGGTGAAGGGATCTCGGCTCTTTCCTCGTGGAATGAGGTGCAGGATATTCCAACTGAATACCGCGATGCAAAGCAACATGTAATCGACTATAGTGAAGTTATTACCCTGACGCAAACTTCTGCCCATGGGGTCACTCCCGGTGAAGGGATCTCGGCCCTTGCCTCGTCGAATGAGGTGCAGGATATTCCAACTGAATACAACTATGCAAAACAAAAGAAAACGTCTTTGTAATAACACTTTTTAAAACTGTTCAAACAATATCCAAACAGGTTTGTTTTCCTTTGCATTGATCAGAATCAACGCAGTCCCATCAATTAATCACACCAGAAAAGAACGAAAATAAAATGTACGTATATGCCACCCGCATTCGTCACTGGGTCCCGTCATCACCCGTTAGGTTACTTAACTAACGACAGAGCGGGGACTGGACTAGTGCGGGTGTAAAACATATACAACATCTACTAGTATATATACCAATATATAATAATCGATCCAGCCGTGATAATATGCAACATTACAGAAAAGTAATAAGCAACACAAAACAATACAGATAATCTGGGATCCCCGGGTTTCACAGAGCCGCTACTGAAACCCGATGTTCCCCTGGTCGTGTGGATAGCCTGTGCATTGAAACCTAGACCCCTATGGGTGCAGCAAGTTACCCGCCAGAACCTGAAGCGAGGCAGCCCCTTACAACATAGTGAATGGACCACCCTGTACTTCACGGAATCCGGTAACTTGAGCACCCCATCTTGGGTCAACCTGTACCCCCTACGAGTGCGGCGAATAGTCTGCCAATTCTAGAGTGAGGCCCCTCTGCCTCTCAAAGCCATGAGATGCGGACCCGTTTCCTTCCAGAACCCGGCTATCCGTGCACTCTTTCGCGGGGTAAACCTAGTACAAAAATGAAAAATATGTACAACGGGTACATCGACCTCAGTCCGGCCTTGCCCCAAAAGAATATTATACAAACAGGCAGTGACGGCAGTCCACATGTTGGACGCTCGTCCCGCAATATCAAATGTACAAATAAATCCAAACTGCACTACCATTGCACACTGCTATCCACCACGACAAATCCGCAACAACACAGCACAACACAGAACATCAACGCGAATGTCACGTTCGCAAACCCGTCTAAAAGGACTATAGAAATTAGACGCAATTTACCGCTCGAATGACATTCACGGTCGGAGATATAATGTAAGTACTGTAAACTAACAAGTTTAAAATTTCGATCGACAAAACTTCCCGATGTGGGCCCCACGTACATCTGCTGTATAGTAACAAAATCTGGGCACAAAAGAAATATTCCAGAAACCACAATTTTACATGAAGACCATACTGTAGAAAAATGGTTTATTGTAGCTCTAAAACGGCGGCGGAACCGCGGCCAAACTAGGGTTTGTGCGGCGGTTCCGCGGCGCTTTGGATGCTTCATTCTACTAAATTTCACCAGTATTCTAAGAAAAGCCTGCACGATTTTCTGAGATGCTCAAAATGATTTTTAGACCTGTTTTAAAAATCGACAGAAACTTTACACATAAAAATGCGGTTTTTGAAATTCCGTTCGATCGATATTTTAAACGCGTTAGAAAAAGTTAGTAAAGCTTAATGGTCTGGCTCTGATACCATTTAAGTCTGCGGTAGCGCCCCGGCCGTCTTTCAGACGCAAAGTGCGAAACAAAAATTTTTCTAACTGGCGCTATCGCATACTATAACCCGGATCTTGCCATTAACGCTAAACTAACAAACTACAAAGAGGGTAGAAAGGCTATACCGAACGATCCGAGTCCTTCGGTCTTTATCCATCATCCCACGCTCCTTTGCGGCATCTGCGATCTAGCTCGATATCCGGTCTCCTCGTCCAGGTGGCACCACGTCAACGGATCTTTATACGGGCTCCCGCCTCTGAACCGAGGAAACTCGGACATGAAGTTTGCTAGCCGACATGTCTAAGATTGATGTAGAGAATGAGTAGAATACTTTGTCTCGTTTCAGCCAAAACCATGGACGAACGGTTAATGAAGTTGCCTTTTAGATTGATAAATTGAACTAGGAAATTTATCAAGTATGAATCATATCTTTTCTACCAAGTGAGAGAGTGGAAAATCAATCAAGGGGCAACCATAAGAGGCCGGGCACAATATGAGGTGGGGGGTGAGCACAAGAAAGATAAAGATGACCATTAGGAATAAATGAAATGAACGAGTCACTTAAAACACCACACAAAACATTCAACGCAACAAATGAGTCACTAAACATAGTCATCAACCATTTAATGCAAAATGGTGACACACTAAACCTAGTCATCAATCTAGAAGCTTCCACTCATGACTCACCCACAAGAAAAAGAAAATTCCACATTATACCGAATGTTTAAGACGGGTGATAGAAAACTGGCAATTTCGAAAAGCGATCCCGAAACGAATTTCAGGATAACCCCGTAACTGTATATACATACCCGCATTTGTATTACGACTGAATACAAATGCAACTGAGATAACGATATTATATCTACACGGTATAATACATGGATCCGGCTTAAACCAAAGCCCACCAGTATTATCTGCCCAAAATATGACACGTGCGTAAACGCACGTGCATTTTCCGAACCCTGCCATAAAACCATACGGCCTCTACAATGTTTCGCCTGAACTTGGGAAACTATTTGTGGGGGACTCTAATAACTCATCAGTACCCTGGTAGTGGGTTTAACCACAAGCACGTCAGCGGCACTAGCAGTGCGTAACGGCTGCCCATGTACTGACCTCAAGGGAAGCCGATGAGCGAACTCATCCTGGAACCCTACTGAGCCTAACAGTGACAATATACATAAAGTCCGGTCCGTTCGTCTATGAGTATCGCATATCGGGCCTAGGGGGCTGGTAACGTCAGACCCGCAATAGCGGTATAAGTCGTGTCGGAGACAAGCCCTGAACTCCCTCAGAAACTACTGGAATACTTACCAGTAATTCTCACCTGCCTTGACCTAGGACTTGGTATAATGGCTTTCCTAGACACAGCGCGATCTCACCCCCAATAACGGGAGAGACGAATCCCTGCGATCCGCTCACTTGCCTCCATGTGGCTCGGGACTGCACCCAAAAAAGACCTGTTTGCACGACTCCTTTGTGCCGTGATAGGGTAGAAATCAAAGCACAGTGGAAACTCACACGAGACAAATGACGACCTCAGGTCGATGAACTAACCTATACACATGTCACTCGGGAACTGCTATTTGACGCTTGGTATAAATACCAACTAGTAGGTTCCCGGCGAGTCCTGTCCGGTGTACTCATAACCCAATGAGCACCTGTATACATCTTAGGTGATCCAACTGACACCCGTGGCTTGGGAGACCGGCCACCGCCCCTCATGGGGGTCTCTACCGTATACACTAGTTGTAACGTTTTGAAAATCGTTTCGGTGAAATTTCAAAAAAATCGGTAAAATAAGGGGGTTTTCTGTAAAATGTTAAAATTCAAATATCTTATTATAAAAATTAAATATACATATTCTAGCTATGTAATTGCTATTATTTGGTGTTTATTGAGCCGCTGGTGAAATTTCAAATTTTCTGAAAAAAATATTATTTTATTATTATTTAAGCCGTCACTAATACATTTAATTAGGGAAAATTACAAATTGGAATGAGTTGAAACAAATTTTGTGCATCATAAAACATTAAATAAAATTTTATCATGTGGTTTTTGGAACGAAATCATTTTCCAAAACGGTTTAGAAATTATTGAAGAAAAAAGGCTTTTTTTTAGCGTAAATGGATGTTTGGGGTATTATATTTATCATTTTTCATCACCCCACACCCGTACCCACATCCACACACTCCCATTTACTTCTCCCCTTGAAGAATTCAGCAGCCCCCATTTATTTTCCCCACTTGAATTTCAAAGGAAAGAAATGAAAGAAAAGAAAAGAAAATGGAGAAATGAGGTGGACCTTTGACCTTGAATTGACTTTGACTTCTTCCCCCACTTTCTCTACCTCCCTCTCTCTCCTCTCCCACTCCCATTCCAGCAGCCCCCCCTCCTACAGCAGCAGCAGCCCCCCCCCCAATTCCCTTCACCTTTCTCTTCAAACTTCATCAAAAATTGCCTCAAATCCATCAAAAAAAATCCCAAAACCCAAATCCGACTCCTACGCATTTTAGCTTAGCCCGTATAGCATGGATCTTTGTGAAAAGAGAGCATTTTGGGAGGCCATGGATGCTTGTGGATCTTCAAATGTTTTTGGGTATAATTCTAAAACATTTTTGCTTAATTTGTTTCTAATTTCTTAAAGCTAAACTACTTAAGTGATAATTAGGCTTAAGTTGCAAGTTTTGGAATTCAAGTTATGAATTTGAATGCAAGTTAGGGTTTTATAAAATTGGTGTATGGTTGTGTGTTATATTTAGGCTTTTTGTCATGTTAATACAAGATTAGTAGCTTGTGCTAATGGTTAGTTTAAAAATTGTGTTAATTTGCTAATTTGCTTACTAGGTTTTTGAAATTGGTTAAATACTTGAGATTAAAAATGTGTTTAGGTTTTTCATGACTTCATTAACTTTACTAAGTGTGGTTTAATGTTTTAGATCATGCAAATCTAAGCTAGATTGTAGTTTGTGCATTTTTGCTTTGAAATTGTTAAATTTTAGGTATTTTGTAAACTAAAATATTAGGGTTTTTGGAATTTAATGAGATTAAATTCCGGGAATTGTTTATATGACTTATTTAAGATATTTAATAAATATATTGGCCGCTACATTCATTTAAACATCCTGTTTTGTACAAAAACGGCGAATTGTGCTTGCTAGATTTTCGGAAAAATGGCTTTTTAAGTAAAATTGGGGGTTTTGTGAGTTTTAACCTAGTTTATATTAAAATTAGTGTTCGTGAATGTGCAAATGAGTGTGATTGGAATTTTCTCGATGGTTTGACGTTTGTACATCGACATCGAGGGTTGGTTTGACTATTCTTGCATGCGTAGGCGATAGGTTTGGACCTATGCGTGATACGCGTGCCGATTTGATTTTCGTATGCCGTTTCGATTTCGAATTTAGTTTTAATGCGATATGGTGCGTTATGATATGTAGGTACCCCCATGTGGACTTCGAGACGACAAGCAAGCGCGTGGCGACGTCGGCACCGGCTAGCGAGGACCAGGTGAGTAGATTTATATCTACGGGGAGAAGTCGGGTGGATGGCGTATAGCACCCCCGCAGTCCGTGGTGGTGTATACGGATGCGTATACACACCAACAATTATTATATGTTATTTGGGATTAATAACGATACTTAGGATGGATATTGGTGTGTTGGATTACTTTAGTGTTGCGAAACCTAGGGTAGTGTTGCACTACACATACACACATACATACTTGCATACATTCCTATTGATATGTGCTCATGGAATTCTTTATAGTTATGGGTTCACATGGGTATGGGACTATGTGTTCACATACGGATTTGAGGATGATACCTGGGATTGAGCTGAGTCGATGAGATTTGATTTGAGGCCGTGAGATCGGTGATATAGCAGGGTTCGTATTTGAGATACGACATGACGTTGTAGCGGGTCCTTGACGTAGTGTTTCACACACGTCCATGCATACGTAGGCGGTATCAGTATGGTACTAGACGTAGATCAGTACCCCGATCATGATATTTGATAAAGAGGATACCGGGTGAATAGTATGATGAATGTGATATTGACCCGTACCCAGATTGGGATGCCGTACGACGGATTTACGTACGAGCTATATTGATGATTGATCCGCACTCTTGACTTGGGATGCCTGATTATAGATATGGTATCGGATATGATATTATTGAGGCGGGATCACCGACTATACATATACAGGTATGTATATGTATCGACTCAGATGATAGGCGGTTTCCTTACCTGTAGTTCAGCTTGTTAGTTCAGCCGTATAGTTTAGTGTAGTTGTTAGATTAGATTAGACTCCTGCCTATTTCAAAAACTAACAAATCGTGGGTATTTTAAAAGACAGCCCAAGGGATCCTACGGATATTTCAAAAGACTTATCTTTTCATAAAAACACCGTAGCCCTTATTTTCAAAACCCCATGATTCGTGTTATTTCAAAAGGCACCAATTGTAGGACTTATATTAGATTAATGCAGATTAGTTATAGTTGCGTCTAGTTTTCAGCTCCCGCTCTTCTTTTGTGATCCGCTTCGCATCGCATGCTTATTTTATGTTTCATACTCCATTATTGATATCATGTTGTTAGGACACCAGCACCATTACCGATGATACGTATGTACCACGTACACTTATTTGCCGGCTCACACACATCTTCATCGGTAATTACCATGTCACGTACACCTTAGAAAATATTATTGCTTGACATAGCCCGTTAGCTAATAGTTAGACATGATATTAGTGTACTTGCCTTATATGTTAGTTTAGACATTGTAGTTATTACCTGCTACTTCATGCATACTATTATTCATTGTTATGCCGCTTTCATGGATTTTCATGCATATATTCACCATTTTACGTGTTATTGAGGTTTTGGATTCGGATTTCCATGAGATTTTCTGGATTTGGAGAAAAACCGCAAAAACATAAATAAACCTTTTTCCTCTTTTAAAATAAAAAGTGCGGTTTTCCCATGATGTATGAGTCGTCCACCATGAGTTTGCTGATGGATTTCGAGACCCGATTCGAGGAGACGGATGAACCGTTTCGGGTACATGGTGGACCCGGTAAGGTACCCCGGGGCAAGAAGCGCGTGATGATGACGATGTGAGCCTGGCAGGGGAGCACTACCTACCGGTGATATTACCCGACGCGTCGGATATCCGGAGGATACCGTCGTGGTCTTGAGATGGATGGTAGGGGCCGGTCTGGACTGACGGCGCCCTAGATATTGAGACTTGAGGTACATAGATTGTGACACAGAGATATCGAGGTATTTGGACACTTGTTTTGTGTCGATGCCGGGCACTGTTTTATGCTGATTTCATATATGGTACCTCATTTCTTTTAAAATACAGAAATCTCACTGATTTATGAAACCAGTTTTATTCAGTGCATGCATTCTGTTTTATGCATTCATACATCATCCATATGATATATAGCTACCTGAGGCACTGACACGGGCACATGAGATTACACTCGGGTTAGATATTTACCCTAGCCTTGTTATAGGCTACGTGTTATATACATTTTTGAGGATATATTATGATCATTGACTTAGGATTGCGTTATTTATGCGATTTTTGTGCGTAGATATTTTTCTATTCACGAGTTGGCAACTCACCCCCGTTGTGCCCCAGTTTCTTGCAGGTTGCCGTACAGGTTTCATTACGGCTTTGCGGGCTCAGTTTCATTCGGGTGACTTGCTAGTAGGTGGGTTTTTCTTGTATCGTACCCATCATATTATCTTGTATAATATTATTCCGTTGTATCTAGTAAATTCCATCAACCAAACATGTATTTATTGAGATAGAGACCAGTGTTGGTTATTCTTTCGACCTTAGAGTCGCTCGTTATATTTCTGGTGGTTTTGAGTTTTCTTTAGAGTTTTGATCCTCGCCGTTGGCGTTGTATATTATTTTGTTTCTGTGGTTGTGACCGTCGATTGACGAAGAGCTAGCTCCCGCTTGGGGATGCCCTTTTCTTGATTTCGTATACTATTCATGTTGTATCCCGTTTGGGGGCCAGTATTTACAAAAGAGACTCTGCCGAAATTTTCAGTAAATTTTTGATGTTTTAAAAACCGCATATTTCGGCTTATGCTATTGAAATTACTTGCTTTAAGTTGGTTTTTCCTGCAATCTACTACTTTTCTTGGTTTAGATTTCTGGGTTTTCGGTTTACTTAGATTACGTACGTCTCGAGACGTTCGTAGTTTAAGTGCCGGTCATGTTCCGTACTTTCGGGTCGTGACAAAGTTGGTATCAGAGAGTTAGGTTTTAACCTTCGGAGCGTAGGATGACCCTTGGTTGATGGAATAGGTGACTAAAGTAGAGTGACGTACCGTTGATATGTTCCGCGGCATATTTACGACACGCCACTCCACTTAAGAAGCCTTAGGATGTACATTTCCTTGTTCAGTATTATATTCCTTCCTGATCTAGCCTCATCGTTACCAGTTTGGTTTTGCTGCCACGATTACGGGCAGGGAGAGCTACGGCTAGAGTTGCGGTCAGCACGAGCTCGTCACGGACGAGGACTGACCAGGGCGAAATTCCGGCGACACCCGATTGTAGAGAGGTGTCTTTTGATTGTGTTTTCGCACCACGAGCGTTTGGAGGATCGCCTTTATGAGATTTCTCAGACGTGCCGATCAGTATCAGAGGATTGGGCCACTGGCAGAGGCCAGCCAGATTTTGATGACCGTTGGTGTGTTTCTTATTCATGATGGTTGAGGCACTGTTCAGCGTGCAGACGAGCGAGCCAGTTATTGCTGCGAACGACGAGATATTGCCCCAGATGCTGGCGTTAGTGCAGAACGAGTTGTACTAAGAGATGATAGAAGGTCGCTAATCATCGAGGATGAATGACTAGGACATGTGGATCGTTCGCCTATCCCGATGCGAGGTTATCAGATAGATTGATTCCAGCTAGAAACGACTTCACGCGGAGACGTTGGGAGTCGACAGAGACGATTGAATGCCAGAAACCTATTATTCCAAGTTTAAAGTAGTCGGAAAGACATGCAGGCAATTCTATGGTCCCTCTAGAAGAATGAAACCCTAACTCGACTTAATGACCGTGTGAAAGCCTTTGAACCTTCGGGTTTGCGGCAGTTCTACGGCGCCATTAGTGAGGCTTGGGTTTGCCCTTCTACGGCTGGACCACCGATGCTGTGGTATGTACTCGATACTATTAAACTGTGCCCAAGATGTTGAGCTTTTGGGGGATTATGAGGTTTTGACGACTCGATCAGATGGCTCGACTTAATTCGGATGCTAGGTGGTGAGATGCATTTCTTGGGAGACTCCAGATATGAGGATAGTCGTTGGAGCTCAATCCATGCAGCCACGACGAGACGAGTCCAAAGCAGACGACATTAGAGAAAAGTGGAGTAAGAGGTTCGTACCAGATCTAGATGAGATGACATTCCACTCCGCCGACATCAGAGATGCGATGCGCATGCCGAGGCATGGTACTTGGACTTACCTTCCAGAAGGAGTCGCGATGAGTATGCAGTCGTTCCAGAGCAAGATGCAGATATAGGAAAGGACAACGACTTCCGGACAGTTGGCAGAGATGAGACATGGAAGAGACCGTGAGCAGGATTCCTTCCAGGACACTGCTGCAATGATACTTGCACCCAGGATCAGATGTGTCACGTACATTCAGAGAGCCAGAGGCCGACGCCAGTAATATGTTGTCTTACGAGTGGTCGCGATGATTGACCAAGAGATGACCAGAGAAGTGCCAGAACGGAATCGTCCCCGTTAGCACACCTGACAGGGCCGATGAGCCGATGGACCGAAAGATTGGTAATTCACAGTGAAGACCTTGACCCAGGAGTGGTCATGGTTACGCACACCAGCAGGCCAGGGTTCATGATCATCGACGAGACGTCCCATTAGTGACCGCGACAGTTGGCCGGGATTTTTAGAGGATGCGCTTGAGCAGTACAATTCCGCCATTGTTGATTACGATGTTTTGGGTGATTTATTCGTATGATTTGATCTTGATGATTGAGGATTTACGATCTTTGCACAGTGTTGCACTTGATATCGTTTTCGTGCTTCAGTTTCACATGTTTGTGATTTTACGATTTTAAACAGTTGAGTTGGTTTTGTGCGTATGCATGCACACGATTTCGTTCCTGCGCTCGGTATAGTTTATATATGCTTGCAGTGCAGTGATACGCCTTTTGTACACTTAGATGCACTGGACTTCGATTTCGATTGTGATACCCGATATTTGTTTTGTGCACCTTGTGCACCAGATTGATTTTGCGCACGTTCGGCGCTTGATATTGGATTTCATGATTTCGTGCACGATAGATGCACCTGATTTTGCTGTCAGGCACACATGTTGCCTACGACAGATGTTTCGTGCACACCCGATGCACTTAGATGTTGTTTCTGTGCGCATGTATGGCACATTCATGGATTTTGATTTCCGTGCGCACCAGACGCACGTAGCATTCATGTGCATATTTTGGGATTGATTTCGTATAGAGCAGTACGTTTTTATGATATTGCTATGTATTTTCGTACTGAGCAGGACTAGTCAGAGGACAGTACCTGAATATATTTTGCATGCATTGATAGTTATTGAAGGGATTTCCAAAGAGCGAGCTATAGCTTCAGTATTTACTTACGTGTCTGATATGACACGAAATGTTTAAAACAAGGAGACCCTTCTAAATTGTTTCCAAAACAGCGGAATGTACATTTCAAACAAAGGTATATATGTATATAGTTATTTTCTTATGATAGACGTCCGCCACTGTGCAGTGTTATACGCGTTGCACAACGACTTAGAAAGATTTGGCATGCATTTCCTTCAGATACTTACAGATATAGATTCGATGTTTACATGTATAGTTTCGAGTTATATCATATTGCTTTGATTTAGATTTGGCATTGATGTCTTATCCATGACTCCGATGATTGCGGGATGCTTGACGGAGTTTTGATTTGAGTTATATACTCATTTTTCAAGCGCATGCGCTGCGCTACGAATTGTTTTATGTAGTTACAATTTCGGAGCCCCGACGACTTGATGGTTTTTCTTCGATGTTTTAGTATTTGGGGGAGTTTGAATTTAAATTCGGGGACCGAATTTCTTTAAGGGGGGAAGATTGTAACGTTTTGAAAATCGTTCTGGTGAAATTTCAAAAAAATTGGTAAAATAAGGGGGTTTTCTGTAAAATGTCAAAATACAAATATCTTATTATAAAAATTAAATATACATATTCTAGCTATGTAATTGCTATTATTTGGTGTTTATTGAGCCGCTGGTGAAATTTCAAATTTTCTGAAAAAAATATTATTTTATTATTATTTAAGCCGTCACTAATACATTTAATTAGGGAAAATTACAAATTGGAATGAGTTGAAACAAATTTAGTGAATCATAAAACATTAAATAAAATTTTATCATGTGGTTTTTGGAACGAAATCATTTTCCCAAACGGTTTAGAAATTATTGAAGAAAAAAATGCTTTTTTTTTAGCGTAAATGGATGTTTGGGGTATTATATTTATCATTTTTCATCACCCCACACCCGTACCCACATCCACACACTCCCATTTACTTCTCCCCTTGAAGAATTCAGCAGCCCCCATTTATTTTCCCCACTTGAATTTCAAAGGAATGAAATGAAAGAAAAGAAAAGAAAATGGAGAAATGAGGTGGACCTTTGACCTTGAATTGACTTTGACTTCTTCCCCCACTTTCTCTACCTCCCTCTCTCTCCTCTCCCACTCCCATTCCAGCAGCCCCCCCTCCTACAGCAGCAGCAGCCCCCCCAATTCCTTTCTCTTTTCTCTTCAAACTTCATCAAAAATTGCCTCAAATCCATCAAAAAAAATCCCAAAACCCAAATCCAACTCCTACCCATTTTAGCTTAGCCCGTATAGCATGGATCTTTGTGAAAAGAGAGCATTTTGGGAGGCCATGGATGCTTGTGGATCTTCAAATGTTTTTGGGTATAATTCTAAAACATTTTTGCTTAATTTGTTACTAATTTCTTAAAGCTAAACTACTTAAGTGTTAATTAGGCTTAAGTTGCAAGTTTTGGAATTCAAGTTATGAATTTGAATGCAAGTTAGGGTTTTATAAAATTGGTGTATGGTTGTGTGTTATATTTAGGCTTTTTGTCATGTTAATACAAGATTAGTAGCTTGTGCTAATGGTTAGTTTAAAAATTGTGTTAATTTGCTAATTTGCTTACTAGGTTTTTGAAATTGGTTAAATACTTGGGATTAAAAATGTATTTAGGTTTTTCATGACTCCATTAACTTTATTAAGTGTGGTTTAATGCTTTAGATCATGCAAATCTAAGCTAGATTGTAGTTTGTGCATTTTTGCTTTGAAATTGTTAAATTTTAGGTATTTTGTAAACTAGAATATTAGGGTTTTTGGAATTTAATGAGATTAAATTCCGGGAATTGTTTATATGACTTATTTAAGATATTTAATAAATATATTGGCCGCTACATTCATTTAAACATCCTGTTTTGTACAAAAACGGCGAATTGTGCTTGCTAGATTTTCGGAAAAATGACTTTTTAAGTAAAATTGGGGTTTTTGTGAGTTTTAACCTAGTTTATATTAAAATTAGTGTTCGTGAATGTGAAAATGAGTGTGATTGGATTTTTCTCGATGGTTTGACGTTTGTACATCGACATCGAGGGTTGGTTTGACTATTCTTGCATGCGTAGGCGATAGGTTTGGACCTATGCGTGATACGCGTGCCGATTTGATTTTCGTATGCCGTTTCGATTTCGAATTTAGTTTTAATGCGATATGGTGCGTTATGATATGTAGGTACCCCCATGTGGACTTCGAGACAACAAGCAAGCGCGTGGCGACGTCGGCACCGGCTAGCGAGGACCAGGTGAGTAGATTTATATCTACGGGGAGAAGTCGGGTGGATGGCGTATAGCACCCCCGCAGTCCGTGGTGGTGTATACGGATGCGTATACACACCAACAATTATTATATGTTATTTGGGATTAATAACGATGCTTAGGATGGATATTGGTGTGTTGGATTACTTTAGTGTTGCGAACCCTAAGGTAGTGTTGCACTACACATACACACATACAACTTGCATACATTCCTATTGATATGTGCTCATGGGATTCTTTATAGTTATGGGTTCACATGGGTATGGGACTATGTGTTCACATACGGATTTGAGGATGATACCTGGGATTGAGCTGAGTCGATGAGATTTGATTTGAGGCCGTGAGATCGGTGATATAGCAGGGTTCGTATTTGAGATACGACATGACGTTGTAGCGGGTCCTTGACGTAGTGTTTCACACACGTCCATGCATACGTAGGCGGTATCAGTATGGTACTAGACGTAGATCAGTACCCCGATCATGATATTTGATAAAGAGGATACCAGGTGAATAGTATGATGAATGTGATATTGACCCGTACCCAGATTGGGATGCCGTACGACGGATTTACGTACGAGCTATATTGATGATTGATCCGCACTCTTGACTTGGGATGCCTGATTATAGATATGGTATCGGATATGATATTATTGAGGCGGGATCACCGACTATACATATACAGGTATGTATATGTATCGACTCAGATGATAGGCGGTTTCCTTAACTGTAGTTCAGCTTGTTAGTTCAGCCGTATAGTTTAGTGTAGTTAGATTAGATTAGACTCCTACCTATTTCAAAAACTAACAAATCGTGGGTATTTTAAAAGACAGCCCAAGGGATCCTACGGATATTTCAAAAGACTTATCTTTTCATAAAAACACCGTAGCCCCTATTTTCAAAACCCCATGATTCGTGTTATTTCAAAAGGCACCATTTGTAGGACTTATATTAGATTAATGCAGATTAGTTATAGTTGCGTCTAGTTTTCAGCTCCCGCTCTTCTTTTGTGGTCCGCTTCGCATCGCATGCTTATTTTATGTTTCATACTCCATTATTGATATCATGTTGTTAGGACACCAGCACCATTACCGATGATGCGTATGTACCACGTACACTTATTTGCCGGCTCACACACATCTTCATCGGTAATTGCCATGTCACGTACAACTTAGAAAATATTATTGCTTGACATAGCCTGTTAGCTAATAGTTAGACATGATATTAGTGTACTTGCCTTATATGTTAGTTTAGACATTGTAGTTATTACCTGCTACTTCATGCATACTGTTATTCATTGTTATGCCGCAGTCATGGATTTTCATGCATATATTCACCATTTTACGTGTTATTGAGGTTTTGGATTCGGATTTCCATGAGATTTTCTGGATTTGGAGGAAAACCGCAAAAACATAAATAAACCTTTTTCCTCTTTTAAAATAAAAAGTGCGGTTTTCCCATGATGTATGAGTCGTTCACCATGAGTTTGCTGATGGATTTCGAGACCCGATTCGAGGAGACGGATGAACCGTTTCGGGTACATGGTGGACCCGGTAAGGTACCCCGGGGCAAGAAGCGCGTGATGATGACGATGTGAGCCTGGCAGGGGAGCACTACCTACCGGTGATATTACCCGACGCGTCGGATATCCGGAGGATACCGTCGTGGTCTTTAAATGGATGGTAGGGGCCGGTCTGGACTGACGGCGCCCTAGATATTGAGACATGAGGTACATAGATTGTGACACAGAGATATCGAGGTATTTGGACACTTGTTTTGTGTCGGATGCCGGGCACTGTTTTATGCTGATTTCATATATGGTACCTCATTTCTTTTAAAATACAGAAATCTTACTGATTTATGAAACCAGTTTTATTCAGTACATGCATTCTGTTTTATGCATTCATACATCATCCATATGATATATTGCTACCTGAGGCACTGACACGGGCATATGAGATTACACTCGGGTTAGATATTTACCCTAGCCTTGTTATAGGCTACGTGTTATATACATTTTTGAGGATATATTATGATCATTGACCTAGGATTGCGTTATTTATGCGATTTCTGTGCGTAGATATTTTTCTATTCACGAGTTGGCAACTCACCCCCGTTGTGCCCCAGTTTCTTGCAGGTTGCCGTACAGGTTTCATTACGGCTTTACGGGCTCAGTTTCATTCGGGTGACTTGCTAGTAGATGGGTTTTTCTTGTATCGTACCCATCATATTACCTTTTATAATATTATTCCGTTGTATCTAGTAAATTCCATCAACCAAACATGTATTTATTGAGATAGAGACCAGTGTTGGTTATTCTTTCGACCTTAGAGTCGCTCGTTATATTTCTGGTGGTTTTGAGTTTCCTTTTGAGTTTTGATCCTCGCCGTTGGCGTTGTATATTATTTTGTTTGTGTGGTTGTGACCGTCGATTAACGAAGAGCTAGCTCCCGCTTGGGGATGCCCTTTTCTTGATTTCGTATACTATTCATGTTGTATCCCGTTTGGGGGCCAGTATTTACAAAGGAGACTCTGCCGAAATTTTCAGTAAATTTTTGATGTTTTAAAAACCGCATAATTCGGCTTATGCTATTGAAATTACTTGCTTTAAGTTGGTTTTTCCTGCACTCTACTACTTTTCTTGGTTTGGATTTCTGGGTTTTCGGTTTACTTAGATTACGTACGTCTCGAAACGTTCGTAGTTTAAGTGCCGGTCATGTTCCATACTTTCGGGTCGTGACACTAGTCTACTCCGGAGTATCGATGCCCTGTCTCAAAACTCCTACGACTAGGGACCAAAATTATGGATGTGCTTATAGACTACCCAACTCTCACGTATATGATCGCAATCATACTGTTGGTAGTCAAGCAAGATCCTAAGGGCTCTATCAACGTGTAATAGTGATCAGTCACCTGAACCTGTACACGACTGATAAAGACAAACCGGATATCATACTATCATCTCGAGTAAGACTGTGCTACTGGTATATGTCCTCCTCAATCATTGCAATCGCGTACCTGCGATCCAATAATTGACTTTAAGGGCACTACATCCAACAGAATGAACCAAGTCCTTCGGTCTTCTACCACCTTCACAAACTCCTCAAGGCATCCCCAACTAAACTTGGCCGCCGGTCTTGCTCCGTCGAAGATGATCCACCCGAGGGATGTAGCTCTTCGCTCTAGCTCCACATCAAAATCAAGTGAAACAACTAGGGATTCTAGGTTGCTAATCTAGAATGCCTAGGATGTAGTGAATGGATCCATGTATTTATCTCTCTCACATCGTCTCTTAATTATCAACTCATGAGATTGTAAAGAGAAGGTTAAGCTTGAAGGTGGAGGAGCTCAAGAAATCTAGAGAGGGAGTGAAGCATGATGGAGAGCAAAGAAAACTCATCTCAAAAATAATGAGCATCCATGGAGAGAGAGAATGAGATGGCTAGGTTTTGTAAAACATATCTTTCAATTTAAAATAAAGCCCATGCTTGAATAGTTTGCACAAATGAATTAATAATTCATTTGTGCACACTATGCAAGCATGGTTCTCACCATACTCCCCTCTCTCAATAATCCACCTCATTATCCATTTAAAATAAATGGTCAAAAGCTAAATGAGGTGTCCACCTTCTAGAACGTTATCTGTAAAAAATACGGATTACATTCTGCTGTATATACATACATGTATTCGTAACGTAATACGAATACCCGAAAAGATAGAATAACACAAAAACATAATACTAGAATATACATATCGAAATACATATACGTAAATTATTAAATCAAAACCTGATTTAATAATCCGGCTCAAACCCAAGACGGCTAATATTATCAACCGTACGATCGAAAGTCCGGGTAACAAGTACACACATTCGATCGGAACCCTACACGTATCCAATACGGCTACTACATCATTTTTCCAGAACCAGGGAAACCCTCTGTGTGGGACTCTAAAGACTCGTCAATACGTTGGCGGTGGGTTTAACCACAAGCACGTCAGCGACACTAGCTGTACGTAACGGCTACCCAGGTATTGAGCGAAAGGAAGGCCGACGAGCAAACTCATCCGAACCCCTACTGAGCCTGTCAGTGATAATATCCATACAGTCCGGTCTGTTCGTCTAAGAGTATCGCATATCGAGTCTAGGGGGTGGATAAAGTCAGACCCCTAATAACGCGATATTTCGTGTCGGTATGAAGCCCATCACCAACTTAGAAACTACTGATCCAAATCAGTAATTCTCGTCTACTTTGGCCAAGGATTTCTAGTGATGGCCACCCGTGCACCGCACGACATCAACCCCAATACCGGGAGAGACGAATCCCCGACGATCCGCTCACTTCCTCCATGTGGCTCGGGACTATACTCAACTAAAACCTGTTTGCACGACTCCTTTGAGCCATGGTAGGGTAGTAATCAAAGCACAGTGGGAACTCACACGAGACAAATGACGATCTCAGATCAACAGACTAACCTGTACACATGACACCAGGGAACTGCTATCTGACAATAGGTATAATACCAACTAGCATATTCTCGGCGAGTCCGTCCAGTGTACTCATAGCCCAATGAGCACCTATATACTATCTTAGGTGACTAACTGACACCAATGGCTTGTGAGACCGTCCACCGCCCCTCGTCGGGGTCTCGATAAGTATACACTAGTCTACTCCGGAGCATCGATGCCCAATCTCGATACTCCCTCGACTAGGGACATTTCAGGATGTGCTTATAGACCACCCAGCTCCCACGTATATGATCGCCATCATAATGCTGGTAGTCAAGAAAGAATCCTATGGGCTATATCAACATGTAATAATGATCTGTAATATCACATAAAGCATGTACATGATGAGAGAGAAAAACTAGATAGCATACTATCATCTCGAGTAAGATTGTTCTATCCGTATAGGTCCTCCCTTAATCATCACAATCGCGTGCCTGAGATTACAATAATTGACTTGATGGCATTATAGCCAACAATATCAGATCGGAGGATCTTAATACTTTTGCCTGACTGGTTCTCTACTTCGTTTCTATATTCTTTGAATTTCTCAAAAGCGTCTGATTTGTATTTCAAAAGATATACATATCCGAACCTAGAGAGATCGTCAGAGAATATGATGAAGTATGAGAACCCAACCCTTGCATGTATAGACATTGGACCACATATATCTCTGTGTATGAGTCCCAAGAGCTCTGTTGCTCTTTCTCCGTGTGCGGTGAACGGAGATTTGGTCATATTTCCTTTGAGACAAGACTGACAAGTTTCTTAGGATGAAAATTTGAACGGATTCAAATATCCATCCTTATGTAACTTAGATAGTCTTTTCTCATTGATATGACTAAGTCTACAATACCACAAGTAGGCTTCGTTCATATCTGAACTCTTCCTCTTGCGTGTGTTTTGTATATTGAAAACTGTGTTTTGATTTAGAACGTAGATACCATTACACAGTGTACCTTCTGCAACCAATACCTGATTAAGGTAAATGTTCATGATATTTCTATCTAGAACAAAGTTATATCCATCTTTATCGAGTAATGAAACTGATATGATGTTGCAATGCATGGAAGGTACATAGTAGCAGTTGTTCAAAATCATAGTATTACCGCTTGGCAATACTAGGTGACATTCACCGACGGCAGCAGTATCAACTTGTGCTCCATTCCCTACTTTGAGGGACATATAACCAGGTCCAACCATCCTACTTTTTCTCAGTCTCTGCAATAAATTACAGATATGAGATCCTGATCCGGTATCTAATACCCAGGAGGTAGGACTGACCGAAAAACAGTTCTCAATAACAAGAACACCTGAAGGAGACGCAATAGTATGCATTTTCTTAATTTGGGTCATTAAAGAATTCATGCAATCTTCTTTCCTATACTCAAGCTCATGACTTTCGTCACAAGTTAGAGCTGAACCGACGTTCCCCAGCCTCGAATAAGAATCCGAGTCGGTCAAGTCATACATTTTATTATCTTGATTGAGGCGTGACATGGTTGCTACCTGTAGAAAGAAAAAATAAAACACTCAGCAGGCATGACATGATGCTCCCACTGTTTCCTTATATTCTCCTTCAAACCTTTAAAGGAGAACTAGTCGGGATCATTAACACCTTACATGTTCGCTAACCATTCAGCCAGGTGGGTGTTGGTACTCCGAGCTCTCGCATGGACCTAATTAGAATAAAGCTCATTTCCGCAGAGGCGTAGCCCCGTTAACACTTTTCTAGACACCTAATAGGATAGCTAATTGTGAAGTGAAAAATATCTCCCAAGAGTAATCCTACTCATCAGTGGGATCGGGATCCAACTATCATCGCGTGATAACCTGGATGGAAGTCACTCTAATTACCACACTCCAGAAGGTATGAAACACAAGTTTCCTGTATATTTGAAACTCCCGATGTGGTTTTTACCCCTAAGACCCTAGAGACCTTGACACAGTAAACAAATCAAAAGGTCCTAGTCAAGTTCAACCCGTCATTATCTTGATTACGTTAAACCCACCCGTATAACCCTTGACACAGTCAACAAGGTTACACGATTGTCCTATCCAAACACATCGTATGCTACAAATAAGCAGTACTTAGCTATCGTACACTACGCCTTGACACAGTCAACAAACACAGTACGAATACTAAGTATTACTTATAGGAAATGACGGACGGCTACGACTGGTTTTTGGCGAAAACCTTTAACGTAATGAAGTTGATATTATTGAAGGTGTTGGATATATATGCCTTAAAGGCCATTATTGTACATTATATTGGACATCAGATACATATGTATGCATAGAATAATCTTGCTCAAAATGATAGTGTGCTATATGGATTTGACTTTATCTTAACGTGTATACATTTATATCTTGCTCTTAGTTATACATATTGATAGAGCTCTTAGGATCTTTGCTTAACTACCAGGACTATGACGTCGATCATACTAGTAGGCCCTAGGTAGTCGATAAGCACATACTTAAAAGTTCCTAGTTGTAGGGGTATCGAGACAGGGCATCGATATTCCAAAGTAGACTAGTGTAAACGTTTCTCGACCCAGTATAGGGTGATGGTTGATCCCACAACCATTGGTGTTTGACACCAAAGATTATATGCAGGTGCTCATTGGAGACTGAGTACACCGAACGGACTCGCCGAGAACTCCTAGATGGTACTATAGCTATCGTCAGATAGCAGTTCTCAAGTGACACATATACAGGTTAGTCTGTAGACCTGAGATAGTCATAGTGTCTCATATGGTCCACACTATACTTAGATTACTACCCAACCACAGCCTTAAAGGGCTGTGCAAACAGGTAGTGTTTGGGTACATTCCCGGATCATATGGAGGCAATGAGCAATCGGAAGGGATTCGCCTCTCCCGGTATGAGGAGTTGATGTTGCGTTGTGTAAGACTAGCTATAACCATAAGTCCCTGGGCAGGGCAAGCGAGATTTACTAATAAGCGTTGTCAGTAGTTTCTCATATGGTTATGAGCTTTATGCTTGCACGATTAATCAGGTTAGTGGGAGTCTGACGGATACCACCTTCCAGACCCGATATGCGACATTCTCAGACAATGAAACCAGACTGTACGGTAAGTGTCATTGATAGTCTCTGTAGGGTGCGGGCAAGTTTTCTTGTCAGCCTTTCATTCGTTCAATACCTGGGTGGCCGTTACATACAGCTAGTACCGCTGACGTGCTTGTAAGTTAATGATGTGATCCGAAAACTTACTGTCGGCGTGTTAACGGGTCTTTAGAGTCCCACACAGATGTTTTGTCCACTCGAGCGAAATAATGTAATGCGTACAGGGTCCGGTTAGACATTCGTCTTTAGACGGATGGGTTATGATACTAACCGGTTTGTTGAGATAAACCGAGTCATTGTATTAATTGTTAATTCAATAGCAAGTTTAATTATAAGCTATTGTGTGATAATACATGTAATTAACCTAATGTCATAAATTACTCTCTCTATATATATATTTTATTGTTCCATGTAATGTGAACACTTTCTTTTTTATCATAGCTAATATCTTTTTAGCGATGATAAATCTTTTTTTTCTTTTATCCTTTTTTCTTTATCTCATTTGTGCATGCCCAAGGGTGATGTGTAACCATTTCACACACCCTAGGACATGTGTAAGGATGATAGAAGAGAGGTGGCATGGCTTAGGTCATGAGGGCATGTTGAGTGTGACCAAAACCTAACTCTCAATCTCTCTCCTTCATGCATGCAAATTTCATAAGAAAAAGAAAAGGATAGAGAAGAAAAAGGAAAGAGGGAAAAGAGAGAAACGCTTCACCATTAACAATTACCCATACTTCTCTTTACTACTTACCAACTAGTAAAGAAGAAGGAGTAGCTCGAATTGTCATTCATCACCGTGGTTCTTCTTCGATGGAAGGGCTGACAACGAGGCTTAAGCCGGTGAACCCTGGGAGACCAAGTGAGGTGTTCAAATCAAAAGAGCCACCTTACTACCCATCTTGGAGCTTAAAAGAAGAAGAATCATAGGTAGTATGATTTTTCTCTCTTAGCTCTCAGTCCTTTTTTGTTCTTGCATGTTGTTGTTTTAGGATGATCACTAGGGTAGCATGTCATGCTTGCTAGAAAATTTTGATTTTACCATTCCGCTTCGTGTTTTCCCCCTAGACAAATGCATGAAATACTTACATGGTATCATAGCCTTCCCTAGAACTACAACTTGCTTTTGTCGACGTTTTGGTTTTGAATCATCGGGTTTAGTCTGTTTTTTCTAGTTTCCATAAACTGGTCTCTGTTCATTTTTTCAATTACTTTAAAAAAAAATTAAATAATACCAGAGGGGTATGCATGGACCACAGAGCATCCACCATAAGGCTGGGGGCCAGTGGCCAAGAAAAACCGTCGGTAGCGGGTAACCGACAGTTTTTCTTGCTCTGTTAGCCGCCCGTTTTCTGGTGTTGCTCCGTAATTTTGAAACTAGTAAAATGGTTTGTTTGCTTTTCCCCAGGTTGTGTATTTGGTAATCTAGGGTTGTTTTGGTTTTCACGGATGAACTTGATGATCAAAATCAAAATATCTTAGTTGAAACATTATTAAACATCATCTAACTGCTATAGTTCAGTTACAAGGGGTTGCGTATTCAACAAATCGCGATGAAGTTGTTGTTGTTGTCGTTGTGATGGTTGGACGGATTTTCATGTGAATAGCCGGTTGTGTGATATTTTATATGTAAGTTATTCAAGTGTAAATTTGTAATATTCTTTTATCGGGGCACTTCCGGGAGTGAGGTAGTGTCACGACCCAGAATTGGCACGTGACCGGCACGAGAATTACGTGAAGTCTATAGGACCCCGCCGTAATTCAAGTAAGACGAAGCCTAGAAATCTAAACCCTTTTGCGGAAAAATAGTGGAGGTGCAGTTTTGAAACATCGGCATAATGAATTCAAGCCTTACTTCTAAAGCATAAGTAATATCATATGAAAACGTAATAGTTTACATACTATCTTTGAAAACATTTTCGTCCTTGAAATTTAGGCAGCACCACCCTTGTATATTTTGATCCAAAACCATATACATATAATGAAATAGGCATCCCCATGCGGGAGCTAGCTCTTCGCCAATTGGCGGAATCACAACCACTCAATAAACGCATATATATACGACGCCCTACGGCGAAGATCAATCACAGAAAGAATGTAAAGCAGACCAAGACATCATCAGCTCAAATAAAAGGCAAAAAACCCATCTCGCTCGAGAATATACAAGTCTATGTCTAGGTCTACCAAATATATATAGTCTGGTTTTTTATAGATGGAGCTTTAACTAGATACAACAGAAATAAGTAGGTATAAGTGTAAGTCCACGTTGCCAACCCCGGTTCTTGCGGGGAGGCGGAAACGGTATAAAAAACAAATTTTTAGCGCATGGGGCAACATGGACTAACAAAGTCGGGATCTTTTCTAAACTAAACTAGCTACCAAGCTAAAGAGAGTTAGCTACTCGGAAAAGATGTTATACCTTTCTTGAACTCCTTCTTCTTGAAACCTTTGTAGAGCTTGGATGGTGCTTTCCTCGTCGCCTTCTTCCGTCAATGATGGATCCACCTGAGGGTTCAACCTTCGGGCTCCTTTCTCGAACTTTGAGAGAATTAGGATCTTTGGCTTGCTAAACCTCTAACCCTAGAGTGAGTAGAGAGTGACTTTGGGGTGTTTTTATCTCAAGGAGAGGGATTCTCAACACATGAGAAGGAAGCTCCTTGAACTAGAGGAGGAGGAAGAAGAAGAGAGGAGAGAGAAGAGTTATGATAGAATGAATAATATCCTTCTCATTTTACAACCATAACAAAATGAAAAGAATTATCAAATTAACAATAATAATAAAAATGAAATAGTTGATGTATGGTTTGGAATGACCATTATCATTACATTCATTAAATGGTTTTGCTAGAATCAAAGAGCATCTTTGATATGTAATGATAATGGTCAAACTTTCAACCATGGTCAACAAGTCAACCTTGGTCAAGAAGTCAACAAACCCAACCATGACACAATTTCATTTAATTAATATTATTAATTGATATATCATAAATTCATTAGGGTTTGGAAAAAGAAGACTGTCAACTGTGCATACACACCCGTTCCGAAACCCTAATGAAAATCCTCTTCCTCCGCCTCAAACAACTGTGCATACACACCCGCATTCTTGTTCCGAGGAACATGAACACAATGAGATAAAACTAACCCCAAAACATATACTAGTATCTGGCTCAAACCAGAGCCCGCAAGTAATATCCGTCCGGACTCCAAACGTGCACAAGTGCGCGGATGAGAACGAACCCTGTCGCAAAACCATGCGACCTCTACTCTGTTTTGCCCAACGGCGAATAGCCCTCTGTGTGGGACTCTAAAGACTCGACACTACGCTGGCAGTGGGTTTAACCATAGACCGCAAGAGGCACTAGCTGTGCGTAACGGTCCCCAGGTAGATGCCGATAAGAAGACTGACGAGGTGAACCCCATCTGAACTCCTATTGAGTCTGAATGTGACAATCTCCGTACAGTCCGGTCTGTTCGTCTGATACATCGCATGGTGGGCCTAGGGGGTGGTAAACGTCAGTCCCCTAATAGCGGTACAAGTCGTGTCGGAGTGAAGCCCAAAACACCCTGTGATAACACTGGAAACCTACCAGTATATCTCGATTGCCCTGGCCAGGGACTACTCGTGTAATGGCTCTCCTAGACACAGCGCGATGTCAACCCCTAATACCGGGAGAGACGAATCCTGTCTAACCGTCACTGCCTCCAAGTGCTTCGGGACTGTACCCAACTACTACCTGTTTGCACGACTCCTTTGAGCCGTGGTAGGGTAGTAATCAAAGTACAGTGGGAACACACTCGAGGTGAAGTGACAGTGTCAAGTCAGCGAACTAAGCTGTACTCATGTCACCTGGGAACTGATAACTGACGATAGGTATAATACCAACCTGTCAGTTCCCGACGAGTCCTGTCCAGTGTACTCGTAACCTAACGAGCACCCGTATACTATCCCCAGTACGACGTACTGATGGCTGTGGGACAGACCATCTCCTACACTGGGATGAGAAGCGCATACGCTAGTCTACTCCGGAGTATCGATGCCCTGTCTCGATAGTCCTGCGACTAGGGACCTGTATAAGGATGTGCTTATAGATTACCCAGCCCCCACTAGTGTGACTGCCATCACAACGCTGGTAATCAAGCAAAGATCCTAAGGGCTCTACTAATGCGTATAGGTGATATCATAAAATAAACACAGGTACACATTGAAGTGGAAACAAACCAAGTAGCATACTACTATATTGAGCAAGATTGTTTATACAAGGTGAATATCCCAAGCTTCCATTAAGTAATATACAAACTAGTATGATACAGTAATGGCCTCTAGGGCATATACACTAACAATCTCCCACTTGCACTAAGGCCATGTACTGGCGTATCGAAGACCTATCATCTCGATCAGCCGCTCGAACTGAGTCTTGGGCAAGGCCTTGGTGAATGGATCTGCAATGTTTTCTTCTGAAGCGACCCTCCGAACCTCGATCTCCTGGTGATCCACGATCTCCCTGATCAGGTGATACCGCCTCAAGATGTGTCTGGATTTCTGATGGGACCTGGGTTCCTTCGCTAAAGCTATAGCCCCATTGTTGTCGCAATATAGAGGTGTTGGATCAACAATGGACGGAACCACCTGAAGTTCTTTCAAGAACTTCCTCATCCAGACAGCTTCTTTTGCGGCATCAGATGCAGCGATGTATTCCGCTTCCATCGTCGAGTCTGCAATGGTTTCCAGTTTGGAACTCTTCCAACACACCGCCCCTCCATTGAGGGTAAAGACAAAACCCGACATGGACTTGGAATCATCCTTGTCACTCTGGAAGCTGGAGTCAGCAAAGGCCTCGATCTGGAGGTCTTTTCCGCCATACACCAAGAACATCTCCTTAGTCCTTCTCAGGTACTTGAGAATGTTCTTTACCGCTATCCAGTGTTTCTCCCCAGGGTTTGACTGATATCGGCTTACCACACTCAGTGCATAAGCTACATCTGGTCTGGTACACAATATCGCATACATTATAGAGCCTACCGCAGAAGCGTAGGGTATAATACACATGCGATCCTTCTCCAAATCAGTCTTGGGAGACATCTCTTTAGAGAGGGTGATCCCGTGACAAGCCGGTAGGTTACCGCGCTTGGAATCTTCCATACTGAATCTTTTCAGTATGGTGTCGATGTACCTGGACCGAGAAAGTCCTAATATCCTCTTGGATCTATCACGATGAATCCGGATCCCCAGGATGTATGAGGCATCACCCAGGTCTTTCATGGAGAACCTGTGTGACAAGAACCCCTTGACAGATTGTAGCATAGGAATGTCATTTCCTATTAATAGAATGTCATCCACGTATAAAACGAGGAATACTACAGTTCTCGCTACAAATCTACTATAGATGCATGGTTCATCTGGATTTTTGATAAAGCCAAATTCCTTGACCGTCTCATCAAAACAGATGTTCCAACTCCGCGATGCCTGCTTTAGTCCATAGATGGACTTAAGCAACTTGCACACCTTTTCGCTGCTCCCACTTTGAATGAAACCCTCTGGCTGATCCATATAGACACACTCCTCTAAATTTCCATTTAGAAAATCGGTCTTTACGTCCATCTGCCAAATCTCATAATCGTGGAAGGCAGCAATGACAAGAAGGATCCGAATGGATTTCAGCATAGCCACTGGAGAAAAGGTTTCTTCATAGTCCAAACCAGGTCTTTGACGAAAACCCTTTGCAACAAGTCTAGCTTTATAGGTCTCAACCTGTCCATCTACACCAATCTTCCTTTTGAAGATCCACTTGCATCCTACGGGTTTTACCCCGTCTGGAGCAATGTCCAATGTCCATACTTTGTTGGTGTACATGGACTCCATTTCGGTCCGCATTGCATCCAGTCATTTTACCGAGTCGACGCTCTGAACGGCTTGCTGGAAGATAGTAGGCTCATCATAATCTATGATGCAATCCTCTCTATCCCCGTCTATGAGAAAACCGTAGTATCTCTCGGGCGGATGAGACTGCCTACTACTCCTGCGGAGCGGCGTAGGAATGTCCTGTTCTTTTGAACCCACTGGCTCTTCCAAGCTTTCAGTAATAGCTTGTGGTTCTGGAATTTCTTCCAGTTCTATTGCGCTCCCACTTATCTGGGTTTTTAAAAACTCAGTTTCCAAGAAGCGGGCATGTTGAGAAACAAGAACTTTTTGTTCCTCTGCGGAATAGAACAGATACCCCCTGGAGTTCTTTGGTTATCCCACAAACTTACACTGTACTGAATGTGCCTCGAGCTTGTCCGCATGCTGCTTTTTTACAAAAGCTGGACATCCCCAAATCTTAAGATACTTAAGACAGGGTTTCTTCCCACTCCATATCTGATATGGGGTGGTAGGCACAGTCTTGGTTGGAGCCTTGTTCAAGAGATATGCAGCTGCTTCTAGTGCATAACCCCAGAAAGATCGCGGTAACTCAGCCTTGCTCATCATGGAACGAACCATATCTAATAGGGTTCGATTCCGTCTCTCCGATACACCGTTATGTTGCGGAGTGTATGGAGGAGTAAGCAGAGAGAGAATTCCATTCTCTTTTAAGTAATTCAGGAACTCGGCACTTAAGTATTCTCCACCTCGATCCGATCTTAGAATCTTGATACTTTTGCCTGTTTATTTTTCAACTTCATTCTTGTAATCCCGAAATTTCTCAAAGGCCTCGGATTTGTGCTTCATTAAGAAGACATGTCCATACCTAGAGAAATCATCTGTGAAAGTAATGAAGTATGAATAACCGCTTCGCGCATGTGTAGACATCGGACGACACACGTCACTGTGTATGAGTCCTAAGAGCTCGCTCGCTCTTTCTCCGTGTCCAGTGAACGGAGTCTTTGTCATCTTTCCCATGAGACAAGATTCACAAGTGGCATAAGACTGATACTCGAACGGATCCAAGTATCCTTCTTTATGTAACTTAGTCAACCGTGTCTCATTGATGTGACCCAGTCTACAATGCCATAAGAAAGCCTGATTTATATCTGAAGACTTTCTTTTGTGTGTATTCTGGACATTGAAAATCTGTGGTTGGTTTAACACGTATATACCATTGCTCAGTGTACCTGACCCAATCAGAACTTGATTAAGGTGAATGTTTACAACATTACTTACAAACGGAAATTCATAACCTTCTTTAGAAACCAAAGATACAGAAATGATATTACAAGTTGCGTTGGGTACAAAAAAGCAATTGCGTAAAACCAAAACATGTCCATCTGACATTCCCAGGTGATAGTCCCCCACGGCTTTAGCATCCATGCTAGCTCCGTTCGCAACTCTGAGGGTCATGTCACCTGCCTTCAAAACCCTACGGTTTCTCAACGCCTGCAAAGAATTACAGATATGAGATCCTGATCCGGTATCCAATACCCAGGAAGTAGAGTTTATTGAAAGACAGTTTTCAATAACATACACACATGAAGCTGAAGCCGCAACCTGCTTCAGTTCCTGTGTCCTGGCCTTCCAAGCCCTACAATCTTTCTTCCAGTGTCCACTCTTATGACAATAGAAGCATTCTTCCTTTCCCACAAGCTTCCCCGCTATCATTGTTGCCTTTGCCTTTCACTTCGTATCCACTTTACTAACACCGCCCCTTGGTTTGGCGGGGGCTTTCCTCTTCTTTCCCTTGGCTTTCGCCTTGGACCTAGAAGAAGAAGATCCTTCTACAAACAAAGTGGATGTTTCCCTACTTTTCTGTAGGGTGCCCTCTGCGCTCCTCAGCATGTTGAGGAGTTCTGAAAGTTCAACCTCTTTTTCTTGTAAGTTGAAGTTCAGTATAAACTGGGCGTAAGTGGAAGGAAGGGACTGGAGAATTAAGTCCGTATAGAGCTCACTCTCCAACGTGGTCCCAAGTTCAGCGAGCTCCTCAATGTAGCCAATCATCTTAAGCACGTGTTCCGCTACCGATGATCCGACGGCCAACTTTGCCGAAAATAACTTCTTCGACACTTCGTATCTTGCGATACGAGATTGCTCTCCATACAGTTCTTTTGTATGGAGAAATATGGATTCAAGGTCCATATTCTCGTGCCTCCTCTGATGTTCGTTGTCCATAGAGGCAAGCACGAGGCACTTGGCCTTCGCGCAATCAATCTCCCAAGTCTTACGGATTTCCTTATCCGCGACGCTGGAGGTGGGACCTGGGACGGGGGGAGCTTTGGTGGTAAGAAGATACCCCAGCTTGTCGTAAGTGATTGCCATCTTGACATTCCTGAGCCAATCTTTGTAGTTTGGCCCTGTCAGTATATTTTTATCTAGAAGTAACTTAAGTCCAGTCATGTCGATTGGTCGCTGCAATTAGGAGAGAGAAGAAGAAACACTCAGCATGATGCTCTTGCAAGTTTAGAATGGTTTTTAATTTGTCTAAACAGGATGGCTCCCACTGTCTCTCGAATCCCTCCTCAAACCATAAAGGAAGAATTAGTCGGGATCAATCCCACCGCACAATACTTGCTTAACCGTTCAGCCAGGCCAGTGTCGGTACTTCGAGGGAGGTTTTCCAACGCTTTCGCGAAGTTCCTTAATTAAATAACCTCTTTTCCCTGGGGGCGTAGCCCCGCTAACACCTTTCTAGGCACCTACTAGGTTTATAGCATTGATCGTTTAGTGAGAAATTTCCCGAGGAGTAGCATATACTCACAGTAGGATCGGGATCCAAATATCATTGCGTGACGAAACTGAAGGAATCCTACCAGAATCACCACACTCCAAATGGTATGCAAATTTAGCAAGTTTCAGTACTTATGAAACTCCCGATGTGGATTTTTGCCCCATGCTCTTATGACCTTGACGAAGGTCAACAAATCATAAGTCACATGTCAAGTTCTGCCCGTCATTTTCCAGGTTAATTTGAACCCATCCGTATATACCCTTGACGAAGGTCAACAAGGCAATACGACTGTCCCAAACCAACGCATCTATCTATGCTACATATGAACACCCAACAGCTACCAATCTCTATGCCTTGACGAAGGTCAACAAACATAGCTTGAATACTATTGAATATTCATACGAAACGACGGAGGGCTACGAATGGTTTTGGCGAAACCGTGAACGTAGTGAACTTGATATAATCGATGGAACGAGATAGCTTTTAGAAGGAGTGGCTCAAGCTCCGCATTTAAAAGTTATTTTTGAAAAGAACCGAGTGGTTTTTCGAAAGTGTTCCAACGACTTTTGCTTGGTTTATTATCTTGCATTTGTTCTTTCAATGCGTGATATTCTTGCATTAGTTCTTTTAATGCGTCCCATCATTTAATCGAACCATTGCAGAAAACAACCAAAATATGACGTACGCTTATGCCATTCGCATTCGCCACGGGGCCCCGTCATCACCCGTTAGGTTACTTAACTAACGACAGAGCGGGGGCTGGGCTAGCGCGGCTGTAAAACATAAGCAACGCCTAAATAGTTATAAATATAAAGCAATGATAGACATTACAGATCACAGATGAATACATTGGATATACTAGGAATCCGCAATCCGTTCGAACCTGCAACGAAAAGCGGATTACACGGTCGCGGTGAATAGCCAAAACCCCACCCAAGACCCCTACGGGTGCGGCAAACTACCCGCCAAGTACCCGAAGTGGAGCAACCTCCCTCAACGCCGTGAGTAGGCCACTCGGCACTTCGAGATACCCGGTAGTTTGTGCACCCCCTCCATGGGTCTACCCTAGGAGCAAAAACAGTAAAAAGAATTATACAATGACGTCTACAACCCCGACCCGGTTGTGCGGCCATATAAATAATATTACATCAATTTACATATTACATGAATGAAAGAAAAAGAAAAGCTCATCTCATATCCACCCCGGCTATTCACCCGCGACAGTCCAACGCATTCATATACACATACCATCATCAATCACAGATCACAGATATGTATAACCCCGACTAATCGACATATAGCGATTAGACGACGTTCAATACATACAAACAACACAAATATAATATATTAGTCAAAGTATAGTGAAGTTCGATCCAAAAATACGGATTTATAGGAGCCCAAAAACAAATTTCTTTTCTGGAAAACCTGGGAACATATAAACCATCTTAAAAATCCCAAAACCCTACCAGAAGAACACTGCACAAAACCCGATCACGAGAAGAGCCAAAACGGCGGCGGTTCCGCGGCAAATGCATACCTATCGCCGCGGAACCGCGGCGGTTTGAAGGAATCAGGTAACCGTTTTTCGTGGGTGTTTTCACAAAACCTTGAGCCGATTTTAGGAGTAAAACTTTTTATCTTTTGAGCACAAAAAATTTCAACAGAAAGTTAGGGTTTTGATTTTCCGGTTTTTGCGATTTTTCTGATCGAACTTCCATACACTTTACTACTAAGCTATTTTAAGTTTAGTTAGGCTCTGATACCACTGTAAGTCCACGTTGCCAACCCCGGTTCTTGCGGAGAGGCGGAAACGGTATAAAAAACAAATTTTTAGCACATGGGGCAACATGGACTAACAAAGTCGGGATCTTTTCTAAACTAAACTAGCTACCAAGCTAAAGAGAGTTAGCTACTCGGAAAAGATGTTATACCTTTCTTGAACTTCTTCTTCTTGAAACCTTTGTAGAGCTTGGATGGTGCTTTTCTCGTCGCCTTCTTCCGTCAAAAATGGATCCACCTGAGGGTTCAACCTTCGGGATCCTTTCTCGAACTTTGAGAGAACTAGGGTCTTTGGCTTGCTAAACCTCTAACCCTAGAGTGAGTAGAGAGTGACTTTGGATTGTTTTTATCTCAAGGGGAGGGATTCTCAACACATGAGAAGGAAGCTCCTTGAACTAGAGGAGGAGGAAGAAGAAGAGAGGAGAGAGAAGAGTTATGATAGAATGAATAATATCCTTCTCATTTTACAACCATAACAAAATGAAAAGAATTATCAAATTAACAATAATAATAAAAATGAAATAGTTGATGGATGGTTTGGAATGACCATTATCATTACATTCATTAAATGGTTTTGCTAGAATCAAAGAGCATCTTTGATATGTAATGATAATGGTCAAACTTTCAACCATGGTCAACAAGTCAACCTTGGTCAAGAAGTCAACAAACCCAACCATGACATAATTTCATTTAATTAATATTATTAATTGATATATCATAAATTCATTAGGGTTTGGAAAAAGAAGACTGTCAACTGTGCATACACACCCGTTCCGAAACCCTAATGAAAATCCTCTTCCTCCGCCTCAAACAACTGTGCATACACACCCGCATTCTTGTTCCGAGGAACATGAACACAATGAGATAAAACTAACCCCAAAACATATACTAGTATCTGGCTCAAACCAGAGCCCGCTAGTAATATCCGTCCGGACTCCAAACATGCACAAGTGCGCGGATGAGAACGAACCCTGTCGCAAAACCGTGCGACCTCTACTCTGTTTTGCCCAACGACGAATAGCCCTCTGTGTGGGAATCTAAAGACTCGACACTACGCTGGCAGTGGGTTTAACCACAGACCGCAAGAGGCACTAGCTGTGCGTAACGGTCCCTAGGCAGATGCCGATAAGAAGACTGACGAGGTGAACCCCATCTGAACTCCTACTGAGTCTGAATGTGACAATCTCCGTACAGTCCGGTCTGTTGGTCTGATACATCGCATGGCGGGCCTAGGGGGTGGTAAACGTCAGTCCCCTAATAGCGGTACAAGTCGTGTCGGAGTGAAGCCCAAAACACCCTGAGATAACACTGGAAACCTACCAGTATATCTCGATTGCCCTGGCCAGGGACTACTCGTGTAATGGCTCTCCTAGACACAGCGCGATGTCAACCCCCAATACCGGGAGAGACGAATCCTGTCTAACCGTCACTGCCTCCAAGTGCTTCGGGACTGTACCCAACTACTACCTGTTTGTACGACTCCTTTGAGCCGTGGTAGGGTAGTAATCAAAGTACAGTGGGAACACACTCGAGGCGAAGTGACAGTGTCAAGTCAGCGGACTAAGCTGTACTCATGTCACCTGGGAACTGATAACTGACGATAGGTATAATACCAACCTGTCAGTTCCCGACGAGTCCTGTCCAGTGTACTCGTAACCTAACGAGCACCCGTATACTATCCCCAGTACGACGTACTGATGGCTGTGGGACAGACCATCTCCCACACTGGGATAAGAAGCGCATACGCTAGTCTACTCCGGAGTATCGATGCCCTGTCTCGATAGTCCTGCGACTAGGGACCTGTATAAGGATGTGCTTATAGATTACCCAGCCCCCATTAGTGTGACTGCCATCACAACGCTGGTAATCAAGCAAAGATCCTAAGGTCTCCACTAATGCGTATAGGTGATATCATAAAATAAACACAGGTACACATTGAAGTGGAAACAAACCAAGTAGCATACTACTATATTGAGCAAGATTGTTTATACAATGTGAATATCCCAAGCTTCCATTAAGTAATATACAAACTAGTATGATACAGTAATGGCCTCTAGGGCATATACACTAACAATAAGGCTGGTCACGATCCAATTGTGTATCCCACCTACCAAAGCAAAACACTGAAGAAGGTTGTGTGCCCGCGAGCCGCTACTTATCCGATCGGTCGAACCTATAAGAAAACTGTGGCACAACGGGGCTGAGTAGCCAACTCATGAGTAGAAAACATCAGCAGGTAGAAATCGAATGAATAACGATCCCTAGGTCATACTGTAACATGAAGGTAAAACTATGTGGTATCCATGGTGATCATGTTTACATATGTGTACAATAATGATGTAATGCCAGTAATCAGTATGTAATACACAGTCATCGAAAATATATGCATGTCTGCATGTGTATATCCAACGAGTGTCCATCAACGACACATCCATCATCATGAAACCTGAGTGTCCAACATCGACACTCGAAAATATCATAAAACCCGTGTCCAACATCGACACGTAGATCCTCATATCTCAGGCGCCGCATTCTCGGATCGGCCCTCAAATCCATCCGATCTCTCGACTCCGGTCTATCCGATGAGCCCAAACTATCACCGGTAGGTAATGCATCCCCTGCCGGGCTCATCGTCGTTCTATACAATCTTCTTGCCCCGGGGTACCATAACGGGTCCACATGTACCCGCAGACGGTGCCTCCTCACTCTTCGAATCGGGTATACATATGGCTCAGAACCGAGAAAAATCAAGGTGGACGCCACAAATCACATCACGAGAAACCGCATTTTTAAAAAAATCATAAGACTTGTTAAAATAGACCAGTTGTTCTCAAATCTAGAGATCTCATGAAAACAACATCTCATTGCATGTAACCATAAAGGTACAGAAAATGCAATGCACAGAACAGTACTGTAAATATCTCAAGTACCATCATGTAAGCATGTCGTGTAATAAGTACTGAACAGTGAATCATAATTTAACAGTGCAAGAACAATACGGTGATTTACCAGTTCTATTGTGCAAGTGCATGGCAATTACCGATGATGAATGTGTGAGCCGGAAAATCTGTGTATGTGTAACATGCACATCATCGGTAATTGTGCAGGTTTACTAGCAGACGTTGCGATATAAAGGTAAGTGATAGGATCATAGTACGTATGTCACGAGGAATAATACAACATAAGCATGAACAGTATAAGGTATGTAACTACACCTAAACCATACGGATATAGTTTTAATTATACGAATCGTAGTTTTGAAAATAGGGCTACGGTGTTTTTAAGAAAAAAAAACCATTTGAAAATCTGTAGCGTCCATTGAGGTCATCGTTTAAAAGTGCATACGATTCGTCGGTTTTGGAAACAAGTATGGTTCAAGTGAAATCCTTAAGTCGGCGATCCAGCCTCATAGTATCAGATGTGTTATAATCATCATACATCATCCTCGAGTCGAGAGTGCGGATCAATCATCCGGTATATCTTATCGTGTACGGCAATCCATCATATGGTGTCATCAAACAGAATAAGGATCTATCGTCCTATACATAATATCATCACTTATTCTCATCTATATAAATATAACTCAATCTCATATCATATCTTGGCATATGAATATGAATATAAATATATATTTTGCCATGCATCCTCAAGCCAACATAACAACCCATGTCATCTCGTTTCATCATATATATCCTTCTTTCATCAAGTCATCTCGTACTAAATCTTGTGATCATATCCGTAAGTTCATAAGCATAGGTTTTCTCAAAATATATTCTATATATCGGTTCTCCCGTTACTATGGTTGCTGGGGCGCTATACGCCATCAACCCGACTTCCCCCGTAGATTTAGATCTACTCACCTGCTAATCCTTGCTTTAGCCGAAGTCGATGAACTTCTTGTTCTCCTTCGTCGTCTTGGAATTCCAAGTGAAGGTACCTACAAATCAATACACATCGTAACGATATCAAATCCAAATCCAAAACCGATACGGCACGCGAAGTGCTAATAGGTTAAAACTTGTAGACTACGTATGCAAGAACAACCAAATAACCCTTAGCGTTGACGTACGAACGTCCAACGACCATGTCCAAACTCAAATACCAAAACCAAGTTTTCAGAAATCGGAAACCCGAAATCAGTAACATGGAAAAACACTCCCAGATTCTATCCTAGGTCAAATTAGGAGATATTGCTTCGAGGGTGTAACGTTTTGAAAATCGTTTCGGTGAAATTTCAAAAAAACGGTAAAATAAGGGGGTTTTCTGTAAAAAGTCAAAATGCAAATATCTTTATTATAAAATTAAATATACATATTCTAGCTATGAAATTGCTAGTATTTGGTGTTTATTGAGCCACTGGTGAAATTTCAAATTTTCTGAAAAAAATTTATTTTATATTATTTTATGTCGCCACTAATACATTTAATTAGGGAAAATTACAAATTTGAATGAGTTGAAACAAATTTTGTGCATCATAACACATTAAACAAAATTTTATCATGTTGTTTTTGAAATGAAATGGTTTGCCAAAACGGTGTTAGAAAATATCGAAGAAAAAGGCTTAAATAGTGAATTTAGTGTAAATGGATGTTTGGGGTATGGTATTTATCATTTTCCATCACCCCACACCCATACCCACACTCACACACACCCATTTTTCCTCCCCCTTGGCTGAATTCAGCAGCCCCGCTCAATTTTCCACATTTGTTTTGCTAAAGAAAAGAAATGAAAACAAAAGAGAGAAGGAAATTGATAAAAGGAGTGGGCTTTGACTTGGTGGACTTGGACTTTCCCCATTTGACCTCTCCCCTCCTCACACACTCCCACACCCCGTCCCACTTGCACCTGGCCGAGCCCCATCCTTCAGCCCCTCCATTTCTCCCTCTCTTTCCCCATCAAAAATCCCCCAATTTTTGCCTCAAAATCCCTACAAAAAATTCCTAAAATCCAAATCAAACTCCTACCCATTTTTCCTTAGCCCCTATAGCATGGATCTTGGTGCAAGGATTTCAATTTGGAGGTCTAGATTCTTGTTAGATCTCAAGATAATTGTGGGGTAAATTCTTAACCTTATAGCTAGATTGTTGTTTAATTATGATAAGCCATTGTATTCAAGTGTTAAAGTGGTTGAATTACTAGTTATAAATCTTCAAGTTAGGGTTTGGAAATTCTAGAATTGGATTTTAAAATCAAGTTAGGGTTTTGTGAGATTGGTGTATGGTTGTGTGATGTTTTTAGGCTCTTATGACATGTTAAAACAAGATTAGTAGCTAGTTGTTAATGGTTAGTTTAAAAATTGTGTTAATTATGCTAATTTGTAAACTAGGTTTTTAAAATAATTATATTCTTGTGAGATAAAATACAAATTAAGGTTTCATGTCATTATAAATATTATATTGAGTGGTTTAATGCTTTTAGTTCATGAAAATCCAAGCTAAATTGTCGTTTTGGCATTTTGCTATAAAATTGTTAAAATTGGGTATATTGTGAACTAGAATTTTGGGGTTAATGAAATTTAATAAGATTAAATTGTGGAAATTGTTTTTATGACTTATTTAAGTTATATAATAAGTATTATGGCCGCTAGAATGGTTTAAACGTCGAGTTTTGTACTAAAACGGGAAATTTTGCTTGCTAGTTTTTCGGAAAAACGGCTTTTAAAGTGAATTTGGGGTTTTTGTGAGTCTTACGCTATTTTATATTAAAATTAGTGTTCGTTAATGTGCAAATGAGTGTATTTGGGTTTTTCTCGATGGTCTGGCGTTTGTACGCCGATGTCGAGGGTTTTTGGGTTGATTTGTGGAAGCAACCATAGGTTTTGACCTATGTGGGATTCGTGTGTCGTTTTGGTCATGAGTCGGATTTTAATGCGATGCGGTGCGTTATGATATGTAGGTACCCCCATGTGGACTTCGACACGGGAAGCAAGCGTATGGCGACGTCGGCACCGGCGAGCAAGGACCAGGTGAGAAGATTTATATCTACGGGGAGAAGTCGGGTGGATGGCGTATATCACCCCCGCAGTCCGTGGTGATGTATACGGATGCGTATACACACCAACAATCATTTTTTGTTCCTTGTGATAAATTATTGATGTTTAAATGGATATTGGTATGTTGGATTGGTAAATGGTTACGAAACCCTAGGGTAGTGGGTGCACTACACATACATACCCACACATACATACTTGCATACATCCTCACGTCATATGTGAATAGATGGGATTCTACATAGATATGTGTTCACATGGGTTTGGGATTTTGTGTTCACATACGGACTTGAGGATGATACCTGGGATTGATATGAGTCGGTGAGTTCGATCTGGATTATGATATCGGTGATATGATAGGATTCATGATTGAGATACCTCTGGATACTTTAGAGGATTTTGGGAATGATGATGCCATAGCAATAGTGACATATACATTATGTAGTCGACATGTGATCGTGATATGAGGTAGGATATGCTAGGACATTGATATTAGACCGTATCGGGCGATGTATACCCCTTGATGATGATATGTGCTGACGATACCGGTTTGTACGAGATTGTCGATCAGTAGTCAGATCATGGGTATAGTGAGGATATTTATATTGTACTAGACATAGGTCAGTACCCTAGACTATGATCTTGGATAAAGAGGATACCAGAGGAATACTGTGAGGAATATGATATTGACCCGTACCCAGATTTAGGGATGCCGTACGACGGATTTACGTACGAGCTATACCTTGATGATTGATCCGCACTCTTGACTTGGGATGTCTGATTATAGATATGGTATCGGATATGATATTATTGAGGCGGGATCACCGACTAATATATATACAGGTATGTATATGTATCGACTCAGATGTTAGGCGGTTTCCTTACCTGTAGTCTAGCTTGTAGCTTAGCCCTTTAGTTTAGTTAGTTGTTAGATTAGATTCGGTTCCTACCTATTTCAAAGCTTACGAATCGTGCGTATTTTAAAAAGACAGGTCAAGGGATTCTACGGATATTTCAAAAACGTATCTTTTCTTAAAAACACTGTAGCCCATATTTTCAAAACCCCACGATTCGTGTTATTTCAAAAGGCACCGTTACAGGACTTATATTAGGTTAATGCAGATTAGTTATCGTTGCGTCTAGTATTCAGCTCCCGCTCATTATTGTTGTTCGCTCCGCATCACATGCTTATATTATGTTTCATATTCTACTGTTGATATCTTGTGGTTAGGACACCAGCACCATTACCGATGATGCGTATGTACCACGTACACTTACTTGCCGGCTCACACACATCTTCATCGGTAATTGCCATGTCATGTACACCTTAGAAAATATTATTGCTTGACATAGCCTGTTAGCTAATAGTTTAGACATGATATTAGTGTACTTGCCTTATATGTTAGTTTAGACATGGTAGTTATTGCCTGCTACTTCATGCATACTGTTATTCATTGTTATGCCGCATTCACGGATTCTCATGCATATATTCACTTTTTACATGCTGTTGAGGTTTTGGATTCGGATTTCCATGAGATTTTCTGGATTTGGGGAAAACCGCAAAACATATACAAACTTCTTTTTTCTCTTTTTAAATGAAAAGCGCGGTTTTTCCCATGATGTATGAGTCGTCCACCATGTGTTTGCTGATGGATTTCGAGACCCGATTCGAGGAGACGGATGAACCGTTTCGGGTACATGGTGGACCCGGTAAGGTATCCCGGGGCAAGAAGCGCGTGATGATGACGATGTGAGCCTGGCACGGGAGCACTACCTACCGGTGATTTTACCCGACGCGTCGGATATCCGGAGGATACCGTCGTGGTCTTGAGATGGATGGTAGGGGCCGGTCTGGACCGACGACGCCCTAGATATTTTGATTGAGACATTGAGATTTCGAGATATTGAGGTACAAAGACTGTGATACAGAGATATCGAGATATTGGGAATACGTTTTGTGCCGATACTAGGCACTTTTTATGCTGATTTCATTATGATACCTCATTTTAAAAACAATGGAAATCTCACTAAATTATGAAAACAGTTCTTCATTTACATGTATTCTGTTTTCATGCATTCATACCTCATTCATATGATATATTGCTACCTGAGGCACTGACACGGGCACATGAGATCACACTCGGGTTAGATATTACCCTAGTCATTGTTATAGGCTGCAGGTTATTCATATATTTGAGGATATATTATGATCATTGACCTAGGTTGCGTTATTTATGCGACTTCTCTTCGTAGATGTTTTTCTATTCACGAGTTGGCAACTCACCCCCGTTGTGCCCAGTTTCTTGCAGGTTTGCCGTACAGGTTTCATTACGGCTTGCGGGCATAGTTTCCTTCGGGTGATTTGCTAGTAGGTTGGTTTACTTGTATCGTACCCCCATTATATATCTTGTATATTATTATTCTGTTGTATCTAGAAGTTCCATCAACCAAACATGTATTTATTTTGAGATAGAGACCAGCGATGTTATTCCTTCGACCTTAGAGTCGCGCGTTTTATTTCTGCGGTTTTCTTGTGGTTTTGAGTTTCCTTTTGAATTTTGATCCACGCCGTTGGCGTTGTATATTATATTGCTTGTGTGGTTGTGACCGTCGATTGACGAAGAGCTTGCTCCCGCTTGGGGATGCCTTTTTATTGATTTCGTATACTATTCATGTTGTATACCGTTTGGGGGCCAGTATTTACAAAGGAGACTCTGCCGAAATTTTCAGTAAATTTTGATGTTCTTAAAAACCGCATAATTCAGCTTATGCTATTAAAACTACTTGTTTTAAATTGGGTTTCCTTCACTCTACTACTTTTCTTGGTTTGGATTTCTGGGTTTTCGGCTTACTTAGATTACGTACGTCTCAAGACGTCTCGTAGTTTAAGTGCCGGTCATGTTCCGTACTTTCGGGACGTGACAAAGTTGGTATCAGAGCGTTAGGTTTTACCTTCGGAACGTAGGATGACCCTTGGTTGATGGAATAGGTGACTAAAGTAGAGTGACGTACTGTGGATATGTTCCGCGGCATACTTACGATACGCCACTCCACTTAAGGAGCCTTAGGATGTACATTTCTTTGCTCAGTATTATATTCATTCCGATCTAGCCTCATCAGTACCAGTTATGGTTTTGCTGCCACGATTACGGGCAGGGAGAGCTACAGCTAGAGTTGTGGTCAGCACGAGCTCATCATGAACGAGGACTGACCAGGGCGAAATTCCGGCGACACACGATTGCGGAGATGTGTCTTTTTACTGTTTTTCCGTGCCACGAGCGTTTGGCGGATCGCCTTTATGAGGTTACTCAGATGTGCTGATCGACACTAGAGGATTGAGCCAATGATAGAGGCTAGCCAGATTTTGATGACCGTTGGTGTGTTGCTTATTCATGATTATCGAGGCACTGTTCAGCGTGCAGACGAGCGAGCCAGTTATTGCTGCGAACGACGAGATATTGCCCCAGATGCTAATTAAGGCAGAATGAGTTGTACTAAGAGATGATAGAAGGTCGCTAGTCATCGAGGATGAATGACTAGGACATGTGGATCGTTCGCCTACCCGGATGCGAGGTCATCATATAGATTGATTCCAGCTAGAGACGACTTCACGCGGAGACGTTGGGAGTCGACAGAGGCGATCGATTGTCAGAAACCTATTATTCTAAGTTTAAAGTAGTCGGAAAGACATGCAGGCAATTCTATGGTCCCTCTAGAAGAATGAAACCCTAACTCGACTTAATGACCGTGTGAATGCCTTTGAACCTTCGGGTTTGCGGCAGTTCTACGGCGCCATTAGTGAGGCTTGGGTTTGCCCTTCTACGGCTGGACCACCGATGCTGTGGTATGTACTCGATACTATTAAATTGTGCCCAAGAGGTTGAGCTTTTGGGGGATTATGAGGTTTGACGACTCGATCGGATGGATCGACTTAATTCGGATGCTAGGTGGTGAGATGCATTTCTTGGGAGACTCCCGATACGAGGATAGCCGTTGGAGCTCAGTCCATGTAGCCACGATGAGACGAGTGCGAAGCAGTCGACATTAGAGAAAGTGGAGTAAAGAGGTCCGTACAAGATCTGGATAAGACAACGTTCCACTCCGCCGACATCAGAGATGCGATACGCATGCCGAGGCAGAGTACTGAATATACCTTCCAGAAGGAATCGCGATGGGTATGCAGCCGTTCCGGAGCAAGATGCAAATATAGGAAAGGACGACGACTTCCGGACAGTTGGCAGGGACGAGACATGGAAGAGACAGTGAGCAGGATTCCTTCCAGGACACTGCTGCAATGATACTTGCACCCAGGATCAGATGTGTCACGTACATTCAGAGAGCCAGAGGCCGATGAGCCGATGGACCGAGAGATTGGTAATTCCCAGTGAACACCCTGACCCAGGAGTGGTCATTGTTATGTACACCAGCAGGCCAGAGTTCATTATCATCGACGAGATGTCCCACTAGTGACCGCGACAGTTGGCCCGAGATTCTTAGAGGATGCGCTTGAGCGGTACTATGCCGCCATTATTGAGTTCGATGTTTTGGGTGATTTATTCGAATGATTTGATTTTGATGATTGAGGATTTACGATCTTTGCACAGTGTTGCACTTGATATCGTTTTCGTGCTTGGGTTTCACATGTTTGTGATTTGACGGTTTTAGACATTTGAGTTGATTTTGTGCGTATGCACGCACACGATTTGGTTCCTGCACTTAGTATAGTTTATATATGCTTGCAATGCAGTGATACGCCTTTTGTGCACTTAGATGCATTGGACTTTGATTTCGATGGTGGTGTTCGATATTGTTTTGTGCACCTTGTGCACCTGATTTGATTTTGCGCATGTTCGGCACTTGATATTGGATTTCATGATTTCGTGCACGATGGATGCACCTGATTTGGATTTTCGCGCATGTTTTGAAGTGTGATTTTGGTGCACACCAGATGCACTAAATCGAGATTTTTCGTGCATGTCAGATGCACCTGATTTTGCTGTCAGGCACACATGGTGCCTACGACAGATGTTTCGTGCACACCCGATTCACTTAGATTTTGTTTCTGTGCATATGCATGGCACATATTTGGATTTTGATTTCCGTGCGCACAAGACGCGCGTTGTATTCATACGCGTATTTTGAGATTGATTTTTCTTATAGAGCAGTACGTTTTTATGATATTGCTATATGTTTTCGTACTGAGCAGGGCTAGTCAGAGGACAGTACCTGAATATGATTTACATGTATAGTTTCAAGTTATATCATATTGGTTTTGCTTTGGATTTGGTATTGATGTCTTCCCCATGACTCCGATGATTGCGGGATGCTTGACGGAGTTCTGATTTGAGTTATATGCTCAATTTTTTTTTCATGCGCATGCGTTGCGCTACGATTTGTTTTATGTATTTATGATTTCGGAGCCCCGGCGATTTGATGGTTTTGGCTGAAATATTTTAGTATTTGAGGGAAGTTTTAATTTAAATTCGGGGACCAAATTTCTTTAAGGGGGGAAGATTGTAACGTTTTGAAAATCGTTTCGGTGAAATTTCAAAAAAACGGTAAAATAAGGGGGTTTCCTGTAAAAAATCAAAATGCAAATATCTTTATGAAAAAATTAAATATACATATTCTAGCTATGAAATTGCTAGTATTTGGTGTTTATTGAGCCACTGGTGAAATTTCAAATTTTCTGAAAAAAAATTATTTTATATTATTTTATGCCGTCACTAATACATTTAATTAGGGAAAATTACAAACTGGAATGAGTTGAAACAAATTTTGTGCATCATAACACATTAAACAAAATTTTATCATGTGGTTTTTGAAATGAAATAGTTTGCCAAAACGGTGTTAGAAAATATCGAAGAAAAATGCTTAAATAGTGAATTTAGTGTAAATGGATGTTTGGGGTATGGTATTTATCATTTTCCATCACCCCACACCCATACCCACACTCTCACACACACCCATTTTTCCTCCCCCTTGGCTGAATTCAGCAGCCCCCCTCAATTTTCCCCATTTGTTTTGCTAAAGAAAAGAAAAGAAAACCAAAGAGAGAAGGAAATTGATAAAAGGAGTGGGCTTTGACTTGGTGGACTTGGACTTTCCCCATTTGACCTCTCCCCTCCTCACACACTCCCACACCCCCTCCCACCTGCACCTGGCCGAGCCCCATCCTTCAGCCCCTCCATTTCTCCCTCTCTTTCCCCATCAAAAATCCCCCAATTTTTTCCTCAAAATCCCTACAAAAAATTCCTAAAATCTAAATCAAACACCTACCCATTTTTCCTTAGCCCCTACAGCATGGATCTTGGTGCAAGGATTTCAATTTGGAGGTCTAGATTCTTGTTAGATCTCAAGATAATTGTGGGGTAAATTCTTAACCTTATAGCTAGATTGTTGTTTAAGTATGATAAGCTATTGTATTCAAGTGTTAAAGTGGTTGAATTGCTAGTTATAAATCTTCAAGTTAGGGTTTGGAAATTCTAGAATTGGATTTTAAAATCAAGTTAGGGTTTTGTGAGATTGGTGTATGGTTGTGTGATGTTTTTAGGCTCTTATGACTTGTTAAAACAAGATTAGTAGCTAGTTGTTAATGGTTAGTTTAAAAATTGTGTTAATTATGCTAATTTGTAAACTAGGTTTTTAAAATAATTATATTCTTGTGAGATAAAATTGAAATTAAGGTTTCATGTCATTATAAATATTATATTGAGTGGTTTAATGCTTTTAGTTCATCAAAATCCAAGCTAAATTGTCGTTTTGGCATTTTGCTATAAAATTGTTAAAATTGGGTATATTGTGAACTAGAATTTTGGGGTTAATGAAATTTAATACGATTAAATTGTGGAAATTGTTTTTATGACTTATTTAAGTTATTTAATAAGTATTATGGCCTCTAGAATGGTTTAAACGTCGAGTTTTGTACTAAAACGAGAAATTTTGCTTGCTAGTTTTTCGGAAAAACGGCTTTTAAAGTGAATTTGGGGTTTTTGTGAGTTTTAACCTATTTTATATTAAAAATAGTGTTCGTGAATGTGCTAATGAGTGTATTTGGGTTTTTCTCGATGGTCTGGCGTTTGTACGCCGATGTCGAGGGTTTTTGGGTTGATTTGTGGAAGCAACCATAGGTTTTGACCTATGTGGGATTCGTGTGTCGTTTTGGTCATGAGTCGGATTTTAATGCGATGCGGTGCGTTATGATATGTAGGTACCCCCATGTGGACTTCAAGACGGGAAGCAAGCGCATGGCGACGTCGGCACCGGCGAGCGAGGACCAGGTGAGAAGATTTATATCTACGGGGAGAAGTCGGGTGGATGGCGTATAGCACCCCCGCAGTCCGTGGTGATGTATACGGATGCGTATACACACCAACAATCATTTTATGTTCCTTGTGATAAATTATAGATGTTTAAATGGATATTGGTATGTTGGATTGGTAAATGGTTACGAAACCCTAGGGTAGTGGGTGCATTACACATACATACTCACACATACATACTTGCATACATCCTCACGTCATATGTGCATAGATGGGATTCTACATAGATATGTGTTCACATGGGTTTGGGATTTTGTGTTCACATACGGACTTGAGGATGATACCTGGGATTGATATGAGTCGGTGAGTTCGATCTGGATTATGATATCGGTGGTATGATAGGATTCTTGATTGAGATACCTCTGGATACTTTAGAGGATTTTGGGAATGATGATGCCATAGCAATAGTGACATATACATTATGTAGTCGACATGTGATCATGATATGAGGTAGGATATGCTAGGACATTGATATTAGGCCGTATCGGGCGATGTATACCCCTTGATGATGATATGTGCTGACGATACCGGTTTGTACGATATTGTCGATCAGTAGTCAGATCATGGGTATAGTGAGGATATTAATATTGTACTAGACATAGGTCAGTACCCTAGACTATGATCTTGGATAAAGAGGATACCAGAGGAATACTGTGAGGAATATGATATTGACCCGTACCCAGATTTAGGGATGCCGTGCGACGGATTTACGTACGAGCTATACCTTGATGATTGATCTGCACTCTTGACTTGGGATGTCTGATTATAGATATGGTATCGGATATGATATTATTGAGGCGGGATCACCGACTAATATATATACAGGTATGTATATGTATCGACTCAGATGTTAGGCGGTTTCCTTACCTGTAGTCTAGCTTGTGGCATAGCCCTTTAGTTTAGTTAGTTGTTAGATTAGATTCGGTTCCTACCTATTTCAAAGCTTACGAATCGTGCGTATTTTAAAAAGACAGGTCAAGGGATTCTACGGATATTTCAAAAACGTATCTTTTCTTAAAAACACCGTAGCCCCTATTTTCAAAACCCCACGATTCGTGTTATTTCAAAAGGCACCATTACAGGACTTATATTAGGTTAATGCAGATTAGTTATCGTTGCGTCTAGTATTCAGCTCCTGCTCATTATTGTTGTTCGCTCCGCATCACATGCTTATATTATGTTTCATATTCTACTGTTGATATCTTGTGGTTAGGACACCAGCACCATTACCGATGATGCGTATGTACCACGTACACTTACTTGCCGGCTCACACACATCTTCATCGGTAATTGCCATGTCACGTACACCTTAGAAAATATTATTGCTTGACATAGCCTGTTAGCTAATAGTTTAGACATGATATTAGTGTACTTGCCTTATATGTTAGTTTAGACATGGTAGTTATTGCCTGCTACTTCATGCATACTGTTATTCATTGTTATGCCGCATTCATGGATTCTCATGCATATATTCACTTTTTACATGCTATTGAGGTTTTGGATTCGGATTTCCATGAGATTTTCTGGATTTGGGGAAAACCGCAAAACATATTCAAACTTCTTCTTTCTCTTTTTAAATGAAAAGCGCGGTTTTTCCTATGATGTATGAGTCGTCCACCATGAGTTTGCTGATGGATTTCGAGACCCGATTCGAGGAGACGGATGAACCGTTTCGGGTACATGGTGGACCCGGTAAGGTACCCCGGGGCAAGAAGCGCATGATGATGACGATGTGAGCCTGGCAGGGGAGCACTACCTACCGGTGATTTTACCCGACGCGTCGGATATCCGGAGGATACCGTCGTGGTCTTGAGATGGATGGTAGGGGCCGGTCTGGACTGACGGCGCACTAGATATTGTGATTGAGACATTGAGATTTCGAGATATTGAGGTACAGAGACTGTGATACAGAGATATCGAGATATTGGGATTACGTTTTGTGCCGATGATAGGCACTGTTTTATGCTGATTTCATTATGATACCTCATTTTAAAAATAATGGAAATCTCACTAAATTATGAAAACAGTTCTTCATTTACATGTATTCTGTTTTCATACATTCATACCTCATTCATATGATATATTGCTACCTGAGGCACTGACACGGGCACATGAGATCACACTCGGGTTAGATATTACCCTAGTCATTGTTATAGGCTGCAGGTTATTCATATATTTGAGGATATATTATGATCATTGACCTAGGTTGCGTTATTTATGCGACTTCTTTTCGTAGATATTTTTCTATTCACGAGTTGGCAACTCACCCTCGTTGTGCCCAGTTTCTTGCAGGTTTGCCGTACAGGTTTCATTACGGCTTGCGGACATAGTTTCCTTCGGGTGATTTGCTAGTAGGTGGGTTTACTTGTATCGTACCCCCATTATATATCTTGTATATTATTATTCTGTTGTATCTAGAAGTTCCATCAACCAAACATGTATTTATTTTGAGATAGAGACCAGTGATGTTATTCCTTCGACCTTAGAGTCGCGCGTTTTATTTTTGCGGTTTTCTTGTGGTTTTGAGTTTCCTTTTGAATTTTGATCCTCGCCGTTGGCGTTGTATATTATATTGCATGTGTGGTTGTGACCGTCGATTGACGAAGAGCTAGCTCCAGCTTGGGGATGCCTTTTTATTGATTTCGTATACTATTCATGTTGTATCCCGTTTGGGGGCCAATATTTACAAAGGAGACTCTGCCGAAATTTTCAGTAAATTTTGATGTTCTTAAAAACCGCATAATTTAGCTTATGCTATTAAAACTACTTGTTTTAAATTGGTTTTCCTTCACTCTACTACTTTTCCTGGTTTGGATTTCTGGGTTTTCGGCTTACTTAGATTACGTATGTCTCAAGACGTCTCGTAGTTTAAGTGTCGGTCATGTTCCGTACTTTCGGGACGTGACAGAGGGCAGGTCTCTACATCAAATAATAGAGCTATGAACCAAAATCCACACCAATTCATCAAGAATAGGCCGCAAATTATGGCATGGGGGATTAAAAATGCGGCCACAATAGGGAGTTGGGGTCTTGGGTATCTAGGGTAAATTCTTGGTAGACTGCACACCTCACTGTGTTGGAAACTTTGTTTATGGAGCTCTCAAGTCATAGCAGATTCTATTTAAACATCACAATCTGTCAAAACTGACATTGGGAAAATTCAAAGTTTGTATTTTAGGGTTCTAGTCTCAAGTTTTTCCGGAATTTCATCACTAAAGGTTTAGGGTTACTAACTAAACCTCAAAACATCTCTACAACTCAAAACATACACTAAAATCATCCTAGAAATTTCCAAGATCACTAATCTATCTTAATAGATAACTAAAGACAATTAGGAGGTGAAGAAACTTGATAATAAGAAGAAAAGTGAAGGGTTTACCTCTTGGAGCTACTGAAGAAAATTCTAAGATGGCTCAAAGTGCTCAAAATCCAAACTTGAGCTTGCTTTGGTGTGTAGGATGAAGTTGTACACATTTTTTGTTAAAGAAGCCATAGGTTTTGAGGTGGTTTTTGAGATGATTCTCATAGGATAGTGAGGGTGGAAGAAGGAGGATGAAGATGAAGATGAAGTGAAGAAATAAAGGGTGAAGGAAAAGGGATGGGAGCCATGGTCAAGGTAACCCCTCTCTCTCTCTCACATAATCTCTCATGCCTATGCTCTCTTGTCCCCCTCCATGTCAACTTTGTCCCCCACTCATACAAATATCTTTTCCTTTTCTTTTCCTCTCAATAATAAACCAAAAGGCCACAAATACAATGAACCATGCATGAAACAAATACAATATGTAATGGTGCACTAGCCATGATTAATACAAAAGTGGATTTGGCCTAAAGCATGATTAGCAGTACACTAAACAAGTTTATATAAACTTGCATATAATTAATTGCATAATTATTTATAAAATGCCCAAATCCAATAAATGTCTTCTTAATTAATAATTCATATTAATATCCAAATATTTTCCAAATATTGGTATATATAATTATACCATTCTACGAAAACCCCAAATTCATACTCGAATAGTTTTCATGAAATTTATTATTTTACTATTTAAATTACAAAAATATTATTTTATATTTCTGAAATGTTACAATCTTCCCCCCTTAAATAAATTTGGTCACCGAATTTAAATTTAAACCCCAAATACTAAAACATTTCAGTAATCAGTCAAATCAACGGGGCTCCGAAATCATGGAATACACTGAAATACCACAGCGCATCGTGTGCGTATGAAAATGAGTGCGAAACTCAAAATCGCAACTCCGTCAAGCTTCATGCAATCATAGGAGTTATAATGGAGATGCAAGTCTCAAAATCCCCTGCTATTCTCAAATATACTATAATCAAGATCATAATACGTATATACTACGCATCCTTATAAAACTGTCTAAAAAGCTGAATAAAATACATGCAAAATCCTTTCCAAACTGCCGTGCGATGCGTAACTCACGGTACAAGTGGAGGACTCTCATTTGTAAAGAAATAGATATATGTCTATATATATTTTGCTCAAGATATACGTCCCACCTTTTAGAAATATCTCAAAAGGTTTCTCCTCGTAAAAACTCATGTCACTATAGGCACATAAGAAATAGCGAGACTATAACTCCTTTTTAAAAACCTCTGAGTAAACATTGATGCATGCGAAAATAATCAGGTATTATCCTCAGACCAGTCCTGCTTGGTTACCATATCATAAAAATATGATGCTCATAACTAAATCAGCCTCAAAAGGTGTATCCAATATCACGTGCGTCTGGTGCACACGAAAATCCTTGTCAAATACAAATGCCACGAATGTGCACAAAAGCAAAAACTAACTGCAATGGATGTGCACGAAAGCATCTATCAAGTGCAACGGGTGTGCACGACAACAATATCAAGTGCATCTAGAATGCAAGGAAATCTCAATCAAGTGCAACTAACATGCACGAATAAAAATCTCGATCAAGTGCACCTGGTGTGCACAAAATCACATCCCATGTGCCCAGTGTGCGTAGAAACCTAAATCAAGTGCGTCAAGTCCGCACAAAACACCTAGTGCAACAGATGCACAAAAACAATATCAGGTGCACTAGGTGCCTGAAAACTTATCAATGTCCTAAAAGCGCATAAAAACGACATCGAGTATACCAAGGTGTATAAAATTATAAACGTGTGCAACTACGTGCACAAAACCATATCAATGCACTGCAAGCACATGTGAACTATACCGAGTGCATAAGTCAATGTCAAGTGCATAAATCATGCACGAAGTCAAATCGACTATATCAAATACATATAATCATAAATATGTGCAACAAATGCATAAAATCGATATCAAGTGCAATAGATATGCACAAATCATAAACCAATGTGATACATGTATCAATATAAATCGAGTGCAACAACTGTACACAGAGGAAAATATCCAGTGGGTGCACCACGGTGCACGAATACAAATATCACGAAACCAAATCATTGAAACTCAAAGTCCAAGCGGTAAAAGCATGATACTAGTATCACTAAAACACAAATCGCAATAAATGACATTGAGGTATACCTCCTCCATTGTCGAAAAATGCCAGTGCGCCTAAAGCTGGCAAACCAAGAACATCCACATGCCTCCTGCTCACGGTCTGGCATCGTCTGTCTCTGGATCCTTATTTTCTCTGTGGATCACCAATCCCACAATCTTTCTGCTCGTCGTCCGGGTTAGGTGTAATGACGGAAACCATTCCACTCAGTCACTCCTCTGATCATCCCTTGGCCAATTAACATGACCACTCATAAAGTAGCACGTCAATGATGGCGGAATCTATCCCTCTGATTATGCGCGATACAATTGAATCCTGGGTGAAAATCCTTATCTCTATGGTATCCAGGAAAGAACCTGCTTATGGTCTCTTCCGATCTCACCTATGCCGAACTATACGAAGGTTGACACTCTTTACTTGTTGGAGATAGTGCCCTCAGAGTCAATTATTAGATCACAGGCACGTGATTGCAATGATTGAGGGAGGAATTATCCCGGTAGGACAGTCTTACTCAAGATGATAGTATGCTATCTGGTTTATCTTTATCTTCGTGTACTGCTTTAGGTGACCTTACAGGTCACTATTGCGCGTTGATAGAGCCCCTAGGATTCTTGTTTGACTGCCAGCAGTATGAGGGCGATCATATACGTGGGAGCTGGTAGTCTATAAGCACATCCTTAAAAGGTCCCTAGTCGTGGGAGTTTCGAGACAGGGCATCGATACTCCAGAGTAGACTAGTGTATACAGTCGAGACCCTGACGAAGGGTGGTGGCCGGTCTCACAAGCCACTGGTGTCAGTTGGTTCACCTAAGATGTATACAGGTGCTCGTTGGGTTATGAGTACACCGGACAGGACTCGTCTGGAACATGCTAGTTGGTCTTATACCTGACGTCAGATAGCAGTTCCCTGGTGACATGTGTACAGGTTAGTTCATCGACCTGAGGATCGTCATTTGTCTCGTGTGAGTTCCCACTGTAATTTGATTACTACCCTACCACGCTCAAAGGAGACGTGCAAACAGGTTTTAGTTGGGTACAGTCCCGAGCCATATGGAGGCAGTGAGCGGATCTGCAGGGGTTCGTCTTTCCCGGTATTGGGGGTGAGGTCGCGCTGTGTCTAGGAGAGCCATTACACGAAGTCATGGCCAAGGCAGGAGATTTACTGGTAGGTATTCCAGTAGTATCTCAGGGTGTTCTGGGCTACACTCCGACACGACTTGTACCGCTTTTGGGGGTCTGACTTTTACCAACCCCCTAGGCCCGCCATGCGATGCTCATAGACGAACGGACCGGACTGTACGGATATTGTCACTGACAGGATCAATAGGGTGTCAGGATGAGTTCGCTCATCAACGTTCCTTTTGGTCAATAGCTGGTAGCCCGTTATGTATGGCTTATACCTCTGACGTGCTAGTGGTTAAATCCACAGCCATAGTATTGACGAGTCTTTAGAGTCCCCCACAGACCAGTTACTCAAATTTCGGGCGAAACGCTGTAGAGGCCGTATGAAGATATGGCAGGGTTCGATCAGATACGTGCGGTATTGCACGGATCATGATCGGACGAATAATACCAGCAGGCTTTGGTTTAAGCCGGATCCTAGTATTGTACAGTGTAGATTTTTTCTCATTGCATTTGTATTCGGTCGGAATACAAATGTGGGTATGTATATACAGTAGCGGGGTTTTCCTGTAATTTATTACGGGATCAGTTTTCTGAAATTGCCAGTTTGTATTCCGTTTCGGCCATTTTCTTTTGTTCTTTCTTTGGCCGGAAATTGATGGAGGAGGGCTTATTTTCAAGCTTGCAAATTTGATTAGTGGAGGGTGTTATTTGCATATTGTTGTATCATGATAATTCTACCACCATTGACTTCTATGTTCATGATGGCTAGACTTTTGGAGTCATGATGATTGGTGATGATGGAGGGTTATGATGATGGATGTGAGACTTGCCTTTTTCCTTTTCACTCAACCTTGCATCATCTTGATTCATTCATTCTCTTGCTCTTAACTCTCTCTCTCATTCATGCATTGCATTTAAGATTGTCATTTGGACAAATGGCTGAATTCTTCCTGCATGAAATTGTTGGAGATAGTGCCCTCAGAGTCAATTATTGGATCACAGGCACGTGATTGCAATGATTGAGGGAGGACCTATCCCGGTAGGACAGTCTTACTCGAGATGATAGTATGCTATCTGGTTTACCTTTATCATCGTGTACTGCTTTAGGTGACATGAGGTCACTATTGCACGTTGATGGAGCCCCTAGGATTCTTGCTTGACTGCCAGCAGTATAAGGGCGATCATATAAGTGAGAGCTGGAGTCTATAAGCACATCCTTAAATGGTCCCTAGTCGTGGAAGTTTCGAGACAGGGCATCGATTCTCCAGAGTAGACTAGTGTATACAGTCGAGACCCCGACGAGGGGCGGTGGCCGGTCTCACAAGCCACTGGTGTCAGTTGGTTCACCTAAGATGTATACAGGTGCTCATTGGGTTATGAGTACACCGGACAGGACTCGCCGGGAACATGCTAGTTGGTCTTATACCTGACGTCAGATAGCAGTTCCCAGGTGACATGTGTACAGGTTAGTTCATCGACCTGGGGATCGTCATTTGTCTCGTGTGAGTTCCCACTGTGCTTTGATTACTACCCTACCACGGCTCAAAGGAGTCGTGCAAACAGGTTTTAGTTGGGTACAGTCCTGAGCCACATGGAGGCAGTGAGCGGATCTTCGGGGGTTTCGTCTCTCCCGGTATTGGGGGTGAGGTCGCGCTGTGTCTAGGAGAGCCATTACATGAAGACCTTGGCCAAGGCAGGAGATTTACTGGTAGGTATTCCAGTAGTATCTCAGGGTGTTCTGGGCTACACTCCGACACGACTTGTACCGCTTTTGGGGGTCTGACTTTTACCAACCCCCTAGGCCCGACATGCGATGCTCATAGACCAACGGACCGGACTGTACGGATATTGTCACTGACAGGCTCAGTAGGGTGTCAGGATGAGTTCGCTCATCGACGTCCCTTTTAGTCAATAGCTGGTGGCCCGTTACGTATTGGCATATACCTCTGACGTGCTAGTGGTTAAATCCACAGCCATAGTATTGACGAGTCTTTAGAGTCCACCACACTTTCAGTTACTCAAGCTTTCGGGCGAAACGCTGTAGAGGCCGTATGGAGATATGGCAGGGTCCGATCAGATACGTGCGGTATTGCATGGATCAGGATCGGACAGTTTTGTACTAGTAGCCGTATAGTTATATGGTAGGGTTCGATCTGATACGTGCGGTATTGCATGGATCAGGATCGGACGGATATTACTAGCCGGCTTTGGTTTAAGCCGGAACCTAGTATAGTACAGTGTAGATTTTGTCTCATCGCATATGTATCCGGACGGAATACAGATGCGGGTGTGTATGCACAGTATGGGGTTTTTCCTGTAATTTATTACGGGACCAGTTTTCTGGGGTTGCCAGTTTGCTTTCCGTTCCGGCCGGTTTTCCTTTGTTCTTTCCCGACCGGACTTTTCCGATGGAGGGGGTAATTTGCAGTTTTGCAAATTACATTTGTGGAGGGGTTTTCTTGCATAAAGATTGATTATGATAGCTTCATATCTTTCATCCATGCTCTTGCTTTAATGATGATTGAAAGGGTATGGTTTGGTTTTAATATAAGCATGGTTGATGTTTATTTGTCCCTTGATGTGGTCACCTCTTCATTTCTCCTACCATCACCTCCCTTCATGCTATATATCCTTTTCCTCCACCCTTCTTCTCACTTGATGAAAATGGTTGAAAAAGATATGAGAGAAAAGAATGAGAGAGAGTTCATCTTGTTTGTGAGGAATTCTTCATCTCCTTCTTCTTCTTGTTTTGGAAAAATGAAAGCACCATTTTTCCTAACCCCATTCCTCCATCAAGGCAACTACAAACCCCAAATGAGACTAGCATCATCTACACTACATTCTACAGCAAATCTTGAGCATGTCGAGTTGCCGGCTTCATGCCCGAGTTGCCTCGGTATCGAGGCGGGAGCCCGTAAAAGATGCAGGCGACGTGGTGCCCTTCCGGTGAGGAGGCGACGACCGGAGATCCCGCGAGGAGATCGGAGAGGAGATGAAGACCGGAGGACTCGGATCAGTCGGTACATCTCTAACCCATCCCTTTGTTAGCTTAGACTAGTTTAATGGCACGATCCGGGGTTTTTAGTGCGCGGTGGTGCCGGTTTGCTAAGTCCGCAAAAGTTAAAGTTTATCACCGTTTCCGCGTTTGGCCGTCGGATTGACGGCCGGGGCGCCGCCGTGCACTTACATTTGGTATCAGAGCCTCGCCATTAACTTCGTCTAGCTTTCGTTTGATGTGTTTTTCGTTTCCGATCGAACAAAATCCCGAAAACACGTATTTCAACCACATCAGTTTCTGTCGAATTTTTTTTGAGTCCAAAAATTTTTCAGATTGTCTCAGAGTGATGTGCAGGCAAATAGAAGCATACTGTAAAAATTTGGTAACATGATCTCACTGTTCCGCCGCGGAAGGGCGGCCAAACCCCTGCTTTGGCCGCTCTTCCGCCGCAATGTTTACTGTTCACCCCCCCAAACCTTTGCAGTATGTTCCTGAGTAAGAAATGTGGTTTCTGGGATATTAAAATTGGGCCCAGTGTTTCTGTGATTGCTACAGTTTTTGTTTGGGGGCCCACTTGTTAAGGTTTGATCAATCGGAAAATTTTAAACACATTTTTCACAGTATTTACATTATATCTGCGACCGTGAATGTCACTCGATCGGTAAATCCGGTCTAACTGCTATAGCCCGGTTAGACGGATTTGCGAACGTGACTTTCACGTTGATGTTCTATGTATTGCTGTGATGTTGCGGATCGGTCGTGGGGGATAGCCTGGATGCAATGCTAGTACTGTGCTATTGTATTATGTACATTTGATTTTGCGGGGCGAGCGTCCGACATGTGGACTGCCGTCACTGCTTGATTGTATTATTCTTTTGGGGCACGACCTGGTTGCAGTCGATGTACCCGGTGTATGTATATTTTTCTTTCTGTACTAGGATTACCCCACGGTGGGGTGCACGGATTGCCGGGTTCTGGAGGGCAACAAGCCCGCATCTCATGGCATTGGGACGGAGGGGGCTTCACTCTAGAATTGGCGGGCTATTCGCCGCACTCGTAGGGGGTACAGGTTGACCCAGGAGGGGTGCCCAAGTTGCCGGATTCCGTGGAGTGCTGGGTGGTCCATTCACGGAGCTGAAGGGGGCTGCCTCGCTTCAGGTTTTGGCGGGTGACTTGCCGCGCCCGTAGGGGTCTAGGATTTCATTGCACAGGCTATCCACACGACCAGGGGAACGTCGGGTTTTCAGTAGTGGCTCTGTGAAACCCGGGGATCCCAGATATCTGTATTGTTCTGTGATGCTGTACATTTCTGTGATGTTGCATTTCTTTTCACGCCTTGAGCGAAATATAATATATTGGTATATATATTAGTAGATGTTGTATATGTTTTTCACCCGCGCTAGTCCAGTCCCCGCTCTGCCGTTAGTAAGCTAACCTAACGGGTGATGACGGGACCCAGTGGCGAATGAGGATGGCATATACGTACGTCAGTATATTTTCGTTCTTTATTGGTGTGATCAATTGATGGGACTGCATTGATTCGGATCAATGCAAGTTAAACAAACCTATTCTGATGTTGTTGGAACACTTTTCAAAAAGCTGTTATTGCAAGGACGTTCACTTTTGTTTTGCATCGTGGTATTCATTTG